>CM037598.1:3997309-5286622 GCA_021018995.1 Chloranthus sessilifolius | reverse complement strand
ATAGACGGATTAAGCCCTACGATTGCATCAAAAAATTATCTCTACCATGCGATTAAGAGGTTACACACACTAGAAAATGAATGGCTAAAACACGTTTGAAAATACCCATAGTAGCTGTTCATTTTTTGGAGTGCTTCTACACGCTTAAAATCATATGGTACAGATACCTTTTCGATGCAATCTTAGGGTATGATGGCACCGTGAACCACGTGCCACCACATGACACCAAAATAGTTCCACATGTACAAAATTGATGACCCAGTCACCAACCATGGTGACCTCATTGGTCAACCTGTCATGCTCCAGATTATAAATGAAAAAGAGTGCAAATGAGAAGATACTATTGTAGTTGAGGAGCTTCTCGATAAAGGTCGGCGTGAGTCATGAGCATTCGCTGACAATATCGAACCAGGCCTAATGCATCTGGAAACCAATCAGCAACAGATAAATAACCAAAAATTACAAAATGCACAAGCAATCTTAAACCATGCCTTATATTTACTGACATGAGAACAGTTGTGGAGAGAGAAGGGACCACTTATATCAGCTGTAAAAACATACTTAAAATTTGAAAAGTAAAAATGTATTTAAATTTAATGTGCTAAATATTGATTAAGAGCATAGGTACTGGTCGCCGCCTCGCAGGTATTGATTGATTGCTCAATTGTCTTGCTGATGATTGTTAGACAAGTGAGAAAAAACTTTAATGATTGCATAAAGATAGAGAGAGAGAAGGAGAAAAAAAGTGCAAACTTTAATAAAGGATCATAAGGATCATATGTTAATTACATATCTATCAATTATAAAGTAATTATAAGATAAATCTTATTATAAGGGGATAAGAAAAAAAAACTTTCAAAATTATATATAATATATGTTATCATATAAAAGTGTTATATTTTATTAATGAAGTCAAGTTTTACTAGCTCAGCTCTAATTCAACAGAGTTTTAAATAAAAAGTTGTCTGACTCTCGAGCCGGTAAGAGAGCAAAAACTCTCATTTTTGAGCTGAGCCGACCCGACTTGTTGAGCTAACTCTGCTATATTGCAGCCCTCACTATAAAAAAGAAAATTATTAGCAACAATTTTTTATAATAAAAAATAAAATATTGGCGCTATTAACAAAAATACTATTAAAACTATTAATGGCTAGCCGCACTTTCTAGCTGCCACTAATAGCCATATTATTTTTGATAGTGATTATTTGCATCCCTATCTATTCCTCAAGGTTGGTCGGCATAAGGTTGGTGGGCATTTGATAAAGAGGAACGATCCAAAGCACTTGCCAGGGAGATCGCTACATGAAAAGTCAAATTGATCTCTTTAAGGGTAAAACTTGGAGCCTTCCCTTTGCCGACCTCATTATCGTGCTAACGCTTTCTTTATTATATTTAGATAAGGACGAAATTATTAATTTCTTTTCTAAATTTAATAAATATAAATAAAGGATACCATCATTCTTACCCTCAAAATAATGTTTTCTCACCGCATCTTCTCCGTCAGTATGTATTGATCACCATTAAATTAAGTTGTCGATCAATTTTCTCCATCTTTTACCGAATGGATCTAAAGATCATATGAAATACATCTCGCTCAATTATAATTTCATATATGATGGATCGCAAATAAAAAATCATTCAACCAACCGCTTACGTGACACGATGTAATTTCATATATACAGTCAGCCCAACTAATTGCGTCGTGTTGCGTAGATATAAATGCATAGTTCATATTTGAGGTACACATTATAATTGTTTTAATTTTAGGACCACTGAGGTAGAGGAGATAAGGTGAGACAGAAGGCTCTTAGGTTTAGAATAAGGATACTCTAAAATAAATTTTAGTCATGTGTGTGGTTGTGACGACCCGACTTTTCCAATCCTTAAGGTATAGGAAAGGCCGGTTCATCATCTTATTGATTTCTCAATAAGCCGTATTTCAAACAAAGCCGGCAGCATAAGCATAGATCTAAATAGAAGCAAAGCTAATAAAACAAGAACAAAAGCTTAAAAGCTTTAACAAAAAATATCACCAAGAGGAACCAGTAAGAACCACCAGTGTTGGCCAATCCAAACACCTAAACAATGGTTCCTATTGATGGTTCCTCAAGTGATATCCAAAAGACAAAATAATGGCCTAGGGCCCAATATTCAAAAAGATTATAATCCAAAAGTACCAAAATGACCTATCTCGATCAAGGAAGGAACTCTCTGAGGTCTCCAACTCCTCCTCAGCAATGTAGTCAGAGTTCTCCAAAACACGATCGACAGATCCTGAGGCAGTGACAGCACGTGTGACATATAGTCGGGGTATGAGCTTCATCCAAGCTCAGTAGGAAAAAAACTAATAACATGCTTATCATAACATCAAACACATATCTTATGGCATAACGTACACAAAGTTGTTTTGAACACATGCAGAGAGGTGATTTCATAACCTTAACATACATATGCAATGCTAATGGAATCATGAGCATGCTCACATTTCTATTCCGACATAAGAAAGAAGAAAAACTTAAAGTGTTTACTTAAAGTACTAGAATGAGGAACTATAGCCTCAAGCCCCCGATGGAATACCCACCATCGTCACTCACATGAGTCATTTGCACATAAATCCAAGGTCCCGTAGAGTTGGACACTTGGCCGAACATAATTACCGTTATACGGTAGGAATCACAAAGTACATATCACAAAGGGTGTACGGATTGGCCGCCGTACCGGTCACGGATATCCTGCCGCGTCAGTCACGGTTATACCGCCGCATCGGTCGGGTATTCACATAACCTTAAATCCAAAAGTGCATACATATAGCTTATCGCCGTGTGAAGTGATAATTATAATTTATATCAGAAGTCGGAACAAAGTGTGAAAGTCTCTTATACACATATCAAATGAATCTCGAAGATTCCATAAGTCTCACATGTTTTTAAGTCATACATAAACACATGCCTCATTTCTTCAAAATCATAAACGGAAATCACAAAATAGAATCGAAGAACGTATCATAACATAACACACATGTTTATGAAATAATGCACATGATATCAAGTTTTCCCTACCTTAGTTTAGAGTCGAGCATATCAGAGGCAAAGTAAAAGCTCACTCGACGATCTCCAATCTTTAATCTACATTACAAACATTCATGTATACACATGTTACCGACTAATTATCATATAAGCCAAAGTTTCTAAAATTTTCTCACAGTTAGGTGAAACAGGCAAGTTTAAGGTAACATTGACTCATGTAAAAACTTGTCCCTACTTCACCCTACTTTTTGACCTTTATAACATTCGATTCATAAATTGGTCAATTCATGAAAGTTATAGGGCCCATTGTCTTCTTTCCAACGCCTCACAAATCGTATTAATCCGAGTTCAGGATAAAAAGTTATGACCCAAATACCAAAGCAGTGTCGGACCAAATTCGACCATCGAATTCAAATTCGACCATCGAATTTCCCAAAAATGCATCAGGCTTAAAAACCCAAATTCGACCATCGAATTTCTTGGGTTCAGAACCCTTCATGTTGCTTTCTTGGTCTATTTTTCCCCTCAAATCTTGTCGGATTCGCTTTATTTTTGCACACACATACACTAAACTAAAAGAAGATTTATTCTACAATCTAAACCATCAAAATCAAAAGAAAAACTAACCTTTTTGCCGATTAATCCCACAGATTTAAGAAATAATGCCGAAGAGGGTTTTGAAGCACAATCGTGGGATTTCTTCAACGATTGATCTCCATCTCTTCAAAACACAAGCGAAGATCGTGAGATGATCAACGTCTGGCGTTGCGAAAGGTACGGAGTGTGCGGAGCTTGTAGGTGATTGCACAATCGAAATACCGCAAGGGTTTCAAAGGTGACGATGCTCAAATAGGTTGGGTCGGTTCTCTCAACTCTCACTCCCTTTCTCTCTCTACAAAAATTTCAAATGGCAAAGCTTAGCCATTAAGCAACCAACCTCCTCTCTCTTATAACCGAATGAAAAACTAACTAAATATCAAGGATATTTAGTTGTAATTTCTATCTTCTTATCTTAAGGTTGGGTTTTGGTGTTGAGCGGCACACCGCAAGTCGGTGCACGGCTTTCACACTAACTGTGACGACCCGACTTTTCCAATCCCTAGGGTATAGGAAAGGCCGGTTCATCAACTTATTGATTTCTCAATAAGCCGTAACAAACAGAAGCCGGCAACATAAACAAAGGTCTAAAGAACAGAGGCATCATAACATAATCCAAAAGGAACAAAAGACTACAGATAGCAAAAGAATATATCACTATGAGGAACCAAAAGGAACCACCGGTGATGGCCAATCCAATCACCTAAAATAGAGGTTCACGATAATGGTTCCTCTAGTGATATCAAAAGGGCAAAATAATAGCCTAGGGCTCAATATTCCAAAATAATATCCAGATATAATACCAAAATACTAGGATCCAAAGATCAAGGGAAGAACTCCTCCGCTGGTATATCCAAATCCTCCTCTGGAATATAATCGGAGTCCTCCGGATCCTCTGACCCAATGTCGGTCTCAGCACCTGTGACGTATAGTCGAGGGTGAGCTAACAGCCAAGCTCAATAGAAGAAGCCAGATCTATTTGCAGTTTATTATAAGTACTGGTTTTCAAAAGACGGAATCGGATCAAATATGATTTTTTTCAAAAGATGCTTTCAAATTTAAATCTCCAGTTCTAATCCTGAGTCAAAACTGATAACAAATCTAAAGTGTTCAAATGTTCTGATTTAGCATGCTTCTTGTCTTAAATTTATAACTTAATTTTATCTCCCAAATTTCCTATAGCATGAGAGCAGACTACGTGACCGATGGGAAGACCCTACTGACCATCGTCGTTCATGAACCCATTTCGAAAATGCAACAAGCCCCTACGCTATGAGGGAAACTTGCGCCAAAGTTTTACCGTCAACACGGTTGGTGGAATCTAGGGCATCGTACTTATGAACTAAAAATCAAATGCAAATGCTAACACGTATCCAAGCTTATTATTCATATCGTATACTGATTTTCAAAGTTCTGATTCGAAGTTAACTGAGGTTCTGATTCAAAAATTAACTGAGGTTCTGAGGTTCGAATTCCAAAGGTTCTTAGTTATAGCAAGGTTCGCAAATTTTTCAAATTGAGCCATGTGTTCAGAGTTTTATTTATACTGTGTGCAACAGAACTTTCAAAATTTACCCTTAATTGAAATAGTCAACAATCTATACTTATAATTTGATGCAAATTAAATACAAGGTTCCCCTACCTTAACCAAGCAAAATCAAAGGCATGTCTAAGCAATCCTCTCCAAGGACTCCCAATTTGACCAAAACCTACATATATTAACACCCTAAGTGTTAATATACAACCCAAAATTTAATCCAAAGGCTTATAAAACAAAAAAATCCAATCAAAATTTAAAAAGCCAGAACTGGACAGAATTCGACCATCGATTTCTAATTCGATGGTCGAATTTGAAATTCGATGGTCGATTTTAAAATCGACCATCGAATTTCAGAACTCTGTTATAGCCTTAAAAATTCATTTTCGACTGTCGATTTCCAAATCGACAGTCGATTTCCAATTTCGACAGTCGATTTTGGAAATCGATGGTCGATTTTCTCAGGTACTTTGGCTGTAACTTTTAACATGCTCGGATTCTTTTCCTCATTTTTCCACCAAAGCCTTCTTATCCAAAAATAAAACACCATTCTAAACATAAATCGAATCCAAAAGACAAAAGGATGTTTAAAGGCCTACCTCTTGTAGTTTAAGCCGTTGCCTCCGTTGTACCAAAGCACGCACCGGAACCAATCTTCGAAGTTCAACGGCTTAAATCTCCAAAACAGTTCATCATTCAAATGAGGTTGTCACTGCCTCAGCTACAACAAAATTATATAGAACTGCTCACTCTCCACATCTCTCTTCTCTTTCAATAGTTCAAACTGATCCGAAAACAAATACAAGGCTAACTATTGGTTGAGATGGGGAGAGGAATTCTCAAACTCTCTAGATCAAGGATCAAATGAGGCAAAGCCTTAGAGCTTAAATTTCTAACGAGTGAGAGAAGTGAAATTTCTCTTTCACTCTCTCTTATAACCAAAAGCTAGTAATAAAAATATCTAGATTTTTATACTTTTAACTTATCCACAAGAGTTGAAAACCTATCCGGTACTAAACACAAACACCAACCTTATTGTGTAAGTCATTGGTTACGTGACTTACACACATCTTCCGACAATTTCCTTTTGCCATTAGTCTTACCAAAGCCTTAGCTTACCAAAAGTCCAAAAATATTCTACAGTATTTTCCGGGCACGCTTACCGAGGTAAACGAAAATATGCCGAAAATATCAGGGATATTACATTCACCCCTCCTTAGGAATTTTCGTCCGCGAAAATTGAACATAATACACACCAGACAATAAAAGAAGAGAAAACATGGGGCACCGTGTTTCGATCCCACAGGGCACGCAAGCCAAGGGATGGGATCCGTAGTAACATGGATGTACTGCATGTGGTATGAAAAAAAACCATAGTGGATTGCATCCGTACATGGATGCCCACACCCCAAGTGTCACGTGCCGGGAGACCGATGCACAGTGACGCATGAAAGCCATCAAAGAAAACAAGAAGTACAAAAGTGACAAGGCAAATTCACACAAGCATCTAACTGAAGCAGATACCAAAATAACCACAAAAGTAACTCACATAAAGATCCAATCACGCATATTAAAAGATGAAAACAGCATCGAGCGGAACTATATACAAACAAGATAAACAGAGTATCCAAGTAAAGCGAAAGACAAAAATATAAAAGATAACAAAAGAAGGACCACCAGGTCCTAATAATCCATGCTGTAATTAAATACAAACCCATAACCACCATAGAAATAAAACAGTACCCCCTCCCCCAAGGACACTAATAATCCCCGGCAGAAGATGGACCCGCCCGATCCAAAGTACCATCACCCGCAGCAGCATCATCATCATCACCCGTATCCTCCCTGGCCGTAGAAGGCATGCTAGGACCAGGACACCGATGTCGAAGGCGATAGGTGAAGCACGAATATCGCCATATCGTCGTGTGATCCTCTCGAAACGCGTCTTTGCATCAGATACGAGAGGGCGCCGCCATGGACATCCAACTCCTGACGCATAGAGCTGGTATGGTGGGTGAGCTCCTGAATCTGATGGCTCATGGCGGTCATCTGTCGGGTAAACTCAGAGAGTGTGAGAACGTCACTCTGTGGGGGCTGAGGAGGTGCAGCGGTAGTAGTATCCGGGATAGAATGAGTAGGGTCCTCATCATCAGTAGCGGTATCAGGTGCCTCTGCATCCTTTGGAGTCTTTACCAGCCTACTGTAGGTTTGACCCCAATTGACCAAAGTATACATTCTCGAACCCGCTGTAGATTTAGGTTCAGTAGGAGGGATATCATAAGCAGGGCCTGCTCGGTAGTTCTCAATCTTCACCGAAATTATGCGAGCATAGGGCATTGTCTTCAATGGTTTCTTCACATGTTTGCCCATTTTCTCTCGGGCTTTGATAATCCCTTTAAAAAGAATTTCAGGAGCACTAAACCATCGCTCCTTATAGGCCGCAAAAAGAATTTGTTGAAGGGGACCGGTGCGCTCAGATTGATGACCAAAAGGGTAAAGGGTGGACTTTAAAATTTTATCCAAGATCCACATGGTCTCCGGCATATGGACCGTGACGATGGATTTACCGGACCCATGACGGCCTTGCGTCATCTGCGTGATTATATCTTCAAAACGGACCGGTCTGGGGAATGGAGGACCTAGACCCATGGTTTGTGAGTGGTTTAAAGGGCATCGCAATGCCACAGCCATGTCCTCTAGGTCGAAGGTATAATCGCGGCCATCAATTTCGGTATAAATTCTTTTCCCGTCTTCGCGGCTCATGTGCTGATAAAATAGACGCACGAGTCGGGGATAGAAATGGTCGCTAAAGGTCGTGCACAGAGAGGTCAATTTGGCCTTCTCAAGGTATTCACCCGCCCATTGTGTGGTCGTTTGTTGATCAAATAACTCGGGGTGAAACAAATATTCGGTCATGAAGCCTTTAATGCTCCAAAAATCATTGGGTTGTTCAGGCAAGGGGGAGACAGTGGGTGGTGGAGCGATCGTGTGTCTTTGTGGTATTTTGGCTGTTTTGTGCGGCTTGTAGACGCAGCTTTAAAAGCCGGTCGTTTGGAGGTGGGATTTCGAATGGGTGTCTGTTTCTTAGGCCCCATTAAATTAAAATTAACAGAATGACCCACAAAATGCAAGAACACAGGGAGGTACTGAGAAATATAGCAAGGGTTACCTTGTGAAAAAACCCCAAATCGGTTTTGCAAGGATGGGAAGATACTCCTTTTGTAAAATGCAGTGAAATCCCCTTTGGAATGCAGCCCAAAATGAAGTGGAAGCTCCAAAATCCCCAAATCGCCCGAAACCCCTCAAAACCCTAAGTTCAAAACCCTCAAAACAGAAAACCGAAATGCCCAAAAGTTTAAAACCCCCAAACTTAAATCGATAAATTCGACCATCGATTTCAAATTCGATGGTCGATTTTGAAAATCGATGGTCGATTTGAAAATCGTTGGTCGATTTTCTCAGAACAATTGAAGTTCTGTTTTTGGCCGAAATCTGCCCTGAAAATTGATAGAAATTTCGATGGTCGATTTTGCAAATCGACAGTCGAATTTTCTGATACTGTTTTAATGAAAATTTTTGAAATTCCAAGCATGCCCTTGGGTCTAATTGCACCCTCTTTGAGTCCATTTCATGCCCATCACCTTATTGGCTATGATTGCATTACCACAGCCGGAATTTGGCGTAGAAAAATTGAAGAATAGGCCAAGTAAGCTTTTGGCCAATTTATTTCTCAGTAACATGTGGAATTAACAAGTCCGGTTTTGGTCGGGCTCATAAAAGTTTTAGGATTTTCTACATCATAACATAATTAAAAGCTATAAACATGGACAAAAATATGGGTATATATATAGAGTCATGACATCAGTATCAAGGCCAAATTGATGTCACATGGCCAATAGTGTGTAAGATACTAAGTGCAGGCCCGATAGTATTAAATTTTATATAATGTAGAGTCTTCTAAACAAGCACTATATTGGGCCGACAAAATTTATCGCCAATCATCTGTATAAAATCAGTAATTACATAAACTTCAAGAAAGTATACATTAAACACTTAATGTCCCAAAATTCAATTAAAAAGGTTCGGAAATTGGTCTCGGAGCTCAGCTTCACGCTCCCAAGTAGCTTCCTCCGGTGTATGATTCCGCCATTGCACGAGAACCAAAGGAATACTTTTAGTGCGTAGGATCTGCTCCTTGCGATCCAAAATGCAAATAGGGTCTTCGACCACCTTCAAACCATCCTGAAGCTCGATGGGTTGGTAATCAAGTACGTGAGTCGGGTCACGGATGTATCGACGCAGCATCGACACATGAAAAACGTTGTGCATGCTAGATAATTGCGGCGGTAACGCCACACGATATGCAACCTCTCCGACTCGGCCTAATATCTCGAAAGGCCCAACGTACCGAGGACTAAGTTTCCCTCGTTTTCCGAACCGCATAACGCCCTTGGTAGGCGAAATTCGAACAAAGACATTCTCACCGACCGAAAATCCACATGTCTCCGTTTGAGATCGCGTGTAGCTCTTGGACGACTCGAGCTACTCGTGAGTCGTCACAGATCAACCGAACCGTCTCGGTAGTGCGCTCAACTATCTCAGGTCCAATAAGGAGTTTCTCACCCACTTCTTCCCAGTTTAATGGCGATCGACACCGTCTTCCATATAAAGCCTCGAACGGAGCCATACCAATGCTAGACTGAAAGCTATTATTGTAGGCGAACTCTATCAGAGGCAAGTGTTGGTCCCATGACCCGTGAAAATCCAACATACATGCTCTCAACATGTCCTCAATGATCTGGTTCACGCGCTCGGTCTGGCCATCCGTCTGTGGGTGAAATGCTGAGCTAAAATCAAGACGAGAACCCATGCCCTCCTGAAATCTCTGCCAAAAATGTGAAGTAAACAACGGGTCTCGATCGGACACAATACTAGCCGGTATCCCATGCAGTCTAACAATCTCCTTCAGGTATAACTCTGCAAGTCTACTGGCTGTATAGGTGGTATTATATGGCAAGAAATGAGCAGACTTGGTTAGTCGATCTACAATGACCCAGATGGCATTGTTCTTTCTCAGTGTCTTCGGCAATCCGAGTATAAAATCCATCGAAATGGCTTCCCATTTCCACTCAGGCACAGGTAAAGGCTGCAATAGACCTGCAGGATTCTGATGATCAACCTTAACCTGTTGACAAACCAAACACCGCGATACGTACTCAGCGACGTCGCGTTTCAAACCTCGCCACCAGAAACTCTTCATCAAGTTCGATACATCTTGGTGCTACCGGGATGTATGGCATACATGGATTTGTGAGCCTCTTCGAATGGTGTCCCGGCTCGGTTTCGGTACATACCCGGTCGTGAAATAGCAAGGTCCCATACGCTCGAATGGAAAAATCCTTCTTCATCGCCATTCTCGACATCTCGTCTGATTGCCATCAGCTCATCATCGGTCATCTGAAGCTTTCTAATATTCTCGAAGAGCGTAGGGCGTAGTACAAGAGTAGCCATCAATGCTCCCGAGCCTTTTACATCAAACCGTGAGCTGCCCAAAGCCATATCTTCCAATAGCTTCCATCGCTGAATCCGGCTCACAAGATGTGATAACTGAGCTGAAGACCTTCTACTGAGAGCATCAGCAACGACATTTGCTTTTCCCGGATGGTATTGGATTGAGCAATCGTAGTCCTTCAAGAACTCCATCCATCGTCGCTGCCTCATGTTCAAGTCCTTCTGAGTGAACAGGTACTTGAGACTCTTGTGATCGGTGAATATATCAAAGATTTCACCGTAAAGGTAATGTCGCCAGATCTTCAAGGTGAATATAACTGCTGCTAGCTCTAAGTCATGCGTCGGATAGTTTCTTTCATGATCCTTCAACTGTCTAGAACCATACGCAATAACCCGCTCGTGTTGATTAAGCACACAGCCTAATCCGCCATAGGAAGCATCACTATATACTGCAAAACCTCCACTGCCGGAAGGTATAGCAAGTACTGGTGCTGTAGTCAAGCGGCGCTTTAGCTCCTGAAAGCTCTGCTCACACTGCTCTGTCCAATCGAACTTTGCATTCTTTCTTGTAAGCTGTGTAAGCGGACCAGATATCTTTGAGAAACCCTCGACAAATCGCCGATAGTACCCTGCCAAACCAAGGAAACTTCGGACCTCTGTAACTGTCGTAGGTTGTTCCCATGTCACCACAGAATCTATCTTTGTAGGATCCACTGAGATACCCGATTCAGAGACTATGTGGCCTAAGAAACTAACCTGCTCAAGCCAAAACTCACACTTACTGAGTTTGGCATACAACTGATGGTCCCTGAGTGTTTGAAGAGCCATCTTTAGATGCTGCACATGCTCCTCTCTGGTTTTCGAATAGATGAGGATGTCATCTACGAAAACTACCACAGATTTATCAAGATGTGGCTTGAACACCCTGTTCATCAGGTCCATAAAAGATGCAGGCGCATTCGTCAATCCAAATGGCATCACTAGAAACTCATAGTGGCCATAACGCGTCCGAAACGCAGTTTTGGATATATCTTCCGCCTTGATCTTGAGCTGGTGATAGCCTGACCTCAGATCAATCTTCGAAAAGAACCTTGCACCTTGTAATTGATCAAACAAGCATCTATCCGCGGAAGAGGATAACGATTCTTAATCGTCATCTTGTTGAGCTGCCTATAATCGATACACAGACGCATCGATCCATCCTTCTTTTTCACAAATAGAACCGGTGCACCCCAAGGAGAAACACTCGGTCGAATAAAGCCTTTGTCTAACAGCTCCTGAAGCTGTTCCTTGAGCTCTTTCAACTCAGCAGGCGCCATCCGATATGGAGCTTTAGATAACGGTTCTGTACCCGGCGCTAGCTCAATCGCGAACTCAATCTCTCGGTCAGGTGGTAATCCAGGTAAGTCCTCTGGAAAGACATCAGGATAATCGCAGACCACCTTGATAAGAGCCAAGTCGTTCTTCTTCTCGGTAGAATCTTGCAAATAGGCCAGATACCCACTGCAACCATTCTTCATCATACGCTCAGCTTTAATGGCTGAAACCAACGGCGCAACCTTGGATTTGACTCCACAGAATCGGAAGGATTTTCGCTTTGGCGGTCGGAAGGTCACTATCTTCCGAAGACAGTCCACGCTCGCGTGATAAGCTGCCAACCAATCCATTCCGAGAATGACGTCGAACCCTTCCATGCTCAACGTAATCATGTCGGTCAATGTCTCGTGCTCATCAATCATCACGATGGTAGTGACATCTTTAGATATCGATACATACCGAACTCCCCGTAGGAATCTTGACATCTAGAATGAAAGCGAGGGGTTCGGGAGTAATCCCCAACTTCTCTGAGAAGGAAGGAGTAATAAACGAGTGTGTAGACCCAGGGTCTATAAGTACTTGTGCTTCAATTTTATCCACGTCGTCTCGACTACTCATCATAAGTGTACCTTTAGTTAAAAGTTTGTTAATTATATGCAATGATTCCTATGTGTTTTAACATAATTGACTTGTATGTAGATTTAAACAATAATAATTGAATCAATGCATAATTGACGTCTCAACTTTAATGATACCTTGAATGACGTCATTCGACGTTTGGGCATCTGTCGATCCTTTGCATAAGCCCGACCTTGAACCGTAGGTCGGTCGATTAAACCTGCGTAGAGGCCGTCAATAGTAGGACAATCCTTGATCATGTGACCAACCTGTCCACACCTGAAGCATCCTCCAGTGTTCCGTCTGCAATCCTCTGTTCTATGTGGTTTCCCACATCTTGCACACACTGGGGTAGAAACAGGAGTAACAGCTGATCCTCTCGTCGAGCCCTGAGCCACAGAAGCTCCACTCGCAGTAGTGCTCCCGGCTCTGAAAGGTCGTCTGATGGACGTACTCGAGGTCTCGATAGGAAGATGTCACTGGTCCCGCAACAAAGCTAGAATATGATGGCTGACTAGGGTAGGGAGGAGGTTTAGAGAACCTCGGCTTTTTGTTCACCTGCTCTGAAGCACTCTGCTGTCCCTGGCCAAACCTATTTTTATTACCCTGCTCTCGCCTCAAGTACTGTTTTTGAATATCTTCCTCTGCAATGAGGGCCTTGGACATCACGCCAGCATACGTCTCCATTTCCCACATCGACACCCTCTCCTGAATGTTCGGCCTCAAACCTCTCTGAAATTTCTGAGCTCTCATCAGCTCAGTGGCCACATACAAGGGTGCAAATCGGGAAAGTCTATCAAATTCTGCACCATACTCGCGCACCGACATCTCATTCTGTTTCAATTCAATAAATTGGACCTCCCACTGATTACGTACGATCCTCGGAAAGTACTGATCGTTGAACGTCTCCACAAACTCTGCCCAAGTCCATGGAGTGTTGGGGTAGTCCTGCTCTCATCCAAGAAACAGACTTCCACCACGGGCTGGCCTCACCCAAAAGTTTGAAAGATGCCCAGCGTACTTTCTCGACATCAGTACACTGCAACACTTCAAATATCTTCTCTATCTCATCCAGCCATGCCTCGGCTTCCATAGGATCCGTCTGCCCTGAGAATGTAGGAGGTCTCATCCTCCTAAACTCTGCGAATCCTCCTGGCTGATGTCTGGCTGCCAGCATCTCTGTCTGTCTATCAATGGCTGCCGTCTGCTGGGCCATATTAGTAGCCAAGGCTGCCAATACCTCGTCTACATTTCCTCTGTCTTGCCTAGCAATTCCCAAAGGCTCTACATTAGGGCCAGAAGCAACTCGCCCTCTGCCATATGAGGTGCCTACGCCCTCATCAATCTCCTCAATACGAGCTGTACGAGGTCCCTCTATACCTCGGCCTCTGCCTCTAAACCGTGGAGGCATGCTGATCTGTCATTGTTAAACAAACAATAACAATTGATCAGTAATAAATTGTTAGAAATAATCTAACCCCTAGTCCTAAGACTATGAACCTAGAGCCTTGCTCTGATACCAACTGTGACGACCCGACTTTTCCAATCCCTAAGGTATAGGAAAGGCCGGTTCATCAACTTATTGATTTCTCAATAAGCCGTAACAAACAGAAGCCGGCAACATAAACAAAGGTCTAAAGAACAGAGGCATCATAACATAATCCAAAAGGAACAAAAGACTACAGATAGCAAAAGAATATATCACTATGAGGAACCAAAAGGAACCACCGGTGATGGCCAATCCAATCACCTAAAATAGAGGTTCACGATAATGGTTCCTCTAGTGATATCAAAAGGGCAAAATAATAGCCTAGGGCTCAATATTCCAAAATAATATCCAGATATAATACCAAAATACTAGGATCCAAAGATCAAGGAAGAACTCCTCCATTTGGTATATCCAAATCCTCCTACGGAATATAATCGAGTCCTCCGGATCCTCTCGACCCAATGTCGGTCTCAAAGACTGTGACGTATAGTCGAGGTGAGCTAACGACCAAGCTCAATAGAAGAAGCGAGATCTATTTGCGCTTTATTATAAGTAATCTTGGTTTTCAAAAGACGGAATCGGATCAAATATGATTTTTTCAAAAGATGCTTTCAAATTTAAATCTCCGTTCTAATCACGAGTCAAAACTGATAACAAATCTAAAGTGTTCAAATGTTCTGATTTAGCATGCTTCTTGTCTTAAATTTATAACTTAATTTTATCTCCCAAATTTCCTATAGCATGAGAGCAGACTACGTGACCGATGGGAAGACCCTCTCACGACCATCGTGGATTCATGAACCCATTTCGAAAATGCAACAAGCCCCTACGCTATGAGGGAAACTTGCGTAAAGTTTTCACAATCAACACGGTTGGTGGAATCTAGGGCATCGTACTTATGAACCAAAAATCAAATGCAAATGCTAACACGTATCCAAGCTTATTATTCATATCGTATACTGATTTTCAAAGTTCGATTCGGGTTAACGAGGTTCGATTCAAAATTAATCGAGGTTCGAGGTTCAATTCCAAAGGTTCTTAGTTATAGCAAGGTTCAAATTTTTCAAATTGAGCCATGTGTTCAGAGTTTTATTTATACTGTGTGCAACAGAACTTTCAAAATTTACCCTTAATTGAAATAGTCAACAATCTATACTTATAATTTGATGCAAATTAAATACAAGGTTCCCCTACCTTAACCAAGCAAAATCAAAGGCATGTCTAAGCAATCCTCTCCAAGGACTCCCAATTTGACCAAAACCTACATATATTAACACCCTAAGTGTTAATATACAACCCAAAATTTAATCCAAAGGCTTATAAAACAAAAATCCAATCAAAATTTAAAAAGCCAGAACTGGACAGAATTAGGCCATCCATTTCTTATTCGATGAAATGAATTTGAATTGATAGTCGATTTTAAAATCGACCATCAATTCAATTTCTAACTTATAATAGCTAAAATTCATTTTCGACTGTCGATTTCCAAATCGACAGTCGATTTCCAATTTCGACAGTCGATTTTGGAAATCGATGGTCGATTTTCTCAGGTACTTTGGCTGTAACTTTTAACATGCTCGGATTCTTTTCCTCATTTTTCCACCAAAGCCTTCTTATCCAAAAATAAAACACCATTCTAAACATAAATCGAATCCAAAAGACAAAAGGATGTTTAAAGGCCTACCTCTTGTAGTTTAAGCCGTTGCCTCCGTTGTACCAAAGCACGCACCGGAACCAATCTTCGAAGTTCAACGGCTTAAATCTCCAAAACAGTTCATCATTCAAATGAGGTTGTCACTGCCTCAGCTACAACAAAATTATATAGAATTGCTCACTCTCCACATCTCTCTTCTCTTTCAATAGTTCAAACTGATCCGAAAACAAATACAAGGCTAACTATTGGTTGAGATGGGGAGAGGAATTCTCAAACTCTCTAGATCAAGGATCAAATGAGGCAAAGCCTTAGAGCTTAAATTTCTAACGAGTGAGAGAAGTGAAATTTCTCTTTCACTCTCTCTTATAACCAAAAGCTAGTAATAAAAATATCTAGATTTTTATACTTTTAACTTATCCACAAGAGTTGAAAACCTATCTGGTACTAAACACAAACACCAACCTTATTGTGTAAGTCATTGGTTACGTGACTTACACACATCTTCCGACAATTTCCTTTTGCCATTAGTCTTACCAAAGCCTTAGCTTACCAAAAGTCCAAAAATATTCTACAGTATTTTCCGGGCACGCTTACCGAGGTAAACGAAAATATGCCGAAAATATCAGGGATATTACATTAGGGTATAGGAAAGGCCGGTTCATCAACTTATTGATTTCTCAATAAGCCGTAACAAACAGAAGCCGGCAACATAAACAAAGGTCTAAAGAACAGAGGCATCATAACATAATCCAAAAGGAACAAAAGACTACAGATAGCAAAAGAATATATCACTATGAGGAACCAAAAGGAACCACCGGTGATGGCCAATCCAATCACCTAAAATAGAGGTTCACGATAATGGTTCCTCTAGTGATATCAAAAGGGCAAAATAATAGCCTAGGGCTCAATATTCCAAAATAATATCCAGATATAATACCAAAATACTAGGATCCAAAGATCAAGGGAAGAACTCCTCCGCTGGTATATCCAAATCCTCCTCTGGAATATAATCGGAGTCCTCCGGATCCTCTGACCCAATGTCGGTCTCAGCACCTGTGACGTATAGTCGAGGGTGAGCTAACAGCCAAGCTCAATAGAAGAAGCCAGATCTATTTGCAGTTTATTATAAGTACTGGTTTTCAAAAGACGGAATCGGATCAAATATGATTTTTTTCAAAAGATGCTTTCAAATTTAAATCTCCAGTTCTAATCCTGAGTCAAAACTGATAACAAATCTAAAGTGTTCAAATGTTCTGATTTAGCATGCTTCTTGTCTTAAATTTATAACTTAATTTTATCTCCCAAATTTCCTATAGCATGAGAGCAGACTCGTGACCGATGGGAAGACCCTATCGACCATCGATCGCTGCTCATGAACCCATTTCGAAAATGCAACAAGCCCTACGCTATGAGGAAACTTGCGCCAAAGTTTTTACCGTCAACACGGTTGGTGGAATCTAGGGCATCGTACTTATGAACCAAAAATCAAATGCAAATGCTAACACGTATCCAAGCTTATTATTCATATCGTATACTGATTTTCAAAGTTCTGATTCGAAGTTAACTGAGGTTCTGATTCAAAAATTAACTGAGGTTCTGAGGTTCGAATTCCAAAGGTTCTTAGTTATAGCAAGGTTCGCAAATTTTTCAAATTGAGCCATGTGTTCAGAGTTTTATTTATACTGTGTGCAACAGAACTTTCAAAATTTACCCTTAATTGAAATAGTCAACAATCTATACTTATAATTTGATGCAAATTAAATACAAGGTTCCCCTACCTTAACCAAGCAAAATCAAAGGCATGTCTAAGCAATCCTCTCCAAGGACTCCCAATTTGACCAAAACCTACATATATTAACACCCTAAGTGTTAATATACAACCCAAAATTTAATCCAAAGGCTTATAAAACAAAAAATCCAATCAAAAATTAAAAAGCGGCTGACGAAATTGACCATCGATTTCTAATTCGATGAATTGAATTTGAATCGATAATCGATTTTAAAATCGACCATCAATTCAAAACTCATATATAAAATTCATTTTTTGTCGATTTCCAAATCGACGATGATTCAATTCGACGATCGATTTTGGAAATCGATGGTCGATTTTCTCAGGTACTTTGGCTGTAACTTTTAACATGCTCGGATTCTTTTCCTCATTTTTCCACCAAAGCCTTCTTATCCAAAAATAAAACACCATTCTAAACATAAATCGAATCCAAAAGACAAAAGGATGTTTAAGGGCCTACCTCTTGTAGTTTAAGCCGCTGTTACCTCCGTTGTACCAAAGCACTAATCAAACCAATCTTCAAGTTCAACGGCTTAAATCTCCAAAAACAGTTCATCATTCAAATGAGGTTGTCCGCCTACTACAACAAAATTATATAGAACTGCTCACTCTCCACATCTCTCTTCTCTTTCAATAGTTCAAACTGATCCGAAAATAAATACAAGGCTAACTATTGGTTGAGATGGGGAGAGGAATTCTCAAACTCTCTAGATCAAGGATCAAATGAGGCAAAGCCTTAGAGCTTAAATTTCTAACGAGTGAGAGAAGTGAAATTTCTCTTTCACTCTCTCTTATAACCAAAAGCTAGTAATAAAAATATCTAGATTTTTATACTTTTAACTTATCCACAAGAGTTGAAAACCTATCTGGTACTAAACACAAACACCAACCTTATTGTGTAAGTCATTGGTTACGTGACTTACACACATCTTCCGACAATTTCCTTTTGCCATTAGTCTTACCAAAGCCTTAGCTTACCAAAAGTCCAAAAATATTCTACAGTATTTTCCGGGCACGCTTACCGAGGTAAACGAAAATATGCCAAAAATATCAGGGATATTACACTAACTGCCCAATCACACTCTGAACTCTAATCCTTCCACTCAAAGCTCACTAAATATTATTTAATGACTTATTATTAAATAAAACCATGGCGATATTGGTCACCGTGCCGGACTTGTGCACGAAATCAGTCAAACTCGGATTCAAAAATATCGGGATATTACAGTGGTCCCCACCTTACTCTGTGTTCTGTGTTATTTTGATTTTTTTATGATCATTACTCTGTCCTTAGTCGTCTTTCATTTATCTTTTATTAGACTTAAGTCGTCTCATTTAAATTGTTAGTAGTGGGATGCGCGAGCTTTGCACGTGGGCAAATTTATTTCAACCCACAAATATTTTTTTTTACAAAACTAGGGGTTTTATATGGTTAAGCCGTTGACTATTTTGAATCAGTTCGATTGAGATCATTTTTGGTCTCAATCTTCAAAACAATAGATCTTGCGATCATTAGCTTACTATCAGATGGTCAGATTATGATTAAACTTGACATACTTTCCAAAAAATAATTTGAAAATAATGTATGATATTTGATTATCAAAGATATCTGACTATTACATGGGAAGATCATGATCTCAAGATCTATTGTCTCAAAGGTTGAGGCGAAAAATGATCCCTATCCTTAGATTCAATGTAGGCAACAATTCAATCACGTGTAACCTTGTTGAAAAGGAAGAAACATGGTGGTAAATAAAGGTATGTTTTTGCAAGATTTTCATCAGATGCTAAGTTTCTTTTGCACTATATAATCATATAATTGTAAGGCGGAGAAAGATTAAATCTTAAAGGAGATTATTTTATCGGAGACAATTTTTTATAGACAATTCTGCAGTGATTATGTCGCACATAGCGAGAGCCCAAACACTCTGACCCGATCGTTGCACTACATAAGTTGTCTGCAAAATTATCTTTCAAAATCTTTTTATTACTCCTCCCATAATAATAATAATAATAATAATAATAATAATAATAATAATAATAATAATAAAGATTAGGTGTCCTGCATATGCACTATTAATGTTGCTTGGGTCAATCTCATCTATCGAGATAGTCTATCCATAATGGTGCTCGAATTATGTTTAACTAACTGAGTTAGTCTATAATGTCTATCCACCCATCATGTTCATAAAAGTAGTTCACGAATTTGTGGTGGGCGGACATTGAGTGAAGTGCAGGGACATTTATGTATTGGAAGTCCGTGCATGTCATGCAGTCCACAAACATGTGGACTACCATATCTACTTATGATAGGTGAACACTCATTTTAGACTAACTCTTATTAATTTGGTATTCGAAAATATTTGTGCATCGCATAGGTCTTCCCTTTGAATAAATCCGTGCGATGCGCATAACTATATGAGCTTCGAAAATTGTTCATGCATCAGACAGTTCTTCCTTTGCTCACTCTGCTATTTCGATGCATGACATTGATCTCAGCCAAAGCCCAAAACTAGGGCATAGATGATAAGTTCTTCCATTTATCGTTCTCACTAAGTGGAGTGCGAGTCAACTTAAAATTTTGTTTGCCCTCCGTTGTAGGCATATGCCCGACCTGATTCAAAAATCGTCTACACCCTAACCAACTAAAAACCTCTCTTCAATTCAAAGGATGCGACATGGATGGTATAAGTGTGACGATCATGAATAATTCCTCTTCTTTGGAGCACATTTTATATAGTTTTGACTTATCTCGTCGGCCACTGATCAAACTCAAAATTACTTAAACTAAATGGATTCCTCCAGTTCAAGGATACAAGCTCAATGTCGACTCTAGTTCTAGTGATTCATCCAAAAGCGTTGGAGGGGGCATCACTCGTTGTGCATCTGGTGAATTTATTTGCGCTTTTACTATGGAATTGGTACCAATAATGTAGCTGGAGCGAAAACTCTTTTGGACGGAATAAGAATGACAAACAATATGGGTCTCTTTTCTCTCTATATTGAGTCTAATTCAAAACTTTTGGTGAATATTTTTTCTGGTAACAGTTTTCCTTGGAGAATTGAACCTATCATCATAGAGTATCGGTCTCTTCTATCATCTTTCTCATAGTCGATCAATCACATTTTTAGAGAAGCGAATAGAGTCGTCGACTCCCTCGCTGGATTTGCAAAGGCCAACTTGAATTCCACGATTTTTATGACTTTAAGGGATTGTCCTCTTTCCAATATTGTTATTCGATTGTAATTTGGTCTTGAAATTTGGGTCTTCTCTTGTCCTCGCTTGAGGGAGTGATGGCTTTGCTAAAGCTCTCTTAGGTCTCGAGTTTTTTTGTTCTTGTTGTATATTTTCTTTGATTTTAATATAATTGCTCAATTAGCAAAAAAAAATTAGAGATCTCTATTTTCCTTGATTTTAACTAAAAATAGGGCACTTGACCAAACAAAAAACCAATATACAAAATAATAATAATTTAAAAATAATAATCATATAAAGTTTAATAAAAAAAATGCTGAAAAAGATATCTCAAAAACATACCTTCTATTATAAAATTAAATATTTACCCATGATTTAAATCTTATTAAGCAATTAATACAAGGGTAATTTGGTTATTTGTTAAAAAAGATGGATAGCCATTTAGGTAAATATTTTACAAAACATCCATCTTTGGTAAAATATTTGAAATGGGTATAAAATTGACATTATTTTCCGATAGAAAATTATTATGGTAAATTTACCTAAAAAATATTAGGCGAACAATATGATCTTTGGCCCTATTTGCAACACTCGTGCATTAAGCAAGTCCCCTTGTTTGATCACTGTGCATTACAATACGTCGGTATCTCTACTAGTACTGTATAAGGCAAGAAGAGCGAGGTTGGTAACACTGGACGAAAATAGTAAATTTTTGAAAAAGTACTACAAAAATAAGGTATTTCAGCGATAGCCAAAACTATCGTTACTAACAAAAAATTGCTGCTACTAGTCCCTTAGCTACTGAAACAACAAGATTTTTTGTTAATAAAGTTTTTACTACCGCTAATAATAGTCTTAGTTTCTGTAGTGAAGAAAAAATATTCATCACTACTTGTAGGTGGGCTAACAAAAATATTAAAGATTTTAACTTTCTTACCAATATTCCTGATTGAGTGGTACCTAAGTTAGTATCCTCCCTCCTTTGTGAGGTTTTAGGTCGTGGGTTATAACTCCACGTTGCTTCCTCCCTTGTATTTATAAATCGAGTGTTGTTATGTGAGATTTATTCTCCTATGTGTCACTCACTCAATTGAGCCATAGGTTCATTGGTATCCTCTTCTCTTGTGGAAGTTATGGGTTGTAGGTTCAAATTCTCCTACCTACTCCCGCCCTTTGTGTGAGTTTCTTCTCAGTGTGCTACGTTGAATAAGCTTCTCTTTGTATGAAGTTTGCTTGGGAAGAATTAAGTGCAGTTGAATCTATTAATCGTTATTTACTATTAGCCATCAACCACTCATATTTTCTATATTTTTCGTGCTTTGGAGTTTGGACTATTAAAATGGCCATTGACTTGTGACAGAGAGTGACGGAGACAATAGAAGAAGGCTATGAACAGTTTATCATATCCTCTCAAAAAAAAAAAAAAAAAAAAAAAGTTAATCATATAGCATCTATAAATACCACACAGCCTTCATCTCTAAAATCATCTCCTCTAAAGCTTTATTATTCACTATCTGCTCCTCTTCTCTGCTTTTACTTTCGTTTTTTTTTAAAGAAGAAAAAATGGTTGTGGGGTGTGTTTCTGAGGACGTCACAACTTGATTTCTCCGGCAAGGGTGTGGAAATCGATTCTCGATTCCCACAACCTGCTCCCTAAAATCGCCCCAGAGTATATAGCAAGCGTAGAACTTGTTGAAGGAAATGGGGGGCCTGGTAGCGTCGTAAAATTGAACTTCACCCAAGGTTTGTGAATCATAGGGTTTGAGATTGAGGGCTGTAATTATGAGGGCAACAGTATTTTCATCTGCACACTATTCTTTAGTTGCACCTCAACTTTTCACCCGCACACTAATTAATGAAAAACATATAGTTAATACTCAATTTTGTTTTGCAGTAGTTGAGAAAGATCCTAAACTTTTGCAGTGGTGAACCACTTTTCTTTAACTATTTTTTTGGTTGAATGAAATAAATCTTTTAACCACACAAAAGTGTCTTTGCATGTAGAAGCCTTCTTTCAATTTATTTTTAATTCATTTTTTATATGTTTTTTGAGGATGTCATAACTCATACGGTATAAACAACTCTCAGATGTACCTTACATGCATAAAGGAACTGATTTTGTGCAACAAACAGGGAAGAGACCGGCACAAAAGGTGAGAGCAGGGCGTGTGGGAATTAGAACCCACGACCTCTTCCTCCACAAGAGAAGAGGTTCTTGTAGAAATGATTCATGGTTCAACTTGAATCATACGTGAGAAGAGCCAAAGTTGTCCTCACTCAAAAATAGAGTTGTTGACTTCCATTCTTGTGTTATTTTGGATGGTTTAAGTCTACCAATCCCAAAATAAGGGGTCTTGTATTTACAATCCAAGATTCTTCTCTCTCAACGAGCATGCTACATGCTTAAATCGTTGATTGTTTGAACCTAATGATGAAGATCGTTTTTCACTCCAATCTTCTACCAAATGAATTTGGAGATCTCGGGCCTACCATCAAATGGTCTTATTTTGATTTCACATGGCACACATCTCAAGAATCATATTTGATGTATACCTATTATCATATTCACTTTTTGGGATGTGCGCCATTAAGTACATTAACCTTAGCACTATAAAGGTACTTTTTAGAAGCCGCTTTGCCAAACATGGCTTGAAACCACTCATATGGTGTAAGATCCATCTGCCTAAATATCACCATATAGATAGCTGCATGCTTTGGAAGAAGATTTTTAGAAGTCAAATTTTTATGGGCATCCTTAGCTACCAAGGGAATAAAATCTTGATACAAAGCAACCGTAGGTATAAAAGCACTGCTCTTGTTAGAATATTACTAAGCATGTATATGTGAGCACTGCTCTTGTTAGAATATTACTAAGCATGTATATGTGTGGATCAATGTGCAGCTGTGAAGGAACTCACTCACGCTTTGAACCGCATCGATGTGCTTGATGAGGCGACCTATACATACAAATACACGGTGATCAAAGGCAATCCAAAATATGAGACGAAATCTCTCGGAATGAAGCTGAAAGCTATGGCAAATGGAGGAACTCTATGCAAACTTAGCTGCGAGTACAAGACCGCAGGCGATGCTGTGCTTAGTGACGAAGAAATCAAGGAAGCCAAGGAAAGTAACGTGAAAATGTTCAAGGCCATGGACGCATATTTCCTCATGAACCCCGACGCCTATCTCTAATTTAGGCTCGTTGTTTGTGATTTGGGTGACTTTGTTTACTTTACCTAGTTAGAAGAGGGCTGCTGTGTGATGAATAAAGAGAGTAGTGATGAGGTGCTCTTTTGTATGGAAGGTAATGGTTGGTCTTATTATATATATGGCAAGACTAAACTTTGAGTTTGACGTTTAATTTACTTTTATTCTTTATTATTAGAGGCTGGGAGTGGGGACTACATTCGAGTGTAGGAAAAAACTCTAAACTCAGACCATTTGGCACCACTAAACCAATCATGAGTATCATGTGCGAAGGCAACTTAGATACTAACAAATTAAGTATCAATCAAAATTTGGGCTCTATCAGATGCTTATTAACTCAAAGATGCCTACAATCAATGCACTTAATTGATTCAGCTTATTTGATCTTTGATTCATCAAATGGAGGTAAAAAATGTCGAATATGAAAATATTTTTTTTAAAAATCACATGCCTATTACTAATCAACGAAAAAAGGTTGTTGTTTTAGGTTAATCATGTCTCGTAGCATGTGATCTGGCACGCCAACGGTTGTTGTTTTAGGTTAATCATGTCTCACAGCATGTGATTTGGCACGCCATGTCAACTGTACGAAAAATGAATGATAAAATCATACTTTTAGACACTGTGGACCGGAAGGTTTTACATGTGTATTTCTCATGTGGTCCTACTTAAAAATTAAACATATTTTCCCTTATGGCAGTTACAGGCGGGAGTAGTAAAATTTTCAAACTTAAGGAACAGCTGTTTTTGCTTACGTAATCAAGCAAACTTAACATCCACAAATAGAGGGCTCTTGAACATGAGTCAAAATTTCGGGTATCGGATATGTATCGTCCGAGCTTAAAACCAAAACATATTGGACAATACGTATCGGAATAATAAAATAACGGACGATACATTGAATATATCGTCCGGGCATTTATATACAAAATGGCTATGTATCATCCGATACATATCGGTATCGGATGATATTTTGATCCATGCTCCTGAAAACCTATGAAAGTTGGCTTTTTTAAACAATCAATGATTTAAGCGTAATAAAAACTTTCATTGGGATCAGATGATGGTTCTCGTTTTTTGTCTCAATCTTCCATACAATAGATCTTGAGATCATAGTACACCTCTCACATGGTCACATGTTGATTCAATGTGGCCCAAAACCTGAAAGTGACCGTCATCATGTGTGTACCATGAAAAGGAGGACGCTAGATGTGTGCCACGTAAAATTAAGATCTTACCGTTTGATAGATGTGCAAGGATCTCAACATGCATCTATTGTGTGGAAGATTGGGACGGAAACAAATATCTACCATCTGATTAGGGGCACTCAACAATTTTTATGGCGGAAAGCCGTATATTCTCCACAAGAAAAACGCCTTGAAAAAGTTACATAGGCTATATTTCTACACTGAGAAAGTTTCTCAGCGGGTGGTAAACTGATTTTATGTTTCACCATTCATTTATAATTAATCTGTCGAATATGGTCACACCATTTATCGCTCATGTTAGTAAGTTTATAATTTTTATTTTTTTTAATGGTAATATAATATTTGATCAACCTAATATGCGACCAAGTGCCAACCAAACACAGAAAATCAAACTTTTGTATAGGGTTCCATGTGTACAGATCTCTAATCCCTTGAATCTATTATCATCAAGCATAAAATACTCAAAATTCAAATTTGGCTCTATTAGATTGACTTATTATAGAAAGAGACAATAGAGGAAGACTTTGAACAGCTACATATACCACAAACACCTTCATCACTACCAGCCATCACCTCTTAAGCTGCTTTATTTTTTTTTATAAATAACCTCACTAAAAACTAAGACTATTAGCGGCAATTTTTAACAAAAACTGTTGCTATTAGTCTTATCGTTAATAAAACTGTTGCTACCAAAATTATTTTAACAACAAGTGTCATTTGAAACCAAAAAGAAGAACAAAAGCAACAAAAAACTGTTGCTATTAGACTTATCATTATTAAAAACTGTCGGTACCAAAAACTGTTTTAACAGCAAGTGTCGCTGAAACCAAAAAAGAAGAACAAAAGCAATAATCTTAAAGGGAGCTTAGCAATGCCATCACCCCCAAAAAAATTAAAAACCTTACGACACAGCTACGGCCAAAGATCGAACCAACATTGAGCATGATACTCATTGGAAAGCCGACTTGAAAACCCATAACACTACATATGTAATATCCCAAAAATTATGTTAAAGCGGTGGCTTGAGGATCCGTGTCCACTAGTCATAGGTTTGACCAAATAGGAGTTCAATAGTTGGCATAGGGTGCGATGAGCGGATGAGATGTGAGAATTGAGTGAATGTGTGGAGATTGATGTGAATCCGAAGTCACATACACCTATTACGGTGCATGTGCTCAACACACAAACTAGAGGGGAGATAAAAGGGTTTAATAACCCTAAAATAAATGTTTTGGATGTTGAGAGAGAAGTAAAGAAGAGAGAGAGAGGAGTAAAGAAGGTGGTTAAGCAAGGAGTTATTGTGGGTGATTGGAAGGGGGATTCAAGCACTTAAGAGGCCGATTCAACGCGAAGGATCCGTTCAAGCCAAAGCGAGAACCCTAGCCTTTCCAACCACTTGACCTAATCAATTGGAGATTGATTGAAGGTAAAATTCTTGTAAATTAAATACAGATTGAAGGGTTTTATTGTAGTTAGAAATAGCTAAAATCATAGGATAATGGCTTAGATAAATGAAGGAAAAAAATTAGTTGGAAGAAGATTGGAAAGAACAACCCAAAAGGGGGCTGAGTCTGGCCATTTCGATTAATTGAAAGTGAGATTCGATTAATCGATTTTTGCCAAGAAGTTGAAAAGTCAGAAGACACGATTTCGATTAATCGAATTGAGTTTCTATTAATCGACTTTGAATTTCGATTAATCGATTTTGGTATCGATTAATCGACTGGGAACCTCTAGTGAACTCCAGTGGAGGGAAGAAAAGGACTTGGAGAAATCGACTAATCGAAATGGGATTTCGATTATTCGATTTAGAATTTCGATTAATCGATTTTGGTATCGATTAATCGACTGGGAACCTCCAGTGAACTCCAGTGGAGGGAAGAAAAGGACTTGGAGAAATCGACTAATCGAAATGGGATTTCGATTAATCGATTTAGAATTTCGATTAATCGATTTTCGGAATTCGATTACTCGAATTGAGAATCGAATGGTTAGAGTGGAGAATTTCGATTAATCGAATCCCAATTCGATTAATCGAATGGGAATCTCGATTAATCGATTTTGAATTTCGATTAATCGATTTTGGAGTTCGATTAATCGACTATGCCAGTTTTTGTTGACTTTTGAGTTTGACTTTAAGATTCTTGGAGGGTCTTGGACCTTCCCTATTGCATCTTTAGTGATGTATTGCATGTGTTATATTGTACCATAGGTGGTACGTGTGAGCTTGGGCACAAGGAGCCACGAGGGACCTTGATGCATGATCAAACAGAGACTTGAGGTAGGGAACACCTTGAACATGTACTTTATTTTGCAAGAGCATGTATCTAGTGATATAGAATTCAATTCAAACTATTTTTATTGCTTAAGAGTTTGTGAAAAGTGTGTGTGTGTGTGTGACATCTATAAGAGTAATCATAATGAGCCATCCCCAGGGGAGGAGGAAGTAAAGAAATAAGAGCATCAGGTGTGATGCAAGTACACGGATACATCCCAGGAATGTATCCAAGATTGAATTATGTCTGATAAGGGCTAACTGATATAAGATACCACACTTACACGGTGAATAACTATATGTAAAGTCCTGATATTTTTGTTATTTGAGGTTTGATAGGATACCCCAACGTGGCGGGATACCCACCATGACGCTGGCGGGATATCCGTGACCGATCTGGCGGCAAAACCGTAGGGCCGGTCTGGAGCTTATCCGTGTACAGGCACACCCGGGGGTGTTGAATTGAGATATGTTGAAACCCCGCCACCGATCCCTAGGGGAAAGAGGCTTGGGTACTATTGGTATTCCCAGGGAATACATTTAAAACTGTCTATATAGATGACGATGAAGGGTATTTCATCGGGGCTCGATGCTATATTGCTCGGAGATTACTTAAGTTGAAAGGTTAAGTTTTGCTTTAGGCCTTTTCAGTGTCATTCATGAATAATTACAAGACATGAGTAAACTACCAGTAAAATATGATTATTTTCAACTGTTGTTCATCAGTAACTGCATAGACACATCATGCATGGCATATCATGGAATATATGTGAGTTGTAATTTATATGTTCAATTGTGTTCTGTTCCCTATTGAGCTAGGATGTAGCTCACCCTTTAGACTATACGTCGCAGGTCCACTATTAGCAGCTGCCGAGACTTCAGGGGACATTGACCCTAGTGAGTCAGACCCGACACCTGGAGACGAGTTGGAGCCACCTCCTGAGGACTTCTTCTAGAGGACTCCGTTGTGCAGCTTTGAGAGTTTTTGTGAGCGAGTTTTGTGCGGCTTGGTATGTCAAGCCTTATTTTCGTTAAACAATGTAATTAAGTCATGAGATTATTCTTTTGGGGCGAACCATCATTGATGATCAGTGATCATCGATGGTTCGGATCGGTTCTCCATTCATGCAAAGGCATGAAGGTAGACTGTCTTTCGAGAAATATTTCAATGATAATTTAATTTCGCAGCTTTATTCATTAATTCAGTGCAGTTCATTGCTTGATATACCAATGTTCCGTGCATAGCTAAGGGGCACGGTAAAGATGATCGTGCTGATGGCACGGGTTTGAGTGCGAAATCCGAGGCTTTCTCACCTTATCTCCTTGAGTCGGCATGGATTGATCGCCTTTGAATTAAATTGTGTTGATCATTTTTCGTCTCCATCTTGTTGGATATTTAAAAGTTTATTAAACTTGCCTTTTCTCAAGAGATGTGTCTTTCCAAAGTGGTGTGCCTTTTCAAAATGAAGGTCTTTCCAAAGTGGTGTGTCTTTTTCGAAGAGATGCATGTAGTACCTTTTCATAAGAAAATGGTGCATTGACACATCACTTGATTTCTATTTAAGGAATAAAAAATCATTATTTTTAACAAGTACATTGGAGTCTCCCTTCTCTCTGGTTTTATCTTTAAAGGTTTTGATCAGAGCGTTCCTGCAATATTTGGTTTTCAAATAGCGTGATCGGATTCGCAAATCCTTCACAAGAATATACAACCGGTTCATTGTATCTTGGAATCGGTTTACGGTAACTTTGTTGGTGACCATTTTGTGAAGTGGTGGGGCAAACATTGGTTTAAAGACAACGACATGTCTCATGCCTCGGACCGGTTCCCTGTATTATTTCAAGTCAACATTTCATAATTTTCCAACACATCTTCCACAGAATGGATCTAGAGATCATGTGAAACACATCTCACTCAATCATAATTTTTGGGACATTGATATATGGTGGATGCAACAGCGCGGATCATTCAGCGGACCACTTTCATTGGCGCGATGCAAGTGCGGATCCTAACAATGCATGTCAGGCCAACCAATTGCATCGTGCCAATGTAAGCGATCTGTTGTGGGTATGATGTAGACTCATGATCTATAGATCAATTTGTGCCAAAGATAAAAATGAAAAATGATCATCTGATTTAAAGGCGATTAATAAGCTAGAGGAGATAGGGCCAGAAAGTAGTTTATTCGTTTCCGGCAATGGTCGGGTCCTACTAGGTAGAATTGAGTTTGGAGTCTTACTCTATCCGCTACCTAGGGGTGTATTTAGCTTGGCTTGGTCGGTTTTGGACTAAAACCACAAACCAAACCGGTCTTAATCGATTTTAGATTTTCAAAATCAAACCAACTCTTAAACCAAACCAACCCGATTCAATTCGGTTCGGTTTGGTTGGGTCGATTTTCTTATAAGTTCTACTTACACATCAAAATTTTCTCAACTTCTCAACGATTTTCTATAAGTACTACATTACCGCTTTAGGATTTAGGAATAGGCTAAAGACAAGGGTAGGGTTTTATATAAAAATATGCATTTTTTAAATGCCCTTTAAAATAATTAAAATCCCGCCTATATATATACACACACTTACAAACTACATTCGGTTCTGTTTGGTTTCGGCTTTGTGAGGCTTGGAATCGAAACCAAACCAAACTTTTCGGTTTTACTTTTCTCCAAACCAAACCCAAACCGGACCAAACCCGACGGTTCGGTTCGGTCCAAAAAAAGCACAACCCTACCGCTGCCCATGGAAATAAGAGAATTTTGGTTGCACGTCATCATAGTCACAAAAATCGACGAATTTTTGAAAAATTCGCGAATTTAAGGTCCCCCGAATTAATCTCGAATTATTCGCGAATTTTTCAAAAATCGCCATATCACCGAAATTCACGAATAATTCCTGAATTAAAAAAAAAAATTGTGACAAACAAATTTTTTTAATGTATATATATATATATATATAATTTTTAATTTTTTTATTTTTATTTTTAATTTTTCTCACCAAATTTTACTCTAAATATTTCCCCAAACTTCTTGACTTTACCGAAATTTTCTGAATTTTAATCTCACCAAACTATTACCAAACACCGATTTTGCATGCCCTAAAAACTGAAAGCCAAGAAAGTCAAAGACTCTTATTTCCTAAGAAAGTCGAGACTCTCAGGGCAGGGTAGAGAGGCCGGTTCTACGTGCAGGACCTAACCATCGCCCTTTGGTTTCAGAATAAGGGTACTCCATAATAAATTTTAGTTATTCGTGTGGTCCCCACCTTACTCTGTATTCTATGTTATTTTGATTTTTTTATAATCATTACTCTGCATTCTTAGTCGCCTTTCTTTTATTTTTTATTAGACTTAACTCGTCTCGGGTTTTCAAAATAAGGGTACTCTATAATAAATTTTAGTTATACGTGTGGTCCCCAGCTTACAATGTATTCTTTGTTATTTTGATTTTTTTATGATCATTTCTGTATTCTTGTTATTTTTGGGATAAAATTTTATTCTTTTCATCAGAAATAGAGAACGATTACAAAGTAGAGGGCCACAATAATTGTAGTTACAATAACTAACATTAAAATACATTGAATATCATTTAAGACCCATCAAACATCAATACGAAATTCAAGGACTTTAAAAGTAAGGTAAAACTTTAAGAATCCACCATCATGATCCGCCGATAACTTACATCGAAGAGACGCGTCATCACCATCAATAAACTCACGATTCACAAAATCTCCCAACACATTGGAAGCGGAGCAAATACCGATCAAATGCTTCTGACTTCAATCGAAGCTTTACAACGATGCCTCATGGCGTGAGAGCAAGTGTTCGCAAAAATGAAGCCATCAAAACGTCGGTTAAACCCGTGATCAAAGCCGTATCAGAAAAAAATATTGATCATAAAAAGGCCTTTGTAGAGTCGATCTCTTCGGAAAAGAAAACTCTCACCAATAAGAGGATATAAAACTCCCATATTCTACCCCTAACAAAGGAAAAAATAAGGAGAGAAACATGAAGAACTGAAGCTTCCATGCAAAAGATGATCCCCAAACGATCGATTTATTGAAAGCATAAAAAAATTTAGATAGAAAGGGATTAAATCTCCCCTTTCCATCCCCTCCTATTAAAACTCTTTTCCCGACTCTCAACTTTTTTCAACTTCTCTCTAATAACTTACACCAATTTTTTGTGACTTTACTCTGTATTCTTAGTCGTTTCTCATTTATTTTTTATTAGACTTAGCTGTCTCTCATTTAAATTGTTACTAGTGGGATGCACGAGCTTTCCACGTGCGCAGATAAACTTGACATTAGAGGAAGATTTGTATGAGAGACTATTTGGGTAAATTTATTTCAAGGGAAATTTATCTGATCGACCCTGTCAGATACACCTTTTACGTCATAGGCTCTGTATTTTCACCTTTACCCAAACCGACCAACTTTTAGCCAAGCCATTTTCAGCTAGCACAAAAAGTCCGAAATACCTCTTCTTATACTATTTTTTGTTCTACATGATTTAAAATTTTAAATATGTACATTTTTCTATATTTACGCGATGTGAAACTGGATCTATGCCGCCTGATTTGAAGGCCACATAATAAAATAAATGGCGCCAAAGATAGACACGAAAAAGGCGATATCGCCTCTTTTTAATTTTTTAATTTTTTTTTAACAATCGATAGCGACTCTTAAAACAATCGATGATGACTCTTAACATAGTCGGTACCGACCATTTTAAGAGTCGTCATCGACTGTTCAAAGTTGTCATCGACCCTGTACACATTGCCATCGACTCTGTACAGAGTCAATGGTGACTCTGTATAGAGTCGCCTTAAAATGTATATATATATATATATATACATTATAAATTTTTAATTTTTAATTTTTTTTATACGGTTGATGTCGACTGTGGAAATTTTTTTTATTTTTTATTTTTTATGGCGACTTTGTACAGAGTCGATGGCGACACTGTAAATAGTCGTTGACGACTCTTAAAATGGTCGGTACCAACAGTGTACAGAGTCGATATCGCATTTTTTTCATATCTATCTTTGGCACTATCAATTTTATATTGTGGCTTCAATCAGACAGCATAGATCTCGTTTCACATCGTGTAAATATAGAAAAATGTAAATATTTAAAATTTTAAATTATATAGGTGTATCATCTTCTTCCTCATTTTAATCTGCTACAGTCTCTGACGAAAAATGTGTATCTGGGTCGATCCAAATAGCAGATCGGAGTAGATTGGATTGAGGAGAAGACACTGTCACCTTCGCCACCTCTGACTTTTAGAAACTGTAACAGATTAAAATAGGAAGAAGATGATGTTTTTGAGCATTAAAGAAAGGGGGTAATTTGGACTTTTTGCTATCCTTAGGGGTCGGCTAGGCTCCCAGTTAGTCGGTTTGGGTAAAGGTGAAAATACAGGGCCTCTGACGTAAAAGGTGTATCTGACAGGGTCGATCAGATAAATTTCCCTTATTTCAACCCACAAATTTTTTTTTTCAAAAATTGGGCTTTTACATGCTTAAACTATTGACTAGTTTGAATCAGTTCGATTGAGATCATTTTTCGTCTCAATCTTCCACACAAAAGATCTTGCGATCATGAGACTACTATTAGATGGTCAGATTATGATCAAACTTGACAAACATCCCAAAATTTTGTTTGCCCTACGCTATAGGCATGATATAAAAAATCGGTCGATACCGGTATGTATCGCTGATACGTATCGGTTTTTCGGAAAACCGATACGTAACGGTCCTAGCTACAACTTGGTATCGGCTGATACTTATCGGTTTGAGCTCACTTTTTAAAAAAAATTTATTTAATTAATTATTTATTTTTTAATGGGGCCAATACCTATCGGTATTGGCTGATACATATTGGCCGATTTGTATCGGTCCTCCATAGACCGAAACCCGATACTGATACCAAGTTTGACACCTTGGTTGTAGGCATATGCCCGACCAGATTCAAAAAATGACTACATCCTAACCAATTAGAAACCTCTATTTTCCTTGATTTTAACTAAAACTAGGACACTTGACGAAACATGAAATCAATATACAAAATAATAGTCATTTCATACCATTTTAGAAATAATAATCATATAGGGTTTTATAAAAACAAATTTATTGAAAAAGGCACCTAAAAAACATACGCCCAGGGCTGGCCTTGGACCAGGTGGCTGCCTTGGGCGCCCGATTTCCAGGGGCCCCCCAAAAAAAAATTCCTTTTAAAAATTAGGTTTATCAAAAAAGAAAAATTAATATACACAAAGGGCCCCTTTCTAAACCCTCTCCTTTATAATTTCTAAACCCTCTCCTCCAAGATCCAACGCCTCTTTCTAAACCAGATCTGCTGATCTCCATCCAGTCCAACGCCTCTCTCCCGGCTCCAGCCTGCAGCCTGTAGCATCTAGCGATCGAGCAAAGTCTCTCCCGGCGGCCGGCTCCACCCTCCAGCTCCCTTCTATTTATTGTTTTCTTCTTTCAATCCACAAATTGAGGTTTGCTTCATATAATTATATCTATTTTGTTTTTATTTGTTAGTTTTATTTGGTTAAAGCCTTTTTGTTTTAATTTTTTTCTCTATTTCCTGCTGTTTAAATTCACTGCATCGATTCAGGGTTGGCCCACCTAAATCACCACAACAGATTTCACCTCTAATCTCCCTCATTACTCCCATCAACAAAAATAGAAACACTAAATGAAAAAGGAGATAGTTTTTTTCAGATGGTGTTCTCATAGTGGAGGCATGAATCATGAATGCATAGTATATTCCATTCTGTTGTAATTTGATGCAAACTTGATTCTTTTAGGATATATTGCTAGCGAATTAAGTACCTTATAGATGATGATTTCTTCTACGTGCTAGTTTAATGGTGCCATCTAATTTCGTTTGACAAATAGTTTCATTTTGCATCTTAATTCTTAATTGGTTATTGTCTAAGTCTGATACTTATTTTATCTTGTTTCACCAAGTCCTCAAAGTGTGCTTGATTTCCTTTTAGGCTTAATTTTTTATAATGATTGGCATCTTTAAGAATTAAGAGTAGTTAAATCCACATCAGGTACTTCTAATAACCATTTTTTTTATAGTCTTATAGATACCGATATTTGCAGCCGAAAATTCTAAGGTTATCATACAATCGTTATCGCTTGAATGATGTGATCGAGATAATTTTCATCCCAATCTTGAATGAATAGATCTTGAGATCATGACACACCTATTAGACGGCCAGGTGTTGATTCAATGTGGCACACATCCCCAAAAGTGATAGTGATCACACACCATTAGAAGGGTTCTCGGGTCACTTTTTGAGATGTGTTCTACTTGGAATCAACATCTGACTATCTAATACGTGGGTCATGATCTTAACATCTACTGCATGGAAAATTGGGACGAAAAGTATTCTGCATCGTGCAATTCAAGGCGATCAACGATTTAACGATAAATCACAATGGGAGATCGAATCTTCGGCTGCAAATATTTATACCTTTTCTTTAATTTTCCTTGAAAAAGCTGTATCCCTTGGTATTCTAAGGTTTGTCCATATTTTTAGGAGTTAGTATTGGGTAAGCGGCCTGAGTTTCAAGTGACTATGTGCTCGGGTCACTATGTGAGATGTGTGTCACATGCAATCATTGTGTGTGATGTCCGATCGGTGCGCCATGATCTAGGGAACTTTGGTGCAAAAGATCTGGATGAAAATGATCTCCACCATTTGAATCAACATAGTGAAATGGCATCTATCTTTAATAGTTGGCCTCATAGTCATAACTCCAACATACTATTAAATTATTTTTTGGGTTTTGCATTTATCCCTCTCGGATATGTCTTTTTACACTATGTGACCGATGTTTTACCTATTTACATTCGACCCTTCCTTTACATATTAGTTGATGGTTTGTGCTTTGGATATCTGAGGCATTTTGGATATTGAATTTATATTTAACAATTACTTATTGTTGTGAAGATTGATCTGGTTATCAATATTCCAAATTTCCAATGGTAGATATCCTATTGGGATTGAACATTAGAACTATTTAACCATTCTTTGTATGTTCAGATTGGTGCTTACTATGTTTGCTATTGACTTATTTTTGAAGTCAAATTTTGGTTGCCCAATGAGAAAATGCCTAAATGAGTCTATATCATAAAACATGTATAATAAATCTAATTACTCCTATTTTAACCTCGTAAATCTAATTACATACTAGGAAACTCCGAATGCTTGAGAAGCCAATTAGTTGATAATTAAATGAAGTATATTTAGAAATTTATTTATTATGTCGTTATATATATGATATTAGCAACTTATCATTGTTTTAAACTCATGTTTGTAGTTGAGGAACCGCACTCAAATCATGTCTAATGGAAGCTATCCTTCTAGAGTCGAGAAAAGAAGGAGAAGCAAAAGATAGAAAACTTTATTCTCTCAAGAAGGAGCCATTTACAAGTTCTTTGAAAGTAGTAAACAAACAGAGCTCAAAAATTTAAGCAATAAGGAAGAATACAATAATAATAAAGAATGTGAAGGCCAAGACTTGGTGAATGAAGGGGAAGATGTGGGTGAAGAAGAAAATATAAATGAGAATGAGATTGATATATATGAAGGGGAAGATGAGGTCAAGAAGAAAATAACAAATGTTAGCCTTTAAATATATATGATTCGAACAATTGGAACAATGTCCATGAGTCTTGGAGACTTCTTAGTAGAGAAGGGTCCTTTGAGAGATGAGAATCAGAATTTTTCGAGAAATATTTATGGTAGGAAGTTCTCGTCTTCTCATTACATGCGAACAATTGGCAAATGGAGAAAAGAATGATAGAAAATAGTTACTATATTCAAATATTAGCCAAAGAGTTTACTGTTTTAGTTACAAGTTATTTTTCACGGAAGGAATGGCTACTCAATTGGCTAAAGAAGGATTCAATGATTGGAAGAATATAAGCGAAAGATTGAAGAGTCATGAAAAGACTAGGGAACATATCACAAGCATGAGCAAATGGATTGAGTTGAGTTTGAGAATGGGAAAGAATGAAATAATTGATCAAGAGGTTCAAGAAAAACTAAAGAAGAGAAAGAACATTGGAGGCATGTATTAATAAGGATTGTTTCATCGTGAAGACTCTTGCATCTAATAATATAGCATTAGGGGATAATGAAAAGATTTATCAAGAGAGGAATGGAATATTTTTTGGTATAGTTGAACACTACGTGAAAAAGCCAAAAAAATCACTGCCTTAAACAGTAGTTTTTTCAAAAAATCACTGTCTTTGACAGTGGTTTTTTTGAAAAAAACCATTGCCCTAAACAATTGTAAAAAAAGGAGTGGTGTTTTTTTTTCCACTATACAAGCGATGGTTTGAATTCATAAACCAGCCTTTGTATAATAGTAAAAAATCACTCCTTTTACTATTAAGCGATGATTTTTATGCAAATGTTTTTTTTTTTTAAAATCACGTTGACAATTTTTTATGCAAATTGTTTTAAAATAATATTTTTTTTATGCTTTTTTTTAATGCAATATTTTTTATGCTTTTTGTAATACTTTTTTTTAATGCAATTTTTTAATGCTTTAAAAAAAATTATATAAAGAAAAAAAAGCTATTAATCTCATATTTAAACACATCCATTCAACTCAAATGCAAATCATTCAATACCATTAATAAATAAAATAGATGCGCAATTCTTTTATTCAAAAACAATATTACATCTCAACCTATGATCCAACCTTTCAAATCAACCAAATATTTTAAACTTTACATGCTCAATCCTTTTATTCAAACAAAAAAAAATAAAAATAAAAAGAGAGTTAACAATCTAAAGACCCCATGACCTATTTTCATAATTAAAAAAAATATATATCACTACGTGAAAAAGCCCAAAAAACCACTACCTTAAACAGTGGTTTTTTCAAAAAATACTGTCTTTGACAGTGGTTTTTTTTCAAAAAACCACTGCCCTAAACAATTGTAAAAAAAGGAGTGGTTTTTTTTTGTTAAAATAAAACCTCTCCTTTTTTTACAACTGTTTAGGGCAGTGGCTTTTTTATGCAAAATTTAAAAAAAAAAAAAATTACGTCGACAATTTTTTATGCAAATTTTTTTAAAATAATATTTTTTTAATGCAATATTTTTTATGCTTTTTGTAATACTTTTTTTTAATGTAATTTTTAATGCTTTAAAAAAAATTATATAAAGAAAAAAAGCTATTAATCTCATATTCAAGCACATCCATAAATAAAATAGATGCCAAATTCTTTTATTCAAACAAAATATTGCATTTCAACCTATGATCCAACCTTTCAAATCAATCAAATATTTTAAACTTTACATGCTCAATCCTTTTATTCCAAAAAAAAAAAAGAGTTAACAATCTAAGGACCCCATGACCTAGTTTCATAATTAAAAAAATATATATATGCTTCGCCTCTCCTGCCAAATATCCCCGTCCCCTAGTGATCCGTTTGAGGTGGGCTTCAAATCGAAAAGTTTTGCCTGAAATCAAAAGGAGAACGTAATTAAATATTTATGATATTAAGCAATTAAATTGAGATATTGATGACTTCTCACTACAAAAAAAGAGACCTATGCCACATGCTCTGCAATCTGTTTAAACAGTAGTTTATTTTATAAAGCTATTTGATGACTGCACGACAATAACGCTCTCACATGCTCCGAATTCTGGATTGACCTCCAAGATCCCACAACTTTATTGTAACATTTCCTTTAGTTACCTTATACATATTGAATCCAACCTGTAGAACACATTACATGCAAATATGGTGTTCTGATAATTGTTTTGAGTTCCTATTTATATCGATTATGCCATTTTCTTAAATTATGAACAAAAATTATGAACAAAAAAATGTTACGAAAATGAGCTGGTATTAGGTACCGACCAATGCACCAAAGGTGATGCACGGTGAGAGGTCAATCTCCTCTACCACCCTCGGATTGTATAGATATTTTTTTTTGTCAATTCGGGAGGAGGTCAAAAACATACTTTCCGTTTGTGCACATAAATAATATCTATGCACTTTCAAAGATTTGACCATTTTGGTAGAATGAGATTGTGCACCACCCTTGGCACAAGTCACGTACCTAATACTAAATGTAGTGAAAATAGAATAAAAGTGAGGTCATAGAATGACACGAAGAAATGGAAAAAGACCAACGCAGATGACTATGCTAACAAATAGGAAAGGCTTGCCATGACTCCTAATAAAGTTCTAACCATCCGATCAAGCAAAGAGATTGGCCGAATCGCTAGAGTGAGTTAGGTGAGATAAAAAATTAGATACTATATCCATTCTTCCATATATGAAACTGACAATACAAAGATTTTCCCAACAGAATTGCATGTGGATGAAAGTTTGTTTAAAGAATAATTTTCATGAAAATTTGGCAGCAAACGGATAGCAATACTGCGAAAAGAAATTTTAAGCATTGTAATGCTAACCTCAGAAATGTAACAAGGTATACGGGAAAGTAGATTCCACAAAATTGCAACTGAAATCAGACGCTAACACAATGAAAGATCTTGGTTTTTGATATAATAGCAACCGAGCCATTTGTACCTCATGGACCACCTCAGCCTATAAGCTTCTTACTAATGTAGTCTATATTGTTCTATACTTTTATGTATATTTTGTCTTAAAAGTGAGAAGAGTGAAAGGTTTTAAAAAGAACATGTACAACCCACTTCTTCCTGGTCCCGCAAACATGGAGACGATCTAAAAAGGACAGTAAGAGCCAAAAAAGGAGAGGCTATTTTGATTTTCTTCCAAAGTTCAAATATTAGCGCATGACCAATGAGACATTCTCTACAGAGCAATAGGAGTAAAGATCCACTTGTGCACTGCCAACCAAAGTTTAAAAGAACCTTTTTTTTTCTTTCCAATCAGTAATAAGAAGATTCAAAATGAATGCTAGGAAAAGTTCAAAGAAAATAAACTCAAGAATCAAGATGAATGATAGTACGAGTTTAAAATGAGAATAAATCACAGGCATAAGGACTATACCTCATCGAAGGTATCAAATTATGTGACTAGACAAAGAGACAAGCCAGTGATTCATGGACAAACCGAATTCAACACAGAATACTCAGCAAAAACAACAGAAATGTTACATTTCTGAGAACCTTGTTACATTTCTGACAAGCCGTATACCTTGTTACATTTCTGAGAACCTTGCAAAAGCTACAGAAATGTAACAAGGTCTCCAAGAAGATGGAATCTGTGAGAAGACCAGAAAGCACAAGAGTCCACAGTTCAATACAGCATTATTTTCATGAAAATCCAACTTCGGACCGAATAAAATTTGTTCATTATGAAAACATATTCCGTAAAATAATGCTATATTTGTATATCTATCGATAGAAAGTAAATGGGCACCGCACGATACCAAACTCTTGAACTTTCATCTAAGGATGTCCCAACAAAATCAAAAGATAAACATTTGAGTGAAGAGAAAGTGCCGCCTCAACCTCGCTTTGCCATCGTGCATATTTACATGAAAGATGTAACATGAGCCCACTAATCGAGGAAAGCGAAACCGTCAAGAATATAAACATGCAACTAAGACTCCATAATGTATCTCAACCATGGTTTACAATCACGGTTACGGGCGATACTTTGGTATGGATCATCCGATACATATCAATATATATGTATATGCACCGAGACACTTCAAAGTATCGTCAGGTGACCTCCTCAACCGATACATATCTTCCGATGTAGTCATTTTACAAGATTTTGAACCATGATCTCAACAAGCCAACACTATTTTATTCAAAACAAAGCCTACAAGATTACCATCATTTTGAGTTGGTGCAATGATGTTAGAGATATCTGGAAAATTTGGAAGAGTGGTGATCCACAATTGGCGGGCCACCCGTCTATGGTGAGTCAAAGGTAATCTGGATTATTTGGTCAATCCAAAAGTTGAAGAATATATCAAGAGATTGCACTAGAAGAATTACGAGGACAAAGACTAGCCAAAATCGATAAATATATTTTACAACTAACGGAACTATTAAAATGACCGCATTTAGTTAATAAGCGTGCATAACTGCGAATATATCCTACACATAATATCGGTAAGTCACATGTGCATGATAAAGCAAATCTTGTCATCAATTTAGATGTCTTGAACTTGAAGTAAAATCTTGATAATAAGATGTAAAAATCCTCAATGTTCAAATCATAGCTAAGTTAGAGCTCTTCCACAAAGTAAGAGCGTAACACACTTACCATATGAAGTACATAACTATTAGGGCATTCAGCAATGAGCCATCTCAAAAGATTGACTCCACTCGGCTAGATTTAAAAGAATTTTTATTTCTCTAGCATGGCTGCATAAGTGTGCCGATCTCCAACGCTAAAAGCTCAAATATTTTTGAGCCAAACCCGAGTCGCTTTGGCTCGGCTTGATATTACTTATATTATAGTTAAAATACCTCCTCCCCTCCCTCCCTCCTCCTCCTTCCTTTCCGAGAATCAAGGCATCACCATTCACCACCTCCTTGTTATTGGCATCACCCAATCACCACTCACAAGACACCATTCACCACTTCAATCGCCGCCTCCACCATTCTCGGCAACAATCGAGGATGAAATCCTAAACATTTCTTTTAAAGGGCCTTTTATAAGGAGATGACAAGTGAGAAAAGAAAGGGATGGTTGATCTTTTAAAGGGCCTTTTATAAGTCCCAAAGAGCTCACTTAAGAGGTCTAATAAAACGAGTTTCAAAGGCCCATTACAAAAAAGGCAGCCAAATGTGACTTTATCGGGGAAAAGATGGGATATAGATACAAGTTCTATTACATTGGAAAGAAAGAAAATAGGGACACAAATAACATGTGTATACAGATCTATATCTATATTTATTCAAAAAAGGCACAAAATTTGTGTCTACAGAATATTAACACAATTATAAATTTATTGCTATAATAGTAATTATATTGTTTCAATAGCAAATAATATCATACATAAATAGTATAATAGATATTATGTTACGTCCTCATACTAATAAGTGTGTGTGAGATTTTGATAAAGTATAGACACTATGCAGATCAAATATTAATACGCATCTAAGTTGTTCGAAAGTCGAAACATGTCTAACTTTACTTGGACACGACAACACAAGTTAAGAGCCCGGATAACACAAAGACCTGATTTTCATTGGTAAAGATGACTTCATTAATGACAAAAACACAAAATATGACATCCAAGCAAGATACTTGTGCGACAATACAAATAAAGAGTTAAGTACAAAGGGTTTTAAATCACATGATTGTACATATATGAGTGTTCATGGCTATTTTCTTTTATCATGAGGTGAACTAAAAATAATGTTCTAACAGTCATAATTTGACATTATGATACCATAGTCTTGTTCTATCCATTTCAATTGCAAATATTTGTTGTTGCTATTTTATTGGTAAAGAGTCATGTGTAAACTCTATCGAATGATAAACAAACTAGCACTATAATATCATGTTTTGCACTTTTCTCATTTCTTTCCATCGATTGGAACAGTTAGATAATCAAGAGAGGATTGTGTCCTTATACACTCCTCCTCAAGGATTCAATCCATTATCCTTCTTTCTTCTTCCAAGCAGTCTTAACACATTGTCAAGGATTCTGTCACACACACACACTCTAACACATCGAAGTATAAATAAAGTATATTATGCCAAAATAGTAATTATAGCTTAAGGCCATCATTGCCATATGGCAACAGCTATTGTGTGCCGATTGGATGATCATAACCATTGTCAAAGAAATTATTTTGTGGACCATTGCAAACTTCTATATTGAAATTCCAAAAGCAAGCAATTTATTGGACTCTTTAAATTTACCAAACGATGCGATTTTAGTTTGACGCCTAAGAGGTGCCCCATCAATCGCTGCTCTAGATCCAAAAGCGCATGGGCCAAATCTTTGGTAAAGATGAGGAGCACTATTGTCATTGAGGATGCTAAGCACCATCATATAACAGCTCAAGATCATAGGACTTTCTATCTGAGCTTTGTCGATGTGGCCTCCCAATGAGTTCACATCGATATTTGAGGATGATAAGTAAAGAAGATAATAATAAGGGAAAACAATCCATAATCAATATTACCAAGCCCGAACCCGGCTGAAACAAGTCACTAGGCCAAGTGGCCAGTTCAAGCCCGGTAGGGCTTATAGCCATGCTAGGCTCAGCTTTGGCCATTTAAAACCGAGATTAGACGGACCAAGGCCAAAAACACATCCATATTTAATATAATTCAACTGTGAAATTTTAGGCATGATTGCTTACTCAAATGATGAAGGAAGCCGCGTCAATCCACTAAATGGACACCAATGAACTCCAAATGGCTGAGGAACAAATCGAAAGAAATTAGAGTTGCATAACAGCACTGTCAAAGAATCATATACATTCACCTACCATATATATAAAATATATACACATACACACATTCTGATGCATAAACCTATCCCAGGGATCAGACTAGACAGATTGATTTGCATTGATAACATCCAACACAAACCTAAAAAGACACATAGAATAAAATTGGCAGCATTCAATCTCAGAAAACCAGCTATTTTATAATGTAAATAGAAACTAGAACAATGTGAAATAATATGATTATATTTTTGAAAAGCGGGCTTTCCTGTCCTTGAACCTTCAATCTTGGGTCAAGAATTTTAAACTTTAAGCACATTGGCGAAGGAAATATTTTGAATTTTGTTTATTTATATTATGGATATAATTTGATTATAGCTAATCTATTGAACAATATAAGAGAAAGCAGATTGGTTGAAGAAATCAAAAGCACAATGCAGCCAACACAGAGGAAATAAAGAAATGGCAGTGAGGGATGTGTACAAAAACCCAGCATCGTAGACAACTCAAGTCATTGGGCAAGTTTCAGTTTTATGATTATAAAATAAAAAAAGATTGCCCCCGAGTTTCAGTTTGATTCTGTGCATCCATATCATATTTATGCAATTATTTCCACAAAATGTTGCATAAAAGCTAAACCTGCAGAAATTAAGCCTTGTTTGTGTTAGCGTCGCTTATGCGACCTGATTCTCGCAAAAGCTAGAATCTGGAAGAGGGTTTAGGCTACTTCCGGATTCTCACTCAAATTTAAGTTGAAACAATTTTCGCGGGATTATGCTACTCAAGAAGTTGTGTGCTCCCGAGTCGCCCATCGTTATGGTCTTTTTGCTTTTCACGGCCTAGAAGCCAGAAACGTGCCCTGAAAACTGTTTCCAAACAGTACCTAAATTCCGATGTTCTTCCATGAAAAGTAAAAAAAATAGCAGGATTCAGTTTTTTTGGGCAGAAAAGCTGCTCCAAATTCAAAAACCTAGACTTTGAAAGATATAGCTTGACCAATTAGGGTATCTACAGCAATAGATTTGGTTATCACAGAACTTTAAAGATCAGATTCAGATCATTTCCAGTGTAATAAGTTTGCAATTAAGTCGAGTTTATAAATTTATGACAGAATTTCAGGTTTAAACATTTGTAATAGAATTGCAAGCATAGAATTCTAGGTTTAGAATATATATAGCAGAAATTCAGGTTTAACAGATTTTCATATTGAAATGTTATTAAAATAAAAACAGATTTAATATTAATTGCAGAATTAGCAATGTTTTCAGAACCTAAGATTTAACAAAGATATCAGAAATTCAGATTTAACACTATTTCCAAAAATTCAGTTTTAACACTATGCCAAGAAATTCAGGTTTATTATAAATTCAGAAATTCAGGTCTCTCCTAATTGCAGAAAATCAGATTTAATATTAAATACAGGTTTAACCCTCCTAACTAGTTTTAGGCCAGGGCTTTTTCCAATGCAAAAGCTAGGCTCAAAGTAAACTATGCATGCATGTGCATAGGGATTTAACCAAACATGTCGTAGGTATGTCAAGTACTTAAGTTTGTCCTTTCATGTGAATATAGTTCAAAATACATTGATAAAAAAATTCACACATGTAGCGTATCACATCAGTGATATATATATATATATATATAAACTATTAGCTTAAAGTTTCCAGTATAAAGGCCCGCACAAATTCAGGAATAGGCCTAAATGTTGCAGCCATCACTGTTCAAAGCTGAACAGGTTTCTGGAAAGATACCTGCCCTGAAATCAAAGAATGATGGTCAACCCATAGACTTTTTGCTGATGGTATAAGCAGAGAAGTTTTAGAGGACTTCTCAGGCTTTCCATCAAGATATAGTGCAAAATATTTCATTCATTAGAACAAATTTTATGATCAAATTACAGAGGCTGACCCGAACACTTAAAAACTACAAATTTCTGGGTTCATCTTGCACTGCCTTCCCTGATCAACCTAGCGCCGATCTTGGACTGATTCCACCTCTGGAATGTGAATTAGTGAGTCACCTTTCACGGAGATTTGGAATCACTTAAAAACCCAATTCCTTGAACTAATTATGAATTTTAGAGTACATAGAGGTGAGAACTGAAAATCGTTGTTTAAACCAAGGATCAAAATTTCGGCCGAAATGACCAAAATTCTGTCCAAATTATCGGTTTCGGTCCTCACCGAAACGATAATTTGGACCGAAATTTCGGTCATATTTTGTATGGGATTCAAATTATCGGCCGAAATTCCGGCCAAGTTATCGGTTTTTGGCCGAGATTTCGGTCCAAAAACCACATTTGGTATAGCAGCTCTCCACCCCATTTGCTATGGCGGGGAGGTATTAACCACCAAGCACATTTGGTATACCAGCTCTCCACCCCATTTTCCCCGGCGGGGGAGCTGTTTTAAGTGATAAAACGAGCTCTCCGTCATAGCAGGTAAAACCTGCTCTAGCAGAGAGCAGGCGGAGAGCTGGAATCCACTAAAATAGCAAGGACCGAAACACAGACTAAAATACCTACAAGGCATAGTGAATTCTGGTCCCTTTTAAATAATAAATAATATTTAAAACTTTGTCAAAAAGTCACAAAATAGGAGTTGAGCAAAACTTTTGGTGCTTTCGTCGAAATTTTCAAAATTTCGTTAATTTCGCCAAAGTTAATGAAATTCTGGTCCTTTTTAAATAATAAATAATATTATTGTAAATACAAAATATATATTTTTATATTGTTTATACTCCCTGAAATTTTTCCAAAATTTTTTCTGAACATTTCCGGAGATCCACCCCCCCAACCCATATATTACTGAAGATGAAATTTGTCACTATGCTACAAGGTACCTATGATAACCTTTTAATAAGCCATTATTTTTTCTAATAGTAAAAAGAAATAATCAGCAAATGGTCTATTGAGGTTATTCTCCCAATTTTTTAACTGTGCCAATTTTAAGGCAAAATGAAATGTACACGTAAAGCTATGTGTCTCAAAAAATATATAATAAATAATATTACTAAGCACCGAACTCAAGGTTGAACTCCCATCAATGCCTTTACAACCATACTTTCCACAAAACCAAAAACAATACTAAACCAAAACCCGAAAAATCAACATTTTAGAACTCAATTGCATACCTGAAACACGAGAAATTTCCTCGCCTTGTCGAGAATCCCTAGTGACTTCAATTTTGAATTATACTCACATGGCACAATTTTCCCATCAATCTATACTGCTACCACCACCCGTGATGGTACTCATAAAGCTAGCTCGATCCGTTCCCCATCCGATACCACGAGCGCATAATGTTCTTCTCCCTTCGCTCCTCCTTATTGTCCATCGGGTAAATCAAATCCTTCAATTGAGCGCCACGAACTGAATCGACCGAACATGAGATTCGATTTCTGGCGCCATTCGGACCAATAATTGCCGTGAAATAGTAGAAAGGGCCGATGATCGGTGGCCTTTGTAGGATTTGAAGTTCTCTACCTCTAATCGGAGGATTTTTCGGAGATAGCGAGGCGGCATCGGTGCAAATCTCAAATTAAGGAGTGTTCTAGGGTTTTGAAAGAACTATGACTAGGGTTTTACAAATGATCATTGAGAGGAAAGCAATTAGGATTTGAACAGAGTTTACGCGATTAGGGTTTCTTCGTCGAGGTTTCAAGATCCGATCGGAGAAGAATGGGATATGGCGAGATTTCGACTCTAATCAACGTGGCTTGGTCGACGCGAGGTTGTTGTAGTAGACGATCTCGGCCGCCGAGGGCATGCTTGAGGATCAGCGATGCGTGGATTGCGATGATCTCGATGCGTGAAGAACAACTAGGGTTTTAGGAGAGAAATGCGAGTTTGCGAGATAACCACTTCAATCCATCTCAAATCCTCCGCTCCACGAGATCAAAATCATAAAACATACTAGATCAGCATTCACCGGCTCCCGATCTCCTAATCCATCTCAAATCCTCTGATCCATCTCAACCATATAGCAATCTAGGGTTTGTACAGAGAGAAGAAGAGGAGAGAGAGGCTAGTGATTATAGAGAAAGAAGGAAGAGAGGCGGTTTTGTACATATATATAAAGAGAAAACGAGAGGCTTCGGTTGGGCTCGTTAGATTTGCACGTGAAGACTGGATAATAGGCACGTGGAGAGGGTAATATATTAAACCACTTTGTTTTAGCTTCAAAAACCATTATTTTAGGGAGTGGAATATTACACCACTATTTTAAGCAATGGCTTATTTTATATTGCTGCAGTGGTTTTTCCCTCATTTTGACGTAGTGTATATATATATATATATATATATATATATATATATATATGTTTCGCCTCTCCTGTCAAGTATCCTCGTCCCCTAGTGATCCGTTTGAGGTGAGCTTCAAATCGAAAAGCTTCGCCTGAAATCAAAAGGAGAACGTAATGAAATATTTATGATATTAAGCAATTAAATTGAGATATTGATGAGAAGTATATTCTAATTATCAGAAATTAGAATTTTAAGAGTCATTGACCTTTGAAATCTGCCTTAAAACTTGCATCGCCTTGGTGGAGGTACATTTAGTTCTAACTAGCTTAGATATGAATTTTCACAAAAGATTGCTGCCCAAAGTTTGACCTGTATAATAAATTTACTGTACAAAACTTGGGTTTGCCTCCACGTAACTATACATCACTCTTCTCATGAGTTTTATAGATAAACTTTACAATATTATATATATATATATATATATATATATATGCACTTCAATCATAATTTGCAATGATGGTGCGCTGGTTGGATGTAGAGTTTCTTGCAAAAATAAAGTTGCATATGTTGACGGATCACCCATCCTCAATCTGAACATGAACCGATTAGCGATTTGCATATTTATCGGTCATTATCCCAAAGCATCTCATGGATTAAAGGTTTCTAGAAACTACTGCAGCATCAGGATGGTTAATTAAGCAGCTCACAAGGAAGTTCAATTGGACGATTAAAACATCTAATCAGTGCAATTAATAGCCCATCATCATCCATCAATGATGCAACAGAACACAGGTGGGAAGAAGGCAATGTTCTCCAATCCTATGATCTATAGGATTGGTACCATTCACTAAATTGTAACCGGCATTTGCTGAATTTAGTCTCTAACTGGTAAAAGAAAACAACATTCAAGGCTTTAAAAAATTTCTTACCATATGAGAATCTTACTTAATGAAGCCACTTTGGCTTGATTGTCAATAACTAACACCTCCATTCCTCAAGAAATTGATGCCGCCTCCATAAGCTCCTTGTCAATATGTCCTAGTGAGTAGCGGGCAAGTGCGGGGCGGTTATTGCGCAAAGTGAATGAGAGATTACGGGTATGAAAGGCGACAAGCAGAGAGAACCCAACAAGGGTAAGATTGTAAGAAATAAAAAGCAGTCCGGCAATTTTACGAAAATTGAAACAATTTGCATATCTGTAAGGAATCAGATTAATCAAATCGTTAAATTGAATTAGGAAGCCAAAAAAATAGATTTTAGAAAATTGGGATATAATACTCCTATAAAATATATATATAGGAGTATTATATTGTTACCCGCATAGTTCATGGTTGCACCGGATAGACGGATTAAGCCCTACGATTGCATCAAAAATTATCTCTACCATGCGATTAAGAGGTTACACACACTAGAAAATGAATGGCTAAAACACGTTTGAAAATACCCATAGTAGTCTGTTCATTTTTGGAGTGCTTCTTACACGCTTAAAATCATATGGCATGCAGATACCTTTTTCGATGCAATCTTAGGGTATGATGGCACCGTGAACCACGTGCCACCACATGACACCAAAATAGTTCCACATGTACAAAATTGATGACCCAGTCACCAACCATGGTGGCCTCATTGGTCAACCTGTCATGCTCCAGATTATAAATGAAAAAGAGTGCAAATGAGAAGATACTATTGAAGTTGAGGAGCTTCTCGATAAGGTCGACGTGAGTCATGTGCATTACTTTGCAGCAATATCGAACCAGGCCTAATGCATCTGGAAACCAATCAGCAACAGATAAATAACCAAAAATTACAAAATGCACAAGCAATCTTAAACCATGCCTTATATTTACTGACATGAGAACAGTTGTGGAGAGAGAAGGGACCACTTATATCAGCTGTAAAAACATACTTAAAATTTGAAAAGTAAAAATGTATTTAAATTTAATGTGCTAAATATTGATTAAGAGCATAGGTACTGGTCGCCGCCTCGCAGGTATTGATTGATTGGTCAATTGTCTTGCTGATGATTGTTAGACTAGTGAGAAAAAACTTTAATGATTGCATAAAGATAGTGTAACAGCCCGAATTTTCCCAACTTACCTTTCCATAGAGATTTTTTTTTTTTTTTTTTTTAATTTTATTTTATTTAAACCAATACCAAAAGGGAAAACTCGGACTGCCAGATCGCAGAACACAATCTGATACAGAATATACTTGGTATAAACACACATGAGCAAAATCAAAACAGGTACACATGACAGAACAAAAATATAAAACTCGATTCTATATCGAGAACACGTAATCCAAAGGAAACAAGCTAAACCACCGATGATGACTAACCATCACCTAAACAGTGGTGTACAAATACATACAAAACTCAAGTCTCAGAAGTCATTGTGCCAAACCAAGTGAGCTTCTCCCTCCGATGAAACAACTCCGATTCTCCTCAAGTCCAAGGTTAGATGAAAGGCTATACACATGGCGTATAGTGTGGTGAGCTACATCTAAGCTCGATGAAGAACATCAATAGCGATTACATCTTACTAATGGCGAATTCAAAGCGATAGGTCATATATAAAAGCGAATTTAGCAGTTGAGCGGATCGGATGTTTGATAGCAGAATAAAAGTAATGACAAGGTAGATATTTTTTTTAACAGAGACACAAGCTTGTAATTCTTATTCACTGTGCTCAATTTCCAGATTTTCGTGTTTCACTTTACTCATTGCGTCCATATCACTCACTATGCTCATTTCACTCATTGTGTTCACTTCACTCACTGTATTCACTTCACTCACTATGTTCACTATGTTCACTTCACTTATGTATGTTATGCAATGCGTCTGGATCGCTTGTCTGGGGCCCACTATGTATGTTATGCAATGCGTACGGATCGCCCCCGTACGGGCCCACTATGTATGCTATGCACTATACACTGTGTACGGATAACCACTTGCATCAATGTCTACTCATCAAGTTTCATATATGTTCTCACTATTCACATTCACTCTCAAATATAGGGTTCAAGGTTCATACTTAACAATTCAACATTAAGTCTATCTGGTTTCCAAGGTTCAGAGTCCAATCATCCATATTCTAAATTTCTCAGTTACTGTCAGATAACATTACCCAAAAATCCAGAGATTCAACATCCTATAGTTTCTGTTCGATTTGTGTGAAGCGAGTCCCATATTCATTCTAATTCAAAGTTCATAGGCAAGTTCAACTAATAATATCTCATACGGAAACAGAACAAATCGAATCATAAGCAAAACAGAACGAATCAGATTAAAAACCAAATTGAATAGAACGAATCAGGTCACAAGCGGAAACACGGAATAATCAGATCATATACGAAAACAGGACGGAAATAGAACATATCAGAATGGAAATAAAGAATCAGGTTGAATATCAAAGAAATTATGAATCAATTGATAAAATGTAATTTTCGTTGAGTTTCCCCTACCTTAACAGATCTTTCTAAGCAAATCCAACGCCGGTCCAAAGCGATCCAAAAGTTCTTATCCACAGCCTCTACTCTTAGTCTACATCACACAAGTGATGTTGTATTAAAAATTGATCCTAATTATTAATAATGTTGACGTATTTAAGTATTTTCTCAAAACCGAGGCAGAAATGGGTAATTTCGTGTTGACTCGAAACTTGACCCAACTTCCCACTTCATTTTGACCCTCAAAACATTTTATTAAAGATTTGGTTAATTCATGAAAGAGTTAGATATCGTCGTACTCTTTCTAACGCATCAAGAATCACGTCATTCGGAGTTCGGGACAAGGAGTTATGGCCAAAATACCGAAGCTATATCGATACTTCTGTCAAAACGCGATTACTTAGAACTTGACCAAACTTCCAGCTCAATTTTGATCATCATAACAATTTATTTATCAGTTAGTTAATTCATAAAAGTTGTAGATTTGGTTGTCCTCTTTCCAATGCCGTAAGAATCGCATCAATCGGAGTTCGGAGTAAAAAGTTATGACCAAAACACTGAAGCAGTGTCGGCACAGTCTAGGTTGATCGATCAACACCTTGGTGATCGATCACCAACCCTCCTGTAGATCGATCACCACCTTGGTGATCGATCACCAATGCAATTTCAAAAACTCTCCCCTTCTGTCCACTTCAATTTCTTATACAGATTGATCGATCACCACCTTGGTGATCGATCACCAACCTCATTGTAGATCGATCACCACCTTGGTGATCGATCACCAACTCCCTTGTAGATCGATCACCACCTTGGTGATCGATCACCAATGACAGAAAAGCTGTCATTAATGGAGTTCACCTCCCTTCCATTTTTTTGATCTCCTTCCACTAATGGTTGTTCAATCACCATTAATACTTCATAAATACACACTAAACTAAAACAAGGATTTGTTCTATAATCTAAACCATTAAAATCAAAGAAAACTAACCTTTCTTCGATCGATTTCGCGCCTTTAAGGATCGTTGTCCAAAAGGGTTTGAAACGAAACTTCGGTTCCACGATGAATCCACGGAGATCGATCACAAGGACTTGAAGATGATGTCGTTCATCCTTACGGGTCGAACTTAACCTCTGGCAGGCACGGGAGAGGATTGCAAAGTGATCGGCGCTTTGAAAATGGGGTCCGTTTTCCTTGAAAGAAATGGGGGTTTCTAACGAAAGGGGCTTGAGCGGTCCAGATTTATAAGCGGCGGAACACCATCGATACCGAGCATCACGAGCCTTCTGACGGAGTGCGAGTCCCTACTGCGATGGCGATCTCGCGATCGAAATCTCACGAGAAGGGGTTTGAAGGTTGACGAGCTCTCTCTCTCTCTCTAGCTTTCAAATTTGCAAGGCTTGCAGCGGGTGAAGCTTCTTTGAGAAGCTTTGCCTTTTAATTAGCTAAAGGGTTTGGTTTCGGTCAAGCGATAACCTTTGCAAAAGTGTGTTAGGCTTATCCACTTGAAATAGAGTTTGGTTTCGGTGTTGAGCGGCACACAGTGCGTCGGTGCACGACTTTCACACTAAAGGCCCAAACACACCTTTAAACCTTAATCCGTCCGCACAAAGTTATCTTAATATCATTTAATGATTTATTATTACATAAAAACCATGGAGACATCGATTTCCGTGTCGGACACATACACGGGGTCAGTCGAGTTCGGGCTCAAATTTTTCGGGTCATTACATTCTTCCCACCTTAAAAATTTTCGTCCTCGAAAATCGACGTGCCATATTAAAAAGGGTGTGACTATAATTCAACAGGCTCAAAAATAGGGTCATTACATTCACCCCTCCTAATAGGAATTTTCGTCCTCGAAAATTATTCCTGATACCTGTGGGGTATATAAGAGGAAACTAATAGGACAAGAAATCGAAACCATGGAATTATAAGAAAGTTAAACCAGGCAGTTACAAGAAGGCATCACCCCCACAAACGTTTACAGCAAAAACGAAGGGAACTCCCAAGCTACAAACCATGGAGTTTATACAAAAGACCGAAGATAGTGAATACTGACAAGGTGCAAACCCAACGCTGGAGTTTGTGACCAACTCACCTACGAATGTGTTTCGTTCCTTATGTGGGGACAATCTCTTATCCGATGTCCAACCTGTCCACATTTAAGGCATGCTCCCCTAGCCCACCAACAGTCGTCAGACTTATGGCCCTTCCCACACCGTACGCAGGACTCAACCGATGCTGATGAAGTACTGCGTGAAGGTTGTTGCACCCCTGACACGACAATAGTAGGGTGTGAAAGGCGGAAAGGTCTTGAAGACATAGGCATGGATGGCCTGGAGGAAGTAGTCTGAGCAGGCGGAATAGATGCAGGCGTTAGTAGTCTCGGTCCCGTGCCGGTCGGCTCAGATGCATAAGATTGCATTCGACTGGCGTCGGTCCTATTCTCGCTGGTCTCTCCTCAAGAACTGCTTTCAATTTCTTCCTCTGCAATGAGCCTTGGATATCACGCCCCAAAGGTTTCCATCTCCACATCGCCACACTCTCTCAGATATCGTGTCGTAGTAAGCCTGAAATTTTCACAGCCCTCATCAATTCGGTGGTACGGTGCAAATCGCGATAATCTATCGAACTTCGACCTCATATTCTCGCCGATCATCATATTACGCTCAAGTTTTATAAATTGTACCTCCCGATGTCGTATGATCACAGGAAAGTATTTATTATTAAATGTCTCTACAAATTCTGCGCAAGTCCATGGTGCATTGGGAGATTCCAGCACTCTAACTCTAGATACCGACTTCCACCACGGAGCAGCTTCTCCGTCCAGTTTGAAGGCTGCCCACCGTACCTTCTCAACTTCGGTGCATTGAAGCACCTCGAAGATCTTTTCCATCTCATTCAACCACTTCTCGGCCTCAAGTGGATCGACTTGTCCCGAAAAGCTTGGAGGATGCATCTTTCTAAACTCCGTAAACCCTGAAGGTTGGTTCTGGTACAAGTAACTCGCTTCTTTGGGCCATTGAAATTTGTCTGTTGAGCCATTGAAGGCATGTTGAGCCATATTGCTAGCCAAGGCTTCCAACACTTGTCTATCACTACCACTATCATTCCCATGTGACGTACCCTCACCTTCAGGAACATCCATCATGCGGACCGTTCGCGGTCTACCTCTACCTCCTCTGACACGTGGAGCCATACTGATCTGTCACGATGAAACAAAATTTCATTAAAAGTGATCGTGAAGATTCAAAGCCTTAATCTTAATCGAAGATAATCTAAGTTTCTCTATGCTTCCTACGTTCTGTCAAAACTTAAAGTCATATCCGTAGGTTGCGGTCTCCCGTAAAACCTAAAGCTAAAGCTCTGACATTAACTACGACACAGTCACAGTCGTGTCTCCTATGCCCTGACAGAATTTACTGCCATAGCTTCGAGTCCCAACAAGACCTAATACCTAGGCTCTGATACCAACTGTAACAGCCCGAATTTTCCCAACTTACCTTTCCATAGAGATTTTTTTTTTTTTTTTTTTTAATTTTATTTTATTTAAACCAATACCAAAAGGGAAAACTCGGACTGCCAGATCGCAGAACACAATCTGATACAGAATATACTTGGTATAAACACACATGAGCAAAATCAAAACAGGTACACATGACAGAACAAAAATATAAAACTCCATTCTATATCGAGAACACGTAATCCAAAGGAAACAAGCTAAACCACCGATGATGACTAACCATCACCTAAACAGTGGTGTACAAATACATACAAAACTCAAGTCTCAGAAGTCATTGTGCCAAACCAAGTGAGCTTCTCCCTCCAGTAGGCAACTCCGATTCTCCTCAAGTCCAAGGTTCCGATGAAAGGCTATACCTGTGACGTATAGTCGTGGGTGAGCTACATCTAAGCTCAGTAGAAGAACATCAATAGCAGTTACATCTTACTAATGACAGAATTCAAAGCGGTAGGTCATATATAAAAGGCGAATTTAGCATTGAACAGATCAGATGTTTGATAGCAGAATAAAAGTAATGACAAGGTAGATATTTTTTTTAACAGAGACACAAGCTTGTAATTCTTATTCACTGTGCTCAATTTCCAGATTTTCGTGTTTCACTTTACTCATTGCGTCCATATCACTCACTATGCTCATTTCACTCATTGTGTTCACTTCACTCACTGTATTCACTTCACTCACTATGTTCACTATGTTCACTTCACTTATGTATGTTATGCAGTAAATGCGGATCGCCCCGTCACAGACCCACTATGTATGCTATACATGCTATGCACTATACTATAATCGCGTAATCAATGTCTACTCACGTCAAGTTTCATACGTTCTCACTAATCACATTCACTCTCAAATATAGGGTTCAAGGTTCATACTTAACAATTCAACATTAAGTCTATCTGGTTTCCAAGGTTCAGAGTCCAATCATCCATATTCTAAATTTCTCAGTTACTGTCAGATAACATTACCCAAAAATCCAGCGATTCAACATCCTATAGTTTCTATTCAATTTGTGAACGAGTCCCATATTCATTCTAATTCAAAGTTCATAGGCAAGTTCAACTAATAATATCTCATACGGAAGCAGAACAAATCGAATCATAAGCAAAAGCAGGCGAATCAGATTAAAACCAAATTGAATAGAGCGAATCGGTCTGGCGGAAACACGGAATAATCGGATCATATCAAAACAGGAAGAAATAGAACATATCGAGAATGGAAATAAAGAATCAGGTTGAATATCAAAGAAATTATGAATCAATTGATAAAATGTAATTTTCGTTGAGTTTCCCCTACCTTATGAGATCTTTCTAAGCAAATCCAACGCCGGTCCAAAGCGATCCAAAGTTCTTATCCACAGCCTCTACTCTTAGTCTACATCACACAAGTGATGTTGTATTAAAATTGATCCTAATTATTAATAATGTTGGCGTATTTAAGTATTTTCTCAAAACCGAGGTGAAATGGGTAATTTCGTGTTGACTCGAAACTTGACCCAACTTCCACTTCATTTTGACCCTCAAAACATTTTATTAAAGATTTGGTTAATTCATGAAAGAGTTAGATATCGTCGTACTCTTTCTAACGCATCAAGAATCACGTCATTGAGTTCGGGACAAGGAGTTATGGCCAAAATACGAAGCTATATCGATACTTCAAAACGCGATTACTTAGAACTTGACCAAACTTCCAGCTCAATTTTGATCATCATAACAATTTATTTATCAGTTAGTTAATTCATAAAAGTTGTAGATTTGGTTGTCCTCTTTCCAATGCCGTAAGAATCGCATCAATCGGAGTTCGGAGTAAAAGTTATGACCAAAACACTGAAGCAGTGTCGACCACGGTCTAGGTTGATCGATCAACACCTTGGTGATCGATCACCAACCCTCCTAGATCGATCACCACCTTGGTGATCGATCACCAATCTAATTCAAAACTCTCCTTCTGTCCACTTCAATTTCTTATACAGATTGATCGATCACCACCTTGGTGATCGATCACCAACTCATTGTAGATCGATCACCACCTTGGTGATCGATCATGCTCTCCTTGTAGATCGATCACCACCTTGGTGATCGATCACCAATGAACGAAAAACTGTCATTAATGGAGTTCACCTCCTTCCATTTTTTGATCTCCTTCCACTAATGGTTGTTCAATCACCATTAATACTTCATAAATACACTAAACTAAAACAAGGATTTGTTCTATAATCTAAACCATTAAAATCAAAGAAAACTAACCTTTCTTGATCGATTTAGCGCCTTTAAGGATCGTTGTCCAAAGGGGTTTGAAGCGAAACTTTCGGATTTCCGATGAATCCACGAGATCGATCACAAGGACTTGAAGATGATGCCGTTCATCCTTACGCGTCGATCTTAACCTCTTCCAAGCACGGAGCGATTCCAAAGTGATCGGCTCTTTGAAAATGGGGTTCTTTTTCCTTAAAAGAAATAGGGTTTCTAACGAAAGGGCTTGAACGGTCCAGATTTATAAGCGGCGGAACACCATCGATACCGACATCACGAGCCTTGCGGCAGTCACGAAGTCCTCTGCGCGATGGCGATCTCGCGATCGAAATCTCACGACAAGGGGCTCGAAGGTTGACGGGCGCTCTCTCTCTCTCTCTCTACTTTTCAAGTTTGCAAGGGTTGCAAACGGGTGAAGATTCTGTGAGAAGCTGTGCCTTTTAATCAGCTAGAGGGTTTGGTTTGCGGCTTTGCAAAAGTGTGTTAGGCTTATCCACTTGAAATAGAGTTTGGTTTCGGTGTTGAAAGCGGCACGGTCGTCGATTGCCACGACTTTCACACTAAAGGCCCAAACACACCTTTAAACCTTAATCCGTCCTTTAAAGTTATCTTAATATCATTTAATGATTTATTATTACATAAAAACCATGGAGACATCGATTTCCGTGTCGGACACATACACGGGGTCAGTCGAGTTCGGGCTCAAATTTTTCGGGTCATTACATTCTTCCCACCTTAAAAATTTTCGTCCTCGAAAATCGACGTGCCATATTAAAAAGGGTGTGACTATAATTCAACAGGCTCAAAAATAGGGTCATTACATTCACCCCTCCTAATAGGAATTTTCGTCCTCGAAAATTATTCCTGATACCTGTGGGGTATATAAGAGGAAACTAATAGGACAAGAAATCGAAACCATGGAATTATAAGAAAGTTAAACCAGGCAGTTACAAGAAGGCATCACCCCCACAAACGTTTACAGCAAAAACGAAGGGAACTCCCAAGCTACAAACCATGGAGTTTATACAAAAGACCGAAGATAGTGAATACTGACAAGGTGCAAACCCAACGCTGGAGTTTGTGACCAACTCACCTACGAATGTGTTTTCTTCCTTCTGCGGGGGCAATCTCTTATCCGATGTCCAACCTGTCCACATTTAAGGCATGCTCCCCTAGCCCACCAACAGTCGTCAGACTTATGGCCCTTCCCACACCGTACGCAGGACTCAACCGATGCTGATGAAGTACTGCGTGAAGGTTGTTGCACCCCTGACACGACAGCAATAGTAGGGTGTGAAAGGCGGAAAGGTCTTGAAGACATAGGCATGGATGGCCTGGAGGAAGTAGTCTGAGCAGGCGGAATAGATGCAGGCGTTAGTAGTCTCGGTCCCGTGCCGGTCGGCTCAGATGCATAAGATTGCATTCGACTGGCGTCGGTCCTATTCTGTTGGTCTCTCCTCAAGAACTGTTTCTGAATTTCTTCCTCTGCAATGAGAGCCTTGGATATCACGCCCCCAAAGGTTTCCATCTCCCACATCGCCACACTCTCCTGTATATCAGGTCGTAAGCCAAGCTGAAATTTTCCTGGCCCTCATCAATTCGGTGGCCACGTGCTGAGGTGCAAATCGCGATAATCTATCGAACTCAGCCTCATATTCTCGCACAGTCATCATATTCTGCTCAAGTTTTATAAACTGTACCTCCCACTGATGTCGTATGATCCTGGGAAAGTATTTATTATTAAATGTCTCTACAAATTCTGCCCAAGTCCATGGTGCATTGGGAGATTCCAGCACTCTAACTCTAGATACCGACTTCCACCACGGAGCAGCTTCTCCGTCCAGTTTGAAGGCTGCCCACCGTACCTTCTCAACTTCGGTGCATTGAAGCACCTCGAAGATCTTTTCCATCTCATTCAACCACTTCTCGGCCTCAAGTGGATCGACTTGTCCCGAAAAGCTTGGAGGATGCATCTTTCTAAACTCCGTAAACCCTGAAGGTTGGTTCCTGGCTGCAAGTAACTCTGCTTGCTGGGCCATTGAGGCTGTCTGTTGAGCCATTGAAGCTGTTTGTTGAGCCATATTGCTAGCCAACACTTGTCTATCACTACCACTATCATTCCCATGTGACGTACCCTCACCTTGAGAACATCCATCATGCGGACCGTTCGCGGTCTACCTCTACCTCCTCTGACACGTGGAGCCATACTGATCTGTCACGATGAAACAAAATTTCATTAAAAGTGATCGTGAAGATTCAAAGCCTTAATCTTAATCGAAGATAATCTAAGTTTCTCTATGCTTCCTCGTTCATCAAAACTTAAAGTCATATCCGTGAGTTGCGGTCTCCGTAAAACCTAAAGCTAAAGCTCTGACATTAACTACGACACAGTCACAGTCGTGTCTCCTATGCCCTGACAGAATTTACTGCCATAGCTTCGAGTCCCAACAAGACCTAATACCTAGGCTCTGATACCAACTGTAACAGCCCGAATTTTCCCAACTTACCTTTCCATAGAGATTTTTTTTTTTTTTTTTTTTAATTTTATTTTATTTAAACCAATACCAAAAGGGAAAACTCGGACTGCCAGATCGCAGAACACAATCTGATACAGAATATACTTGGTATAAACACACATGAGCAAAATCAAAACAGGTACACATGACAGAACAAAAATATAAAACTCCATTCTATATCGAGAACACGTAATCCAAAGGAAACAAGCTAAACCACCGATGATGACTAACCATCACCTAAACAGTGGTGTACAAATACATACAAAACTCAAGTCTCAGAAGTCATTGTGCCAAACCAAGTGAGCTTCTCCCTCCAGTAGGCAACTCCGATTCTCCTCAAGTCCAAGGTTCCGATGAAAGGCTATACCTGTGACGTATAGTCGTGGGTGAGCTACATCTAAGCTCAGTAGAAGAACATCAATAGCAGTTACATCTTACTAATGACAGAATTCAAAGCAGAAGTAGGTCATATATAAAAAGACGAATTTAACAGATTGAACAGATCAGATGTTTGATAGCAGAATAAAAGTAATGACAAGGTAGATATTTTTTTTAACAGAGACACAAGCTTGTAATTCTTATTCAACGTGCTCAATTTCCAGATTTTCGTGTTTCACTTTACTCATTGCGTCCATATCACTCACTATGCTCATTTCACTCATTGTGTTCACTTCACTCACTGTATTCACTTCACTCACTATGTTCACTATGTTCACTTCACTTATGTATGTTATGCAATGCGTACGGATCGCCCCCGTACGGGCCCACTATGTATGCTATGCAATGCGTACGGATCGCCCCCGTACAGGCCCACTATGTATGCTATGCACTATACACTGTGTACGGATAACGCCGTGCAGTCCACTTGTCAATGTCTACTCACGTAAGTTTCATATCGTTCTCACTATTCACATTCACTCTCAAATATAGGGTTCAAGGTTCATACTTAACAATTCAACATTAAGTCTATCCGGTTTCCAAGGTTTGAGTCCAATCATCCATATTCTAAATTTCTCGATTCTTTGTCGATAACATTACCCAAAAATCCAAATGATTCAACATCCTATAGTTTCTATTCAATTTGTCGAAACGAGTCCCATATTCATTCTAATTCAAAGTTCATAGGCAAGTTCAACTAATAATATCTCTCATACGGAAGCAGAACAAATCGAATCATAAGCAAAGCAGGCAGAATCATTAAAAACCAAATTGAATAGAGCGAATCAGTCACTGGCGGAAACACGGAATAATCGGATCATATCACGAAACAGACGGAAATAGAACATATCGAATGGAAATAAAGAATCAGGTTGAATATCAAAGAAATTATGAATCAATTGATAAAATGTAATTTTCGTTGAGTTTCCCCTACCTTAATGATCTTTCTAAGCAAATCCAACGCCGGTCCAAAGCGATCCAAAAGTTCTTATCCACAGCCTCTACTCTTAGTCTACATCACACAAGTGATGTTGTATTAAAAATTGATCCTAATTATTAATAATGTTGACGTATTTAAGTATTTTCTCAAAACCGGCGAAATGGGTAATTTCGTGTTGACTCGAAACTTGACCCAACTTCCACTTCATTTTGACCCTCAAAACATTTTATTAAAGATTTGGTTAATTCATGAAAGAGTTAGATATCGTCGTACTCTTTCTAACGCATCAAGAATCACGTCATTCGGAGTTCGGGACAAGGAGTTATGGCCAAAATACCGAAGCTATATCGATACTTCTGTCAAAACGCGATTACTTAGAACTTGACCAAACTTCCAGCTCAATTTTGATCATCATAACAATTTATTTATCAGTTAGTTAATTCATAAAAGTTGTAGATTTGGTTGTCCTCTTTCCAATGCCGTAAGAATCGCATCAATCGGAGTTCGGAGTAAAAAGTTATGACCAAAACACTGAAGCAGTGTCGACACAGTCTAGGTTGATCGATCAACACCTTGGTCTTCGATCACCAACCTCGTAGATCGATCACCACCTTGGTGATCGATCACCAATCTAATTCAAAACTCTCCCTTCTGTCCACTTCAATTTCTTATACAGATTGATCGATCACCACCTTGGTGATCGATCACCAACTCATTGTAGATCGATCACCACCTTGGTGATCGATCCTGCTCCTTAGATCGATCACCACCTTGGTGATCGATCACCAATGAAAAAAGTCATTAATGGAGTTCACCTCCCTTCCATTTTTTTGATCTCCTTCCACTAATGGTTGTTCAATCACCATTAATACTTCATAAATACACACTAAACTAAAACAAGGATTTGTTCTATAATCTAAACCATTAAAATCAAAGAAAACTAACCTTTCTTCGATCGATTTCGCGCCTTTAAGGATCGTTGTCCAAAAGGGGTTTCGAAACGAAACTTTCCAGTTCCACGATGAATCCACAGAGATCGATCACAAGGACTTGAAGATGATGTCGTTCATCCTTACGCGTCGATCTTAACCTCTTCCAAGCACGGGAGACGATTCCAAAGTGATCGGCTCTTTGAAAATGGGGTTCTTTTTCCTTAAAAGAAATAGGGGTTTCTAACGAAAGGGGCTTGAACGGTCCAGATTTATAAACGGCGGAACACCATCGATACCGACATCACGAGCCTTGCGACGAGTGCGGAGTCCTCTGCGCGATGGCGATCTCGCGATCGAAATCTCACGAGAAGGGGTTTGAAGGTTGACGGGAGCTCTCTCTCTCTCTCTCTAGCTTTCAAATTTGCAAGGCTTGCAACCGGGTGAAGCTTCTTTGAGAAGCTTTGCCTTTTAATTAGCTAAAGGGTTTGGTTTCGGTGCGAAGCGATAACACTGCAAAAGTGTGTTAGGCTTATCCACTTGAAATAGAGTTTGGTTTTGTTGAGCGGCACACGCGGTCGACTTTCACACTAAAGGCCCAAACACACCTTTAAACCTTAATCCGTCCGCACAAAGTTATCTTAATATCATTTAATGATTTATTATTACATAAAAACCATGGAGACATCGATTTCCGTGTCGGACACATACACGGGGTCAGTCGAGTTCGGGCTCAAATTTTTCGGGTCATTACATTCTTCCCACCTTAAAAATTTTCGTCCTCGAAAATCGACGTGCCATATTAAAAAGGGTGTGACTATAATTCAACAGGCTCAAAAATAGGGTCATTACATTCACCCCTCCTAATAGGAATTTTCGTCCTCGAAAATTATTCCTGATACCTGTGGGGTATATAAGAGGAAACTAATAGGACAAGAAATCGAAACCATGGAATTATAAGAAAGTTAAACCAGGCAGTTACAAGAAGGCATCACCCCCACAAACGTTTACAGCAAAAACGAAGGGAACTCCCAAGCTACAAACCATGGAGTTTATACAAAAGACCGAAGATAGTGAATACTGACAAGGTGCAAACCCAACGCTGGAGTTTGTGACCAACTCACCTACGAATGTGTTTCGTTCCTTATGTGGGGACAATCTCTTATCCGATGTCCAACCTGTCCACATTTAAGGCATGCTCCCCTAGCCCACCAACAGTCGTCAGACTTATGGCCCTTCCACACCGTCTGTGAGGACTCAACCGATCTTGATGAATCTGCGTGAAGGTTGTTGCACCCCTGACACGACAGCAATAGTAGGGTGTGAAAGGCGGAAAGGTCTTGAAGACATAGGCATGGATGGCCTGGAGGAAGTAGTCTGAGCAGGCGGAATAGATGCAGGCGTTAGTAGTCTCGGTCCCGTGCCGGTCGGCTCAGATGCATAAGATTGCATTCGACTGGCGTCGGTCCTATTCATTGGTCTCTCCTCAAGAAGCTTTTACGAATTTCTTCCTCTGCAATGAGAGCCTTGGATATCACGCCCCCAAAGGTTTCCATCTCCCACATCGCCACACTCTCCTGTATATCAGGTCGTAAGCCAAGCTGAAATTTTCCTGGCCCTCATCAATTCGTGTACGTCTTTGAGGTGCAAATCGCGATAATCTATCGAACTTCGACCTCATATTCTCGCTACATCATCATATTCTGCTCAAGTTTTATAAATCCTCCTGATCCGGAAAGTATTTATTATTAAATGTCTCTACAAATTCTGCCCAAGTCCATGGTGCATTGGGAGATTCAGCACTCTAACTCTAGATACCGATTTCCACCACGGGCGACTTCTCTCCGTCCGGTTTGAAGGCTGCCCGTACCTTCTCAACTTCGTGCATTGAAGCACCTCGAGATCTTTCCATCTCATTCAACCACTTCTCGGCCTCAAGTGGATCGACTTGTCCCGAAAAGCTTGGAGGATGCATCTTTCTAAACTCTCAGTAAACCACGAAGGTTGGTTCTGGTCGCAAGTAACTCGCTTCTTTGGGCCATTGAAATTGTCTGTTGAGCCATTGAAGTATTGCTAGCCAAGGCTTCCAACACTTGTCTATCACTACCACTATCATTCCCATGTGACGTACCCTCACCTTCAGGAACATCCATCATGCGGACCGTTCGCGGTCTACCTCTACCTCCTCTGACACGTGGAGCCATACTGATCTGTCACGATGAAACAAAATTTCATTAAAAGTGATCGTGAAGATTCAAAGCCTTAATCTTAATCGAAGATAATCTAAGTTTCTCTATGCTTCCTACGTTCTGTCAAAACTTAAAGTCATATCCGTAGGTTGCGGTCTCCCGTAAAACCTAAAGCTAAAGCTCTGACATTAACTACGACACAGTCACAGTCGTGTCTCCTATGCCCTGACAGAATTTACTGCCATAGCTTCGAGTCCCAACAAGACCTAATACCTAGGCTCTGATACCAACTGTAACAGCCCGAATTTTCCCAACTTACCTTTCCATAGAGATTTTTTTTTTTTTTTTTTTTAATTTTATTTTATTTAAACCAATACCAAAAGGGAAAACTCGGACTGCCAGATCGCAGAACACAATCTGATACAGAATATACTTGGTATAAACACACATGAGCAAAATCAAAACAGGTACACATGACAGAACAAAAATATAAAACTCCATTCTATATCGAGAACACGTAATCCAAAACAAGCTAAACCACCGATGATGACTAACCATCACCTAAACAGTGGTGTACAAATACATACAAAACTCAAGTCTCAGAAGTCATTGTGCCAAACCAAGTGAGCTTCTCCCTCCAGTAGGCAACTCCGATTCTCCTCAAGTCCAAGGTTCCGATGAAAGGCTATACCTGTGACGTATAGTCGTGGGTGAGCTACATCTAAGCTCAGTAGAAGAACATCAATAGCAGTTACATCTTACTAATGACAGAATTCAAAGCAGAAGTAGGTCATATATAAAAAGACGAATTTAACAGATTGAACAGATCAGATGTTTGATAGCAGAATAAAAGTAATGACAAGGTAGATATTTTTTTTAACAGAGACACAAGCTTGTAATTCTTATTCACTGTGCTCAATTTCCAGATTTTCGTGTTTCACTTTACTCATTGCGTCCATATCACTCACTATGCTCATTTCACTCATTGTGTTCACTTCACTCACTGTATTCACTTCACTCACTATGTTCACTATGTTCACTTCACTTATGTATGTTATGCAATGCGTACGGATCGCCCCCGTACGGGCCCACTATGTATGCTATGCAATGCGTACGGATCGCCCCCGTACGGGCCCACTATGTATGCTATGCACTATACACTGTGTACGGATAACCGCCGTACCGGTCCACTTGTCAATGTCTACTCACAGTCAAGTTTCATATACGTTCTCACTATTCACATTCACTCTCAAATATAGGGTTCAAGGTTCATACTTAACAATTCAACATTAAGTCTATCTGGTTTCCAAGGTTCAGAGTCCAATCATCCATATTCTAAATTTCTCGATTCTTTGTGGATAACATTACCCAAAAATCCAGAGATTCAACATCCTATAGTTTCTATTCAATTTGTCGAAACAGAGTCCCATATTCATTCTAATTCAAAGTTCATAGGCAAGTTCAACTAATAATATCTCATACGGAAACAGAACAAATCGAATCATAAGCAAAACAGAACGAATCAGATTAAAAACCAAATTGAATAGAACGAATCAGGTCACAAGCGGAAACACGGAATAATCAGATCATATACGAAAACAGGACGGAAATAGAACATATCAGAATGGAAATAAAGAATCAGGTTGAATATCAAAGAAATTATGAATCAATTGATAAAATGTAATTTTCGTTGAGTTTCCCCTACCTTAACAGATCTTTCTAAGCAAATCCAACGCCGGTCCAAAGCGATCCAAAAGTTCTTATCCACAGCCTCTACTCTTAGTCTACATCACACAAGTGATGTTGTATTAAAAATTGATCCTAATTATTAATAATGTTGACGTATTTAAGTGTTTTCTCAAAACCGAGGCAGAAATGGGTAATTTCGTGTTGACTCGAAACTTGACCCAACTTCCCACTTCATTTTGACCCTCAAAACATTTTATTAAAGATTTGGTTAATTCATGAAAGAGTTAGATATCGTCGTACTCTTTCTAACGCATCAAGAATCACGTCATTCGGAGTTCGGGACAAGGAGTTATGGCCAAAATACCGAAGCTATATCGATACTTCTGTCAAAACGCGATTACTTAGAACTTGACCAAACTTCCAGCTCAATTTTGATCATCATAACAATTTATTTATCAGTTAGTTAATTCATAAAAGTTGTAGATTTGGTTGTCCTCTTTCCAATGCCGCAAGAATCGCATCAATCGGAGTTCGGAGTAAAAAGTTATGACCAAAACACTGAAGCAGTGTCGGCACAGTCTAGGTTGATCGATCAACACCTTGGTGATCGATCACCAACCCTCCTGTAGATCGATCACCACCTTGGTGATCGATCACCAATGCAATTTCAAAAACTCCCCCCTTCTGTCCACTTCAATTTCTTATACAGATTGATCGATCACCACCTTGGTGATCGATCACCAACCTCATTGTAGATCGATCACCACCTTGGTGATCGATCACCAACCTCATTGTAGATCGATCACCACCTTGGTGATCGATCACCAATGACAGAAAAATGGAGTTCACCTCCCATCCATTTTTGATCTCCCTCCACTAATGGTTGTTCAATCACCATTAATACCTCATAAATACACACTAAACTAAAACAAGGATTTGTTCTATAATCTAAACCATTAAAATCAAAGAAAACTAACCTTTCTTCGATCGATTTCGCGCCTTTAAGGATCGTTGTCCAAAAGGGGTTTCGAAACGAAACTTTCGGATTTCCACGATGAATCCACAGAGATCGATCACAAGGACTTGAAGATGATGCCGTTCATCCTTACGCGTCGATCTTAACCTCTTCCAAGCACGGGAGACGATTCCAAAGTGATCGGCTCTTTGAAAATGGGGTTCTTTTTCCTTAAAAGAAATAGGGGTTTCTAACGAAAGGGGCTTGAACGGTCCAGATTTATAAACGGCGGAACACCATCGATACCGACATCACGAGCCTTGCGGCGAGTCACGAGTCCTCTGTGCGATGGCGATCTCGCGATCGAAATCTCACGAGAAGGGGTTTGAAGGTTGACGGGAGCTCTCTCTCTCTCTCTCTAGCTTTCAAATTTGCAAGGCTTGCAACCGGGTGAAGCTTCTTTGAGAAGCTTTGCCTTTTAATTAGCTAAAGGGTTTGGTTTCGGTGCGATAACCTTTGCAAAAGTGTGTTAGGCTTATCCACTTGAAATAGAGTTTGGTTTGATTGTTGAGCGGCTACGGTCGTCGGTGCACGACTTTCACACTAAAGGCCCAAACACACCTTTAAACCTTAATCCGTCCGCACAAAGTTATCTTAATATCATTTAATGATTTATTATTACATAAAAACCATGGAGACATCGATTTCCGTGTCGGACACATACACGGGGTCAGTCGAGTTCGGGCTCAAATTTTTCGGGTCATTACATTCTTCCCACCTTAAAAATTTTCGTCCTCGAAAATCGACGTGCCATATTAAAAAGGGTGTGACTATAATTCAACAGGCTCAAAAATAGGGTCATTACATTCACCCCTCCTAATAGGAATTTTCGTCCTCGAAAATTATTCCTGATACCTGTGGGGTATATAAGAGGAAACTAATAGGACAAGAAATCGAAACCATGGAATTATAAGAAAGTTAAACCAGGCAGTTACAAGAAGGCATCACCCCCACAAACGTTTACAGCAAAAACGAAGGGAACTCCCAAGCTACAAACCATGGAGTTTATACAAAAGACCGAAGATAGTGAATACTGACAAGGTGCAAACCCAACGCTGGAGTTTGTGACCAACTCACCTACGAATGTGTTTCGTTCCTTATGTGGGGACAATCTCTTATCCGATGTCCAACCTGTCCACATTTAAGGCATGCTCCCCTAGCCCACCAACAGTCGTCAGACTTATGGCCCTTCCCACACCGTCTGTGAGGACTCAACCGATCTTGATGAAATCTGCGTGAAGGTTATTGCACCACAGTGTGAAAGGCGGAAAGGTCTTGAAGACATAGGCATGGATGGCCTGGAGGAAGTAGTCTGAGCAGGCGGAATAGATGCAGGCGTTAGTAGTCTCGGTCCCGTGCCGGTCGGCTCAGATGCATAAGATTGCATTATTTGGCCGGTCCTATTTCTGTTGGTCTCTCCTCAAGAACTGTTTCTGAATTTCTTCCTCTGCAATGAGAGCCTTGGATATCACGCCCCCAAAGGTTTCCATCTCCCACATCGCCACACTCTCCTGTATATCAGGTCGTAAGCCAAGCTGAAATTTTCCTGGCCCTCATCAATTCGGTGGCCACGTGCTGAGGTGCAAATCGCGATAATCTATCGAACTCAGCCTCATATTCTCGCACAGTCATCATATTCTGCTCAAGTTTTATAAACTGTACCTCCCACTGATGTCGTATGATCCTGGGAAAGTATTTATTATTAAATGTCTCTACAAATTCTGCCCAAGTCCATGGTGCATTGGGAGATTCAGACTCTAACTCTAGATACCGACTTCCACCACGGAGCAGCTTCTCCGTCCAGTTTGAAGGCTGCCCACCGTACCTTCTCAACTTCGGTGCATTGAAGCACCTCGAAGATCTTTTCCATCTCATTCAACCACTTCTCGGCCTCAAGTGGATCGACTTGTCCCGAAAAGCTTGGAGGATGCATCTTTCTAAACTCCGTAAACCCTGAAGGTTGGTTCCTGGCTGCAAGTAACTCTGCTTGCTGGGCCATTGAGGCTGTCTGTTGAGCCATTGAAGCTGTCTGTTGAGCCATATTGCTAGCCAAGGCTTCCAACACTTGTCTATCACTACCACTATCATTCCCATGTGACGTACCCTCACCTTCAGGAACATCCATCATGCGGACCGTTCGCGGTCTACCTCTACCTCCTCTGACACGTGGAGCCATACTGATCTGTCACGATGAAACAAAATTTCATTAAAAGTGATCGTGAAGATTCAAAGCCTTAATCTTAATCGAAGATAATCTAAGTTTCTCTATGCTTCCTACGTTCTGTCAAAACTTAAAGTCATATCCGTAGGTTGCGGTCTCCCGTAAAACCTAAAGCTAAAGCTCTGACATTAACTACGACACGATCCACGATCGTGTCTCCTATGCCTGACGAATTCTGCCATAGCTTGAGTCCCAACAAGACCTAATACCTAGGCTCTGATACCAACTGTAACAGCCCGAATTTTCCCAACTTACCTTTCCATAGAGATTTTTTTTTTTTTTTTTTTTAATTTTATTTTATTTAAACCAATACCAAAAGGGAAAACTCGGACTGCCAGATCGCAGAACACAATCTGATACAGAATATACTTGGTATAAACACACATGAGCAAAATCAAAACAGGTACACATGACAGAACAAAAATATAAAACTCCATTCTATATCGAGAACACGTAATCCAAAGGAAACAAGCTAAACCACCGATGATGACTAACCATCACCTAAACAGTGGTGTACAAATACATACAAAACTCAAGTCTCAGAAGTCATTGTGCCAAACCAAGTGAGCTTCTCCCTCCAGTAGGCAACTCCGATTCTCCTCAAGTCCAAGGTTCCGATGAAAGGCTATACCTGTGACGTATAGTCGTGGGTGAGCTACATCTAAGCTCAGTAGAAGAACATCAATAGCAGTTACATCTTACTAATGGCGAAATTCAGCGAAGTAGGTCATATATAAAAGCAATTTAAGATTGAACAGATCAGATGTTTGATAGCAGAATAAAAGTAATGACAAGGTAGATATTTTTTTAACAGAGACACAAGCTTGTAATTCTTATTCACTGTGCTCAATTTCCAGATTTTCGTGTTTCACTTTACTCATTGCGTCCATATCACTCACTATGCTCATTTCACTCATTGTGTTCACTTCACTCACTGTATTCACTTCACTCACTATGTTCACTATGTTCACTTCACTTATGTATGTTATGCAATGCGTACGGATCGCCCCCGTACGGGCCCACTATGTATGCTATGCAATGCGTACGGATCGCCCCCGTACGGGCCCACTATGTATGCTATGCACTATACACTGTGTACGGATAACCGCCGTACCGGTCCACTTGTCAATGTCTACTCACAGTCAAGTTTCATATACGTTCTCACTATTCACATTCACTCTCAAATATAGGGTTCAAGGTTCATACTTAACAATTCAACATTAAGTCTATCTGGTTTCCAAGGTTCAGAGTCCAATCATCCATATTCTAAATTTCTCAGTTACTGTCAGATAACATTACCCAAAAATCCAGCGATTCAACATCCTATAGTTTCTATTCAATTTGTCGAAACAGAGTCCCATATTCATTCTAATTCAAAGTTCATAGGCAAGTTCAACTAATAATATCTCATACGGAAACAGAACAAATCGAATCATAAGCAAAACAGAACGAATCAGATTAAAAACCAAATTGAATAGAACGAATCAGGTCACAAGCGGAAACACGGAATAATCAGATCATATACGAAAACAGGACGGAAATAGAACATATCAGAATGGAAATAAAGAATCAGGTTGAATATCAAAGAAATTATGAATCAATTGATAAAATGTAATTTTCGTTGAGTTTCCCCTACCTTAACAGATCTTTCTAAGCAAATCCAACGCCGGTCCAAAGCGATCCAAAAGTTCTTATCCACAGCCTCTACTCTTAGTCTACATCACACAAGTGATGTTGTATTAAAAATTGATCCTAATTATTAATAATGTTGACGTATTTAAGTATTTTCTCAAAACCGAGGCAGAAATGGGTAATTTCGTGTTGACTCGAAACTTGACCCAACTTCCCACTTCATTTTGACCCTCAAAACATTTTATTAAAGATTTGGTTAATTCATGAAAGAGTTAGATATCGTCGTACTCTTTCTAACGCATCAAGAATCACGTCATTGAGTTCGGGACAAGGAGTTATGGCCAAAATACCGAAGCTATATCGATACTTCTGTCAAAACGCGATTACTTAGAACTTGACCAAACTTCCAGCTCAATTTTGATCATCATAACAATTTATTTATCAGTTAGTTAATTCATAAAAGTTGTAGATTTGGTTGTCCTCTTTCCAATGCCGTAAGAATCGCATCAATCGGAGTTCGGAGTAAAAAGTTATGACCAAAACACTGAAGCAGTGTCGACACAGTCTAGGTTGATCGATCAACACCTTGGTGATCGATCACCAACCCTCCTGTAGATCGATCACCACCTTGGTGATCGATCACCAATGCAATTTCAAAAACTCTCCCCTTCTGTCCACTTCAATTTCTTATACAGATTGATCGATCACCACCTTGGTGATCGATCACCAACCTCATTGTAGATCGATCACCACCTTGGTGATCGATCACCAACTCCCTTGTAGATCGATCACCACCTTGGTGATCGATCACCAATGACAGAAAAGCTGTCATTAATGGAGTTCACCTCCCTTCCATTTTTTTGATCTCCTTCCACTAATGGTTGTTCAATCACCATTAATACTTCATAAATACACACTAAACTAAAACAAGGATTTGTTCTATAATCTAAACCATTAAAATCAAAGAAAACTAACCTTTCTTCGATCGATTTCGTGCCTTTAAGGATCGTTGTCCAAAAGGGGTTTCGAAACGAAACTTTCGGATTTCACGATGAATCCACGAGATCGATCACAAGGACTTGAAGATGATGCCGTTCATCCTTACGCATCGATCTTAACCTCTTCCAAGCACGGGAGACGATTCCAAAGTGATCGGCTCTTTGAAAATGGGGTTCTTTTTCCTTAAAAGAAATAGGGGTTTCTAACGAAAGGGGCTTGAACGGTCCAGATTTATAAACGGCGGAACACCATCGATACCGACATCACGAGCCTTTGCGGCAGTGCGAGTCCTCTGTAGCGATGGCGATCTCGCGATCGAAATCTCACGAGAAGGGGTTTGAAGGTTGACGGGAGCTCTCTCTCTCTCTCTAGCTTTCAAATTTGCAAGGCTTGCAACCGGGTGAAGCTTCTTTGAGAAGCTTTGCCTTTTAATTAGCTAAAGGGTTTGGTTTCGGTGCGAAGCGATAACACTGCAAAAGTGTGTTAGGCTTATCCACTTGAAATAGAGTTTGGTTTCGGTGTTGAGCGGCACACAGTGCGTCGGTGCACGACTTTCACACTAAAGGCCCAAACACACCTTTAAACCTTAATCCGTCCGCACAAAGTTATCTTAATATCATTTAATGATTTATTATTACATAAAAACCATGGAGACATCGATTTCCGTGTCGGACACATACACGGGGTCAGTCGAGTTCGGGCTCAAATTTTTCGGGTCATTACAGATAGAGAGAGAGAAGGAGAAAAAAAGTGCAAACTTTAATAAAGGATCATAAGGATCATATGTTAATTACATATCTATCAATTATAAAGTAATTATAAGATAAATCTTATTATAAGGGGATAAGAAAAAAAAACTTTCAAAATTATATATAATATATGTTATCATATAAAAGTGTTATATTTTATTAATGAAGTCAAGTTTTACTAGCTCAGCTCTAATTCAACAGAGTTTTAAATAAAAAGTTGTCTGACTCTCGAGTCGAAGAGAGCAAAACTCTCATTTTGAGTGAGCCAACCGACTTGTTGAGCTAACTCGCTATATTGCAGCCCTCACTATAAAAAGAAAATTATTAGCAACAATTTTTATAATAAAAATAAAATATTAGCTATTAACAAAATACTATTAAAACTATTAATGGCTAGCCGCTTTCTAGCCACTAATAGTCATATTATTTTGATAGTGATTATTGCATCCCTATCTATTCCTCAAGGTTGGTCGTAAGGTTGGTGGGCATTTGATAAAGAGGAACGATCCAAAGCACTTGCCGGGTAGATCGCTACATGAAAAGTCAAATTGATCTCTTTAAGGGTAAAACTTGGAGCCTTCCCTTTGCCGACCTCATTATCGTGCTAGCTAACGCTTTCTTTATTATATTTAGATAAGGACGAAATTATTAATTTCTTTTCTAAATTTAATAAATATAAATAAAGGATACCATCATTCTTACCCTCAAAATAATGTTTTCTCACCGCATCTTCTCCGTCAATATGTATTGATCACCATTAAATTAAGTTGTCGATCAATTTTCTCCATCTTTTACCAAATGGATCTAAAGATCATATGAAATACATCTCGCTCAATTATAATTTCATATATGATGGATCGCAAATAAAAAATCATTCAACCAACCGCTTACGTGACACGATGTAATTTCATATATACAGTCAGCCCAACTAATTGCGTCGTGTTGGGTAAATATAATTTCATATTTCATATTTGAGGTACACATTATAATTGTTTTAATTTTAGGACCACTGAGGTAGAGGAGATAAGGTGAGACAGAAGGCTCTTAGGTTTAAAACTTTGAAAATAATATTAATAGAAATAATATTAGCCTATAAGTAGGTTAGTTCACGTATGAAAACTCGTTTCGATCCGAGTTGAGTACGATGTCGAGACGGTACACTATGCCGTATCGACATGTTGGTGTTTCACACCGAAATCAAATTTGAGAAGCAACTGAAATATCTAAGATATTTCAGTTGGTAGCTTATAAGAGAAGGAAGGGAGAGGTAGAGGAAGTTCTTCTTCTTCTTCTTCCCCTTGCCCTAGTGTTCTAACAGCTAAGGAGTCTGTAGCTAGGTAGGTTTGCAAGAGAGTTTTTGTATGAAACAGGGTTAGTAAGATTGAAAGGTGAGTTTCCTAAGCTGGGGTATGTAGAGACCAATGGATTAAGCTTAGGTATGGGTTGTGTGTGTGTGTGAAGTGTATGCATGCTGAACCAGAGCTAAAAGGTTGCTCGTCGAACTCGGATCGGTGATAAAACTCCGAGAGCTTGATCCGAAACCCTCATCCGGAGTGTTTGTCGAAACCCCGAAAGGGCCCACATAGAGGTGAGCTCTCTTGTTTAAAAATGGGCAGTTGGATGCCCTAAATATAGGTTTTATATGAATAGTTAAGATTTTAGTGAATTTTTGGAAGAAAAATAAGTTAGAAAAAAATTGGTTGGTGAACTCCATTAATGACTGAAAATTCGACATTGTTGATCGATCAACAAGGGTGTTGATCGATCACTAAGTATGAAATTGATCGATCAACAGTGGTGGTGATCGATCAATTTATATAAACAGTAAAGGAAACATTATGGCAGAGAGTTGGGGAATTTGAGTTAATGTTGGTGATCGATCAACAAGGGTATTGATCGATCAACTGACTGAGTATTGATCGATCAACAGTGGTGGTGATCGATCAACACAGAGCCCATTGATCTATCAACCAACATAGTGATCTATCAATGGTGTACAAGATAGACAAACAGTTGTGCTTTGGTGATCGATCAACAAGGGTGTTGATCGATCAATGAAGAGTTCATTGATCGATCAACAAGGTATTGATCGATCAATAAACCCTGTTTTCAGACAGTTAGAAAATGTATATGTAAGAACCACTGGACATTGTGCCAGTTCACAATCTGTCACTCTAACACCTAGAGTAATATGTTTATGGTCTAGGATTAGACTAAGATGCCTTGAAAAAGCTTTGGATTTGCTTAGAAGGAGCTTGATCCGAGGTAGGGGAATTCAACCGAAATTGCATTTATTTTTTATCTCATGGTTTATATCTGTCATACATATCTCAGCATAGTTTAATTCTGTTTTAAAAGCATGTTTAGCATATGTATGAGCATTCTATTATGTACTTGATCCGACATTTGATATCCGTATCCGAAATCTGAATTCTGTTAAGTATGATAAGTATGCATGTGATTTGAGGTTTAATATTCAGAAAAAAAATCCCACCGACTCGGCGGTATATCCGTTTCAGGCACACTTGTGTATTTGCTTTGTAATCCTCGGCACAATTGCACTCCAGGTGTGGGGCATTGTTGCAATTCCGAAAATTGTTCATGTGAACGACAATGGTTTGGATTTATCCATCGGACCAAATCTGGCTACCACGTGCTATACTCACGGGAGTTACTTAAGTATACTACACTAAGTCATTATATGTTGTATTCATCAATTCCGTACTGTTTTGGATAAATGTCTCATGATTTATACATCTGTTGCATAATTTCAGTTTTGTTCTTTGATGACCATGTTATGCAAGTTAGAATGTAATTTTATTTGGAATTCTTCTATTGAGCTAGGATGTAGCTCACCCTGTTTTGTAAACATTTAGGTTCTGAGGCGGTAGCTCCCGGTTCTGAGAGCGACCCAGACTATCAGCCTGATCCTGAGGTTGAGGTTGAGGACGAGGAGACGGACACCCCAGCTGACGACTTTTACCCATAGACTGGGTATAGCTTAGACATTTTGGGATAGTATGTTTTGTTGGAGACCTTGGATTATGTGTGCCTGGTGGCCACTTTTGTATTAATTTTTGTATATATCTTATTTTTATTTATAGTGTTATTATACATTCTATCGAAACCATCATTGGGAATCATTGTTTGGGTGATGGATGTCTGTCACCGATGGTTCTTTTTGGTTCCTTTTTGAGAATGTATACTTTTTACATTTATAAATGAAGATTTCTCTATTGTACTTACTTTTAGATTGATTCATTAGATGACTCTGCTTGCCGCTGTGGGATTGTATCTGTATAATTCCGCTTTATATACAGATATTGTGTGATTTGTCCTTGGGATCATCCAGTGTATGATCCTGATGGCACGGATTTCTGAGCAAAGAAGTCCGGGCTGTCACAGTTGGTATCAGAGCCTAGGCTTTAGGTTGAACTATGGGTTCATAACGGATTGTTTTTACAATCTATATGTACTGATCAATATTGTTGTTTTCACAATGATGACCAAAGATGGGCCCTAAGTTCGAGGAGGGCACGCAGAGGTAGAACAGTCGAGAGAGATTCCTCTAAGGATGTGCAGGTTATAGGCTCGTCGAGGGCTTGGAGTTCCTCTCATAAGCAAATGCGGTTCCATTGGGACCCAGAGGAGGTAGAAGGAGAAATGAAGAGAGGATGGAGCAGGTGTTGGAAGCATTAGCTACCAACGTCGCTCAGCAGACAGCTGCTTTAGCTCAACAGGCAGCTAGACCACCCCATCAGCCTGGTGGATTTGCGGAGTTTAGGAGAATGAGACCTCCTAACTTCTCAGGTCAAACGGATCCCATTGAGGCAGAAGGATGGATAGAAGAGATGGAAAAGCTCTTTGAAGTGTTACAGATCTTGAGATGTAGAGAAAGTCGTTGGGCCACTTTCAAAGCTGGATGGTGTGACCTTGGTGGAAGTCGGTGTCACCAGAATGACAGAGAGTTTCCTCACACTCCTTGGACATGGGAGGAGTTCTGAAGGTATTCTATAATAAATACTTTCCTAAAATTGTGAGGCATCGGTGGGAGGTGAAATTTATAGAGTGAAGCAGGTGCAATGATGATCGGGGACTATGGAGCCGAGTTCGATAGATTAGCTCGATTTGCACCTCAAAGACGTAGCTTCTGAGCTGATGAGGCGAGAAAGTTTCACTGGGCCGAGACAAAATTTACAAAGGATGTCGCCATGTGGGAAATGGAGACATATGAAGGAGTGATGGCCAAGGCACTCATAGTGAAGAAGAAAACCGAAGCAATTCTCTTGGAGGGACAAGCGGTAGAGAGAGACCATTCAAGGGCAATCTCGGGATCTGAGAGAAGCGGAACAAGAGGGCTAGATTTTCCGGACCTCGAGATACCCTCGCACTCTCGTGGCGATTTCTTGAGGACCGAGTTCATATCGAGAGAAGCGTGGCGCCTACATCTTCGGATCATTTCGACCAATTTGGATCTTACAGTAGCGGGGCCTCATTATTCAGGGACCTTCAAGAGTCTCGTCCTTCACTCCAGCCGCGATATGTGCAAAGTGTGGGAAACCACACAAGACAGAGGACTGTAGGAGAGAGACAGGGGCATGCTTCAGGTGGGGCAAGATGGGCCATTTAATTAGGAAGTGCCCTGAGGAAGCGGTCGGATGGGATCGGTATCTACCAAAGATCATTTCGACCGGTGATTCACGGTAGCCGAGCTTATGCCGTTCCACCGATGCTCGACATCAAATGCGTCATTCAAGGTATGATTAGAATTCAAGAGATATGGTGTTGTTTGATATAATGAATCGGAAAATTGGAAATATATAAATTAATTGATTTATTTTGATTATAATAGTACATAAACCTACACATCTAAAGCGTTACTTAATGTTGATATTGGTATGTAGGTGGCAAATATAGGAGTTGCGATATTTGCTTTCAGAGCACGAGCCACGATAGACCGGGCTCCACACATTCTTTAAATCGGCCTCAATTTACAAAGGAATTGAGTGCCACTCACAACTAGATTTTATCTGAGTGTCAATCCCCACGGTAGTGCACGGTGAATGCACTCGCGTAGTGTAAATCGATGGTAGTGGCGAAAATGATCATGAGACACGGGCAGATTTGATTCTGTTAGATATGAAAGGATTTGACATCATTTTGGGAATGGACTGGCTATCTGCTTACCACGCAAGTGTGGATTGTCTTCGGAAGATGGTAGTTTTCCGCCCTCCAAAGGAGCGATCCTTTAGATTCTTCGGAGTGAAGTCTAAGGTAGCTCCGTTGATATCCGCTATTCGGGCGGAGAGGATGATGAAGAGTGGATGCAGTGGATATATAGCCTTCCTACAAGAGCAACGGGAGAAGACAAATGTGATATCCGATATTCACATTGCATGTGAGTATGCTGATGTGTTTCCTGAGGATTTACCGGGACTACCACCAGATCGGGAGGTGGAGTTTGTAATCAATCTAATCCCAGGCACTGAACCAGTATCAAAGGCTCCCTATCGGATGGCTCCAGCAGAATTACAAGAGCTAAAGGAGCAATTGCAAGAACTACTTGACAAAGGTTTTGTGCGACCTAGTGTGTCTCCTTGGGGAGCACCAGTATTGTTTGTCAGGAAGAAGGATGGTTCAATGCGCTTGTGCATCGACTATCGGCAGTTAAACAAGTTGACGATTAAGAATCGTTACCCGCTTCCTAGAATCGATGATCTGTTTGATCAATTGCAAGGAGTGAGGTTCTTTACGAAGATCGACTTGCGGTCGGGTTATCATCAACTACAGTGGTGAAGACATTGAGAAGACGGCGTTCAGAACCAGATATGGGCACTATGAATTCCTTGTTATGCCATTTGGATTGACGAACGCACCTGCGTCTTTCATGGACTTGATGAACCAAAGTGTTTAAACCACACTTGGACACATCGAGTGGTATTTGTAGATGACATCCTTGTCTATTCCAAGACAAAGGAGGAACATGAAGAGCATCTACGTGTTACTTTGCAGACCCTCAGAGATCACAAACTTTATGCGAAGCTCGGTAAGTGTGAGTTTTGGCTTGACCAAGTTAGTTTCTTGGGTCATGTCATTTCTGCAAAGGGTATTACAGTGGATCCGGCTAAGATTGAAGCCGAATCGGGAACAAATGAGAGAGATATGAGAGGTCCGTAGTTTTCTTGGTTTGGCCGGATACTACAGACGGTTCGTAGAGGGGTTCTCTAAACTATCAGGCCCACTCACTCAGCTCACTAAGAAGAATGCTAGATTTGATTGGACTGATCAATGTGAGAAGAGCTTCCAGGAATTGAAGATGTCTCAACACGATGTTGGCAATACTTTCTGGCAGAGGAGGTTTTGCTATCTACAGTGACGCATCATATGGTGGTTTGGGTTGTGTCCTCAACCAGCACAAGAAGGTTATCGCTTATGGCTCTAGACAGCTGAAGGAGCATGAAAAGAATTATCCGACTCATGACTTAGAGTTGGCTGCGGTAATCTTTGCCTTGAAGATTTGGAGGCACTACTTGTACGGTGAGACGTTTGATATCTTCACCGACCACAAAAGCCTTAAGTATTTGTTTACTCAGAAGGACTTAAATATGCGACAGCGCAGATGGATGGAGTTCTTGAGAGATTATGATTGTTCCATCCAGTATCACCCTGGGAAGGCCAATGTTGTGGCTGATGCTTTGAGCAGAAAGTCTTCAGCTCAGTTGTCACACCTTATTTCCAGAATACAAAGGTGGCATCTACTTGAGGACCAAATTAATTCCGCTAGTACTTGTCAAATGGCGGAATCATACTGCTTCGGAAGCCACTTGGGAACGTGCTGCCGAGATCCGTCAACAGTATCCACACTTGTTCACTTAATGCGCAAGGTGAATTTTCTTTTGAGTTTGTTTCTAAATTCATCATCGTGATTATAACTTGATGATTAGATTTATCTCATCGACTCGATTTGTCATATATTTTGGGCCATGTATGTGATGTACATGTACCGGTATCTTTCTATTACGGTTAAGTCATTTTAACGGTCCCATTTTCATAAGAAAAATTTTTTAACAAGGTGGTGATCGATCAACAGGGAGGTTGGTGATCGATCAACAAGTGGACTGTTGATCGATCAACATTGAATGTGGTGATCGATCAACAGGTCGGGTTCTGTTGTTTTGAACTTAAAAATTTTTTTGTGGTGATCGATCAACCACCAATGAATTGATCGATCACCAACACACTTTTGTGTTATAAAAAGGGTTTTGAACGGTCACTTGCTCTATCCTATTCACGTGAACGAGCAAAGGGCTTTTGCACTCCGACCTTTCAACTTCCTTTCCGACTCACTTCCGGCCATTCCCACCCTTTCTCCGGCTTGATTCGCGTGGACATCGCTCCATTCACTCGGTAAAATTCTTGTTTGCTTCCTTTCGAGTCTTATTTTCACTCTTTTGTAAGGATTTGACCATGGGACCTCGCACGAAGAATGCTTCGCGTAAGGTACCCACATCTCGGGCTCGTACCCCGGTACCGCCCACCATCCCCGTTCCTCCACCGACCGTGCCACCCATGGCACCGATTCCGGATGTGGTTCCACCCATCCCGGCCCCCATTGAGCGTGAAGTCCCCAAAGAGTGGTGGGCTTCCAAAACCTTTCTTCCTGAGTATCGATTTATTCCTACTCTCTACGATGATCGCCCCGAAATGGCATGGGCCAGGGGCTACCTTCAAAAATTAGGGTTAAAACCCTTGCTTGAGCCGTTTCACGATCACTATTGCCCTCGCATAGTGCGGCTCTTTTTCCAAAACCTTCGTTGGGGATTCCGACACCGACTAAATCACTACTATTGACGGGTTTGAATATAAATTCACCCGATTCCATGTTGCCGCTGCCCTAGAGTGTGCAACCACTCACCTTGATACGCGTGGCTTGGCGCCACCGTATGAGAAAGAGGTTCCTTTTGCTGATGTCATCACCAAGATGACCAACGGCAAGCATGGGAAGGGCCAATCCATTTCTAGGGCCCAACTACCCGACAAACTGTGGATGCTTGATACTTATTTCAAGTGTGCACTCGTTCCATTTGCACAAGTCCTCACAATTTGGTGTTGTCGAGATAGCCCTCTTTTCGGCCTTTGAGGATCGTTGGTATCCGATGGCGAGGTCGTGATGGAGGGCATCATCACGCGCGACCTTATGACCGAAAAGCGGGCGGAGCCACAAAACAAATTCCTATGCTCGCCTAATCACAAAATTTGGTGGAGCAATATGTTGCTCTCATAACCACTATAGCTTGGCTCCTAATGAGCCACGCTTAACCAACAACACCAAAGTCTTTAAACTAAAAGATGGACCAAGAGTTATAATCTTTTGGTCAAGAGACTACGAGCCCGAGGAGGAGGGTGGCACGAAATTTCTTGAGCCCGTTATTCACGAGGTGGAGCACTTGGACCGAGTTCGGTGGAGGAGGCCCCATCTGATCAGCCACCTCAGCCTGAGGTGCTACCTCGACCTGCTGCTACCCCATCACGGCGACCACCGCGTTCTTCTTCGTCACGTCGCCCTACACCTGCACCTGCTGCCCCTATCCCTACCCCTACCCCATCCACCGTTACTCTTGACGCCGTGCTTGCTGCGGTCCTAGAGGGTAACAAACACATACATGAGCGCTTGGATGGGATTGAGCTATTTCAGCGTCAGGTTCATCGGCGGCTCGACTACGCTGAGTGCATGTTAGAGCTCTTGATGCAGCAGGCATACATGACGACTTCGACCTCGATGATTGCGCATGCCCGTGAGCACGTTGTCGATCCTCGCACCCTCCTGTTCTGCTCCGCCCACCATGCGGTCTCATGGGCCGGACCATCTGGCGCGAGTGGACCATCTGATGTCCCCACAGGTATTCCCATACTCATTTACCTGTTATTATATTTATCTGATATTATTTTTGGAACTATCGTTATCTTATTCTGTTTTTCTATATTTTCTTCTGTACTGCATCTTTTATATCGTTGTCTCTGTATGTTCCTCTGTGGGTTTTCGTTCGGAACCCCATCTCATATGGCCCCACTGCTTAGTCAATTTTCGAGGATGAAAATTCCTAAGGGGGGGATAATGTAATGACCCAGAAAATTTGAACCAGAAACTAACCGCATCGATGTACGTGCCTGATGAGTAGTGAAATATGATGATATTTCACCCCTAAATACCTATATTTAGCCGTCTGATGAAGGCTATCTGATGAGATTTGCTAGATTTGAAGTGTTTCAGGTAAATACAGTCCAAGTTTCTAAAACAGCCCAAGAATCCCGAAAATAATGTCAAAACACTGCTATTTTGGGTCATTGAGAACTTAGTGCGACTTGCAGCTCAATTTGGACCTTCAAGACGTCAGATTCAGGAAATTGCTAAAACATAAAAGTTGTAGAGCTCGTCGTCAGCTTTCCAACGCTTCAAGAATCACCTCAATCCGAGTTCGGTACAGAAAATTATGAGCAAAATACCGAGGCAGTATCTGATGCAAAGCTAGGCGGGAATTCACGAAAATTACTCTTAGATGTCAATCGAGAGAGGTATTAGGGTTAGGCTATTATAAAAAGGGAAGCCACGAGTTTCTTAGGGGATTATTATTTTTGGCAATTAGAATATTATTCATTCTTTCTTTTTAGTTTTAGGGCTCTTCACTTTGGGGAATATTTTCTTCATCTTTTCAAGTCTTCTTCTCTCCTTCTTCTAGGGTTTATTAGGTAGATTGTACCTAGGATTTGCATTATTTTCTACGAAATTCATAGATTGTATTTAGGAAAACAATTGCAAATATCTTTTGGAAGAAATAAAGAGGAATGACTTTGAAAGAAAAGGAGATCAAACACCAAAGATGGCGGCTAAATCGATGAGATCGGAGAAGATGCGATCCCAGATAAGTACCTATGTTTATGATTAATACCACGTCTATTATTGTTATCATGGAATCGTTCTGCTCAAAGTTTGTGTGATTGTAAATATTTTAAATGCTTTGTTAGGACCGTTGCTTGCGGTATCCCGTAATCGCTAGATGGACTGCGGTGATCTAGGAAAGCGATTATGTCTTGTAATGATCTAAATATCATGAGATACGCTATGCTTTTTACATGACTCATACCGCAATGTTAGGCTGAGTCATTGTTTTTAGATAGGGTATGCCGGATTGATGATCATATTTTATTTCAAGTCATTTTTCTAGATGAATGATGGTGTGAATGATGATTTAATGAAACTGTGGGTTTTAATGATAGAAAAGGGGTACGAATCTGGGGTAGCATATTCCTTGATCTCATTTTAATATTGTTCGTAGATTTATCAGTAATTAATTGTTTAGATTAATTTATTTTTCTGCATTTAGGAAAAGTGTGTTAAGTTTTTGGTAAAATTGAATCTGCCCTTTGGTACTTCCTTAGGGACGTTTTTAAAATCTCTAAAAAAATTAATTAAAAATTCACGTTTCCCTGTGGGTTCGACACCCCTGTTCTTGCCATACTGCAATAGATCTTGTGCACTTGCAAGGGTTACATTCTAAATCGATCAGTGCCCGGTACGAAAATCGAGACAGAAAATTTAAAACTTTGAAAATAATATTAATAGAAATAATATTAGCCTATAAGTAGGTTAGTTCACGTATGAAAACTCGTTTCGATCCGAGTTGAGTACGATGTCGAGACGGTACACTACGCCGTATCGACATGTTGGTGTTTCACACCGAAATCAAATTTGAGAAGCAACTGAAATATCTAAGATATTTCAGTTGGTAGCTTATAAGAGAAGGAAGGGAGAGGTAGAGGAAGTTCTTCTTCTTCTTCTTCCCCTTGCCCTAGTGTTCTAACAGCTAAGGAGTCTGTAGCTAGGTAGGTTTGCAAGAGGGATTTTGTATGAAACAGGGTTAGTAAGATTGAAAGGTGAGTTTCCTAAGCTAGGGTATGTAGAGACCAATGGATTAAGCTTAGGTATGGGTTGTGTGTGTGTGTGAAGTGTATGCATGCTGAACCAGAGCTAAAAGGTTGCTCGTCGAACTCGGATCGGTGATAAAACTCCGAGAGCTTGATCCGAAACCCTCATCCGGAGTGTTTGCCGAAACCCCGAAAGGGCCCACATAGAGGTGAGCTCTCTTGTTTAAAAATGGGCAGTTGGATGCCCTAAATATAGGTTTTATATGAATAGTTAAGATTTTAGTGAATTTTTGGAAGAAAAATAAGTTAGAAAAAAAATTGGTTGGTGAACTCCATTAATGACTGAAAATTCGACATTGTTGATCGATCAACAGGGTGTTGATCGATCACTAAGTATGAAATTGATCGATCAACAGTGGTGGTGATCGATCAATTTATATAAACAGTAAAGGAAACATTATGGCAGAGAGTTGGGGAATTTGAGTTAATGTTGGTGATCGATCAACAAGGGTGTTGATCGATCAACTGACTGAGTATTGATCGATCAACAGTGGTGGTGATCGATCAACACAGAGCCCATTGATCGATCAACCAACATGGTGATCTATCAATGGTGTACAAGATAGACAAACAGTTGTGCTTTGGTGATCGATCAACAAGGGTGTTGATCGATCAATGAAGAGTTCATTGATCGATCAACAAGGTATTGATCGATCAATAAACCCTGTTTTCAGACAGTTAGAAAATGTATATGTAAGAACCACTGGACATTGTGCCAGTTCACAATCTGTCACTCTAACACCTAGAGTAATATGTTTATGGTCTAGGATCAGACTAAGATGCCTTGAAAAAGCTTTGGATTTGCTTAGAAGGAGCTTGATCCGAGGTAGGGGAATTCAACCGAAATTGCATTTATTTTTTATCTCATGGTTTATATCTGTCATACATATCTCAGCATAGTTTAATTCTGTTTTAAAAGCATGTTTAGCATATGTATGAGCATTCTATTATGTACTTGATCCGACATTTGATATCCGTATCCGAAATCTGAATTCTGTTAAGTATGATAAGTATGCATGTGATTTGAGGTTTAATATTCAGAAAAAAAATCCCACCGACTCGGCGGTATATCCGTTTCAGGCACACTTGTGCATTTGCTTTGTAATCCTCGGCACAATTGCACTCCAGGTGTGGGGCATTGTTGCAATTCCGAAAATTGTTCATGTGAACGACGATGGTTGGGATTTATCCATCGGACCAAATCTGGCTACCACGTGCTATACTCACGGAGTTACTTAAGTATACTACACTAAGTCATTATATGTTGTATTCATCAATTCCGTACTGTTTTGGATAAATGTCTCATGATTTATACATCTGTTGCATAATTTCAGTTTTGTTCTTTGATGACCATGTTATGCAAGTTAGAATGCAATTTTATTTGGAATTCTTCTATTGAGCTAGGATGTAGCTCACCCTGTTTTTGTAAACATTTAGGTTCTGAGGCGGTAGCTCCCGGTTCTGAGAGCGACCCAGACTATCAGCCTGATCCTGAGGTTGAGGTTGAGGACGAGGAGACGGACACCCCAGCTGACGACTTTTACCCATAGACTGGGTATAGCTTAGACATTTTGGGATAGTATGTTTTGTTGGAGACCTTGGATTATGTGTGCCTGGTGGCCACTTTTGTATTAATTTTTGTATATATCTTATTTTTATTTATAGTGTTATTATACATTCTATCGAAACCATCATTGGGAATCATTGTTTGGGTGATGGATGTCTGTCACCGATGGTTCTTTTTGGTTCCTTTTTGAGAATGTATACTTTTTACATTTATAAATGAAGATTTCTCTATTGTACTTACTTTTAGATTGATTCATTAGATGACTCTGCTTGCCGCTGTGGGATTGTATCTGTATAATTCCGCTTTATATACAGATATTGTGTGATTTGTCCTTGGGATCATCCAGTGTATGATCCTGATGGCACGGATTTCTGAGCAAAGAAGTCCGGGCTGTCACATTATAAGAGAAGGAAGGGAGAGGTAGAGGAAGTCCTTCTTCTTCTTCTTCTTCTTCTTCTTCTTCCTCTTGCTCTAGTTACTCTAACAGCTAAGGAGTCTGTAGCTAGGTGGGTTTGCAAGAGGGTTTTTGTATAAAACAGGGTTAGCAAGATTGAAAGGTGAGTTTCCTAAGCTAGGGTATGTAGAGAGACCAATGGATTAAGCTTAGGTATGGGTTTTGTGTGTGTGAAGTCTATGCATGCTGAACCAGAGCTAAAAGGTTGCTCGTCGAACTCGGATCGGTGATAAACTCCGAGAGCTTGATCCGAAACCCTCATCCGGAGTGATTTGCCGAAACCCCGAAAGGGCCCACATAGAGGTGAGATCTCTTGTTTAAAATGGGCAGTTGGATGCCCTAAATATAGGTTCTATATGAATATTTAAGATTTTAATGAATTTTTGGAAGGAAAAATTTGTTTGGTGAACTCCATTAATGACTGAAAATTCGTCATTATTGATCGATCAACAAAGTGTTGATCGATCACTGAGTGTGGAATTGATCGATCAACAGTGGTGTTGATCGATCAATTTATATATACAGTAAAGGAACATTAATGGCAGAGAGTTTGGGAATTTGGGTTAATATTGGTGATCGATCAACAAGGTATTGATCGATCAATTGACTGGGTATTGATCGATCAACAGTGGTGGTGATCGATCAACACAGAGCCCATTGATCGATCAACCAACATGGTGATCGATCAATTGTATACAATATATACAAACAGTTTGTGCTTTGGTGATCGATCAACAAGGGTGTTGATCGATCAATAAAGAGTTCATTGATCGATCAACAAGGTATTGATCGATCAATAAACCCTGTTTTCAGACAGTTAGAAAATTTATAGGTAAGAACCACTGGACATTGTGCCAGTTCACAATCCGTCACTCTAACACCTAGAGTAACATGTTTATGGTCTAGGATCAGACTAAGATGCCTTGAAAAAGCTTTGGATTTGCTTAGAAGGAGCTTGATCCGAGGTAGGGGAATTCAACCGAAATTGTATTTATTTTTGATCTCATGGATTACATCTGTCATGCATATCTCAGCATAGTTTAATTTTGTTTTAAAAGCATGTTTAGCATATGTATGATTATTCTTTTATGAACTTTATCCGACATTTGATATCCGTATCCGAAATCTGAATTCTGTTAAGTATGATAAGTATGCATGTGATTTGAGGTTTGATATTCAGTAAAAATCCCACCGACTCGGCGGTATATCCGTTTCAGGCACACTTGTGCATTTGCTTTGTAATCCTCGGCACAATTGCACTCCATGTGTGGGGCATTGTTGCAATTCCGAAATTGTTCATGTGAACGACGATGGTTGGGATTATCTATCGGACCAAATCTGGCTACCACGTGCTATACTCACGGGAGTTACTTAAGTATATTACACTAAGTCATTATATGTTGTATTCATCAATTCTGTACTGTTTTGGATAAATGTCTCATGTTTTATACATCTGTTGCATATCTTCAGTTTTGTTCTTTGATGACCATGTTATACAATTAGAATGCAATTTTATTTGGAATTCTTCTATTGAGCTAGGATGTAGCTCACCCTGTTTTGTAAACATTTAGGTTCTGAGGCGGTAGCTCCCGGTTCTGAGAGCGACCCAGACTATCAGCCTGATCCTGAGGTTGAGGTTGAGGACGAGGAGACGGACACCCCAGCTGACGACTTTTACCCATAGACTGGGTATAGCTTAGACATTTTGGGATAGTATGTTTTGTTGGAGAATGGATCATATTTCGGGTCAACATTTCATAATTTTCCAACACATCTTCCACAGAATGGATCTAGAGATCATGTGAAACACATCTCACTCAATCATAATTTTTGGGACATTGATATATGGTGGATCGCAAACAGCAGATCATTCAACGGACCACTTACGTGGTGCGATGCAAGTGTAGTGGATCCTAACAATGCATGTCAGGCCAACCAATTGCATCGTGCCACGTAAACAGTCTGTTGTTGGTATGATGTAGACTCATGATCTATAGATCAATTTGTGCCAAAGATAAAAATGAAAAATGATCATCTGATTTAAAGGCGATTAATATGCTAGAGGAGATAGGGCCAGAAAGTAGTTTATTCGTTTCCGGCAATGGTCGGGTCCTACTAGGTAGAATTGAGTTTGGAGTCTTACTCTATCCGCTACCTAGGGGTGTATTTAGCTTGGTTTGGTCGGTTTTGGACTAAAATCACAAACCAAATCGGTCTTAATCGATTTTTAGATTTTCAAAATCAAACAAAACCGTCCATGTCACAACCCAGATTTTTGAGATCTGTGCACGGCACATACTTACACGTAGGTGTATGTGTTTCACAAGGAGACCAAAAACGACCCACATACGTTAAGTGTGTACGTGGGAAACACACTAGTATTATCCCAAAAATTTTAGATATAAAAGTGAAAGAGATAGAGAAGAACCTTTACGTAACTCTATTCTAACCTAAATAGAGAAGAGAGAATAAAGAGAGAAAGAAGAAAAGAGCCTAGTGGAGAACTAGGGTTCATTGAGACTTAGGTCGAAAGAAGGGATCAGAGGAAATGACGGGAGAAAGAACCAGGGAGGCCGGATAGCCGAGTAGATATTCAAATCATAAATCGGACCTGTGCGTGATTCATCGTCCGAGAATGCGTTAAAAGCATGATAGATGCCTAGGAATGTTTTAAATAGTAGGAAGGATGTTGGCTGTATGTTACTTTATATAAGATTAAGGTTAAATGAAGGATGGAAGCATGATCTCGATCTGATCAGGGACAAAATCATTGTTTCTCGCTCGAGCGGTCTAAAGAGGCTCGCTCGAGCGAGGATGAACAGAGAAAAGAAAGACTACAGGCTCGCTCGAGCGGTCCCTTAAACTAAAGGGAGGCTCGCTCGGCGAGGGTCCTGACAAAATTCAGCTCGATTTAACCGCTGAGCGATCGATTTGACCGCTCGGCGAGGTCAGAGACCGCTCGGCGAGGTCAAGTGACCGCTCGGCGAGCTAATGACATGGCGAGGTCTGGTGATCACTCAAATATTGGTTTTCTAATATAAGAAACTCGGGTGTCTTACACCCCAGAGACCTTAGAGCATCCTAAAGTAAAATTCTTTTTAAATGTAGGTTGATGCATTTTAACCCTCTAAGGACAAGCGTGCTTTGAGATTCGTCGAGGTAGGGAATTCTCTCGAACATGTGCATTACTCTGTGAATTCATATGTGTAGTATAGTACATTTAAATAGTATATATTTTATAAATCCTCATGATAAGGGTGTGTGTGCTTGTTCCAATGTGGAAAATCCTGAGGTCCCCAGGGGACGAAAGATAATGTGGTTAAATCAAAGAAAGGTGAAATAGAAGCATGGGGCATCCCAGGGATGCGTAAGAAAACTAACAGAGAAACAAAGATAACGTGATAAGGCCTAATGTAATATATTTAACACAATCGCGGTGAATAACTATATGTAAAGCACATTGATACTTTTGTTATTTAAGGTTGATTGCGGGATACCCACCCGACTCGGCAGGATATCCGTGACCGGTACGGCGGCCAATCCGTACAATTATAACATCCCAGGGATGTAGATTGAGAATAGACCCCGCCGCCTATGAGGAAGGGGCTCGGGCAGTATTCCCAGGGAATACACATAACAACTGTCTAGTTAGACGACGATGGCGGGTATTCCATCGGGGCTCGATGCTATATTGCTCGAGGATTAATTAAGTTAAGATTTAAGTGATTAGGCCAAGTTCACGAACAAGCTTATAAAGAGATTAAACAAAGCCATGATAAGTAGTGATTGGAACCTTTGAGTTATTCCTGTTATCCAAATTGTTGTACATAAATGTCTTCTTGAAAATTTATGTTTTATTAAGTTACTGACATATGTGTGAAGGATGATCTATATGCTCTTTTGTTTTCCCTACAGACTAGGATGTAGCTCACCCCTTAGACTATCGTCACGGGTCATGGACTAGCGGCGCGAGGACTTGGTGAAGTTAATCCAAGGGCATCGGAGTTCGTACCCACTGAAGAGACAGAACCTCCTCCTGAGGAATTCTTCTAGGAAACCCGCTGCATAACCTAAGAGTGAGTTGAGAAAGAGTACTATGTATGACATGATATGTCGAACCTCATCATTTGGAAGGTCTAAATACTGCCTCTTGGTAAACTATTTAAGAAGAATAATTGTCATTAAACTTTTGGGTGTGTCCTTATGTCCATGAATTGGCATGGAACAGGGACAGCCTTGTAGGATCAACTATCCTATAACTTCTTATTGTTATTTAGAGTGTTCGCATGTGCTTCAATTACAGTTTGGCTGTATATATATCGGCGAGTTATGAGATGAATTTAAGGCATGGCCTTGAAGGTCGTGCAGATGGCAAGAATTTCGGGATGCCGAAAATTCGGGCTGTCACAGTCCAACTCTTAAACCAAACCAACCTGATTCAATTCGGTTCGGTTTGGTTGGGTCGGTTTCGATTTTCTTATAAGTTCTACTTACACATCAAAATTTTCTCAACTTCTCAACCGATTTTTCTATAAGTTCTACATTACCGCTGTAGGATTTAGGAATAGGCTAAAGACAAGGGTAGGGTTTTATATAAAAATATGCATTTTACTTAAATGCCCTTTAAAAATAATTAAAATCCCCGCCTATATATATATATATATATATATATATATATATATATATATACACACACACTTACAAACTACATTCGGTTCTGTTTGGTTTCGGCTTGGTGAGGCTTGGAATCGAAACCAAACCAAACTTTTCGGTTTTACTTTTTTCCAAACCAAACCCAAACCGGACCAAACCCGACAGTTCGGTTCGGTCCAAAAAAAGCACAACCCTACCGCTGCCCATGGAAATAAGAGAATTTTGGTTGCACGTCATCATAGTCAAAAAAATCGCCGAATTTTTGAAAAATTCGCGAATTTAAGGTCCCCCGAATTAATCTCGAATTATTCGCGAATTTTTCGAAAATCGCCATATCACCGAAATTCACGAATAATTCCATAATTTTAAAAAAAAATTGTGACAAACAAATTTTTTTAATGTATATATATATATATATAATTTTAAATTTTTTAATTTTTTTTTTTAATTTTTCTCACCAAATTTTACTCTAATTATTTCCCCAAACTTCTTGACTTTACCAAAATTTTCTGAATTTTAATCTCACCAAACTATTACCAAACACCGATTTTGCATGCCCTAAAAACTGAAAGCCAAGAAAGTCAAAGACTCTTATTTCCTAAGAAAGTCGAGACTCTCAGGGCAGGGTAGAGAGGCCGGTTCTACGTGCAGGACCTAACCATCGCCCTTTGGTTTCAGAATAAGGGTACTCCATAATAAATTTTAGTTATTCGTGTGGTCCCCACCTTACTCTGTATTCTATGTTATTTTGATTTTTTTATAATCATTACTCTGCATTCTTAGTCACCTTTCTTTTATTTTTTATTAGACTTAAGTCGTCTCCGGTTTTCAAAATAAGGGTACTCTATAATAAATTTTAGTTATACGTGTGGTCCCCAGCTTACAATGTATTCTTTGTTATTTTGATTTTTTTATGATCATTTCTGTATTCTTGTTATTTTTGGAATAAAATTTTAGAACGATTACAAAGTAGAGGGCCACAATAATTGTAGTTACAATAACTAACATTAAAATACATTAAATATCATTTAAGACCCATCAAACATCAATACGAAATTCAAGGACTTTAAAAGTAAGGTAAAACTTTAAGAATCCACCATCATGATCCGCCGATAACTTACATCGAAGAGACGTCATCACCATCAATAAACTCACGATTCACAAAATCTCCCAACACATTGGAAACAGGAGCAAATACCGATCAAATGCTTCACACAGCTTCAATCGAAGCTTTACAACGATGCCTCATGGCGTAGAGCAAGTGTTCGCGCAAAAATGAAGCCATCAAAACGTCGGTTAAACCCGTGATCAAAACCGTATCAGAAAAAAATATTGATCATAAAAAGGCCTTGGTAGAGTCGATCTCTTCGAAAAAGAAGACTCTCACCAATAAGAGGATATAAAACTCTCATATTCTACCCCTAACAAAGGAAAAAATAAGGAGAGAAACATGAAGAACTGAAGCTTCCATGCAAAAGATGATCCCCAAACGATCGATTTATTGAAAGCATAAAAAAATTTAGATAGAAAGGGATTAAATCTCCCCTTTCCATCCCCTCCTATTAAAACTCTTTTCCCGACTCTCAACTTTTTTCAACTTCTCTCTAATAACTTACACCAATTTTTTGTGACTTTACTCTGTATTCTTAGTCGTTTCTCATTTATTTTTTATTAGACTTAGCTGTCTCTCATTTAAATTGTTACTAGTGGGATGCACGAGCTTTCCACGTGCGGAGAGATGGTTGACAGAAGAGGAAGATTTGTATGAGAGACTATTTGGGTAAATTTATTTCAAGGGAAATTTATCTGATCGACCCTGCCAGATACACCTTTTACGTCAAAGGCTCTGTATTTTCACCTTTACCCAAACCGACCAACTTTTAGCCAAGCCATTTTCAGCTAGCACAAAAAGTCCGAAATACCTCTTCTTATACTATTTTTTGTTCTACATGATTTAAAATTTTAAATATGTACATTTTTCTATATTTACGCGATGTGAAACTGGATCTATGCCGCCTGATTTGAAGGCCACATAATAAAATAGATGGCGCCAAAGATAGACACGAAAAAGGCGATATCGCCTCTTTTTAATTTTTTAATTTTTTTTTAACAATCGATAGCGACTCTTAAAACAATCGATGACGACTCTTAACATAGTTGGTACCGACCATTTTAAGAGTCGTCATCGACTGTGTACAAAGCTGTCATCGACTCTGTACACATCACCATCGACTCTGTACAGAGTCGATGGTGACTCTGTATAGAGTCGCCTTAAAATGTATATATATATATATATTATAAATTTTTAATTTTTAATTTTTTTTATACGGTTGATGTCGACTGTGGAAAATTTTTTTTATTTTTTATTTTTTATGGCGACTTTGTATAGAGTCGATGGCGACACTGTAAATAGTCGTTGATGACTCTTAAAATGGTCGGTACCAACAGTGTACAAAGTCGATATCGCATTTTTTTCATATCTATCTTTGGCACTATCAATTTTATATTGTGGCTTCAAATCAGACAGCATAGATCTCGTTTCACATCCTGTGTAAATATAGAAAAATGCAAATATTTAAAATTTTAAATTATATAGGTGTATCATCTTCTTCCTCATTTTAATCTGCTACAGTCTCTGACGAAAAATGTGTATCTGGGTCGATCCAAATAGCAGATCGGAGTAGATTGGATTGAGGAGAAGACACTGTCACCTTCGCCACCTCTGACTTTTAGAAACTGTAACAGATTAAATAGGAAGAAGATGATGTTTTTGAGCATTAAAGAAAGGGGGTAATTTGGACTTTTTGCTATCCTTAGGGGTCAGCTAGGCTCCCAGTTAGTCGGTTTGGGTAAAGGTGAAAATACAGGGCCTCTAATGTACAAGGTGTATCTGACAAGGTCGATCAGATAAATTTCCCTTATTTCAACCCACAATTTTTTTTTTTCAAAAATTGGGGTTTTACATGCTTAAACTATTGACTACTTTGAATCAGTTCGATTGAGATCATTTTTCGTCTCAATCTTCCACACAAAAGATCTTGCGATCATGAGACTACTATTAGATGGTCAGATTATGATCAAACCTGACAAACATCCCAAAATTTTGTTTGCCCTACGCTATAGGCATGATATAAAAATGGTCGATATATGTATCATTGATCGTACGGTTTCGGAAAACCGATACGTATCAGTCCTAGCTACAACTTGGTATCGGCTGATACTTATCGGTTTGAGCTCACTTTTTTAAAAAAAATTATTTAATTAAATATTTATTTTTTAATGGGTCCAATACCTATCGGTATTGGGCGATACATATTATTTGTATCGGTCCTCCATAGACCAAACCCGACATCGATACCAAGTTTGACACCTTGGTTGTAGGCATATGCTTGACATTCAAAAAATGACTACATCCTAACCAATTAGAAACCTCTATGTTCCTTGATTTTAACTAAAACTAGGACACTTGACGAAACATGAAATCAATATACAAAATAATAGTCATTTCATACCATTTTAGAAATAATAATCATATAGGGTTTTATAAAAACAAATTTATTGAAAAAGGCACCTAAAAAACATACGCCCAGGGCTGGCCTTGAACCAGGTGGCTGCCTTGGGCGCCCGATTTCCAGGGGCCCCCCAAAAAAAAAATCCTTTTAAAAATTAGATTTATAAAAAAAGAAAAATTAATATACACAAAGGGCCCCTTTCTAAACCCTCTCCTCCAAGCTCCAACGCCTCTTTCTAAACCAGATCTGCTGATCTCCATCCAGTCCAACTGTGACGACCCGACTTTTCCAATCCCTAAGGTATAGGAAAGGCCGATTCATCAACTTATTGATTTCTCAATAAGCCGTAACAAACAGAAGCCGGCAACATAAACAAAGGTCTAAAGACAGAGGCAACATTGTTAATCCAAAAATAAAAGCTTCATATAACAAAATTAGATATATCACTGTGAGGAACCAAAAGGAACCACCGGTGATGGCCAATCCGATCACCTAAAATAGAGGTTCACAATAATGGTTCCTCGAGTGATATCAAAAGATCAAAATAATAGCCTAAGGCTCATCAATCCAAAAATAATATCCAGACAAAAATACCAAAAAAAAATACAGAATCTAAGATCACGGGAAGAACTCCTCAGCTGGTATGTCCAAATCCTCCTCGGGAATATAATCGGAGTCCTTCGGATCCTCTGACCCAAGGTCGCCTCAAGACTGACGTATAGTCGAGGGTGAGCTAACAGCCAAGCTCAATAGAGGAAGACAGATCTATTTGCATTTCTTTATAAGTAAAGGTTTTCAAAAGACGGAATTGGATCAAATATGGTTTTTCAATGATGCTTTTCAAATTAAATCTCCAGATCTAATCCTGAGTCAAAACTGATAATAAAATCTAAAGTGTTCAAAATGTTCTGATTTAGCATGCTTCTTGTCTTAAATTTATAACTTAATTTTATCTCCCAAATTTCCTATAGCATGAGAGCGGACTACGTGACCGATGGGAAGACCCTACTAACCATCGTCGTTCATGAACCCATTTCGAAAATGCAACAAGCCCCTACGCTATGAGGGAAACTTGCGCCAAAGTTTTACCGTCAACACGGTTGGTAGAATCTAGGGCATCGTACTTATGAACCCAAAATTAAATGCAAATGCTAACACATATCCAAGCTTATTATTCATAACATATACTGATATTTCAAAGTTCTGATTCAAAATTTAACTGATGTTCTGATTCAAAATTTAGCTGAGGTTCTGATTTCCAAAGATTCTTATTTATAATAATGTTTACAAATTTTCGGATTGTGTCATATGTTCAAAGTTTTAATTATACAGTGTGCAACGAAATTTCTAATTTTATGCTTCTAAAAGAAATGGTCTATAACAGTTTATGCTTATAAATTCATGCAAATAATAATTAGGGTTCCCCTACCTTAACCAAGAAATTCAAAGGCAAGAACAAACAGTCCTCTCCAAGGACTCCCAATTGTCAAAACCTACATATATTAACACCCTCAGTGTTAATATAGAACCCAAAAATCAAATGCAAAGGCTTACAAATAAAAATCCAACCAAACTCTTAAAAGTCAAGAGCTGGACAGAATTCAACCATCGATTTGAAATTCGATGGTCGATTCTAAAATCGACCATCGAATTTCAGAACCCTGTTTAAAGCTTAAATTCTCATTTCGACTGTCGACTTCTAATTCGACAGTCGATTTCCAATTTCGACTGTCGATTTTGAAATCGACAGTCGAATTTCCCAGGCTCTGTGGCTGTTAATTCAACATGCCCGGATTCTTTTTCATCCTTTCCAAACACAGCCTTAGATCTCCTTTAACAAACCACATACTATTCTAAACCTAAATTGAATTCAAAAGATAAAAGAATGTTTTAAAGACCTACCTCTTGATGTTTAAGCCGTTGCTTTCTTTGAACCGATTCACGTTCGGAAAAGATCTCCAAGCTCAAGGGTTTTAAATCTTCAAATCAGTCCAGAAAAAAAAGGAAGGCTACACCCACATCACTAAACAAGATCACACATATTTTCACCCTCTCCACATCTCTCTTCTCTTTCAATAGTTTAAACTAATCCAAATTCAAGCACAAGGTTAATTAATGGTTGAGATGGAAAGAGGGGTTCTCAAGATCACTAGATCTAAGATTAACAAGGAGGCAAAGCCTTAGAGTTTTGATTTCCAACGAGAGGGAGAAGCTAACTTCTCTTGCACCCTCTCTCTTTCTTATAAAATAAAATTCTAAATAAAAAATCTAGATATTTTTATTTACAACTTATCCATTTATTCTTGCAAAACTTCCGGTGTTAAACACAACTACCAACCTTATTGTGTACGTCGTTGATTTCCTGACTTGTACACATCTCATAACTAAGTCCTTTGGTTATGTCCCTCATCATAACCAAAACTAACCAAAAAGCCCATAAAATATCATAATTATTTTTGGGCACGCTTACCGAGGTAAATGAAATTAGGTTAAAATATCAGGGATATTACATTCACCCCTCCTTAGGAATTTTCATCCGCGAAAATTGAACACAACACACAGCAGACAATAAAAGAAGAGAAAACAGGGGCACCATGTTTCGATCCCACAGGGCACGCAAGCCAAGGGATGGGATCCGTAGTAACATGGATGTATTGCATGTGGCATTAAAAGCCATAGTGGATTGCATCCGTACATGGATACCCACACCCGAAGGGTCACATGCCGGGAGACCGATGCACAGTGACACATGAAGGCCATAAAGAGAATGAAAAGCCATCAAAGAAACAGGAAGTACAAAAGTGACATAAGAGTAAATCCCCACAAGCATCGAACAGAATCATATACCAAAAATGACAGCAAAAGCAACGCACATAGAGATCCAAAACGCATATCCAAAGATGAAAACAAGTATCGAACTAAACTATATACAAACAAGATAAGCAGAGTATCCAAAGCAAAGCAAAAGATAGAAAAGATAAAAGATAACAAAAGAAGGACCACCAAGTCCTAAATAATCCAAGCTGTAAAATAAATACAGACCCATAACAACCATAAAATAAATCAGTACCCCCTCCCCCAAGTATACTAACAATCCCCGGCAGAAGATGGACCCGCCCGATCCGAAGTACCATCGCCCGCAGCAGCATCTTCATCACCCATATCTGCTCTGACCGCAGAAGGCATGCTAGTACCAGCGCCCGATGTCGAAGGGCGATATACTGAAGCACGGATATCGGCCATATATGTCGTGTAATCATCGGGAAACGCGTGCTGCATCAGATAAGAGAGAGCGCCGCCATGGACATCCAACTCCTGACGCATAGAGCTGGTGTGGTGGGTGAGCTCTTGAATCTGATGGCTCATGGCGGTCATCTGTCAGGTGAACTCGGAGAGTGTAAGGATGTCACTCTGTGGGGGCTGAGGAGGTGCAGTGGTAGCAGTGTCAGGGATAGAATGAGTAGGGTCATCATCATCCTCGCTAGCTGTATCAGGTGCCTCTGCATCCTTTGGAGTCTTTACCAACCTACTGTAGGTTTGACCCCAATTGACCAAGTTATAAATTTTTCGACCCGCTATGGATTTGGGTTCAGTAGGAGGGATATCATAAGCAGGGCTCGCTCGGTAGTTCTCAATCATCACTGAAATTAAGCGAGCATAGGGCATAGTCTTCAATGGTTTCTTCACATGTTTACCCATTTTCTCTCGGGCTTTGATAATCCCTTTGAAAAGGACGTCAGGAGCACTAAACCATCGCTCCTTATAGGCCGCAAAAAGAATTTGTTGGAGGGGACCGGTGCGCTCAGATTGATGACCAAAAGGGTAAAGGGTGGCCTTTAAAATTTTATCCAAGATCCACATGGTCTCCGGCATATGGACCGTGACGATGGATTTACCGGACCCATGACGACCTTGCGTCATTTGCGTAATTACATCCTCAAAACGAACCGGTTTGGGGAAGGGAGGACCTAAACCCATGGTTTGGGAGTGATTCAAAGGGCATCGCAATGCCACAGCCATGTCCTCTAGATCAAAAGTATAATCTCGGCCATCAATCTCCGTATAGATTCTTTTCCCGTCTTCGCGACTCATGTGCTGATAAAATAGGCGCACGAGTCGGGGATAGAAATGGTCGCTAAAAGATGTGCACAGGGAGGTCAATTTGGCCTTTTCAAGGTATTCACCCGCCCATTGTGTGGTTGTTTGCTGGTCAAACAACTCCGGGTGAAACAAATATTCCGTAGTGAAGCCTTTAATGCTCCAAAATTCGTTAGGTTGCTCAAAAGGGAGGAGAGCAGGGTGGTGGAACCGATTGTGGTGGTTCTGTGGGCTGTTTTGTGCGGCTTGTAGACGCAGCTTTAGAAGCTGGTCTCTTTGAGGTGGGATTTTGTATGGGTGTCTGCTTCTTAGGCCCCATTGAACAAAAATATACAGAAAAGAAAAGAGAACAGACAATGAGGATGAAAAATTCCCAAATAAAGTAGCTGTGGGAGGAGATTACCTATAAAAAGCCCAAATCTGGTTTCCACAAGGTAAAATCGAAGCCCCTTGTCCAATTTGCAATGGATCTCTCCCCCAAATTCGGCCGAAATGGATGAAACACCCCAAAATCGCCAAAACCCCTCAAAACCATAAGCTCAAAACCCCCAAATCTGGAACCCGAAATGCCAAAAAAATTTTAAACCCCAAACTTAAATCGATAAATTCGACCATCGATTTCAAATTCGATGGTCGATTTCCAAAATCGATGGTCGATTTTGAAATCGACAGTCGATTTCTTCAGGATTTCTCAGGTTCTGTTTCTGGCTGAAAATGGCTTGAAAGCTTATAGAAATTCGATGGTCAATTTTGCATTTCGACAGTCGAATTTTTTTATACTGTTGTCTTTAAAAATTTTCAAAATTTTTGGAATTCCAATCATGCCCTTGGGTCTAAATGTACCGTCTTTGATCCCATTTTATTCCCATCACCTTTTCGGACCTGGACCGTATCATCACAGCCGAAATTGGCATAGAAAATTTAAGAATAGGCTATAAGCAATTTTGGCCAAACTATTTCATATAATTATTTGGAAAAACAACAAGTCCGGGTCTGGGCGGCTCGTAAAATGTTCAGGAATTCCACAACGTAACACAAAAACAAAAACTGTTAATCATTTACAAAATAATATATATATATAGGGCCATGACATCTGTATCAAGGCCAAATGGCTCAGTGAAATTTAAGGAAGTAGCTAACTATAGGGCCAATTTTATGTCACATGGCCAGTAGTGTGTAATATACCAAGTGTAGGCCCAATAGTATTGAATTTTCCATAATGTAGAGTCTTCTAAACATGCACCAAGTAATCTGTATATTGGATCGACAAAAATCTCGCCAAAATTATCTGTATAAAATTAGTAATTACATAAAAATTCAAGAAATTATACATTCAACACATAATGTCTCAAAATTCAATTAAAAAGGTTCGGAAATTGGTCTCGGAGCTCAGCTTCACGCTCCCAAGTGGCTTCCTCCGGTGTATGATTCCGCCATTGCACGAGGACCAAAGGAATACTTTTAGTGCGTAGGATCTGCTCCTTGCGATCCAAAATGCGAATCGGGTCTTCGACCACCTTCAAACCATCCTGAAGCTTGATGGGTTGGTAATCAAGCACGTGAGTCGGGTCACGGATGTATCGATGCAGCATCGACACATGAAAAACATTGTGCATGCTAGATAATTGCGGCGGTAACGCCACACGATATGCAACCTCTCCGACTCGGCCTAATATCTCAAAAGGCCCAACGTACCGAGGACTCAGTTTCCCTCGTTTTTCGAACCGCATAACGCCCTTGGTAGGCGAAATCCGAACAAAGACATTCTCGCCGACCTGAAAATCCACGTGTCTCCGTTTGAGATCGGCGTAGCTCTTCTGACGACTCTGAGCTACTCGTAGTCGCTCGCGTATCAACCGAACCGTCTCGGTAGTGCGCTCAACTATCTCAGGTCCAATAATGAGCTTCTCACCCACTTCTTCCCAGTTCAACGGTGATCGACACCGCCGTCCATATAAAGCCTCGAACGGAGCCATACCAATGCTAGCCTGAAAGCTATTATTGTAGGCGAACTCTATCAGAGGCAAGTGTTGGTCCCATGACCCGTGAAAATCCAACATACATGCTCTCAACATGTCCTCAATGATCTGGTTCACGCGCTCGGTCTGGCCATCCGTCTGTGGGTGAAATGCCGAACTAAAGTCAAGACGAGAACCCATGCCCTCCTGAAATCTCTGCCAAAAATGTGAAGTAAACAACGGGTCTCGATCAGACACAATACTAGCCGGTATTCCATGCAGTCTAACAGTCTCCTTCAGGTATAACTCTGCAAGTCTACTGGCTGTATACGTGGTATTGTATGGCAAGAAATGAGCAGACTTGGTTAGCCGATCTACAATAACCCAAATGGCATTGTTCTTCCTCAGTGTCTTCGGCAACCATAGTATGAAATCCATCGAAATGTCTTCCCATTTCCACTCAGGCATAGGTAAAGGCTGCAATAGGCCTGCAGGATTTTGATGATCAACCTTAACCTGTTGACAAACCAAGCAACGCGATACGTACTCAGCGACGTCGCGCTTCAAACCTCGCCACCAGAAACTCTTCATCAAGTCCTGATACATCTTGGTGCTACCAGGATGTATGGCATACATGGATTTGTGAGCCTCCTCCAGAATGGTGTCCCGAAGCTTGGTACTCGACGGTACGCATACCCGGTCGTGAAATAGCAAGGTCCCATCTGCTCGAATGGAGAAATCCTTCTTACTACCATTCTCGACATCTCTTCTGATTTCCATTAGCTTATCATCGGTCATCTGAAGCTTCCGAATGTTCTCGAAGAGCGTAGGACGTAATACAAGCGTAGCCATCAATGCCCCCGAGCCTTTTACATCGAACCTTGAGCTGCCCAAAGCCATATCCTCCAAAAGCTTCCATCTCTGGATCCGGCTAACAAGATGTGACAACTGTGCTGAAGACCTCCTACTAAGTGCATCAGCAACGACATTTGCCTTTCCCGGATGGTATTGAATCGAGCAATCGTAGTCCTTCAAGAACTCCATCCATCGTCGCTGCCGCATATTCAAGTCCTTTTGAGTGAAGAGGTACTTGAGACTCTTATGATCGGTGAATATATCAAAGATTTCACCGTAGAGGTAATGTCGCCAAATCTTCAAGGCGAATATAACTACTGCTAGCTCTAAGTCATGCGTCGGATAGTTTCTTTCATTGTCCTTCAACTGCCTAGAACCATACGCAATGACCCGCTCGTGTTGATTAAGCACACAGCCTAATCCGCCATAGGAAGCATCACTATATACTGCAAAACCTCCACTGTCGGAAGGTATAGCAAGCACTGGTGCTGTAGTCAAGCGACGCTTTAACTCCTGAAAGCTCTGCTCACACTGTTCTGTCCAGTCAAACTTAGCATTCTTTTTTGTGAGCTGTGTAAGTGGACCCGATATCTTCGAGAAACCCTCGACAAATTGCCGATAGTACCCTGCCAAACCAAGGAAACTTCGAACCTCTGTAACTGTCGTAGGTTGTTCCCATGTCACCACAGAATCTATCTTTGTAGGATCCACTGAGATACCCGCTTCAGAGACTACGTGGCCCAAGAAACTGACCTGCTCAAGCCAAAACTCGCACTTACTGAGTTTGGCATACAACTGATGGTCCTTGAGTGTTTGAAGAGCCATCTTCAGATGTTGCACATGCTCCTCTCTAGTTTTCAAATAGATGAGGATGTCATCTACGAAAACTACCATAGATTTATCAAGATGTGGTTTGAACACCCTGTTCATCAGGTCCATGAAAGATGCAGGCGCATTCGTCAATCCAAATGGCATTACTAGAAACTCATAGTGGCCATAACGCGTCCGGAATGCAGTCTTGGATATATCTTCTGCCTTGATCTTGAGCTGGTGATAGCCTGACCTCAGATCAATCTTCGAAAAGAACCTTGCACCCTGTAATTGATCAAACAAGTCGTCTATCCGCGGAAGAGGATAACGATTCTTAATCGTCATCTTGTTAAGCTGCCTATAATCGATACGCGCATCGATCCATCCTTCTTTTCACAAATAGAACCGGTGCACCCCAAGGAGAGACACTGGTCGTATAAAGCCTTTGTCTAACGGCTCCAAAATCCGATATGGAGCTTTAGATAACGGTTCTGTACCCGGCGCTAGCTCAATCGCGAACTCAATCTCTCGGTCAGGTGGTAATCCAGGTAAGTCCTCTGGAAAGACATCAGGATAATCGCAGACCACCTTGATAAGAGCCAAGTCGTTCTTCTTCTCGGTAGAATCTTGCAAATAGGCCAGATACCCACTACAACCATTCTTCATCATACGCTCAGCTTTAATGGCTGAAACCAACGGCGCAACCTTGGATTTGACTCCACAGAATCGGAAGGATTTTTGCTTTGGCGGTCGGAAGGTCACTATCTTTCGAAGACAGTCCACGCTCGCGTGATAAGCTGCCAACCAATCCATTCCGAGAATGACGTCGAACCCTTCCATGCTCAACGTAATCATGTCGGTCAATGTCTCGTGCTCATCAATCATCACGATGACTGACTGACATGCTGTATCAGTGCATACCGAACTCCCCGTAGGAATCTTGACATCTAGAATGAAAGCAAGGGGTTCGGGAGTAATACCCAACTTCTCTGAGAAGGAAGGAGTAATAAACGAGTGTGTAGACCCAGGGTCTATAAGTACTCGTGCTTCAATTTTATCCACGTCGTCTCGACTACTCATCATAAGTGTACCTTTAGTTAAAAAGTTTGTTAATTATATGCAATGATTCCTATGTGTTTTAACATAATTGACTTGTATGTAGATTTAAACAATAATAATTGAATCAATGCATAATTGACGTCTCAACTTTAATGATACCTTGAATGACGTCATTCGACGTTTGGGCATCCTGTGTAGTCACCGCATAAGCCCGACCTTGAACTGTAGGTCGTCGTATAGTAGGACAATCCTTGATCATGTGACCAACTTTGTCCACACAAGCATCCTCCGGTGTTCTCGCAATCCTTCTTATGTGGTTTCCCACATCTTGCACCTTGAGGTAGAAAAGAGTAACAGCTGATCCTCTCGTCGAGCCCTGAGCCACAGAAGCTCCACTCGCAGTAGTGCTCCCGGCTCTGAAAGGTCGTCCTGGTGACGTACTCTGAGGTCTCTGATAGGAAGACGTCACTGGTCCTGAAGCAACAGCCGGTCTAGAATATGATGGCTGACTAGGGTAGGGAGGAGGTTTAGAGAACCTCGGCTTTTTGTTCACCTGCTCTGCACTCACGTCCTGACCAAACCTATTTTTATTACCCTGCTCTCGCCTCAAGTACTGTTTTTGAATATCTTCCTCTGCAATGAGGGCCTTGGACATCACGCCAGCATACGTCTCCATTTCCCACATAGACACCCTCTCCTGAATGTTCGGCCTCAAACCTCTCTGAAATTTCTGAGCTCTCATCAGCTCAGTGGCCCCATGTAGGGGTGCAAATCGGGAAAGTCTATCAAATTCTACGCCATACTCGCGCACCGACATCTCATTCTGTTTCAATTCAATAAATTGGACCTCCCACTGATTACGTACGATCTTCGGAAAGTACTGATCGTTGAACGTCTCCACGAACTCTACCCAAGTCCATGGAGTATTGGGGTAGTCCTGCTCTCTCATTCTGGAAATAGACTTCCACCACGGGCTGGCCTCACCCAAAAGTTTGAAAGATGCCCAGCGTACTTTCTCGACATCGGTACACTGCAACACTTCAAATATTTTCTCTATCTCATCCAGCCATGCCTTGGCTTCCATAGGATCCGTCTGCCCTGAGAATGTAGGAGGTCTCATCCTCCTAAACTCTGCGAATCCTCCTGGCTGATGTCTGGCTGCCAGCATCTCGGTCTATCGGTCAATGGCTGTAGTCTGCTGGGCCATGTTAGTAGCCAAGGCTGCCAACACCTCGTCCACATTCCCTCTGTCTTGCCTAGCAGCTCCCAAAGGCTCTGCATTAGGGCCAGAAGCAACTCGCCCTCTGCCATATGAGGTGCCTCGCCTCATCTATCTCTTCAATGCGAAATCGAGGTCCCTCTATACCTCGGCCTCTGCCTCTAAACCGTGGAGGCATGCTGATCTGTCATTGTTAAACAAACAATAACAATTAGATCAGTAATTAATTGTTAGAAATAATCTAACCCCTAGTCCTAAGACTCTGAACCTAGAGCCTTGCTCTGATACCAACTGTGACGACCCGACTTTTCCAATCCCTAAGGTATAGGAAAGGCCGATTCATCAACTTATTGATTTCTCTCAAACAAATGTAAGCAACATATACAAAGGTCTAAAGACAGAGGCAACATTGTTAATCCAAAAATAAAAGCTTCATATAACAAAATTAGATATATCACTGTGAGGAACTAAAAGGAACCACCAGTGATGGCCAATCCGATCACCTAAAATAGAGGTTCACAATAATGGTTCCTCGAGTGATATCAAAAGATCAAAATAATAGCCTAAGGCTCATCAATCCAAAAATAATATCCAGACAAAAATACCAAAAAAAAATACAGAATCTAAGATCACGGGAAGAACTCCTCAGCTGGTATGTCCAAATCCTCCTCGGGAATATAATCGGAGTCCTCCGGATCCTCTGACCCAAGGTCGGTCTACTGGACGTATAGTCGAGGGTGAGCTAACAGCCAAGCTCAATAGAGGAAGACAGATCTATTTGCATTTCTTTATAAGTAAAGGTTTTCAAAAGACGGAATCGGATCAAATATGGTTTTTCAATGATGCTTTTCAAATTAAATCTCCAGATCTAATCCTGAGTCAAAACTGATAATAAAATCTAAAGTGTTCAAAATGTTCTGATTTAGCATGCTTCTTGTCTTAAATTTATAACTTAATTTTATCTTCCAAATTTCCTATAGCATAAGAGCGGACTATGTGACCGATGGGAAGACCCTACTGACCATCGTCGTTCATGAACCCATTTCGAAAATGCAACAAGCCCCTACGCTATGAGGGAAACTTGCGCCAAAGTTTTACCGTCAACACGGTTGGTAGAATCTAGGGCATCGTACTTATGAACCCAAAATCAAATGCAAATGCTAACACATATCCAAGCTTATTATTCATAACATATACTGATATTTCAAAGTTCTGATTCAAAATTTAACTGATGTTCTGATTCAAAATTTAGCTGAGGTTCTGATTTTCAAAGATTCTTATTTATAATAATGTTTACAAATTTTCGGATTGTGTCATATGTTCAAAGTTTTAATTATACAGTGTGCAACGAAATTTCCAATTTTATGCTTCTAAAAGAAATGGTCTATAACAGTTTATGCTTATAAATTCATGCAAATAATAATTAGGGTTCCCCTACCTTAACCAAGAAATTCAAAGGCAAGAACAAACAGTCCTCTCCAAGGACTCCCAATTGTCAAAACCTACATATATTAACACCCTCAGTGTTAATATAGAACCCAAAAATCAAATGCAAAGGCTTACAAATAAAAATCCAACCAAACTCTTAAAAGTCAAGAGCTGGACAGAATTCGACCATCGATTTGAAATTCGATGGTCGATTCTAAAATCGACCATCGAATTTCAGAACCCTGTTTAAAGCTTAAATTCTCATTTCGACTGTCGACTTCCAATTGACGACCGATTTCAATTCATTGTCGATTTTGAAATCGACGTAATTCAGAGCTCATGGTACATTAATTCAACATGCAGATTCTTTTCATCCTTTCCAAACACAGCCTTAGATCTCCTTTAACAAACCACATACTATTCTAAACCTAAATTGAATTCAAAAGATAAAAGAATGTTTTAAAGACCTACCTCTTGATGTTTAAGCCGTTGCTTTCTTTGAACCGATTCACGTTCGGAAAAGATCTCCAAGCTCAAGGGTTTTAAATCTTCAAATCAGTCCAGAAAAAAAAGGAAGGCTACAGCCACATCACTAAACAAGATCACACATATTTTCACCCTCTCCACATCTCTCTTCTCTTTCAATAGTTTAAACTAATCCAAATTCAAGCACAAGGTTAATTAATGGTTGAGATGGAAAGAGGGGTTCTCAAGATCACTAGATCTAAGATTAACAAGGAGGCAAAGCCTTAGAGTTTTGATTTCCAACGAGAGGGAGAAGCTAACTTCTCTTGCACCCTCTCTCTTTCTTATAAAATAAAATTCTAAATAAAAAATCTAGATATTTTTATTTACAATTTATCCATTTATTCTTGCAAAACTTCCGGCGTTAAACACAACTACCAACCTTATTGTGTACGTCGTTGATTTCCTGACTTGTACACATCTCATAACTAAGTCCTTTGGTCATGTCCCTCATCATAACCAAAACTAACCAAAAAGCCCATAAAATATCATAATTATTTTTGGGCACGCTTACCGAGGTAAATGAAATTAGGTTAAAATATCAGGGATATTACACCAACGCCTCTCTCCCGGCTCCAGCCTGTAGCATCTAGCGATCGAGCAAAGTCTCTCCCGGCGGCCGGCTCCACCCTCCAGCTCCCTTCTATTTATTGTTTTCTTCTTTCAATCCACAAATTGAGGTTTGCTTCATATAATTATATCTATTTTGTTTTTATTTGTTAGTTTTATTTGGTTAAAGCCTTTTTGTTTTAATTTTTTTCTCTATTTCCTGCTGTTTAAATTCACTGCATCGATTCAGGGTTGGCCCTGCCTAAATCACCACAACAGATTTCACCTCTGATCTCCCTCATTACTCCCATCAACAAAAATAGAAACACTAAATGAAAAAGGAGATAGTTTTTTTCAGATGGTGTTCTCATAGTGGAGGCATGAATCATGAATGCATAGTATATTCCATTCTGTTGTAATTTGATGCAAACTTGATTCTTTTAGGATATATTGCTAGCGAATTAAGTACCTTATAGATGATGATTTCTTCTACGTGCTAGTTTAATGGTGCTATCTAATTTCTTTTGACGGCCAAATAGTTTCATTTTGCATCTTAATTCTTAATTGGTTATTGTCTAAGTCTGATACTTATTTTATCTTGTTTCACCAAGTCCTCAAAGTGTGCTTGATTTCCTTTTAGGCTTAATTTTTTATAATGATTGGCATCTTTAAGAATTAAGAGCAGTTAAATCCACATCAGGTACTTCTAATAACCATTTTTTTTATAGTCTTATAGATACCGATATTTGCAGTCGAAAATTCTAAGGTTATCACCGTTACAACCATTGACTGCTTGAATGATGTGATCGAGATAATTTTCATCCCAATCTTGAATGAATAGATCTTGAGATCATGACACACCTATTAGACGGCCAGGTGTTGATTCAATGTGGCACACATCCCCAAAAGTGATAGTGATCACACACCATTAGAAGGGTTCTCGGGTCACTTTTTGAGATGTGTTCTACTTGGAATCAACATCTGACTATCTAATACGTGGGTCATGATCTTAACATCTACTGCATGGAAAATTGGGACGAAAAGTATTCTGCATCGTGCAATTCAAGGCAGTCAACGATTTAACGGTGGAAATCACAATGGGAGATCGAATCTTCGGCTGCAAATATTTATACCTTTTCTTTAATTTTCCTTGAAAAAGCTGTATCCCTTGGTATTCTAAGGTTTGTCCATATTTTTAGGAGTTAGTATTGGGTAAGCGGCCTGAGTTTCAAGTGACTATGTGCTCGGGTCACTATGTGAGATGTGTGTCACATGCAATCATTGTGTGTGATGTCCGATCGGTGCGCCATGATCTAGAGATCTTTGGTGCAAAAGATCTGGATGAAAAATGATCTCCACCATTTGAATCAACATAGTGAAATGGCATCTATCTTTAATAGTTGGCCTCATAGTCATAACTCCAACATACTATTAAATTATTTTTTTGGGTTTTTGCATTTATCCTCTCGGATATGTCTTTTTTACACTATGTGACCAAAGGTTTTACCTATTTACATTGCGACCCTTCCTTTACATATTAGTTGATGGTTTGTGCTTTGGATACAGGCATTTCGGATATTGAATTTATATTTAACAATTACTTATTGTTGTGAAGATTGATCTGGTTATCAATATTCCAAATTTCCAATGGTAGATATCCTATTGGGATTGAACATTAGAACTATTTAACCATTGCTGTATGTTCACGAGATTGGTGCTTACTATGTTTGCTATTGACTTATTTTTGAAGTCAAATTTTTGGTTGCCCAATGAGAAAATGCCCTAAATGAGTCTATATCATAAAACATCTATAATAAATCTAATTACTCCTATTTTAACCTCGTAAATCTAATTACATACTAGGAAACTCCGAATGCTTGAGAAGCCAATTAGTTGATAATTAAATGAAGTATATTTAGAAATTTATTTATTATGTCGTTATATATATGATATTAGCAACTTATCATTGTTTTAAACTCATGTTTGTAGTTGAGGAACACTGCACTCAAATCATGTCTAATGGAAGCTATCCTTCTAGAGCTGAGAAAAGAAGGGAGAAGCAAAAGATAGAAAACTTTATTCAGTCTCAAGAAGGAGCCATTTACAAGTTCTTTGAAAGTAGTAAACAAACAGAGCTCAAAAATTTAAGCAATAAGGAAGAATACAATAATAATAAAGAATGTGAAGGCCAAGACTTGGTGAATGAAGGGGAAGATGTGGGTGAAGAAGAAAATATAAATGAGAATGAGATTGATATATATGAAGGGGAAGATGAGGCTGAAGAAGAAAATAACAAATGTTAGCCTTTAAATATATATGATTCGAACAATTGGAACAATGTCCAACAGAGTCTTAGAGACTTCTTAGTAGAAAAAGGTCCTTTGAGAGATGAGAATGAGAATTTTTCGAGAAATATTTATGGTAGGAAGTTCTCGTCTTCTCATTACATGCGAACAATTGGTAAATGGAGAAAAGAATGATAGAAAATGGTTACTATATTCAAATACTAGCCAAAGAGTTTACTGTTTTAGTTACAAGTTATTTTTCATGGAAGGAATGACTACTCAATTGGCTAAAGAAGGATTCAATGATTGGAAGAATATAAGCGAAAGATTGAAAAGTCATGAAAAGACTAGGGAACATATCACAAGCATGAGAAAATGGATTGAGTTGAGTTTGAGAATGGGAAAGAATGAAACAATTGATCAAGAGGTTCAAGAAAAACTAAAGAAAGAGAAAGAACATTGGAGGCATGTATTAATAAGGATTGTTTTCATCGTGAAGACTCTTGCATCTAATAATATAGCATTCCGAGGGGATAATGAAAAGATTTATCAAGAGAGGAATGGAATATTTTTGGGTATAGTTGAACACTACGTGAAAAAGCCAAAAAAATCACTGCCTTAAACAGTAGTTTTTTCAAAAAATCACTGTCTTTGACAGTGGTTTTTTTTCAAAAAACCACTGCCCTAAACAATTGTAAAAAAAGGAGTGGTTTTTTTTTACTACTATATAAGACAATGGTTTATGAATTCATAAACCACTGTCTTGTATAGTAGTAAAAAAAAATCACTCCTTTTTTTACAACTGTTTAGGGCAATGATTTTTTTATGCAAATGTTTTTTTTTTTTTAAATCACGTTGACAATTTTTTATGCAAATTTTTTTAAAATAATATTTTTTTTATGCTTTTTTTTAATGCAATATTTTTTATGCTTTTTGTAATACTTTTTTTTAATGCAATTTTTTAATGCTTTAAAAAAAATTATATAAAGAAAAAAAGCTATTAATCTCATATTTAAACACATCCATTCAACTCAAATGCAAATCATTCAATGCCATTAATAAATAAAATAGATGCGCAATTCTTTTATTCAAAAAAAATATTACATCTCAACCTATGATCCAACCTTTCAAATCAACCAAATATTTTAAACTTTACATGCTCAATCCTTTTATTCAAACAAAAAAAATTAAAAATAAAAAGAGAGTTAGCAATCTAAAGACCCCATGACCTATTTTCATAATTAAAAAAAAAAAAAATATATATATATATATATATATATATATGTATATATATATATATATGCTTCGCCTCTCCTGTCAAGTATCCTCGTCCCCTAGTGATCCGTTTGAGGTGAGCTTCAAATCGAAAAGCTTCGCCTGAAATCAAAAGGAGAACGTAATGAAATATTTATGATATTAAGCAATTAAATTGAGATATTGATGAGAAGTATATTCTAATTATCGGAAATTAGAATTTTAAGAGTCATTGACCTTTGAAATCTGCCTTAAAACTTGCATCGCCTTGGTGGAGGTACATTCAGTTCTAACTAGCTTAGATATAAATTTTCACAAAAGATTGCTACCCAAAGTTTGACCTGTATAATAAATTTACTGTACAAAACTTGGGTTTGCCTCCACGTAACTATACATCACTCTTCTCATGAGTTTTATAGATAAATTTTACAATATTATATATATATATATATATGCACTTCAATCATAATTTGTAATGATGGTGCGCTGGTTGGATGTAGAGTTTCTTGCAAAAATAAAGTTGCATATGTTGACGGATCACCCATCCTCAACGAACTGAACCGCGAACCAGTTAGCGATTTGCATATTTATCAGGTCGTATCCCAAAGAATCTCATGGATTAAAGGTTTCTAGAAACTATGCGATCGGGATGGTTAATTAAGCAGCTCACAAGGAAGTTCAATTGGACGATTAAAACATCTAATCAGTGCAATTAATAACCCATCATCATCCATCAATGATGCAGCAAAACACAGGTGGGAAGAAGGCAATGTTCTCCAATCCTATGATCTATAGGATTGGTACCATTCACTAAATTGTAGCCGGCATTTGCTGAATTTAGTCTCTAACTAGTGAAAGAAAACAACATTCAAGGCTTTAAAAAAATTTCTTACCATATGAGAATCTTACTTAATGAAGCCACTTTGGCTTCAGTGTCAATAACAACACCTCCATTCCTCAAGAAATTCAGTGCCGCCTCCATAAGCTCCTTGTCAATATGTCCTAGTGAGTAGCAGCGAAGTGCAGGGCCAGATTTATTGCCGCATACCAATGCAAAGTGAATGAGAGATTCTGGGTATGAAAGAGCGACCTGAAACAGAGAACCCAACAAGGGGTAAGATTGTAAGAAATAAAAACAGTCCAGCAATTTTCTGAAAATTGAAACAATTTGCATATCTGTAAGGAAGTCAGATTAATCAAATCGTTAAATTGGACTGTTAGGAAGCCAAAAAAATATAGATTTTAGAAAATTGGGATATAATACTCCTATAAAATATATATATAGGAGTATTATATTGTTGTACATGGTTCATGGTTGCACCAGATAGACGGATTAAGTCGATTGCATCAAAAAATTATCTCTACCATGCGATTAAGAGGTTACACACACTAGAAAATGAATGGCTAAAACACGTTTGAAAATACCCATAGTAGCTGTTCATTTTTTGGAGTGCTTCTACACGCTTAAAATCATATGGTACAGATACCTTTTCGATGCAATCTTAGGGTATGATGGCACCGTGAACCACGTGCCACCACATGACACCAAAATAGTTCCACATGTACAAAATTGATGACCCAGTCACCAACCATGGTGACCTCATTGGTCAACCTGTCATGCTCCAGATTATAAATGAAAAAGAGTGCAAATGAGAAGATACTATTGTAGTTGAGGAGCTTCTCGATAAGGTCGACGTGAGTCATGAGCATTCGCCTGCAGCAATATCGAACCAGGCCTAATGCATCTGGAAACCAATCAGCAACAGATAAATAACCAAAAATTACAAAATGCACAAGCAATCTTAAACCATGCCTTATATTTACTGACATGAGAACAGTTGTGGAGAGAGAAGGGACCACTTATATCAGCTGTAGGCAGTTTTATTTAACATATGTATTCTGAAAACATTTCGAAGCACCAAGACAAAAAGCAACATTAACAATTCATAGGGGACATGCTAATAAATCATTGAACCATTCTTTGGTGCCAACATCATGAGTTAAAATGGATACTATTACCGCTAAACCCATTAACCATCAAGCATCTTTACTATTATAATGAGAGAAGGCCGAATATTACCAAGTACTAATTTTATTTTATTTTATTGATAAAAATACCTATTGTTTGGTTATAAGAATAAAAATAGCATTGTCCGTATAAAAGAAATGGTCCTGAAAGAATTTGTGAACCCATGTGACATTTTTCTTTAAAATGCTTCATACAAGAAAAGAAAGTACATAAAATTGCTACGAAGCAAAATAAAATAAGTTTTTTAATGCCTTGTCATGTCAGTAATGACAACGCTTTGGCAGAATATCGGCGATGAATCACCCAATGTCTAAAAACAATATTAATTGCCCAATGGTTTATGTAGATTGCATGTGTTTGTAAAATGTTATCAATTTTACTAAAAGAATACTAAATTAATAAAATTAACCAAAAAATAAGTTAAATTAAATATATTTGTAAAACTTTTTGTTTTATGGTGTTCTACAAAAAATATGTGTTCAAATGGAACCCAAATATTACTTATTTTGCTAAAAAAACCAAATTAATAGAGCTAACCGAACACATAACAAACTAAATTAACTGTGTAAACTTTTTTTCTAGTTTTATGGTGTTTATGAAAAAAAATGGAGCTGTCTAAATGTAGCCTAAGTGAGTTTTAAAGTAATGCTTGTATGCCTACATGAGGGAAAGGGGTCATACATGCTTTTCTGTATCATCGTCTTCTTCCTTGTCGTCCCCTTCTTCCATGTCGTCAACATCTTCCTTCTCATCCTGTTGTAAAATAGAGTTCATGTGACGACCCGACATTTCCAATCCCTAAGGTATAGGAAAGGCCGGTTCATCAACTTATTGATTTCTCAATAAGCCGTAACAAACAAAAGCCGGCAACATAAACAAAGGTCTAAAGAACAGAGGCATCATATCAATATTCCAAAAAGAACCAAAAGACTACAGATAGCAAAAGAATATATCACTGTGAGGAACCAAAAGGAACCACCGGTGATGGCCAATCCAATCACCTAAAATAGAGGTTCACAATAATGGTTCCTCTAGTGATATCAAAAGGACAAAAAAAAATAGCCTAGGGCTCAATATTCCAAACTTAATATCCAGACAAAATACCAAAAGTATAAGGATCCAAAGATCAAGGGAAGAACTCCTCCGCTGGTATATCCAAATCCTCCTCTGGAATATAATCGGAGTCCTCCGGATCCTCTGACCCAATGTCGGTCTCGGACTTTGTGACGATAGTCAGGGTGAGCTAACAAGCTCAATAGAAGAAGCCAGATCTATTTGCAGTTTATTATAAGTACTGGTTTTCAAAAGACGGAATCGGATCAAATATGATTTTTCAAAGATGCTTTCAAATTTAAATCTCCAGTTCTAATCCTGAGTCAAAACTGATAGTAAGTTCAAAGTGTTCAAAATGTTCTGATTTAGCATGCTTCTTGTCTTAAATTTATAACTTAATTTTATCTCTCAAATTTCCTATAGCATGAGAGCGGACTAAGTGACCGATGGGAAGACCCTACTGACCATCGTCGTTCATGAACCCATTTCGAAAATGCAACAAGCCCCTGCGCTATGAGGGAAACTTGTGCCAAAGTTTTACCGTCAACACGGTTGGTGGAATCTAGGGCATCGTACTTATGAACCCTAAATCAAATGCAAATGCTAATACATATCAAAGCTTATTAATTATAACATATACTGAATTGTCAAAGTTCTGATTCGAAATTCTGATTCGAAAATTCACTGAGATTCTGATTCAAAAAGGTTTAGCTGAGGTTCTGATTCACACAGATTCTTGTCCCTAACAATGTTTACAAATTTCTGATGTTGTCTTATATTCAAGCTTTGTTTATACTATGTGCACAGATTACTATCAAATTTATGCATTTCAAATAGATTGTCTATCATGACTTGTGCTTATAATTTATGCAAAGAGAATTTGGGTTCCCCTACCTTAACCAAGCGGTTTCAAAAGCATGCAAAAACGGTCCTCTCCAAGGACTTCCGACAAAACCTACATATATTAACACCCTTAGTGTTAATATAAAGCTATAAGATTTAACCCGAAAGCTTGCAAGAAGAAAATCCAACAAATTTTCGAACCAAAAAGTCAGGGCAGAATTCGATGGTCGAATTTACAATTCGATGGTCGAATTTGAAATTCGATGGTCGAATCCAAAATCGACCATCGAATTTCCAAATCTCATCGATCGCCTAAAATCGGCAATTGACGATCGATTTTGAAATCGTCGATTAATTCTGCTTTTCGTGGTCGTGCACTTTGACATTCGGTTCTCTTTCCGATTTTTTCACAAATCCTCTTCTTTATTTCACATATATATGTTCTAATTTCTAACAATAATCTCTCTGATTTTCATACAAAGATTTTCAAGACATACCTCCTTTTGGCTCCAAATGGTAGGTCCTTCAGACCAATTTGTGCTCCAAAATCGGGCTTTCTAACCAGAGGTTCAATGGCATCGACTTTGTTCATTGCAACCCTTCCTCTTTGGCACAGATTTACAGGCACAGGGATGTCTTCTCCTCTATCTTTCCCTTCTCATAGCTTAAACAGATCTAAAGACCATCACCAACACGTTCAATGGTCAAGATGGGAGGAGGATCTCTCTTTCTTCTTAGATCTAGGATTTAAAATAACCTTGCATGGTTATTTTCCTTAACTTTCAACGAGAGAGATAGAGATAGAGATGCAAGCTTCACTTGCAATCTCTTTTATAACCAAACCAATCTAGCAAATATCTAGATATTCAACTCTTTAACTTATCCTCTAACTTAGGGATTTATTTCATGCTAACCATTAACACCTCCTTATTGTGTATGCCTATGCGTGCATGACTTGCACACCTCTCGAGACCAAATCCTTTGGCCATCAGTCTTACCATAGTCTTAGCTTACCAAAAGTCCAAAAATATTCTACAGTATTTTCCGGGCACGCTTACCGAGGTAAACGAAAATATGCCGAAAATATCAGGGATATTACATTCACCCCTCCTTAGGAATTTTCGTCCGCGAAAATTGGATGCAAAACAGGGCACATGGGCCACCGTGTTTCGATCCCACAGGGCACGCAAGCCAAGGGATGGGATCCGTAGTAACATGGATGTACTGCATGTGGCATCGTAGGCCATAGTGGATTGCATCCTACATGGATGCCCACACCCCAAGGGTCACGTGCCGGGAGACCGATGCACAGTGATGCATGAAGCCATAAGGATCTCAAAATTTAGCAAAACCAACATGTAGAATCAGAGTGACAGAAGCAAACCCACACAAGTAAACTCATACTGAGAATCATTTACCAAAATATATCTAAAAGAGACCAAAATATATGCAAAAGTAAACTCATGCTGAGAGCCAAAACATAGATAGAAAACTAACCACCAGTGCTAAGTGCTCCATATATACAACCAGGGCTAACCAAGGTGTCTAAAAACCGAGCAGAGACATAAAAATAAAGGATAACAAAAGAAGGACCGCCAGGTCCTAATAATCAATCATGTAAAGATAAAAGAAGGACCACCAGGTCAAAATAATCCATAGTGTAAAATAAGTACAGACCAATAGCATCAAAAAGTAAATGAGTAACCCTCTCTCACAAACATACTAATTATCCTCACCAGCGAAGGATCCTTTGATCAGCGCCATCTCCGTCGTCAAGCACATTCGCACCAGACGTGGCGAAGGAGGCATACCAGCATCAGCCGCCCGTCGAAGGCGGTATATCAAGCTCGGATCTCACCATATCGATCGTAGTCCTCGGAAATGCATCTTGCCATGAGGTAAGAGAGAGCGCGCCGTGGACATCGAGCTCCCGACGATCGAGCTAGTATGGTGTGTGAGCTCGTGGATCCGTGGCTCATGGCGGTCATCTGCCGAGTAAACTCTGATAACGTGAGGACATCACTCGGCGGGGGCTGGGTAGGTGCAGGAGTATCAGGGGCTGCATGAGTAGGGTCCTCATCGTCCTCGCTATCGGTCTCCGGTGCCGCTGCATCCTTAGGAGCCTTTACCAATCGACTATACGTCTGACCCCAATTTACCAGGGTGTATAGTTTCCGGTGGATTTGGGCTCGGTAGGAAGAAGGTCATAAGCAGGGCCTGCTCTATAATTCTCAATCATGACAGAAATCACACGTGCATAGGGCATGTTTTTCATGGGCTTCTTTCTATGTTCCCCCATTTTCTCGCGGGCTTTAAGGATCCCCTTAAAAAGAATGTCCGGTGCACTGAACCATCTCTCTTTGTAGGCCGCAAATAAAATTTGTTGAAGGAGTCGATTCTCGATTGGTGACCAAAAGGATACAAAGTGGTCTTTAAAATTTTATCTAAAATCCACATGGACTCCGCATCCGGTGTAACTATAGATTTACCGGATCCATGACCCAGCGTCATTTGTGTAGTGACGTCCTCAAACGAGCGGTTTTGGGAAAGGGGACCTAAACCCACGGTTTGGGAGTGATTTAAGGAGCACGATTACTACGGCCATATCCTCTAGGTCAAATGTGTAATCCCACCATCTATTTCTCAGATAAATTCTTTTACCATCTACGCGGCTCATGTGCTGATAAAATAGGCGCACGAGTCGCGGGTAGAAGTGGTCGCTAAAGGAAGTACACAACGAGGTTAATTTGGCTTTTTCCAAATACTCTCCCGCCATTGCGTGGTCGTTTGTTGATCAAAGTCCGGTGGAAGACGTGTCAGTGGCGAAGCCTTTAATGCTCCAAAATCTCGTGGTTGTTCGGGCAAAAGGGGACAAAGGTCGTGGAGCCAATTTGAATGTCCCACGGGCTGTTTGGATCGTGAAGTTGACGCACCTTGAGTGGTCAGTCGCTAGAGGTAGGGCTTCAATTGGTGTTTGTTTCTTAGGGCCCATTGCAAAAAGACAACAAAAAGCAAGAAAACCCTCAAAACAGATGCAAAACCCACAAAATCTTGAGATGAGGAGGATTTACCGAGGAAAAAGCCCCAAATCGGGTTTGCAATGAAGGAATTGAATCCCCTTGACAATGTAGTGCACTCCTCCTTAGATTTGCAGCCAAAAATACAAAGAGCCCCAAATCGGCAAATCGCTCCAAACCCTAGCTCAAAAATCCCCAAAAATGTTAAAACCCGAATGGCAACAGAGGGTTTCAACCCTCACTTAAATCGATAAATTCGACCATCGAATTTCAAATCGATGGTCGATTTTGCAATTCGATGGTCGATTTAAAAATCGACTATCGATTTTTTTCAGGCAGTTTGCTGTCCTGTTTTGGGCTTTAAAGTGCACTTATACCTATATTTTTTTCGATGGTCGATTTTCAAAATCGACAGTCGAAATTTCTGGCAACAGAATTTGTTTAAAAACTTCCAAAATTTTGGAACTTAAACCTTACCATTAGCTCTACATTGACTGTTATCGAAGCCCTTTTTATCCGTTTGACTTATTCGGACCTCGATCCAAATTATCGCAGCCGAGAAAGGTGCAAAATTGTAAAATGGGCGAAACTTATAGCGAATTAGCCCACATTTTTAATTGAAAAAAATGTAGTCCGCATTCGGTCGGGCTCGCAAAATTTATCAAGGTCTCCTCAGCAGTACATAATTTATTTGCGGTCAAATGTGGACAAAATAGGTTTAAGCATTGGATCATGGTAACCACATTTGTCAGAATTTGACCATTTAAATTGATATTCGTCAGTCGAATTTTAATACATCTGAGGCCTTCAAAATTTTCAAAAATTTTGAAATTCCTAACCTTTCGATCACCAATATTGATCACGAAAGCAATATCTAGTCCAGTGTGCTTATGAATTGAGAAGCATATTTACTGTTTATAGGACCGCCAAAAATTCTCGCCCAAAAGTATATATATACAATCAAGAATTACATAAAATTTCCAGTATATTACAATCAACACATAAAACCTCGAAAATTTTTTAAACGAAAAGGCTTGGAAACTGGTCTCGGATCTCAGCTTCACGTTCCCAAGTGGCTTCCTCTGGTGTATGATTCCGCCATTGCACGAGAACCAAGGGAATGCTTTTTGTGCGTAGGATCTGCTCTTTACGATCCAAAATACGAATCGGGTCCTCGACCACTTTCAAACCATCCTGAAGTTCGATGGGTTGGTAATCAAGTACATGAGTCGGGTCACGGATGTATCGTCGCAGCATCGACACATGAAAGACATCGTGCATGCTAGATAATTGCGGCGGTAACGCCACACGATATGCAACCTCTCCGACTCGGCCTAGTATCTCAAAAGGCCCAACGTACCGAGGACTCAGTTTCCCTCGTTTCCCAAACCGCATAACGCCCTTAGTAGGCGAAATCCGAACAAAGACATTCTCACCGACCTGAAAAATCGAGTATTAATGCTAATTTTCACATGGAATTTGTACCAAGAAGGAAAAATTTACTTATTGACATGATAATTCTACCTGAAAGTCCACGTGTCTCCGTTTGAGATCGGCGTAGCTCTTCTGACGACTCTGAGCTACTCGTAGTCGCTCGCGTATCAACCGAACTGTCTCGGTAGTGCGCTCAACTATCTCAGGTCCAATAATGAGCTTCTCACCCACTTCTTCCCAGTTCAACGGTGATCGGCACCGTCGTCCATATAACGCCTCGAATGGAGCCATACCAATACTAGCCTGAAAGCTATTGTTGTAGGCGAACTCAATCAGAGGCAAGTGTTGGTCCCATGACCCGTGAAAATCCAACATACATGCTCTCAACATGTCCTCAATTATCTGGTTCACGCGCTCGGTCTGGCCATCCGTTTGTGGGTGAAACGCCGAACTAAAATCAAGACGAGAACCCATGCCTTCCTGAAATCTTTGCCAAAAATGTGAAGTAAACAACGGGTCTCGATCAGACACAACATCTTGGCCGGTATTCCATGCAACTAACGATCTCCTTCGTATAACTCGCAAGTCTCTCAGATAGGTGGTATTATATGGCAAGAAATGAGCAGACTTGGTTAGTCGATCTACAATGACCCAGATGGCATTGTTCTTTCTCAGTGTCTTCGGCAATCCGAGTATAAAATCCATCGAAATGGCTTCCCATTTCCACTCAGGCACAGGTAAAGGCTGCAATAGACCTGCAGGATTCTGATGATCAACCTTAACCTGTTGACAAACCAAACACCGCGATACGTACTCAGCGACGTCACGTTTCAAACCTACATCGCCACCGAAACTCTTCATCAAGTCTGATACATCTTGGTGCTACCGGGATGTATGGCATACATGGATTTGTGAGCCTCTTTCGAATGGTGTCCCGGCTCGGTACACCTACGGCAATTTTATACCCGGTCGTGAAATAGCAAGGTCCCATCTGCTCGAATAGAGAAATCTTTCTTACTGCCATTCTCGACATCTCGTCTGATTGCCATGAGCTCATCATCGGTCATCTGAAGCTTGCGAATGTTCTCGAAGAGCGTAGGACGTAACACAAGTGTAGCCATCAATGCTCCCGAGCCTTTTACATCAAACCTTGAGCTGCCCAAAGCCATATCCTCCAAAAGCTTCCATCTCTGAATCCGGCTAACAAGATGTGACAACTGAGCTGAAGACCTTCTACTAAGAGCATCAGCAACAACATTTGCCTTTCCCGGATGGTATTGAATTGAGCAATCGTAGTCCTTCAAGAACTCCATCCACCGTCGCTGCCGCATATTCAAGTCCTTTTGAGTGAAGAGGTACTTGAGACTCTTGTGATCGGTGAATATATCAAAAACTTCACCGTAGAGGTAATGTCGCCAGATCTTCAAGGCGAATATAACTGCTGCTAGCTCTAAGTCATGCGTCGGATAGTTTCTTTCATGGTCCTTCAACTGCCTAGAACCATAAGCAATAACCCGCTCGTGTTGATTAAGCACGCAGCCTAATCCGCCATAAGAAGCATCACTATATACTGCAAAACCTCCACTGCCGGAAGGTATAGCAACCTGTGTCTTTGTAGTCAAGCGACGTTTTAACTCCTGAAAACTCTGCTCACACTGCTCTGTCCAATCGAACTTTGCATTCTTTCTTGTAAGCTGTGTAAGTGGACCAGATATCTTTGAGAAACCCTCGACAAATCGCCGATAGTACCCTGCCAAACCAAGGAAACTTCGGACCTCTGTAACTGTCGTAGGTTGTTCCCATGTCACCACAGAATCTATCTTTGTAGGATCTACTGAGATACCCGATTCAGAGACTACGTGGCCCAAGAAACTAACCTGCTCAAGCCAAAACTCACACTTACTGAGTTTGGCATACAACTGATGGTCCCTGAGTGTTTGAAGAGCCATCTTTAGATGCTGCACATGCTCCTCTCTGGTTTTTGAATAGATGAGGATGTCATCTACAAAAACTACCACAGATTTATCAAGATGTGGTTTGAACACCCTGTTCATCAGGTCCATAAAAGATGCAGGCGCATTCGTCAATCCAAATGGCATCACTAGAAACTCATAGTGGCCATATCGCGTCCGAAACGCAGTTTTGGATATATCTTCCGCCTTGATCTTAAACTGGTGATAGCCTGACCTCAGATCAATCTTCGAAAAGAACCTTGCACCCTGTAATTGATCAAACAAGTCGTCTATCCGCGGAAGAGGATAACGATTCTTAATCGTCATCTTGTTGAGCTGCCTATAATCGATACAGGCGCGATCCATCCTTCTTTTTCACAAATAGAACCGGTGCACCCCAAGGAGAGACACTCGGTCGTATAAAGCCTTTGTCTAACAGCTCCTGAAGTTGTTCCTTGAGCTCTTTCAACTCAGCAGGCGCCATCCGATATGGAGCTTTAGATAATGGTTCTGTACCCGGCGTTAGCTCAATCGCGAACTCAATCTCTCGGTCAGGTGGTAACCCAGGTAAGTCCTCTGGAAAGACATCAGGATAATCGCAGACCACCTTGATAAGAGCCAAGTCGTTCTTCTTCTCGGTAGAATCTTGCAAGTAGGCCAGATATCCACTGCAACCATTCTTCATCATACGCTCAGCTTTAATGGCTGAAACCAACGGCGCAACCTTGGATTTGACTCCGCAGAATCGAAAGGATTTTCGTTTTGGCGGTCGGAAGGTCACTATCTTCCGAAGGCAGGTCACCTTTCAGCGTGATAAGTCGCCAACCAATCCATTCCAAGAATGACGTCGAACCCTTCCATGCTCAAGCGTAATCATCGGTCAATGTCTCGTGCTCATCAATCATCACGATGGTACTTACATCTTTATGTCGATTACATCCGAACTCCGTAGGAATCTTGACAACCAGAATAAAAGCAAGGGGTTCAGGAGTAATACCCAACTTCTCTGAGAAGGAAGGAGTAATAAATGAGTGTGTAGACCCAGGGTCTATAAGCACTCGTGCTTCAATTTTATCCATGTCATCTCGACTACTCATCATAAGGGTACCTTTAGTTAAAAAGTTTTGTTAATTATATGCAATGATTTCTATGTGGTTCAACATAATTGGCTTGAATTCAAATTTTAAACAATAATAATTGAATCAATGCATAAATGACATCTCAACTTTAATGATACCTTGAATGTCGTCATTCGGCGTTTGGGCATCTGTCACGATCCTTGCATAAGCCCGACCTTGAAGCGTAGGCGCGTCGACTTACGTAGAGAGCGTGGTAGTCGTCCTCTCTCAACAACCGGACAATCCTTGATCATGTGACCAACTTTGTCCACACTGAAGCATCCCCCGGTGTTCCGTCTACAATCTTACATCCTATGTGGTTTCCACACCTTGCACACCTGTGGTAGAAGCAGGAGTAACGGTGATCCTTTCGTCGAACCACGAGCCACGAAGCTCCACTTGCTGGTAGTGCTCCGGCTCTGAAAGGTCGTCTGATGATGAACTCGGCGGTCTCGATAGGAGGGCGTCCTTGGTCCTGATGACCGGTCTAGAATATGATGGTGACTAGGGTAGGGAGGAGGTTTAGAGAACCTCGGCTTTTGTTCACTGCTCTGAAGCACTCTGCTTGTCCACAGCCAAACCTACTTCTATTACCTGCTCTCGCCTCAATTCTTGCTTGAATATCTTCTTACGCAATGAGGGCCTTGGACATACTTGATGCTCGTCTCCATTTCCCATCGACACCCTCTCACAGAATGTTACCTCAACCCTCTCTAGAAATTTACGAGCTCTCATCATTTCGGTGGCCACATGTAGGTGCAAATCGGAAAGTCTATCAAATTCTGCGCCATACTCATGCAGACATTTCATTACATTTCAACTCGATGAATTGGACCTCCCACTTGATTACGTCGATCTTGGAAAATCTTGATCGTTGAATGTCTCCACGAACTGCCCAAGTCCATGGAGTATTGGGGTATCTGCTCTCTCATCCTGAAGCGATTTCCACCATGGGCTAGCCTCGCCCAAAAGTTTGAAAGATGCCAGTAGTACTCTCTCAAGCGTCGATTGTGCAACACTTCAAATATTTTCTCCATCTCATCCAGCCACGCCTCGGCTTCCATAGGATCCGTCCTTACGAGAATGTAGGAGGTCTCATCCTCCTAAACTCTGCAATCCTCTGGTGATGTCTAGCGCCGACATCTCTGCATCTATCAATGGCTGGATCTGCTGGGCCATATTAGTAGCCAAAAGGCGCCAACACCTGTCTACATTCCCTCTATCACCCTCATGACTCCCAAAGGATCTGCATTAGGGGCGAAGCAACTAAGCCCTCTGCCATAAGAGGTGCCTATGCCCTCATCTATCCCATCGATGCGATTTGTCTGAGGTCCCTCTATACCTCGGCCTCGCCTCTAAACCGTGGAGGCATCTTGATCTGTCATTATTAACAACAACAACAATTGATCGATAATAATTGTTAGAAATAATCTAACCCTAGTCCTAAGACTACGAACCTAGAGCCTTGCTCGATACCAAGCTATGACGACCCACATTTCCAATCCCTAAGGTATAGGAAAGGCGGTTCATCAACTTATTGATTTCTCAATAAGCCGTAACAAACAAAAGCGGCAACATAAACAAGGTCTAAAAACGGAGGCATCATATCAATATTCCAAAAAGAACCAAAAAGACTACAGATAGCAAAAGAATATATCATGAGGAACCAAAAGGAACCACGGTGATGGCCAATCAATCACCTAAAATAGAGGTTCTCGATAATGGTTCCCCTAGTGATATCAAAAGGACAAAAAAATAGCCTAGGGCCCAATATTCCAAACTTAATATCCGGACAAAATACCAAAAGTATAAGGATCCAAAGATCAAGGGAAGAACTCCTCATTTGGTATATCCAAATCCTCCTCGGAATATAATCGAGTCCTCGGATCCTCGACCCAATGTCGGTCTCGGCTCACATGGCGTATAGTCGAGGTGAGCTATGACCAAGCTCAATAGAAGAAGCGGATCTATTTGCGTTTATTATAAATCTTGGTTTTCAAAAGGCGGAATCGGATCAAATATGATTTTTCAAAGATGCTTTCAAATTTAAATCTCGATTCTAATCCACGAGTCAAAGCGATAGTAAGTTCAAAGTGTTCAAAATGTTCTAATTTAGCATGCTTCTTGTCTTAAATTTATAACTTAATTTTATCTCTCAAATTTCCTATAGCATGAGGCGGACTAAGTGACGATGGGAAGACCCTCTACGACCATAAATGGTTCATGAACCCATTTGAAAATGCAACAAGCCCTGGCAGCTATGAGAAACTTATTGCCAAAGTTTACTCAATCAACACTTGGTGGAATCTAGGCATCGCATTTATGAACCCTAAATCAAATGCAAATGCTAATACATATCAAAGCTTATTAATTATAACATATACTGAATTGTCAAAGTTCTGATTCGAAATTCTGATTCGAAAATTCACTGAGATTCTGATTCAAAAAGGTTTAGCTGAGGTTCTGATTCACACAGATTCTTGTCCCTAACAATGTTTACAAATTTCGATGTTGTCTTATATTCAAGCTTTGTTTATACTATGTGCATGATTACTATCAAAGTTATGCATTACAAATAGATTGTCTATCATGGCTTGTGCTTATAATTTATGCAAAGAGAATTTGGGTCCCCCTACCTTAACCAAGCGGTATCAAAAGCATGCAGAAACGGTCCTCTGCAAGGACTTGAGACAAAACCTACATATATTAACACCCTTAGTGTTAATATAAAGCTATAAGATTTAACCCAAAGCTTGCAAGAAGAAAATCCAACAAATTTGAACCAAAAAGTCGTAATTCGATGGTCGAATTTACAATTGATGGTCGAATTTGAAATTCGATGGTCGAATCCAAAATCGACCATCGAATTTCCAAATCCTGCATCAGGCCTAAAATCAGCAATTCGACAGTCGATTTTGAAATCGACTAATTTCTGTTCTCGGTCATGCACTTTGACATTCTCGGTTCTCTTTCCGATTTTTTCTGACTAATCCTCTTCTTTATTTCACATATATGTTCTAATTTCTAACAATAATCTCTGATTTTCATACAAAGATTTTCAGTACATACCTCCTTTTTGGCTCCAAATGGTAGGTCCCTTCGTACCAATTTGTGCTCCAAAATCAGTTTCTAACCCAGGGGTTCAATGGCATCAGCTTTGTTCATTGCAACCCTTCCTCTTTGGCACAGATTTACAGGCACAGGGATGTCTTCTCCTCTATCTTTCCCTTCTCATAGCTTAAACAGATCTAAAGACCATCACCAACACGTTCAATGGTCAAGATGGGAGGAGGATCTCTCTTTCTTCTTAGATCTAGGATTTAAAATAACCTTGCATGGTTATTTTCCTTAACTTTCAACGAGAGAGATAGAGAGAGAGATGCAAGCTTCACTTGCAATCTCTTTTATAACCAAACCAATCTAGCAAATATCTAGATATTCAACTCTTTAACTTATCCTCTAACTTAGGGATTTATTTCATGCTAACCATTAACACCTCCTTATTGTGTATGCCTATGCGTGCATGACTTGCACACCTCTCGAGACCAAATCCTTTGGCCATCAGTCTTACCATAGTCTTAGCTTACCAAAAGTCCAAAAATATTCTACAGTATTTTCCGGGCACGCTTACCGAGGTAAACGAAAATATGCCGAAAATATCAGGGATATTACAGTTCACATGACAACTCATGACAATGTCTAAACTCCAAACAGAAGAAAGAATGATAAATATTATAATAAAGTTATCAGATTTAGGAACTTACGTCAGATTCCTCGACTTCATTCTTCCCAGCTTCCTCCTATTGTAAAGTATGACTTGTTAATAAACTTAAGGATTGAATGTTTTAGCAGGATGCATAGAAAGAAGAATAATTCAAGCCACAAATTACCTCCTCTTCTCTCTTTTTCTCTGCTTCATCAAATGCTGCTTTCTCAGCCTGTGAAAACAATGAAGGCATACAACTGAGAAACCAAGAATAAATAAGAAAAAAAAATATCATACGAAGATTAGCAATATCAAATAAGGCATCCACCATACATCCTTATGCTTTCCCCATGTTTCCTCAGCGAGCTTCTTTGCATATTCTGGGTCGTCGCAAATTAAAATGTTGTCAAACAATGCTCCTGCTTTGACCTGATATGTAAAGTATTTTTAGTCAATTATCTGAATAAACTTCAGAGATAATTGTAAAATAATATAAAGAAACAAGCAGTCACAAGCTAATATACCTGCCATAGTTCGGTTGCCCCATATTTCAAGTTAGGGAATACGTACAAATCCGGATCATCTTTGAAATCTGTCAAACATGCCCAATTACTTTTTAAAAAAAACTTGACCAAAATATAAAGGATTGGCCAATCCAGAATTATTGAACATAATCAATCTTGACAGCAGAGTGAATGAGGAAAGCACATCCTTATAGCAATAGCCTAAGAGTTTATGGGATGTTGCTATCAATCTTGAAGGCAGAATGAACGAGAACATTTCTTTTGTGTGTGTGTGTGAGAGAGAGAAAGAGAGAGAGAGAGGGAGAGAGAGAACTGTTGACCATAGGTGCCTTCCATTTTCCCTTAAACTTCGGGTTCTTGATTTTCTGTTATTCCAAAGAAAAAGCGCTATCAAGTTTCATTACAAAAATTTATGTTTTAAGCTACATATTAAATATATGAATGCAAAACCTTTGGCTTCCATGGTCCCTTATACTCAGGGTTCGGAATGGTTGGGGCAGTCCACTCACCATCTTCCCCATCATCCCAGTCTTCTGGTTGTGCATTGCATATGATTTAGTTCATGACATCTATATAAATCTTCCTCATCATCCCAGTCTTCTCGCCCTTAAACACCGAATGACACTTTTGCAGATATATTATTACAAATAATAGATTAATTACCTTTTTGGCGTCAGCATCTGGTATTTCCTCTGGAATATCATCATACCCCTGAGAATAATATATTATTATATCTTTTGTCGGGAAATATCACACGAGATTTACCAAAGGATCAAGTTATATGAAACTTGAGTTTATCATGCCTCCAAATGTAAAACAATCCAAAAAGGCCTTCGACAACAAATGTTCAAAACCACACACTTTGGACAACATTAGATATGCAAAATGTTACATCCAAGTGTAATATAACTTTGTCAAGATCAATATGCACGTTACATTACACTGGACTGTAAATGGTATGCACATCTAAAACTAATGGAAAGAACCCTTGGCGGGAATGGAATATCGTATTTAATGCTATATATAGATTCTCCACTCCAAGAGAGGCAGTTATGGTAGACCTACATTATACAACACACAAAAACCAAGATACATAAAACACAGATTCCTAAATGTTCAAGAACATAATAGAAAATAGTATTGAACCTGGATAACTCAGTTGGTCAGGCCTTGGGTTTTCTCCCCAGTGGTCACCAGTTCGAGTCCCCTCAGGGCCACTGGAGTATTACCCGGTCATTAGCTCCAAGGCTCTGTGGGATTAGTCAAGGTGCACACAAGCTAGCTCGAACACCCAAGGATATCAAAAATATATATATATAGTATTGCATATCCATAATGTTTAGAATTTTCATTTTTATTTTTTTTCTTTTCTGCCTACATAATGTTAAGAATTCTACACAACTGTAGGTATAAACGCACTTTAAGATTTGTCTTGGAATTTTTAAAACTCGTGATTGTACAAATGTCCATCCACATGGAAAGGTGATATGCTTAGAGTTCTCGACCACCACCAGTGATTAATCATTTTCAACAATGTGCCAAAACAAGAAACCAAGAACACCCAAAATATCCTTTGCAAACAATTTTTGCCACAAAAAAGTAAACAAAAACCATTGGAAACAATAGCTTCGTAGTAGTATTCTATCATTTCCTGTTTTTCGCAATGTGGCAACACAAATAGCCAACCGAGATTTTATTAGAAGGCTCTTGCTGTGAGCTTCCCAATATTGCCACTTTTATGACGAACAGATTCATGTCAAAATCAGGATCTGAAAAAAAATAAAAATTAAGCCCGGTCAAAAGCGATGGTGGGAGCCGGTGAATGCACCGGGACAGCTCATTTGTCTTAGTGGGTGCAACCCATAGTCCCATACTCACTCTAGTAGTATAAACCTTAGCTCTAAAACTCGACGAGTCATCGAGTAACTCAATTGAATTACTCGACTCACTGGGATTTCGAGTTGAGTCTGAGTAGAGTTGAGAGTTTGATATGATGAGCAACCATAGTTCATAAACTACCCTTATATATACAATATTTTCATGGGATAAGCTTTTAGAAACCGTATCTTTTAAAAAAGTTTTAAACTACCCATTTTACTAACATGTCTTTCCATCTTTTTCCTTATAAAATATATTTTAAAAATATTTACTAGATTACTGAGTCGAAGCGAGTCGAGTTTATCTGAGTCTTCGAGTTAACTTGACCCAGCTAACTATTGACTCGAGTCAAATTTTTGGTTTTCACCGTGGCGTATACAGTACAAAAAAGTGAAGAATCTACCTCAGGCTTCTTATCTTCAGGGTCTAGAATGTATTCCACCTCATCCCAATCTTCTAGCTGTATAAGAAAATCAAAGCATGTTTTAGTTTTCATTAACAGACAAGGCGATGATGATGATGATGATGATGATATTACTCTTCTCCTTGGGAAAAAGGAATGATGTTAAAAAGAAGAAATCCAAAGTGCCAGAAAGAAAATTATAGAGACAAAGGAAGACAGAATTCCACCCGGGGAGAAGATTTGGGAGGTTGTTCTAACTGTTGCCTACTTTGCATCGGTCCACTTGATGAACAGCAAATAGCCATGTGGACAAGATTGTGTCCTTGCTAGATTATGGACAGGGTGGCTAGCATATACTATTTCTAAATTTTAATGCAGGAAACAACATATAGCATCTCATGGCTTATTGGTAAACTTTCCCAACTTAAATCCAAGCTCTCCAGCAACTATAAGTAAACACCGTTATAACCTCAAATGAGCAATACAGTGACCTGAAACATCTTGGTTTTACTGATGAATGGGTGATTAGAACTTAAACATACACTTCTATCATTCCACCAGACTTGGCATCTAATATTGGCATGTGAGGCTCCAGTATGGTGAGGAATGAGGACAGCAGCTTCTAGACTTGCAGTGTTGTTTTCTGTCCAATGGTTAGCATCCCTCTATGACGCTAGAGAATGGAAGTCATGCTTGCTGCATCACTGGGGTGATGGTGCACCATCTCAAAAGTCCTCTGCAAAGAAACAGAGACTTTCTCAGTAATAGAAACAACAAGAAGAATTTTTTTTTTTTAGAGGTAACAGTTATTGGGAGGGAAGCACAAAAAAAAAACTTTTAGATTTAAATCTCATCTGTGCAATGGTGGGTGGCTAGCCATGGATTCGTGATGACTTGATTGTTGGTGATTTGTGGTTATGGTTACAAAACCATCCCAGATATCGCTGCTTGTCCAAGAACCCGTTGCCAACAGAGCAGACAAGAGCTAATCTCATCCCATTGATAACCCAAGAGACCTTACAAACCTGTTATCCATCGATTTCTTTTTAGCTTTTTGCAAAGCCAGATCATCCGGTCCCATACACAATTGTCATCAATTTAACTACCAGTGTTTTGTACAACTGCTATCCTTTTTTTTTCTTTTGATAGATAAAAGAATATATAGCCAGAAAGATATACATACCTGTACAAGAAAGGCCAAGACTTGCAAGGAGCAGGGAACAAGGACAAACTCAACACCCAAAAAAAGAAGCAAAAATGCTCACCTAAGAGCCATCCAAGAAGTCCAAACCAATGAAAGTAAGAAAGCCAAGAGCCATCCATGTGTATTTATATGTAGTTCTATAATTTACCATCTCAGTTGTAATATATCAGACACAAAAAAAGTAAAACTACTAATTCCTTTACTAAACATTGCATCAGATCAAAGAAATTTACTCCCTTTACCATCTTAACAAAACACATAATCTCTTTACTCCCCTGCCATAAATCAATAATATCAAAATTGATATTTTTTCTACGTGAAATTTAAACAGTAAGTAAATATGAAGTGTGACAATTGGCAACAAAAGTACAAAGTAATTACATGCATACAAAGTTTAGAAATGAGCTCCAAAAAAACTGCAGCCAAGTATTACACTGCTTAAGTTTTGTTTGGTCCAGCCTAGAGAAACTGAATTTCACTACTCTAATCAGTAACAAATATTAGGTGCCATAGAGAAATTGAATTTGACAGGTTATGGTGGCTAAAAAGGCTACCCATAAGCTTGATACTGGCCTACAAACCACTGTTCAAAAGCTTCAACTCGACTATGAACTCTACATGTTGACTTGCCCAAGTCAATAATATACTAGGGCATATCACGAGTCAATGGAATATTATACATAAACAAGAGAATATTATACACCTTCCAAAGAAATAAATAAAACTTAAAATACATGAATAAGGTGACCAAAGAAATAGTCTAATAAGTCATCTTCTATTTTAGAAATAAATTTAATAAAGAAAGAAGAATAGATACTCACAAATTGTTCTGATTATGCCCTTTTTGTGATTGACAAATTAATAATTCACCTAGCGACTCATGTTGGGATTGAGCTCAAACGCTTTAGGCCCAAAATTAGACAGGCTGGTCTCAGTCTAATTCGCCGGTTCTGACCTGGTTTGAACATGCACTACAAAAAATAAGACTATTAGCGGCAGCCAAAAACTGCCGCTATTAACAAAAAACTGCCGCTAATACCCTTTCCGTTAATAGTCTTTAATAGTTTTTTGTTAATAGCGGCAGTTATTTGCTCCAAAAAACTGCCGCTAATAATCTGGTTTTTTGTAGTGATGGCACTGCTCAGCCCACATTGGCAGCCCTAATCTATGTTACTTAATTTTCTCATTCACGTAGAGAATCACGAACTGGGTATAGTGAACGAGTTCATAGTTCAATTTAGTCCAATTTGGCATGACAAGCAAAGTGACCGATTTGGCATGACAACAAAAAATGATTTTAAATAATAATAATAATAATAATAATAAATCCTTATGTTGAAGATAATTATGGGTTAGAGTAGTTTTGGTATTCTTCAATTAAAGATGGTATCAGAGTGATCGGCTATGCTGTTCGATCGGTACCGCTACGCCCAATCTCACAGCTTGTCTTCTTCCATCTAAATGTAGTGAGCAATATACAATCTTTATTCGGATATAATCATCTCGTTTCAGACTGGTTGCGATTTCTAAAGCAGGATCATGTTAGAGTCCAGGCCAGTTGTTCAAGCATGTGAACAGGTCATCTCAATCCAGCTCAGGCGTTAGTTTTCTCACAGATCACTAGATCGAGATTGGTTCAGATTCTGTGGTGGGGAGGAATTCATTCAAAGGAGAATCTTCATGGAAGCACCTTCAAATTGTTAGAGATATGGAAGAGCTGATGCCAAATTTTAATTATATTTCTTTTGCTCACTGCAACCGAGCATCAAATGAAGCTGCAGACTGCTTATCTAAACGTGGAGCTACCGAAAATTACACCTTGTTTCCATACTTGCTGAAAGGGTGAGGACCCTACAAGCTCAGCGCTTAACTACCTTAAAACAATGTGTTGGCAGCTGCTTCTGAAGAAAAAAATTCTGAGAGAAGGCCAAGAGCTCGTGTGTTTCAAGTAAGGATGCAAGTTTTGAACCCAAAAAACGATTCACCGAACCGGACCGAAACCGACCCAAAACCATTTCATATGGCAAATAAAAAGGAGTTGAAGGACCGAGAACTTACAAATACCATAATCCAGTTAACTGGCACATGTCAGGAGAGAGATTCCCTACCAAATTGTTTCTTCACAGTCCTCTGAATTACAAGACATGCATTAGAAATAATTGGAATTGGGCTTTATACATTATCCAGGCATAAATAAATTTACAGAATAGTTCAAAAGCAAAAGAAAAATATAGTAACATAGAAAAGAAGTACACATACAGAAACCTAACATATCAGAAACCTAATGTCTGATTGAAGTTAGGTATATACATGCATATACTAAGGCTATATGATATTTGTGATTATGGTTTCTTCATCAGATTCTCTTGTATTCAAGGGTTTTATAACCACTTGAAATCTATATAGGGTTCAAGCAGTTAGATCTCAGCATTGCCTAATTGCTCAAAGTCTCAAGAAACATCTTGCAATGGCAATATAAAAAAAAATTGAAAGAGTCCACAATCCTCCGAGTCTATAATCTATATGCAGACAGTGGACTTTATTAGCAATAGTCCATGTTAGATTCTATTGTTTTGGACACCTGGAAAGACAAAATATTTAATTTTGAACTACGAACAATACAAGAGAGGATTTTGTTCCACAAAGGTCGATATGTTGTCCAAGCAAATGAATATGTTGTTAGCTGCGACCAAGCAAGCTAAAGCACCTGTCACCCCCATTGTGTGTTCAATTTTTGACCACCCAGGTCACATGGCTAATGAGTGCCCCACTACCTTGTCATTATTCCCTGATGAACCTACTCCTCAAGAGCAGGTGAATCTGACTCAATCTTATCAACGGCAGGGTAGAAACATATACTCCAATACCTATAACCCGGAATGGAAAAATCACCCCAACTTAGGATGGGGTGGTTCGAACCAAACTGGTCAGGTAAACCAGCAGTACAGAGCCAACACAATGGGTGGACAACAAAATTTCCGCCCACAACAAAATTCCACTACCCAGCAGAATTCTAATTTCCAGCAGAACCCTCTTTATTACCATCCGAATTTCGATTACCGAAAAAATCAGAATTTTAATCAGAATTTTAATCAACCTCAGGCTACCGTTTCTAGAGATTCTGATTTGGAGGAAAAGGTGATGCGAAGCATGCATGCTTTCCAACAGATGATGATAGATCAATTCAGTCAGCTGATAAATCAGCTGAGTCAACGACAGGAAGGTAGGCTCCCTAGCCAACCCGTCAACAATCCTCAAGGTCAAGCACCACCTGATGCAGGACCATCGAATAGTCAACAGTTGAAAGTTGTTACGGTGCTGAGAAGTGGAAGAGAAGTTGATAATCAAGTGGAAATGCCTGTGGAATCTGATCAGGAAAAAGAGGAAGCAAGAGAAGCAGCAAAAGAGAAAAAAAACAAATCAGAAAAAAGAACAGAGAAAGAGAAAAGAAAAGAGAAAGAGAAAGAGCAAAGAAGAGAGAAGGGAAAAGAAAAAGTAATCGAGGATGAGTCTCCCCCAACTGTCCAACTAGGACATGAACAAGAATCAAAAATGGAACCTGCACCTTATGTCTCAAGGGCACTATTCCCTCAATGCCTAACTCCTCCATTTAAAATGGGAAAGGGATCAGCAAAAATGGAAGAAATTTTCGAAACATTCAAGCAAGTAAAGATAAATCTTCCATTGCTTGAAACAATCAAACAAGTGCCTGAGTATGAAAAAATTTTCAAAGATTTATGCACTCGTAAGCGAAAGGTGCGTACTTATATTTCCAAGAAAGTGTTCCTGACTAATCAAGTCAGTTCAATATTACAATTGGAAACCCCATAGAAACTGAAAGACCCTGGAGTTCCAACTGTTCCATGTGTCATTGGTGGGCAACCAATTGGAAAAGCGCTATTGGATTTGGGAGCAAGTGTGAATCTAATTCCATACTCAATATACGAGAAACTCGGATTGGGTGAATTGCAACCCACGACGGTCACACTCCAACTGGCCGATAGGTCAGAAAAAAGACCTAGGGGAATTATCGAGGATGTTTTGGTTGGAATAGACAAGTTTGTCTTTCCAGTTGACTTTGTTGTTTTAGACATGGAACCACCTGTTAAATCAATTAATCAAGTCCCCATCATCCTTGGACGTCCGTTTCGCCATCGCATAGCAACTTGCATTAATTGTCAAACGGGATTCATGGACGTTTCTTTTGAGAACATGAAGGTCAGATTGAACATATTTCATGCGATGAACCATTTCCCTAACGAGGATGAGGTCAAATATTTTTACATCGATCAGATGGACGAAGTGGTGGATGAAGCATTACCATCAATGCTCACCAAAGAAGAATTTGAAACCGCTTTGTTGGCCATCTATGAAGAAAAATGATCTGAAAGGAAGCAGTCTGAAGAGACGAGGTTGAGTTTATCATGTCCAGATGATAACTTATGTGAAGTTGTGACTAAGATAGAACCGTTACCCATTGAAGTAAAAGCTGAACCGACTCCGTCAATTGAGGAGCTACCAACTGTGGAATTGAAACAGTTGCCTGAATCGCTCAAATACGCTTTTCTGGGGCCACGAGAAACGTTTCCGGTGATAATTTCATCCACGTTGTCTGAAGAACAAGAGCATGACCTGTTGAAAGTGCTTCTAGATCACAAGCAGGCTATCGAATGGACTCTAGCTGATTTAAAAGGGATTGACCCATCAGAATGAGGTCCAAGCAATGAGCGGCACACAGAGTCCAATAAAATTGAGGTATCTTCAACATTAATTTTGCTTTATAATTGATTGTATTGTCTATTACGACCTGTACAATCCACTTCTCTCCAACCTTTTCAACTAACTTATTTATTAGTTAAAAAAGATAATCATTCATCTTCGCGTGTTTAGAAGCATAAATTGATTTCAGAAATACTATTCTGGCATCGCTATTGTGACAGCCCGGATTTCGGCACCCCGAAACCCGTGCCATTAGCACGATCATCTTGACCGTGCCCTTTTTGCTAAGCACGGAACACTGGTATATCAAGCATCGAAAAGTATAATAAACGAAATTGCGGAATTTAAATCTATATTAATTAACTTCCCAAAAGACAGTTCTACCCTCATGCCTGTGCATGAATGGAGAACCGATCCGAACCATCGATGATAGAAATCATCACGGATGGTTCGTCCCAAAAGAATAATCCCATCTATATATATATATATACATGGTTTAAAACAGAATCAAGGTTTGACATACCAAGCCGTACAAAACTCTCTCCAAAAATCCCTCAAAGTGGCACAACGGAGTCCTCTAGAAGAAGTCCCCTGGAGGTGGCTCCAACTCTTCGCCGGCCGCAAGGTCCGACTCGCCGGGATCAGCGTCTCCTGAAGCCGCGGCAGCTGCTAGTAGTGAACCTGCGACGTATAGTCTATAGGGTGAGCTACATCCTAGCTCAATAGGGAACAAACACAGTTTGAACATATAAATTATAACTCACATGTATTCCATGATATGCCATGCATGATGTATCTATGCAGTTGTTAATGAAACAGATTAAAAGCATTTTGTTTTACTGTTGATTACTTATATTTTCATTTACTCATGAATGATGCTGAGAAGGCCTAAAGCAAAACTTAAACTTTCAACTTAAGGAATGCCCGAGCAACATAGCATCGAGCCCGGCAGATACCCATCATCGTCATCTATATGACAGTTTTAACACGTATTCACAGGAATACAAATAGTACAAAGCCCCTTTCCACAGGGATTGGTGGCGGGAGTTTCACTTGTCTCAATCAACACCCACAGGGTGTGTCTTACTACTTGGATAAGCCTCATTTGGCAGCCCTACGGTTTAGCGCCCGTATGGTCCACGGATATCCTGTGTGGGTCATGGATATCCATACGTCGATGGGGTACCCTATCAAACCTCAAATAACAAAAATATCGGTGCCTTACATATAGTTATTCACCGTGTAATTGTGCTATCTTATATCAGTTAGGCCCTATCAAACATGATTCAATCCTTGGATACATCCCTGGGATGTATCCATTTACTTGCATCACACCTGATGCTCTTATCTCTTTACTTCTTCATCCCCTGGGGATGGCTTATTATGATTACTCTTATGAATGTCACACACACACACTTTCCACAAATTCTTAAGAAATAACAATTTAATTGAATTCTATATCACTACATACATGCTCTTGTAAAATAAGGTACATGTTCAAGGTGTTCCCTACCTCAAGTCTTCATTTGTTTAATGCATCAAGGTCCCACGTGGCTCCTTGTGCATTAGTCCTATACCACCTATGGTACCACATAACAGGTGAAACACATCACAAAGGATGCAATAAAGAAGGTATAAGATCCTCCAAAAATCTTAAAGTCAACCCAAAAGTCAACATACTTTATGTCAGTCGATTAATCTAACTCCAAAATCGATTAATCGAATCTGATTCGATTAATCGATTTCCAAAATCGATTAATCGAATGTCAATTTTGATTAATCGAAATTGCTTCGATTAATCGATATTGACATTCGATTAATCGATTTTGAGATTAATTCGATGACATAATATGTTGACATAAGTATGTTACTGACTTTTGAGGTGTGACTTAGAAATGAGAGAACATCGATTCTGACAGATAATTCGATTTGATTGACGTGTTCTTTTGAGCTGCAAGTGATTGATTGAAATCGAAATTCTGTAATATCAAAGCTATTTTCTTTAGAATTCGACAAGGGTTCTTTCGTCGAACATAGAACTTCGCTTCGAAACTTTAGTTTCAAATGCGACAAATGTCGAGAGGAAGAGGCCGACCAAGGGAGGCAGGCGAGAGAGTCTACGTGGTGGAGATGATTACATCTCTCCTACTAATAGAGTGCCTTTAGAGTCACGAGGCCCCGAGGCGGTAGTAGTGAACAACGGGATGAAGAAGATCGAGATCGACAAGATCAAGATCTAAGAGAACAAGAAAGATTGAGAGAAAGACAAGAGCAGAGAGAAGGCGACAAAGGATAATGCACACTATGGAGACTATGGCGGCGCCATGGCACAACGCCGCATCCTTTGCAGCTCATGCGTCGAAACGGCACCACCTACACCACATGCAGGACTGCGTTGCACTGTGCCCTCATCATTCTGAGTTTAGGAGGATGAGACCTCCTACATTTTCTGGGCAGGCAGACACAATGGCCGCTGAGAACTGGTTGATGTAGATGGAGAAAGTCTTTAGCGTGCTAACTTGCACGAAAGATGAGAGTGTAAGATGGGCACTTACATGTTGGATGGGGAGGTCGGGCCTTGGTGGAAGTCCGTGATACGGACTCGGGCTCGAGAGACTCGAGTTGCCTTGGACTTGGGAGGAGTTTGTTGAGGAGTTCAACAAACAATATTTTCCGTAGTGGTGAGGAACCAACTAGAGATACAATTTCTGATTAGTACAAGGGAGGATGTGATGAGAGAATACGGGGTAGAATTTCTATGACTTACTGTTTTTGCTCGGACTACGTCATCGAGGTGATGAAGCCCAAGAGGTTTCAGCAAGGTTTGAAGCCTGAGGTTAGGGGAGGCGTAGCTCCATTTCAACTGACGACCTATGAAGAGGTCATGAGCAAGGCGTTGGTTGTAGAGGAGGAGAACAATAATAGATATAGGCAGAGGAGCACAGAGAGGAGGAATTGAACAAGGAAGAACGGGCACTATGAACCGGTGAACAAAAAGCCGAGGTTCATGGGCGAGAATCGAGACCACAGGTTTCAAGGAGGTTTGGAAGACCGTGCACAACAACAACAACACCAACAGAGAGGTTTCCATTACTTGCGTCGGGGAGACCTATTCGCTATGAGAGCCCTGTCATGTCTACTGGCGCCACTATCACACAGGGTTCTTGTACTGTTTCTTCCGCACCTCGGGAGACTTGCGCAAAGTGTGGCAAGCCTCATAGGACGGTGGACTGTAGATCGGGAACTAGGGGTTGTTTTCGATGTGGCAAGGTGGGCCACTTGATCAAGGATTGCCCCGAGGCTGATAAGAGAAAGACGGTTTCAGCTTAAGACCACGACCAATTCAAGCAAGGAAACCGATCGTCCAGGGGAGAGCCTATGCAGTCACTGCTCAGGAAGCAGGGAACGAGCATGACGTCATCCAAGGTGAGACCCTTTTTAAAATTAAAGAAAATTTTCATTTCATTAAGATCTTAGATAGAGAAGGAGCATGAATTAGAAATTTTATGGATTCTTTTCTCAATACAAAAAGCTGTATGTAATTTAAGAGTGTAAATTGATGTGTAAATTATTGTATGTATGCATGTATACTATAGGTACTCTAAATGTATATGAAAAAGGATGTTTCGGTGGATATGACGCACGAGTGTTGATAGACCCCGGGTCTACCCACTCATTCGTCACTCCACGTTTCGCTAAGAAGATGAAGATTGTTCCAGAGACGTTGGATTTCGTCCTATCTGTGTCTATTCCGACTGGAGAGTTAGTAGACACGGAGTTAGCTTGCAAATCCATCATTGTAGCAGTTCGAGACTTAGAGGTGCATGAACTAGAAGCAAAGTTGATACTGTTAGACATGCAAGGGTTTGATGTGATCCGTCGATTGCAAGAACAAGGTAGTCATTTTCAGACCCAACACAAGAAGATCATTTCGGTTTCAAGGAGTGAGGTCGTCATCTGTGCCACTGATCTCAGCAGTAAGGGCCGAGAAAATGATCAGAAAGGGTTGCAGTGGATACTTAGCTTTCTTAAAGGAGGACAAGGAAGAAAAGAACGTCATTTCTGAGATAGCAGTTGTGCGAGACTTCACCGACGTGTTTCCAGAAGAATTACCTGGATTACCTCCAGAAAGAGAAGTAGAATTCGCCATTGACTTAGCACCAGGAACGGAGCCTATTTCAAAAGCACCTTATAGAATGGCTCCCGCTGAGTTAAAGGAGTTGAAGGAACAACTACAAGAGCTTATGGACAAGGGGTTTGTTAGACCAAGTGTATCTCCATGGGGAGCACCGGTCTTGTTTGTCAAGAAGAAGGATGGGTCAATGCGGTTATGCATTGACTATCGACAATTGAACAAACTCACTGTGAAGAACCGTTACCCTTTGCCTAGAATAGACGATCTATTCGACCAACTGCAAGGAGCAAGGTATTTTTCTAAGATCGACCTGAGATCTGGGTATCATCAGTTGCGAGTCAAGGCAGAGGACATTCAGAAGACAGCTTTCCGGACACGGTATGGACACTATGAATTCCTTGTGATGCCGTTTGGATTAACGAATGCTCCGACGTCGTTTATGGATCTGATGAACCGAGTGTTTAAACCACACTTGGACTCCTGCGTCGTAGTGTTTGTTGATGATATACTAATATACTCCAAATCCAAGACGGAACACGAAGAACACTTGAGGATTGCTCTACAGATGCTACGTGAACACCAATTGTACGCCAAGCTCAGCAAGTGTGAGTTTTGGTTGGAAGAGGTTGGCTTTTTGGGACATGTTGTCTCAAAGCATGGTGTCACTGTAGATCCAGCAAAGATAGAAGCAGTAGTTAAATGGGAGCAACCAAAGACAGTGACCGATGTCCGAAGTTTTCTGGGCTTAGCAGGCTATTATCAACGTTTCGTTGAGGGGTTTTCAAAGATATCGGGACCTCTCACAAAGCTGACACGAAAAGATTCAAGGTTTGAGTGGAGTGAGGCATGCGAGAAGAGTTTTCAAGAACTCAAAAGAGAGACTCACTGGCTCGATTAGCGATTCCTTCGAAAGGAGGATACGCAGTGTACTGACGCGTCATACAATGGCCTTGGTTGTGTGCTCAACCAACACAAGAAGGTGATAGCTTACGGATCAAGACAGTTGAAAGAACACGAGAAAAATTACCCGACTCATGACTTGGAACTGGCAGCAGTCATTTTTGCGCTAAAGATTTGGAGACATTACTTGTATGGTGAGACTTTTGAAATTTTCACCGATCATAAGAGCCTCCGATACCTCTTTACACAGAAAGAGCTCAATATGAGACAGCGCAGATGGATGGAATTCCTCAAGGATTATGATTGCTCCATACAATACCATCCAGGTAAAGCGAATGTTGTAGCTGATGCATTGAGTCGAAAAGGTTCAGCTCAGTTAGCTTCTTTGATTTTGGGTATGCACCGATGGAAATTATTGGAAGACCTGGCACTCTATGATGCGAACATTGAGTCAAAGGACACTGGATCCTTTTTGGCTAACATATCAGTAAAGCCAGTGATATTTGAGCATATCCACGATCTACAGATGAAAGATCCGGCATTAACAAAGATTCATCAAGACGTGAGTGAAGGCATCAGGTCGGACTTCTCAGTAAAAGAAGATGGTTCCTTATTGTTTAAAGGCCGTCTATGCATTCTGGACAATGCCGACCTAAGACAAACGATTCTTGATGAGGCCCATAAGTCAAATTATGCTATCCACCCTGGTAGCACCAAAATGTACCAAGATTTGAAAAAGAACTACTGGTGGAGAGGACTGAAACAAGACGTGGCCGAGTACGTGTCACGGTGTTTGACTTGTCAGCAAGTGAAGGTTGATCATAGACATCCTGCTGGACTATTGCAACCTTTACCAATACCAGAATGGAAGTGGGAATCGATCTCAATGGACTTCATTGTTGGATTACCCCGTACTGCCAAGAGACACAATGCCATTTGGGTCGTCGTAGACCGATTGACCAAATCAGCGCACTTTTTGCCGTACAATACTACGTATACGGCAGGAAGACTGGCAGACTTATACATGAAGGAGATTGTAAGATTACATGGTATTCCAAGCAGCATAGTTTCAGATCGTGATCCACTATATACGTCTAAGTTTTGGAAGAAATTTCAAGAAGGAATGGGAACGCGACTAGACTTTAGTTTAGCCTTCCATCCTCAAACTGATGGGCAGACAGAGCGAGTAAATCAAGTGATAGAAGACATGCTCAGGGCGTGCATGCTTGATATGCAAGGATACTGGGATGAGTATCTGCCGATGCTCGAGTTCGCATATAATAACAGTTTTCAAACGAGTATTGGCATGGCACCGTATGAAGCTCTGTATGGATGACGATGCAAGTCACCTCTCAATTGGGAGGAAACAGGTGAGAAATTTGTCTTAGGACCGAAACTACTTGAAGATAATGCTACCGTCGTTCGAATAATTAGAGAAAGGTTGAAGACAGCACAGAGTAGACAGAAAAGTTACGCCGACATGAAGCGGACTAGTGTCGACTATACGGTGGGCGAGCACGTGTTTGTGAAAGTGTCACCTATGAAAGGTGTAATGAGATTTGGCAAGAGAGGAAAGTTAAGCCCACGTTATGTTGGACCATTCGAAATTTTGGGACGAGTAGGTGAAGTTGCATATCACATCGGTTTACCACCGCTATTTGATCGAGTACATAATGTTTTCCACATATCGATGCTCAGGAAGTACGTAAATGATCCGTCTCATGTGTTAGGAAAGCAACCTATAGAGATGTGTGAGGACATGAGCATGATAGAGGAACCAGTGGAGATCTTGGATCGAAAAGAACAAGTACTGCGCACTAAAGTGATTCCCTTAGTGCTTGTTCGGTGGAACAATCATCCAAAAGAAGAGGCTACTTGGGAACGAGAGGCCGATGTGAGAGAACAATATCCAGCCTTGTTTCCAACGACGTGAGAATTCAATGTAAATCACAAACATGTTTGTGAAATCTCCACTATACTTGTACATCAATAGAAATTTTAATCCAATCTGTCATAAATTGTCAAAAAATAGTGAAAGAAAGAAAGAGATTGAAATTCTGTAGAAACTGGGCAAAACCGATTAATCGAATGTCAAATCGATTAATCGATTTGGAATTTCGATTAATCGATTTTATTCGATTAGTCGACTGGCATGTGCCAGTGACTGGAAATTCAAAGGAGAGTTAGAATATACATAGAAAACCAATTTCGATTGATCGAATTGGAATCTCGATTAATCGATTTAGAATCGACTAATCAATTTTGAAATTTCGATTAATCGAATTATATTTCGACTAATCGATTTACTAAAGGGACTTACGAGAATTTGAAATCAAATGGACGATTTCGATTAATCGAAGTAGATTTCGATTAATCGATTTCGAAAATTCGATTAATCGAAATGGATTCGATTAATCGAATAATTTAAGAAATTCTGGAAAAAATTAGAAGTTACAGCACGATTTCGATTAATCGAAATTAAATTCGATTAATCGATTTTGGAATTTCGATTAATCGAAATGGATTTCGATTAATCGACTGGCTCGCGCCAGTGAGCTTAAAAATTTAAAATTTTAATTAGATACGATTTCGATTAATCGAAATGGTTTCGATTAATCGAATTTGACTTTCGATTAATCGATTTGGGAAATCGATTAATCGATTTTACGCGGCTTAACCTAGTTTTGAATCTCGATTAATCGATTCTGAATTTCGATTAATCGAGATGGCTATATATATAAGATTGGGGATTTTATTCCCCATTCGAAAAATTTTCTTGCTTTGGGGTTTTGGCGCTTCACCTTCTTCCTTCTTCTCCAACCAACCGAGTGCCCTAGGGTTTGGATTCTCCGGCGATTCACACCCATTTTCACATCGACACCTAAGGTAAACCCTAGATTTGTGTTTTTCCCTTCAAGTGAACTAGATAAACCCTAGATTGTCTCGAAATGCCGCCCAAAACCCATCTATCTTCGAAGAAGGCAACCTCTAAGTTGCCGGTTAGGCGTAAGAACGCCGCACCGCCACCACCTACCCCATCGCCGGTGAGGACTCCTTCACCGTCGGAATCGGAGACCACCTCCGGTTCGACGAGCGCGTCTACGCGCGAGTCTTCCCGCGAATCCACCCCCATGCCACCGCCACCCACCAATGTCGAGCAACCAAATGAATGGTGGGCGGCAAAGACCTTCGAGGTCGAATATACCATCGACCCTACCCTTTTCACCGATCCCGATGTGCGAGACCCAATGGGCTCAAAACTACATAACTAATGCCGGTCTCGGCAATCTTCTCAAACCAATCCGGGGTTCCTACTACCCTAGATTGGTGAGATTATTCTACCAAGGGCTAACCAATGGCCCTACCGACGACTGTATCATAACCAAGATCGAGGGTCGTCTCTATACGATCACTCGTCGCCACATTCACGAGGTAATCGAGTGTTACCTCGATTTCACCCCAGAGACCACCCTATTCCCACCCTTCGAGGAGGAACCCCGCTTTGAGGAAGTCATGACCCGTATGACCAACGGGAAAAAGGGCCTCTCCGTTAAGAGGGTTGACCTTCCACCTTACATGTGGATGCTTGATTCCATAATCAAGTGCAACCTCTACCCGATGCGCCACGACACCGAGCGCGTGGACAAAGTGCAACATGCACTTTACGCGGCCTTCTGTGGCCGGTGGTTCGACGCCACGATGGTCATCCTAGAGGGATGAAATACATCAAGGGCAAGTTGATGAAGGGCAACATGAGGCCCAAAGAAAGATGCCCTATGCTGCCTCTCATATCGAGCATGTTGGAGTGCTACTCAACGAGCCATCCTACACCATCTCGCCCCACTAGGTGAGGGCTACGGATCGTGGAAGACGCTACAAAGTCTTCATGGACCCGTAGCTATAACCTCCTAAAGCGGACCTCACTGCCCGGGTCCCGCCCCGCCCCCACAAAGAAAGCACCGCACCACCACCCCACCACTCAAAGATGACCCACCTGCAGTGGGGCACACCCTGCCGCAGCAGAGCCATCCGTGGAGAGGGTTCCCTCCCACACCACAGCCTCACCGACACCACCTGCCCACTCCGCGCCCGCGACACCCACTTCATCCTACCGCCGGCGCGCCGCTCCACCCGGTCCTACCATCGAGGACGTGTTGGCTCGCATGGAGGCCAACAATGAGAGGATGAACCGGAGGATAGACTTCCTACTCTTCCACACCCTCCGCCACATATACCCGACCGACTACCGCCGCTACCTCGCCCAGGAGGAGGAGTGGACGGCCGGACGCACCGCCTTCCATCGAGGACCCGTCTTCCATCCCACCACAGACGCGGCTCCTTCCACATCCACATCTGCTCCGCCGACAGAGATGCCCCCACCGCAGCCAGAGCCAGCTCCAGCAGACCCACCAGCCACTGTAGCACCCGACCAGCCTGGCGAGGGGACTGTTTGAGTCTTATATGTATTTTGTATTTTGATTTATACCTATAGATTTTATTGTACGCCAACTTATTGGCATTGTAACAAAATATTCAATCCTTAATGCAAATCCAACTTTTTGTGTAATTGTTCATTTTGTTAAATTTTACTTCCATGATTATATGTGTGAATGTGTGCATGTTTAAATACGTCTGACTCAATTGGACCACCTCACCTAAGAGTGTGGGGTGGGAGAGAGAGACCCAAAGAGTCAAAACTTGGGTTATTTTCGAGGACGAAAATTCCCAAGGTGGGGAGGATGTAATAGCCCGAAAAATCACGCAAAAACTATGACCTCGAGATCCGTGCCCGATTGGTCACAAGTTTGACCAATCAGGAGATCATGAGTTAGCATAGAATGTGATGAACGGACGAGATGTGATAGGTTGAGTGATTTCGTTGTGTATGATGTAAATGAGAAGTCACTTACACCTACCACGGTGTATGTGCTCAACACACAAAGAGGAAGATAGATAAAAGGGTTTAATAACCCTAGATGTGTATTTGGTTGTTGAAGGAGAGTAAAGAAGAGAGAGAGAGTGAAGAGAGTGATTAATGCAAGGAGTGAATGCTAGTTGAGGAAGAGAGATTCAAGTAATAAAACGCCGGATTCGACGCGAGGGATCCGTTAGAACCAAAGCTGGAAACCCTAGCCTTCCAACTATTGATAGAAATCAACTTGAGATCTATTCAAGGTAAGAGTTCTTGTAAATAAAATGCTTAGATCATAGGGGTTAAGTTGTTGAAAATGTGGGTTAAATCATAGGATAATGGCTTAGAAAATAGAGGAAAAGTATGGAAAAAGATTGGGAAGAAGAAGTTGACCGACAATTTCGATTAATCAAATTGGGTTTCATTAATCGAAATTGGCTGTGAAGTTGAAAGGTCGAGAGATTCGATTTCGATTAATCGAATTTGATTTCGATTAATCGATTTTGATTTCGATTGATCGATTTGAGAATCGATTAATCGATCGAGAACCTCCAAAGGGACCCTGTGGGTTGGAGGAATGATTGAGGAAAATCGACTAATCGAAATGGGATTTCGATTAATCGATTTTAGTTTTCGATTAATCGATTTGGGATCGATTAATCAACTTGTGAAACTCGACTGTTCGAACTGAGAGTCTACTTTGCGAAAAGAAGAATTTCGATTAATCGAAATTGGATTCGATTAATCGAATGAAAACTCGATCGTCGAACAAAGGAAATTACTTTATGAAGAAGAATTTCGATTAATCGAAATTGAATTCGATTAATCGAACGAAAACTCGACTGTTCAAACTGAGAATGGACTTTGCGAAAAGGAGAATTTCGATTAATCGAAATTGCTTCGATTAATCGATATTGACATTCGATTAATCGATTTTGGAGTTCGATTAATCGACTGACATAAAGTATGTTGACTTTTGGGTTGACTTTAAGATTTTTGGAGGATCTTATACCTTCTTTATTGCATCCTTTGTGATGTGTTTCACCTGTTATGTGGTACCATAGGTGGTACGTGTGGACTAATGCACAAGGAGCCACGTGGGACCTTGATGCATTAAACAAATGAAGACTTGAGGTAGGGAACACCTTGAACATGTACCTTATTTTACAAGAGCATGTATGTAGTGATATAGAATTCAATTAAATTGTTATTTCTTAAGAATTTGTGGAAAGTGTGTGTGTGTGACATTCATAAGAGTAATCATAATGAGCCATCCCCAGGGGATGAAGAAGTAAAGAGATAAGAGCATCAGGTGTGATGCAAGTAAATGGATACATCCCAGGGATGTATCCAAGGATTGAATCATGTTTGATAGGGCCTAACTGATATAAGATAGCACAATTACACGGTGAATAACTATATGTAAGGCACCGATATTTTTGTTATTTGAGGTTTGATAGGTGGATATCCATGATCGACACGGCGGATATCCGTGACCGTACTGTGGCAGGTGAAACCGTAGGCCATGGAGGCTTATCCAGACATAGTAAGCACACCCTGGGGTGTTGATTGAGACAAGTGAAACCCGCCACCAATCCCTGTGGGAAAGGGGCTTGGTACTATTTGTATTCCTGTGGAATACGGTTAAAACTGTCTATATAGATGACGATGATGGGTATCTCGTCGGGGCTCGATGCTATATTGCTCGGGGATTACTTAAGTTGAAAGTTTAAGTTTTGCTTTAGGCCTTCTCAGCATCATTCATGAGTAAATGAAAATATAAGTAATCAACAGTAAAACGAAATGCTTTTAATCTGTTTCATTAACAACTGCATAGATACATCATGCATGGCATATCATGGAATACATGTGAGTTATAATTTATATGTTCAAACTGTGTTTGTTCCCTATTGAGCTAGGATGTAGCTCACCCTATAGACTATACGTCGCAGGTTCACTACTAGCAGCTGCCGCGACTTCAGGAGACGCTGATCCCGGCGAGTCGGACCTTGCGGCCGGCGAAGAGTTGGAGCCACCTCCAGAGGACTTCTTCTAGAGGACTCTGTTGTGCCACTTTGAGGGATTTTTGGAGAGGTTCTGTACGGCTTGGTATGTCAAGCCTTGATTGTCGTTTAAAACCATGTACATAAGGAGTTGGGATTATTCTTTTGGGACGAACCATCCGTGATGATTTCTATCATCGATGGTTCGGATCGGTTCTCCATTCATGCAGAGGCATGAGGGTAGAACTGTCTTTTGGGAAGTAAATTAATATAGATTTAAATTCCGCAATTTCATATATAGTGCTTTTGATGCTTGATGTACCAGTGTTCCGTGCTTAGCAAAAAGGGCACGGTCAAGATGATTGTGCTGATGGCATGGGTTTCGGGGTGCCGAAATCCGGGCTGTCACAGCTATAAACCAAAATGTTTATCAAACTCTTCGTTTTAGGACCAGTTCATTCATCACACATAATTGTACAACCTTTCTCATCTCATACTTCTTCAAAGTTCTTCACATAAACTCTTATATCCGCGTACTCATTATCTAGTATGGGCCCAGATATCTCTTATGCAAAAGGCTTTTTAACTCCTAGACTAACTTCTGCACTAGTATCAATCATACTTTTGAAGTATGACGACTCAACAACCTGACTCGAAATGTAGTTGAATAACACGAACTTTGTAATGGCCTTTCTGAGCCTTCTCCCTATGTTTTCAGTGAGGTTGTACTCAATTTAGTTTGTTTTACACTTTCTGTCTGGTACATGAACGGATCCTTGGGACCTGTAGTAGACCTTCTGGACTCCCTCGTGGTACCTGACTTGCGCAACCTCTGAGTCTCCTCGATGTCCTCATCATCATCGAGATCATATGGCCTCTGACTAGATCCACCACCACCAGCACGCATGAATGGGACCCTCAAGGTAGACCGAAATCGATAAACAACTTCTTCCTGATCTCGTCTCTGTCGTGTTTCTCTAGTACTCTCCCTCACAGTGGTGGAGCTACATTATTCAATGGGGGGTCCCAGGATCTCCCATCGCAAGTTTTTTTTCTTAAAAGTCTTTTAAGTTCCATCTTTTTAGGGGCAAGATCTTTTAATAGGGATCCCCCAAATCCCAAAACTTCTTAAGATATTTTAAAAACTTTCTTTTTTATCTATAAATTTTTTTAAGAAAAATAGACTCCCAAAATTCTCTCTCTCTCTCTCTCTCTCTCTCTCTCTCTCTCTCTAAATCTCATCCCAAAATTCTCTTTCAATTCTCCAAGCCCTGCCACTCTCCAATCTCCATCTCACTTTCTCTCCATTTCTCTCTCTCTCTCTCTCTCTCTCTCTCTCTCTCTCTCTCTCTCTCTCTCTCTCTCTCTCTCGTTTCTCTCCCCCCACTCCCATGTCCCAACGTCTCTCTATCTCAAATCTTAGCTGCCCATCTCTTTCTATGACATCTCATTCACTCTAGACTGTCGTCGATTTTTCTATAAAGTTAAAGGTATGTTATAATTATTATTTTTACTAAAAATAAAAATTTTAATTTATTACTCAAAGTATAATTATTTTTAGAGATAATGGCTTGTGACAGACATTCATACACTAAATAGTGTATAAGCAATCTTCTACCATTAAATTAGAAATTTTGATCTCACACCATTGAAGTGTTCTTTACTATTATTACTATCTTATGACTATAAAGGATCCCCCATTAGAAAATTCCTGGCTCCGCCACTGCTCCCTCATGAGTCTCGTTGTCACTGCATCCTCATCCTTATCATCCTCAGGTCCAGGTATAGAAAATTGTGGATCTTCTCTCCTTATTCTCATACATGTCCCTACCCCGGTCGGCTTCTGCTTTTTTTTTTTTCCCTTAGCTGCCTGCAAGCTAGCTCTGATAGCTTCTTTTACCTCTTTCGGTACATGCTCACATCCTTTTATCTCTCCCTTAATGTGAGCCAAATGTTCATTCAATCGTATTATACCTCCTCCCTGTAATTTCCTCCCCCAGAGCTTACATTCGATTCGGACCCTATCGCCATCTATTATTGTGCCGTATTGTCAGGTTGGATCTTATCAATGTACCATATTTATTTATTTCACTTGCATGAATGAGCAAACTATTAAATTTAATTACATGTGATATATTATTGCATGTTGATTAATAACATGTGATGATGCATGTGTCACACGTAATCATCATGTGACACATGTTGATTACTTGTGATACATCATTTATATGAATTAAACACCTCCCGTAATAATATATCACATCATCATATGATGATGTATATGTCACATCATCATATGACACATGTTGGTTACTTGTGTGAAATCATCACATGTTGATTACATGCGAATTAAACACATCCCGTGATGATGCATGTGTCACCGCATCATGTAATGATGTATGTGTCACATATTCATTACATATGTCACATCATCATGTGACACATACATCATTACATGTGAATTAAACACATCCCGTGATGATGTGTCACATCATAATGCGATGATACTTGTGTCACCGCATCATGTGACGATGCCTGTACCACATGTTCATTACATGTGTCACATCATCATGTAATGATGCATGTATCACATCATCATGTGACATGCTTATTACATGTGAATTAAACACATTCCATGATGATATGTCACATGTTGATTACATGTGTCACATCATCATGTGACGATGTATGTGTCATATCATCATGTGACATGCTTATTACATGTGAATTAAATACATCTCATGATAATGTGTCACATACACATTACATGTCTCACATCATCATGTGATGATCCATGTGTCACATGGATGGGCATCATCATTAGATTACATTAAAAATATTACTTGATATTATTCTAATTTTTATAATATTATATTACATTAATATATTTCATATTATTCTAATTTTTTTTACATTATTAATATTTAAAAGAGCAATTAATAATTTAATATATAATTTTTCTAAATATATAATATTATAAATCCATAGAAAAAATTTAATATATATATATATATTATCTAGGTTAAGAACCAATAATCGAATTTTTATGGTCTAGGTCAGGAAAAAATTAATCTAGGTGAGTATATCTAGGTTAGGTTAGATCTAGGTTACAAACCCTAAAAAAAGTCGATTTGGGGCACTTTAGAAACATATAAGGACTCAAATTTGATAGTTTTAACACAAAACTTTTAAATCTGGACTTAAAATTTTAAGATCTACCATATTTATGGATAGATATAGTAAAAATAACTTTAAAAATGTAAGAAAATAAAGAAAAATCAAGCTAAATGATAGAAAGTGCTACCTTTTCTATGATCTCCAGCGAAAACATGATGATCCCGAGCTTTCCTAGTGGTCGGTAGCCAAACTTTTGGTCTCCCGGTAACTAAGAAGTGAAGAGGAGGAAGAAACACTTGAGAAAGAGAAAAAAATGAGAGAAAAATGGGAGTAAATTCAGCTAAAACTCATACCCTTTAAGTGGCTGGGCCCACAAGAAAAATTTGAAATTATCGTCCGATAAGTTCAATGTATCGGACAACATGGGAGATAAATTGCCCGTATCGCCCGATACTTTGGTTATTTCATAGGGTGCCCGATAAAAACCCTATTTATCATCTTGGGCACCCCAGATACCGATACATCTCGGACGATATTTTGATCCATAGGTCAAAGATAAGGTAACGCCCCAAAAAATTAGCGTATTGATTTTCCCCAACTTCGATCACATTATTAACGGTGGAAAAGTCATAAAACAATTATTTTTTTCCAATGGGACTAATTGACCTTACCTATGGACACCACATGATGGCCAACTAACAGTGGGTATAGAGATTTCTCGACACTCGACCGCATAGTCCCCGGCCTCCTAAATTAATAGCAAGTGCGTCAGAATCATGGTTTGAAATCCCGAATTTTTAGGTTGCATGTCTAGGCCATTATCACCAAGTCGGGGGATCGCGGATAATTCAGCAAAGCTAAAACTCGATAAAATTCGGCTAAATTGACAAGCTCGGGAAATATTTAGAGTAAAATCTAAGAGAGAAAAAATAAGAAATAAAAAAATAAAACTAAAGTCTAAAAACAAGTTAAAAATTTAAAAATCACAATTTATTGAAAAAATCGTGAATTATTCATGTTTTTTTTAGAACACTTGAATTTTTGAAAAATTCAAGAATTATTCGGATTAATTCGTAGAACTTCAAATTCGTTTTGGTGACTATGGTCTAGGATGGACGTGTCGAGTATACGATGAAACCAAAATAACCTTTTCAAACGTCCGTACACTATTTTTTTTATTTTTTTTAATTAACAATGAGGTTAGAGGGACCTCACCCTTTCATTAAAAGAAAATGCAAAAAAAAAAAAAACAATCTTCTGGGGATTCAAAAAGAGCTTTGGCATCGTCATCACCCTCTAGGAACCCCAATCTAAACTTGACAAAAAAAAAGATGACAAAAACACCTACAAGCAAAGGCCTTGAGCATCTAGTAAGAAACTAAATAGTCAAGAGACCCGGCCCAACGGATCAACACCTGCCCAAACCCCAAAAAAGAGACCATCTACTCCCTAGCCAACCCCATATAACCCAGATCAATAGCATCCAGGCTAAGAATATAATCTTGGATAGAGTAAGGGGAGATCAGCTTTAAGCTCCTGGCCCATTGAAGAACTTTGACTTGGATCCGGTCAGTTAAAAAAGTATAATCCTTCTCCTTATCTTCAAAAATACGCCTATTCCTTTCTTTCCAAATCACCCAAAAAATAGCAAAGGGAATGAGATTCCAAATAGCACCGTGTCTCTGATTACCCTTAACACCGCACCAATGCCCTATCAAATCTCCACACCCTTTAGGCATAGCCCAACACTGATTGAACCACTTAAGGAAGAAGTTCCAAATCCTAACCGAAACACTGCAGTGGAGAAAAAGATGGGCAATACTCTCCTCCTCTTTTTTACACAAGACACAACGATTGGCCAAAGAAAAGCCCTTCTTTTTAGATTGTCCACCGTAAGCACTTTTTTTACCATAATTTGCCAAACGAAATAGACCACCCGATTTGGAGCCTTCGCCTTCCAAATCCAAAGCCAGGGAAGAGAGGGAGTAACAGCACTAGCTAACAACTTATACAGCTGGTTGACTTTGAAGACACCATCCGTCTCACCCGTCCACAGAGGGTGATCCGATACCTCTGGTCTAAAGGATAAAGCAGAATTTAACAGATAGAAAAGATGAGTTATCTCCCTAACCTCCACATCGTAAAGCCTCCTGATAGAGGAAACATTCCATACTACCTCACCACTACTTTGAATCTCAGCCATTTCGGTGGCCTTGTCTAGAGCATTGGGAGAGATACGAAAAATGCGGGGGATAAGCATTTTGAGAGGCTCCTTACTAATCCAGCAATCATGCCAAAAAGACGTGATAGTGTTGTTTCCAATAGAAATTTTAGATCGGAGTCTAAAAGCATCTTGCACTTTGTGAAAAGATTGCCAGAACCCTGATGAAATCCGAGGGAAGGAGACATCCCAACAGCAACCTCATGACCCGTATTTATCCATTAAGACACGCCCCCATAAGCTGTCTTTCTCAATTTGTATCAGCCATAACCATTTAGCAAGCAAAGACTCGTTGAAGACCTTAAGGTTGATGATTCTCATGCCACCGTCAACCTTGTCCCTACATAGCAGGCGCCAATCGACCATGTGAATCTTCGATTTCTCCTCCACACCCGCCCACAAAAAGTCCCTTTGAATTCTCTCCAATTTTTGAATCTCCGATTTTTGAATCACCCATGTCGGGCAATGAAACAAGGACATAAAAATACACAGGGAGCGTAGATATGGTGGATTTGATTAAAGAAATTTTGCCAGCAAACCAAATACTTTCCTTTCCAACCTTCAAGTTTCATTGCCGCCTTATCTATAATAGGCATCCAAAGATTTCTCCGAAGACAACCAGGCCCAATAGGGACACCTAAATAAGAAAAAGGCAACAGGGAAGAAGAGCATCCAAAAATCTCAGCAAGACTAGAAACTTCCTCCTCAGCAATCGATACTCCAATGAGTCAAGATTTAGCAATATTTACTCTCAGCCCCGAGACTGCTTCAAAGCCCAAAAGAGACGCCCTAATCCCCCGAAGAGCTGCATCGTCCCCATCAATAAATAAAATTGTATCATCCGCATATTGAAGATGAGAAATCGCACAACTGTGACAATGAACTTTGAAACCACTAAAGATCCCAATTTTTGTAGCTCTTCTAATCAGAGCCGACAGGCCCTCGGCTAGTAGAAGAAACAAAAAAGGAGAAAAGGGGTCACCTTGTCGTCTAAGCCTCTGCTCAGTGTGAAAGAAACCTTCTACAACACCATTAACTAGACTAGAAAGCCACACCGAAGGCAAACAACCTTTAATCCAAGCCCTCCACTTAGTGTTGAAGCCCATCCGACCCAATAGATAGTCTAAGAAACCCCAATCCACCATATTGTAAGCCTTCTCGAGATCAACTTTAAAAATCAAACCCTTCTTTTTCTTCTTGTGACAGGTATCTACCAGCTCGTGAGTAATAAGGATTTCGTCCATGATCTGCCTTTCCTTGAGGAAAGCGGATTGAGTATGAGAAATCAAACTAAGGAGCACCCCTTTGAGGTGAGTTGCTAAAGTTTTAGAAATGGCTTTATAGAGCCCATTCAAAAGACAGTGGGCCTGTAATCAATCACCTCGGACGCGCCAGCTTTCTTAGGGACAAGGGACACAAAAGTCGCGTTCATCTCTCAACTAATAACATCCCGAGACTGAAATTCTACAAAAGCTTTGATGAGATCTTTTTTGATGATCTCCCAACACCTATGAAAAAAAGCTATAGGGAAGCCATCAGGGCCCGGAGCTTTATCTCCCTTTATTTCAAACACTACGAACTTGATTTCGTCCTCGAAAAAATCCTTCTCCAACTGAACACATAAATCTAGTGAAATAAAAGGAAGAGCAATACTGTCAATCGATGGTTGAACCCACCCTTCACTTTAAAACCTACTACGGAAGTGGCTCACAAATTCCTTGGCAATCTCGTCATGGCTGTTGACAGTCACTCCATATTTTTTAATATTGGGAATGAAATTTTTTCTCCTCCTTTTTCAAAATCGCTTGCAATTCAGCCTGAGTAAAATTCTAATCTCCCTGTCATCCTGAGTCAACGGACATGATTCCTCCTTTTTGTCAAACTGTAATTGATGTGAATTTAATTGTGATGTTTTACTCGCAAGCACACGAATCAGAATGTATATAGTGGGTGCGGAGTATGAGATCGTTCCCACGAGGACTATTTTGGAAGATCTAAAAAAATGAGACAGTAATTCAAGAAATCTAGCAAGAACTAACAGTACCCTACCAATATTACGATTTAAGCGGTTTTATGAGATGATGATTACTGACTAAAAACTAAAATTTAATTGATGATTCAAAAATAAAAATAAAGATGAAGATGTTAAAGCCTCCCATCTTTGGTTTGTTCTTCCCGTAATACAAATCTAAGGATTAAACTATGAGATAAATCATTGAAAATGATCTTTTATGGAAGATAAATGGTCAAAACCAGAATAGGTTCCATGTTGCATCCCTGCAATCAGGACTTAATTTCAAAGATAATTTTCATATATAGATCTGGGATCAAGGGCATGGTTCGGCACACTTGATCTCATATGCATATAAAAATCATCTCCAAAGTAGGTAAAAATTTCAACAAGAATACCACCATAGATCTGAGATCAAGGGCATAGTTCGGCACACTTGATTTCAGATTAGGGAGTAATTAAGATAAAATTACCATTACAGATCCAAGATCCAGGGCATGGCTCGGCACACTCGATCCCGGGCATGGCTCGGCACACTCGATCCCGGATCTTAATCGTAAGTAAATCTACATGATGAAAGCAAAAAAACCATATAACAATGATTGGGATAAAATTACCGTCACAGATCTGAGATCCAGGGCATGGCTCGACACACTCGATCTCAGTTAGTAGCGGGGATTTCATCTGTTCGTGACAACATAATAACCATAAAATAAGATCTCATATTTTAATCCTAGATTCATATTATTAAAAGTACATCCCTCGGATGGGAATCATTAGATCTCCATCCCTAAGAAATTAGCCACACATATTGTAATTAAATGACATAAATAAATAAGGAACGAAAAATAACATTAATTTAATTAATTAAAAATACCTTAACCTTCAATAGAAATTCTTTGATCTACAAGTACGATGATCTTCATAAACGAAATTAACAATGCTCTTTACTAATCTTTAAATTTAAAGTAGGAATCAACTGAACAAAAATACTAAATTGAAGAAAGGAATACTGAAAAGAATAAAGGAACAAAGCTCTCAAAAAGAATAATTAATTCTCTCTATCTCAACGTCTATAAAAAAATAAAAATATCTAATCTCCCCCTGATCCGAGTTATTGATTTTGCTTTAAATAGTATCCAAGTTGCGTAGGTTCCCTGGCTCGAAAAGTCAAGGTCGATTAATCGACTCCGGGGGGTCGATGCATCGACCCTCCTAAAAATCTGCAATAGGAGTCAGTTCCATCGCAAATAGAATTCTCTTACTCGATTAATCGAGTGTATGGTCGATTAATGAACCTTCCTTTAATTTTTCAGCCAAAAAGTGCCTTTTTATGTCAGACTCCGTCACTGTCCTCGATTAATCGAGTGTAAGATCAATTAATCGACGTTCCCAGATTTTCGTGAATTCCAGCCCACTTTTATATCAGACACTGCCTCGGTATTTTGGCCATAATTGTTTACTCTAAACTCAGATTGATATGATTCTTATGGCGTTAGAAAGCTGGTAGAAAACTCTACAACTTTTGTGTTTTGGCAATTTCATGAATCAAACGTCTTGATAGTCCAAATTGAGCTGTAAGTCGCACCAAGTTCTCGATGACCCAAAGTTGCAGTGTTTGATATTATTTTCGGGATTCTTGAGCTATTTTATGCACTTGGATTATATTTACCTGAAACACTTCAAATCTAGTAATTCTCATCAGATAGCCTTCATCGGATGGCTAAATGTAGATATTTAGGGGTGAAATATCATCATATTTCACTGCTCATCAGTAATAATCCTAATTTTTGTTAATACTGAATCATTGACTTTTAATGAGAAGCTGAGATTATGAAAAAGTACCCCGCGCTTATCGCCTCATGTACGTAATTTTTTAGAACGAAAATATTATAAGGGAGAGAGAATATAACAGTTCAAATTTTTGGACTTTATTTTAATGGTGGTAAATGATGTACTACACCGTGCACTGTGCTAATGCTCCACACTAGAATCGGAACTCACCCTCTTGTTAAAAAAATTTTAATTTTTCTTAAACTAATATTATACTCATTGTGAAGTGCTCGTCGATATGATTCCAATGATATATAATTTATCGATTTTTGACAAGAATATAAAAAGTTATGCCCATTTTAAGTAATCAAGCAAGTTAAAGGGTATAACTGTAATTTCGGGAAAGAAACACCATTTGCTTTGGTCCTTATACAAAGCGCTCGAACCAAACCTTTTCTCAAGCTATCCAAATCACGTATGAATTCTTCTTCGGTATAAAAACTCCTATTTTATTAAAGGGTTTTTTGCAAATATCCCCTGAGTTATACTGATATTACAAATAACCCCCCAGTTATAGGTATTTGCTCTAAACCCCTACTTAGCATTTTGGTGTTCATAAAACACCCTCTTTAATGGATGCAACTTTAAATGGTTAACCAGCCATTAAATAATAGTCTAAATACCATATTTATCCTTTTTTAAATTAAATTACTAACTTGTCACCCTCTGCATGTAATTGGAGTTGGCAGCCCTCCACTTACAAAAAAGAGTAGTTTTAAATCCACCCACCAAATCTTTGAGTTCACCCACACTAAAAAACATTGACTGCATTGAATCGGACGATGGAGATCATTTATCGTCCCAACCTTTCACACGATGGATCTTGAGATCACGGAGGCACCATTAGACGGATGACTGCATTGAATCAGACGATGGAGATCATTTATCGTCCCAACCTTTCACACGATGTATCTTGAGATTATGGTGGCACCATCAGACAGTTGACTGCATTGAATTGGACGATGGAGGTCGTTTATCGTCCCAACCTTTCACACGATGGATCTTGAGATCATGGTGGCACCATCAGACGGTTGATTGCATTGAATCGGACGATGGAGATCGTTTATCGTCCCAACCTTTCACACAATGGATCTTGAGATCATGGTGGCACCATCAGACGGTTGATTTTTTATTTCATGTGGTACACACCCAAAAAAATGACCTTAAAATTAATTTTAACCGTGTACGTGATGTTAAGGTCACTTTTCTGAGATGTGTGCCACGAAATAAAACATTGATCGTCTAATGGTATGACTAAACGATCTCCATCGTCTGATTCAATGCAATCAATGTATTTTAGCGTGGGTGAACTCAAAGATTCGGTGAATGGAAGCAGACGCTGTTAGACAATCCAATTCCTAAAATAAAATAAAAAGATAAATTTTTTGTACAGAATGATAATATGAAGTACTACACCATTATTATATAATGGTTACCATTATACCAACGATGATATGGTAGTGAATCCGATCAATTGTATAATCAGTAATTCATCAAATTGTAGCAATCAATCGAATTTGGAATTTTTCTAATCCATAACTGGGCCTCAAAGCTCGGGTTCTGTGGGGTAGACTAACAGGTTGGATGGACACGATATTTTATATACAATCTAGGAAATAAGAGGGTTTTGAACCGGATCAGGTCAGATGAGTAGGGGATCGAGTCCGGTCGGCTTTCAAAATTTTGGCCTACCCTGACCCATTGACAACCTAATCTTCACTGATTTTTAGGTCTTGATAGTTGAAGGAGCAAGTTTTCGACACAATAGACTCTTCATAAGCTTGATATTCTCTTGATGTCGATGATGCCGATGATGGCCCAACAATGAAAATACCCAATCTGCATTATGAGTTATGACGTCACTTTTAGTAAACTCCACTTGGATACAACAAAGCTGGAGGATAAACCTATAAAATCGGCCTTGTTTAGCAACCCAGGTTCTAAGGATCGGCTAATACCGAGAAAAAAAATTGTATCGATAAGTATCGGTCAATATCAATTGGTCTTTCATTTGATGGATTTTGAATCATATAGGAAATTGGAGGGATGGGTATTTTGAGTGGAACATGTAGATTGAAGGTTTTCTTTTAAAGAATAATTCCATCGTTTGCCACAACCATTGGTTGAGTATTCGTCCAAACGTTAGCATACTTTAATGGGGAATCACCCATCTGATGAGTCTTGAATCTGATGGGTGAATGAAGGGTCTTTTAGAAGAGTGCCTTTAAATCCACCCACTGAATCTTTAAGTTCACGCACGCTGAAACAGGTTGATTGAATTGAATCGAACGATGGAGATCATTTATCCTCCCAATCTTTCACACGATGGATCTTGAGATCATGATCGTACCATCAAACGGTCATTGTTTTATTTCACGTGACACACATCTCAAAAAAGTGACCTTAACATCACGTGCATACTTAAAATTGATATTAAGGTCACTTTTATGGGTGTGTACCACATGAAATAAAAAATAGGCCATCTAATGGTACGCCCATGATCTAAAGATTGATCTCATGAAAGATTGGGACGATAAACAATCTCCGTCGTTTGATTCAATCCAATCGATGTGTTTCAGCATGGGTGAACTAAAAGATTTTGTGGGTGGATTTAAAGGTACTCCTTTTAGAATAGTGGTAAATTATAATGGCATGACTTGTAAATAAAGGTGAATGAAGGGTCTTCTAGAATGGTGATAAACTTTAATGGCATGACTTGTAAATATAGATGAATGAAAGGCCTTTTAGAATGGTGGTATTTTTAAAATATTGCTTTCATTAAAGGCAAAATAGACTTTCCATACATAAACTCACGGCTAGTTAATGGCAGGGTAACAGTAGGGGGTTATATGAAATAGAAACACAAAAGTAGGGGCTGGAGAATAAATACTCATAACTCAGGGAGTTTCTTATAATATTAGCATAACACAGGGGGGTATATGCAAAAAACCCTTTATTAAATCGTTTACGAAAAGTGTTAATTAGAGTTGACCTAAAATTTTATACCATTATAAATAAAACTTTAAAAACTCTCTACTCTCTATAATCAGAAATTATTCTCTCTCAAGACTTAGACGAACCGATGGCTTGGGCATTAATTTTTCAACCCGAACCGTCGCAGATCTATCGTTCACGCTTCAAGAGGTGGGTACCCATCAATTCATTTTGTTCTTCTCAGATGCTGTCACATAGGATGTGTTCGATCGCGCATCGACGAGTTTAAAAATCTTATTTAAACCTAAATATCTCATAAATTAATAGACCTATATGTTTAATACTATGCTTTCCCTTGAAAGTTGTATATTTTGTAAGTCGGGTTTATATGTTATTTCTCTTTTCTTTGCAAGAATCTCTTTGTTTGAGCTATTAATATTTTACCTTCTATTAGGTCTGCATTTTTAATATATCTACTTCCTCTTAAATCTACATACTAATTAAACATGAATATCTTTAAGTATGATAAATCTGCATGTTTAGTATTTTATTTTTTTATTAAAATTGCATGAATTGTAAGTCGGATTTATATGTTGTTTCTATTTTCTTTTTTAAACAACTCTTTTGTTTGGGCTATTAATATTTTACCTTTTATTAGGTCTGCATATTTAATATGTCTACTTCCTCTTAAATCTACATACTAATTAAATATGAATATCTTTCAATCTGATAAATCTGCATATTTGATATTTTATTTTCTACTAAAGTTGCATGATTTGTAAGTCTGATTTATATGTTGTTTCTTTTCTCTTTTTAAATAATTCATTTATTTGGCTATTTAATATTATACTTTTCTATTAGGTTCTTTATATTTAATATTTTATCCTCTTTTAAATCTGTAAAATTAATTAAACTCTGATATATGTAAATCTGATAGATTGACTTAATTGGAATAATACCTTATTGAGATTATTTATTTCTAAATTTATATAGTTAGCAATTTACTCTTTTATTAAAACTGTAATTTTATATTCATGTTTATCTAAAATTAAGTAAACATTAAAATTTAAATAATATTCTTGTTTATCTAACCTCATTAATTACATCTCGAATATAAACACTACAAAAAATAAGACTATTAGCGGCAATTTTTTTAACAAAAAACTGCCGCTATTAATCCTGTCGCTACCAAAAACTGCCGCTATTACTCTTTCCACTACCAAAAATGCCTTAATAGCAAGTGCCGCTGAAACTCCTTATTTTTATAGTGAAAGAAGAAAATAAGTAAAATTAATTAAGCTCTAAGATACTATGAATTTGATATATCTATATAATTAGAAATTTACCCTTCTATTATAATGATATATTATTATTATAAATTTATAGTATTATTTATTAAGTCCTAAAACTAAACTATGCACTTATTTTATTTAAAAAAATTATAGATTGCACCATCTTGAAGTTGCGGGTCCGAACTCGCGGCTACGAACCCAAATTCGCGGCCACGCACCTGAGCTCGCGATCATTGATGTACCTGTCTTGATATTTTGGCCATAATATTTTACTTCGAGCTCGGATTAATGTGATTCTTGTGGCATTGAAAAGAAGACAGCGAGCTTTACAACTTTGTATGAAATAGTCATTTCACGAATCTGACATTTTAGAGGTCAAAATAGAGCAATAAGTCGGGTTCAATTTTGAATGACTCAAGGCTACTCGAATTTAATATTATTTTCTAATTTTTATGACCAAAGTCCCTGTGTATATTATATCTTAACGTCTTTCGATTGATGGTCATGATAAATTATAACTTAATAATTATAAATATCATTTAATTTAATTATCCAATTATTATATATATATATATATCAATTTATCGCTTCAACGCAATCTCTTCGATAACATAAAGTGTTAAAAATTTGATACCTCGTGAAACTCAAACTCTGACCTTCAAGTTATCGAAATCACATTTATAACCCTATTCTATAATTATATTAGTGTGATATAAATAAATATAAATATAAACATAACCAAAATCTAAGTGTAAATCGTTCTGTACATGTGATACTTTTGTATTTGCACCCTAATCAATTTATATGAGTTAAGGATATGTTAGATCATCAGTACGAGAGTGTATGAGATCATGCATATGCTTAGGCGTGATGATTCGCTGAGATGGTATCGAAGCGAGAAATACACCGTATTTGCATGTCTTACAACTCATAGTGGAATGGGACCCATGACGAATCGGGTGAGTGCGAATTCAATGTAACCTTGTATACGGTGGCATATACGGTGGCCCGATCACCCCTAGTTCAAATATAATAGTATAAGTTATGAGTTGAGTTATGAGATTCGACCATAGGCTTTAGCTGTGGTAAGGTCTCTTCTACGATCACGTGAAACTCAAAATATTGGCGTCCATGTACGAATGCAACACCTCTATGATAGTATAGGCTATCACACGAAATATATACAGATTACTATGGAACCTTTTCCTTGGAAAGCGTGAATTAGGAAAGTTACCCACTATAGCTTATCGTAGGATTAAGTTTAAGAGTATGATAAAATATGAGTACGAGATAAGATAAATTAATATACGAGTACGATAATAAGACATTACTGTGTAGGCCAGCAAAAGATTAAGAATATAAATCTCTGTACATGTCATTCTTTACATAGCCACCGTAAGGGCAACAACATCTTTCAATCAAGATGGATCTCTGAGAGAGATTATGAGTATGAGTATGTTATAAGTGACTTTGGTCATTATGTCTCCCCATTTGGTGGATGGTGGAGTATGAGTATGACATGACGGCGTTATGATATGGTGGTATGATACTATATTGACCCTCCCATAGTAGCTCGAGCAGCGACTCTGGCACAGGTCGTTTAAAATTTTACGAGTATGTTAGTTACGCTTATGCGATGTACAGACGTATGTGCGAGAATGATAATAAGACATGGTATGATATGTTATAAGATATGGTAAGGTACGTTAGGATATGAGTGTCTAGATCATGGTTTTACATTTATGATATGATATTTATTTGCGATACATAAATGATTTTATCTTTCTCTTGCTACTTGCTTTGAGATATTATGTTTATCACTCACTTGATGCACCCTGATGTGAATTTTAATTGTAATGTTTTACTCGCAAGCGCATGAATTAGATTGTATATAGTGGGTGCGGAGTACGAGATCGTTCTCACGAGGGCTATTTTTAAAGATCTAAAAAGATGAGACAGCAATTCAAGAAATCTATCAAGATCTAACAATATTCTACCAATCTTATGATTTAGGTAGTTTGATGAAATGATAATTACTGACTAGAAACTAAAATCTAATTGATGATTCAAAAATAAAGGTAAAGATGAAGATACTAAATCCTCCCATCTTTGGCCCGTTCATCCCATAATATAAATCTAAGGATTAAACTATAAGATATATCATTGAAGAAAATATCTTTTATGGAAGATAAATGGTCAAAACTCTGAAAAGTTCCACGTTGCATCCCTGCAATCAGGACTTAACTTCAGAGATGATTTCCATATATAGATCTGGGATCAAGGGCATGGCTCAGCACACTTGATCTCAGATACAAATAAATATCATCCCCAAAGTGGGTAAAAATTTTAATAAGAATACCACCATAGATCTGAGATCAAGGGCATGGCTCGGCACACTTGATTTCAGATCAGGGAGTAATTAAGATAAAATTACCATTACAAATCCAAGATCCAGGGCATGGCTCGGCACACTCGATCCCGGATCATAATCATAAGTAGATCCACACGATGAAAGTAAAAAGACCATATAACAATGATTGGGATAAAATTACCGTCACGGATCTGAGATCCAGGGCAGGGCTCGGCACACTCGATCCCAATTAGTGACGGGGATTTCATCCGTTCGTGATAGCATAACAACCATAAACTAAGATCTCATATATTAATCCTAAATTTATATTATTAGAAGTGCATCCCTCGGATGGGAATCATTAGATCCCCATCCCTAAGAAATTAGCCACACATACTGTAATTAAATGACATAAATAAATAAGGAATGAAAAATAACATCAATCTAATCAATCAAAAATACCTCAACCTTCAATGAAAATTCTTTGAACCACAAGTACGATGATCTTCAGAAACAAAATTAACAATGCTCTCTAATAATCTTTGAATTTAAAGTAGGAATCAACTAAACAAAAATAATAAATTGAAGGAAGGAATACTGAAAAGTTAAGGGAACAAAACTTTCAAAAAGAAAAATAAAAAATCTCTATCTCTACGTCTATTCTAAAAAATAAAAAAAACTCTAATTCTCTAACAATTAATTCTCTAAAATTTCTAACTCGAAGTGTTGGTTCGGGTTTAAATAGTTTCTAAGTTGCATAGGTTTCCCAGTTCGAAAAGTCAGGGTCGATTAATCGAGCTTGTAGGGTCGATGCATCGACTCTGCAAAGAATCCCTAAAAATCTGCTTTAAAGTCCCTTCCGTGTCAGACTATTCTCTGTGCCTCGATTAATCGAGCAAAAGGGTCGATGCATCGACCTCCCAGATTTTCGTGAATTCCAGCCCACTTTTGCATCAGACACTAATTCGGTAATTCGGCCATATCTTTCTACTCCAAACTCGGATGGATATGATTCTTGTGGAGTTGGAAAGCTGACAGAAAACTCTACAACGTTTGTGTTTTGGCAATTTTATGAATCTAACATCTTGATGGTCCAAATTAAGCTGCAAGTCGCACCAAGTTCTTGATTACCCAAAGTTACAGTGTTTTGACATTATTTTCAGAATTCTTGGGCTATTTTCTGCACTTGGATTGTATTTACCTAAAACACTTCAAATATAGTAATTCTCATCAGATAGCCTTCATTCGATAGCTAAATGTAGGTATTTAGGGATAAAATATCATCATATTTCACTACTCATCACACCTCCAAACCTACACTTTGCTAGTCCTCAAGCAAAGCAAACTAAAGAAAAATAAATGTCACTTTCATAGGGAGCACGATTACAGTTCGCATGTGCAACAAGCCTTTAAACCCCTAGGTGATCCCTAGTGGAGGAGTTGTGTCTCCTAAGGGTTTACAGTGAAGTTACCCACAAACTTCAATATATTTTTGAAACCATCGATAAAATTGAGTTTTCTAAACATGATTTTGATAACATATATATACCATTCAAAACTCAAAATCATTAATCAATTCAATATGCGAATTCTCAATTTTAAATAACAATGTTATACTAATCATACTAGTATTCATTCAAATTAGTCTAATGCTTAAATCGTTAGATAACTCATCCATTCATGCCTAAACATGAAGTGTGTGCATAACCATACCAAAATTTATCCATCTCAGAACTAGTTCAAACCGGAAACCGTCGGATTTGTTGTTTTGACTCAATCCTCACTTTAGGTATACTCTTGAAATAAAATCACTCTAATGATGAGTAAGTTTTCGCTCATATGTGAGAGATCAATACAAAACAAGCAAAAAATTCTCACATGATAAATGAAACATGGTGCAATCAATGAACAAAAATAAATCTCATAAGAAGATACTTGTATATCCTAAGCATGTCATATCAAGTGTTATAAGTATCACATATTTACTCTCCACAAGGCAGTTACCAATGCAAGATCAGATCATGAAGGTCTTTTTAGGATTGTAATGAGGCTCAGGTAAGGGTAGGAAAGAATTTGAAGTTGGGATTCAAAATTTCTAAGAAATCGGAAATGTAACAACTTTTTATTTTTCTATTTCTTCTCTTTTTCTTTTTTCACTCCTTTTTCTTCTTTTGAATTTTATTTTCTTGAAGCACCTCATATTTTCATTATTTTTCATAGTTTTCTTTTTCTTTTTTTTTCTCCCCTTTTTTTTTTTTTTATTTTTGTCATACACTCTCAGTAAACACCACAACTCGATATCTCTCCACTTACTCTCTTTTTGTTCATTCTCATCCCTCGTTTCTAATTTCTCATAAATAAGAAGGGTAACGCTTAATTTTTAGAAATGGTGAAGGGTTAAAGGTTAACGTGGCTTATCAAAGAATGTATAAAGGTAAATTTTTCAATTGGCTCAAAGGGGTACTAGAAGGATAAACTTATATAAGGTGGGGTATTTTAAGCACAAACGAGCCAAAGATGACCCTCAATCATATCCTTAAAAGATGGTAACCTTGCCTATTTATCTTGAGTAGATATACAGTACGTTCTAACATGATGATATGAATTTGATTTCATGCAAAGTCACAAGCCAAAATAAAATATATGAGATTATGCAAAGTAATTCGTATTCAAAGAAAACTCCGAGTTTCTGTATTCACTCATCAATGACGGAAAATTAGCTCTAAAGCTCACTGGGTTTAGTCTCCACTAAGAACCTAAGATTTAACGTTCAAAACAGTTCATCGATTTTTAAGTCTTAGCTTGGTATAAGTACAAAAAATTTTAAGCATGAATATCAAAATTATCCACAAACTATCACATTAAGCTTCATCATCCTGGGTACAAGTAATCAAAATATGACATCAATATTCTCAAAATTAAATTCACATGCATTATCAACTAAAGTTTGAAAACAATCGCAAAATAATGTGCATGATGACTTCAAAATTAATTTTTTTTCATTTAAAAAAAAAAAAATTTTTTTTTTTTTTTACATTAAAAATAAGTGACGCAAAATAAATAATCATACCTCCAAACCGAAAGATGACAATGTCCTCATTGATTGAAATAAGTATTACACCCCCAAACTTGTTGAAAAGAACCTCAACACAAAGATCAGGTGCAGAGAATATGTGCATCAAATTGGAACATGACCAAAAATTTATTGAAGGGAATAAGGGTACACTATTTAGGGAATTAAAAACAACCTAAACTAAATAAAAAACTAATATTCTAGAACTAAATATACAAAAGAAATAAATCCTAAATCCTAAACTAAACATGAATCCAACTCCATTAATCATTGGTAGGCGGACCCATCCACTTTGGTTCACTTAAATCGATGTTCTTAGGCACAGGAAATAATTTCTCCCAGAGATCAAGGGAAAATTGATGAGACACCGCCGATTATATGGATGGAGGCGGAAAGGCGACAGTAGGAGATGGAGATGGGAGAGGTGGTGACATAATCACATCAATTATGGCGATATCAGTATTAATGCACGGTGTAGGAGATTTGGAATGATTTACCTTCTTTCTAGATGGTTCTTCCCAAGAAGGAATGATCATCGGATCGAGGCCGATGATTTTAACTGTGCTAGGCTCAAAAGGGACTGTTCGATGAAAGCGGCGCTCCCGCTTTTTAGCAGTCTCCTCCATCTTTGATAACCGTGCTCTGGTGAGATAGAATCGTTGGGCCATGAGAAGGTAGGGCAAGATTTAATGGAATGTGAGCCTAAGGGTGAATATAAAGAAAAAATTTATAGAGTTGAAATAGGAGTGGAGAGAGGTGTCCCGCAAAAAAACTAATAAAAAGTGTGGCAGTACGCATGAGGGACTCCTAAAGACGAAAGAAAAGTGGAAAAATAGAGTCCCAATAGGGTTCTATTCCAAAAAGTGGGGGTCGATTAATCGACACAGGCCCTCGATTAATCGACTTAAATCGAGGCAGTAAAAAAACAAAAAACACATGCACAGAAATAAAAGTTGATGAATCGACTCTATAAGAGTCGATTAAGCGACTCCAAATAAAACAAAACTGACAGAATTCGAAAAGGCAGCACAATTTTCAATGCTGATTAGTCGATGCATCGACTCTATGAGTCGATTAATCGACTAATAAAAAAGTCAGCCCCCTCATAAATGTAGTCTTCTTGAAAAAGGAGACTCCATCATTACAGTCGATTAATCGACACCAAGAGGTCGATTAATCAAGTGGAAGGGTCGATTAATCGAGAAAAAGCAAATTATTTTTTTTTTTTTTAGATAAACTAACCAAAAGACATCACACAAAATTGGGTTACCTCCCAATGAGCGCTAGTTTAATGTCGATAGCTCGACCATATGAATTGCTCAGTCAGGGTGAGCCATTGGATCACTCAAAGAAAGAGTGTCAGAGAATGCAGTTGCATCCTCTAGGAACGGTTTTAATCTTTGACCATTAACTCGAAAAACATTCCCGTATCTCTGATTGATAACATCAACTGCCCCATTGGGGAGTATTCGAGAGATTTTGAATGGACCACTCCACCTGGTTTTTAGTTTCCCGGGGAATAGGTGAAGTCTAGAATTGCAAAGTAAAACATGTTGACCAACGACGAAAGATTTACATAGAATAGATTGATCATGAACCCGTTTTATACGGTCCTTGTACGATTTAGCACAGTCATATGCATCAGCACGGATTTCTTCTAATCCATTTATTTACAAACCCCTTTGGGTACCAAATTTCAGGTGATCAAAATTCAATGACTTAATGGCCCAAAATGCTCGTTGTTCCAGTTCAACCAGGAGGTGGCAACCTTTACCAAAAACCAACCGATACGGCGACATGACAATCGGAGTTTTAAACGCAGTTCGATACGCCCATAGAGCGTCGTTCAGTTTTAGCGACCAGTCTTTACGGTTCGGATGGATTGTCTTCTCTAAAATCTGCTTAAGTTCCCGATTAGAGACTTCAACTTGGCCACTTGTCTGAGGATGGTATGGTGTAGCAACTTTGTGTGTGACACCATATTTCTTCATTAATTGGGTGAACACTTTATTGCAAAAGTGCTTTCCACCATCGCTGATTATCGCCTTTGGAATACCAAAACGTGAAAATATTTGATCCTTGAGAAATTTGATCACTACTTTGTGATCATTTGTTTTACACGCCACAGCTTCAACCCATTTCGAGACATAGTCAACCCCGACAAGGATGAACGTGTTTCCAAACGAATTCGGGAAAGGACCCATAAAATCGATCTCCCAAACATCAAATAATTCAACTTCTAAAATTAGATTGAGCGGCATCATGTTGCGCTTTAAGATCCGGCCCAGCATTTGACAGTTGTGACAATATTTGCAATGCTGATGACAATCCTTAAAGATCGTCGACCAGTAAAAATCACTTTGGAGGATCTTTGCTACAGTCTTTTTGGAACTAAAGTGACCTCCACAAGCTAACTCATGACAGAATGAGATAATCCGTGGTTGCTCAGACTTAGGAATACATCTTCGTATGATCTGATCAGGACAGTATTTGAATAAATACGGATCTTCAAAAAAGTAGTGTTTCACCCGAGCTAAGAAAATGGATTTCTCATTCTTCGACCAATGGTGAGGTAATTTCTCGGTGACTAGGTAATTGACAAGATCCGCATACCAAGGTGGGCAATCAATCCTGAACAACTATTCATCTGGGAAGTTCTCCAAGATCTGAACAGGATCATCAGATTTCTCAATAATTATTCGTGACAAGTGATCTGCCACCACATTTTCTGAGTCTTTCTTGTCTTTGATCTCCAAATCGAACTCTTGCAACAACAAGATCCATCTGATTAAGTATGATTTAGCATCTTTCTTAGCGAACAGATAACGCAGAATAGCGTGATCTGTAAATACCATGACTTTAGATCCTAATAAATAGGATCAAAATTTATCCAACGCGAAAACTACTGCTAAAAGTTTCTTTTCAGTGGTCGAATAGTTCAACTGGGCATCGTTAAGAGTACGACTCGCATAGTAGATTACATGCGGTAATTTTTCTATTCGTTGTCCCAGAATAGCTCCAATTGCATAATCAGAGGCGTCGCACATGATTTCGAACGGGAAGTCCCAATTCAGAGATTGAATTATCGCGGCTTTTATCAATTCAGCCTTAATGGTTTCAGAGGCTTGCAAACATTTATCATCAAAGAGGAATAGGGCATCCTTTGAGAGTAAGCTGCATAGCGGTCGCGCTATCTTGCTAAAATCTTTAATAAAATGGCGATAAAAACCGGCGTGTCCCAGAAAAGATCTGATTTCCTTCACTGTCCTCGGTGGTGGTAAATTGGCAATTAAATCAACTTTAGCCTTATCAACCTCGATACCCTGGGACGATATGATGTGTCCCAAAACAATGCCATCTTTAACCATGAAGTGACATTTTTTCCAGTTAAGAACAAGGTTCTTCTCCTGGCATCGTGCAAGCACTAGCGACAAATGATTCAAACAGTCAGCAAAAATATTTCCATGGATCGAGAAGTCATCCATGAAAACTTCGAGGAATCGTTCGATCATATCCAAAAAAATACTCAGTATACATCTTTGGAATATAGCTGGTGCATTACAAAGCCCAAATGGCATTCGTCGGTAGGAGAAAGTACCAAAAGGGCATGTGAATGTGGTTTTCTCTTAATCCTCAGGTGCAATGACTATTTGGTTATAACCGGAATAGCCATCGAGGAAGCAATAGTAATCATGCCCGGCCAATCTTTCTAACATCTGATCGATAAACGAAAGTGGAAAGTGATCTTTTCTCGTCATCAAATTTAACTTCCGATAATCAATACACACTCTCCAACATGTTTGAATTTTTGTAGGAATTAGTTCGTTTTCCTCATTCTTCACCACTGTGACTCCCGACTTCTTAGGGACCACTTGTGTGGGGCTAACCCATTTACTGTCAGAGATGGGGTATATGATTCCAGCATCTAAAAATTTTATTACCTCATTTCAGACCACGTCTTGTACTATAGGGTTCAGTCTCCTCTGTGGTTCCCTAGAAGGCTTAGCATTGTCTTCCAAATGGATTCGGTGCATACACACCGTCGAACTAATGCCTTTGATATCTTTTATTGACCATCTGAGGGCATTTTTATGCTCTTTGAGTACATTCATGAGTTGGCCTTCATGATTCGCATCCAATTTTGATAAGATTATGATGGGTTGAGTTTCATTCTCCCCCAGGTAGGCATACTTGAGATTTTTCGGAAGAGATTTAAGTTCTAAGGGCACTTTCTCCTCCTCTTTCGGCTTTTCCTTGATTAATTAAATTTGAGCTCCACAATCTATTTTCTTTTCTTCTCCCAGAAGTGGTGTGGAGTCTAACATGTGATTCACTTCTTGGATCAGTTGATCCACATCAAAATTTTCTCCAAAATGCGCAAGACAAGCTGCTAAAGGATCTTCAGTTTCGGATGCATGAAATATTTCTTCTACGATTTCATCGAGTATGCATGCTTGTGCATGTTCATCATCCTCCATGGGCTGCTTGGCAATATTAAAAATGTTCAGTTCCACTGTCATATTCTCGAATGACAGATTCATGATCCTGTTTTGACAATTGATCAGTGCATTGGAGGTGGCTAGGAATGGTCTTCCTAGGATCACTGGAATGTTATTCTTCAAATTTTATGCCAGTTCAGTGTCTAGAATAACAAAATCTACAGGAAAGTAGAAAGAATCTACCTTGATGAGGACATCTTTGACAATTCCATGAGGGATCTTTACGGACCGATCAGCTAACTGAAGGGTCATCGCAGTGGTCTTAAGCTCTCCCAATTCAAGCTCCTTATACATAGAATAAGGCAACAAGTTGACACTTGCTCCTAAATCCAAAAGGGCCTGATCAATACGGTTATCGTCGATGATGATTGAAATTGTAGGACAACCTGGGTCCTTGTATTTAATTGGGGGCTTTGCTTGCAACACTGAACTAACCTGCTCGGCTAAGAAAGCCTTTTTCGGAATATTGGTCTTTCTTTTGATTGTGACCAATTCCTTTAAAAATTTAACATAAGCAGGTACTTGGCGGATGACATCCAGGAAGGGAATATTAATTTTTAATTGCTTGAAAATCTCATTTATTTCTTTTACATCGCAATTTTTTCGTGGTGCCATCAATCTTTGCGAGTACGGTGCTTTAGGAACAAAACTTTTCTTCTGTTCACTCCTTTCTTCTGATATTTCTTTTGCTTGTACTTTTTCCTCAATTTCTTCTTTCTCTTCAGATTTCTTCTCTCCATCAGACTTTGCCTCCTCTGGCAACAGTACTTTGTTATCGACCTGCTTTCTAGATCTCAACGTTGTGATCGCCTGAATTTATTGTTGATCATCATCTTGTGTTAAAGTTGATGTTTGTTCAACAACCATCTGAACTCCTGGGTTAGGAACTGGTTGGCTAGGAAACGATCATTTTTCTCTTTCACAGAAAAAGTTGCCAATTGCCCAGTTTGGGTCTCCATTTTAGAGATTGAGGATGTGTAAGAATGGATAAGTTTCATCAGGTCCTCAGTAGATGGAGTTTGTGTATGAGGACGTTGGGCAGTATTTTCCAGTGGATTGTTAAATCCGGGTGGTGGAAACGTTGGCACAAGATGTTGTTGTGGTTGGTTTTGATAACCTCCCATTGGTTGTGCAAACTAAAAATTCTGGTTCAATTGCCGTGACTGCCCAAGCTGATTTTGATTGTATTGAAATTGATTTGGATTATTGAACCCTTGCTGTTGAAATTGCCCTTGATCGTAGTTCTGCTGCGGTCCTTGGTTGAAATTTTGTTGGGGATAAAAGTTCGTCCCCTGTTTCCTGGGCTGTATTCTTTGATTATCTTATTTCCATGAGATATTTGGATGATTTCTCCAGCTATTTGGGTTATTCTCATTGAAAATGTTTCCTCGATTCCGCCCATAGTGATTCACAATATTTAGTTGTTCAGATGTGTCTTCATGGTAGTTCTGCATTGAAGGATAATCATCTGCCATATGCCTTGGACTTGCACAAATTGAACATGACTCAGATTGTGTATTTACCATATGCACATTCTTCTTTAATTTCAATTCCTCCACTTGTTGAGTGAGGAACTCAATTTTAGCCACCAAATCTGGGGAGTCCTTTACTACGTATAGTCCTCTCTTCTTGGTTGAACTTCCAGCTTGATCACGGGCTTTGACTGGTTGTTCCTGAGTCTTTGTGAAATCCCAGCGCTGAGAATCCTCAACCAGCTTTTCTAGGAAAGCATAAGATTCAGTTTCCTTGAGGCTCAGGAATCCTCCGCCATTCATTGACTCCACCAGATGTCTATTAGGTTGACTTAGTCCATTGTAGAAACACTGGACTAATCTCCACTTTGAGTATCCATGGTGTGGACATTTTAGTAAGAGATCCATGAATCTATCCCAAGCTTCATATAATCTCTCATCTTCCTCTTGTGTGAAATCCGTGATTTCACGTCTAAGGGCATTCGTCTTCGCCATAGGGAAGAACTTTGACAAAAACTTTTTGACAATCTGACCCCAGGTGGTTATGGATCCCGATGGTAGAGAATTTAACCAAACTTTTGCTTTATCCTTTATAGAGAAAGGAAACAAGCGCAGCCTAACAGATTCTTCGCTGAAATTTTGGTAAACAGATGAGCAAACTTCGACGAAGTCTTTAATGTGTTGGTATGGATCTTCTCTCTCCATACCGTGTTGGAAGGATTTGGATAACATTTGTACGGATTTCAAACCGGCCACCAGGTATGGCGGGATATACAATGCATGATGGGGTATTTGTAGTGATTGGAGAAAACAGTTCTCTCAATGTTAGTTCTTCCTCTTGTTCGAGCTGCCTATTTATGTTGTCAGTCATATTGACTTCAGTGGATGATTCACTAGAGAATTTCTGCCTTGATCTAGCGTCCTTACGATTTGACCGGCAAGCACGTTCGATCTCAGAATTTAAAAGTTCTAAAGTTCTTTCTTTAGAAGATCTAGTGTGCATGCAAATGGCGCACAGAGTGGAGGTTTCAGGCAGGAAAACCTCAAGAGATTTTTTTTTTAATATTTCTTTTTTCAAATTTCAAATTTTACAATTAAAATTTTCGATTTTTTTTTTTTCAAAAATTAAAATTTTTAATTTTTGTATTTTTTTGGAATCTCGATTAATCGAGTATGAATATCGATCGATCGAGACAGGGTCGATTGATCGAGTAGTATACTCGATTAATCGACAGAGGACATTATTATTATTTTTTTTTTAATTAGCAGAAATACTATTTTAATCCCCGAAAATTCCTAAAATTTACTGTTTATTTCTCAAAAATTTAGATTTTCTTAATTTAATCCCCGGCAACGGCGCCAAAAACTTGATGCGAATTTTAATTGTAATGTTTTTCTCGCAAGCGCACGAATCAGATTGTATATAGTGGGTGCGGAGTACGAGATCGTTCCCACGAGGACTACTTTTGAAGATCTAAAAAGATGAGACAGCAATTCAAGAAATCTATCAAGATCTAACAGTATTCTACCAGTCTTATTATTTAGGTGATTTGATGAGATGATAATTACTGACTACAAATTAAAATCTAATTGATGATTCAAAAATAAAGGTAAAGATGAAGATGCTAAATCCTCTCATCTTTGGTTCGTTCATCCCATAATATAAATCTAAGGATTAAACTATAAGATATACCATTGAAGAAAATATCTTTTAGGAAAGATAAATGGTCAAAACCCGGATAGGTTTCACGTTACATCCCTGCAATCAGGATTTAACTTCAGAGATGATTTTCATATATAGATCTGGGATCAAGGGCATGGCTCGGCACACTTGATCTCATATGCAAATAAAAATCATCCCCAAAGTGGGTAAAAATTTCAATAAGAATACCACCATAGATCTGAGATCAAAGGCATGGCTCGGTACACTTGATTTCAAATCAGGGAGTAATTAAGATAAAATTACCATTACAGATCCAAGATCCAGGGCATGGCTCGGCACACTCGATCCCGGATCATAATCGTAAGTAGATCCACACGATGAAAGCAAAAAGACCATATAACAATGATTGGGGTAAAATTACCGTCACTGATCTGAGATCTAGGGTATGGCTCGGCACACTCGATCCCAGTTAGTGACGGGGATTTCATCCGTTCGTGATAGCATAATAACCATAAACTAAGATCTCATATTTTAATCCTAAATTTATATTATTAAAAGTACATCCCTCAAATGGGAATCATTAGATCCCCATCCCTAAGAAATTAGCCACACATACTGTAATTAAATGACATAAATAAATAAATAATGAAAAATAACATCAATCTAATCAATCAAAAATACCTCAACCTTCAATGAAAATTCTTTGATCCACAAGTACGATGATCTTCAGAAATGAAATTAACAATGCTCTCTAATAATCTTTGAATTTAAAGTAGGAATCAACTGAACAAAAATAATAAATTGAAGGAAGGAATACTGAAAAGTTAAAGGAACAAAGCTTTCAAAAAGAAAATAAAAAATCTCTATCTCTACGTCTATTCTAAAAAATAAAAAAAACTCTAATTCTCTAACAATTAATTCTCTAAAATTTCCAACTCGATGTGTTGGTTCGGGTTTAAATAGTTTCTAAGTTGCATAGGTTTCCCAGTTCGAAAAGTCTGGGTCAATTAATCGAGCCTGTAGGGTCGATGCATCGACCCTGCAAAGAATCCCTAAAATTTTGCTTTAAAGTCCTTTCCGTGTCAAACTATTCTCTGTGCCTCGATTAATCGAGCAAAAGGGTCGATGCATCGACCTCCCAGATTTTCGTGAATTCTAGCCCACTTTTGCATCAGACACTACTTCAGTATTTCGGCCATATCTTTCTACTCTAAACTCGGATTGACATGATTCTTATGGCGTTGGAAAGCGGACAGAAAACTCTACAACTTTTGTGTTTTAGCAATTTCGTGAATCTGACGTCTTGATGGTTCAAATTGATCTGAAAGTCGCACCAAGTTCTTGATGACCCAAAGTTGCAGTGTTTTGACATTATTTTCAGAATTCTTGAGCTATTTTCTGCACTTGGATTGTATTTACCTGAAATACTTCAAATCTAGTAATTCTCATCAGATAGCCTTCATTGGATAGCTAAATGTAGGTATTTAGGGGTGAAATATCATCATATTTCACTACTCATCACACCCATAATGCACCTGAGAAGAATGGGGTGGATTGTTGATGTATCCACTAAGTTTACGTGACTGAGTAAACTCATCCCACGATAATCTAACAGCTGCAGATGATTACGCTAGTGGAATAGACGCCAGCCATTTTGATCCCGCTGACGCTGATTTCATTGATCCCGCGGGCGTTGAGTACCAGGAGCCTTGGGAGGGTGACAGAGCTGAGTACCAAGAGGACTACGGTGTTGATTTCGATCTGAGTGCCGGATATTGATCATTATAGAATTTGTAGTAGATTTGGTCCTTATTATTATCATTGATTTTATGATTTCATTTTATCGGATTTATCTCCGACTTTCGTTATTATTTTATTGGTGGATTATTCGAATTCATTACTTTTATTCTAGTATTTATGACTGTTTTTATTCCCATCATTATGTGTTAGTTTTCACGGATTTCGTGAAATCTGTTATGCGCGAGAACTCTGATTAAGTATATATCCGCTTAACATATCCGGGATATGTGCGGGTCATAACTCAAAATTCTAGACCCTTGGAATGGGGTAGAATTTCGAGTCGTGACACAAACTCACTAATCTTACGAAGAAGTTCACCTTTCAGAAAAAAAATATTTTGGAACACCTGCTCATTCCAAACCACCAACGCCTTTCTTGTAGCCTGCAATTTGGCCATGAAAACGGTACCAGCCCACCCTTCATCAGGAACCGAACTCCATGCATCTTTAATAATGTGAGAAACAGAGGCCTCTTCAAACCACATAATCTGGAATCTGAATGGCTTAGGAGACGGTAGAAGAACTCGCGAAGAAAGCAGAATGGGCAGTGATCAGAGATCGGGCGAGGGAGGATTTCAGCTTTAAAATCAAGCATCAAAGACTCCCAATTTTGTGACACCAAAAATGTTCGTACACTATTAAAATAGGTGTTTGATCTTATAGTAGAGAAAAAAATTTTACTATATCTCATGTGAGAAATATTTGTTAATTATAAACTAAACAGTAGTGCAAGTAATTGTTCATAATTAAATCATTTCTCAATTAATTAAAGAATCACACTTATAAAGCAATTGTGTACTGTTGGATCAATGATCTTCAATTTTAACTGTTAAAAAATAAGAATTATATAGGTAATATTAGAGTGCGTAGATTTGGACACACCATGATATAGCCGATCACAAGATCATCATACAGTGAGAAAAAATAGTGTCATATGTAAAAAGATTATAGTAGTACATTTTCAATGGTGTACTAGTCTAACATGGTATATAAGTTAAAATTTAAAAAAAAATATTATGTAGAGTATCTATGGAGAAACACATATCAATCTCCTACCTAAGCCCCAAAAAGACGCAAGACCAAGGTGTACTACAAAAATAAGGTGTTTCAGCGGCAGCCAAAATTGTTGCTATTAATAAGAAAACTGTCACTACTGGTCATGTCGTTGCTGAAACAATAAGGTTTTTTGTTAATAGCGACAGTTTTGGCTGCCATTAATAGTCTTATATTTTGTAGTGGTGTCAAACCAGGTATCAGTATCGAATATCGGTGCATGGGAGACTGATAAGTATCGGCCGATACCGATACGTATCGCTTCTTTTTAGGAAAAAAAAAACAAATCAAAGAGTCATCGGCTGATACCTGTTCCGTATCGGTCGTTACCCATTACCAGGCCAATACATACGCGACTGATCCCGGTATAATATCAGGGCCGATACGTATCGATTGGCTGAAAAATTGATACGTATCGGTATCAACAGACACTTAATACCTTGCTTGAGACGTATCGCCCGAGACGGCTCTTGTCGGGAGAAATTTAAACCATGTCTGAATCCATCCGATATATTTTTCTCTTCCACCGAAAAATCAGCATCATCGTACTGTCATCTGTTTATCCAACGGCCCATATTGGGGTTGGACTATTTAATGAAGACGTTTGCTCCGACCACGTTAAGTCTTTTTTTTCACAGGAAGTGGATGATTTTTGGCTTATAAGAGGTGAGCTGTTAGAAGGGTCCTCAACTACGCATTAATTTTCGTTATAGTCATTTTTTTCGAGACAAAATTTATTAGTGTCATTAAAATAAGGATATTTTGCAAGATCCGACATCAAATTATTGAAATTAGCATGTTTTCTATTTAATTATTGGCATTAGTAAGATCTCTATTCTAATCAAGTAAACTATTAGTAAATAAATATTATTTCATCATAAGAACACTAAGAACATGCTTCATTTTCGTTTAGTCATTCTAAGACAATTTATTCAGCTCAAAATGTTAAGAATACCCCTTCGTTTACCGCTTGATCAAGCAGTTGATCGATATCGATCGCCAGATTGAGAGGCCGATCATAATCACCCGCTCGTCCAACCGAAAAAACGAGCTGTCAACTTAACGGGCAACTGAACAGTCACCCGATAAGAATATTGGTCTCTCGCAAATATTCAACAAAAAATAAATAACGGTCACATGTTTGACTGGCCGATCAACTAATCTGACAACTGATCAACCGTGCGGGTGACCGTCATTCCTTTTTTTTTCCTTTAATTCAAAAATAAAATGCCTTATAAATTTCGTCTAACGCTCTTTAATAGATATATATATATCACTCCATAACTCACTGGTGGTGATAAGTTGCATTAAAGCGCGTCCATTCATATCATGTCAAGTTGAAGGCAGAGGGGTATTTTAGCAATGTGATTGCATTTTTTTCTAATTTTATAATTAGTATGGGGATCTTACTATAATGCCAATAGTTGATAAGGGATGTTGTTGGGGTGGGGGGCGCGCGCCCACACTTATTTTTTTTCAAAAAAGATTAGATTTAAATTTTTTAATTTTTGATTTCTTTAAAGCCCCCCCTAATATTGATAACCCCCCCCCCCCCCATTTTATAAGCTTTAGTTTTAAAGGTTTTAAAATCACTCTCTCTCTCTCTCTAAAAAATATCCTAACCCGTAGCCCCTTCAGACTTCATCCTCTCTACTCTCGGCGGCGTAGGCCCGAACTTGACAATAATCATCTTCTTCTTCTTCATCTTCATCTGTCTCTCTCTTCTTCCTCATCTGTCTCCATTTGTCTCTCTCTTCTTCTTCTTCTTCTTCTTCTCCATTTGTCTCTCTGATTCCCTCTCTATCTCTCTCTGTCTTTCTCTTCGTCATTATCTAATCATCTTCTTCTTCCTCTCTCTTTCCCCTCTCTAGCTCTCCTTGATTCGCCGACGGCAACCATCCCCACCCCCAACAAGGCCCACAAGGCCCACAACCCATGACCCACTTCTCTCTCTCTCTCTCTCTCTCTAATGTCTATTGAATAAATAAATCATTAAACCCTAAGGATTTTAGGCCCACGCTCATCAGTTCATCAACCACAACCACACCCCCTAAACTCTAAATCTCTCTCCATCTTTCTCTCTCTTATTCTCAAATCTCAATACTCAATCCCTAAGGACCGACCCTAACTATTTATTTCAATTTTTTTTCAGGATTTTAGTTGGATTTGTCGATCAAGCGCGTTGTGCGTGTTTCGGATTTGTCAGAGCTCGCATTTCGTCCGATCACACTAGATTGGAGTCTTGATGCCTTGGAAGTAAAATTAATTTTTTAATTTAAATTTGATTAAATTTTATGTTAATGAATTAAAAATATAGTGATTTTGATTTTTGAATGTGATATATGAAATGTCAAATTTTTATTGGTATGAAAATATGGAAATCCCTAAAGGCTAAAGCCCTAATTTTTTAGATTGAATAATTTTTTATTGGTTCAAAGCACATGATGGATGGTAATTTTTTGCTCAATTTTTGGATGGTGGTTTTTTACTCAAATTTTCACATGATAAGTATTTAGATCATAGTCTTTAAATTGCAGTTACAACACTCATGAGTCATGACGATACTATGTTTAGATGTGTCCCAAAAATTGACCCTTAACAATTTGATTATGATAGATTTCCACTTGTTTGTGCACCTGTTAAGTATCTAATGCAAAAATTAAGGCACCTGTTGCGTATCTAATGCATGGGATTGGCGAAGATCGAATTGAAATGAGATATATCATAGTTGGTTAGTTTTTTACACTTTTAAGCTTTTAAATATATGGTACAAGTTTTATTTTTTTATTTTTATTTATTTGTTTATGCAATTTTGGGATAAATGTATTTTTTTATATGAAACATTTATTAGATATTGCTTGAGATTTATTTTAAATATTTACTCGAGATTATTTGTATTTAGACTATTTTCTAATACACTCATTATATTTATTTTTGTTAGGTTATGTTCTTCCTTCTTGACCATTGGAGTAGTCATACATAGATATTTTAAAAGAAAGGTTGACATCATGCCTCCTACCGTAGAAAATGATGAACATGAACAAACCCAACTTGGCTGAAAGCGAAGTCATGTAGAAAATAATGACGTGTCTACTCATTTAAAAAATGATGAACTTGAGCAAGGGGGTCCTAGCTCAAAGCGGACTTATATAGAAAATGATGATACATCTACTGCCTTAGAAAATGATGAATATGAACAAGTCCAATCTAGCTCAAAGCGAAGTCATGTAGAGGTTGATTCAACAAATCTTTCAGCAGATCCCGGATTACGTATTCCAATTTCAATGTACCATCCTAATGATCAAGAATTAGTTCGAAGAGCATATTTGCAAAAAGGTCCATGTCAGCCTCATAATCACACATTTTTTCAAAGAAAAATATCAAGAAAATCACGACGATTTCAACCCAAGTGGTTTAAGATGTATGAAAGTTGGTTAGAATATAGCATATCAAAGGAAAAAGCATTTTGCTTATGTTGCTATCTTTTTAGACCAACTATAACAATAGGGGTGCAAGGGGGTACTGAATGTTTTACGGTTGAAGGGTTTGACAATTGGAAGGAGCTCGATAAATTTGCAAATCATATTGGAGGGCCCAACAGTGCTCACAACCTAGCTCATCAGAAGTGTCAAAATTTGTTGAATCAAAATCAACACATTGAGACACTTTTTTCTAAGCAAGATGATAAAGACACAAGGGAATATAGAATCCATTTAACGGCTTCAGTAGACTGCGTTCGATATCTTCTTCGTCAAGGATTACCTTTTCGTGGGCACAATGAATCAGATGTTTCAAGCAATCAAGGAAACTTTCGTATACTCCTACAATTTCTAGCCGATCATAATGAAGAAATTAGAAATGTCGCATTAAATAATGCTCCTGGCCATCTCAAAATGATTGCACCTCATATCCAGAAAGATATTGTAAGTGCAATTACGAGTGAAGTCACAAAAATTACCATTGAGGATCTTGGAGATGCCGTATTTGCTATTTTGATTGATAAATCTCGTGATATATCTATTAAAGAGAAAATGGCCGTTGTTTTACGTTATATAAATAAGAGGGGATGTGTAATTGAACGATTCTTTAGAATAGTACATGTTACGGAAACCACCGCTGTAGCATTGAAGAATGCGATTGATGCATTATTTGCCAAATATGGATTGAGTATAAAGAAATTGCGCGGGCAAGGTTATGACGGTGCCAGTAATATGACAGGTCAGTTTAATGGACTTAAGACGCTCATAATGAAGGAGAATGAATATGCCTATTATATTCATTGTCTTGCTCATCAACTTCAATTGGCACTTGTTAGAGTTGCAAAACGTAGCATTGAAATCGGGACACTCTTTAGTGTGGTTTCTGCTGTGGTTAATATTGTTGGAGCATCTACCAAACGTCGTGATATTCTTCGAAATAATCGAACTGCTATAGTCATTAATGCAATTGAGGGTGGGGACCTTTCAACTGGGCAGGGTTTGAATCAGGAGACTACGTTAATATGGGCCGGTGATACACGTTGAGGCTGACACTATAAGTCATTGATAAGCATTAGAGTCTTGTTCTCTTCTGTGATTGATGTACTTGGAATTGTCCGAGAAGATAGCTCAAATTATAATCAAAGAGCTGCAGCAAGGGGCCTAATAATCTTAATGTGCTCTTTTGAGTTTGTATTCACCTTTCATATAATGGAAAAAATATTAAGAATCACAGATGATCTATCAAAGGCATTACAAAAGCAAGAATAAGATATTGTGAATGCCATGGATCTGGTTAAAGTTGCTAAGGTGAGATTGCAACTTATGAGAGACGTCGGATGGGATTCTGTCATTAAAAAAGTATCTTTATTTTGCAATAAACATAAAATCAGTGTCCCTAACATGAATGATAAGTATGAAGAACCAGGACGGCCGCGACGTAGAGCTGAAGAAATAACCTATTTACATCATTATCGTGTTGAATTATTTTATGTTGTTATTGATCAACAACTACAAGAGCTGAACAACCGTTTCGATGAAATGAATACCGAATTACTTCTTTGTATGGCAAGCCTAGATCCAAGCAATTCATTCTCAGCTTTTGACAAGGAAAAATTAGTTCGGATCGCTGAATTTTATCCGATTGAATTTTCTACAATGTCTCTCGCGATTCTTGATAATCAACTTGCGACTTACATTCTTGATGTACGCTCTAAAAGTGAGTTCTCGAAGGTGGATGGGATTAGTGGGCTTGCTCAGAAAATGGTTGAGAAGAAAAAAGATGTTTTGTATCCACAAATTTACTTGCTCATAAAATTAGTATTAACCCTACCTGTTGCCACTGCTACTAGAGGGCATTTTCTGCTATGCATATTATAAAGAATAAACTTCGAAACCGACTAACAGATGAGTGGATGAATGATTGTTTGATCACATACATTGAGAGAGATATTTTTGATAGCATCGAAAATGAGAAAATTCTCCAACGCTTTCATAAGATGAAACCTCGTCGAGGGAAATTGTAATTTTTAAAAGATGTCTTTATTATAATAGTAGAATGACTTTTTGGAGAGATATTTGCCTTTTTTTATATTTTATGATTTTAAGAGGAAATTTTTTATTTTTTCTCTATTTAAATATGAGAGGTAAAAAATTTTAAATAATATATATCGACTATGGCCCCTCCCCCCCCATCAAGTAAATCCTACGTTCGCCCCTGGGGATATGCCAATTGTAATCCTTTATGCCTTGTTTAACAGAGAGTTCTACAAAAAAAAAAGGGTAAAATCTTGGCATTTTATGGAAATCAAAACTTTTCACTGTTTGGCAATCGCGTAAGACCCATAAATTAGAGCTTTTTTTAATAAAAACTCAGATAATTTGATTTAGAAGAACCCAATTGGGTAATCTTGTATTTTTTGGATGTTGATTTTATCTTACATAAACTAAATTGACACTAATTCCTCCATGATTACTAGCCATTAATTACAAGTAACTCCTAATATTTAGCCACTATTTTACCCATTACAATTATATTAATTAAATTGACACCACTCCATCCATCTACACTTTACACTCAATCTAAATAACTAACTCTTAATATTCAGCCACTATCCTACCCATGTGTTGACTTGATTGGTTCAAACATGTTTCATCTCCTCCCTGCTAACAACAGCCTTGGCCCCAAGGGTGAACCTAGTACCTAGTACCCGCATGGTTTGGGGAGCGGGTGTTCCGGATATCACAAGGAGTGAGATAGTTGGGGACTCCTCATGTTGGCCGATCTCGGTGAAAGACTCGATCTCGAAATCGAGCGGTATTGCATCATTGCTTTCATTGGGCCAACATACTTTCATGATAAATAATTTCTTACATAGGTGGCAAGGTTCATATTTATCATTACAATGGAAACAAATGCCCTTTTGACAATGTTCTTCAATTTTGGCAGGAGAAATTTTTTTTAATGGTGGAGATGGCGCTCGAATGTGCTCATAGGACTCCATTGGAAAGGTCAATTGGTTCCTGCATCGAACATCCTTCTTGATACAACAAATGTCTTGGCTTCATATAATCGTGCGAGACCGACATCTGCTGATAGTGTAGGTGGTCTAACAGCATGTACCTCCACACGGATCAACTCCTGGAGCCCACTAATGAAACGACCGACTTGCTAGAGTCCCGTTAATTTGCCCGCCTTGGTGAGGGTTTCTCAAATTGGGTTTGATATGCTCGAATTGATGAGGTTTGTTTTAGCTTGGTGAGATCGCCAAAGAAGTCATCAAACCTGGCGTGCAACCCGTCCTTTAAAATTGACCAAGTAATCAGTTGGTCTTCCTCCTTCAAAAGTTGATACCACAACTGGACGTCGCCTTCTAAATGGTAAGCTGTCAAAGAAACTTGTTCGACGTCTGAGATTTGTTGGAAATCAAAAAATTGCTCGGCTCAGAAAATCCAACTCGTTGGATCCTCACCCCCTTTGTTTCTCGGAAACTTTAATTTAATAAGTTTCAAAACAAAGGATTTGTTGGAGAATGACGTCCGTCAGTCCATATTATGCGTGAACGAATTTTTACCTTCTTCGTGGTTGCGACCCGATAGATACCGATCGAATTTGGCATCCATGACAGCAAAGAATTCTTGCATTTCTAAGCGATTGTGCTCTTGTCTCAATGAGAGATTTTGCATTTCTGTCTCAAGCCACATGATTCCCTCCTCAGCCATGCGTGTCTCTTATACCAACTTGATACAATCATGATCGTTGAATTGAGAAGCACGAGCACTATTTTGAGTTTTCCTGCCAATTTTTGCAATCAGAAAATAAACCAAATAAAGAGAAAAATATTAAAAAATGATGAGACTCATTCAAAGGAATCCCAAACCTCATATAATTCCAAAAAGATGACCTTTATTCATTAACTCCTAATATTTAGCACCACTTTCTCCATGATTATTAGTCACTAATTAACTCCTAATATTCAACTATTATTCTACCCATTATAATTACATTAACTAAATTAACATCACTTCCTCCATCTATACTTTAAACCCAATCCAAACAATTAACTCTTAATATTTAGCCACACGCATCAAAGTTACGTAAGAAGATTCCATTTCTAGAAGGTCCACATTTAAAGTCTAAAAGAGAAGATTTTGTCTATAGAAGATTCACGCTCGACAACAAACCCGTAACACAAGAAAGTTCTCGAGAGAGCTCAGTTTAATCTTCACCATTCTTTTGCCTCAAATACTGTGAAAATACAAAACTATGAAACAACTTTTCTTTTGCCTCAAACACTGAATATCCAAAACAGTGTCACAACTTTTTATTCTTTTTTCTTCTTATTTAGATAAATTTTGCATATTGAAATTAGCGGTCATTGTCTCTGAGCTTGTTTTAGTTTTGATATTCTTTACCGGCTTAGTAACCTGCTTTTGTGAAAAGTAAAATTAAAAAAGTTTTTTCCTTTACTTTTTTAAGAAACAGGGGTATAAAGTATTGGAGGCCAGGCCCACGGATATGGGTTAGAATGCATGATGGATTCATTCATTTGAATCAAGTGAACTCCACGTGGCATCCATATATATAAGGGATCAAGTGTCACAACAACTTGCCCGAGGACAATTAGAGGCCACACCCAAAAGTTTTGAATATAATCTGATGTATATTTACTGTCTAAAATGTGGTCAAAGAAAAAAAAAATCAATACACCAATGTGTGGGGTCATACACAAACTTTAACTAAAGTTTTAACTATCAAAAAAATAGTTTTAAAATTTTTATTTTTTTTCATAAATCACATGCCATGTGATAAAAGATCCCAGAACAGGTGTTGTTCGGGAATCACGTGCCATGTGGCATATGATCTAGAACTCAAGTTCATGAGTTCATCCATATATATGAACCCACATTCCACTTTTCAAAGTGTGCGGGTTTGACGCAACAATTTAGATCCAGGTTGTTTTGATGCGAGAGGGGCTGTAAGTTTATCTTGGGTGGTGCTTAGGGGATATCTTTAGATGCCAAGGCAAGTAAGAAGAGACCTCCAAATCAAGAGGAGTAAAAGCACCTAAAAACTATTAAGGGTTTGGCCAACCATATTAAAGCCCGTTAGAGTCGATCATATTAAAGCCCATTGGGCCCAGGGCTAACCATATTAAGGCCTACCTAAGTTTAAGGCTAGGGCCAATCATGTCAAAAGTCCGACCTGCCCCATTTACATCCCTAACTGCCAGCAAGTTCATAAAATTGGCATTAGGTTCACAGAGGTTCCGACGTCTCTCTCTCTCGAAGTAGTCATAGTTTCGGATTCGTGCAAATAATTAATTATAGGCAGAAGAAAGAATGCTTTTGACCTCTGTGGCGTTATATGATTAGACCCGCTCACTGCTCAAATAGTTCACCGTCAATATAAAATTGCAATAAACGGAGCAAGTGGCAAAAAAAACACCGCCAAATCAGCACAAAAATATGAGCCGTTTTTAAACAAATTTCACAAGGAAGACAAAAATGTGCGTGACCTCACCACTTTTAGCCAAGTGGCGCATTTTTTCGAAAAATCTAAGTCATATACGTGGCAGCTTATATCGAGTGAGGAGCAATTATTTTCCCGCATTGCACAAAATTTAAAAAGGAAGACTTTATATTTTTAAACCTGTGCTACTTTCAAATATTATCTAAGCCATTCTAATTTAAAAGATAAGATGTAAAGATTGATGTCAAAACTTGATACAAAGTACAATCTCTATGACAGGAAGTAAAAGCCCAAATGACATAGATCATTTTGTGCCGGTCTTTCGCATTAAAGATCTTTACATCAGAGCCTTCTAATTAGACGGCTAAATGGTGTTTCAAATGGCACAGTTCCAAAAAATATTAAGGTTACGTATGGTATAGCTCTCTGATAACTCCTGGCATAACAAAGTTTACCTGCTTTAGCAGGTTTCTATCTTTTTTGTTAACATCTTACTACCTGCTTCAACATGTACCCCTTCTCCTTGATAACTCCTTGCATTATGGTTCAAAATTTTGGCCAAAATATGAAGATTTTGACTTAAATGTTTTGGTTTCGGCCCCCACCGAAATCGAAACGAAAATTTAAATTTTCACTTTTTTGGTATTGTGGGGAAGATTTTGGCCGAAATTTCAGTAACGGTCCTCACCAAAATTGAAACGAAATCCGATTTTTTTATCCTTACCTTGCATAGCAAGATTTTATGTAAGATTTACTTGTTCAATAGTTATACCCTCCTCTCTACTCATAACTTGTAAGAGCAGATTTTATTTGCTCTTGTAGGAAGTTCGTAGAGAACAGAGAAGTTGTTGCTAGAACAGATAAATCCTCCTTTGCAGGAAGTTAGATAACAGAATGGGAACAAACCATGGTTCAAAATTTCGGCCGAAATGACCAAAATTTCGGTCCAAAATTTCGATTTCAATCACCACCGAAACCAAAACAATAAATCAAATTTTCGGATTTTTTGTATGGGTATGAAAATTTCGATCCAAAAACCGAAATGAAATCCAAAATTTTGATCCTTGGAACCAACTAAAGCAGGTAAACTCTGCTGTGGCAGGAGGCAGCAGAGAGATATGATATACGCAGCCTAAGTCTTCGTTATAAACTATGTGTTACAATACAAATCTCATGTTGCAAATAGTGCTCCCTATTAAGAGCTATCATGGAATAAAAATCACATTCATTGGAGATTTGACCCTTGAGGGATGGTCAAGTCCAAACTTGATTTTGTGTTCAACCAGATTTGTAGCCATTGGATGAAAGAGATTCTTGACTTCCCCAATTTCTATAATTCCATTTTTATAGGATGACATGCACTCAACTTTCTCTTCTATCCAATGGCTACAAATCTGGTTAAACATGAAATCAATTTTGACCGGTTGGACTTGACCATTGCCCTTTAAGCCACATGATCTATATGATGATTGTGCATGTTATCTAACGGTGACACAATTACACTAAGCAAATGGCTTCACTCTTCTCATTTATGCGATTTCTTATCTAAGATATATGTTAATGATGGACTGATAATTGAACCACTTAGATTGATCAAACAAGTGCACCGAAGGTAGCAAATCGGGTATCAGTTTTTGGAGGACCGATATGTATCGGTATCGGCCAACACGCCGACACAGTGGGGAATTTTATTTTATTTTTATTTTTTTAATCTGAAAAATATTATAGACTTAATAGTCTTAAAAGTATAAAAAAATACTTACATCTAAACTATTCAATAACTTTTTTAATAAAAAAATAAAAGAATTTTAAATTTGGTAGATATCAGTCGATACCCAAGCCGTATTGGCCGATACCCGATATGTATCAACTGATATTATATAATATAATATCATCGATATCGATACCTTAGCCAAAATACCAATACGTATTGGTCTCGGCCTCTACTTCATACCATGTGTGCACCGCACATAAAATTGGGCAATCATGCTCTATAAATGTACTAGTGGACAGAAGAATCGGTTTATATTTTCTATTATAATTGTAAAAAAATCCTATATATTGTGAATACTATTCACCAAAAGTGGCTTTTCTTATATGGCAATCAGAGATGTTAATGACGATGGTAGCTTTAATGTTTTAGGGTGGGCCCTGTATATTCCCATCGGACCACAATTATCGGTGACCATGGAAAGCAAATTTCCCTTTAGGCCTAATACAACAAAGCAACGCCGACCGCTTTTTTCGACCCTTGCCCCGAGAGATAGAGAGATATGAAAGTGACCTATAAAAGAAATGGAACAACGCCCCTTATCTCTCCCTTTCTTACACCTTACATTCTAAGGGATGGATGTCAATCAGACCTATATTATTAAAAAATACCTTATTTGATGTCTTCTTCTCTCTCTCTCGTTTATCTTCTTTTTATGTTCCTTTGTATTTTATAATTTTAACATGGTATAAAAGTCATGATCCTATATTTCTTCGATTATCATATTTTTTAAAAGTTTATTGACGCATAAACTTTTCATTTTCCTTTCATCTCTTTTACATGAAATTAACTCGTGTAATTTTTTTTATTTTTTTTTTCTCTTCATCTCTTTTACATTTAGTAAAAGATAACTTCTTATTCATGTAGATGTATTTTCTCATATTGATTTACTTAATAGATGTAAATTTTTTACTTTAGTTTTAATGGCTTTTTATATTCATAGATATCTTTTTCCCACATTTTCTGTGGACTTCTATACTCCGTGTGATGTCTTTTCTCACTTCTATATTTTACGTGGATGTCTTTTTCTCTGGCCTTCTATATTTTACGTGGATGTCTTTTTCTTTGGCCTTCTATATTCTACGTGGATGTCTTTTCCTATATCTTCTCTAGCATTTTATATTATACGTGGATGTCTTTTCCCACATTTTCTCTGGCCTTCTATAGTCTATGTACGTGAATGTCTTTTCCCACATTTTCTTTGACTCTTTATTTTTTCAAAATCTCGTTAAAGAGACTTGTCGGAGAGATTATGACAAACTTGATCTAGCAACCGGCTCCGATAGACTCTAAGATGAGCGAGATGCGACAATGATGGACTTCATAGAAAAGCGATGACCACCAATAAGGTTTGGGAGATATTGAATCTCTATGGTTGTCTGTAATATCAGTTATCTTAACTAATTGTAGTTATCTAAATTAATTGTAATCGTGAGCGATTGTATTTGTAATCTTATTTATACACTTTTCGTATCAGAATAATGTAATAAAAGCAAAATCCTAAACAATGTAATTACATTTATCTTCTTCTTTCTCTCGTTCATCTTCTTCTTATTTTCCTTTGTATTTTATAATCGGCCCAACCCGGCCCATTATTGCATCTGGATTAATGGCAGAATAGATCCCATTATTGGCCCATACTTATCAGCGGTACGTATCAGTTTTTCGGCAAACTGATACCAATGTCAAGGCTGTATCGGTATTATTGACCGATACTTACCGATACAAAAAAAAATTAAATTTTTTATTTTGTTAAAAAAGGTACATATATTTGTCGATATGGTATCGGCGAGACGGATACATATCGGCCGGTATGTATTGGTCGAAGATGGACTGATACCCAGTTTTATACCTATGAACAGATAGTGTGAGTGTGTTTGACCCGCAAGAGAAGGTGTGCCTGCCCCATTGTAAATTGGGGTGTTGTTATGGAGAGCAAAACGGAAGTCATTCAGGGATTTGAATTATCTAATCTATGCGCTCTAATATCGTCCATTAATTGATTTGGCACGGGTCACCATTTGGGGTACGCGCGACAAATGGTTTCTAAAAATGTACCATGTGATTCTAAGGACTTGATACAAATTAATTAAGATATAGTTGATGGAAGATTATATCCAAAAAAACATTTTCATCGTGTGATTTGAAGAGGTCAAACACTTTTTAAAATGAGCGGCTATCTTGTACATCTCTAAAAATCAATTTTAGCCATTTATTTTTAAACATGTTGATTAGTTTGAATCACATGATAAAAATATTTTCCCGCCCCAATCTTTGTCACTCTAAATCTTTAGATCATAATCTTCAAAATTACACTTTACACTTGTTGAAAAATGTTGTCACATGTCAAAAAAGATATTGAACCATTTCAAATCATTGTTTAGAACAGGCTAGTTACTATGCATGATAGGGATGCAAATTTGGTGTACCGAACCGAAACTGATTTTTTCGGTTTTCGGTTTGGTACCCCCTACACTGAAACCGAACTTAAACCCATTCGGTTTGGTTCGGTATTTATTTTTTTCCTGAAACCAACACCGCAACCGAAATCGATTCGGTTCAGTTCAGTGTGGGTATTTTACCTCCTGTTTTTAATGTATTTTTTTTATTTTTCAATTTTTTGGGGTTTTTTCGGTTTTTCGGTTTTTTTGGTTTACTCATCATACTCCCACGGTTTTCAGTTTTTGCCACCCTAAATCGAAACCTAACCGAATTGGGGTTCGGTTCATTTCAGTTTTCGGTGTGATTCGGGCCGGTTCAGTGTCCTCGGTTTTCACTTCGGGTTTAGGGTGTGCATCCCTAGTGCATGATGAGCTCTATGTATATAAAGTAGACTCAGCCCACTTATTAGATTAGATCGACCATGTCGGATACGTATAGGAATGGTCTCCATTTGATACAATATTACTCCCGATTCAATGTAGGGGTATCGATCTAGTCAAACAGGTAAAATATCGAGTCATATTGATTATTATCAAGGAATATTCGTTTCTATCCGCCGATACGTATTCGATACCACAAAGTATACTCTTTATTAATAATATTCCTATTTTTTCTGTCTATTTTTATATGAACAATCTTATATGGTGGATGGAAAACGGCAGAACATTCAACGGAGTACTGCCCCGAAAGCATATGTTGAATGGTCAGTTGTTAATTTTCTGTCTGTCCGTTACGTATCCGATATATCAAATACATATCAGTCTGGGAGTCGGTTGATATGCCCCGATTCATAAACCTTGGTCCAAACAAACACATCATGGACAAGGAGCAAAGACCCCTTGGCCCTGCGGTCCAGCCCCGCCGACTAAACACTCTACTAAGAGATATGACAATGACTTGGAGGGTAAAGAGATAGAGATCTCTCTATCTTTCTCTCTTAAGATTCCCTCCATGCTCCACTCCTTTGAGTACCTTTTCAATATTCCATTCTCACGTATAAATAGCAACACATCTCTCTTTTCTCTGCACTCACTTGCCAACCCATGCAAAATTACACAGATTGCTCTCTAAGCTCCAAAGTTCTGAACCCATGGTTCTTGAATTGGAGGTATTTTACTCAAATCTTATGCTTACCTATTATTTATACATATATATATATATATATATATATATATATATATATATATATATAACGTATAGTGAACGTACCCAATGATCCATTTGAAGCTCCACGTGGCAGACAACCTCCTTTTTCTATAATTAATATTTTTCTTATTCTTTATCTTTTGTCTTTTCTCATTCTCCTTCCTTTTTTTTCTTCTACTCACAGAAGCCCAGGATTACAGAGATACAAGTCAGAATGGACTGCAATGGCTGCGTGCAGAAAATCAAGAAGGCATTGCATGGCATTAATGGTACGTTTAAAAGACAAAAATAAGTTGGTTAAGTGAATTATATTAAGGGTACCATTATTTGCATACGTGGAACTGTAATCTCACCCCAGTTGAAAAGGTAATCTCACCATTCACTACTTTGAATTAGACTATGGAGACCGTTTTTTGCCTCTCTATCTTCCACCTGTACTATGGAGACCGTTTTTTGCGCCTCTATCTTCCACCTGTAGCTTGCAATTATGGGATTACAATTAAATGGACAGTTTTTTATTTCATGCGCCACACACCCCAAAAATGTGACCCAAAAAATCATGTGATTTATCTTTTGCGTTAAAGGGTGCCACATAAGGTGCATAAATGGTGAATGGGAAATTATGTAATAAAAAAAAAAATAACGTAACTCATCATAGTCAAACATGATTTTAGGTCACTTTTTGGGATTTGTGCCACATAGAATAAAAAACTAGATTGTGTGATGGTATGCCCATAATCTCAAGATCCATTTTCTGGAAGATAGGGATGAAAAATCATCTCCATTGTTTGATTCAAAGCAACAATGTTGAGTTTACCTTTCTCGCTAGGGTGAGATTACACTTTCAGAGGGTGCAAATAATTGTACCTTCTACTAAAGCTGGTGTTACTATCACTTTGTGTTTCAACCACCTCACTTAAACAAAGGAAAAATTAGTTGACTGCTTTAAATCAGACCATGGAGATCTTTTTTGTCCCAATCGTTTGCACAATAGATCTTTGAGATCATGGGTCTACCATCAGACGGCCATATGTTGATTCCACATGGCACACTTTCCAAAAAGTGACCATAATCATAATGTACCATTAGACATGGTTCATGTTCACTGTTTTGGTTGCATGTCAAAATCTAATGTGGAAGATTGAGACGAAAAATGATCTCAATCATCTGATTTAAAGCGGTCAATGAGTTTTTCTTTTGTTTAAGTGAAGTGGCTGTATAAATCACTAAATATCCTGGGTGAAAAGTAATGGTTTTGGGTGTTCACCTAAAACATGCCTTATTAAAATGGAAGTGTCCCAAAAATGTGAGTGGGATGGAATTAGGTTTGAGAGAATTTATCCTAACCGCATTCTAGTCGAGGGTGACAAAAAGGTCAAACTTATTCGACGCAGGATTTGATTGTGTGCTTTTCGCAGGTATATACGGGATATACGTCGATTTTCCACAACAAAAACTGACGGTAGTGGGTACTGCTGATCCTGAAAAGATCATCAAAGCAATCAAGAAAACAAGGAAGCTTGCCACAATCTGTGCCCACTCAGAACCCGATGACGAGGTGAAGGGCGAACCACCTGCACCTCCAACTGAAACACCTCCTTCCGATCCCACGGGACCCCCACCGACGGAGCCCCCCAAAGACCCACCGCCACCGGAAGTCCCACCTCCCGAGGTGACACCACCACCTGTGCCAGCCGAGACCGTTACAGTCCACCCAGCAAGCCCCTCCGAATCTAAGGACGTCGAAGAGGTTCAGGTGATCCATCACCACTACCGACAAGATTATGTTCACGGTTCACACTGGATCGGTAATTATAGTGGGCCGCACAGAGTGCAGCATGATGTGCCTCATAGATACGTTACACACAGCTACAACAGCTACAAGCCATCAGCCTACGTATCGGAATATGTCCGGTCGCCGCCACGGACTTCACCGTACGACATGATGGAACGCTACGGGGACGACGAGTATCGTCACGGTAACGGCCACGCGAACAACATTGATTCTGTGTTCAGTGATGAGAATCCAAACGCGTGTCGAATATCCTAGTAGTGAGATAGGCTGGTTTTTCTAATGCCTCACGATGATGTTACATATTAGAGTAATGTTAGTGATTAGTAGACTAGCAATAACTAGTAAGAAAATGAAGTCGCAAGGGGAGAAAGAATGAGATGCTTTGTGCCTGGCTTGCTGGTGTGGGAGAACATATTCGGAGTTCCACTACTATAACTAGTATCGTGTATAATTAATTCTACTAAAGTATGGTGTCCTTTCTTTATGAGAATCCCTTAAAAGTTACGATTCCAAGATTGGCTTCCCCAACCTTCCACTTTAGAGAACTATTTTATGTTTGGCAATCTTGCTTCTGGCAAGCTTTGAAAAAATTACCTTTATTTATAACCCAAGATTCTTTCCCTCTCAACCTGTGGGCTTTTTTTTAATGAATGGAAATTTTCATTTTAATAAAGCAAAGCCAAGAGAAATGAGCAAGGATCAAGATTTGGACGTTCCTTGGCTAATCTATCAACACCTTCTCAACCCAGGTTTCACGTGCTTGAATTATGAACTGCTTTGAATCCGACGATCTTGTTTCATCCCAATCTTTGACACGATAGATCTTGAGATCATAGGCACCATCAGACAGTCAGATTTTGATTCCACATGAAATACATCCCAAAACTAAAACATGATCATGAGTGTACATCAAACATGTTCCTCAAATCACTTTTCGGTTTATCTGCCTTGTGGAATCAGAATTTGGCCATCTGATGGTAGGACCATGATTTCAACATCTTTTGTGTTGAAGATTGAAAATTTCAAAAAAAGGTTGTGGCACCCAAAAGATGCTATGAACTCATTTCATTTCTTAAACTGTAGTCGTCTAAATTGTTTTAATTTGTGCTCGTAATGCAAAGGAAAAACTATCAAAGTGTTTATGAGAGCTTAAAAGCACCACAAAATGACTGGACAACTATAGTTGCTCCATTTTGGTACTTGGAAGACAAATTTTTTGTTCCAATATTTGGGCTAAATCCAGTCTATAAAATCTCGGCACATAGAATTGATGACCAGCTCACCAACTTTGGAGAACAGCTCATATGGAAAACATTCTTCAAACTCGGAAAATAGTAGGCAATAATGGTGAAATATATCTAGAGCTACGTTACAAAGATTTATATGTGCATGCAATTGAAAGAAGAAAATGGAAAGCTTTATTGAAATGAAGTGATTGTTGAAGAGATTTGATCACGAGTTGGCAATTAGGTTCCCAGTAGGGTCAATCCCCTCACAAATCGGAGGCCTGACCATCTAATAATAAGGAGAGTGACCCAAGTCAGTTACCTGATATCACGCTGATCATATGCTAAACAATTGACAAACAGAGATTTAGAACCCATCGCCATGGTGAGACAACTGTGTACCTATAATATCATCTCTCTTTTCCTGAGTTCACGGCAAGCAAGCAAGCGAGCTGTGCTCCAAGATGCACAGGAAGCAGATGATGAATTGTGTAAAAGTATGGAAAGTTTATGAGAGGGTGCTTGTGTACAAGACAAACAGTAATTCTACATAAAAACATAATTTCCGCTTTTTACAAATGATTAGGCCAAAAAAACATAAGGTCTTTTCACACCCTTAACGGTTTCAACCCAAGAGAGGCCCGGATTCTGTTTTGTTCGGCGATTTCTGGATCCAGGTGATCTGTCCCATCATCCTTCTTCTCTTTTTTCTCTCTCTTCTTCCTCGGCTCCTCACGGCTGTTATTAATGCCATCATCTGTTCCATCTGCCCGCCGCCGTGGACTGACACTGCTTCGGGCATGCCTCTTGCGGTGGTCACCGTTCTCACGATCCCGCTCCTTACGGCCCTCTCTACTCCTACTCCTGCTCCTCGAACGGCTCCTACGCCTCCCCCGGTCTCGATCTCTCCTTTCCCGTTCCCTCCCCTCTCTCTCCCGATCTCGCTCCCTATCTCTCCCATAATCTTTTTCATCTCGCACACGATAACGATCTCTCTCTCTTTCCCTATCGCGGTCTCTCTCTCTTTCGCGTCCTCTTCCACGATCCCTATCATAGTCCCGGTCCCTGCCAAAAAGAACAAGTCAGACTCAGCAAGTGGGCTGCAATTAGCATTATATTTTTCCAAGCTCATTCAAAACATGTACATTTCCATTATGTTTGCACCATCGAGACCGTCATTTAGCATTTCCGTGATCAATCGAACATATTGGTGAGATATTTTCCAAGACACGCAAGCTTAAAAAATACATTAGGTGATTACAATGCATCCCAACCCTGCAAATAATCAATAGAATGGGAATAGATGGACAAGACTTCTTTCACGACCAAGAATTCTTACCCGAGCTCGAGGGCCTAGAATTCCTTGTTATGACACGCACACTTATTAAGGCGATAAGCGGACAAACATACAATCCATTTCTCAACATAGACAAGGATCGAGGCATTTTAACGATAATTAATAATAAATGGCTTCAAAAATAACAGCAGAAAGTGTAAGCGACGATTAATAAGGTGAAATCCTAACTACGCATATATGCAATGAAATATACCGCATATATGCAATGAAATAGATAAGTTTCACGTAGAGTAAAAGGGTCTCAAACATAAACTCATGAGATGAATCGAAAACAATTAATAATTAAATTGTCTCCAAAATAATCAAGACCAGAGCTAAAAGAACTCTTCAAGGCTCATAATAGTCTAACATATGTTATATCTTATATGTTAGACTGTGTGTGTGTGTGTGTGTGTGTGTCAATGATGTGTGCAAATTAAGTGACTTAAGAGTCATACTCAATCCATCTTCTTAACAAGCAGCGGAAAGCAATCAAGAAATAGATTAAAATTTGTAGAAACTTTTAATACAATAAAAAATCATTGAAATTTTACTTTCCAGAATGAGGCACAACAGAAAGTAGTGAATGGTTGAATGCTATTATGTACCAGGTTCTTTAGACTACATTTTTACATTATAATGGCTGATACCAATTCGTATCATTTACATGACCCAAATACAGTATTCATTATTTGTGCGAGCAAATTAACACAGAATAGCAGGATAGATAGATTGTATAACTATAACTATAACTATAACTATAACTATAACTATATATATATATATATATATATATATATATATAGCGGAAAGCAATCAAGAAATAGATTAAAATTTGTAGAAACTTTTAATACAATAAAAAATCATTGAAATTTTACTTTGCAGAATGAGGCACAACAGAAAGTAGTGAATGGTTGAATGCTATTATGTACCAGGTTCTTTAGACTACATTTTTACATTATAATGGCTGATACCAATTCGTATCATTTACATGACCCAAATACAGTATTCATTATTTGTGCGAGCAAATTAACACAGAATAGTAGGATAGATAGATTGTATAACTATAACTATAACTATAACTATATATATATATAGTGACTGCCCGGTTCTTGAGGCGCCCGCCCCGCCCGATCCGCACGAAAATTCATCCAACCGTTCGCCGACTTTAGAAACATTGGGTACAGTTGCCTCTACGTCTTCATGGGCAAGATGATCAAAGCCCTCACCTGAAACTGTTAGATTTTGGGAGGGGGGCGAGCTTACGCAGTCACGTAAGCTGATCGGACATGTTTCGGACCATAAAGAGACGCATATATGTCCATCCAAGGACCATAGGAGCCTTAAAAGAGATAGCAGACATTCTCATTGTGTCCGAAAGGTCTAAGAACTATATGATCGTATTTTGTTTCCGCTTAAATCGGATGTCCCAGCGAAAAGATCTCAAATGTTGAACTGGTAAATGAAACAATTCTGAAACTGTCAATCTCGATCGGTCGAATTGGGACTCGACCGGTCGAGATTAGAGAAGAAAAAAAAAATAGAATCTCGACTGGTCAAATGTGCATTTCAACCAGTCGAGATGAAACAGAGGACAAAAGTCCTTATAGAATATCATCTCGACTAGTTGAAAATGTAATTCGACCGGTTGAGATGAAAGAATGGAGTTCCGAATACACAAAACTCGACTGGTCGAAATTAATATTCAATCGGTCGAGTTGTCTGAACAGTAAGCCAAAATATATAAACTCGATCGATCGAATTGGATTTTCGACCAGTAGAGTTCAAGGAAAGTTCTGAAGAAAAGCATAACTCAACTGGTCGAAATGGGATTCGACCAATCGAGTTGTCTGAACAGAAATCAAACTATTTATATAACTCGATCGGTTGAATTAGAGTTTCGACTAGTCAAGTTTCTAAAGGGGCAGGAGAGAAATTCCATCTCGACTGGTCGAATATAGTTTTCAACCGGTCGAGATCAAACAAAGAATAATGTCCTTTATATAAAAGATAATCTCAACCGGTTGACTTGAAATTTCGACCGATTAAGATGACAAATTCAGTACAAGTCAAGTTTTTTGACAGGGGTTCAAGTTCCTTTTTCTTCCCCGATTGTTCTTCCGGATTTATTTAGGGTTTCTTTTATAAGAAAATATTGAATAATTTAATATAGATTTAGAGGCACCTAGCTGTTGAAGCATGAATCGATTTCCGTGATGATTTGGGTTAGTGACGATTGGATTCAGAGCGACAATTTGCTTGAGTCCTTTCGCAAGAAATTCATTCTTACGATAGATTGGTCGCAGCGAGGAGGAACTCTGACGGGGGAGGTTAGGCTCCAGAACGGGATGTACGGTCGCCGATGTGATTGAAACTTGAGGTGTCGTTTCGCCATGAAACCCGATGGAGATCTAATGAGAGAGGTGTAGATGGTGTTGTCGGTGCTTTTGCAGAGAAGAGGAAACAAGAGAGACGGCTAAGAGAGGAATTGCTGCAGGGATTTCTTCTTCTTATAAAAGAAACCCTTAATAAATCCAAAGAACAATCGGGGAAGAAAAAGAAACTCAAGCCCCGGTCGAAAAACTTGACCTATACCTGAAATTGTCACCTCGACCGATCGAAATTCCAAGTCAACCGGTCGAGATTATATTTTATATATGGGACGTTATATTCTCTGTTTGATCTCTACCGGTTAAAAACTATATTTGACCAGTCGAGATGGAATTTCTCTCCAGCCCCTTATAAACTCAATTGAGTTATATAAATAGTTTGATTTATGTTCAAACTCGACCAGTCGAAACCCATTTCAACCAGTCAAGTTTTGCTTTTCTTTAAAAATTTCCTTGAACTCGACCGGTTGAAAATCCAATTCGACCAATCAAGTTTATATACTTTGGCTTACTGTTCAGACAACTCAACCGGTTGAAAATTTATTTCGATCAGTGGAGTTCTATGTCTTCATAACTCCATTCTTTCATCTCGACCGATCGAATTACATTTTCGACCAGTCGAGATGATATTTTTTTTATAACCAGTCGAGATGATATTCTATAAGAACTTTTGTCCTGTGTTTCATCTCGACCGATCAAAATGCACATTCGACCAATCGAGATTCTTTCTTTTTTTTGCATCTCTAAACTTGATCGGTCGAGACCCAATTCGACCAATCAAGATTGACAGTTTCATTACTGCGTTCTTTACCAGTTCAACATTTGAGATCTTCTCATTGGGGCATCCAATTTAAGCAAAAACAGAATTCGATCTTATAGTTATTGGACCTTCCGGACACAATGAGAATGTTTGTTACCTCTTTTAAGGCTCCTACGGTCCTTGTCTGGACATATCTGTCTATTTATGGTCTGAAACATGTTCGATCGTATATCGATCAATAATCAAGTTCTATAAACACAACCACCTCCAATGAAGAGTAATTGGACCCAATCATAGAATACTTGCATTTGAACACTTCTTATGCTTTGTTTTTACCCAATGTTATGTGTTTCATGCTTCATGATAATTTTATTATGTTTATGCAATGCTTAGGGAGGGTGCATACTATAATTTCATTTTCTGTTTTATGTTTCATCCTGTTCATATGACATTCATCATGTATAAAACTATAATAGGGCATCGCATGATTAGTTAAGAATAAGATACAACACATGATATAAGCCTTCGTCACGGTGGAGTTTCCTTCATGGTCATGTGAAACTTAAAATGTAGGCATCCATGTACGGATGCAACACCACTATAGGGGTATGGGCTGCCACACAAAGTACATCCAGGTTTCTGCGAAACCCGTCCCTTGGAAAGCATAGTTTATTGAAACATATTGCCTCATGGCCTATTCAAATTAAGTTATGTGAAAAAGAGAAGAAATGAATATGTTAAGATACGATATGATAAGAAAGTGAGACTTAGCCCACGTCAATATGAAATCGGGGCATGGACCTAAGCCCAAAACCGAATAACGAGATGATATGTTAAGATATGTTGTAAAGGCCAGCTGAATACGAACTAAGTTCTACACATAACATAACTTACGAGTCACCGTAAGGGCACAGTGTCTGTCGCCGAGACGGGTCTTAGGACACATTATGTTTAGTGTTGTCTCGAACTAAGGGGATATTGTTGTTACTGATGCGCACAATCTCATCTGGCTGATTGGTGGTTTATGCTATGATATGGAGATTAGGTGGTTATCTACATGTGAACCTCACATGATAGGCTCGAGGAGCAGCCCTGGCACAGGTCGTTTAATTAAGATAAGTGAAATACGAAGTACATTGTGTAGACGTATGGAGTATTAATAAGACTTCAGACAAGTCACGTATGATAAGTTGCTAAGACGGATAAGAGAAGAAATAAGAAATAGATGCATTATATACATTTCATTCTATGATATTTTTTTTTCCCAGTCTCAATATGTATGTTATAAGATTCGGAAACATTATTGAAATCTTACCAAGCTGCTTGGTTTTATTACAAAATGCACCGCAACTCAAGCGATTGCACATACGATCACCTAGGTAAGTTATGGTGGATCGACCGTGCAACCCACTAAGTTTATGCGACTGAGTAAACTCATCCCCCGCCCAAAATCTAACAGTGTCAGGTGAGGACTATGATCATCGTGCCTATAATGACGTGGAGGCAGCTGTACCGGAGGCAGCTTATGGAGATGAGGACGCTGACTACCACCTGGATGAGAGCGTAAATCCGACGAACTATTGTGAGCCTTGAAAATTTCTTTTAGCTCTAGTATAGATTATTTTGGAGACAATTTAGTTGTCGAATGTTTTCTATTCATCTTGTGAGTTTACGTTTGGGACCATTTTACCCTACGTGAAATTTGATCTATTTCATAACATAGATGCATAGTTAGGATTTCACCTTAGGCTCTATATGATAGCAATGAAACTCCAAAGAGGAAATGAAATCAATTTCTTAGTTGATTTTTTGGGAAATGATTTCCTCTAAAAATGGATTTTTAGTGTGTTTGAGAAATGACTTTCATTGAAAATTGATTTCTCTTGTTTGATTAGTATCTTTGAAAATGAGTTTTTAAGTTTTGATCATTTATTATTAAAATCATAATTAAAGTCAAATATTAACCAATAATTTTTTTAATGATATTCTATTATGTTACAAATCAATACCATAGTAATCATTATTTATTACCAAATCACATAAGTCAGAGTTTGAAAAGTCAAACTCAAATAAAAAGTCAAACTTTGATCAAACTTAAAATTTTGATCAATAAAAATATGTAAAGCTAAATAATAAAGTTGTAAATGCTAGCGTCTAATGTAAGTTTACACGTTGATATGAAATTAAATTTTTATAAAAGTCAAACTTTGACCACGAAAAAAAATTCAATGTACCAACTAGTAGTATTGACTAATACAATTGAGAATCTAGTATCAAATTATACATCAACATGGTAGTATCCTTTTTTCGCCATCAAATTATTGGAGTCAAAGTTTAATAAAAAAAGTAAAATTTTAATTAAAAGTCAAAGTTTGACCTTGAAGTCGACCTTTGACGCCTAAAAATTTGATAATATATTACTAACTTACAACTTATTATCATGTTTCAATAGTCAAAGTTTGATTAAAAGTCAACTTTAAATAGCCTTATAAATCTGGTTAAAGTTTGCTTAAAATTCAAACTTTGACCAAAGTCAAATATTAGCTAAAAAGGGTATGATGCAGATCATGTGGTAGTCATAGTGATCGTGCTAGCATGACGGTTATAAAAATTGAAGTTACTTTTTAAAAGTCAAAAGATATTTTTTTTTACTTTTATGTTTTTTACAAGTAACTTATTATTTTGTTAGTGGGAAACTCAATTTCAGCCACTTAAAAGTTGAAATGCCTTCCTCCTTAAAATGATTTGGTGTATGGAAATTCAATTTCCATGCGGGGCAGACTTAATTTCATTTCCATCTCCTTACATAGCTATCAAACAACAACAATTGGAAACTATATTTCATTTCCACCTTTGAAATTACATTTCCATGTTATACAAGGCTTTATTTATTGTCGCTTACACTTTCCGCTATTATTTTTGAAGTCATTTATTATTAATTATTGTTAAAATGTCTCGATCTTATTGTCTATGTTGATAAATGGATTGTATGCATGTTCGCTATCGCCTTAACAAGTGTGCGGTGTCATAACACAGAATTCTATGCCCACGAGATCGGGCAAGAATTATGGGCCGTGATAGAGTTTACAGAGCTCAAGTTTTACTTCATTACGGACTAAGTCATACAAATTTACTAACAAACGATGTTTTGTGGAATCAAGATTTACTGGCTCCACGACGAAGAAAAACAAATAGTTCTCAAGTGAATGAAGCCTCATCATAGGAAGGTTCTCAAGAATCTGAGGCGATGCACCTACCACGTGAGATGGCCACCACATTCAGTCAGCAGATGACTCAGCTAACACAGTCCCACCAACAGGAAATGACTCAATTGTTGCACGAGATGTAGGTCCAAAGAGAACAGCAAAGACAAGTTGTCCAAGAGCTTGTCAATCAAAGTCAGCCTCTTCCTAGACAGGAGAATCCTCCCCACGCACTTGTCAAATTCCAAGTATTCAGCAGAGCTCGACCCCCCTACTTCCGTGATCAGTTCAACCCAGTCGTTGCTAAATATTGAGTGAATCAAATCGAGAAGTTCTCCGAGATCTCTTCACCAGCAGAACCTAAAAAGGTGAAGTGGGCAGTGTTCTATTTGGACCAAGAAGCAAAGAACTGGTAGAGAGCAGCAAAGAGAGCCGCAAATCGAAACAATGAAAAAGAATAGACCTAGCAGCAGTTTAGGGAAGCATACTTCGAAAAGTACTTCTCTGCAGTCACCAAAGCTCAGAAGAAAAGAGAGTTCATGGGCTTACGACAAGGGAGTATGACAGTGGCCGAGTACAAAGCCAAGTTCGACCAGCTATCCAGATTCGTTGGGAATTTGATTAGAGATGAAGGCAATCTTTGCATTTCAAAACGGCTTGCAACCATTCTTTTACGAAAAATTGGCCGCAATGAAGATAGATGCATATGGAGAGCTCGTCGATCGTGCACAAATCCAATAAAGGGTATCAGGTGAAATGCCTAACAGAAAAAATGTAAAGTTGGAGGTCCAAAAGGACAAGGCTATTCAAAGGGGCTCATTTATTCCATAGAGGCCCCTACCAACTTTCACCCAGAGGACCCAGCCCTTTCAGAAAACAAAAGGCCACGTCTCACACCCCCACAGACACAACTGACCCCCACCTTCTCGAGAAGAAACATTGTTCCACGGCCTCATCAGCCACATAGGGAATTTGCACCCTATGAACCTTGCGTAAAATGTAACAGGAGGAATGGTCCCGGAGTATGCATGCAAGGTACCGATAAATGTTTCCGGTGCGGAAAAGAGGGACACATGGTTAGGGATTGCCCCGAAAGAGCTCCAGCACAAGCCTCACAATAAATTAGTCAAGAGAAGCCTCCGAACCAAGGTCACATTTTTACAATGTCGCAGCAATACATTATGGCTAGCGACGAAATCATTTAAGGCACCATTACTAGCTCAAAACCAATTATCTTTCTGTATGTAGTTCGAGTGTAGTTTTCATAAACTTTCATTTCGTAAAATCCCTCGTATGAATTCGATAAACTCTAAACCTTTTGTCAAACTCGAAACATCTTAACATGCCTTATGCTAGCGAGTTATTTTTCTGTTTATCAGCATGAGTGCGGCATTAAGCACTTAGCCCTCGGTCTTACAGACTCAGGGTCTACACATTCATTCATCAGTCCAGGGTTTGTGTCATAAATTCAAGTTAAACTCGTACTCTTAGGAAGGAGATTGACTATCTCGACACCGTCTGGGAACACTATGATGACTACTTTAATCTGTCGACATGATCATAAATATTAATGGTCATGATCTTCCAATAGATCTCATCCTATTGAAAATTCAGCATTTCGATATCATATTGGGCATGGACTGGCCACGATTGAATGTTTCTCTAAAGTGGTCACCTTCTAACCACTAGGAGAGCCTCCATTCAGATTTTGGGAAATCAAAAGGGAGTACCTTTATTGGCAGTATTAGACGAGGACCAAGACAAGACGGCCGACCCTACAATAATTGTTATTGTCAGAGATTTTCATCGACTGAGGACTTACCCGATGTACCACCCGACCAAGAAATCGAGTTCAAAATCGATGTGATTCCAAGGACCGCGCCAATTGCCAATGCATCATACCAAATGGGCCCCGCATAAATAAAAGAGTTAGAAATACAACTCAATGAACTATCTAGTAAGGAGTTTATTTGACATAGCGAGTCACCATAGAGAGCACCAATGCTCTTCGTAAAGAAGAAAGATGACTCGATAAGACTAAACATCGATTATCGCCAATTGAGCAGCATCATAATAAGAAATCGATACCATTTGCCTCGCATCAACGATCTGTTTGACCAACTTCAGGGTGCCAAATGTTTCTCAAAAATTGATCTCAGATCAGGATATCATCAATTAAAGGTTCGAGAAGAGGATATTTTGAAGATGGCTTTCGCCTGTAGACATGGGCTATACGAGTTTCTAATCATGTCGTTCGGACTCACGAAGGCCTCTTCATGGACTTAATGAACAGAGTCTTTAGGGGTTATCTAGACAGGTTCATCATAGTCTTCGTAGATGATATCCCCATTTACTCTCGCTCGGAGAAAGAAATGAAGAATACCTCCGTGTTGCACTCCAAACAGTCCACGAGTATCAATTGTACGTCAAACTTAACAAATGTGAGTTTTGACTTAAACAAGTGGCATTCCTAGGCCACACGGTATCAACGGAAGGAGTGACCATCGATCCTTGCAAGATCGAAGCAGTTACAGAATGACAAGCACCGAAAAGTGTTATTGAAGTTAGGAATTTCCTCGAGTTGGCGGGCTACTATCGTCGCTTTGTTGAAAGATTTTTACGCATTGCCCTACCGCTCACTCACCTCACACGAAAGAATGTCAAATTCGTATGGACTGAGGAATGTGAAGAAAGTTTCCTAGAATTGAAAAAGAGACTTACTACTGCACCAATCCTCATCTTGCCTTCTACGACGGGCACTAGTGAATTTGAAATATTCATGGATGCATCTCGTCAGGGACTTGATTGTGTGCTTGAGCAAAGTAAGAAAGTTGTTAGCTTATGAGTCAAGACAACTCAAACCTCTCGAAAAGAACTATCCGATTCATGACTTGGGACTAGTCGTAATCATCTTCGCCCTCAAACTATGGCGACACTATCTCTACGGCAAGACATTCAAGATATACACGGACCACAAAAGTCTCAAGTATCTTTTCTCACAAAAGGACTTGAACTTGAGGCAACGTAGATGGATGGAATACATGAAAGATTACGATTGCTCCATAAATTACCATCCTGGAAAAGCAAATGTCATTGATGCACTCAGTAGGAAATCTTCAGCACCATAAGCCAGATTAAAAACCTAGAAACCCTTCGAGGAACTCGTCGAGGAAGACATTTACCTCCAAGAAGCCGAAGAGGGTATACATTTGGCAAGAATTATGATGAATCCGTTCATTTTGGACAAAATCAGGGAATTACAGCGTACGGACCCAGAAATCCTAAAGATCATCGAAACCTTACTAGGAGAAAAACCCGATTTCAACCTCTGGACGGATGGAACGTTACTCTTTAGGCAAAGACTATGCGTATCCAATGACTCCCAAGTGAAAAAGAAGATACTTGATGAAGGTCATAAATCAGGACACTCAGTACATCCAGGCAACACTAAGATGTATCGAAATTTGAAAATTTGGTACTGGTGGCTAAACATGAAGCGAGAAATAGCCGAATACGTATCGAAGTACTTAGTGTGCCAACAAGTTAAGGCAGAACATCAAAAACTGGCATGGCCTATACAACCCTTACCCGTTCCGAAATGAAAGTGGGAAAACATATCAATGGGCTTCATCGTAGGCCTACCAAAAACGATGAAGAAGAACGATGTCATGTGAGTAATAGTTGGCAGGTTGACCAAGTCAGCTCATTTCTTGACATTCAAGACTACCACAGATGAAAATAAGCTTGCTGAAATATATCTAAAGGAAATTGTGAAACTCCATCGGTCTGGGTCACAACCTCAGTGCCAATTGAAGTTTATGACAGAGGTCCAATATCAATTTTCATAAATTTCACAACAAATTATTTATCCTTGTAATTATTATACGCCTGACTATTATGACTTGAGAGGAAACAGGAATCCACAAATCCAGCAATGAGGAGATACCCAATATAATTTTTCGATATTAAAAAAGTAAGAACAAAAAACTCCTTCCACCACAGCCAACACCCCCAAGCTTATTTTCAACTATTCAAAGTCCTATGACGAGCACTAAGTTTTGATTTGTGTGAGTCGTTTATTTGTAGAGTTCCTTTAAATCCACCCACCGAATCATTGAGTTCACCCACACTGAAACACATTGATTGCATTGAATCAGACGATCGAGATCACTTATCGTCCCAATCTTTCACACGATGGATCTTGAGATCATGGGGGTACCATCAGACGATCAGTGTTTTATTTCACGTGGCACACATTTCAGAAAAGTGACCTTAACATCACGTGCACGCTCAATATTGATTTTAAGATCACTTTTTGGGTGTGTACCACATGAAATAAAAAGCCAATGTTTGATGGTACAACCATGATCTCAAGATCCATCGTGGGGACAATCAACAATCTTTGTCATTCCGCTCTATATCTTCGGAGGACCAAGCTGCTGTGGAAAGGCCTTTCGAGGAGGCCGAAGTATGGAGGGCCATCAAGGGTAGTAGGAAAAATAAAGCGTCGGGCCTTGATGATGGCTTCACCATGGAGTTCTATCGGAGTTTCTGACATCCTCTCAAAGATGACCTATGGTTGTTTTATGTGAGTTTTCCATTAGGGCAGTTTCATTGATCAGAGTCTAAACTCTACAATTATATCGCTCATTCGAAGAAAGGAGCGGAGGATCAGGAAGATTTTCGACCCATTTGCCTACTCAACTGCCTGTGCAAAATTATATCAAAGGTGTTATCTAATCGTCTCAAACCACTTATGGGTAACATCATCTCAGTGAACTAAGGTGCTTTTGTGCAAGGCAGCTGATTGATTTAGTGGTTGTGGCTCAAGAAGTCATGCACTTGGCTCATAGAAGCGAACGTCCCGTCATCCTTTGGAAAGTGGATATGGAAGATGCCTACGATCGGGTTAATTGGGGTTGCTTAGACTACATGTTGAGCAGGTTGGGTTGGGTCAAATGGAGGAAATGGATGTGGGCCTGCTATTCCTCTACATGGTTTTCGGTCATGATTAATGGAACCCCAACAGAGTACTTTCAAAGATTTAGAGGTGTGCGACAGGGAGATCCCCTATCTCCCTCCTTTTTAATATGATCGGTGAAGTGATAAACAGCCTAACCTCCTGCGCTCAGCTCCTTTGCTTTTTCTCCGAGGTACATGTGGGCCCATTAGGTCGTCGCAACTTTCACCTCCAATATGTGAACGATATTTTATTCTTCTGCAAGGCGGATGGAGTTGAGATTTAAAGGTTGGCGGAGGTCGTCGCCATCTACGAGGTTGTCTCGGAGCAGCAGGTTAATTTGCAAAAGTAGATTGTTTCGGGCATTGGCATTGGCATTGACGACACTGTGCTGAACCAGCTGGCCGAGATGGTGGATGGGGAGATCGCCAACCTCCCTATCTCTTACTTGGGCCTTCCTGTTGGGCATCAATCAGCCCAACTCCAGGGCTTGGGATCCCGTGGTTCGAAGGTTCGAGCAACGTTTGGCCTCTTGGAAAGGCAAGCTCCTTAGTAGCGAGGGCAGGCTGCTCCTCGTTAAGTCGATTCGCTCTAGCCTCCCCGTTTTCTACATGTCTTTGTTCAAATGTCCTATGGTTGTTGTCCGTAGACTCAAACAAATCCAAAGGAATTTTCTTTGAAAAGGATCGGGCGTTGATAAAAAAAATTCCACCTTGTCAGTTGGGATATCTGTCAGCTCCCCTTAAACTGTGGAGGCTTTGGCATCCGAAGCTTGCACTTGGTCAACATTGCCTTGCTCGGAAAATGGTTTGGCGTGTTGGTTTGGTTAGCGAAAGAGAGAGCTTGTGGGTGTCTGTTTTGGCAAAGATATAGGGGGTGGTTGGGAGGGATTGGGGGTGAATGTCGACAATAACAGCTCCTTCTCAACTTGGTGGAAAGCTATTTGTGGGACCTCCTAGCCTTCGTACTCCCGTTGGGTGCGGTTTACTTGGGGCGATGGGCCTCGTATCAAGTTCTAGGACGACTCTTGGGCGGACATCAAGCCACTTAAGGATATCTTTTCGATTATTTACCGCATCGCGGCTGAGCCGAGGGGCTCGATGTCCTCTTTTTTTTGGAAGGGGAGGGAAGGACAACGTGAAATCTAATCACCCGGAGGCTTCTTAGGGATGAGGAGTTCTCTCCTTCCTTGATTTGTTCGCTCTATGTTGTGCAGAGGAATTCGAGTCGCTCCGATGTGCGGATTTGGATGCCCATGCTCAACAGCAGATTTAGTCTCAAATCATACTACCGTATCTTATCGAGCAGGCCTTCAATCAGGTGGGGGTGGGCAGGGGCGTGGAAGGCCCCAGTCCCACCAAAAATCAAGTTCTTTCTATGGACATTGATCAGGGGGAGGATCCTCACTATTGACCAATTGATCCGCAGGGGGAAAAATCTCCCAAATGTATACGCTATCTGCCTTCAGTAGGATGAGTCAACGGCTCATCTTTTTCTGCATTGTTTGGTTGCCACTAAAATCCGGGGGGTGATTCTCAGGTCCTTTGATATGCTTTAGGTGTCCCCAAGTTCCATTCCCCAACTTTTCTTGGCCTAGTCCGGTGTTAGTCTGGAGGATGGGTTTCTATGCGGTGATATGGTCCATCTAGCTCGAAAGGAATGCCCGCAATTTTTTAGAGGATGGGTTTCTATGTGGTGATATGGTCCATCTGGCTCGAAAGGAATGCCCGCATCTTTTGGAGGATGAGTTTCTATGCGGTGATATGGTCCATCTGGCTCAAAAGGAATGCCTGCATCTTTTGCCGGAAGCGGCGTCTGACAGGGTTGCTCTTGAAGGGCGTCAAAGATCTTATGGGTCACTAGGTGGTGTTAGATAAGGAGGGGGCTGGTGGAGATCCTATGTCTTGGGACCCAGGCTAGGCTTTGGCGCTACTCTCCCTCTTCTCCCTTTTCTCTCTTGTTGCTCTCTTAGGCCCTTTTCTTGGCCTTTTGGATATTTGTCTTTCCGTTTTTTCATTTTTACTTTTATTTTTAGTATGTTGTCTGGTTTCCCTTTTTGTCGGTTGTACTCGCAGCATGTATTTTTATAGCATCTCGTTGTTCGTATTAATATAAGCTTGAACGTTTACCGATAATAAAAAAAAAAAACAATCTCCGCCGTTGGATTCAATGCAGTCAATGTGTTTCAGCGTGGGTGAACTCAAAGATTTGGTGGGTGGATTTAAAGGTACTCTTATTTGTACTGGCGACAATAACCCTTTAAAGATAAAGACCCCTCCTATTAAAACCTCTTGGCTACAGGAAATCTTTGGGTGAAAGTGTAACTAGTAACTATACACCAACATACCAATATAAAAGGAACACTAATACACTGAATAATTACTGGACTCTCAGGTCACAACAGTCCAGTAAAAGACCAGAACATTATTAACTAGTGTGCATACTAAGGCTTGTGCTCTCCCTCTTCTCCCTTTTCTCTCCCGTTGCTCTCTTCAGCCCTTTTTTCGGCCTTTTCGTTTTTCGTCTTTCCGTTTTTTTCATTTTTACTTTTACTTTTAGTACGTTGTCTGGTTTCCCCTTTTGTCAGTTGTACTCGCAGCATGTATTTTTATAGCATCTCGTTGTTCGTATTAATATAAGCTTGAACATTTACCGATTAGAAAAAAAACAATCTCCATCGTCAAATTCAATGCAGTCAATGTGTTTCAGCGTAGGTGAACTCAAAGATTTGGTGGGTGGATTTAAAGGTACTCTTATTTGTATTGGCGACATAACCCTTTAAAGATAAAGACCCCTCCTATTAAAACCTCTCGGCTACAGGAAATCTTTGCGTGAAAGTGTAACTAGTAACTATACACCAATATACAAATATAAAAGGAACACTACTACACTTAATAATTACTGGACCCTCAGGTCACAACAGTCCAATAAAAAACCAGAACATTATTAATTAGTGTGCATACTAAGGGCTTGTGCTTGGTAAGGTGAAGTTTTTTTTTTAAAATGCACCCAAGGAAAAGTTCAAAAGAGGCAAATTCATTTAACTATGTAAAAAATATATATAAATAAATAAATAAAATAAAGGTGTTTTCAGCAATTTCAATAGATATATGTGGATTTTGGCCAAAATGTCTAAGTGCTTTATAATTTTTTAGTACAAATCCAGGAGCATTAAATGATCATACAATTACTGCTTACGTCAAACACCATAGATGCAAAAAGTATGCAACCAGTATCTTTAGAAAATGGGGGGAGGGGAGAAGAAATGATGGATTTGGAAAAGTAATTATTTCGGCATTGAAACATTTAAGTTTCACACTGCAGAAAGCAGAATCATAGACTCGCCCACTATGCCTTTAAAAGGTTTACAAAAGGAAAAGACTCAAATGCACTCAATATTCAAAATAGAATACATTTTTTAAAGGGATTGATATTGTGAAATTTAAAAAAAAAAAAAAGTATTTTAACCTTCACACTGCAGAAAGCAGAATTATCGGCTAGCCAGCTACATCGTAAAAGTTTATGAAACGAAAAAACTCAAAATGTAACATAACACGATAACAAATAAGTTAACAGACATAATCGAAAGAAAATTTTTGAATAGAACTGAGTGCTACAGAGTAGTAAACACATTGACCAAATCTTACGAAAGAATTCTCAGTTATGAAAATTGAAACTTGAACAGAATGGTTGAGTGAAAAATGAAACAAAATAAAATTAAATGAATATGCTTTTAAATTACCAACTGTTTGACCCATCATACTTCTCACTGCACACTATCAGTACAGAGAAACCTGGCAGAGTCGGAACAAATTTCTGTAGGAAGCATTCCAATCTACCACAGGCTTTAATGCCATGGTAGCAACGACAGTCTTGGAATATAACAAATAATTGCCAAGACAGTATCTTCCAATATGTTCAAAAATACCAACAAAAATACCAACAGGGATATAGTTTTACAGAATACAGAGCAAACCAAAAATAAATAAAAATAGTTTTACAAAGCAAACCACAATACTAGTCTAATAGAAAGAATAACTGGTTGTTGAATTTATTAAAATAGTGTCTTCCAAAAGAGATGATCCTTCAAAAACGTAAAAAACCTCTGTTGTCAAAAGTTGCGCCTACGTCCCCACTTTGCCGCCGCGTACAGAGGGAGACCGCCTAGGCACATCTCACTTCCGCTTTACCCACCGTGGGTGTCATAAGGAGAAATGTTAGGCTTCTATAGGGGGATTTAGGTGGGCCTACTAAGGACCACTACAAGGTAGATGATAAACACTGCAACCAAGCTTTATAGATATTTCATTTTTTAAAATAATTAGAGTAATGGGGTTTGCATCACCACTTAAACTAAGCCCTAATCTCTTAAGAACCCAAATTTTTTAATCTTTTACAAACTAACCATAATGGAATTAGATCAAATCACCATCTTGAATTTTTTTCGAAAACATTTTCAGCTATATCTAATTAACTCAAATTCGACTATTATCAACCAATAAATGCCTTTAAAATCTAAAATTTTAAAATTATTATGCTTTAAAAACAAATGATCTACTTATTATTTTTTGTTTGTTTAATTTTTTAGTTGTCGCTTGCTAGTTGCGAGTTGTTATTTTACACTTTCAACCTCCAATTTTACATGATTATTGATGCTTGACAAGTAAATAATCATGTCTTTATCATTATTTGTTTTTTCACATATTTATCATTTATAATAGATCCTTTAGAGATTATGATAATAAGTAAAAATAATAATTACATTATTATTAGGACACACCGCCTAGGCTCCGGCTAAGCCCCTCCTAGGCCCCACTTAGCTCCAAGGAAGAAGGTCTATCGCCTATGCCCCGCCCGACGGATTTAACAACTATGGCAAACACCATTCCAACTTTTACACGTTACTCTCATAAATTTCAGCAACCAGGTGGAAAATTAGACGAAATAACAAGCACATACCAAGTCTAGTCTTGGGCTTTAACAAAAAATTCAAATTTTAGGTTCCAGTACGAACCATGCACCCAATGCACACACAACTAAGATAAGATATATGGCAGGTTGATGACATGGGAAGAAACACATCCACGAGTCCTTAGGATATATAACCATTAGTCCAAAATCTAAATTTCAACCATAAGTTATTTCAACATGAGAAATAATTATGTCCAAAATTTAAAATTCAACCACTGCTGTCATAAGTGATCGCTTAAGCGATTTTAAGCCATGATGGCTTATGCAATTTTGACATTATGCGATCGCATATTAAAGTATGTGATCGCATAAGCCATGTTTTATGGCAAACATGGCTTATACGATCGCATACTCGGTATGCAATCGCATAATGCTCCAACAGTCATATTTATGACCGTTGGAGCACTTTTATATATATATATATGTTTTTTGAGTCCCCATTGCCTCTATAAAAGGGTGGGTTGGGTTATTTACTTCTCACACAACTATTTTGGCTTAAACTTCCTCTCTAATCTGTATTATTTACTCTCAATCTCTTCCCATCTTTCCTATCTAGTTTAAAATTTATTTTATTTTATGCTTTGTAATCCTTTTTTTTAGTGAATTAAATTGTTGTAAACTTAGTAATATTAGTGTTATTGTGTTACAAAGCCTCAAAAGGGATAGACAACCAAATGATATAGATTTCATACTAGTGAGATCGGACGAAGACGAAACAGAGGAAGAAGAAGAGTATGTAGAAGGAGATGATTCTGATGATGACGGAAATGCTAGTGATGATAATGGAGATGTACTACAATGGGTTAGAAATGAATGTGTAGAGTACATTGTTGGTACTCAGTATCAAAATTAAAGTTATAATTTTGAATATTAGTATGTAAAACTTCTTTTTTAAATGCAAGAATGTCTATTTTTCCCTTTTAGAGACTTGAATACTTATTAGTACTTTATTTTTATTTTATTTTTTATTTTTTGAAAAAAAAAGTATGTCATTGCTTAAGCAATTAAAAGATTCGCTTAAGCGAAATGGAGTCAAATCGTTTAGCATCGCTTAAGCCATTTGACAACACTGAATTCAACCATGAATTACCGATAAAAAACTTATTATTTTACCATGAGATGAAAAACAATAAGAAGACTTTAGGAAATATTAGGTTCAAAATTTAAAATTCAACCATGACAAATACAAAACGGATATGACATGAGTATGTTATATTGATGCTTTGTAACTTAGGTTACAAAATTGACGATATCAGGGAAACAAAAGGTTACACTATATTTTCTATGTATTGACACTTTAAACATCAGTTGTAAAATTCAGATACTATCTTTTTTGTATGTATTAGTAATTTAAAATCTTCTACTGGTGTTAAAGGCTGATAAGTTGTATAAGACACGTACTAATTTGTTTTATACGTAAGTTAATTTAAACATTTTTTAATATGCATCAATTATAGAATACTTTATAAGTTACAATTAATATAAGTTACTACTAATACACGTCTTACATTTTTTTCTTTTTAAAGAAACAATTTTTATGTTTTAGTAATGATGTTTCTTTCTTTGATGAAGCACATTTCAGTTATAAAAAGACCATGTGTCATTTAAAAAAGAAACATGTTTTTAAACATGTTTCGGAAACGTTTCCGAAACATCCCCGATATCGGTACACACCAGTACGGGTACGACAGGTCATATTGGATCTTTGGGTAGCCATGACCTAAATGCTGTTTTTGACTATTCAATTGAAATTCAAACATGTAAAAAGAGGGAAAGGAAGAATAATAATAACGTCTCGGTAATCAGTACATAAAAATAATATTGTTTTAGTAACTAGGAGATAATAATACCTGTACTGCCGATGACTGTCGCGCCTTTTTTCCCTCTCTCTTTCCCTAGTAGGACTCCGTCCGCGATAATAATCCTATTAAAATGCACAAAAGATTAATAGCCTATACCCATTAATGTAAACCTGAGACCATAATTGAAGGAAAAAACTTCCAACCTTTTCATGAGCATCAGCTTCTACCATGGTCTGGTCATCCTCTTCTTTTTCTTCTTCCTCTTCGAAATCATCTTCCAGAGCACTTCGTCTGAGTTCCAACTTCCCAGTAGCTTCAAGGGTCCATCTGTTGACATTATATAAAACAAGGAAAAAAGACGTGAATTCCAATCTCTGCCTCAAAGAAATGAACCAAGAAGCTTTAGGAAATGAACCAAGAAGCTTTAGGAATATATATATATATATATATATATATATATACCTTTCGTAATTGAAGTTTCCTTGAGAGTGAAAATTAGATTTCATGTGTTCAACTTTATCTTTGGACTCAACCAAGTTTATCGCTTTTTTGTTAGTTTTCTATGTCATTTGATGAATTTGATTTATGTGTACCAACTTTTTCTTTGGACTCAACAAATTTTTACCACTTTTTGGTGAGTTTTCTACATGCCATTTGATGAAAGTAAATATGATATTTGTTAACCAAAAGAAAACCAAAACATAAAGAAGGTAAAGAATTAGTCCAACTTCCTTGCCATCAATATAATCAGCGAAAACGTACCCTCACTACTGAAATCATTAGTGAAATGATCAACCAAGAGGGTGCTCATTTGAGTTGGGAATGGAAATAGGATTTATTCCTAGGAAAGTGTGTAGATTGGTGAGATGACTCCAAAGTTTCAGTATCCAAAAATCTAAAGCATTGCAGAGATTCTTATATTACTGTGGACAGTGCTATTGGGCGGGACATTTGCATCGGTAGAACTCTTCGAGATAATGAGGTAAAATGTTGGTGGGAAGTTTGGTACTCTTAAGAGAAATGCAAGCCAAATAAGACTCGTCAATATGATAGATTGTGGACGCATATTAATAAATGGGTCTTTTTTGTTCGATCCTTTTATGAGTTTTTTGTTAGTCGGTTGTTGATGCTTCATAGTTGGGTGTCAGTTTAGAAAGATTGTGTGCCCCCTCAGGTGCGGTTCTTTGCATGGAGTTTGGTTTGGGGCCGTACCCTCAGTGGACCAGCTTCGGAAGAGAGACAAGCCTATGCATAACCAATGTCTCGTGTCTCTTCAAGATTATGAATCGGCCACCCACTTACTCATTCATTGTTGGTTTGCTAAGGAGATTTGGAGAGCAATGTTCAAAAGTTTTGGAGAAAGTTGGGTGGTTCCCAAATCTTACATGAATCTAATTGTTGTCTGGGACTATGGTGTTTTTAAGGGAACCAAGCGGGCCTTCTGGAGAGCAACCTTGTTTGCGGCTTTGTGGACTATCTAGCTAGAAAGGAATGATAGGGTATTCTGCAATTTGCGGAAACCTAATGCTTTTGTTACTCGCAATATCAGATTTGGGTTCTAAGTCGAGTTAGTTTGGATAAAGAGGCGATAGCTGAAGAAGAGAGAAGTTTAGCCAATATTAGGGATGATCTTACCTATAGTTAGTTGTGGACTCACTTTGTTGGTTTTCCCAGTGCCTTGAGACTCCTCCATGGCCTTAGGTTTGGCTGCATTGTGTGTTTGTTTGTCTTTTTTGTTCTTTGTTTCTTGTTTCCTTTGTCTGGTCTCTTAAGCCCCTCACTGTAGCTCACGTATGTAGTTTTTTCCCTTTCTCCTTTAAAAGATTTGCATTTACCGACAGAAAAAAAAAAATGATCAACCGAAGCATAACCTTCCAAGAAAAATATAAAATAAATAATAGTTCAAATAATATCAGACAACAACCTCATTACTAGATTGAGATTTTAGTGAAATGCAAGGATGAAACATGTTGAATAAGTTGAATCAATGGCCAATGTATTCCTTACGATGAGGTAAGCCTAATGAATAGATCAAATATGATAAAAATAATAATAATAACTGATATGGGTGAATTGTATAAATTAAAGATTAAGCCAATATTGGATCCAATGGATGTTACCTTTTCTGGACACGTGGTAGAGCAATGTCACAAGAATAATCTGTTGTCAGGAGCTCATCAATGACCTCATCCACATGGGTCAAGGAAAATCCTGGAATTCAGGAATAAAAACATTAAAAAGTAAATAAATACAGCCCTAAACATCTTTAAACAGTATCCCATGTGACTCTCTCTCTTACAAAATTGACAATGAACACAAGTAACACAAAGCTGGGAAAAAAACATGGCTATCGTAAAAAATCAGATTAAAAGCAACAAAAAAGAGTTTTTACAATAGGTATGAAATCTTACGTCCATCTTGTAATTTCCGCCTCAGCTTCCGATAATCATTGTATAAAGGCTCGAGATATTGGTACACATCAGTTACTGTCCCAGTAATCCGCATATAAAAAGCCCCAAGTACACGAACATATCTGCTAGAAATGCAATAAAAAAAAGAGGTGAATCAGAAGAAAAATACATAGCATTCTTGAAAATAAAGTAAAAAACTCAAAAGGACCTGAGTTGCTTGTACATAGATAGGGCCCTGAGTGACGCCTCACTTCTACATCACACAGGGTACATTTTTCTTCAATATAAGTGGTCCACCTAGCAGCAGGGGTTATGAGAGGATTGGAACCATCCAAATCAGTGCACTTTAAAATTTACGATTAAAAAAATACACACAACCATCTATATTAGAGTGCATAGATTAGACAGTTCAAATTACCCAATGAGTGTGATTTTGCAGACCACTTGAGTTCAATATACGAGCTAAAAAACATGTGCCTCATAGCCTAAAAATGGGGCGTCCATTGCTCTATCTGTAATGGAGTGACCATAGTCCATTAATCCAACTCAAAATCATCACTTAGCATGAGGAAATATCAAGTGCATAGTGCAATGCACAATAACAGCACTGTGAATGAAGTTCAATAAAATGAAACCTACAACAAACTGAAGATCATGTTGGATTAATGAAAAATTTTGGGCGTGAAACATTGATTTTGGGATGCATGTAAATTTTGGATTAATGCAAACATGCCCATCTCCATACATTAACAGCCCAGATAAACAATCATGGGTGGCCTATGCATTTTCCTTGCTAATTCATCAACTAAAGCAAGCGACTAAATCAGTGTTACCAAAATCATTTTTTCCTAATAAATCATGTTTTAATCACATCTTATTCATAAAAAATAGGCAACACAATTAAATCGTGATTTTTCAAAAAAACAAAAAAAAAGGTTTCTGTCAATAAAATGTAACTTTTGCATTTTAATTGCGAATTACAATAAAATGGAATCTTTTCAAAATATCACCATTTTTCCTAACAATAATTTTTAACTCTAAAAAATAATCATTTTTCCCTAATTTTCTGATTATTTTCCAAATTCGGACTTGGTAACTATGGCCTTAGTTAGCTCAAAAACCCTTTTTCGGTTCTAATTTATGGAATGAACAACAAGAACTCAAAAACCATTAAAAAAATTATTCAATTTAGCCTCATTTGCTGAGTATTTCCCGAATTTCAACTTGGAAACTATGGCCTTAATTAGCTCAACCATGCTTTTCTCAGTTCTAATTTACGGAATAAATAACAAAAAACTCAAAAACCATCGATCCAAAAACCCTAATTAAGCAGCCTAATAAAGTGTTGCAAGACTGAGATCTCAGGTTAAAATAAAACCACACACTAATCGAAAGAAGCAGAAATGGCAAACCTATTTGAAAAATTACTTACTTGTAATCTTCGTTCTTGATGAACTCGACGACGATGTCCTTCTCGGGCTGGATCTGGAGCATCTTCATGACGAGGCACATGAACGGCGTGGGCTTTCGATTTCCACCATAGGTCCCACCGAGGTGATCGAGCTCCATCGCCTTGTCGACGAGCGTCTCCGCCGTCAGACCAAAGCATTGCTCTTTCCAGTAGGTATTCTGGTAGATCTTCGACCGTAGGATCTTCTCCACCAGGTTCTGGGGATTCGTCCCATGGATGCTCTTTGCTCCTGGGTCCGTACGATTCGCCATTAGAGCGCTGAAAACCCTAACCCTAGAAACATGAACCCCAAATATGAAACCCTAGATTGAAGATATTTGAATTTTGAACGATTCCAGATGAATCGTCCCCATTTGACCTGGGTTTGGTGCTTTATTTATAGGAGTTTCTCTTCAGTAAACGCCCTTACTAATTTAAGATATTACCATACTGCCATTTCTTTTGGGTCCTAATTCTTGAATGACGTGGAAAGTGTGTACGGTGTTATACGCTGAACAATTTTGCAGCGCAACCTATCTGGCGCAACGTGACTGACTGCGCACGTAGTGGGGCCAAACACTCCGGCCGGTCACATTACGCCATATAAGCTGTCGGACTCATATACATATTTTCTGTAAGAAACCCTATATTTTCACATTTACCCAAATCCATCCACTGAGTCCTTTACTAAATATCGAAATTACCCCAATATAATAAATAGCCGAACTCTATTCAACTCATTAGTGCTTATTTTTTTTATTTTTTACTTTTTCGTTCGAAGTCGATGGAGATGTTGTGTCGATTCGTAGTCACTAGCGCTTCATCTTTTAATCTTCAAGCTATCAAATCTGTAAGTTATAAATAAAATTATCTCTCATTGTTGTATAATTTTTTATTCTTCTTTCGACAATGTATATTTTAAAATAATTTTTTAAGGTTATTTATATATAGTATATAGAATCATTATCGAATGTCTATAGAGTCAATATCGATTATATATAGTCAATAATATGGATCAAAATACCGAAAAACTGATACGTATCGTCCGAGTCCAAAACCGATACGTATCGGTATCGTTCCATATCGAATGATACATTGAATGTATTGCGTTCGATACAACTCATACATATAGCCGATACGGTACATTCAATGTACCATATCGGAGGCCACCGATACCAATACGTATCGTCCGATATGTATCAGTATCGGATAAAATTTTGATCCATGGTCAATAACGACTATATATATAATCGATATCGTTATCTCAGCCTGATTATATAGTACAGTTCATTTAAAATTTAAACAATCTGTGTTAGTATGAAACTCACTCCTTTCTTTTTTATTATAACAAGCTGTCAAGATAGTCGTACATTGGGTTGTTGCTAAATATTCTCCCAGTGTCATTTGGAATCTCTACGAAGACGCTAGCCCAAGGCGAAATGAGTTGCTGAGAGTATTAGTTTTTGGTGGAATATTTCAAATGCCTAAAGGTGTGAGATTTCTTGGAGATGTGATTGATGTGATATTGACTTTTTGGGTTAAAAAAAATCACTTCCGAATCGAAAAGACTGATGTCTATCTTCGAAAGTTAGACATTACATTGATATTGGGCCTTGCCATGGTTGGCCTCGAAAAGTATAACTCGTTCGTTAAACCACCAAAAGAACAAATCATTCGATACAAATATTTTCATGGAATGCCTACTGAGAAAATTCTCCGGTCTCATATAGATGATGCAATTAGGCGAGCGAAAAGTGATGACGACTTTGTAAAGTTATCTCTTCTATTTGTGCTATGTATATTTATTTTTCACGGGTCCCACCATCAACTCGCGGAAGACCACGTCAACCTCATCGATGACGTTGAGAACTTCAATTGAACTCCGTGAGGTCTCCACATGTATTATGACTTGATCGAGTATATAATGAAGGGCGTAACGAATAGAAAGACTGTCGAGCTGGATAAAGGTTTAAAGATGTACAACACATATGGATGCATATGTGTATTTCAATGATAGGCTTACGAGATGTTGTCAAAAATATCGCTTGTACGGACAGCCCTTAAGGACCCTTTCCCACGATTATTGAAATAGTCGGAAAAGGCGCAATCAAGGATCAAAGACTACACTCACGGAAAGATGTTGAACAGTAAACTATGATGTCTATTTGTTAATTCAAATTTATAAGGTTAAGGATGTAGATTGAATTCAGCTATCGACTATTTAACGATTTAATAACGATTTCATAGAGGGTCAATACTGATTCATTAAGGAGTCGATGACGACTACCTAATAAGTCGATACCGATCTCGTACAGAGTCGATAACGATCTATTATAAAGTCGATATCGATTTCGTAAATAGTCAATACCGATCTCGTATAGAGTTGATACCGTTCTATTATATAGTCGATACCGACTTCGTAAATAGTTGATAACGACTTCGTAAATAGTTGATAACGACTTATTAAAGAGTAGATACCTTGCATTTAGAATATATTATCAGTTTAGTAACTTTTATTATGGGTGTTTCTTTTTCTTTTAAAATGTTTGCGCTCCCCTCGTACCTCTTGGCTTTGAGTCAAAGATACCCGTCCTAAGAGAATATTTACTGAGTCGAAAGGTCTTTGGGGGAAGAGAAAAGAGGCTCAAGAAGCGGTTCATGAATCGGTCAAAAAAGCTGTGAAAGTTGTACGACCGAAGAAGAAGAGAAATTACATTCCGATCGACAATATTAATGAGGAAGAATTTCACGCCTAATCAACGTCAGATGAAGAATCGTCCTCAGAAGAGGGCCCCGTCCATGTAGAGCGGCCGAGAACTAGGGGAGCCACGAAGGAGAGTTCAGTTGCACCGACCTCCTCCAATGAGTCGTTGTTGAGGAGGATTGACGGTCTGGTGATGGATAACTTAAAACTCACCCAAAGAGTGAGCCATTTGGAGCGAGAGAATGGGGTCCTCGCGATACGTTGCGACTTCGTAGAGAAACTATGGAACTCCTTGAATGAGCGGTTTAGTTCAAAGGATGCGGAGTTGCAGAAGATTCTTCACTACAATATGTTAGTCAGAAAGGACCAGGGGATTCTAAAAGAACTTCTTAAAAATATTTTGAAGGCGACACCTAAGGTATGTGTTGTAACGTAGTTTGTATAAGTGAATATAATTCAAGCCAAGTTTTTAATTCTAATAATGTTATATTCGATATTCAGGATGTCGTTATTTCAGAGCTGATATCGAAGGTGTCTGGCACAACCTTTGATATCCCATCATCCACGAAAAAACCCACCGATAAGGGACCATCTCTCCTCATGCATGAGGATCCTCCCACGAATGAGGTGACGGCAGCTGCTGACAAGCGGCCTGAGTCTCAAGCCGATAAGGGTCCAACTGGTGAAAAGCAAACCTCTTCCTAATTGCCTCAGCAACAAATTAACCCTCGCTTGAGACATAGGCAAGGGAAACACCTGAAAATAATTATTGTTAAACCTAAGATACATCGAAAGGGAGTCACGACGAAAAAGTCTATAACGGAGAAGGCCATTAAAGGACAGATGGTTGATGCTACTGCTGAACCTAAACCTCTGGCTGATGCTACTGATGAGCTGACAGCGGAGTAAAAATATATGATGGACCTGTGCAACAAGCCTGAATCTGAGAACGAGTAAGCCATTCTTCCCAGAAATGACAATTAGTTAGTAGTAATTTACCCTAATTTATTATTTTTTATGAAAATTAGTTACGTTGGCCGTTATTTATGCAGCACCTACGTAAGATCCGTCGGTGATTATACGCTGGTGGTGCAGTCTTTCAGATGTTTGGTGGGCACGGAGTACTTGGATAATATTATAAGTAAAGTAACCTTACAACTCATATATTTTAGTTATTTCATTATTGCTACTGTAAGCATCAAATAGACAATATAAAGTCATCGATGACTCTATACAGAGTCGGTATCGACTCTACAACGAATCGATATCGATTCTTTATACAATTGTTATCGACTCGATAAGTAATCGTCATCGATTCTCTATACAGCCGTTATTGACTCTACAACAAATCGATATCGATTTCCTCTGGAGTCGTCATCGATTGTATACAGAGTCGATGACGATTACTTATATAGTCGATACCGACTCTATTTCGAGTCATCAACGACTAAATACAGACTCGTTAACGACTCTTTTGAATGTCGCTTATTTCTTTAACTGTAACTGTATGGGTTTCAGATAATGGGCGCCTACCTGAGACACTTGAAAGTCATTGATAACGCTATTCATCCTGATGGAAAGGAAAAATGTTTCCTTATGTATCCCACCGTTCTGACCTACATTGACTTTGAACTGAACGATTTTAACAATTTCCTTCTTACTAAAAAATTGTACGAGGAATCATTCAAAATACAAATCAAACGGTGGGCTGCCCATAAACTCATAGAGAACCAAGGCAAGAAGTTGCTGTAAAACTTCTTCTTCAATCGATTTCGGAATCTGTGGGCTCACCATTGTAGCATAGTATGTTTCTAATATCTTTATAATTTTTTCAATTGTACCCTTTGAGATTATATTACTTTTTTTATAGATATTTGTCCTAATTCATTCACAACAATCATTACATTGGGTGCTTAGGATTGTGAAGGTACTTGAACGATCGATAATAGTCGTTGACCCTATTTTTAATAGGCCCTCTAAGGAAAGATATCTAGACTAATTGAAAACGTTGGTATGACATTTTGCTTAGCATATCTGACATTCCACTTTTTCGAAACAGACGTAATACCTTCTCGCGATTTTATATTCCTACGGTGACTCCACTGCACCGAATGTGAAGACTTATCCTTGGTCATTTAGTGATTGTCGAATCAAAGTTGTTCCCCGACAGACCAATTCGAGTGATTATGAGATATTTGTACTGAAGTATGTGGAGTACTTCATGTCGGGAAAGAAATTTGACTTTACGCAATCAGATATGAGTAGGTTTATGATAGAAATTGGTCATGCCTTGGCTAAATACACCGGCGATGGAGGGGAATTGGAGTAGGACCCTGGTGAAGAAGTACCAGTGGTTCCGTCCTCAATTTTTTGTAATGTAAATGAAACTTGAATTTGAATATATGATAATTTATAATGTAAATTATGTTCTGTACATTCGAATTTCAGTTGTGTACATTCAAATTTCAGTTATTACTATTAATTATTTAACCATAACTAAGTTAAGTTTCCAATGAAGTCGCCATCGACTTTATATAAAGTCGTTATCGACTATATATATAGTCGCTATCAACTTTGTATAGAGTCGCTATCGATGTTATATATAGTCGTCATCGACTGTATATCCAATCGTCAACGACTCTATATACAGTCGTCAACGACTATATATAAAGTTGTCAACGACTATATATACAGTCGCTGACGGCTCATTTATACATTTCATGTTTCATGTTTCTGAGCAACTGTACAGTATAAAGTTACAACTATTGCGAAACAAAAAAATTGGGATTCTGAGTTTCTGAGCAAATATACATTATTTCGTTTACATTCTATCTATCACTGTTAAAAATATACACTATCAATCCATCGGTCCCACTGCAGTGCAACTCCTGGGATTGTGACCATACTCACTCCATCCGTCACATTGTAGGGCCCTAACTTCACCCTTAGAGCGTATCCTTCTTTTTCTTGAACGGCCGACTTGCTTTCGATAATTATAGGGTAGTCTCACTTTTATATTTTATGGTAGTTGCTTCGCTTAAAATTTTCATTGGCTTTTATCGAGGGTGGGAAGTCATTGTTTGTCATATGATTGTCTAAAGCAAGCGATAAAAAATTACTTCTCACAGAAATTATAGTAATCGTAACTTCTCCGATTGATGACCACAATGACATGTGAGCAAGGTAAACCATGAAGTCTTCTGTTCCAAGTTGACATAATGAATGAAATTCTCAGAATTGACTTGGAATTGATCGCGCCCGTATGATTGAGCTCTCTTTCTACCAGCCCATTGCAGCACCTTTTTTATGTGCTCGTCTGCTTTGGGGCAGAGGAGGGTGCTCCATTTCTCAGATATCTGTCGACGCTTTTGAAAATAACCAGCGACTTTCTCTCTAGTAGTTCCAATTAAGTAAATAATTGATTTCTCCTGAGCTATCTTCAGTACACTGTTCAAGCTTTCAGCATTATTCATAGTCAATGAATCGTACTACCTTCCTTTCATATATGCGCGTGCCTAATGCTTCGGGTCTATATTTAAAATATACTCTACGGCCCGAGGATCAGCAACATCTTTTTTTATTTTATTAATAAAATGATCAAATCTCTCTACTGGATATACACCGTTCCTAGGATACTTGTTTGCCAAATTGTGTCATATGTCGCATGCAGTAGCTGCGGTATGGGTTAGGGAAGATCCGTTTCACCGACTTTGTTAAACCCTTCAACCTATTTGTAATAATAATGAAATCTTCGATAAACTCACTGATCATAAGTGCACCTACCCGCTCAAGAAACCACAACCACGTATCCTTTTCTTCTAACTCAACAATGACAAAAGCTAACGGTAATATATGACCATTACCGTCTTGCGCCGAGGCTATAAATAGGATCCCTTTGAAATGTCTCCGTAGGTGTGTGTCATCTACAATAAATATGTGACGAAGTGTATTGCTAGTTTAAAACTTACCGTCAAGTATAAGTTGAAAGGATGTTTATACATTAGGATCTATCCTCTCCATTTCCTTCACATATACTGGTAGATCCATAAATTATCCTTCCCAACAGCTTCTAATATTATTCATGGCAAGTTTTTTTTCCCTCCAAGCCTTAGAATATGTGATTTGTACATTATAAGCTTTTACAATGTCAAACATTATCGATATAAGTGTAGTCGAATCCTTCCATAAGTTTCTCCCGTACATAGTTGGTTACAAAGGAGATTGTTGCTTTACGGTGACTGTGCGATTCGATCTTAGCGGCACCGCATGTGTGAGTACTATTAAACGTCTTAATTTTGAAAGAGTTGAGCCCAGTCAATTTAGACGTATGTATTCGTAACGAACAATCAGGTTCGTAGCATCCGGCTATCACTCGATAACTAGCTGTTTTCAAAGGCCGAATTTGAAAGGTTTTCTCTACCGCGTGTTCTTTCAATGCTCTTTAAAATGTTTACTTGTCTTTGAAGATCTCTCTAACTTTAAACGTCTAGTTTCGGTACTTAGTTCCCACCTCTTGATCGGAATAGTCGCCCAATGTCTCTGACACTTCGTAATCTTCGTTTACTAGGGGATTATCAATGTCTCTCACAAAAATTTTCGGATCATCTTTTATAAACTCATTCGATCCGCCATCATAACCTTCATTTAAGTTATCTTCATTAGTGGGTTGGGGATGACTACGTCATTCACTAGCGGTATTCTCAGGTGGTTGACTAGATCTTTCACCAAAGGGGTTCTGGCATAGTTGACTAGGCCCTTCACCGAATGGGTGCTCATGTGTATGGAAATGAGGTTGAGCTTCTCCGGTAAGCCTCATCAATGGCATAACAGAATATAATTCGTGAGTCAACTAAGTTGTTCATCCACCGGGGAAGATATGACTGAAATCGTCGGTATCCACCACCCTTTTTAAAGTGTAGCCTAACCCTTAACTACATTGTTGTGACTCATGCATATATTTTAGTGGATCGTCGTACGATTCAACTGGAGCATCGTTTAAATCAATAGTTACTTTTTTGACAGACATGTTCGCTGTAATATCGTTATCATTGCCTAACGGGACGATATCATATATAGTTTCATCCTCCTCAAACTTACATGACTGAAATGAATGGTTACTTACAAAATCAGTCCCGCCAAGAGCTACTTGTTCAACTTCGATTTGGAAGAATGACGGTTTCTTAATGATGAATACCTTTATGACATCCACCCCTGATTTATAAAACGTAAATATGGTGGTCAAATCATCAGAGTCTAAAATGTCGGCAACCACAGGGGTATTCACTATCTTCATATGAAACTTTATGGAAACTGTTTCATCTGCTCTCGCAAAACTGACATCAGACATTCGCCTTATAAATTATTTATAAGAAATATCAGTCGAAATGTTAATAACCCTCCACCGACCATCTTCATACAAGTCATCATCGCTTATAAGAAAGCCATCATAGTAACAAAGAAGATGAATGCCTACCTCCGTCATCATCTGTTTAAGAATGAGAAGAAAGGGATTATAAGACTAATGACACAAAAGAATGGATATAGACTGTTAACACATATCGACTTTATAGACAATTGATATCGACTTTTAATATAATCGATATCGACGGTATATAGAGTCGATATCGATTATATAAACAGTCGATTGGTTAGCGAATTGATATCGAATATTTATACAGTCGTTATCGAGCGTATAGACAATCGTTATCGACTGTTTAAAAAATTGATGAAGGGAATAAAATTTTTTTATACTGCACAATTAAAGACCCTAATAAATTGAAAATGGAGACCAAGAAAATAAAATTATTTCTTATACTGTACTATTAAGAAACCCTAACAAACTAACAAACTGCAAATAGGGTTTAAGTAGGATACCTCGTGTCGCAACGATAAACTGCAGGGTCTTCTTTTTACAGTGACAAAATGCAAGGGCTTCTTCTCCCAAGCCTTTATTTTATTTTTCGAAATAGTAGATCAGAGCAAATCGGACTAAGGAAGAAGACATCGTCACCTGAATCACTTCTAACTTTTTATCAGATTAAAATAAGGTAGAAGTGAATGCTTTTGTGGGTTAAAGAAAGTCATAGACGGGAGTAATTTGGACTTTGTACTCACCTTAGGGTCTACTAGGCTTGGAGTTGATCGATTTGGATAAAAGTGAAAATATAGAGTCTCTGACGAAAAAAGTGTATTTGATAGAGTCGATTAGGTAAAATTTCCAAAATCTATCTACCGATTATAATTTCTCGACCATACCTTAGCCCAAACACTATGGCTAAGAATTAGGTAAGCTGCCTGTGTTTCAAATAACTTGGTACCCGGGTCATCTTTTGAAGTACATGCTCCATGGAACCATCATATCATGTGTATCTTTGATAGGTGACCATGATTTAAAGGTCATTAGTACAAAAAACACACCATAATATTGTTTGAGTAAAAAAAAAGTCAAATATCATCTAAAACTAATGGCAACCAGTAAATCCTTTCTTGGGTCTGACGATTTTACACCAAAGGTTTTGATGTCGCGGGCATCGAATCAAAATGAACAAATGGTAAGTTCATATGAATTATTTTAGAAAGAGTAGTACATCTCTAATGGTGTATGCCATTTTTTACTTACGTGGCAGTTCAACGGTATATTCCAAATTTGGGATACGTTTCCTTCCCTTTTTCTCAACCTTTCTTGAGTGTTTCTCATTTACAAAAGCTATTAACAAAAGTTACAATAAAAGTACCTTTAAATTCACTCATGGAATCTTTGAGTTACCCACGTTGAAATAAATTGACTCCATTGAATAAGGCAATAGAAAGAGTTTATCGTCCCAATCTTGAGATCATGAGCGTACTATTAGACAGTCAGTATTTTATTCCATAGGGCACACATCTCAGAAAAATGACCTTCACATCACATGCACACTCAAAATTGATTTTATAATTACTTTTTTGGGTGGGTACCAAATGATATAAAATACCAACCACCTGATTATATGCTTATGATCTCAAGATCCATCGTGTGAAAGATTGGGACGATAAACAATCTCTATTGTCTGATTCAAGGAAGTAAATGTGTTTCAACGTGAGTGAACTTAAAGATTTAGTAGGTGAATTTAAAGGTACTCTTTTAAAAAATATAGAATACTAACTTGATATCTTACACCAATATAAGATATGTGATGCCGAATTGCCGATTGACAAAATAAAAAAGAGGCAATATCTCAAATGTAGTCATTGTAGCCTCCATGCTGAATTTGAAATATCCCATTGGAGTTGCTCTAGGTATCTAATACCACCAAACACGTGAATCAATCGCTTTCAAAAAAAAACAAACTCTTGAATCAATCAATATGTTTGTTTTAAATTTTAGCGTTTTCACGGTATTTGAAGCTTAGAAATATTCGTAGGGCTCTTAATGGATAGGGCCGACCTAAATTTTGACCCGCATCCGGCCCGATAAAAGCAGTATATTTTATGAAGCCAATACGGCCAAGCTAAGTATGTGTTGATCCGGATTAATCTGAGTCAGGCTTGGATTGTATGTTCCAACACCCGACCCGCACCCGACCTATTTGCAGCGGCTGGCATTTATAAATGTGCCAAAGAGGGAGGTATATGAAAGAAAAAAAAAAAAACATAGATGATTTATACACCTAAATCCGTATGCCATCCAGAGTGCCGGCCTTACGATGAAAATAGATTTACACACCTACCATCACAAAATCTGAATGGTGGGCTGGGTGCAAACGGGTGGAATCAACCCTAAATGGTCAAGCAATCCGCAACGGGCAGGGTTTGGGTTCCAATTTTTGACCTTTTGGGTCGGGTTAGGTTGAAAATCTTGATCCCAACCTGTTTGCACCATTAGGTTTGCATGTTTTGCAAGAACACTTAACACAATCCATCTCTCTTCTAAGGACCTTAGGTAACCAGTGTCTAAGTCTGGGTGATGGCTTTGAGCCATGAAAATCTGAACTAAAGTCCATCCCACTATGCTCGTGGCTTGGGTTGTTTGGTGAGCACTCGAGCCATATTACTTTTTAGCCAAAATTAAGCTAGCCTAGCCTTCCAATGGAGGCCTCACATTCTTGTGATCTAGGCTTTTCCCGCCAATCCAAAAGACTGAGCTTGTGAGTTGAGTCGTTTGGTTGGGCCCTGTTCCTTTTTTTAGCCAAAACCAGTTGTGCCCTAACAGACAGGTCCAATACCATATCTTGCGCTCTTAATGAGGTGTCAGGCTCATCATAATTTTATGAGGCTGTGTTTGGGTTAGTTTTTTCAAGGCAAAGAGCAGCTCTTTGGCTCTAGCAGAGAACTGCTTTCATGTTTGGTAACATTGCTCCTCGTTCCATTTGCTTTGGCAGGGAGCTGTTTTAAGTGATAAAACTGCTCCCCATCTGCTCTATGCCAGGACAGATTTTATCTGCTTTGACAGAGAGCAAACAGAGAGCTGCTTCCCAAACACAGCCTCATTTTCCGGGCCAAAGAGCGGCTCTTTCGAACTAGCGGGGAATTACTTGTACGTTTGGAAACACACTCCTCACCTCATTTGCTCTAGCATGGAGATGCTTTAAGTGATAAAACTGTTCTCAGTGCAAAGAGTTGGGTCCGGTCTCATAAGAGCTAACCAAATGCAGCCTTAGCTTATGCTCATAAATTTTACATTTGTGGAACATATTTTTAATATGTTCATATGGATAAAAGGCATGGTTCAAAGTTTCGGCCGAAATGTTTCGGTTTCGGTCCCCATTGAGACTGAAATCCTAAATTTTGGTTCTCAATGTATTGTGGGGAAGATTTTGGCTGAAATTTCAGTTCAAAATTTCGATTTTAGTCATGACCGAAACCGAAACAAAATCCAATTTTTTTATCCTTGATAAAGGTACTTTTTTCTATATAATTAAGCATTCATAAATAAAAACTCAAAAAATACAACCAAAGAGTTACAAGGCTATGAGATTCGGCATCACCATCACTCACAGCCTCGTAACAAAACAACAACCAAACAACAACCCTCGTATCTTATTCTAAGATAAGAGACACCATCTCTATTGAGATTAACAAGACAAAAACTATGACTCCAAAGATTACACACGAGGAAAAGTAATGCATTGTGCACTAGATGAAGCCAATCTAGCTAATCCGTCCGCAGCAGCACTATTGACCTCCCTAAAGCAATTAAGAACTTTCGAGCATTCACCTAGAAGAAACTCCAAAATCTGATCAACTATTACAGCAATATTTCAAGGAATGATCTCACCAGATAAAGTCTTAACTATCAGCAGGGAATCAGTTTCAATGATTAACCTTTTATGCATGAATTTAGCTAATCTAACCTCATCTAATATAATATAAGATTCGGCCTCATTGTTAGATAGCCGGCCATAAAAATTACTAAAGGCAATGATAAAGCCTCATGTTTCATCCCTAATGATCCCACCTTCTGTAGTTGCACTCGGATTGCCCAAGGGCAAATCGTCTGAATTAAGTTCGATACAATCCATGGGACGAAAAGTGATGGCAAGCACGCTAAGATTCTTTTTAATTGCCAAAGGGATACTGAGACAATCCAATGCTTCAGAACCAATGGAAATGTTATTTCTCGTAGTGTGCTTGCACTAGCAGAAATTGTTTTACCCTTAAAACGAGCCGCATTACGACTCAACGAAAGTTCCCACCAACCAAAAAATCATCGGGAGTAACTTGTTAATCCCCAGATAAAAGGTGCTTCATATTGCACCGATCTTGTCCCACAAATTTTTTTATATGAGCATTTCATCTAAAAGCCTAATTGCGTCATCCTGGCAAAATCTCAACTCGAATCAAATGCAACTGAAAATCCTGACAGGTGCATAGTCACAAAATCGGGGTTCGGCAATAGTTCGGCGAGGTTAAAATTCGGAAAAATACGGCAAAATCGGGAAGTTCGGAGGAAAAATCGGTGAGAAAAATTAAAAAATAAAATAAAAAGATTTAAAATTATAATTTTAAAAAAAAAAAATTAGTTTGTCACAATTTTTTTTAAAAAATTCGGGAATAATTCGCGAAGTTCGGCGATTTGGTGAATTTTCGAAAAATTCACAAATAATTCGGGGTTAATTCGGGGGGACCTTAAATTCGTGAATTATTTGCGAATTTTTCAAATATTCGGCGATTTTTGTGACTATGGACAGGTGGAGTAACTTGGTTGAGTTGCTCGTTGACTCGCTGAGTTTTAGAACTGTGGCCGAAAGTGTTACTTTCACTGATTTGCATGCTCATAAATAGCTGAGCACTTCTTTAAGATTTTTTGTAAGAAGATTGACCCGAGTGCCCGGTTCCAACTCATAGAGCAATGTCATCAAAAATAATAATGATCAGGAAGCACCATAATGATCAGATGGCGCTGCCTCGGAAACCTGTACTTTTTGGATAATAGAAATTTGAAACCAAGATCTAAATATAATATTAAATATAATCTAACATACAAATAGAAGCCGGAATAAATACAAATATAACCTGTACTTTTTGTATTTATAAATGGAATAAATACAAATTCACAGTTGTAAGCAGGGGAATATGCATGAGATCCATCATCTTTGGTGCTGTTATGAGGCTGGTTTACTTGTGGTGGAAGATGGTGCTGGCCTGCCATTGGGTACCCCATTGTCGACAGGGGCTGCCGTTCCCCATTTTCCCTCGGACTCTGATGGCTCGATTACCTTAACAGCCCCATCCGTCAACCCAACAGCAAATTGATTTGGTTCGTTTGGGTGTGCCGCAATGACAAGTGGATACACTGGTTGGCTACTGTTTATACAGAAAATCAAATGTTTAGCAGTGTTGTTTTAATCAAGATAAAATTATTTGCGAGCTACATTTTATCAGCAGAGTAAAAAAAAACTAAATATGAGAGGGATGTAACCAAACAATGGAATGGCTAATCATGGGTATCAGTGGTCATAAGAGGATAAATTGAGGAGATTATATTAGGTACCTGACCCGACTGCCAGCCTTGGCAATTTATTCAATCTCCTTCTTGTCAAATGGTCAAGCCTTAGAAGTGCTCAGTTATTTATGAGCACGCAAATCAGTGAAAGTACATTTTTGACCTTCCAATGATTTGGGGTTCAACATATCTATGCTCCCCCCAATGTTTCTGGAGGAAGATTGACCTGATAGCAAAGGGTGGCACTAAGGCACTCGGGTCGGGTACCTAATACCAACTCTAAATGTTTCTATCCGTAAACAAACAGAAATCACAATTTTTTCTCCTGGGGTAAGAAAACGAAGTTTAGATGCCATTGCAGAATATGGTAAAAAAAAAAATTATAAGATTTACAATAAAATTAAATTTAATAATTAAAAAGTAATTAGTAAATTTAATATATTCTGAATTACAGGAAAGTTGAAATAGAAAATCCCGAGTTAATCACGTCCATGAAAAAGAAGAGTTAAATCACAATTGATCATAAACAACAAATGGTTAAGAATTGATACTAAAGAATCAACCTAATATTGCTTGAAGAAATCAACAATCTTTTGGATCATGTACACATAAGCAATCCTTTGATACTGAACGTATTACCTGTTTGTCACTGCTGGAGATAGGTACACTGATGCGGCAATGCGGCATCTTAGTCTCAAATTATCAGCATCGAAAACACCAATCTTACCATCGGAGAAAGCAGCATAAATTAGTTGACTATTGCAGGAGTATGCTGCATAAGATATAGGTGCAGGCAGGATGTCTTGTGGTACCCACTGCAGTGAAAGAACCAATGAGAAATATGGCACCAGTCAACAAAAATATATGTACGAGAGGTAAATTTCTACCTGTTGAATGCGTTCTAACTTGGAAGCATCATATACCGCTAGCTGTGTTTCATGGGATACCAAGAAGCGAATTTGATCGGTGTGGAACTGGACTCGAGTATCGCCAACAGGAGCCTTCCCAGGAGGCAGCTGAATTACAATTGATTTCCTTTTTTCCCAAGAATCAGTGTTCCATATGTAGAGCTGCAGAAGACAACTGTCACATGCATACTAGCAAAGATAAAAACAGAAGCCAATATGAAAATGCACTTTATCAATTTACTCAACCCATTTTTCTTCTAAATTTGAAAAAGAAATCATTAGAAATCAATCAATTGACAGACCACACTGGCACAAAGGTTGAAAGACTATGAATGTTGTAAATTAGAGACTGAGCGCTAAACAAAAATGAAAACAAACAAAATATAAGAACATATATTGAAGAGCCAATAAAATGAAAGAATCACAACAAAAAGCTAGTATGGGATGTGACAGGCTGTGTTTGGAATGTATCATAACGTGTGTTTTGTGCTTAACGCAAGAAACCATGTCTAATAATTGGTCCATCACAAGAACTACGAGCTACCAACGAAAGAGAGAGCGTAAGAACAACAATAGGAAAGGGAATGAAAACAGCTGTCCGCAACCAGAATGCAGACCATGGAAGGAGGGGGAGGATATTTGGAATGGTAGTTAGCATGACAGGGTATTCAGAGAGAAACTGGATAAACCCTTTTGGACACAAGACTTTCAACCCCCTTGGGATCTCCATCCAACGCTGGGTATTGGGAATATCCATCGTGTAGCACTTGGAATTTCAGCTTTAGATTTAAATGTAACAAGTGGGACTGCAGTGTGTTGAAGAAGTAAAAGGTTTGGTATGGAAACAGAAGACCGGAAGTCTACGGACACCCCATTATCTAGCACCAGAGATGGACCTGCGGGATGGGTGGAATAGTTTGGGTAGAAGAGAAGTTTCCAAAAACAAGGTGAACATATTCAGCCATTCAGGTTCGATAAAAGCTTGAGGATTGTGGAACCGAGTTTCTGTCCAGAATTTGTTTTTGCAGAGTAGTTTTTTACTCTATTTTTTGTTGGGATGGTTGAAAGTCTTTGTTGTTTCGTAATGGAGGATACTAAAGGTGCACACACTTATGGTGGAGCTAGTTCCCACACCTTACAAACATACTACCGTAAAATTTGATGGTAACAATTAGTTGGAGTGGTCTCAGTCTGTGGCAATATATTTGGGAGCCAAGAGGAAATATGGTCATGTCTTAGGAACGATACCTGAACCTGCATCCACTGATAAGAACTATGAAGACTGGAAGAGTTCTGATCTAACTGTGTTGATGTGGTTACATCACTCCATGCATCAGGAAATTTGATGGTAACAATTAGTTGGAGATAGTCTCAGTCTGTGGCAATATATTTGGGAGCCAAGAGGAAATATGGTCATGTCTTAGGAACGATACCTGAACCTGCATCCACTGATAAGAACTATGAAGACTGGAAGACTTCTGATCTAACTGTGTTGATGTGGTTACATCACTCCATGCATCAGGAAATCCAAGAATGCTAAAGTAGTGTGGGAATCCTTGAGGGATGCCTTCTCCTAGAAAAAGAGTTTGGCAAAGAAGTTTCAAGTTATTGATAAAATTGGAAGGCTTTGTCAGAGAGAGAAATCCATTGGAGACTACTACACTACGGTGAGGAGTTTGTAGCAGGACCTTTCCCACTAGGAGGTCCCACTGTGAAATCCAAGAATGCTAAAGAAGTGTGGGAATCCTTGAGGGATGCCTTCTCCTAGAAAAAGAGTTTGGCAAAGAAGTTTCAAGTTATTGATAAAATTGGAAGGCTTTGTCATAGAGAGAGATCCATTGGAGACTACTACACTAAGGTGAGGAATTTGTAGAAAGACATTTCCCAATATGAGGTCCCATTGTGCAAAGAGTGTTCAGACAAGGTATGCCAGGAAATTGAACAGAAAAAGGTCTTTGATTTATTGAGAGGGATGAATCCCGAATATGATAACATTAGAGCTAATGTTCTCAGACGTGAAGATTGTCCCTCCCTTGGAACTGTATTCTCACTCCTTCAGCATGAGGAGAGTCATCGCCAGTTTATGCAGTTTCCTAATAGCGGTTGATCAGAGAGACCAGCTCTCCCATCCTTCTCTTCCTTTGGCCAAGGTGGTGGCTGATCTGTTGGTAGAGTAGGAGGTCGTGGGGGTTGTAGTGGCCTCTCCAAGGAAGAGATAAACCAGTGTGCACCCGTTGGGTAAAAAAGGGTCATACAACTGATAGATACTATGATTTTCATGGGAAGCCAAAATTTCCTCCAGGCCATGCCTTTCAGACTTCTTTCAAGGAGGGGGCTTCATCTACCATACCTTCTACTCTGATAGCCACTGGTCCAAGTCCTACAGATTTGCAAAGCCTTCAGAGAGAGCTTCAGGACATTCAGAGTCGTATACAGAGGATGTCTACCTCCCAAGGCCAAACATCCTCGTCTCACGTGGCTGAGTCTGGTATTTATGGATCTGCTCATGTGATTGCATCTTCTCTGTCCCCTTGGATCATTGATTCTGGGGCTACAGATTACATGTTTGGTATATCTGACTTAATTCATTCTATGTCCAGTTTATCAGATTCTTGTCATATATTCGTATTGTTGATGGTTTTCTCGTTCCTGCTAAGGGAAAGGGAACAGTTTACCTGGGAGATTTATCACTTAAATCTACGCTTTTGATTCCAAAAATGCCTATGAACTTGTTTTCTGTCAGCAAAATTACAAATACCTTAAACTATAGAGTGACATTCTTCGATCTCCTTGTATTTGACGCGGGACGATAACCCTAAAATGCGGAATATGATTTTTTTATGCAATTTGGCCGAAATTAAATAAAGTAATTCAAGTTTAATCACAAAACTATCTTAAGATACCTTAGGGTTGGAGAATTTTGATGAGTAGATCACACGAGATCCAGGTAGGGTCCAGTGCGCAAGTACCTTAGTCCGATGCGCAAGTACTTTTAGATTTGAGGCGAGATCGGCCTAGAGATAGAACTCTAGCTTTTTCCAGGCTTGGGCGTTCGTCTTCGATCCGATGTAGATTCGCAGGCTCTAACTAGGGCTTTGGAAATAGGTGTATGATTTTGTAATGGGCTTATGGTTTGATTTATGGCTTAGAAAAGGGTTTTGGGCTCTGTTTGATTTGGGATTCTGAAAGGGATTTATGATTTTAGGGATCAAGAAATCAATAGGTTAAAATGTAGGAGAAACAAGCAGGGATCAATAAGGCAAAAATCCAAAGAAGACAGTGATAGATAATAGAGAAAATAACAATGGCTTTTGGGAATCACTCCCTTGGCCTCACACCAAACCCATCTCAGGCAAAGAATATTCAAGCATAAAAGCATTCAAAATATTCAATAAGTAATTAAAAAGTCTTTACAAGCCTCTATATATAGGCCACCAATAATTAAAATTCGAAATAAAGAGTTCTAATAGAAATAAAATACAAAAAGGCTAGTTTTCGCAAAAAAAAAACTCAAATTTGGGCTTGTCAAGACGTCCCACGGACGTCCAGAGTGTCACGGACTTCCGTGACTCTACGATGAAGAAGGCAAAATCACGGACGTCCGTCACTGTTCATGTGAACAGTAACTTTTTTTTTTTTTTTTTTTTTTTTTTTTTTTTTTTCTTTTTTCCTGAAGTTGAAATTCTATTGCGGTTCAACTTCAATACTTTCGATCTTGACGTTCCCCGTCATTCTCCTCCACTCAAAATGTTTCATCACCGATGAAACACGCATGTTGTACTCAGACTCGGGCTCCCTCTCTTCTTTCGACGCCGATAATCTATTGTGGCCCCAAATCCAAGGCTCCCGAACTTGGCGTTCTCCGTCAGTATTTTTCAAGACTTGTCATCGGGGAGGATCCTTGGACGTGGTAGTGAGGAGAAGGGGCTCTCTCTGTTTGAAACCACAAAGAGGATGGTTCCCTCAATTCATGCAGTTATTGCTGCTGTTTTTTTTGTGGACGAAGCTCATTTGTGGAATGCCCGATATGACCACATGCATATGAATTGTATTTCCTGAACAACTTTCTAGATTTGATAGCTCTTTATTTCGGTTTGAAACTTGTCAACTTTCAAAGCATGTTCATACTTCTTATCAATTGAGTAAAAACAAAGGTAATGTTTCTTTTGAAATTATTCATTCTGAGGAGTGGGGAACTTCCACAGTTAGTGCTCTATTTGGATAACGATATTTTGTTACATTTATTGATAATTGTACTTGTTTCTCTATGATCTTCCTAATGCGCTCCAAAGATGAAGTTGCCTCATTTTTTCCTCTGTTCCACAAGTTGGTTAACACCTAATTCCATGGAAATGTGAAGGTTTTACGGTCTGATAATGGTGGTGAGGTTACTTCTCATCATCTTAATCTTACCTCCGAAATCATGGAATTGACTAGCAATCAACTTGCCCTTACACTCCCCAACAAATGGAATGTTTGAGAGGAAAAATAGGCATCTTAGGTTGCATGCTGCTTGTTACTTGGCATGAATGTAAATACTTGTGGGGTGAGGCTGTCCTCACTGCTACATACATCATTAATTGTATGCCTACTCCATTCCTTCTTGGAAAATTTCGTTTTCATCTCCTCTTTCCTAACAAAGACCCTTTTCTAGTTACTCATCGCATTTTTTGGATCTTTGTGCTTTGCTCATGTGCCCACTATCCATCCGTCCAAATTGGACCCTAAGGCCACTTGATGTATATATCTAGGGTATCCCTATTCTCAAAAGGGGCATAGATGCTTTAACCCTGTTTTCATCGTATCATTGTGTCCATGGATGTTACTTTCTTTGAGGATACCACATGTTATACTCCCCAGTGCACTCTTCAGGGAGAGGCTAGTTCTAGGTTGGAGGAGAGCACCCCAGTTTGATCGATATGAAAAAAATTGGTGTATGAAAGGAAAAAAAAAATCAGGAAGACTTCTCATGAGCAAACAACAGAAAAAGATCAAGATGGAGAGCTTCCTTCTCAGATCACTGATTAGGACCCATCTAACGATGAAGGTCCATCCTCCCTTTACTCAATTTTCCTATTATTGTTCGAAAAGGCTCTCACTCATGTACTTGTCATTCCATCTGTATGTGTCATATCAAACTATGTCTATCTCCCATTACTCATTTATTTCTGCCATAGATTTTATCTCTCTTCCTACCTCGGTTTCGAGTGTTTTGCTATAGCCACAGTAGAAGGAAGCTTGACGCGGGACAATGACCCTAAAATACGTGAATGCTCATGATATGCTAATTTACCAAAATCAAACTAATTAATTGAACAATTAATCACAAATTAAAGTGATGCCTTAGGGTTTCATGGAATTCCGCTTAAGTGACCATGCTTGGTTCGGCTAGGGCCCAATCCGGCGTGCGAGATCCATTTAGATTTGCGGAAGGTGCGATCTTAGAGATATAACTCTAGTATCCTCTAGGTTAGGGCGCTCGCTCGTTGATTGATGTGGATACTCATAGTTCCTCGCTAGGACTTTGAAGGGAGCAATCTCGAGCCCAACAACGGTTGTGGATCGATGGGTGCCGAAGAGAATCAATCCACAAAGAGGGACATTAAGATAACTCAAGATTTAGGATTTTGGGGGTTTTAGAAATTCAAATGGATGAAATACAAGCAATAAAATAACAAGCAAAATAGGAAAAAGAAGTAAGGAGAAGATCAAAGATAAACATGGACATCTCAACCTTAGCCTCTCACTAAACCCACATGGGGAAAGAAAAGTCACTCTTCACAAGCTCATCTCAAGCTCAATGCAAGGCATTTTCATTCATTCATAAGCAATCATCCCCAAAATGGCTAACATAAAGACCTTTTATAGTAGGTACCAAACATAAAAAAACACTAAAATAGAAAAGTACTAAAATACCCAAAATGAAAAATTACATTTGGAATGAATAATTCCAAAAGAAAAGAAAGAGAATCAAGGGCAAAATGGACAAATCTGTGACGAAAAGTCACTTGAATTCTCGCTTGGGCGATATGGGCTCTTGCCCGAGCGAGAACTTAAGTGGTTCTCGCCAGGCGAGAACCCCATTTAATATTTGCATGCATTTGGTCACTTGGGCGACCAGTCTCTTGACCCTTCACTTGAGCTCGAAATCTGGTCGCTTGGGCGACCTTTTCTTCGCCTGGGCGACCAGAGTTGGATTTTGGACTCCTTTAGCTATCTTCCGTAGCCCTCCGATTCCTAGTTTCTTTTAATGTTGGCATCCCCGTCAAAGCTATGGTCCAAGAGATGGGCATACTTGAACAAAACAAAACATGGGATGTGGTTGATCTTCCAGAAGGAAAAAAGATTGTTGGCTGCAAGTGGGGCTACATTGTGAAGTATAGACCCGATGGATCAATGGATAGATTTAAGGCAAGGTTGATGGCAAGGTGGTTTACCCAAACCCAAGGTATAGACTATCAGGACGCGTTTGCTCTAGTAGCCAAGTCAAACACCATCATGGTGTTATTGCCACTTGTTGCTTTCAGGAACTAGCCTCTTACTCAGCTTGATGCGAAGAACACATTTCTTCACGGGGGCCTTAAGGAAGAAGTGTACATGGCTCTTTCCCCTGGGTTCATTAAAGGATAGAAGGAAAAGTTTGGAAGCTCAAAAAGTCCGTCTATGGATTAAAAAAATCACCTCGTGCATGGTTTCAAAAATTTAGTGAAGCAGTGATGGAATATGGATATCAAAGAAGTCACTATGATCCCACCTTCCATGTGAACAAAGGGATGCATACTACAACTATCCTAGTATATGTGGATGATATCATTATCACAGGAGATAATAGCAAAGAGATCCTATATTTAAAGGACCACCTTCGTAGGACTTCTGAAATTAAGGATTTGGGTCCCTTAAATACTTTCTAAGCATTGAGGCGGAAAGATCTAAGAAGGGGATTGCGTTGTCCCAGAGAAAATATACTCTAGATCTTCTTCACAAGCTAGGTTTCCTTATGCAACTACACAAGCAGCGATATCACCCCAACTGTAGCTATAGAAGCAACGATGACGGGGAACGTCAAGATCGAGAGCATTGAAGTTGAATCGTAACAAAATTTCAACTTCAGAAAAAATAAAATAAAATAAAAAAATAAAATTACTGTTCACAGTGAACAGTGACGGATCTCCGTGATGAACAGTGACGGACGTCCGTGATGAACAGTGACGTGACGGACGTCCGTGAAACAATGATGGACGTTCGTGATTTTGCCCCTTCACTGTCTATAGGTCACGGACGTCCGTGGGGCACTACGGAGGCCCGTGGACGCCGTGACGGGACTTCTAATTTTGAGTTTTTTGTTGCGAAAACTTTCCTTTTTAGTGTTTTATTAGTATTAGGACTCTTTATTTCGAATTTAATTACTGGTGGCCTATATATTGACGCTTGTATAGACTTTTTAATTAGTTATTGAATATTTTGAATGCTTTTATGCTTGAATATTCTTTGCCTGAGATGGGTTTGGTGTGAGGCCAAGGGAGTGATTTCCAAAAGCCATTGTTATTTTCTCCATTATCTATCACCGTCTTCTTTGAATCTATCTTTTGCCTTGTTGATCCCTGCTTGTGTTTCTTACATCTTAACCTATTGATTTCTTGATCCCTAAAACCATAAATCCCTTTTCGAATCCCAAATCAAACAGAGCCCAAAACCCTTTTCTAAGCCATAAATCAAACCAGAAGCCCATTACAAACCCATACACCTATTTCCAAAGCCCTAGTTAGAGCCTGCGAATCTACATCGGATGGAAGACGAACGCCCAAGCTTGGAAAAAGCTAGAGTTCTATCTCTAGGCCGATTTCGCCTCAAATCTAATTGTACTTGCGCATCGGATTGGACCCTAACTGGATCTTGCGTGATCTACCAACCTGAATTCTCTGAACCCTAAGGTATTTAAGATAGTTTTGAGATTAAGCTTGATTTAATTTTATTTAATTTCGGCAAAATCGCATAAAATCATAATCACTCATTTTAGGGTCGTTGTCCCACGTCAGTTTTGGTACAGGGCGCATGTGTGTGGATAGCCGTGCAATCAACAAGATTACTGTTAAGTATCGGTTTCCCATACCAAAGCTCGATGACATGCTTGACATGATGGTTAGTGCCACTATCTTTTCAAAGATAGACCTTAAGAGTGGCTACTATCAAGTCTGAATCCGCCCCGGTGATGAGTGAAAAACCACCTTTTAGACTAAAGATGGTCTTTATGAGTGGATGGTCATGTCTTTTGGGCTTTTTAATGCCCCAAGTACTTTCATGCAACTCATGACCCAAGTGTTCAGGTCGTTTCTAGGCAAATTCCTTGTCGTTTATTTCGATGACATCCTGATCTACAGTCATGACAAGGAACAACACTTGACCCACCTTAGGTTGGTTTGTGAAACCCTCAAGGGCGAGAAGTTGTTTGCAAATCTCAAGAAATGCACCTTCAGGCGACGTTATGTTGTTTTCTTGGGATTTATTATCTCGGCCGATGGAATGATCGCGGACCCCGAAAAGGTTAGAGCCATTGTGGAGTGGCCCGAGCCTAAGAACATATACGATGTTCGTAGCTTCCATGGTTTGACTACTTTTTATCGTCGTTTCATCAGAAACTTTAGCACCATCATGGCCCCAATCACTGATTGCATGAAAAAGGGAGACTTTAAATGGGGCAAAGCAGCGACGAAAGCCTTTGCTGAGATCAAACAACAAATGAGTAATGCACCCGTCATGCGCTTACCGGACTTTTTCAAAGTCTTCGAAGTCGCATGCGACGCATCGGGTGTAGGCATAGGAGTGCTTAGCCAAGAAGGTCACCCTGTGGCGTATTTTAGTGAAAAACTTAACGAGGCAAAGCAAAAATACTCCACCTATGAGAAGGAGTTCTATGCGGTCGTTCGATTTCTTTGGTATTGGAAACATTACCTTAGACCGCAGGAATTTGTGCTATTTTTTGACCATGAAGCCTTATGCTTTCTTGCTTCATAGAAAAAGTTAAAGTCAAGGCACGCGAAGTGGGTCGAGTACCTTCAAGGGTTCACATTCGTGTTAAAGCATAAGGTTGGTGTTGAAAATAGGGCCGCTGATGCACTTAGTCAGCGAGTGGTGACTTTGTGCACAATGAGCATTGAGGTCGTCGGGTTCGAAAGGTTAAAGGATGAGTACCCCGAGTGCCCAGATTTTGGGGTTTAGTACACTGCTCTCTTTAGTGACCCGACTAGCACCACCCCATGTACACCATCCACGATGGGTACTTGTTCAAAGGCAATCGCCTTTGCATCCCTCGCACTTCATTGCGTGACTTTCTCATTTGGGAGTTACATGCTGGAGGGATGGTCGGACATTTCGGGCGTAATAAAATTGTTGCACTCATAGAGGATAGGTTATTTTGGCCTAGCCTAATGAGAGATGTTGCCGGAGTCGTTAAGCATTGTCGTACTTGCCAAGTGTCAAAATATACCAAACAAAATACCGACTTGTATACTTTGTTACCCGTACCATACACACCGTGGCAAGACCTCTCTATGGATTTCGTGCTTAGACTTCCTAAGACCCCTAGGAAGCACGATTCCATCTAAGTCGTAGTGGACCGATTTTCCAAGATAACCCACTTTATTCCTTGTTCCAAAACCTCCGATGTATCACATATTGCTAAACTATTTTTCGCGGAGGTAGTGCGTCTTCATGGGTTGCCCAAAACCATTGTGTCTGATAGAGATGTTAAATTTACTAGCTATTTTTGGAAGACCCTTTGACACATGATGGGCACATTGCTCCAATTCTCAACAGCTTACCACCCTCAAACGGAAGGTCAAACCGAAAGCACCAATAGGAGCCTTGGGAATCTCCTTCGTAGTCTTATTGGTGATCATGTTAGGACCTGGGATACCATTTTACCTACAACTGAGTTTGCCTATAATAATTCTATCAATAGGTCCATAGGCATGAGTCCTTTTGAGGTAGTACATGGTCATAGGCCTAAGACCCCATTAGATTTGATCCCCATGTCTGCATCCCATAGTGTCAGTCTGCTAATGCATTTGCACAACACATACATAGCTTGGATGCCGAAATTAGACAAAAGATTATTTCAAGCAATAGTCAATATAAGTTATCTGTAGATGCTCACAGGCGTTTCAAAGAATATCACGTGAGTGATTATGTGATGGTCTGGATTAGGTCTGAGCGGTTCCCATCAAGATCTGCAAAGAAACTCCAATCTCGAGGTGCTAGGCCTTTTATAATTTTGGCTAAGAGTGATCCTAATGCATACGTGCTCGAGCTTCCTCCAGGTACGGGGGTTAGTTCAACGTTCAATGTGGAGGACTTGGCTCCTTGGGTTTCACCCCACCTCCTGAAAATCCACTCCAGCCACCTCCTAGTCCTAGCCCCAACCTAACCTTGCAGCCTATACCTCTTCCTTCCCCAAGCAGACAGAGAACAGATGAAATAGACGATATAATCAATGATCATGCCGTCTCTACACATGACGGGAGATTTCAGAAGTACTTGGTTAAATGAGTCGGCAAACTGGAGTCCGAAAATACTTGGATCTACGAGAATGAAGTTCGCAACTTGAACCCCGACCTGATAGACATCTACCACGAGCGTGTTTCATCAGTGATGAAACCTTTTTGGTCCATGGGAATTGACGGGGACGCCACATACATGGACATTGGATTCGGACCACATCGTTTCTACCGACGTTGAAAGAAGAGGAGAGGGAGCCCGAGCCTGAGTACAGCATGCGTGTTTCATCGGTGATGAAACATTGAGTGGAGGAGAATGACGGGGAACGTCAAAATCGAGAGCATTGAAGTTGAATCGCAACAGAATTTCAACTTCAGAAAAAAAATAAATAAATACTGTTCACAGTGAACAATGACGGACGTCCGTGATGAACAGTGACGGACGTCTGTGATTTTGCCCCCTCACTGTCTGTAGGTCACGGATGTCCGTGGACGTCATGACGAGACTTCTAATTTTGAGTTTTTTGTTGAGAAAACTTTCCTTTTTAGCGTTTTATTAATATTAGAACTCTTTATTTCGAATTTAATTATTGGTGGCCTATATATTGAGACCTGTAAAGACTTTTTAATTAGTTATTGAATATTTTGAATGCTTTTATGCTTGAATATTCTTTGCCTGAGATGGGTTTGGTGTGAGGCCAAGGGAGTGATTCCCAAAAGCCATTGTTATTTTCTCTATTATCTATCACTGTCTTCTTTGAATCTATCTTTTGCCTTGTTAATCCCTGCATGTTTTTCCTACATCTTAACCTATTGATTTCTTGATCCCTAAAACCATAAATCCCTTTTCGAATCCTAAATCAAACAGAGCCCAAAACCCTTTTCTAAGCCATAAATCAAACCAGAAGCCCATTACAAACCCATACACCTATTTCCATAGCCCTAGTCCCAAGCCTGGAAAAAGCTAGAGTTCTATCTCTAGGCCGATCTCACCTTAAATCTAATAGTACTTGCGCATCGGACTGGACCCTAACTGGATCTCGCGTGATCTACCAACCTGAATTCTCTGAACCCTAAGGTATTTAAGATAGTTTTGAGATTAAGCTTGATTTAATTTTATTTAATTTTGGCAAAATCGCATAAAATCATAATCACTCATTTTAGGGTCGTTGTCCCGAGTCAAACGATAAACAAACTTGCTGCATTAAAAAGCACTGACATCATTACTTCTTACACAGAAGCAGCACTTTCATCTCTAGAAAGAGTGAAAAGTGTTGGGTTGTTTGCATGACGCTGAGTTGACAAGACAACTCAACATTTCGTGTACTCTTATGGCTAAGAGTTACAGCCTGTTAATGTACTCTTATGCATGTGGAGTTAGTCGTATTCTAGATCAGAAGTTTGTAAAAGGTTACAGTCTCTTTACAGAAGCTCAAGTCTGATCGTTTTTATGAGTTGCTCTAATTTTAACCTTCTGTAGACCTAGGAGCTCTAGTTAGAGGTCAGGGATCCCCTTTTGTTCATAATTTTCATCTCCAAGAATAATGACATATATGATGCTTAACATGATAACAAAATGAGAACTTAGTACATAATAATTGATAATACCCATAAAAATAGTAATAATAATGATGATAATGATATGGTAAGAAGAATTCAGCCTTATATCTTGAATGTGCAGGACGGATTCATTTTCAATTCCAACTCATTGACATGTCACTTTTTGGATCTTCTATGTCTACATTTTGTTACTACGCAAGTAGAGAGAGAACGAGATGAAACAAAAACAAGGCTTCCAAAACATAACGAGTGCACATGTTGAGCATGAAACTAGAAATAAGGAGCAACAGATGGAGACAGCTTAATCCTAACATATGATGGAATACTATAATGCGGATAAAAAAAAACAAGAGAACCACCATTGTTGTGATTTACCTGAGCATCAGCACCTGAAGAAACAAGGATGTTAAGGTTGTTGGAAAATGCTAAGCCAGTAATGCGCTTCTGGTGACCTTTCAATTTTGTTTTCACCTGTCAAAAGAAATTAGTCAGCTGCTCAAGGGACAAGTCAGAAGCCTGATCTAACACTTTGTTTCAGATGCTAGTAAGAAAGTACCTCATCCACCCTAACATTGTATATTTGGATGGTGGAGTCGTCCATTCCAATTGCTATAATGTTATTATCTTGCGGATGAAATGCTAAGAATGTTGAAGCTGGAGGAGGCGGCATGAAAGTTGTCATTACCTGAAGAACAATGTAATTTTAATTGGATGCCCAAGCATTTAAAAAATGCCAGCAATAACAAAGCTTTCAGTCCAAGTAACAATTACCTTGAAAGTCATCATGTTGAACAATGACACTTTCCCACCATATGCAGACATCACATATGAGTCATTCTTTGAGAGGGCTATGCATGGGACTGCATCTTCAACTTTGGTATCTGAAACATCATTAGTCATAAGAAGACCACTGTTTGGTTGCCAATGCTGGGGAACAACACTGGCAGTGGCCTTTGACCCTCAGTTGGTTCAGAAATCTCTTCAATAAGGTTTCATCTAAAAACCCAATATGAATCACATTAAAAACTTCTTTATTTTGTGCTAACCATTACCTTTCCACTTGGATTCTGCTCGCTCCTGCCCCACTTCCATAGCTTCTGAATCCTATTTGACCCAAGTGCCAATAAGCCAACCCCGGAGTTCGTGTACAGAAGTCTAACAACCTGGATCCAAGGCGGTTTTCTAAGCAAGTAAAATTGACGGTTAGCAATATATCATCGTGAGAGACAGCAGCATACCTTGATGGCAGGATCTGAGTTTTCTGGCATGGTAACTACTCGGTATTGAACTGGTTCTACGATTTCAGCCAATTCCCAATGTTTGGTTTTCTCAGATACGTCTTCAAAAACTCTTGGCTTTTCTATACTCCTAGAAATAGGATCAGCTCCATTCTGCAGAAGTGATTGAGTTGTAAATTAATGGAATGACAACAAAATTTCAATGGGCCCATAAACTACCTACCACAGTATTGGCAAGGAGGGATTAGAGCTGCTGCTCATTTGGGTTCATTACGAAGTTTTCTTTCCCACTTGTAAGAAAGAAAACATTTGCTTCAGTGCAAAGCATTATAGATAGACGGGATTAGACTATCCTGCATGGTTCTTAGCTACTTTTTTAAGGAAAATAACAGCAACGTTGTGTTCTTAGAGGAATATGTTGCTTGTTTCATATGGTTTAGTTTGTTTTTTGCATTTAGTGCTATGATTTTCCTTATAAAGTACTTCAATTCTTTTACACGTTTTTCTATTTATAAATATGTACTGTCCAGTTGAAATGTTCAAATATGGAAAATAGCACAGTAGGGTTCTTGGATTCTCACATTGTATCTGTTAGAGCATGTTTGTATATAATTCATATATGTGAGAATATTTCAGTCTTGTTCGGATATAATCATGTAACTGTATGTACTTGTGTCGGGCTAGGGTACCCAAGCTTGGCCCAGCAGATTTTCACTCGGTCCAATCCCGGACCAAACCCGTGGCAAACTTATGGCCCCAAGCCCAATCCCAGCCTGACGCGGGACGGGAACCCTAAAATGTGTGAATATGATTTTTAATGCTATTTGCCGAAATTAAATAAAATTAATTCAAGAGTAATCTCAAAACTATCACGATACCTTCGGGTTCGTAGAATTTCGGTAGGTAAATTACGCGAGATCCGAATAGGGTGTCCAATCCGATGCACAAGTCTCGTTAGATTTGAGGCGAGATCGGGCCTAGAGATAGGACTCTAGCTTTTCCAGGCTTAGGCGCTCGTCTTTGATCCAATGTAAATTCACGGCTCGAACCAGGGTTGCGAAATTAGATTATGGGTTTGTAATAGGTTTTAGTTTTGTAACGGGTTTATGGTTTTCGGATCGGTTTATGGTTTGGAAAAGGGTGTTGGCTATGCTTGATTTAGGGTTTCAAAGGCTTAGGGTTTTTGGATCGAAAGGAAATATTTAGGCTATGGTATAGGGGAAGCAAACACAGATCGAGAGATAACAAATATAATAGAGAAAATAACAATGGCTTTTGGGAATTACTCCCTTGGCCTCACACCAAACCCATCTCAGGCAAAGATTATTCAGGCATAAAAGCATTCAAATAATCAATCAACTAATTAAAAAGTGTTTACAAGCCTCTATATATAGGCCACCAATAATTAATTCGAAATAGAAATGAGTTCTAATAGAAATAAAACTAAAAAGGGTAGCTTTCCCATAAAATTAAAATTGCTTCTGAAATCGCTGTTGACTGGCCTTCTGATCGGTGTGTACGCTGGATGGTATTGACACGCATAATGACGTCTTTGTGGGGGCTGTCACAACGCGTTGTGGCGCTGCTCTTTGTGTCCTTTTCTCTTTCTCCTCCGGACTTCCTCTACGCTTCTTCCGACGCCGGTAAAATTGATGTGGTCTGAATCCAATGTTCATGTATGTGGCGTCCCCGTCACGGCCCCTACTAAACTTTCAAAGCCCAAGCCTGGCGCGGGGCAGTTATTTATAGCTTACTTATTGCTTTAAAAGATTTAGCTCCATATTCATAAAAATAGAGAAATTAATATATTACAATCTCTAATAAGAAGTTACTATCTATTTACCAGAAAGTTGAGAGTTTAAAAATAGAAAAATATATAGTTATGTAAGGTTCTTTTTGTAAAATATTACAAGTGAAACTCAATACCCATTTCATGCATTAGAGCCCAAGGGGTCTAACAGCGTACGCCCAAGCCCGGACGGGTTAAAATTTGGGCTTAAAGTGCTAGCCCAAGCCCGGCCCATGGGCTTCATGTCAGGCCCAAATCCTCATTAAATCGGGTCGGGCCTAACGGGTTAGACCAGGCTACCAGCCCATTGCCTCCCCTACTCAGAAGGAGGCTCACACTCACTGAGCTCATCCCATCACGTCTATAGGTAGCCAAAGTATTCAAAATTCAAACGGTCTCCTTGCTCAGTCTGAGAGACCTCTCAAAATAACTGGTAAGTATGGACTGTCATTCTTTGCATGAGCATACATTTGTGTTGATGCATTCCATAGTTGCAGTGACGTCTCATGAAACATAAACATACTGTATATGGGATCTTCCATCGAATTAAAAGGTCACCCTAAGACATTGTAGTTTTCAATTTCCCGTTGTGCATGAGAGGGAACTGAAGGAGGAGGAATAGTGATGGATCCAAGTACACGGTCGAGCTTCCTGCAGCTACAGAAATAAAATTTAACTGATCTTGCGTGAGGAAGAAAATTGGTGCCATTCAATTTCATACTTGTGATACCCTAAGAGGCACTCAGATCTGAAAGTCCACTATTCTTTTCGGTGTCAGTGGATCGTCATGATGAGATCGTACTTAAGCTTAGATCGGCGCCAAGGTCTCAGATCGAAAGGAAATAAGATCTCTCATTCTCAAGATTCAACGCTATTCCTTTCACACCGCTGGAAAATTCCACCATTTCCCCGGCTTGGACGCTATGAGTATTCTGAAATAGGATACACTAACTGAAAAAATTGCACTTACACAAATTCATACCAATCCGGGGAATAGCTCAAATTTCTAACAAGTCACAAGTGACATGATGGGTTTGCGACTCCATATGAGAATAAAGAAACAAAAAAATGTGGGAAATACCTCCTCATAAGAGCAAATACAATAATGGTTAGGAGAGACTGCTACTCACACCAACACAATCCACACATCGAAATCAACATAGAACAATATCGTTCCAAGGAAAGAAGCCCAAATAATACTGTCATGTCTGAAAATTGGTAATAAAAATACCAAAAAAGGGTAAAAGAAGGTACAACCAGCACTAAATTCTCAAGACAATAGAACTCCAATAATATTCCTAAGTAGCAGCGATATGGCCCATAGCAACGTTAACACATATTAGAAGAATCAATTCATCACCTCAAACCAGCAAAAAAAGGATTGAATATTGATTCGCAAGAGATGCATGCCAGATTGCACGTGAAACTCGGAGAAGAATCCACATATCTTGCACATCCTTCCACGATTCTCAATGATACTTCACAACAGGCATGTTGGGAAAGAAAACCCAATCCAAATCAGCTAAGGAATCCAAGAAAAATCTGATCCCAAAGTTGATAAATGGTTTTTCAGAAGAAGAAAAAAAATAGTCGACCCAAGAACCATGCATCAAATCACCATAGTCCCTTCACAAAAGATGTTGGGAGATAACTATGATTCATTTGGTATAAGTTGTGTCAAACGAGGCCAACTACTTTGACCCAGCTGATATCAACAGGGTAAGGGACTACGGTGGGTGATAGGTCAGGAGTCTTTTGGCTTTGACACCAACTTGACTTCTGTATTAGGTTAGGGTTAAGATCCAGGGTTAGAGTTAAGTTGAAGGATGAAGAAAAAGAAAAGAAAGGAGAGAGAGATTTAGGGTAAATATCTTAGTTAGGGGTTTGGATACCATACTAGCCTTTATATTAACATCGAAAGATACTAATACCCTTACGATACGTATACACCCAATATTATGTCTAACACCCACTATAATCCTACAACAAAGATACATACACTCTTATTGCTTCCCTCCAGGTCTTCACTAGTCTTCTACTTCTCCGACTTCCTTATGCTTATAGTGTCGCAACTCTTCGCATGGGAACTGCTTTTGCCATCCAATGGACATGTTCGAACAATCTCAAGTGACATTCCGTCTTTTTTTTTTCCTTTATAGGTGCCACATTCAAATATCCTCTAATGTACTTGTTTTGGATTTATCCTTTCTTGTTACCTCACAGTCATCTTAACATACGCATCTTAACCACATGTTCTCTATCTCCTTGTCACTTTTTCGTAGCCCAACTTTCTGTACCATATAATATGGCAAGTCTGACCGCCATCTTATAAAATCGTCCCTTTAATCTAAGTGTAACTCTTCAGTTGCACAATACTCTGCTTGTTTCCATTTCATGCAGCCTGCATTAATCCTATTTGAGACGTCCTCTACAAATCCATCATCTGAATAGCTTGGTAAGAGCTTTGTTTATTTTTGGTTTATTGGATATACACTTTTACATACAGGAAAGCATTTACGTCTAATGCATTGCTTAATGGGAATTGCAAGAAACGGGAAATCACAGTTCAGAATTCTCAGATTTTCTCAGCTAATGCATCTTAGACTAAGGAATCAAGACAAAGATGCTGAAAACAAATGCCAATCTTTTGTTCATTTTGAATCTGCGAATTCAGCATAAGTGGAGCTACTGCTGAAGGGGTATATCTATGGCAGTGCAACTGTATGATCTGTTAGACGTAAATGCTTAAGTAGGTATAGTTGGTATGTGAGTAGTTGTTTATGTTGCCTACACTTAAGTGGCACATTCACCTTTGTACTTGAGATATGTGGGATTGTAATCATATAATATAAAAACAATTACTAGAATGGGTTGGGAGACAAGAACCTAATCATTCTTCTTCTCAAAACAAAACCATCGGATTGCTGACGTCACCATCACGCCGCTGCCATCATTCTGCTGATGTCACACTGCCATCAGCAGGTCAAACATCGGATTGCAGATCTGAGACCAGAACTTTTTTTTTTTTTTTGATCAGTAATAAGATTATATAGAAACCAGCAAGGCGCTGAAGTCATATACAATCAAGTGACACAAATCAAAAGAAAGGCCTATCCCTAAGAACAACGCACCCCACTTAGGACCCCACACAGTAACTGGGGTCCCAAGAGAAATTGGGGATGCTGTCCTCCTGACCTCCGCGCTCACCCCAAAAGGTGACGAGCTCCACAACCGCCCTAATAACCATTCCGACAGGTTTGGTTTTGGCTTCAAAGATTCTACGGTTCCTCTCGCACCAAAGGCTCCACAAGACGGCGAAAATCGCAGCCCGCCAAGGTCCCCTATCCCCCCCTTCCACCTTCGCCGCCTCCCAACTCAACATGAGCGTGTAAGGAGACCGCGGCATCACCCAGGACATACCGAAGGCTCTAAGGGTGGCTCCCCAGACCTCATTCGCCGCACGGCAATGAAGGAAGAGATGAGCGATGGACTCCGCCCCGTCGGAGAACATAACACACGCAATTGGGACATCTATTCCCCTCCGAATCAGTTGGTCCCTGGTAAGGATTTTGTCCTTACAAACCGTCCAGTAGAAAAATCTGATCTTGAGTGGAAGGGGGACCTTCCATAACTAACTCCCCTCGAACCTGATGAGCGGACGACGCGATATCCACTGGTATAGCGCTCTGACGCTAAACTTCTCCTGTCAATTCAGCTCCCAAATTCTCTGATCAGCCTTGATATTATTCCGCTGCACCGCATAAAGCCTACTCAGCAACTCCACATAGCACTCCACCTCGCTGTCCCTGTGTCATCTTCTAATGGCAACATCCCAGATACTCCTCTCATCTGAGACCAGAACTAGGATCGGAATTTTGTATTGGATGTGATTTGAGCTTCAATAGCTGTCCTTCGAAGGTCACAACAGGTCGTTCTACCTCCAGACGACTAAACCAGTTTGCCCAAATATGGTTATGAAGGCTTCAGTGGGCTCCAAATCAAGTGTTTAGGGTTCAAATCCTCTATTTAATCACTTGTTTGTGGGATTCTGTGTGATTCATGTGAGTTTTATCCCATCGTGTGATGTATCTTGTGAGATCTCGCATCGGCTACCTTAGTGACACTGTTACAGTGCATCTTTGATTTCTGTAAGGTTATGTTCTCTCAAATTAATCTTTTACAGTACTATGTTGAAGCAATCTGCTCTTGGATGGGGGCATCCGATTCAAGCAACCGCCCATAACATATCAGAGGCGAAAGAAGAACATCAATGTGATCAGAGAGAAGAAAATCCAAAATTCATTGCCAGAAATTCTCTGATCAGAGGGTCTTCAACTTTCAATCCCATCACTTTTATGTTTGGCCTATTTTGAAGTGTCAAACAAAGTCGGATTGATGCGAAATTGGTCATATTTGAAATCTTATCAAAGTAGTTTTCCAACGAGCCAAAAAACGTGCAATTCCGATAAGGAATGAAAAAGTCATGGTCAGTTTACAAAGCTGCACAGAAAGTGACGAATTTCAAGACTCCTAATTGAATTAAGATTAATCTCTTTTATTATTTTATTTTAGAAAATAGGATTTGTTTCTTTTATTAGAAATATGATTAGTTTCCTTATTGTTTTAGGACTTTATTTTATTCTTTCAGAAGAATTATGATATTTCTTTTATTTGAACTAGGAATTAGAGTTACACTAGGATTTCTAGTTTTATGCATTGGTTAACCTATTTAAAGGCTTGTAAACAACTTTATTGAAACTTTTTTATTAATGAAAATTGCTTATGCAAAATTGAGAGTTATAAGAGTGTGATTCTCTCAAACGGAGAGTGATTCTTCGATTCCCGCTTGCTGTTTGGTGCGAGGCCAACTCTTCTCAATCTCTATCTGTCGCGGGACGACCCTAAAATGCGGAATATGATTTAATGAAGATTTTGCCGAAATTAAATAAATTAATTCAAGTTTAATCGCAAAATTATCTTTGATACCTTAGGGTTTGCAGAATTCTGATGGGTAGATCACACAAGATCCAGTCCGATGCATAAGTACTTTAGAGTCGAGGCGAGATCGGCCTAGAGATAGTACTCTAGCTTTTCTAGGATTAGGCGCTCGTCTTCGGTTCGATGTAGATTCGCGGATTCCAAATTGGGTTGTGAAAGGGAATTATGGTTTGTAAAGGCCTATGGCTTTTAGATTGGTTTATGATTTTGGAAAAGGTGTTGGCTTTGTGTGGTTTAGGGTTTCAAAAGGGTTTAGGGTTTTGGGGATCACAAGGAAGAAATTAGGCTATGGTTTAGAGAAACACGCAGAGATTCAGATAGCAAATATAAGCAAACCACGCAAATTAACAACAACAATAAGGAAAATATAGGGGAATCACTCCCTTGGTCTTACCCCAAACCCATCTCAGGCAAAGATTACTCAAGCATAAAAGCATTCAATAATCAATCAACTAACTACAATGTTCTTCTTAATGACCTTATATAGGAGGTTTGACCATAAAAGAAAACCCTAAAACAAATATTAAATAAAGACAAATAAACCCTTGAAACAAAAGTTCAAAAATAGACTCCTAAAACAACTAAATAACCCGGCGCGATTTCGATCGATCGAAATTGGAATTCGATCGATCAAATTGAAATTTTGATCGATCGAATTGAAAATCGATCGATCAAAATTTCATAGTTCTATGAAAATCGCCATCGACATTCGATCGATCGATTATATGATTCGATTGATCGAAATTTATCACTCCAGAAATTTGTGTTTTCCTCTCGCTGTTGTTCAAGCTTGACGTTCCCCGCCATTCTCCTCCACTCAAAATGTTTCATCACCGATGAAACACGCACGTGGTACTGATCAAGTGTATCGGAACTTGCACGGTGGAACTCCTTGCAACTAGCCCAAACAATCTCGACTCCTGGTGACGTATGATCCGCATCTCGGTTGATTGTAGTGGGACGCACACGGTAAACCTCTCCTTGATGAACCTGATAACCGGGCTCACCAACCCATTCTACCAAATATTTTTGAAGTTTCTCATCAACTCTCTCGAACTTGAAGGAATTCATCCCTGATGAAGTCTGATCGCGATATCGGTCGGGATGACGAGAACTCAAGTGGTAAGCTCTTTCATCATTGGCCCATGTACTCTCGGTAGGCAAAGTATCAGTAGATAATTTGTAGTGATTGTTGCTTGAATTAATCTTGTGTTTAATTTCGGCATGCAATGCAGAATGAGACTCAAAACTTGATTCACAACAAGACTTGGAATGTGGAGAGGAATGCAACTCGAGACTATGATGTGTGAGTGTATTTATGGACTCGATACTCTCTTGTGCATGCGACTCTACCACAGACAAGGACTCATGCACAAAGGGTTCTACGGGCACCAACAAATCGTGCATATGCGACTCAGTAGATTCTTGTGTTGATGACTCGGTTGACTCACCAGTGGGAGACTCAACATCACTACTCACAAGGGAAATAGAAGTCGTTTCAACACAAACTAGACTTTCGTCAGCTTCTTCCATCTCCTCTTCACTTCACACAGTTCTAGGGTCATACACTTCCTCTTCTACTTTCATATTTTTCAGCCCCTTTGAACTTTCGCATTTAGTCAATAAATTTGGAGGGGAAAATTTTGTGGGGCATTGGTATGCAAAGTGTCCGAACCTTTGACACTTAAGACAATCAGGACACTTATTTGTCTTGGTTCTCAAACTCTGTAGAAGGTGACGGTGTGTCAAAGGAACATACTTTTCAATAAGTGTCACCTTCATATCCTCCCATGTGGAGATGGGTTTAATCCGACGAAACTCAACACGGAGTTCTATATGAATTCAAAAAACTTCGGCATTACCCTTAAACTTTGTTGTCACTAGTCTAATTTTGTACTGATCTGGTATACCATACTAATCAAAATACTCTTCTACACTAGACAACCACTCTATGAAGGTTTTAGGGTTCACCGTACCCTCAAAATTTGGAACCTCATCCTGAATAGATTTTAGGAACTTCTTGGAAGGGTCGTACTCAGGTTCATGATGATGAGGGTATCCCCTAACTCTAGTTTCATCACGACTTGTGGGACTTTGCCAAGAATTTGGACGTGATCGCCTCATGGTGAACACGGTTTACTTACACTAAATGACATGCAAACATGACCCACAATGGATGAGGCATTTTGTCAAACACATGACGTGCACACATAAAACTGAAGGAAGATGCAATGAAAATTAAAGTGACACACAATATGCCCTAACCTAAAAAACCTAGGTCTCTGATACCAAAACTGACGCGAGACAACGACCCTAAAATGCAGAATATGATTTAATGAAGCTTGCCGAAATTAAATAAATTAATTCAAGTTTAATCGCAAAATTATCTTTGATACCTTAGAGTTTGCAGAATTCTGATGGGTAGATCACACGGGATTCAGATAGGGTCCAGTCCGATGCGCAAGTACTTTAGAGTCGAGGCGAGATCGGCCTAGAGATAGTACTCTAGCTTTTCTAGGATTAGGCGCTCGTCTTCGGTCCGATGTAGATTCGCGGATTCCAAATTGAGTTGTGAAAGGGAATTATGGTTTGTAAAGGCCTATGACTTTTAGATCGGTTTATGATTTTAGAAAAGGTGTTGGCTTTGTGTGGTTTAGGGTTTCAAAAGGGTTTAGGGTTTTGGAGATCACAAGGAAGAAATTAGGTTATGGTTTAGAGAAGCACGCAGAGATTCAGATAGCAAATATAAGCAAACCACGCAAATCAACAACAACAATAAGGAAAATATAGGGGAATCACTCTCTTGGTCTTACCCCAAACCCATCTCAGGCAAAGATTACTCAAGCATAAAAGCATTCAATAATCAATCAACTAATTACAATGTTCTTCTTAATGACCTTATATAGGAGGTCTGACCATAAAAGAAAACCCTAAAACGAATATTAAATAAAGACAAATAAACCCTTGAAACAAAAGTTCGAAAATAGACTCCTAAAACAACTAAATAACCTGACGCGATTTCGATCGATCAAAATTGGAATTCGATCGATCGAAATTTCATAGTTCTATGAAAATCGCCCTCGACATTTGATTGATCAAAATTTTCAATCGATCGATTATATGATTCGATTGATTGAAATTTATCACTCTAGAAATTTATGTTTTCCTATCGCTGTTGTTCGATCTTGACGTTCACCGTCACTATCTTCTTTAGATTTACGATTTGCGTAAGTAGTGTAACCCTAGTTATTTTATTTTCTATTAAATCTCAGATCTAGCTTATTTATTCCATAAAAATTCAAAATCAAATTACCGGATCTTTATTAAACCATTATTAGCCTTTTATTTTATACGGTATCAAGAGAACCCGCTTATGAGTTCGTTCGACGCCCTAAAACTATCGGAGATCTAGCCGTTCATAAAACCTTAGTCTTTTAGATCCGTGATAGGGAACGTACACGAAAGTAACGCTATTTTGGGCCGGAATTAAAGCATCTAATTGGATTTCTAGAATTTTCCGTGATAATTTGTTATGAGAAATTGTTATTTTTAATTGTTTGAATTAATTTAAATTTTAGTCTCAACCCTAGCATTGCATTTAGTAAGTTCCCGCATCAAATTGGTATCAGAGAATCAGTTTAGTTTTAGGGTTTTAGTGTTCATATAGGCTTTAGGGTTTATTTTGTTAATAATTTAGCATTGCATCATTTTAGATTTGTCTCGGTTCAGTTTTTTTTGTCAGGGTTTTTTTTCCTATCTTGTTGTCTTTTTTTGTCTATTTTTTTGCCTAGCTTTTGTCTAGCTTTTGTTTGTTTTTTTCATTTAGCCTTTGTCTAACTTTTTTCTTGCATCACTTAGTTTCATAATTGCATGTCATTTTAATCTTATTGCATTTTATTTCAATAGTGTTCATTAGTGTGCACGCCTAGTGTTTGACAAAAGTCCTCATCCATTGTTGGTTCATAGTGTGTTTTTTCTAGTATTGTGTCTGAGTTGTGTTTGTGTCAAGCATCATGTATGAGTCATTTACACGTCACCATGAATTCCTTACCCGTCATGAAAGGGTAATAGCCAAACAAGAAAACCGCTACACTCCAAATTCTTGGTAAAGTCCAAAAAATCGTGATGAGACTAGAGTTAGGGGATACCCTCATCATTGTGAACCCGAGTACAACCCTGCCGAGAAGTTTCTCAAATTTATTCAAAATGAACCCCAAAACCTTCGTGGAGTGGTTGTCTAGTATAGAGGAAAATTTTGATTGGTATGGCGTACCAAATGAGTACAAAATTAGGCTAGCAAAAATAAAGTTGGAGGGTAATGCTAAAATTTTTTGGATTCGCGTAGAACATCGTACTGAATCTCTTTGGAATAAACACATCCCCACATGGGAGGACATGATGGTGAAACTTATCGAAAAGTATGTCCCTTTAACACACCGTCACCTTCTAAGAAATTTGAAAACCAAGATAGATAGGTGTCCTGATTGCCTTAAGTGTCAAGCGTTCGGGCACTTTGCATACCAATGCGCCACAAAATTTCCCACTCCGAATTTATTGACTAAAAGAGTGAGTCCTAAGGAGCCTGAGAATAGGGAAGTGGAAGAAGTGTACGACCCCAGTACCATGATGAGTGAAGAGGAAATAGACGAAGCTTATGAAAATCTAGTTTGTGATAAAGAGGCTTTTATTTCCCTTGTGAACACTGATGTTGAGTCATCCACATGTGAGTCAACCGAGTCACGTACACACGATTGGTTAGTGTTCGTAGAGTCAGTTGTGCAGGAATTCTTGTTGTTAGTAGAGTCGAGTGCACTTGAATCTTTGAAGTTGATTGAACCGAGTACACAAGAACCAATGAGTCATTGGTAACCTTAGAATTGGGTGCATGTGACTTGCTGGTGCCTGTTGAGTTGAATACACTTGAGTCCATCGAACTCAGTACACAAGAACCATTAGTGTCGATGGGATCGAATACTACAAAGTCTTTGGTTTTCGTTGAAGTGAGTACGCACGAGTTACTTGAGCAGAGTGTACATGAACCATTAGTGCCCCTTGAGTCGATCACACATGAATTGTTAAAGTCGGTAGGGAAGCGTCAGCATACTAACTTGCATGGGATTGACCATCAGATTTTATTGAATGCTGAACATACACCTAATGTCACTAACATAACGAATTTATCTAATAAATTCAATAGTGACAATTTTGTGTTAGCTCATAATAGCCCCGAGCATATGAAACTTTTTCCAATCTTGAAAAGGGTTAATGATGGAGGTCTAGATCTTCCTCTAGACCAGGGCATTTATTCGACCATATGGGCTTGGATTGTTTGTTCGGGTAGCAAGGAATGTATCTCATAAAATGGAAGGGCAAGTTAGGAGCTGAGCTTTTAAAGTGTATCATACGTGGGTTCTATAACTCATCAGAGATGAGTTCTTCTAACCCGGGGAGAGTTAATGGGAAAACCGAGGTTGTCAATAGGAGTCTAGGTAATTACCTGTCGCAAAGTTTGGATATAACAATTCGGTTAATAGAACCACAGGCATGAGTCTGTTCCAAATTGTGCATGGGTATAAACCTAGGACACTTGTAGATCTCATTCTAATGTCCATTCATCATAGGTCATCAAAGTCTGCATCCACATTTGCAAATCGCATTCATGAGTTGCATGTTGAGATTAAGAAAATAATTAATTTAAAGAACGAAAAATACAAATTCTCTGTAGATTCTCATAGACGGTGCATAGAATTCCAAGAGGGTGATTTTGTGATGGTTTGGAATAAACCTGAGCGATTCTTGCAAGGAGTTGCAAAGAAGTTACAAGCTCATGGTGCTGGACCCTATCAGATCTTAAAGCGTGCCGGTTCTAATGCTTACATGTTAGATCTTCCGTCAAAATTGGGGATTAACACGACTTTCAACGTGGAGGACCTTGTTCCATTCCATGGCCCTTCAATCATCCCTGCCAACCCCTTTGAGCCTTCTACATCTGATGAACCAATAATTCCTCTACCCACACCGCTACCTCCACCTACTTGAAAAACTCGTGAGATCATCGAAGATGTGCTGGAAGATCAGATTGTATCCACCAACCAAGGGGGACTTCAGAAGTATTTGGTCAAGTGGAAGAACAAAGCCGATTCAGAGAATACGTGGATAACAAGGGAGGAGTTTTAGCAGATTGATCCGGATCTCTTAGACCTCTATCACAACCAGTATTCATCGGGGATGAATCCTTCTAACTCGGGGAGAGTTGATGGGACATCCAATTCAAGCAACCGCCCATAACATATCGGAGGCGAAAGAAGAACATCAAAGTGATTAGAAAGAAAAAAATCAAAAATTTATTACCATAAATTCTCTGATCAGAGGGTCTTCAACTTTTCAATCCCGTCACTTTTATGTTCGGCCTATTTTGAAGTGTCAAACAAAGTCGGATTGATGCGAAATTGGTCATATTTGAAAGTTTATCGAATTAGCTTTCCAACGAGCCAAAAAACATGCAATTCCAACAAGTATTGAAGAAGTTATGGTCAGTTTTTGGAAGCTGCACAGAAAGTGACGAATTTCAAAACTCCTAATTGAATTAGGATTAGTCTCTTTGATTATTTTATTTTAGAAAATAGGATTTGTTTCTTTTATTAGAAATATGTTTAGTTTCCTTATTGTTTTAAGATTTTATTTTATTATTTTAGAAGGAATTATGATATATATATTTTTTGAACTAGGAATTAGAGTTACACTAAGATTTCTAGTTTTATGCATTGGTTAGCCTATTTAAACAATTTTATTGAAACTTTTTGGTTAATGAAAATTGCTTATGCAAAATTGAAAGTTCTAAATTTTTATGAGGGCGTGATTCTCTCAAATGGAGAGCGATTCTTTGATTCCCGCTTGCGGTTTGGTGCGAGGCCAACTCTTCTTCCATTTCTATCTTCTTTAGATGTACGGTTTGTGTAAGTAGTGTAACCCTAGTTATTTTATTTTTCGTTAAATCCCAGATCTAGCCTATTTATTCCATAAAAATCCAAAATCAAATTTCACGTTCTTTATTAAACCATTATTAGCCTTTCATTTTATACGGTATCGAGGGAACTCGCTTACGAGTTCGTTCAACGCCCTAAAACTATTTAAGATCTAGCCGTTCATAAGAACCCTAGTCTTCTAGATCCGCGATAGGAAACGCATATGAAAGTAACGCTATTTTGGGCCAGAATTAAAGCGTCTGATTGGATTTCTAGAATTTTTCGTGATAATTTGTTATGAGAAATTGTTATTTTTAATTGTTTGAATTAATTTAAATTTTAATCTCAGCCCTAGCATTTCATTTAGTAAGTTCCCGCATCACTCTTGTTTCATATTTTTTTTATGGATGTTCTGAGTTATCAAGAGGTGCCGATGGGTTGTTCAAGTTTAGTTTGGTGTTGGTGTTCTGATTTGGGCTCCTACTTGCTGTTTAGTGAATTATATATGATTAATTTGCTGTGTAATGTACTAGTTCTTGTATGAAACTCTGTAGTTGTGGTCATGTGACCATTTGGAGCCATTTGTGGCTGTTGTAAACCCTCGGTGAGGTGTTATCAAAGGCTCGGTGACCTTGGAATTGCTGTGGAAAACCCCTTTTCTGATTTTTGTGGTTGTTGTTAGCTCTCTTGTGTAAGAGATGGATGCGCACAAGGCTCCTGTAAGTGGTGGAAATGATGGCACTCACTCTCTTTAGATCAATACAACAAAGTTTGACGGCATAAATTATCTTTCATGATCTTGGTCTGCAGAATTATTTTTGTGTGCCAGAAGGAAAGTTGGGTACATTGATGAGTCCATTCTTGATCTAACTCCTTATGAGAAGTATGCCAATGGATGTGTGAAACTACTCCGGTGATGACTTGGTTGCTACACTCAGTGCAACCTAATATTAGCAACTGCCTCATGTATACTACTTCAGCCAAGAAGTTGTCGTTAGCGGTTAGTGGGATGTATTCCCAGAAACATGACAATACAAAGGTATTCAGCCTTACAGAGAAAGTCAGTCAGTTGCGTCAAGGAGAGAAGTCTATTGGGGATTTCTGCAGTCAGCTTCTTGGACTGTGGGATGAGCTTGAACACTTTCAGCACATTGGAAAGTGTACTTACTGTAGCGTAAACCCACCATTTGTCCATTGTCAGCGTTTACAGTGTCTGAAAATTCACAGTGAAGACAGAGATACAAAGAAGATCTTTGATATCCTACGTGGGGTCAATCCTGAGTATGAGCATGTTCGGGGAAACCTTTTGAGCAGAGAGGAGTTCCTGCCCTTGGGGGCTGTCTTCACCATTCTTCAATGCGAGGAGACACGTATCCATACCATGGATGTATCAGGGAGGACACCTGAGAGGACAGCGCTACCCACTTTTACTAAGCCCAGAGGTTGTGGAGGAGGTCAATTTAGAGGCAGAGGACGTGGTGGTCCTGGCAGTCTTACGAGAGAAGAGAGAGCTAGGCTCAAGTGTACTCATTGTGGTAGAAAGGTCACCTGCGCGACACTTGTTGGGAGACCACAGCTTCCTCCTTCGCAGACTGGTTGAGTATATGTACCAGAGGAGGACACAGGGACTTCAGCACCACCTCCTACTGCTCAGCAGCATATATCCACTGCTCTTACTATTTCCTTGTCTCAGCGTGAGTACCAGGAGTACCTCAGTTTTCGAGCAGCCATTGGCCAGGCATCATCCTCTCATCTCTCCGAGACAGGTACTATTGGATCTACTCATGCCACTAGTTCCTCTCAGTCCTCTTGGATTATTGATTCTGGAGCCACGGATCATATGTCTGGCATGTCTACTGCATTTCATGTTATATCCCCTATGTCCACACAATGTCATATACAAGTTGCAGATGGTTCTATTGTCCCTGTGCAGGGGCAAGGAACAATTCATGCTGGTATTTTATCACTGTTCTCTACTGTCCATCTTCCTCAAATGCCTCTTAGTATGTTATCTATTAACAAACTTACAAAAACATATGAATTGCAGCATAACCTTCTTTCCCTCTCATTGTTTGTTTTAGTATCTAAGTTCGAGGAGGACTTTTGGCCATGGGCGTGAGAAGAGGGGTCACTACATCTTTGAAGACCCCAGAGCCTAGGGGAGTTACTGCTACTATTACTACATTTGGATCTATGGAGAGTACCATCGGTGGCACAGGAGGCTTGGGCATCTGCATTTACCCCGTTTACATACTTTGTTTCCTTCTATGTTTGATGCAAATGTTTACAAAAAATTTCATTGTGAAACTTGTCAATTATCTAAACATTATCGTGTTGTGTATCATGTTTCCAATAGTAAATGTGATGTTCCTCTCTAACTTGTTCATTCTAATGTTTGGGGTCCAACCCGGGTTATTGTTCATGGTGCTTATCGTTATTTTGTTTCTTTATTTGACGATTGCGCACTCGTTATACCACCTTGTTCTTGATGAAGTCTAAAGGAGAGGTTGTTGCGATTTTTTGCCTTTTTTCACAAGTGGATTGAAACTCATTTCTAAAGTTATGAATTTTCGATCTTACAATGGAGGGAGTACTCCACACATGATCTACAGTTTTATCTAAAGATGCATGTTATTGAGTGGCAATCCGCTTGTCCCTACACTCCACAACAGAATGGGGCGGTTGAGCAAAAGAATCACCATCTCCTTGAGGTCTCTCGATCGTTGCTTTTAGGTATGAATGTTCCTAAACATTTATGGGGGGACGCAGTGCTCACCTCCAGTTATCTCATCAACTATATGCCTACTCAGGTCTTTGAAGGCAAGTCTCCTTACCCAATTTTGTGTCCTACTGGTAAGCTCTTTCTTGTACCTTTAAGGACCTTTGATTGTTTTTGTTATGCTCGCATACCTTCGACCAAACGTGATAAACTGCCACCCAAATCCAAGAGATGTGTATTTGTTGGTTACCTTGCCACGTCTAGCCACATCTAAGGGATATAACTGTTTTAATCTCACTACGGGAAACACCATTATCACTGTGGATGTTACCTTCTCTGAGTCTACTCCCTTTTATTCTCTTCCTCAGTGCCCTCTTCAAGGGGGGAGAATTGTCCAAGTAATGAAGAGTGGCCAGAGGAGCCTCTTCCTCTCCCATGTTTAAGAGAGGAAGAAATTGAAGAGGAAATTCAGGAGATTACGAGTACAAGTGATCCCAAGGTTACACAATGGGACAAGTTTGGGAAAGGTAAGGTCTTTGAAAGGAGGAAAAAGTGACGCTCTTGCTCACAACATGGACCAAAGCTCTGCTCCCGAGACAGGTTCCTATCCTTCTGATCTTGACCTTCACATTGCACTTCGGAAAGGTACAAGACATCCCATCAGCAAGTTTGTTTCCTATCGTCCTCTATCTTCATGTTACTCCAGTTTATTTCTTCCTTAGACTCCACATCTATTCCCTCATCTGTGTATGAAGCTTTTACACAAAAAAAATGGAAAGATGCTATGGAACATGAGATGAAGGCGCCCTTGAGCAGAGCAATACTTGGGAGATAACTGATTGTCAGATGGAAAGAAGGTTGTTGGGTGCAATTGGATATATACAGTGAAATATCACCCAGATGGGACCATAGAAAGGAACAAGGCACGACTTGTTGCGAATGGGTACGGGTACACTTAGACTTCTGGTGTTGATTTCCAAGAGACATTTGCTCCAATGGCCAAACTTAACATCCGAGTTCTTCTCGCCTTGACAGCTCATAAGAATTGGCCTCTCTATCAACTTGATGTAAAAAATGCCTTCCTATATGGTGATCTCAAGGAAGAGGTGTATATGACATTGCCATCAGGGTTTCACCTTCAGGGGCAGAAAGTGTGCAGATTAAAGAAGGCTATCTATGGCCTCAAGCAATCTCCGAGGGCATGATTCAAGAAGTCATTGTGATCATACACTCTGTGATGATCATAAGTTTAGTGATGTCGTGATGGGATTTAGATATGAGAGGAGCCATTATGATCATACACTCTGTGAAGAAGGGAGCTCACAGAGGGAGCGGGAGCTCATATTACTGCCTTGTGTGTGTATGTAGATGACATTATTGTTATAGGAGATGATAGCGATGAGATCCTAAAATTAAAATGCTATCTTAGTAAGGTGCTTAACATCAAGGATTTTGGACCCTTGTGATACTTTCTTGGAACTGAGTTAGACGGATCAAACAAAGGCATTGTCTTATCACAAAGAAAATATGTTCTTGAGGTGTTGAAGCAAGCCAGTATGCTGGGAACTACGCCAATAGATACTCCTATGGATCCGAATCATAGGACAAATACAAAAAGTAATGAACTTCTGAAAGATAGCACCAGGTATCAGCAATTGGTAGAGAAATTAGTATATCTCACCATCACCAGGCCAGATATTGCGCCTATGCAGTTAGCGTAGTGTGTTAGCATAAGCATGTTCCTCGGACTTCTCATCTAGATGAGTGTATCGAATTCTGAGGTATGTGAAGTCCAATCCAGGGAAAGGATTTTATGAAAATCATGGACACTTGGATGAAGTATATAATAATGTGGATCATGCTGGATCAGTGAGTGATAGAAAGTCCACAACTGGTTATATTACTTTTCTAGGAGGTAACTTAGTCACTTGGAGAAGAAAGAAACAACACGTTGTTGCCAACTCCGGTGCAGAAGCTGAATATAGAGTTATGTCCAAAGGTGTCAGAGAAGGGATGTGGCTGAAGTTTACACTCAATGACCTAGGTGTTGAAGTAAAGCTACCGATGACTCTTTATGGTGATAGTGAAGCAGCAAAGCACAGAGCTGAAAACCCAGTCTTCCATGACAGAACTAAGCGCACAGAAGTTGATTGCCACTTCATGAGGGAAAAGGTTGAATCTCAAGAGTTTTGCACACCACGTGTTGCTTCTGAAGACCAACTGGCTGACATTCTCACCAAGGCAGTTGGAAGAGGAAGATTGAAGGACATATCATCCAAGTTGGGAATTATTGACATCTACGCGCCAACTTGAGGGGAAGTATTAAGATATATTGTATTCAGCCTATATGGGTGTAGATAGGTATAGTGGGTGGGTGAGTAGTTTTCTATGTTGCCCCCACTTGAGTGGCACATTCACCTTTGTACTTGAGATATGAAGGATTGTAATCATACAATATAAAAACAATTAATAGAATGGGTTGGGGGACAAGAACCTAACCCTAATTCTTCTCTTTCTCTTTCTTCTTCTTCTTCCTCACCTAACCCTAACCCTAAAGCTATCACAAAAGTCCCTCAACAATTTCTAGAGAATGCAATGGTGAATCATGGAGAGCCTCATGCATATAATGGATCCAATCAGGGACTCATTTCACAGCAAGGTGCACAAAATCAATCACATAAATAGATCCACTAATGGGGAGGCAGACTAATTAGCCAAGGGAATATTCAGTGATACAAGGATGTAATTGAAGCGTTATTTACTAGTGTTGTATTCTCTTTTTTTTCCTTGGGCCTAAGCAGCTCGTTGGGGTAGCAAAGGGAATTACCATTACCTTAAAAAAAGTAAACACACAAACAAAACAAATCAATAGCTAAAAACAAGAAAAAATGTCAATCTATCTATTGATGTATACATAAAATAGCTCATTGAATCAGCACCAGACTAAATAGCTCACTGAATCAGCATCAGGCAGATGTCCGACAGAATGCCTGCTTCTGATATGCCAACCCAAGCAAGCATTGGTAACAGTCATGGCTGAAATCAATATGCAATCCTTCAAAAAAGAAATTCAAAAATTCTAATTTCTCTTCACATACCAGCGTAGCAGACGGCCTTGTAGAGGAGCTTATGTCCAAGCAGTCAACTCTACTAATAGTCGGATTGGTGGAGACCGCAGCAGCACCAGAGACCTGATCAAGAACATATTAAAGAACCAGAAAAGAAACCCTGTGACTTCCACGATGTAAATTAAAAATAACAATCATAACCTTAATTGGAGAAGATTCAGTAGCCATTCGCAATGCTTCAAAGGACCGCCTTTCAATTGCTCGCAGTGCTCTGAGACCCTCTGCATTAGCAAGGATCTTAATACCATCATCAGCTGTAGCTATCGCAAGAAGGTTTCCTTCTTTGTTGAATCTCAAGCGGGGAAGACTCTGAAGCAATTAATTTTCTTGTGTCAAAGAACTGATCGAAATGTTATGATGTCAATTCTTGCAACCAAAAGCTTAAGAAACTAAATTGTAAACAGACTGACCGGGAGTCCTCCTTCAGCATCGGTGCTTGTGAGAATGTTGATATTATCCATATCCCAAAATTTTATCTGGTTATCTTCACCAACAGCTAAAAAACGATTCTGGGTCGTGTCAAATTGCACAACACCAGATGATTTCCTTCTAAACCCGGAATACATCCTCTTTATTGCTCCTTCACTTTCATTCCATTCAACAAGGTAAGATTCCCCATCTTTACTTGTCCCACAAGAAAACAACCTGAGTATAAAATTAAAAAAGGAAAAGCTATAAGGTGTGTATATCATCTCTGGCCATGATATATTGGAAAACTTAACGGAAATATACACACACACACAGATATATATATATATATATAATATCACAAAGAATCATCTTTCAGCTTCTCAACTTATTCTATTTCATTTTTGTAGTTTAATTATCTCACCTACTTCCATCAGCACTGTAGAGGATTGTAGTGCACCAGTTTCCTGGAGCATCGTAGTTGACTCTGGAACCCGAAGTGTCATACAACCACGCCTTAATTTTTCCATCAAGTGAAGTTGAAAAAATAAACTGCAAATAAACAGCCGTCAACCAATATTTAGCGTCAAAATATTTAACAGTAAGTTCAAGCCATATTTTTAAGTAACACATCCCCACTTTGGAGATAGACTTTAAATGTTTTTATTAGTAACATCAACGGAACACCATTATGCACAATTTGTTAATACAGATGTTTCTTAATACTAAAAACCTGAAACTATGAAATAAATAAATAAACAGAACAAAACAAAACAAACACAAAAGATTCACACACACCGCTCACATGCCCATAAGAAAGTGCACACACACACCCATGCATGCACACACTAATAGACACTTACTTTTATTGGTGACACTAATGTATTACCATTTTTTAACACAGATGTGTCTTAAGATTAAGAACTTGCAAACATGAACAAGAAAAAACAGAAGCACACACGCACAAAAACATATGGAAATTTAGGAAAAGTAATGACTCGGATTGATTTACGAAGGCTTTCTGGATATTTGTTTAAGTTCGAACTTTAACATATAAAAAAAAAGCCTATCTTCGAACTTTCCAGTCATTCCTGTAGGAAGCTTCCATCGAAAGGGATTCAGTGAGGGATTACTAGAAAAAGATTTGGAGAAGATGAAGAGGAATCTGGTTAGAATTAAATAAAAAATCATGTAGATTGCCAGTTAGTGTTTTGGAAAAGCCTGATTTAAAAGTTTGATTTGATTTAGAGGAACAAACTGGCGTTTTGAACTTGATTTGACTTAGAAAACCTAATCAAAACCTCACTTATATTTCCAGAATTGGCTACAGGACAACACAAAAGATCATGTGGATTTCTGATTTCTGTAAACTGAGTTTTGTTCCAAATTCCAACAAAAAAAAAGAGCCTATAGAACCCATCACCTGATCCTAACGTGTCTTTTTCCTTCTTTTTCCTTCATTTTTTGCCAAATTTTCGAGGTCGTAGCATATCACCCTATATCTCATTCTATGCTTAAAAAACCCATTATACGTTGTTTATAAATTCTTTCATTGGAGTGTTCCCTCTCTCTAACATATGGCTACCCTCTCTCTTTTTCTATGGAGTAGCCGAGTGTGTAGGGCTTATTCAAGCTAACTACTGAGAAAGCTACTCAAGCTATCTCTATGCAAAAAGCAACACAGATGATAACTGACCCAAAATATTCATGTGTCTGGTTCCCACATGAACGGCCCACAACTCAAAATTCCCACAGACCAGAAATCACTAACCATACAACTATTACTATTTGCCATTTTTTAGTTCAATTGCCCATTTGTCGGATCTTGATTGGAGGATCAGGAACACCAGAAGGGTTTGATTGGAGGATCAGCCCCACCCCTTGTTGGCCACCAGCAGGGATTTATCCCTACTGACTGGTACGTGTGATGTGCAGGGGGACTTAGTCGAGTGTAAGAGGCCGGATACCCTGTTAACAAAAAAATTGATCATCAATCCACATAATTTCCATGTCAAATCCACCACATGGATAGGCCATGGTCTAGAAATCATACCAATGAGATGATCTTTATCGTCCAATCAAGGCCTGCAAATGAGCATTCAAAACAAAAGAAGCAAGATGGTGTACACTTATGTGTATAATGTTCACTGTACGCATAAACCTGATACCATCAATTAACCTTTTTGTATGGTTGTCTAGTGGAGTACAGTTGTATAGCACCAGCAACTGTTCAACTGAGTTTGGCACACCAATTAGAAACCCCTATGCTGAAGATGTTCCATGGTGAGGATTTTATCTAGAGCATGAACAAGGAATATGCGAGTGCACATTTTCAAGTCAAGCTCTCCAGCTACCTAGTTGACTCTAAATGTATGTAAACAATGGTCAAACAACCACCTAGTCAAAGCCCTCATAAAGGAAATAGTCCATTTTGTTGTTTGGCGAAGTGAACTTTCATATCTTCAAATATAGAGAAACAACACACGCTCATACATATTTGGATATCCCCAGTGACGTAGAAACTAACACAATGCAAATATGACGGGGCTGAGATTAATTGTGAATTAATATGACTAATTAAAATATGAATTTCCTTATAAGTTATCACAAAAAATAAAGAGAATTTCAATTAGATAATTTTGATCTAGCCCAAAATAGTGTTGCTTTCGCCGTACGTTCCCTATAAGACCTATAAGATTAGGGTTCTTAGTGGACAACTAGATCTCCAACAGTTTAGGGCTTCGAACGAACTCACAAGTGGGTTCTTTCGAATCCGTGTGGAATTAAAAACAAATGGATTCTAGGTATTTATAAATTGAAGAGCTCAAATAGAAGAGAGCGTAACCACAATATTTCGCAAGTTCTATGTGCTATGGCTTTATATTCGGCTTCTGTACTTGATTTAGATACTACGGCTTGTTTCTTACTCTTCCAAGCAACCAAGTTGCCTCCTAAGTATACACAATATCCTAAAGTGGATCGGCGATCAGTAATGGATCCAACCCAATCTGTATGTGTAAGAAAAGATGCTCATAGGACAACAAGCACAATATACCAATCCAAACCTAGGAATGGACTTGATATATCTGAGAATACAATGGACGGCAGCGAGGTGAACGGTGCGAGGGGCATGCATAAATTGGCTCACAAGACTAACGACATATATACTATCAGGTCTTGTGAGAGTGAGATAAATCAATCTCCCCACCAATCTCTAATACTAACGAGGATCTGGAAGTCAGTCGTCATCCTTCTCATGAATTGAAAGCTTTTGATCCATAGGTGTGGTTGCTGGTTTGCAGCCCAGCATTCTAGTGTCACGCAACAAATCTAAGGCATACTTCCTCTGAGAGACAAATATTCCTTTCTGAGATCTAGCAATTTCTAATCTAAGGAAGTACTTGAGATTTCCCAAATTTTTAACTTCAAATATTTTGCCAAGTTCACTCTTAGTCTAACTGATAAAAGCATGATCATCGCCAGTAAGAATAATATCATCCACATAGACAAGAAGGATGGCACGACCAGAAGGACTAGAGTGAATGAATACAGTATGATCTGAATGACATCTCTGGAATCCTAAGCTAACAATAGTACTGCTAAAGCGGTGACACCATGCCCGAGGAGATTGCTTCAACTCATATATAGATTTTTGAAAGTAGCAGACATCACCAGTCTCCCCCTAAACCAGGAAACCAAGTGGAGGATCCCATATATACCTCTTCTAATAGATCACTGTGAAGAAATGCATTCTTCAATTCAAGCTAATAAAGGGACCAACTTTGCATTGCAGCCATGGATCAAAATCTCGGATTTTCGATACGTATTGTCCAGCCCCAAAACCGATACACATCGGATGATATGTATCGGTTCCGGATGATACTTTCCAATTCCCCCCCCCCCCAAAAAAAAAACAACAAAATCGATAATTTGAAATTATCGGACGATAATTTCAAATTATTGTCCGATACTTTGAACGATAATTTGATTGTTTTTTAAGGGGGGGGTGATAAAAACCCAATGTATCGTATTGTTCAAGTCCAAAACCGATACGTATCGGTATCGGACGATATTTTGACCCATGATCGCAGCCAATGGTATAAGAACACGAGGTGAAGTCAACTTTGCTACAGGAGCGAAGGTAGCCTCATAATCAATTCCATGAGTTTGAGTAAACCCTTTAGCAACAAGTCGAGCTTTATACTAAGAAACAAAAGCATCCGGATTGTGCTTAATTGCAAAGACCCATTTGCAGTTAACGGTTTTCTTCTCTGGTGGAAGTGGAACCATATCTCATGTATGATTCTGCTGTAAGGCACTCTTCTCATCTACCATAGCAGCCCGCCAAGAAGGGTGATTAAGGGTCGTACGAATAGTCCGAGGGATCATCTCAGAGTCTATGACAGACAAAAAGGCCTGATAGGTTGAAGAAAAGTCCCGATAACAAACAAAATTGGCAAGCCGATGAGGGTCACCTGATCGCGAACCCCTTTCCTGAGAGCTATAGGAAGATTCAAGTCATTAGTAGAAGATGAGGGAGAAACATGAGCTGGATTGGGGATACTTACAGAAGATGGAGTCACCACTTCAAAGGATGTTGGAGGCACTGGGATAGTTGGAGCGTGCCACCTGCGACGTACATAAGTAATTACCCCCTTCTGTTGCTAAGATACCGAAAGGTCTTGAAAGACTGGTAAAGGAAGAGGAGCAGGAGCACGAGTATGGCAGTCCTCAGTGAAATACGGGACATCCTCAAAGAAGGTGGCATCCATAGAGGTGTAAAAACGCCAAGTATGAGGATCATAACAGCGGTACCCTTTGGAGATAGTAGAGTACCCCCAACAAATAAACACCTAATAGCTTATCATCTAATTCATGGCGAGCAGGACGAAGGACAAAACATGTACATCCAAACACACGAGGCTCAACCACAGAAAGAGGATCTGCAAGTCTAAGAATGATAAGGAGTGTGGCCCGCAAGTGCCCGAGAAAACAAGCAGTAAGTAGTGCCAAAGACCAATAAGTTTTTGGCACATGCATACCACAAAGTAGGCAACGAGTCCAAGTTTGAAAATCGACATATCCAAGTTTGGCATGCCTCAAAGATAGAGTATTTAAACTAATACTAATAGGAAAAGGAAAAATAGAAGAGGAAACGGTAGCAGGTCCATCAGCAATAGCAACTGTATATGTACTAAAGTCAGTCTTTAGGTAGTAAAGTCCACCCCTCTCAATTCCTCTACCAACAATCCTCTTCATAGTAAGCTCCTGAAACACGCAATAAGTAGGGTAAAAAATAATACAATAGTTTAGTTTCTTTGCAATGCTACTAACAGAAAGAAGATTAGTAGAGAACTGGGAAACATGTAAAACATGAGAAAGTGAGAAAGAGGATAATATGGGAATGGTCCTGATTCCCAGAATGGGAGTAAAGGATCCATCGGCAATGTGAACTTGAGCTGGAGAAGAAGATGGATAATATAGGGAGTATCTCTAAGACTCACCCGTCATGTGATCAATGGCCCCTGAGTCAATGACCCAACTGCGAGTAAGAGTAGTAGAGGTCGCAGCAAAAGCAGATGAGTCAGAAGTACCTGGTTATTCAGATGAAGGTACAAAAGGTCTTGCCTGATCTGATGATGTGGGTTGTGTTGCACGCAACTCATAAAATCGAAATATCTTTGCCACCTGGGATCAAAGGGAGCTCAAATCACTAGTAGAAATCTCTAGAGTGTCACTAGCAGCAGTATGAGCAAATGTGGAGGATCTAGGTTGATAACCTATGGATATCCATGGAGACGATAGCAGTTATCGTGATGATGTCCCGTAAGTTTGCATTAGGTACATATGAGAGTGGAACGACCTCCCCTGCCACAACCCCTTCGACCTCATCAGCCACCTCGATCACTCCCCCTACCCCTGCCAAAAGGCGGGTGAATATCTAATGAAAAAGCGGCACATTTCTGAGGAGCAGAAGTAATGGGAGCGCTAATAGACATAACAAGACGACACTGCTCCTCAGTAAAGGTAATGCCATAGACAGTGCTAAGAGTTGGAAGAGGTTGTGTGGTGAGAATCTAAGTACGTGTCTGCTCATAATTGGGCCGAAGAACACCAAGGAATTTATAGATCCAGTCTCTCTTAAGGCGCTTGGCGAGCTTACCTCCCACCTTAAACTCAGATAGAGGCTCACAATGGCTAAGCTCCTCTCACATACTTTGTAAAGTGTTGTAGTACTCCCCCATGGAGGAATTCCCCTGTTTGCACTCCGTAATCATCTTCTTGAGTTGATAAATTCTTGTGCCATGATCAGAGGGAGCAAAACTATCTGCAAGTTTGCCGCAAAGTTTGGTAGCTGAATCATAAAACATGAAGATCCGATATATAGAGGAATCCAGTGAGTTAAATAGTCATCCCAAGATAATTGCATTATCTGCATCCCATTTCTCGGCATCAACATGATTGGTCGTAGGTCTGGAAGTAGATCCAGTCAATAATCCCATCTTCATACGCCCTTGGACATAGAGCGTAGTGGCTCTCTTCCATTCTAAATAGTTATTTGAATTCAACTTTAAACTTGTTATGGTTGTAGGTAAATTTTCACTACTCATATGTTTGTAGCCTTCGGTCATTGTGAATAACAAATATTACTCCAATTAAATGAAATAAATCAAACAACCACAAAAACATTTTTCGATAGCACACAAAATAGGGCTGAAAAATTGCAACTAAATGATAAAATGATTCATAGATGATGTAGCCCCCAAGAAAAATATCATATGCAGCCATAAAAAAAATTGAGAGCCATCGAAAAAAAATAATGACCATCAGAGCCCCAATCAGATGCAAGCAAAACCTCAAAGAAATTGAAAAATAAAAATTGTAAGTGCTGAAGACTTACACATTGATGATCAACAGCAAGTATTCGAACCATCAACAAAAAAAAAAACCAGATTTGAGTTCATCTTCATCTCAGCCGAGAGCCTGAAAACGAAGGAAAAAATGGAGAATTTTCAAATCTTCATCGCAGCTACACGTATTATCAGCAGAACCTTCCAAATGAGATTTTGATCCCTTATACCTTTAATAGGGACAGCATTAGCAGGGAAAAAAGGGGCTGCAAAGCCCAGAAACCAAGACTGGTTTCTCTAGGATCGTTGGAGAAGATCACTGACGTTAGCCGAGTAAGCACAGGTTAGGATTTTTGCTCTGATACCAAGATGTAATTTAGGATTGATGAACTTGGGGATTCGTAGGTAGTATTAGTGATGCGGGACAACGACCCTAAAATCCGCGAATGCCCATGATATGCTAATTTGCCGAAATTAAACTAATTAATTGAACAATTAACCACAAACTAAAGCGATACCTTCAGGTTTCCTAGGATTCTACCTAAGTGGCCATGCTTGATTCACGTAGGGAAATGCAGAAGAGGCGATCTGAGAGATAGAACTTTTGCTTCGTCTAGGTCGGGGCGTTAAATTGTAGCTCGCAGTGAAATCGGTAGTTCCTCACTAGGGCTTTTGAATCAAGGTAGTTAATGACACAAATCGAACAAGCTCGAGCCCAACAACGGTCATGGATCGACGGGTTAAGATTGAATTCGATCAACAAGGATGGACACCGAGGTTGTTCTAAATCTAGGGTTAGGGATTAGAACAATCAATTAAAAGAGGAAGAAATTGGATGCAAGAGATTGATTAAATTGGGGGAAAATTAAACAAGAACAAGAATAAAAGAGAAGATCAAAGATAATATGGGCATCACACCCTTGGCCTCACACCAAACCCACATGGGGAAGAAGACTCACTCTTCAAAGTTCATCTCAAGCTCAAAATGCAATGCACTTTTATTAATTTTCAACAAGTGCCAAAAATGGTTTACAAAGTGGGCTTTATAGTGCTTACAAATAAGAAAACCCTAAAATAGAAAAGTACCATGTGATAACTTACATGTGACATAAGAAAAGAAGAAATAAAAATGATAAAAAGGACATAATCCGTCACGTGACTCGGTCGAGCGACCTTTGGTTGTCGCTCGAGTAGGAATCTTAAAGGGGTCGCTCGAGCAACAACCAAGGGTCGCTCGAGCGACTTGAGGCCGAAAATTTTGGCCTTGATTTTGGGCTCATTTTCGCTCTAGTGACCAAAACCCGAAAGTTTTGGTCAAGTTTATGAAGTACCTCGCTCGAGCGAAAATGAGGGTCGCTCAAGCGATCTTGGGCAGAGGCTCCCCCTTTGAATTTGAGCTTTAGGGTTTTCCCTCGGCGGATCTTGGCACTCCTTGGTCCTTCCGTCGCTTCTTCTTTCGCTGGTACACCCGGTATGGCTTGAAACCTAGGTCCTTGTTGGTGGCTTCCCCGTCAATTAGGGTTAGAATTTAGAGAAGAGAGAGAGAGAGAGAGAGAGAGAAAGGAACAAAAGGCTTAGGGAGATAAAAGCTCTCACTAGCATTTATATTAAATGGTGGAATATTTACATGCACCCAAATAACACTAATGACACACCCCAAATATGTTAGCACAAATATTCCTAACATATATCAATCATGCCAACTTGGAGGTAATGTCTAATAGACGCCTTCCCCCAATTAGTAAGGATGTCATCCAACTAGTCTTCAGAACGAACTTGAGGAATGATAATCTCCTTTGACTCAACCTTTTCTCGAATAGTCTAAGAAGGATCTACTTCTTGATCCGTTCTTGTTGTTTACTCATGAGAAGGCATCTTGAATCTTTTTTCTTTCATACACCAAACCCATATCTATGAAATTGAGATTCTGCATTACTCTTGTCTCCTTCCTTAGTTCCCTCTTCTTCTTCATCTTCCATATCAATCACATGAAGAACCTTAGTGCTCTCTTCCATCCTAGAACCATCTCCCCCTGCAAAGAACATAACATCCATGGTCACAATGATATGACGAGTTACATGATCAAAACACTTGTACCCCTTTGAAGAAGAGGGGTACCTTACAAAGATACATTGAGTGGCCTAAGGTTCAACTTGGACCGATGAACATTTAGCACATGAGCGAAGCATAGACACCCAAAAACACGTGATGTAACAAAAAAGGGACCTTTGTTTGGGAAGAGAAGCTGAAATGGAGATTTTACATCAACGACAAGTGTGGGCATACGGTTAATGAGATATGTAGCAATGAGGCCAGCCTCACCCCACAATTATTTTGGAACACTCATGCCGATTAAAGAGCTTGCTACCTCAAGAAGATGCTGATTTTTTGACACCTCATTATGTTGTGGAGTGTAAGGACAAGTTGATTACCACTCAATTTCATGATTTTGGAGGTAAGACGAAAGACGATGAGAGGAATGCTCACCACCATTATCAGGTCTTAGATCCTTCACACTTACGTGAAATTGAGCGTTAACTAACTAGTGCAACAAAAGGAAAAATGAAGCAACTTCACCTTTGGAGCCCATCACAAAAATCATAGAGAAGTGAGTTGTAACGATTCGCATGTTTTGTACACTCGATATAACGGGATTAGATGTATATGCTTAATAAGAAATACACATTAGCTTCAAGACAACCTTATATTTAATTTTGCCAGTAATTACACAAGCTACATGATAACATGTTGGAAAAAGAGTTGACTTATAGACAAGAGGTCTAAAGATCAAGCCTTTGCAAATGAAATTTTTAGAACCATTTTAGACTTGGAGGCAAGGGCCTATACACCTTTCGTGGATGTATCAATTTACACTGAATAATCTCTTTAAGTGAAAAGAGAGTTACGGAGAAATCAAAATTATAAATCTCTTCAAAGTCCTCCCTAAGAAAAGAGCGTTAGAAAACCCTTCCCTTTCAGAAAACCCTAACTGCCACCTCTTTTTCCCTCAAGTCTACTTCATCACCCTAAGATCTTTGAGAGCGTTTTGTTCTCAAGAAGCTCTTCGATCTCTTCACCATTAAGATCAAGGAGAGGAATCAAGATATCGAACGGACCAGAACTTGGGCGTCAAACTCCTCTGTCGACCATCATAGATCTATCATTCATGTCTCAAAAAGATAGAAATCTTAGTCCACTATCACAAATTTTGTTAACTTAGAGATTCAGAAATTAGTTAATCATTTTGAAATTTCGAGACTTCGAATCCCAAGGAAAGGCCTCACGAGCAGGACCGCTCGAGCGATTTTGGATGTCACTTGAGCGAATCGGCGAAGACAAACATAGAAATTTTATGTGCAAAGTCGCTCGAGTGATCACAACCTGTCACTCGAGTGAGTCAGAACAGAATTATTTGTCTCGATCTTCTTGAGCTAAAAGCGAAAACTTAAGTGTTTCAAATTGTTGTAATCATGCATGATCTTGATACATTACTTTGATACGTAATGTAGAAGGAGAGCCAGTAGTCTCAGATAGGAATCACCTCAACTCTTTCTCGAGACGCTAAAATCGAGGTAGGGGATTTACAATGCTTTTTACACTTTCTCAGAACTCATGAACATTTAATGATTAACTACCTAGTAAGAAATTTTGATTACTAATGTTGGACGTGTGACATACTTAGAATGTAGAGCGTTGCTCCGATTATTGAACTCATTGAATGCCGAAATATATTGACCATTTAGTAGATATTAGAAATTATTGAATATTAGAATGACATTTAACTCACTGAATATAGCATAATTTATCGGATGTTGAATCTCATTGAACTTGTAATCAAGCAATTGAATTCTTTGGACATTGAAAATCATTGAACTCTCATTGAGCGATAGAAATATCATCGAACATCAAAATATTAGTTGTCTTATGAATCCGATATTATACCTAGAATATTGTATTTGATTTGAGGTTGATGTGGAAAAATCCTGTACGATGGCACACTCTGAACCGTTACGGCGGTATATCCGCATTTGAACCGTTGCGGCGATATATCCGTATCTGAACTGTGCTTCGACACCTACTGAATTGTGACGATGGCCTCTGAACTGCCCAAGTATTCCTCACAACGCAGGAACTTGGGCACTCTTAAAAAGTGTTCATGAACAATGATGGTCAGGATTCCCATTGGCTGCCTCTAGCTCGAAGCGCTATACTTGCGTTAGAGATCTTAAGTTATTATTTTAAGCCATGCATAAACCTAAGGATTTGCATATAAAAGAAAACGACTATTATGTTAATTCTGTGCCACTGAAATATGAAAACAATCAAACTAGACTTTTGCTTAGAAATTTAATGTTGAAAATGATAGTATGATCGTTTGAACTTTAATTATGAATTTTTATGTCAAGATAGTCGTTGAATCTCATGATTCCATGAATAAGATGCATATTGTATTGTGGATCACCTACTGAGTTTGTGGATCTTTTAGCTCACCCTGACACTATGTGTCACAGGTAGTGAGGCTGACAAGGACCCCAGTTCGGTGCCGGAAGACGTGGAAGACCTTCCGCTGGAGAGTTACTACCCTTAATTGATCTTTGATTTTACTACTCGGTACAATTTGGATGTTATTATGTGATTGTGCACCTTGGTTAATCTACCACTATTTAGGTGACGTACGGCCGTCATCGGTGGCAACCGTTGAACTAACACTTCTCAAATGTTGAATGTTTTATTTCAGTCTTTACTGCTTGATTTTCTATTGATATCAGGACAAATTCTGTATATGGATTGTGACCTATGATCTAGCGACCTGAGAAATTTTACATTTCGGTTAAGAAAGATTCGGGTCGTTACACGAGTGCAATCATCAATAAATGTAGCAAAGTTTTGATAGCCAAATAAAGCAGTGACCGAGGAAGGCCACCGCTCATTAGAATGAATTATTTGTAAAAAGGCACATTACTTTTATTTTTACTCAAAGGATAAGAAGTGTGAACATATTTAGAAAGTTGGCAAGTTTCACATTGAAATAAAGAGCTATCAATACTAGAAAACTGTCTAGGAAATAAAAGTTCCAAACGGCTAATATGCATGTGGTCATAACGAGCATACCATAAACGAGCTTCATCAACAGAATAACCAGCAGCAGCTACCAAAATGAACTAAGGGAACCATCTTCTTCTTAGCTTCAAACATATAAAGCCCATTCTCCTCAGTACTACGTCCAAGGATCCTCCCGGATGTCAGGTCTTGAAAAAATACAATGTGAGAAAAAGAATGTCACACTATAGTTCAAGATATTTGTGATTTTGTTGACAGATAACAAGTTCATAAACATTTTTGGAATCAGAAGAGTGGACTCGAGAGATAAATCTCTTAAATGGATCACTCACTTTCTCTTAAAAGGAACAAAGAATCATCAGCACTATGAATATGGCAAGACCAGATAAAGTCGATATAGAATGAAATAAATTGGACGTACCAGACATGTGATCTGTAGCCCTAGAATCAATGATCCAAGGAGATTGAGAAGATGTAGTCACATGGGCAGATCCACAGATACCTGACTCAACCACATGAGAGGAGGATGTCTGGCCATGAGTGGTCGTCATCCGCTGTATACGACCCTGAATCTTTTTGTTTTTATCAGTAAAAAGCCATTTCATTAAAGACCAACGAGGAGGTGGGAAAGACTACAGCAAACAAAGGAAACAAGACAACAAAAAAAAGGAAAAAGAAAAGTCAAACACCCGGCCCTCAGCCCAAACAGAAAGACATTACATAGGAAGACTCCTTGATCCCCATAAGCATTATAGGAGACCCAAAAACACAAGTAGTTGATGGTCTTCAAGAGGGCACCAATGGGTTTGCGCTTACGATTGAACATGCGCATTCCTTTCAAGCCAGATCCCCGAGAGCACAGCGAAAACAGCCACCTCCCAGAAGGAGCCCATAGTGCCTTCAAAACAAGGGCCTTGCTAGGCAGCTACTAGCTGGGGGACGGTCTCAGGTAGCACCCAACAAAGGTCAAAGGATTTAAATATGGTGCTCTGAATCTCAGAAGCAACCCAGCATTGCATGAAGAGGTGAGGAATCAACTCCTGTACTTGGAGGCACATCGGACATCGATGGTTAGAGCCTTTAATAACCGTCCAAACGAAAAATCTGATTTTGGGAGGAATGGGCGACGACCAAATAAATTTCCACTTGACCTTGAATCTCCTGGAGCTCTCTCTGTAGACTATGCATATCAGTAGATGGAGTAGGAGTTGTAGCAATCGGAGGGGTAGGTATGCCTGAAGAAGTTTGCTCATCTGAAGATGTTTGAAAGGCACAGCATGGGGGAAACTTGAGCTTCCCATGAAGATCCCAACATCTATCTTTTGTGTGCCCCTTTTTTCCACAATGGGTACACAACAATTTGTCTCTTCCTTGGGAAGACCTCCACGTCCACCATGACCTCCTCCTCTACCACCAAATCAGCCACCACTACAACTAAAGGAGGACAAGGAAGGGAGAGCTGATCTCTCAGGCCCACTGCTATCTGAGAACTGCATCAACCGGCAACAACTCTCATGCTGTAAGAGAGCAAAGATAGTGCCTAGAGAAGGACAATCCTCTCTCCTGAGAACATTAGACAGAATGTTCTCATATTCAGGGTTCACCCCCCTTAGCAGATCAAACACCTTCTTTTGCTCTAGATCTTGGCACACCTTGTCTGAGCAAGCTTTGCACAACTGAACTTCATACTGTGATAGGTCCTCCCACAGACTACGCATCTCTGTGTAGTAGGCACCTATAGACTTTCTCCTTGCCGAAGCACACTAACTTTGTCACCTGGAACTTTTTAGCTAAGTTCCTCTTCTGAGAGAACGCATCACACAAGGAGTCGCATAGCTCCTTTACATTCTTCGCCTTCATAAAAGACGGGTTGCATGATGCAACCACATCATCGCTGTCAAAGTGGAACTCTTCCAATCCTCATAACCCTCATCTATTACCGCAGGTTCACGTATGGTCCACAAAACATGGCCATACTCCCTCTTGGCACCAAGGTACATAGCAGTAGATTGAGACCATTCTAGAATAATTCCACCATCAAATTTTATTGTAGTAATTTGTAGGGTGTTAGAACCATCTCCACCAGGCGTGGGACTTGATTTTACATCTTCCATCTCCACTGAATAAAAGTATCAACCCAATCAATCACCAAACAAGAGGCCGACAACCTCTTCCAACATAAGATATAAAGGGACAACACCCTCACGCAATGGTTCTAGAACCACCTCTCAAAATAGAGGACTCTACGCCTCTCTTTAGCAACAATCCACTCCACAAAACCACAAACTAGCATTACCACATCATTTTCATCAAAAACAGCACCATTAACAGCAATAAACATCAACAAAGAAACACTAATCGAAGCAAGAGATAAAAAAACTCTGCAGCAACAAGGGAGAAATCGTCGCAAAATGCATCAAAACGCAACATAACTCAGTTGAGATCCAATTAGGAGTTTTCCGACAGTTTCTCAGAGCTTCTACGGGTAACAGGGGTTTCCTGATGATGTACATCCACGATAAAGGCTCAACACAGTCCCAAGTAACAACCACTGTGTTCTGAACACATTCTGGGTACTAAATCAACTTAGACAAAGAGTTTTTCTTGGATCTCGGGCTGGATGGAGGACTGGAAAAAGAATCAGAGTGAAATTTCGACTAAAACCCACCGATTAGAACTCGATTCTGAAATGTCACTCTGGTGATGATGTCAGTGTGACGTCAGCCGGTGAAGGATGACGTCAGCAGAGATCGAACAATGTATAGTTCCCGCTTGATACCAAGTTAATTTGCGTGAGGCTAAATTAGGGTTAGGGTTAGATAAGGAGGAAGAAGTAGATAGAGAGAGAGAGAGTGAGAAAGAATTAGGGTTGAGTTACTAACTTAGCACTCTTCCTTATGCATTTATTTCTTATATACTCCATCATTACATCACGGATTTTAAGAAAGAAGAAATGATAAAAAGAGTAAGTTCCGACACTTACTCCACACACACACACACACTAATATAAACATAATTACATCACCAACACGCTTATGTCTCCAAATCACCTCATTTAGTAACAATGTAGTCTTAAAGTGTTCATTGCTTCTCTCTCCTCTCTATCTTTCTCCAGCATCTCTTCCTCTACTAAACCCTAAATGGGTATTTTTCCCTTTAGTTATTAGTTTATTATTTTCTACATGGTATCAAAGGTGGTAGTTCTCGCGTGCCCTTAGTATTGTCGGTTTTGCCTGACGTATGCTCTATACATCGCCGGATAGGCAAATCTTTGTGCATCAGAAAGCAGAAATCATTTCTGTCTCATTGTTCTTGTTTCTCCAACATGCTTTAACCTCCATCTAGGATTCAATAATAGTGTCATTGCAGCCATGTTATTCTTGACCGGCAGCCACATCCAACCTTGTTTTTGGTCTGTAATTTCTTCTTGGTTCTTTGATGTATCCTTAGCCTCTTTTTTCATTTGCTTTTTTATTTTTTTTGGGGGGGCGGGGGGGCGAAGTGAAGATAAAAAAGAACGCAATGGTTGTTGCAGCCAAAGAAGATGGAAGATGAAGATCGACGTGGCTGCTGTTGTTGCTAGTAACCATTAAGGTCTCAAAAGAAATTTAAAAAAAAAAAGAAAAGAAAAAAAACAACTCTAAAATAGAACATTAGCTCTCACAGCAAAGTTGATACAGGACCACAACACCAAACCCTAATTTGAATGGCTGAGATTAAAGGTTATTATTTGAACTAATAAAAAGATTATATAAATAACATGCTGAATTTCATAAAGGAATAGAATATTATGCTTTAGTAATTATGTCTGAATCAAATTAATGTTCAATCCTACAATGCGTCCCTTCTCAATTTAGAAACAAGGATCCTAATGATAGATCTTGCTTCTAATGAGTTTAAGGCATTGAATGGTGTCCAAAAATGATGTCTTTCAATTCCATTATAAGTTTTGAAAAAATGATAGGCTCAAGCAGTTTATTTAATTTTCAGCAATAAATAACTTCAGAATTAATGGAAATTGAAGAACAGTTGAATGCACAAGAACATGAAATTTAAAGTATCACTTAGACCATTGGCCTCACACCAAACCCATCTCTGGAATAAGAAGAATAAGAAGATAAGTCTCTTTTCATTCAATACTCAATAGCAGAGCAATAATAAAAATCTCCCATTTGCAACTATGTATATGCTCTTTTATCATAATTGGACTCTAACTTGACACGAAGACCAAATTACCCTTATTGACTTGGACGTCCCCTTGGAATTGATGCTAAATTTCATGCGACTTGGAGTTGATGCACATTCAATTCTCTCATGCGTCTTACAATCTGAATCTTTTGGAAAAATGACTTTTAGAGTTCCTTTTTAGTTAAAGGGACACTATTGGATCACTAACACATTGCAACTTTAGTCATAATATAACTCTATAACTCAAAGTAAAACTTCAAAATGAAACTAAAAACATTCTATGACGACCGATCGAACAATCCAAAAGTTAATGGTCCACCATACGATCAATGAACCACATGCATCCATCAGTCAATGTGATGCCCAATCGTGATCCAATGCTGAATATATAGTAAAATGGTGATCCAATAGTGGATAATAATGATCTGATGATCGAAGTGGCTCAAAAATGAAATCTAGCGGTTCACATCATCCCATGTGTGAATCTTTTATGATGGTGCTCACGCACACATGGGGCCTTCAACTACCATCCAAAGTGTCACATGAGGCACATATCGTTTCAATCTCTTTTTTTTCTATACGTCAGTTGAGGATTGTAAACAACAAATTTGCATAGGATATAAATGTAACACAAATTAATCATAACAAATTTCCCTTCGCTAGGAGAGGGTTTTATTAAAATGGCGGACCTTACACTTCCAAGCATCGCAATCGATTCCCCGTTAATTACATCAAATTGAATACCTCTGATTACAAGCTACTAAAAAAAATAGAAAAAAAATAACGTAATTACATCTCTGAAATAAACAAACTAAAATTCTAATTCTAAGTCTTCATCGACATTTTCGATCCGTCATGAGATAGATGCATAGTAGACTATCTTCATCGGAGATTTGAGAAATATGAAATAGGGGACGACGGATGGGAGAATCCCTCCTCCAAAAGTCAATTCCATCCGATCGAAAAGCACGAGTCATTACTGGAGCAAGAAATTCGTCGACGAGTCTTAAAACAAATTCTTGTTCTCTGGTTTCAAAGATGAGTTCGAATACTAAATCCCTTCTTCGAGGCAACTGATTATCAAAGGTGTTATCACTTTCAGTGACAGAGTGTCTAATTATGAGTTAAATATTGCCAAATTCCTTAAAATTTGACGATCATAGATTATTTTATAATGATTTTACTGTTGGATTTTACCAATATCCTAAGATTTGGTCGATATATGGTAAATTCACCGTTGGATCTCGTTAGGATCTTGGATTATGATCGCTTGACCAAAAGTCAATGAATCCACCGTTAGATTTGACCAGCATCACAGGATTTAGTCAATATGTAATAAATCCACCGTTGGATCTCATTACGATTTAGCATTATGATCTTTTGACCAAAAGTCAAATAATCCACCGTAAAAGAATTTCCAATCTAGAGGTTAAGGTCCAAACCCTACATTTGAGGGAGTGATGATCCGAACTGCGAGGGAAACTCTAATTTCGGGACATAAATCATATCCGGTAAATCTCATGATTATGAATTATCGTACATGAATATTTCGGGTGTCATAATTTGAAATCATTCTTTGGGTTAATGATTGCAACCCGTATGAATATCAAATTTGTGGTTGCAATCCGAGTGTATTAGGAATTATGCCCAAAGTCGTACCCACATGGCTTAACTATTTTTAAGTGCACAAGAAATTGGGTACGAGTCGTAACGCGTAATCCCAAATTTCAACCATAAAGTCTACTTAGGTAAGAGCCTTAGCTCTTATCATAAGCGTCTTAACTCCGACTTATTCCTCCTATCAACTTTTAAAAATAAAAAATAATATAAGAAAAGAAAAGAAAGAATCTCGGAGATACCCTAAAGTCTTTTGTCAGAAGAGTCGGAGGTATTTTCGGCAGAGGTCTCGTGTCAGAATTTTCGGATCCTCACATTTGAGGACGGATCTCCTATTTATAGATTTATTGTAGCGGTTATAGATGTTATGATCCTACGGTTCTCGTAAGATTTTCATGAAATGAACGGTTGTGAGATATACGTAACTTTCTGTCTTCACGCGGATTGAGAAAAGATTATTCTCGCGTACGCAAGTCTTTTCTTATAACCGCCTAGGCACATAGGTGCCTAAATATGTTATCTAGGTACCTAGGTACCTAAGAATGAAATTTAGGCACCTAGGTGCCTAACTATGTTATCTAGGCACGTAGGTGCCTAATTATGTTATCTAGGCACCTAGGTGCCTAATTATAATATCTAGGCACGTAGGTGCCTAAGAATGAAATTTATGCACCTAGGTGCCTAAGTATATTTTCTAGGCACCTAAGTGCTTAACTGTGTTATCTAGGCACGTAAGTGCCTAAGTATGTTTTCTAAGCACCTAGGTGTCTGACTATGATATCTAGGCACCTGGGTGCCTAAGAATGAAATTTAGGCACCTAGGTGCTAAGTGTGTTTTCTAGGTGCCTAAGAATGAAATTTAGGCGCCTAGGTGCCTAAGTATGTTTTCTAGGCACCTAAGTGCCTAACTATGTTTTCTAGGCACTTAGGTGCCTAACTATAATATCTAGGCACCTGGGTGCCTAAGAATGAAATTTAGACACCTAGGTGCCTAACTATGATATCTAAGCATTTAGGTGTCTAAGAATGAAATTTTAAGCACCTAGGTACCTAAATATGTTTTCTAGGTACCTTGGTGTCTAACTATGATATCTAGGCACCTAAGTGCCTAAGTATGTTTTTTCTAGGCACCTAGGTGTCTAACTATGTTATCTAGGCATCTAGATGGCTAAGAATGAAATTTAGGCATCTAGATGCCTAAATATGTTTTCTAGGTATCTAGATGCCTAATTATGTTATTTAGGCACTTAGGTGCCTAATTCTGATTATTTAGGCACCTAAGTGCCTAATTACGATATGTAGGCACCTAGGTGCCTAATTATAATTATCTAGGCACGTAGGTGCCTAAGTATGATATCTAGGCACCTAGGTGCCTAAGTACGATTTTTTAAGCACCTAGGTGCCTAATTATGATATTTAGGCACCTAGGTGCCTAATTATGATTTTCTAGGCACCTACGTGCTTAATTATGATATCTAGACACCTAGGTGCCTAAGTACGATTTTTTAGGTGCCTAATTATGATATTTAGGCACCTAGGTGCTTAATTATGATATCTAGACACCTAGGTGCCTAAGTACGATTTTTTAGGTGCCTAATTATGATTATCTAGGCACCTAGGTGCCAAAGTACGATTTTCTAGGCGCCTAGGAGCTTAATTATGATATCTAACCACCTAGGTGCCTAATTACGATTTTCTAGGCACCTAATTGCCTAATTATAGTATCTAGGCACCTAGGTGCCTAAGTATGATTATCTAGGCACCTAGGTGCCTAATTACGATTTTCTAGCCACCTAGGTGCCTAATTATGATATCTAGGCACCTAGGTGCCTAAGTACGATTATCTAGGCACATAGGTGCCTAAGTACGATTTTCTAGGCACCTAGGCGCCTAATTATGATAGTTAGGCACCTAGGTGCCTAACTATGACTATCTTAGGCACTTAGGTGCCTAAGTATGATATCTAGGTACTTACGTGCCTGACATAACTTAGGACTTTAAGTCCTACTTGGAATAGATTTGTTAAAAGGAAAGACTTAGGACTTAAAGTCCTATTTAGAGTAGGATTGTTTAAAAGGACAGACTTAGCGCTTTAAGTCCTATTTAGAATAGGATTGGTAAAAGGAAAGACTATAAATAGAGTCTCATTTCCTAATTCCTTCTATAAATTTATTCTATCTGATTTTTTAGATTAAGTGGAAAAAGGAGTTCTAGATTCCAAAAATACTCAGTCAACAAGGTTTTCTATGCATTCCTCACCCCTCCATTAAGCCCAGAAAAGAAAGATTACAGGCAAGAATAGTTACAAGTAAGATCATCCTGCAAAGTGACATAAACGAAGAAGGGACCATATTGCTATCAAACCACCGAACAACATTGTTGGCATCCAAACCCACTCGAGCAAGCGCGTCAGCAAATCTATTACACTCCCGCCACACATGAGTGAAGGTAATATTATCAAATCCGTGAGAAGTCCCGATAATCTCTTGAACCTGTGCATAATACTTCCAAGGGATTTGAGAATCACCATTGATACAATCACAGGCAACTTTCGAGTCGGCTTCAACCCAAATCTTGCTCAAATGTATTTCAGCCCCAAATCAAGAGCTCTAATAATTGCTGGAGTTCAATCATCGTGATATCCTTATGATCAGATGAACAATAGACTGCACACGGTTCCATCAGAGTTGTGATGGACGGCCCCCATACACTTTGAGGGCCCGATGTCAGCATCAAATATAGTAATTAATCACTATGAAGTTTCAAATAATACTATGATACCTAATTAATGTATGCAAGATTGATGGTTTTGCAAGTCCCAAAAAACCTAGTATTTAATGCCAAAAGATATAGATTTCGCTAGTACCCCGTTATCTATTAGTTTACGTAACTTCTACCATCATTTTATTATCTTTGAAAATGCGCAATGTATTTTTAATTTAACCATGCATGTTAAATACACATAATTTTGCATTTATTTCAAGGAGAATAAAATACGGCACTGGAGATAAATTCATTTTTATTGCGTTGTATGTAGCTGATAAATTTCATTAAACTGATACTATGAACCTTTAGAAAAGTTAGGAACAGACTCCCCTTTGTATCATGATTTTGTTCTGAAAGTTTCATATGGGTTGAAGGACAGTACTCCAATGCAGTTGGAAGCAGGGTTAAAAATGTCCACAGATGAAACTTATGTCATTTTCTACATCTATCCCAGCACCTCAAAGGCCTGCAATGCAAACTTACAGATAAGGCAATTGTTCTTTTAGTTGTGGCGCAAGACATTTTTTTATTTTGGAGGCTTGAAATCATATTTCCAGAGCTTGGAAGTTGTGTTTGACCATTCTCTCTAACACTAAAATTGTTCCAATTTAATAAAGAAATAAAATCTCCTCTTGGTTAGCATCCTGTAATATTAAACTGCAGAAATGAAGGAACCAAACAATATTTGATAGGTAAAATTTATAAATTTAAGGAGGACAATCCATATTTTATCATTTCATAAGATGCACAATAAATGTTCCTGTTGATTACATCAGTTTTTTCAACTCAAAGTTATAATTTTTCAGTTGCAGGTTGCAATCATCAAAAAATTAAGATAGTGAAATGGGATTCTATTCCACAACTTGAACAGTTTTAAGATTAGCATTATTATTGAATGGACTTTTGCCAGCAATCATTGGTAGGAACTTAACAAAAAAAAGGATGGGCATTTTCCTATCAATCATTGATACACGTAATGAACTTAAAGACAAAAAAACTGGTACCTGAATGCTCTCCTTGTGGTGAGGACATACAGAATAAACAGGTGCCTCATGTCCTTCAAAGGTATATAGCTTCCGTCCACTCAAATCCCACACCTATAATATATTTATATATATACACTATTTTGGTAAGGGAAGGTGAAAGGGTATCATAAGGTTTACCAAAAGCAAAATCAAAGGCTGTCCTTTTCCTGCACGCACCTTTATCAGTTTATCATCCCCACAAGTTACAATACATAGTTGTTTGTTTGGATGAGAGAATGCCAAGTCATTGACTCTACCAACATGAGCATCAACCTAACAAAGAAACAAGTAAAACTGTAGCTACCGTTTGTTATCACATTGTACAGGCAGAAAAAAACTTGCAACCTACCTCCAAATGTTGGCGTAGATCATTCGGTCCTTGACAAGCATATAAGTGAATCAAGTGTTTTGTAAATGCAATCCCTGTGATCAGAAAATCAAATGTAATGTAACATATAAGTGAAGAAAGTGTTTTGTAAATGAAATCCCTGTGACAAGAAAATCATGTGTAATGTAACATTAACAAGAAACGGTTCATCCTTCTCCACTCCAGGAGGGCACATACCTATCAAACTTCCATCTAGACTCCAAGATACTCGACTGATAGATATTGATGAATCTTTGGCAATGGCTGCCTGCCAAATTCAGAAACAAAAGGGAGATCTAATGGGTCATTGGATCTAGAAACATTAGCACAAATAACACAAACATATGCTTAAGCCATTACATTAATTGCATACACAGTTTCACCATACAGGCATTATAGACATTAATTTGAAAATATATACATCACCAATACCATATAGAAATCACTGTGTAATATATCAAGCTTAAGATATATCAAATTTATAATAGTGAATGGTCACAATTCACTGGATAACCACTTCTCACAAAATATATTCCAATAAAATTGGAGAGTCGAATTTCATAAATCATCAAGCTTACTCCATAATATCATCCAATGCTTTGACATCTTCACGGAATCTATATTCACAGCATTGAAAATTATCTTCTAATTATGGACGGGATAAGAAATCTCAATGGTGATGGATCAGGTTGGACAGAAATTTAATTAACCTTGTTGCAATCAAATCGCTGCATATACGTTTATCAATTATAACATTTGAAATAGTCACCTCAGTTATTTAATACATTTTAAACATGGCATAGCAAGACTTGTGTTACCAGGGTTCTTCCCTGTGAAATCAGACTCTCAATTCAATACATGCACCAAAGGTAACACATTTTGGACTCATCAGCCACTATATAGTACCCTCGGTCCATACAAGTGATGTAAACTGATTATTTTAGCAACTATGTAAGTGAAGCATCCTTAATTACAGAGTGAACAAAATTAAGCTTGATGAAGTTAGGGTTAGGGTTTTGGATGAGAAGAGAAGAAAAGTAGGAAGAGAGAGATGAGGAAATTAGGGTTGAGTGATAGAGTTTTCATACACCCTTCATTATTAATTATACACTAGTTACAAAAGAATCCCATGTATGCCAATAACACATATATACTTATTAGACTACATACTGAACACCCAACTAATACCATGGAAATTAGGGTTGAGTGATAGATTTTTCACACACCCTTCATTATTAATTATACACTAGTTACAAAAGAATCCCATGTATGTCAATAACACGTATATACTTATTAGACTACGTACTGAACACCCAACTAATACCATAGACACACCAACACTCCCCCTCAAGTTGGGGCATAGATATGAAACATGTTCAACTTGGAGGTGATGTCATACAATCGCTTTCTCTACACAGCTTCAGTGAGTATATCAACCAACTGATCTTTTGAGTTTACTGAGGTGTACAAAATCCATTGACTCAATTTTCTCATAAAATAACAGTTCGCTTCATTGTGCTGGTTCTTTCGGGGTATATCGTATTTTTTGCGATATGAATGCGACGTCATTATCTCCATAGCATGGTTGTTAAGGCAAAGCCATGGAAAATGGCGAAACAAATTGTCATATGAACCTATATGGCAAGAATACATATATGGCGATGCCATAGCGGAATGGCGCAATGGCGGCGCCATGGCCGCTATTTTGAATATTTTTTATGACTTATAACCTATAAGTTATAACTTATGACCTTATAAGTTATAACTTACGTTTGATAAGATATCCATCATATTTTGGGTTTAAGTGAAACCCTCTAGTCTCTGTTGTAGCCCCTCTCTCTCGTCTCTCTCATGCCACTTTCTCTAGTCTCTCTCAATGTAGGTTTGTATATTTTTTTAATCTCTCTCGTCTCTCTTTTGTTTTTATCGGTACTCTCTCTCTCTTCTCTTTCTCTCTTATTTATCTTAATCTGATTTTTTTAAATCCAAATAACACCTTCACAATCAATCAACGACCCGACCGTCAACGCTCAAGTTCTTCGCAGACTCTCGCGCATATATAATTTTTTTAAATGTTTTACTATTTTCGATCTTTTTTATGAACTTTAATACCAGCAATTGGTTTTTACTGTTTTTTCATATATTTTTTTGGGGTGGGAGGCTGCTACTAACCCCCTCACCATATGCTGAATGTTCCCTAGTAGCCACAACTGACCATTGACGCTTTGAATCAGGCAGATAGAGATCGTTTTTTGTTCCAATCTTCCCCACAACTGATCTTGGGATCATGAAAATATCATCAGATGGTCGTTCCAATCTTTCACCAAAACTAATCTGTCTGATTAATTAGTTGAATTTTTTCATCCTCTATAAAAAACATAATAAAAATTAAAAATAGAAAAATAATAATATATATATATATTAATTATTAATAAACAAAAATAAAAAAATATTAAAAATTAATAAATGGCCTCGCTACGGCATGGCAAGCCTCAAGCCATGATCTCACTACACCGCCTTAACTACCTTACTCCATAGAATGTCATGGGAAGCTTTACATGAATTCCGAGATTGGGCAAGATGAATTTGATCATCATCCCCTCAAGAGCACCTTGGGACATGACTCAATACTCTCCTTCCTCACTAGAGCTAGAAATAACATGTTTCTTACTTTTTCATGTGACTAAATTCCCACCGAGGAAAGTGTTGTAGCATATAGTGGATTGCCTAGCTTTTAATGATCTAGCCCAATCAGCATCGGTAAATACCTCAATATCGAAATGCCCATGGTTACTCTATAGTAAGTGACGGGGACGCCACATACATGGACATTGGATTCGGACCGCATCGTTTCTACCGGCGTAGAAAGAAGCGGAATGGAAATCAAAACTAGGCGAAAGATGAAAATCTGGAAATTAAAGGAGCATAGAAAAATCGAGTGATTGAAATTGAATTTCGATCGATCGATATGTCAACAGCGATATTTTATGTATAGGAGAATTTCGATCGAACGAAATTCAATTTCGATCGAACGAAATTCAATTTCGATCGAACGATTATCAATTTCGATCAAACGAAATTCAATTTCGTTCGATCGATTTTCAATTTCAATTGATCGAAATCGTGTCGGGTTGTTTTAGTTGTTTTAGAAGTTGAGTTTCGAACTTTTGCTTCAAAGGTTTATTTGTCTTTATTTAATATTCGTTTTAGGGTTTTCTTTTATTGTAAGACCCTCCTATATAAGGTCATTAAGAAGAACATTGTAGGGAGTTGATTGATTATTGAATGCTTTTATGCTTGAGTAATCGTTGCCTGAGATGGGTTTGGCGTGAGACCAAGGGAGTGACTCCCCTATATTTTCCTTATTGTTGTTGTTGATTTGCGTGGTTTGCTTATATTTGCTATCTTAATCTCTACGTGCTTCTCTAAACCATAGCCTAATTTCTTCCTTGTGATTCCCAAAACCCTAAACCCTTTTGAAACCCTAAACCACACAAAGCCAATACCTTTTTTCAAAATCATAAATCGATCTAAAAGTCATAGGCCTTTACAAACCGTAAATCCCTTTCACAACCCAATTTGGAATCCGTGAATCTACATCGGACCGAAGACGAGTGCCTAGTCCTAGAAAAGCTAGAGTACTATCTCTAGGCCGATCTCGCCTCGACTCTAAAGTAGTTGCGCATCGGACTGGACCCTATCTGGGTCTTGTGTGATCTACCCATCAGAATTCTGCAAACCCTAAGGTATCAAAGATAATTTTGTGATTAAACTTGAATTAATTTATTTAATTTCGGCAAAATCTTCATTAAATCATATTCCGCATTTTAGGGTCCTTGTCCCGCGTCAGTTTTGGTATCAGAGCCCTAGGTTTTCTAAGTTTTTGGGCATCTTTGTTTGTCATATTTATTTTATTGCATTGTTTTTGTGAGTCCATATTGCATTCCATATTAGAACCCTAATAGACCTTGTGATCACTATGGACTCGAGTGCGATTCTCAATGCCCTTAACGGTATGCAAGAAGAGTTGGGTGCGATTAGTGCACGTTTGAGTACCATTGAGCAATCCCAAACATCACTAGGAATTGGTAATGATAGATTACGTGATCGAATCAACCAACTAGAAGCGATGGGTGGGCTGAAAAATCAACACTAAGAGCGTGAGTGTCCACACTTTGAACGTAATGGTCGCCAAGACAACCGGAACCGTAGGGATCATCGTAGAGATGACTATGGCCTCGAAGTTCAACTCCTTAAGAACGTCCGAGTTGAGACTCCAACTTTCGATGGAAGAATGGACCCTACCATCTTCCTCGATTGGCTTTCTGACATGGACCAGCACTTTGATTGGTATGCCATGAATGACGACCATTGCGTTAGACTCGCTAAAATGAAGTTGGTTGGTCAAGCTCGACTTTTCTGGCTCAATGTTGAGCGCATTAGGGTGAACGCGGGTTGTCCTCCCATTACCCGTTGGGACGACATGAAGGAACGACTTACTGAGAACTATGTTCCTTTATCATACCACCAACGCCTCCTCGACCAGTGACAAAATTTAACCCAAGGTGGTATGCCCGTGACCGATTACATTACCAAATTTGAAGAGTTCATGATGAGGGTAAAAGTATCGGAAGACCCTGAAATCACTCTCTCTAGATTCCGCACCGAATTGCGACTGGATTTGCAAAAAGAATTGATTTCTCACCCTGTAGAAACTCTTGAAAGATGTTATACCATTGTACAAGATCTTGAATGGTATTTTAAAACTACGGTGATGAAGAGGACCGAGTCACAATATAGTAACCAACGATCCGGTGAGGGACGATTCAATCCTCCTCCCAAACCTACACAACCTGCCCCTACCAATTCTAGGTTTGAAAAGGTAAAAGGTGAAGTCGGAGAATCCTCAAGGGTTAATTCTCAAGTAAAGTGCTATAAATGTCATGGGATGGGACACTTTGCCGCCCAATGCCCTACGAAAGAACCCCAAAGGACTCTCTTCATTGAGGGAGAAGAGGAGGAGGATGATGAGGTAGTGGTTGAAGAAAAAGTATTTGAATCAGTTAGCACACCTAGCGATGAGGAGGGTGATGTTATTAGTCATGCTTTAGTTGTGAGGTGTGCCCTTGCACAGCCTCAACGGGATGAAAAGGATGACTGGCATAGGGAGAACATCTTCCACACCTATGCTAGATTTGGTGAAAAGAATTGTAAGGTCATCGTGGATAGCGGTAGTTGTACCAATGTAATATCCACTCATGCGGTACGCCACTTAGGGCTTACACCTGAAGCCTACCCGAGACCATATAAAGTCGCATGGGTCAATTCTTCATCCATCCCGTGTCGAAAAGGTGTCATGTACCGATTCAATTGGGTTCTTATTCGGACACCTTATAGTGTGATGTGGTGTCGATGGATGTGGGCCATATCATTTTGGAAAGGCCGTGGCTTTACGACATGGACATGACCCTTTCTGGTCGATCAAACATATGCACATTCATGCATAAAGGCAAAAAGATCACTTTACACCCTTTGCCTCCCAAAACACCATCGACCAACACAGTCGAAAAGAAGGGCGAGTCTTCTAAATCCATTAATATTGTTAGCCCTTCTGAGTTCGAGAAAACATCGATAGATGAGAGTATGGTGTATGTAGTTGTCACCGTAGAGAGTGCTCCCGAGTCGGCGAGCGAGTGTCCCAAGGAGGTTGAGCCGATTTTAAAAGAGTTTACGGATGTCTTCCCTGAAGACTTACCAAATGAACTCCCTCCTCTGCGTGATATCCAACACGCAATAGACTTGGTTCCCGAATCTACCTTACTGAACCTGCCCCACTACAGGTTGAATCTGGTTGAGCACACCGAATTGACTCAGCAAGTCAATGAGTTCCTTCAGAAGGGGTTCATCCAAGAGAGCATGAGCCCGTGTACCGTACCTGCCCTACTCACTCCTAAGAAAGATGGTACGTGGCGTGTGTGTGTGGATAGCCGTGCAATCAATAAGATTACGGTTAAGTATCGGTTTCTCATACCAAGGCTCGATAACATGCTCGATATGATGGTCGGTGCCACTATCTTTTCAAAGATAGACCTTAAGAGTGGCTACCATCAAGTTCGCATCCACCTCGGTGATGAGTGGAAAATCGCCCTTAAAACTAAAGATGATCTTTATGACTGGATGGTCATGCCATTCGGGCTTTCTAACGCTCCGAGTACTTTCATGCGACTCATGACCCAAGTGTTGAGACCGGTTCTTGGCAAGTTCCTTGTCGTTTATTTCGATGACATCCTGATCTACAGTCATGACAAGGAACAACACTTGACACACCTTAGGCTGGTCTGTGAAACCCTCAAGGGTGAGAAGTTTGCAAATCTCAAGAAATGCACCTTCATGCAATGCTCTATTGTTTTCTTGGGATTTATTATCTCAGCCAATGGAATGGTCGCGAACCCTAAAAAGGTGAGAGCCATTGTGGAGTGGCCCGAGCCTAAGAACATACATGATGTCCATAGCTTCCATGGTTTGGCTACTTTTTATCGTCGCTTAATCAGAAGCTTTAGCACCATCATGGCCCCAATTACTGATTGCATGAAAAAGGGGGACTTTAAATGGGACAAAGCGGCGACAAAAGCCTTTGTTGAGATCAAACAACGAATGAGTAGTGCACCCGTCATGCGATTGTCGGACTTTTCTAAAGTCTTTGACGTCGCATGCGACACTTCGGGTGTAGGCATAGGAGTGCTTAGCCAAGAGGGCCACCCTGTGGCCTATTTTTGTGAAAAACTTAACGCGGCGAAGCAAAAATACTCCACCTATGACAAGGAGTTCTATGCAGTCGTGCGATCTCTTTGGTATTGAAAACATTACCTTAGACCGCAGGAATTTGTGTTGTTCTCTGACCATGAAGCCTTACGCTTTCTTGCTTCACAGAAGAAGTTGAACCCAAGGCACGCGAAGTGGGTTGAGTACTTTCAAGGGTTCACATTCATGTTAAAGCATAAGGCCGGTGCTGAAAATAGGGCCGCTGATGCACTTAGTCGGCGAGTGGTGACTTTGCGCATAATGAGCACCGAGGTCGTTGGGTTTAAAAAGTTAAAGGATGAGTACCTCCTGTGCCCAGATTTTGGGGTTGAGTACACTGCTCTCCTTAGTAATCCGACCAGCACACACTCCGTGTACACCATCCAGGATGGGTACTTGTTTAAAGGCAACCGCCTTTGCATCCCTCGCACTTCATTGCGTGACTTTCTCATTTGGGAGTTACATGCTGGAGGGATGGCAAGACATTTTGGGCGTAATAAAATTATTGCGCTTGTAGAGGATAGGTTCTTTTGGCCTAGCCAAATGAGTGATGTCGCCCGGGTCGTTAAGCATTGTCGTACTTGCCAAATGTCAAAACAGACCAGACAAAATACTGCCTTGTATACCCCGTTACCCGTGCCACACACACTGTGGTAAGACCTCTCTATGGATTTCGTGCTTGGACTTCCTAAGACCCCTAGGAAGCACGATTCCGTTTTTATCGTAATGGACCGCTTTTCTAAGATGGCCCACTTCATTTGTTGTTCCAAAACCTCCGATGCGTCTCATATTGCTAAACTATTTTTCGTGGAGGTAGTGCGTCTTCATGGGTCAAAACTATTGTGTCTAATAGGGATGTTAAATTTACGAGCTATTTTTGGAAGACCCTTTGGCACATGATGGGCACATTGCTCCAATTCTCTACAGCTTATCACCCTCAAACGGATGGCCAAACCGAAAGCACCAATAGGAGCCTTGGGAATCTCCTTCGTAGTCTTGTCGGTGATCATGTTAGGAGTTGGGATACCATCTTACCCACAGCTGAGTTTGCATATATTAATTATGTCAATAGGTCCATAGGCATGAGTCCTTTTGAGGTAGTGCATGGTCATAGGCCTAGGACCCCATTAGATTTGATCCCCATGTCTGCATCCCATAGAGTGTCAGACTCCGTTGATGCATTTGCACAACATATTCATAGCTTGCATGTCGAAATTAAACAGAAAATTAATTCAAGCAACAATCAATATAAATTATTTGCAGATGCTCACAGGCGTTCTAAAGAATTTCACGTGGGTGATTATGTGATGGTCCGAGTTAGGCCTGAGCGCTTCCCATCGGGATCCGCAAAGAAACTCCAATCTCGAGGCGCTGGGCCTTTTAGAATTTTGGCTAAGAGTGGTCCTAATGCATACGTGCTCGAGCTTCCTCCAGGTACGGGGGGGTTAGTTCCACGTTCAATGTGGAGGACTTGGTTCCTTACTTGGGTTTCACCCCACCTCCAGAAAATCCACTCCAACCACCTCCTAGTCCCAACCCCAACCCAACCTTGCAACCTATACCTCTTCCTTCCCCAAGCAGACAGAGATCAAATGAGATAGAAGATATAATCAACGATAATGCCGTCTCTACACATGACGGGGGATTCCAGAAATACTTTGTTAAATGGGTCGGCAAACCAGAGTCCGAGAACACTTGGGTCCACGAGAATGAGGTTCGTCGCTTGAACCCCGACCTGTTAGACATCTACTACGAGCGTGTTTCATCGGTGATGAAACCTTTTTGATCCAGGGGAATTGACGAGGACACCACATACATAGACATTGGATTCAGACCGCATCGTTTCTACCGGTGTAGAAAGCAGCGGAATGGAAATCAAAACTAGGCGAAAGAGGTGAAAAATGAAAATCTGGAAATTAAAGGAGCACAGAAAAATCGATTGATCGAAATTGAATTTCGATCGATCGAAATGTCAACAACAATATTTTATGTATATGAGAATTTCGATTGAACGATTTTCAATTTCGATCGATTGAAATCGTGTCGGGTTATTTTAATTGTTTTAGAAGTTGAGTTTCGAACTTTTGCTTCAAGGGTTTATTTGTCTTTATTTAATATTCGTTTTAGGGTTTTCTTTTATTGTAAGACCCTCCTATATAAGGTCATTAAGAAGAACATTGTAGGGAGTTGATTGATTATTGAATGCTTTTATGCTTGAGTAATCTTTGCCTGAGATGGGTTTGGTGTGAGACCAAGGGAGTGATTCCTCTATATTTTCCTTATTGTTATTGTTGATTTGCGTGATTTGCTTATATTTGCTATCTTAATCTCTGCGTACTTCTCTAAACCATAGCCTAATTTCTTCCTTGTGATCCCCAAAACCCTAAACCCTTTTGAAACCCTAAACCACACAAAGCCAATACCTTTTTTCAAAATCATAAATCAATCTAAAAGCCATAGGCCTTTACAAACTGTAAATCCCTTTCACAACCCAATTTGGAATCCGCAAATCTACATCGGACCGAAGACGAGCGCCTAATCCTAGAAAAGCTAGAGTACTATCTCTAGGCCGATCTCGCCTCGACTCTAAAGTACTTGCGCATCGGACTAGACCTTATCTGGATTTCGTGTGATCTACCCATCAGAATTCTGCAAACCCTAAGGTATCAAAGATAATTTTGCGATTAAACTTGAATTAATTTATTTAATTACAGCAAAATCTTCATTAAATCATATTCCGCATTTTAGGGTCCTTGTCCCATGTCAGTAAGCCTCTCTCTAGATTACCTTTTGGATATCTTGGAATACCTTACACTGCATCTAAGTGATTGGTCCTCGGAGAGTGTATATGCTGGCTCACCATGCTCACACATAAGCAATATCAAGGTGTGTCATAATGAGATAAATAAGTGTTCCCACAAATCGTCGATATATTCTGGCATCCTTAAGGCGTTCACGTTCCTCTCCACTAATTCAATGATTTTGTTCAACAGGTTTGCATCCCAACATGTCGGTTTGCTTCTAGACATCGAGTGTACGCTTTCGTTGAGACAGAAATATCCCTTTCCTTGATCTTGCTACTTCAATGCCCCTAAAACAAGAAGTAGTTGAGTGGATCCAATTTTTTTATATCGAAGACTTGAATCAGGTAACACTTATTTCATCAACACAAAGAGCCAGTGTTGTGAGGTGAGACCCCTTCTCCACAACGGTCATAGTGGCTCCTTGATACCCAAAATTCATAACATCTCTAAATTTTTTAATTCATACTCTAGGGTGATTGTTTCAATTCGTAGATAGCCTTCTTCAATCTATAAACTTTTTCCTTCTCCCTCTAAAGAGAAAATCTAGGTGGATGTCACATACAACTCTTCTTTCAAATCATCATGTAAGAAGGCATTTTTGACATATAGCTGGTACAACGGCTGATTTTTGTATGCAGCAAGTGAAAGAAGCACATGAATAGTATTTAACTTAGCTACAAGTGCAAATGTATCATGATAGTCAATGAAATGTATCTGTGTGAACTACTTGGCTACGAGTATGACCTTATACTTCTCTACACAATCATCTGGTCTTTACTCTAGATTGTAGGCCACTTATAATTGAATATCTTCTTCCCTTCATAACTTTAGTATTATGTTTTTCCGCTTTCATTCCCAGCATCATTTCCTCCTCCCACAATGGCTGAGAGAGGACATCACAAAAACCGGTAGGAACCGAAATGAAGTCTAACTAAGACATCAAAAAGTGTAATTTTTTTTTTTGAAACGGTAACATAGCAATTACATAAAAACAAAACAAAATGGAAAGTACATACCTTGGTGGGTAGTAAGGAACTACCCAGACAAAGAGACCTCACTCAAAAAGCACTCACCCAGGGGGCCGAGCAGATCCACAAAGCAACCCACCCCCCATTGCGACAGTAAAGCCCAAAAGAGGTTAAGGATTACAACAGTCCCATAACATCAAGAAATGTTGCAAACCGTCATTAAACTCATTCATTTTGACCGCATTCCAGTTAACCACCAAGTCTCTAATATTGCAGATGACCAACAAAAACGGTTTAGCCTTTCTTCTAAAAATTCTATTGTTCCTCTCTACCCAGATAGCCCAAAAATCGCATAGACAGTAAGAAGCCATAACTCCCTTCTTCGATCATCAACGTCGATCTCCTTCCACATGTCAATCATGTGGGCCGGCCAAAAAGAAAGAACCCATTTGACATTGAAAATGAGAAAAATCTTATACCAAATGGTTCGAGCAAAGGAGCAGTGCAATAAAATATGTGCCACTAATTCCCTCCCCCTCTTAAAGAGCAGACACTTATTTCATACTGGAATATTTCTTCTAATCAACTAATCATGCGTAAGGATTCTCCGCCGAACCACAGCCCAAGAGAATTTTTTTACTTGGGGTGGCATTTTGACCTTCCAAAAACCAGACAACCACTTGGTAGGGCTGTGATTCTTTTCTTTGGTTCATAAGATAATTGTAGAAAGTTTTCACCGAGTATTCCCCTTTAGTGGAATGCTTCCATATTCCCTGGTCCCTATTAATCGCATTAGGGGTCGTCCCCCTAATAACCGCCATAAGATTCCCAAACTCCTCCATTTACCATTCTCTAAGACTTCTCTGAGTCATCACCTGTCAAACTTGGTTCCCATCTTCCGTTTGCACAAAATTCCTTATGACAGCGCCCTTAAAATCCGAAAGCATATATATCGTAGGAAAGGCCATTTGTAATGGTTGTTCCCCCACCCATCTATCCTTCCACGTAGCCAACCTTTTCTAAAACCTCTGGGCAACCATTTCCCAACTTCTGGCTGAACACCTCCCGAATCCCAGAGGGATTCTGAGATACGTAATTGGCAATTGTCTTTCATGCACCCGATTTCCGCCACCACATGATCCGCATCCTCATTGGAGAGATTAATTCCCACCAAGCTCGATTTGTGTAAATTGATTCTCTGACCTGACACCCCTTCAAAGATAATTAATAGATCAGTAGCCACTTTCACTTTCATCTCCCCATGAATTCTATTGCAAAAAGCCATCGTATCATCGGCGTATTGTAAGTGAGTGATCGTCAGACCATTTTCTGCCACCTTAAACTAGTGATCAGGTTTAGATCCTCCGCTCTCTTAAATAATGTGTAAAGCCTCCCCTATGCAATTAAACAGTAGAGGTGACATCGGGTCTCCCTGCCTCAGACCCCTCTTACTCCTAAAATACCCATGCGGAATCTCATTGATCAACACAGAGAATCGAAGCTAACGCATTGCACCCTTTCATCCATTTCCTCCAAATCACTCCAAACCCCATTATGTAGAGGACATAATCAAGAAATTCCCACTGGACCCTATCGTAGGCCTTTTTCATATCAATTTTAAAAATTCATCCCTTCTTCCGCTTTTTCACAAAATCAATAGTTTCGACAATCGCCACCGCAATGTCCAGCAATTGTCTACCCGAAATAAAGGCCCCCTGAACATTGGATATGACCATGTCGATGACCCCCTTGAGGCGATTAGTGAGAACTTTCACCACAATTTTATACACACGCCCGGTGAGGCTGATCGGTCTGAAGTCTGAGATGTTGGTAGCCCCTTCACACGTCGAAATGAGAGCAATAAAATTAGAGTTTATACTCTTAGCCAAGCAACCCGACGCATGAAACTCACCTTAAAAAGCCATAAAATCAGCACCTATAACTTCCTAGCTGGATTTGTAAAATTCCATAGTGAAACCATCCGGGAAATTTATTTTACAAGCTGTTGTACTCCACAAAGGAGGTGCAGAGACCGAGAATGGACGGGATTTCTTTTCAACACATTAGCCCTAGGCAAGCGATGAATTTGGAAAGAAATTTTGATGAAGAAGAGGTCAAGAAGGCCCTCAATAGTATGGGATCGAATAAGTCGCAGAGGCCTGATGGGTTCACAGCGGAATTTTTCAAAAGTTGTTGGACGACTATTATAATGGACTTCATGGCCATGATTCAACAGTTCCACGCGACGAGGAGAGTGGTTAAGAGCCTCAATTCCTCCTTCTTGGAGTTGATCCCCAAACGGGAAGGGGTCACGGCTCTGACAGATTATCGCCCAATAAGCTTAATCGGGTGTGACTACAAGATCATCGCCAAAGTGCTTGCCAACCGTCTTGAGAGGATTATAAATCAACTCATTTCTAATGTGCAAGGAGCCTTCATCCTAGGAAGACAACTCATGGACATTGTCGTAGCGGCGGTGAAAACTATTCACTCGGCTAACAAACGGAAAGGTAAAGGATGGGTTTTCAAGATTGATATGGAAAAAACGTACGGTAGAGTTCAATGGGAGTTCTTGGATTATGTGCTAATGAGGATGGGTTTCAGCGGTAAGTGGCGAAAGTGGATGAAAGGGTGCTACGCATCGGTTTGTATCTCGGTTATAGTCAATGGGGTCCGACAAGGATATCCGCTATCTCCTTTGTTGTTTAATTGTGTGGGGGAGGCACTTCACAATCTTTTTAAAAGGGCGAAAGAAATTAATTTGAACAAGGGTTTCTGCACGACGAAGCCTGGTCTATCGATATCTCATCTGCAGTACGCTGATGATACTTTGGTATTTTGTAACTGTAATAATGGGGCCACAGAGCTCAGGCACACGACAAACATTCTAACAATATTTGAAGTTGTCTCGGGGCAAAGAATAAACCTTCACAAATCCAGTTTATCCGGAATAAAATTGCAACCGCAGGTTACCGAAAGGGCAGCGAGATTGGTGGGATGCAATGTGGCTACATTCCCTATTCCCTACCTTGGGATTCCTTTGGGGATCAGAGGAATAGGATTCGGGTTTGGGATACTACTATTCACAGATTTCAAAGAAGATTGGCAACGTGGAAGAGCAAATTGCTCAGCTATGGGGGAAGACTCACACTTATTAAATCCACTTTTGCTTCCATCCCAATCTTCATGATGTCCTACCTTAGGCCTCCCGCCGGAGTCAAGAGATTAGAGAAAGTTGTGAGGGATTTTCTGTGGGAAGGTGCCGGTGAATGAAAGAGGATTCACCTAATCAGATGGGAACAATGTTGTGAGGCGAAGGACTTTGGGGGGCTCGGAATCAGGAACCTGAGTTTGGTGAATAAAGCCCTTCTTGCCAAGTGGAAATGGAGAGTGGGAGAGGACAATGAAACGAACAATTTGTGGCACCAAATTGTTATGGCTAAATACGAGGACTCTACCGGGGAAGCGATGAGACCCAATCAATGTTCGAACTGGTGGAAGGCCATAAATGGCACTACGCAAAAAATAATGGACGGAACTAGATTCAGCTGTGGGAGAGGACAATGAAACGAACAATTTGTGGACCAAATTGTTATGGCTAAATATGAGGACTCTACCGGGGAAGTGATGAGACCCAATCAATGTTCGAACTGGTGGAAGGCCATAAATGGCACTACGCAAAAAATAATGGACAGAACTAGATTCAGCTGGGGGATGGTCAGAAAATCAGGTTCTGGAAGGACGTCTGGGCAGGAGAACAACCTCTATTCCGGAGGTTTCCTACGATATATAACCTATCTGATGCTAAGGAGGCGGTAGTTCAATCCTTCGTGCTCAATACTCATGGAACAGCCGTGTGGAACATACAATTACGACGTCAATTGAGGGATTGGGAAGAGGCAGAATCTCAAAACCTTCTCACGCTGCTGGGGGAGGCTACCCCCAATGCTACTAATCGGGACAAGAGGTTATGGAAACACTTGAGCAAAGGGATGTTCACGATTAAATCATTCTATAACCTACTCAAATCGATACTCAGAGGGACAGTGGGAAGAAGGATCTGGAGTGGTTATTGGAAAGTGAATATGCCACCGAAGATCAAGTTCTTTGCATGGCTGGTTGTCAAAAAGACAATTCTTACTAGGGATCAATTGGTTCGAAGAAATATTCCGGTTATTGACAAATGTATAATGTGTATGTGGGGGAGAGAGTCGATCGAGCATATTTTCCTTCATTGCACTTTCGCGAGATACATTTGGCACAGGATTTTCAAGATTTTCAAGGTGGAGTGGGTTCTTCCGCGATGACCGGGATAGATGATGGAAATGTGGAGAGAGATAACCTTTGCGGATTCAAGGAAGGACCTATGGCCGCTAACAGTTTAAACGGTGTTTTGGGCCATCTAGCTCGAAAGGAATAATAGAGTTTTCAGGTAGAAGGCTAAACGGTTTGCTCTGGTCCTTAGGGATCTCAGAGATCTGGTAATCAGTTGGAAGGCTATTGAATTGGTGACTTTTAACGAGGGGCTGGGACACTTCCTAGCTATTTGGGAAGATTGTTGCGCCTATGCAAATTGATCGTTCGGTGGCGATGGGGCTTCGAACCTGTTGTTGACCCGGGGCTGGGTTTTTTTCGGGTGTCGATTTTTTGTTCAGCTGCTTTGATTGGGTAGTCCCTTACTACCCACCAAGGTTCGCTAATTCCTGTTTTGATTTTTGTAATTGTTTTCCTTTTTATTAATTGTAACGACCTTTGGGAAAAACCGTCATTACTTATCGGTACTACCCAGATTGCGTTGTTCGAATTGGAGAGAACGACCTGAAGGCTGATTTGATTGTTTTAGACTTTGAAGATTTTGACGTTATTCTTGGGATGGATTGGTTAGCAGAGTCACGAGCTGTTTTGGATTGTTACGAGAAGAAGGTGATCTTTGCGAAAAGCGACGGATCGATTTTTAAATTCAAGGGCTTGAGAAAAGGAACCGTGCCAACATTATGTGCGATGACGAATTTAGAAGAGGAGTGTTGATGTTTCGAAGATACCTATAGTTCGGGAGTTTGCTGATGTATTTCCCAAGGAACTTCCTAGTTTACCGCCTGTTAGAGAAGTGGAGTTTCGAATCGACTTATTACCGGGTACGACACCGATTTCAAAGACACCATACAGGATGGCACCACTTGAGATGTCTGAGTTGAAGAAGCAACTGGAAGAGTTACAGAGGAAAGGTTTTATACGCTTGAGTCACTCACCATGGGGAGCCCCGGTTTTGTTTGTAAAGAAGAAGGATGGCTCAATGAGACTGTGCATCGATTATAGACAGTTAAATCAAGTGACAGTGAAGAATAAATACCCGTTACCGAGGATTAATGATTTGTTTGACCAGTTAGGAGGTGCTCGATGCTTTTCGAAGATTGATTTAAGGTCTGGTTACCATGGGTCAAAATATCGTCCGATACCGATACGTATCGGACGATACGTATCGGTTTTGGACCCCACCGGTACGATACATACCCTATGTATCGTACCATCAGTAGAATGTGTAAATTATCGTCCGATACGGACAAAATATCGTCCGTATCGTCCGTATCGGACGATAATTTCAAATTATCGGACGATAAATTGAAATTATCGTCCGATAATTTGCCTAAATCTGTAGAAAGTAAATAAAAATCAAATTATCGTCCGATACGAACGATAATATGAAATTATCGTTCGTATCGGACGATAATTTCAAATTATCGTCCGATACGTTGAATTTTATGTGGGGCCCACGGTAGACCCGACTTAAAAGTCGGGTTTTACCCCTTCCTCCTCTCTTCTTCCTCCTATTCCTCTCTTCTTCCTCCTCTCTTCTTTCTCCTCTATTTTTTGATTATTTACCCCATAAATCGGCGCCAAATCGCACAAAATATCACGGGATCGACGTGGAAGGTACGTGTATTTCATTTTATTTCCTAAAATAAGGTAGATCTACACTAATTAAGTGTAGATCTACACTAAATTAGTGTAGATCTACACTAAATAAGTGTAGATCTACACTTATTTAGTGTAGATCTACCCTTAAATAAGGTAGATCTACACCTAATTAGTGTAGATCTACCCTAAATAAGGGTAGATCTACACTAATTTAGTGTAGATCTACCCTTAATATTAATTAATATTATAGGTCAATTTATCATTTACCTATAATATTAATTATTTAAATTATTTAAAATAATTAATATTATTTAAAATAATTAATATTATTTAAAATAATTAATATTATTTAAAATAATTTAAAAATAATATAAATAATTATTTAAAATATTTAAATTAATTAAAAGTAATATAAATAATTGGTCAAAAATAATATGATGGGTCAAAAATAATTATATGTGACCCCATTTAAAATATTTAAATTGATAGGTAAAAAATAATATAAATAATTATAATTAAGGGTCACATGTAATCAATATGGGCCACATATAATATGGGTCACATATCATATGGGTCACATATAATTAATAAAATAATAAGGTCAATATGGGTCACATATAATTAAATTTATTATTAAAATTAATATGGGTCACATATTAATTTTAATAATAAATTTAATTATATGTGACCCATATTGATTATATGTGACCCATATTGATTATATGTGACTGTCACATATAATTAAAATAATTTATATTATGGGATATGTCCTACAAAATTTTAGAATAATATGGAAAAAATTTCAAATAAATATTTAAAAATTAAAATAATATCAAATAAATATTCATAAATTAAAATAATATGAAATAAATATTCATAAATTAAAATAATATCAAATAAACATTAATAAATTAAAATAATATCAAATAAATATTCATAAATTAAAATAATATCAAATAAATATTTATATATTATAATAATATCAAATAAATATTCAAAAATTATAATAATATCGAATAAATATTCAAAAATTATAATAATATCAAATAAATTTGATAAAATATAATCTGATATTTTTAAAATAGCAATAATTAAAAAATAAAATTTATTTTCAAGTGTAAATTAGATGTTTACTTTAATGCAATCGTTTGCTCATTCATGCGGGTGAAATAAATAAATATGGTAATGCGTTAATGATCGGTGGCAATATGGTGCAATGAGAATAGATGGTAATAGACTCAATTCAATGTAATCTTTGTGGAAAAAATTGCGAGGAGGTATCACACGATTAAAGGACATCTAGCTCATGTAAAGGAGAGACAAGAGGGTGTCCTAGTGTACCCAAGAGGTAAAAAGAAAATATCGTGAGCTAGTTTACAAGCGGAAGGAAAGAAAAAAGTCAAGCCGATCGTGATAGGAAATGTATGAGAGAATCAGGAGGCCAGAGCCACAGTCTACATCAGATGCACCTGAGGATGATGAGGATGAGGATGAGGATGAGGATGAGCAGCTAGCGAGAGCTATGAGAGAGAGTGCTAGGGAAGCACAATACGAGATCGTGAAGAAGCCGATTATCGGTTTCATTCGGTGAGGGTCCATCCATGCCTGCTACCGGTAGTGGATCTAGTCATAGGCCACATGTTGTTGATGTTGATGAGGATGTTGAGCCGACTGTCGGGTTGCGTAGGGCAGCATCTGGGAGGGATTATAGGCCGTCTACTAGAGGCCGCAGTACTACACTCTATGGATCCATTCATGTATCGCACTGAAAGCTCCAAACAAACCAAATTGAGTGCAATGTCACTTGCAAAAATGGGGAAGAAGCTTGGAAAATCCATTGCCAAGTTTTTTATATATAACCACATTCCGAGCCAAGTAGCGGACATCATGCATACTTCAAAAGCATGATTGATACAAGTACGAAGTTGGTCCAGAGTTAAAAGCCTTCTCCATATGAGATATCTCGGCCCTTACTAATGATGAGTACGATGAGATAACCGCCTATGTACAGAGCTTTGAGGATGGGATGAGAGAGGTTGCACAATTATGTATGGATGGACCGGTCCCACAAAGAAGAGCTTGATAAACTTTTGGTTTACATGTCGGACAAGATTTTTGAAATCAGTTGATGCTTCTAGACACGTAAAGACTGCTGACTACCTCTTTAAACTAATGGATATGGTAGTTAATGAGGTTGGAGAGCAGCGGGTTGTGCAGGTGGTAACAGACAATGCGGCAAACTACAAAGCCGCTGGATTAAAACTAATGGCGAAGAGACGTCACCTGTACTGGACCCCGTGTGCCGCACATTGCGTGGACCTCATTCTTGAGGATTTAGGAAAGAGAAGCAAGGCACAGGCAACTATTCAAAAGGGAAGAACGATTACTTCCTACTTGTACAGCAACAAATGACGTCAATTTAATGAGAGCCTTCACGAACAATGAATTGCTCACACTGCGATTACGTTTTGCAACACGCTTCTTAGCCCTCTGAGTTTGGCTAGATATAGGCGTGAGCTGAAAAGCATGGTGTCGTCGGAAGAATGGAATCAACATGAAATAGGTCTCCCACGAGCGAAGAGACTAGCTTGCACCTTTGAAGTTGTCGACCGATCTACAAAGACGCAGCTTTGGGGCGATGTCACTACCCCGTTGGTGCAAGTGTTGAGATTGGTTGATGGTGATGACAAACCAACAATGGGGTACGTTTATGAGTCAATGGATAAGGAAAAATTGGCTATAAAAACCAAATACCCTACAAAATATAAACGATACTGGGCGATTATCGACAAGAGGTGGGATGCACAATTTCACCAGTACTTGCATGCAGCAGGTATAACATGTTGCACAATTATGTAGTGATTTTTATTTATTTATTCATTATTTTCATATACTGATGAAATTGCTCATATTTGATGTGTAGCACACTACTTGAATCCAGCCTTCCAGTATACGCGACGCTTCGAGTTGAGCGACACTGATGAAGTGTATACCGGTTTGCTCAATGTAATCCAAAGAATGCTCCCTGAGTTGGCGGACCAAGGCCAAGCCATAAGAGATGTGAGTGATCATAGTATCATACCTTATAATTAATAAGTCAAATGTCATGTGATATTATCATCTATTTATTGATATGTGCCTTACTTTGTTTCATCTTTATAGATTGACATGTTTCGAAAGAGACATGGGTCATTTGGGACCCCGTTGGCGCAATCCCAAATTAACCACGACAAACCCGTAGATTGGTGGATGCTTTATGGAGGTGATGGTCCGATATTGAGGCGGGTAACAATGAGGGTATTTTCGCAAACGTGTTCCTCGACCAACTGCGAGCGCAATTGGAGCACTTTCTCTGATTCATACTAAGACAAGGAATAGACTAACTATGGACCGATTGGAAAAGTTAGTCTACTGCCACTACAACATGCGATTAAGGGTCAGGAATATCTGAGAGGACCAACCGCGGTAAGCAATTACATGAAGTCTTAGATCCTCAATTATATGAAGTCTTACTTACATATTATACTAATTCATCTATCATATTCTATCTTGAGACGGTGATTATTTTGATCCCATCCGGTTGGATTATATATTCGAGGAGGATGACCCTTTGAATGAATGGATCGAGAGAGAAGTGCTCTTGGATAGTGAGAGCATCAATGGTGGACAATCTTTGAAAGAGTAAGCGAGCAAAGAAGCTTCCCAACAACCGAGGCGGAAAAAGAAGAATGAATCGTCATTCGGTGGTTGGATCGATGACGAACGCCTAGTGATGATGGGAGTGGTGAGGATGATGGAGGGCATGATGGTGGAGGGATGTTGGCACTAGTGGTGGAGGGAGGAAGTGGTACCTCGATCCTTATACTGAGATGTATGGCGGCATGGGACGATGACTACGCCAGATTAACCTCTACATTGAATGGGAGGGTTGAAGGAAGAGGAGCGTCGGATCATATCAAACACCACCACCACCACCACCACAAGATGATACGGATATGGGTTATATGACTTCTAGCTTCGGGGGATTCAGTTTGCAAAATACCGAAGATTCAGCAACTAGTAACCCATACTACCCGCCACAACAAGCTTACCCGGTGCCATATGACTTCGTTAGTCAGATTTTTGGAGGACTGGCCTTTACGTACTACACTGTGCCATATTCGCTCTGACCTCGATTTAGAGGGCACATATAATCATGGGTATCAATATAGGCAACATTATAGGCAAAGTAGGAAGCTCACATGACCGATGATGACGATGATCATGAGGGCCAAGAACCACCACATTCAATGTGGCTCTAAAGTAAGTTTTTATGTACAATTAAACTTATTTTTATCAACATAGCTATTATTTTTGACAATATATAATTTATTTTTGTCAATATATATTGTAATTTACTTTATGCGTGTCTGCGTCGATCAAATTATGAAATATTGTTAATAAAATAGGCATGTGATCAGCTGATCGAATATAATGTTAGAAGATCTATTACATTAAGTCAAAAATGTGATCTTAAGACAAAAATAAGTTAAAAATTAGGCATGTGACTTGGGTTAAGTTACAAAATAGGGATCTTACTTATATATTCATCTAAATAATGCATCAAATATATAAAAAATAAAAGCAAAAATAGTTGAAATAAAAACAAAATAAATAAATATAATTTTTTCAGATTTCTTGGGATTTTTTTGGGATTTAAAAAAAAAAAAACGATTTTTTCAATGTATCAAACCGATACATTCAATGTATCGCCGATACATTGAATGTATCGGACGATACCCGGTACGTATCGTCCGAGAAGTCCGGACGATACGTACCGGAAAACCGGTATTTTGACCCATGCTGGTTACCATCAAGTGCGAGTACGAGAAGATGATATACAAAAGACAGCTTTTAATACAAGGTATGGACGGTTCGAGTTCTTAGTGATGCCTTTTGGTTTGACGAATGCACCTGCAGTATTTATGGACTTGATGAATAGGGTGTTCAGACCCTTTTTGGACCAATTTGTAGTAGTCTTTGTGGACGACATTTTAGTCTACTCGAAATCAGAGGAGCATGCTACTCACCTACGGATAGTGCTTCGAACACTTTTGGAGCATCAACTTTTTGCCAAGTTGAGCAAGTGTGAGTTTTGGATGACGGATGTGGCTTTTCTAGGCCATCGGGTTTCTGAGATAGGAATCACTGTTGATCCTGCGAAGATCGAGGCGATTGTTCAGTGGGTACGACAGAAGAGCGTGACCGAGATTAGAAGTTTTCTTGGTTTAGCAGGGTATTATAGAAGATTTGTAGAAGGTTTTTCAAAGATTTCTGGACCGCTTACAAATTTCACAAGGAAGAAGACGAAATTTGTTTGGTCCGATGAATGCGAGCAGAGTTTTCAAGAGCTAAAAAGAAGATTGACAACCGCACCAATTTTGACGACACCATCAGGTAGTGGAGGTTTCCTTATTTATACAGATGCGTCAAATAAGGGTTTGGGTGGTGTGTTGATGCAGAATGAGAAAGTTATCGCCTATGCTTCAAGGCAATTGAAAGATCATGAGAGGAACTACCCGACACATGCTTAGAGCTCGCAGCAATTATTTTCGTGTTTAAGTTATGGAAACATTACCTTTACGGGGAAAAGTTCATCGTATCAACGGACCATCAGAGTTTAAAGTACTTGTTTACGCAGAAGGATCTGAACTTGAGACAGAGGAGGTGGATGGAGACTTTGATAGACTTCCATCCTGAGATTAGGTACCACCCAGGGAAGGCTAACGTAGTAGCTAATGCGCTGAGTAGGAGTGTTCCAGAGAAGATACTTAGACCAAGGGCTTTGTTATCCTACATCGACATTAAGCAAGTTAGAGGGACGTAGTTAGAAGATCCAGTTCTAGTTCGTTTGAAGGAGAGTAAAAATGCAGAAGTAACATATAGAGATGATGGAATAATATTATTCAAGGGAAGATATTGCGTACCAGATGATGCGGAAATGAAGCAGCAACTTCTCTACGATGCTCACAGATCAAAATTCGCGATACACCCTGGAAGTACAAAGATGTATCAAGATATAAAGAGGAATTATCGGTGGCCAGATATGAAGAGAGAGATTGCAGATTATGTGTCAAGATGCCTTACTTGTCAGCAAGTGAAGGCTGAGCACAAGAAACCACCAGGATTATTACAGCCGTTACCTGTACCAGGATGGAAATGGGAGAGCATTGGTATGGATTTTATCACGGGATTGCCGAGGACGAAGAGAAGGAACGATTCGGTTTGGGTGGTAGTAGACCGACTGACAAAATCAACACACTTTATTCCAGTCAGGACTACTTTTTCGTCTACGTAACTAGCAAATATCTACATAAGAGAAATTGTACATTTACATGGAGTGCCAGCGAGTATTATTTCCGATAGAGATTCCAGGTTTACCTCACGTATGTGGCAGAGTTTTCAGGATGGTATGGGATCAAGATTGGAGTATAGTTCAGCTTTTCACCCTCAGACAGACGGTCAGACAGAGAGGTTGAATCAAATTTTAGAGGACATGTTAAGAGCATGCGTGCTAGATTTTAAGGGAAGTTGGGATGATCACTTAGCATTAGCAGAGTTTTCGTACAACAACAGTTATCAAGCAACGATTCAAATGTCACCATATGAAGCACTTTACGGAAGGAGCTGCAGAACACCGTTATGCTGGGATGAGGTTGGAGTAAGAAACCTACTTAGACCACAGATTGTTGAAGACACGGCGACACAAGTGCAGCTAATCAGAGAACGTATGAAGACGGCTCAAAGCAGGAAGAAAAGTTACGCGGAATTTGCTAAGGGAGATTTAGTTTTTATCAAAATATCACCTATCAAGGGCGTGATGAGATTTGGAAAGAAAGGAAAACTAAGTCCGAGGTATATTGGACCTTTTGAAATATTGAAGAGGATTGGAGAGACGGCGCATCGGATTCAGTTGCCACCAAAGTTAGCCGGGATGCACAATATTTTTCACATATCAATGTTGAAGAAGTATATCAAGGACTCTTCACATGTAATCGATTTGGAGCCATTGGAAATTGAGAAGGATATGACTATCATTGAGGAACTAATTTCAATTCTATAAAGAAAGGAGAGAACACTGAGTAATAAGAAGATTCCATTGGTCTTGGTTAATTGGAAGGACCACTCACGAGAAGAATCTACTTGGGAGCGCGAGGATGATGAGGAAGGAATATCCACACCTTTTTACTTCAGGTACGATCTAATTTCGAGGACAAAATTTTCAACAAGGAGGGAAGAATGTAATGACCGAGATTTTTCGTTATTTAGTCCTTAATTATTTGCTAGAGTTGTAATTATGATTAGCTTAATTGATTTGATGGATGTAATTAATTTTACGCATCAATGTAATGCGTACTTTATTTTATAATGACTCATGATAATTAATTAATCTAATTAATATACCCTAAAAGCCCTTAAATATGTGTTAGTAATAATTGGGCTGCGTTTAGCAATGTTTAATGGACTTTTAAAATATGTTAGTAAATTAACTAAAGACCCATTAAGTAATTAAAGACCCAGTAATTAATTAAAGACCCAATAACTAATTAAAAACCCATTAAGTAATTAAAGGCCCATAGAATCACTTAAGACCCATGTAGGAAATTCTAAATAGAGTTAGATCTTAAATAGGAAACCTTAAAGCATTCTAAATAGAATTAGATCTTAAATAGGAAACCATAAAGTATTATAAATATAGAGATTAATTTACAGAATTTTTACATAACTCTTACAACTTAATAACCTCATAGAGAAAGAGAGAAAATTCTAGAGAAGGAGGAAAATTAGAAGAACCCTAGAGTTTTTGGTTTGAAGCCTTAGAAGAACGCAAGAGGAGCTTACGTAATTTGCGGTTTTGATTAGTGCTTCGGATTGGATCAAGGGAGAGAAGTTACATAAATATTTTACGCGAATACTAGAGGTATGGAAAAATCATGTTGAGATTAATCGGAAATGTAGATAACACAATAAAATAGAAATTAGAGTTTATTTCATTTAATGAATATCCTTCATATTAGATTGATAAATTTTTATGCTTAATCACGGGTTTTCGATGGTACATGGGGTTTTGTGATTGATCACGAAATTCGGTGTAGAATCCGAATCCGAATCCGTAGAATCTGCATTCGTAATCTATTCGTAATCCGAGAATCATTTGAAAACCGTAATCTGCTCGTAATTTAGAATGCATTTGGAATCAAAATCGAACTGCTTGAATCCGAATCATTTGGAATCCGAATCCGTATCTGCTTGGAAACCGTAATCGCTTGGAATCCGTAATCGCGCGAATCGTAATCTGTTTGGAATCCGAGAATCCGTCGTAATTCGTCGTTAATCCGAATCGTTTGGAAACCGTAATCGCTCGTAATCTAGAATGCTTGGAATCCGAATCCATGTAGAATCCGAGTAATCTGTTTGGAAACCGTAATCTGCAGAATCCGTAATCTGCTTTCAATCCATTATCCGTCGCGTAATCCGAATCATTTGGAACCCGTAATCTGCTTGGAAACCGTAATCTATCCGAATCCGAATCTGCTCGTAATCCGTAAATCATTTGGAAACCGTAATCTCGTAATCCATAATGCTTGGAATCCGTAATGCGTAATCCGTAATCTTGGAAACCAAAATCGCCCGAATCCGAATCTATTCGTAAACCGTAATCACCGTAATCCAAAATCAGCCCGATCCAGAATTTGTTAGGAATTTCAGAATTTGTCTAGGATGCAAGCAATGAATTTTTATTCAAATATTGTCTATATTTAATCATCATGCGTAAATGTTTGTTTATGTTCATCATTGTTTTATTGCTTAGAATTCATGCAAGCGAGGATGTTTGATTTACACAACATGAAACAAGTAGGAATCGATAGAGATTGCATATTTATGATGTGTTAAGCCTAAACAAGTGAAAGAGCTATTGCATGATCGGTTGATTTCAAGTTTTTCTATGCATGTACAGTCATGGCATTCATAAAAGTGAAAAGATACATTTACGACGTGACACATGAAAATAAAATATTTCTATGATTATGATAGAATTCCTATGGGCTTATGCTAGAGGAATTAACATGAATAAGAATAACAAGTAATAAAAGTTATGCATCCATGCGTTAATAATAAGACTGAAGGGATGGAGAAGGTCTTTAATTTTAAGCTTTCTACTTAACTGAAGAGAAGTTATGTGAAGGTTAACGTAGATACTAATCGAAGGATCAGAGAAGATTAGGATAATGATTAAGAAAGAGATAACCATGTCCATTATGTGTGCCGATTCATGAGCATTAAATGCACAATTAAAAATAACCACACATAAAATTAGGGTAGAGACCCAAGTCATAATTTTTATTTAGATTTAATGCTATGTTTCAGTTGCATTCTATTGCTTTACTTATTCTTTATGTCACATGCTATATCTCTGTTATTGTTTGATTTTTATGAGATGATTTGAGTTATGGACCTTTTCTATTAGCCTCATCATGTCTGGTCCATACCAGTTTACTTGGTAAAATGACCCATTGTTTGGGATTCCAGGGAGTACAGCTTTACATGGAGTGGATGAAGTAGACGCTTCAATGATTGACGGAAATCCAGATCTAAGCGAAGATGGATTTGAAGTTTAGTTTATAGGATTTTCTTTATGCATTAGAAAGGATTTTTAGATGTTTAATTCAGATTGTTTTATGAACAAGTTCAGGCTAATGATGGATTATGTTTGATTTCAGTTTTATTTAATTTAAGGAGTAACCATACAATTTGGCACAATAGGTTGTTATCTCATAATTTAGTATTGTTCTCATCATGAAGAAAAAAAAAAATTTGCATGCACTTTTAATAGTTGTTTTTTTCCGTTGCGTTTATATGCGGATCTTTATGGAATAATTGATTTATTTAAAATCATGGATATATGACGTAGTGTAATGTCTCCAAGTGAGCGCATTGATCCGGTGCGTGAATTTGGGGACGTCACATTAATATACTGCTTTGTTACCGTCTCAAAAAAAAAAAAAAAAAAAAACTTCTCCATAGCTTCCTTCACCTTATCCTCCCTGAACATCCTTTCAAGCTCACTGGCTTTTTCCGGCCCAATATGCCTGAAGGTAATACTGTCCAGCAGAGGTCTGCACACCTCCTCGGATGAGAAAAGATCCTTGTAGAAATCCACAATCTTGTTCTGCAAGTTAATAGGATCCGTATACGTAGTGCCATTGATAGTGATAGAAGAGATCCGATTGTGCTTCCTTCTCCCATTTGCGACCGAATGGAAAAACTTAGTATTCTCATCCCCTTCCCGCAACTAGTTCACTTTAGACTTTTGACGCCACATTTGCTCTTCCTCTTAACACTTTTCAATTATAGGCCATCTTGAGAGCTATCACCCTCAACTAACGACAAGTCTTCTTCAAGTCGGTCAAAACCGCAATTTTGGCCAAAATGTACTCTTTCATCCGAGTCGTATTCCCGAAACTGTCTTTGTTCCACAACTTTATCTTTGTTTTCAGATTCTTCAATTTTGACGAAAAAATATATGACGATGTACCAGTAATGCTTTCATGGTTCCACCACCCTTGTAACTTCTCTCTAAACTCGTCGTTCTGCAGCCACAAATTATTGAATCTGAAAGGTCCAGGACCAGAGCCACCTCTGTGGACCTCATCGCACGTGAGCACAATCGCTTTATGATCGGAGATGGTAGTAGCCCAAACTTGAACCGCGGGGTCATTCATCATATCTAAGAATTCAACCCCACATAAAAATATGTCAAGTCTGCACATAATGGGAGCATCATGTCCATTCGTCCAAGTAAATCTTCCCCCCGCCATTCCTAGGTCGTAAAGAGATCCTTGCGATATACACTTCGTAAATAGGCCTTAGGCCGTGAGATCAATCGGCCCTCTATTTTTTTCACCACCACTACATAGGGCATTAAAATCACCCCCAACACAAATTGGATAATCTCATTTATTCATTATGGCACTTAATTCAAAGAACTCCTCCCTTCTCAGTCTATTTTCCATAGGGTCGTAGACCGTAATGGCAACCCACTGATGCCCATTGTTGTTGTCCTGACTTAAAGTTGCCACCAAGAAATTCCCTATCTCAATTCCACCCCTCACTCCTTCTGCGTCAAGAGCTAGTCAATCCCACGTATTAGCCCCAACAAGGGATCGGACGTTAGCGTCAATCACCTCCCCCAACTTAGTCTCCTGCAGCCAAATCACCTCAGGTTTCTGCCCTTTTATAAAAGACTTGACCAGTGCCCTTTTGTCATGTTTTCTCAAACCTCGCACATTCCAGTTTAAAAACTTCATCATATAAGAAAAAACCGAATCCCACGAGACACTGACCTCCCCTTACGAGCTCCCGTCAGGGAAACCCATACTCTGTGAGTCTCCAACTTTCGTCTTATTTCTTCTCTGTCCCTTCCTCAAACGCGAATAATATAGACCTCATCTGGATCTAGCCCGCACCTTTTTCCCTTTCTGCTGTCCCGCCTTCGAAATCAGCTTCCCTCTTTCAAGAATATCGCAATAAATTTTCAAAAGACCTTTATGATTATCATTGAACGAAACTCCCATAGCATCCCCCAGCCTAATCAGTCTTTGCCCTTCAAGTACCATTTGATCGTCATTCGTGGACTGCTTGGACTCACCTTCGGATGAATATTGCTCAATGGTATCAGATTCATCTGATCCTTTCTTGTTAATGACCTTCCGTAGCTTCTCTTTTGGAGCTTAGCGCAATGTGTTAAGTTGGTTGCATTCGGACCAACACATAGTCCCGCTACATCTGCACTCAAAACCCATAGAATTATTAGAAAAACAACTATTCAGCCTTGACCCAGAAGATCCAGACTATTTAACTAAATTAACATAAGACAAAGGCACCAAACCCAACCCATAGCCATTCTTGGGTAAGGCCTCCTTAGGCCACGATTGTTTGGGCCACATGTTACAGGTGGATTCCACAAGACCTGCACGTCCTCCCGCCCCTATAGATTCATTACTATCATTGTTACTAACATGGGTACCCGAACCTGCGTCGCCTTGGCTTTCCACGCCTCCCCACGTTCTCCCACGTGTCCCTATCATCATTTCACTCTCATCCTATCCCTGGTGGTGATTTTCCGAGATCCGCAAAGGACTTCGCAAATGTGAATCCGACGGTCGTTAAGCGCTCCTAGTGCATTGTTGATAATTCAATAAAGAATTGGGGCCAACACCCATACCTCGAGACTCAACAACCCCTTCCCTATCATTAATACCCAACTCCCATTCATTAAAGCCAGTCGTCATCCCACCCGTCACGTGCTCCTTTTTCGTACCCAAGCCCTGCACCCTGTCTGTCCTGCCGCCACATGTAGCCATATCAGAGATCGACATATTGGCATTTTCCTCGGTAAACCCAACAGCCCCATTTTGCCTCTTCCTACAATAACTCCCATCAGACCTTTCGTGTCTCGATGCTGCATCTCACGGCGGTTGAATCTAAGTCGTCCGTTCCCTTGACCCCTCTTATAAAGCAGCCCCTTGTCTTTTGTCTACCAGGCAGTTGTTGTTGACCTTCTAAAAGCACTACCTTCCATTGGTCAATTATTTTTTTGCCTTTCAATCCATTTGGCGATGCCACGACCTTGGATCAAAATATCGTCCGATACCGATACGTATCGATATCTAGGGTGCTCGAGACGATAAATACCCATTTTCTTAAGCACCCCAAAAAAAAGCCAAATTATCGGACGATACGGGAAATTTATCGCTTTTATTGTCCGTATCGTCCGATAATTTCAAGTTTTTTTGCAATGGAGCCCAACCACTTTAGGACGCAGGCTTGGGCCTTTTTAGCTCATTTCTCCCATTTTCTCTCTTTCTCCTCTTTCTTCCTCCTCTTCCCTCTTAAACCATTGGAGACTCAAACCCAGCCTACCCACCACCCGAAAAGGCTCGGGATCGTCGTCGTCTCACCGGAGATCGTAGAAAAGGTATGTGTTGCATCATTGAAGAATATTTTTCTCTATTTGCTTACATTTTTACCTTTATTTTCACTAGATCTACCCATGGGTCAAAATATCGGATTTTTGATACGTATTGTCCAGCCTCTAGGACGAAACGTATCGGCGTATCGGCCGATACATTCAATGTATCAGTGATACATTGAATGTATCGTACTGGTACAATTTTTTTTTTTTAAATCCCAAAAAATACCCTAAAATTATGGGAAAATATATTTAATCATTTTCTTTTTTTTTTCAATTTTTTAACCACAAAAACCATAAATTTGGGGCTAAAAAATATAGATCTACCATATTTATGGGTAGATTTATATTTTTTCACAAAAAAATAGAACCAAATGGATAAAAAACACACAAAATTATACCTTTTGTATGGTCTCCGGCAAGTCAACGGTGTTTTCTTACGATTCCGAGTGATAGAGATCGTAGATCCGGTGCTTAGAGGGAAGAGATGAGAATAGAGAAGAAAATAGGAGAAAAAATAAAGAAAAAAAGGGAAATTTAAGCTCAAAGGGGTTTCCCTTCGTCACTTGAAGCTGGGGGCACCACTGGAGGATAATTTAAAATTATCGGACGATAGACGATAAATTGGATGATACATACGATAATTTGACTGTTTTTAAGGGACCTGAAATTTATCGTATCGTACAGGTCCAAAATCGATACGTATCGATATCAGACGATATTTTGATCCATGGATCTACCCATAAATGTGGTAGATCTTTAAATTTTAGGCCCAAATTTGAGGTTTTGTGTTAAAACCATCAAATTTGAGGCCTTAGATGTCTCTTAAGTGTCCCAAAATTGATTTTTTTTGAGGGTTTGTAACCTAGATCTAACCTAGCCTAGATCTACTAACCTAGGTTCATTTATTTCCTAATCTAGATCATAATATTTTGTTAATTGGTTCTTGACCTAGATAATAAATTATTTTTAATTTTTTTTATGGATTTATAATTTTATATATTTTGAAAAATCATATATTAATTACTCTTTTAATTATTAATTTATATATAATCATATATTAATAATTTTAAAAAACTAGAATGATATGTGTAATCATGTATTCAATATTCATGTAATCTAATATTCATATATTAATTTTTAATCATATATTAATAATATAATCATATGAAATTATTTATTAATAATATAATGATGTGCCACATGTAATCAACATGTGGCACATCAGCACATGATGATGTGTCACCAAGTAATCAACATATGGCACATGTTGATTACATGTGACACGTCATCATGGGAAGTTATTAATCAACATGTGACACATCATCATGAGATGTTATTAATCAACATGTGAGGCATCATCATGTGATAATGTGTCATATGTAATCAACATGTGACACATGTGATACGTCATCATGGGATGTTATTAATTCACGTGTAATGAACATGTGACACATCATCACATGATGATGTGACACATGTAATCAACATGTGACGCATCATCGTGGGATGTGTTTAATTCACATGTAATCAACATGTGATGATGTGTCGCAAGTAATCAATATGTGACACGTCATCATGGGATGTTATTAATCAACATGTGATGATGTGTCACATGTAATCAACATGTGTCACATCATCATGGGATGTTATTAATTCATACGTAATCAACATGTGACACATCATGTTTTGTTGTTTTATCAACCACCACAAGGTCCACAAGATGATTTGAGTTATATTATATCTAGCTGCGAGGGATTTAGTTTGCAAAACACCGAAGATTCAGCAGCCAGTAACCCATACCCAATCCCTCAATTAATCTACCCCCAACATGAAGACTTCATTGGTCAAATATTTGGAGGACCGACGCCGACATTTCCATTTTACACTGACCCATACTCTAGGCTAATGCCTCAGTTTGAAGGGGGGGCCTATGATCATGAGTATCAATATAGCCAACACTATAGGCAAAGTTGGCGCACTGGTGAAGATGATCATGACACCGAAGACCCACCAAGGAATTCAATGTGGCTTTAATGTAAATTTTTCATGTACAATGTGTCATGCTCAGTTATCTACTATTCATATTATCATATATAATGTTAAGTTGAGAGGTTTTATACTTCTAAATTGATAAAATTCTCAAATATGCCTCAAAGAAGCCTTAAATAATATTTTTAAAAATTGACAAAAATAGAAAACCATTAAATATATGTATCGGAAACCCGAGATTTGACTATGGCCCATGACAACCCGTTCAAGCTGTTGGACCCCCTAACGGTGCGATCCGTTATCGCAGTCGTGTACCTGCAGGGCTGGAGCCCGACCGGCGTGCGCTGGAGTACTGGGAGCCCCATCGTCTTCCTGCTCTCCCGTTTCCCATCAACCCCCCCCCCTCCTTGCGAGTAACTTCCTTTCCTCTGACCGTCAGATCGTGTATATCACCGGCCCTATCCCTCCGGTTCGTACCTCGCAATGATCAACAACCGCTACCCATTTACTCTTCTATCCAGTTCAATCTAGCACCTATGTCGGCTATTGTTGATCAAGACATCTCCCCACCTCGGTATGTGGCTATCGTCGGTGGTGCGCACGACAATCCTAGCATAGCAGATGTCCTCCCCAGCAGTAGTGCAAGTATTGGTCCCGAGAAAAGTTCGCACCATTGTCCGATACCACTTAGAACTCGTTGGTCCAAGTATGGGGGGAGAAGTCCGTAAATGCGAAGCCATGTGCCGTTTTCTTCCTTTTGAACGGAGGTTATGTACATTTCAACAGCCATCGCATGCTCTTTGGACAGCCACCTCAGTATGTGGCCAGCTTCTCCTCCCACCTGGAGAAGCTGGCCACAGAACCACACCCCCCCCCCCCCCCAATCGGACAGCGCCTACCTTGTCCAACATCTCGACAGCCATCGCATGCTCTTTGGAGAAAACAAGAAGGAATTTTTTTAAAAAAATTTTGAAACCAGGAGTCCCTTTTTATAATGGTGGTCGGGCATCAACAGTAAATGCTCTTTAATATCAATGCATGTAAACATGTAGTTGTCAACAGAAAGGACCTACCTCTCTCAGTTTTTCGCTTTATTCTCCTCATAAATATCACCTGATACCGCAAAAAAAGAAAGTATCCAGCTTTGACCTCAGACCTCCCACGGCAATCGGATGGACAATATCGGAAGCAACCATGCCAAAAGCCCCCTAACAATGCATCCCCCTTTCTCTTGGCATTGTCGTATCTGTACTCGGATCTCCGAAAGTGTGAGCCTGTGTATCTCGGTTCAGATCTCCAGTAGCATGAGCCAGATGTTTAAAAAACTGGTTGGCCCTTTTGTAATTTTTACCAGCGATTTTCCAACCATTTTTTAGATCTCTCTCTTGTCGCTGCGAGATGACCATCTGGTTAGCCAGGCCCACCCTACCTCCATTGAAAGAATTAGCATTGAGACAATTTGAGATAATAACTCATGTACTCCAATGGGCATCGCACCCCGTGAATGACATCGAACCCTCCTTTGAAGTTAAGATTACTGCACTCTTTACACATCCAATCCCTTTTCTGGATCACCACTGGAGCGCCATTTTTACCTTTAGAAAGTTGTGGGCCTCCCGAAAACCTCCGTCCAGATTGAAAGGCACCGGAGTCCCGACCGAAACTCAAGTTCCCATGCCCACCATACCTCCCTGTATGCTACGCACCACTACCGCTCTCTCTATTCTGCCCACCGTTCCCGTCTCCCTTCCACTGTCATCACCCTTCCATCTTCTCCTTCTTTGTGCTTCGACCGAAAAAGTGTGATGTTGAAAGAGTTTGATAAACTTACTAATGAGTTGAGGAGTACAGGACCTGAGGATTTACACAAATCATTAGGAATATTTAAGTCAGTCCTTTGTGGACCTGCTTCGGGAGATGGACCATGATCTGTGAATGAGGGAGACTCTCGTATCTTCCTCCTCGTGAATATTTTCAAATTTCAATCTTACTTAGAGCTCTCTGTAATAACCTGCATTTCACGGATAACTCTTTAAGTAATTAGGGCTAATCAGCTTTAGGGTTTTATAAATTTAAAATTGGATAATAGATCATATTTTGAAGCAAAGGGCAGATCTGGAATTTTGATAAACTTAAGGGTAAAATGGTCATTTGGATCCCATGACTGATTGGAGGTTTTCCCCTTTGACAAAAGGATAATTTTATTGGGAATGTGACGCGGGACGGTAGACCCTAAAATGCGGAATATAATTTTTATGCATATTTTGCCGAAATTAATGAAATTAAATCAAGTTTAATCACAAAATTATCTTTGATACCTTTAGGGTTTTGCAGAATTTTGATGACTAGATCACACAAGATCCAGGTAGGATCCAGTCCGATGCGCAAGTACTTTTAAAGTCGAGGCGAGATCGGCCTAGAGATAGGACTCTAGCTTTTTCCAGGCGTAGGCACTCGTCTTTGGTCCGATGTAGATTCACAAATTCCAAATCAGGTTGTAAAAGGGAATTAGGGTTTGTAAAAGGCTTATGACTTTAGATTGGTTTATGGCTTGGAAACGGTGTTGGCTTTGTGTGGCTTAGGGTTCCAAAAGTCTAGGGTTTCGGATTTGGAAGGAGACAAATAGGCTGAGGTTTAGAGAAGTAAACACAGATCGAAAGATAGCAAATATAAGAGATCACACAAGTTGAAGACAATAAATCAGAAGATATATGAGAATCACTCCCTTGGTCTCACACCAAACCCATCTCAGGCAAAAGATTACTCAAGCATAAAAGCATTCAATAATCAATCAACTAACTAAAAGTCTTTACAAACTTCTATATATAAGTCACTAATAATTAAGTTCGAAATAAAATAGTTTTAATACTAATAAAACACAAAAAAGGGAAGTTTCGCATAAAATCCCGTCTTACAGGCTCGCTCGAGCGAGTTTAAGTGATCGCTCACGCGATGCTCGCTCGAGCGATTTTAAGTACTCGCTTGCACGAGGGTTTTCTGCGCCGTTCTCCTCGCGTGCAGCATTGCTCTCCTCGGGGTTTGTGTCCGTTCCTCCTCTGAGCGCATTAGGGTGAACGCAGGTTGTCCTCCCATTACCCGTTGGGACGACATGAAGGAACGACTTACTGAGAACTATGTTCCTTTATCATACCACCAATGCCTCCTCAACCAGTGGCAAAACTTACGTCACGGTGGTATGCCCGTGACCGATTACATTGCCAAATTCGAAGAGTTCATGATGAGGGAAAAAGTATCGGAAGACCCTGAAATCACTCTCTCTAGATTCCGCACTGGATTGCGACTTGATTTGCAAAAGGAATTGATTTCTCACCCCGTAGAAACTCTTGAAAGATGTTATGCCGTTGTGCAAGATCTTGAACGATACTTGAAAACTACGGTAGTGAAGAGAATCGAGCCACAATATAGTAGCCAATGATCCGGTGAGGGACGATTCAATCCTCCTCACAATCCTACACAACCCGCCCCTACCAATTCTAGGTTTGAAAAGGGAAAAGGTGTAGTTGGAGAATCCTCAAGGGTTAATTCTCAAGTAAAGTGCTATAAATGTCATGGGATGGGACATTTTGCCACCCAATGCCCTACGAAAGAACCCCAAAGGAGACTCTTCATTGAGGGAGAGGAGGATGATGATGAGGCAGTGGTTGAAGAGGAAGTATTTGAACCGGTTAGCACACCCAGTGATGAGGAGGGTGATGCTATTGGTCATGCTTTAGTTGTGAGGTGTGCCCTTGCACAGCCTCAACGGGGTGAAAATGATGACTGGCGTAGGGAGAACATCTTCCACACCTATGCCAGATTTGGTGAAAAGAATTGTAGGATCATCGTGGATAGCGGTAGTTGTACTAATGTAATATCCACTCATGCAGTCTGCCGCTTAGGGCTTACACCCGAAGCCCACCCGAGACCTTATAAAGTCGCATGGGTCAATTCTTCATCCATCCTGTGTCGAAAAGGTGTCATGTACCCATTCAGTTAGGTTCTTATTTGGACACCTTATGGTGCGATGTGATGCCGATGGATGTGGGCCATATCATTTTGGAAAGGTCGTGGCTCTACGAGATGAACGTGACTCTTTCTGGTCGAACAAATATTTGCACGTTCATGTATAAGGGCAAAAAGATCACTTTACACCCTTTATCTCCCAAAACACCCTCGACCAACCCCGTCGAAAAGAAAGGCGAGTCTTCTAAATCCATTAATATTGTGAGCTCTTCTGAGTTCGAGAAAGCATCGAGAGATGAGAGTGTGGTGTATGTAGTTGTCACCGTAGAGAGTGCTCCCGAGTCGGTGAGCGAGTGTCCCAAGGAGGTTGAGCCGATTTTAAAAGAGTTTACGGATGTCTTCCTTGAAGACTTACCAAACGAACTCCCTCCCCTGCGTGATATCCAACACGGAATAGACTTGGTTCCTGGATCTACCTTACCGAACCTGCCCCACTATAGGTTGAATCCGGTTGAGCACGCCGAGTTGACTCGGCAAGTCAATGAGCTCCTTCAGAGAAGGGGTTCATCCAAGAAAGTCTGAGCCCGTGTGCCTTACCTGCCCTACTCACTCCTAAGAAAGATGGTATGTGGCGCATATGTGTGGATAACCATGCAATTAATAAGATTAAAGTTAAGTATCGGTTTCCCATACCAAGGCTCGATGATATGCTCGATATGATGGTTGGTGCCACTATCTTTTCAAAGATAGACCTTAAGAGTGGCTATCATCAAGTCCGCATCCGTCCCGGTGATGAGTGGAAAGCCACCTTTAAGACTAAGGATGGTCTTTATGAGTGGATGGTCATGCCTTTTGGGCTTTCTAATGCCCCGAGTACCTTCATGCGACTCATGACCCAAGTGTTGAGGCCGTTTCTAGGCAAATTCCTTGTTTATTTCGATGACATCTTGATCTATAGTCACGACAAGGATCAACACTTGACCCACCTTAGGCTAGTTTGTGAAACCCTCAAGGGCGAGAATTTGTTTGCCAATCTCAAGAAGTGCACTTTCATGCAACCTTCCGTTGTCTTCTTGGGATTCATTATCTCGGCCAATGGAATGGTCGCGGACCTCAAAAAGGTTAGAGCCATTGTGGAGTGGCCCGAACCTAAGAACATACACAGTGCCCGCAGCTTCCATGGCTTGGCTACTTTTTATCGTCGCTTCATCAGAAGCTTTAGCACCATTGTGGCCCCAATTATAGATTGCATGAAAAAAAGGGACTTTAAATGGGGCAAAGCGGCGCCAAAAGCCTTTGCTGAGATCAAACACCGAATGAGTAGTGCACCCATCATGTGATTGCCGGACTTTTCCAAAGTCTTTGAAGTCGCATGCAACACATCGAGTGTAGGCATAGGGGGAGTGCTTAGCTAAGAGGGTCACCCCGTGGCCTATTTTAGTGAAAAACTTAACGAGGCAAAGCAAAAATACTCCACCTATGACAAAGAGTTTTATGCGGTCGTCTGATCTCTTTGATATTGGAAACATTACCTTAGACCGCAGGAATTTGTGTTGCTTTCTGACCATGAAGCCTTACGCTTTCTTGCTTCACAGAAGAAGTTGAACTCAAGGCACGCGAAGTGGGTTGAGTACCTTCAAGGGTTCACATTCGTGTTAAAGCATAAGGCCGGTGCTGAAAATAAAGCCGCTGATGCACTTAGTCGGTGAGTGGTGACTTTGCGCACAATGAGCACCGAGGTCATCGGGTTCGAAAAGTTAAAAGGATGAGTACCCCAAGTGCCCAGATATTTGGGTTGAGTACATTGCTCTCCTTAGTAACCCGACCAGCACACACTTCGTGTACACCATCCAGGATGGGTACTTATTCAAAGGCAATCGCCTTTGCATCCCTCGCACTTCATTGCGTGACTTTCTCATTTGGGAGTTACATGCTGGAGGGATGGCCGGATAGGTTTTTTTGGCCTAGCCTAATGGGAGATGTCGCTCGGGTTGTCAAACATTGTCGTACTTGCCAAGTGTTAAAACAGACCAAACAAAATACCGGCTTGTACACCCCTTTACCCGTGCCACACACACCGTGGCAAGACCTCTCTATGGATTTCGTGCCTGGACTTCCTAAGACCCTAGGAAACTGTAACGACCGAGATTTTTCGTTATTTAGTCCTTAATTATTTGCTAGATTTGTAATTATGATTAGTTTAATTGATTTGATGGATGTAATTAATTTTACGTATCAATGTAATGCGTACTTTATTTTATAATGACTCATGATAGTTAATTAATCTAATTAATATACCCTAAAAGCCCTTAAATATGTGTTAGTAATAATTGGGGTGTGTTTAGCAATGTTTAATGGACTTTTAAAATATGTTAGTAAATTAACTAAAGACCCATTAAGTAATTAAAGACCCATTAAGTAATTAAAGACCCAATAACTAATTAAAGACCCATTAAGTAATTAAAGGCCCATAGAATCACTTAAGACCCATATAGGAAATTCTAAATAAAGTTAGATCTTAAATAGGAAACCTTAAGTATTCTAAATAGAGTTAGATCTTAAATAGGAAACCTTAAAGCATTCTAAATAGAATTAGATCTTAAATAGGAAACCATAAAGTATTATAAATATAGAGATTAATTTACAGAATTTTTACATAACTCTTATAACTTAATAACCTCATAGAGAAAGAGAGAAAATTCTAGAGAAGGAGGAAAATTAGAAGAACCCTAGAGTTTTTGGTTTGAAGGCTTAGAAGAACGCAAGAGGAGCTTACGACGCGACCGGTTTTTGGATTAGTGCTTCGGATTTGATCAAGGGAGAGAAGTTACATAAATATTTTACGCGAACACTAGAGGTATGGAAAAATCATGTTGAGATTAATCGAAAATGTAGATAACACAATAAAATAGAAATTAGAGTTTATTTCATTTAATGAATATCCTTCATATTAGATTGATAAATTTTTATGCTTAATCACGAGTTTTCGATGGTACACTGGGTTTTGTGATTGATCACGAAATTCGGTGCAAAATCGTAATCCGCGTAATCCGTAATCGCCTGCATTAATCGCTCGTAATCCGTAATCTGCTTGAAACCGTAATCGCTCGTAATTCGTAATCTGCTTGGAATTTAGAATCGCTTGGAAACCGTAACTGCTCGTAATCCGTAATCCGTGCGTAATCCGTAATCTGTTTGGAACCCGTAATCGTTCGTAATCCGTAATCTGCCTGTAATCCGTAATGCAAGAATCCGTAATCTGCTCGTAATCCGAATCTATTTGGAAACCGTAACTGCAATCCGTAATCTGCTTGGAATCCGTAATCCGTAGAATCCGTAATCTGCTTGAAACCCCGTAATCCGTAATCATATCCAAAATTTGTTAGGAATTTCAGAATTTATCTAGGATGCAAGCAATGAATTTTTATTCAAATATTGTCTATATTTAATCATCATACTTAAATGTTTATTTATGTTCATCATTGTTTTATTGCTTAGAATCCATGCAAGCGAGGATGTTTGATTTACACAACATGAAACAAGTAGGAATCGATAGAGATTACATATTCATGATGTGTTAAGCCTAAACAAGTGAAAGAGCTATTGCATGATCGGTTGATTTCAAGTTTTTCTATGCATGTACATTCATGGCATTCATAAAAGTGAAAAGATACGTTTACGACATGACACATGAAAATAAAATATTTCTATGATTATGATAGAATTCCTATGGGCTTATGCTAGAGGAATTAACATGAATAAGAATGACAAGTAATAAAAGTTATGCATCCATGCGTTAATGATAAGACTGAACGGATGGAGAAGGTCTTTAATTTTAAGCTTTCTACTTAACTGAAGAGAAGTTATGTGAAGGATAACGTAGATACTAATCGAAGGATCAGAGAAGATTAGGATAATGATTAAGAAAGAGATAACCATGCCCATTATGTACAACTTTACGGCGTTGATGCGGTTCTCGGATCTTGGAGTTCCGGTTTCGGATTACGCTCCTCATCCACAGTCGATGCTTCCTACGGCTCAGATCTCCTCGTACGGTTTCGCCAACCAAGGACTGCTGCAAGTTCCAGGGGTTGGTGAGGATGTGGAGTTTCCTAGGCTAAGGTTTGAGATCTGTCAGAGGACCTGGGATCCGATGGTGATGGAGGCTTCTTCCTCTGCTTTCGGCGACAAGCCATCTCTTAAACTGAAGCCTTTTAGGGTTTATAGAAGGTTGTTTCCTTTTAAAGGTAGGCGATGGGGGCGAGCGTCTGGGAGAACGACACGTGTTCCTGAACCTTCTGGAAGCTGGGCTTCCTTTGACTTTGATTGCCAGCTGGGGGCAGGTCACGTGACGGGTTCACGTGTTGCTTCGGGTCATGTGAGGCGTCATCGGGGCAAATGGGTCTGGGAGCCAATTGGGGGTTGGTTTAGCTTTGACCCGTCTTCATCTTGACCCGGGGGGCTGGCCGGTACTGTCGACCCGCGACCCATTTGGGGCTAGGCTCCAGATCACTTTGACCTGCACTTGGGGTACCGAGCCTGCTTGTGATTTCACGAGTGGGCCTTCTTTCTCTAATCTGGGCCTGTGCTCTGCCGGGTCTGGAATGGATAACGGGAGCCTTTGTTGTGCTGAGTGCAGAGAGGTCTCACTTCTTCAGAGAGAGTGGGCCGATAGCGGTGGGAGAGACGAAGACTTTCTACTGACCTTTGAGATATGGAGACTTTGTCTTTATCTCATGGGAGACCTTCCTTCGGTTGTCAGAGGTCGAGGGCGCCATGAGGGAGGATGTAGGGTAAGGAGAAGGGATTGCTGGAGTCCGTTCCGACGAATTATTTGGCTATCGTTCGAGGTGAGGGGATATCAGTGCGACATATCTGACCGAAGACATTGATCGGCTGATCCGTGTGGGGCGTGACCTCGGCATGTCCTTCATTGGGCCAGACGAGGAACTCAGGGACGTTTTCCGGTCAATTCTGGTCACTCGTACGAGGGTAAAGAGGAGGAACAGAGGAGGGGCGCGGGAGCTCGCTCGTTTACAATGGGGAATGTCCAGCGGGAAAGGGGTGGGGAGACTTAATTTCCTGCCACTTGGTTTCGGGCGGGCCGACTTTGGTGATAATGAAGATGCTATCGTGGAATGTTAGGGGGATTTCTGGTGTCGGTAAAAGGGCAGGGGTTAAGAGGATGATCGCCTCCATCAAGCCGGTAGTAGTTACGCTGCAGGAGACCAAATGGGGGACTTGCGATAGATGGAAAGTGGCCTCGGTGCTAGGGGGAATTTTTGGGGATGGACGGGGGTCGATTCGGAGGGAGCTTCTGGGGGTATTCTGGTTGCTTGGGATATCCGTCACTTTGATAAAGTGAAGGAAGAGGTAGGCCTATACACTGCTGCTGTGGTCCTCCGCCACAAAGTGTCGGGGTGTGAGTGGATGTTTGCGGGTATTTATAGTCCGTCTCGTGATCGGGAACGCCCGAATTTCTGGATGGAGTTGGCTGCTTTGGCGGGCAGATGGGATCTTCCGTTTTGCTTGGAGGGTGACTTTAACGCTATAAGGTGGGGGTGGGAGAAGTTGGGAGGGCCACCAGATGGGGCGGTGATGCGGGACTTCAATACTTTTTTTGCTGATTGGGGTCTGATGGATGTCCCGCTAACTGGCTCGCGGTTCACGTGGTCGAATCTCCAGGAGTTTCCGTCTATGAGTAGGCTTGATCGATTTGTGTGTAGCGGGGAATGGATGGATCTTTACCCGGATGCGCGGCTTGAGTGTTTGGCTAGGGCTGTCTCCGATCATCGTCCCCTTTTGCTCACGTGTGAATCAAGGAGTAAAGGGTCGACTCCGTTTCAGTTTGAGAATATGTGGCTATTAGATGACGGTTTTCGGACTAGGGTGGGGGAGTGTTAATGAGGTGTCTGCTTTCGACCCGCTCGCTTCATCACCAAATTGCGGCGGGTTAAAGATAGGATCAGAACCTGGAACAAGGAGGAGTACGGGATGGTACATATGAAAAAGGACACACTTTTGACAAGGCTCAAAGAACTAGACAATATGGAGGAGTCAAGATGTCTTACGGAGGATGAGCGCCAAGAGAGGTATCTTAAAAAAGTGGAGTTCAGCAACGTCTGCTTGGCGGAAGAGGTGTGCTGGAAGTAGAAGTCCAAGGTGAAATGGCTTCGGGAGGGAGACTCCAACACTAAATTTTTTCATGCGATCGCTAATGCGCGGAACAAGGCTAATTTCTTGGGCCGAATTGTGGTCGATGGGGTTGCTTATACGGAGGAGGAGGGGCTGAGATCAAGTATTGTCAACTACTATCGGGGATTGTATTCGGATGAGGGTTTCTTGAGGCCTGGTTTGAATGGGCTCCCATTTCGGACTATTGCGGTGGAGGACCAGGTGGCGTTAGAGCAGCCTTTCATGGAAGAGGAGGTATGGCGGGTTATTAAATATGGGGCTAAAAACAAAGCCCCGGGGCCGGACGGATTCACTTTGGAATTTTTTAGGTGTTTTTGGGCGTTGCTTAAGGGTGAATTGATGGAGGTGATGAGGGAATTCCACTCCTCTGGGTTCATTGGGCGCAGTCTTAATTCGACGTTTATCACTATCGTGCCCAAGCGAGATGGGGCTGAGGACATTCCTGATTTTCGGCCCCTTAGCCTCACTAACAGCCTTTATAAAATTATTGCCAAGGTCCTGGCCAATCGCCTTAAGCCGGTGATGGATGCCATTATATCAGCAAATCAAGGGGCCTTTGTGGCTGTGCGTCACCTTCTTGACCAGGTGGTCGTTGCACAGGAAACCATAGATTCGGCTCAGCTCTAACGTAGGCCGGCTGCCCTCTGGAAGGTGGACATGGAGAAGGCCTACGATCGGGTTAGCTGGGATTGCCTTGAGTATATGCTCCGCAGGATGGGGTTTGGGAAGACTTGGAGGAAGTGGATGAGGGGCTGTTACACTTCGGCTTGGTTCTCCATCCTTGTCAACGGGTCCCTACTGGTTATTTCAAAAGCTCTCGCGGTCTTCGTCAAGGGGATCCTCTTTCCCCCTTTCTCTTCAACATCGTGGGAGAAGCGTTATCGGGGCTGCTTAACCGGGCCAGGTCTTCCAATATTATAACTGGTATTAAGGTGGGCAATCGTCATATGACGCATCTCTAGTTTGCTGATGATACTTTATTATTCGGTAAGGCCGATGTTCAGGAATTTAAGGCTTTGGCTGATGTTCTTTCTATCTACGAAGCGGTCTCGGGTCAAAGGATCAATTTCGCTAAGTCCGCCATTTCGGGTACTGGTACCGATGAGGATCTCTTAGTTGACCTAGCTATTGCTGTGAATTGTGGGGTGGGGCAGCTGCCAATCCGGTATCTGGGGATGCCCCTGGGGTTGAGGACTCCCAATGCTAGGGATTGGGACCAGGTCGTGCAGAGGTTTGAGCAAAGACTGTCATCTTGGAAAGGCAAGCTGCTTAGCAGTGGTGGTCGTCTCGTGCTGATTAAGTCGGTGCTATCCTCGCTACCTATTTTCTACATGTCCCTATTTAAATGTCCGGCCAAAATCATCAAGCGCCTTGAACAAGTGCAAAGGCTCTTCTTATGGGAGGGATCTGGGATCGCACGTCGTTTTCACCTAGTTAATTGGGCTACCGTTGGTCTGCCTCTCTGATATGGGGGTCCTGGGTATCCGAAACTTGAGGTCGACTAACATTGCCTTGCTCGGTAAGTGGCTTTGGCGGGCTGGGAGGGAGGAGGAGCTGAACAGTTTATGGCATGTGGTGCTGAGCGACAAGTACGGCATCTCCGTTGGGAACTGGGGTATCTCCATGGTCGGTCACCAGCGCTGTTCGGCTTGGTGGAAGGGTATTTGCAGCACGTGGGAGCAGTTTTCCAATGGCTTATGTTTCAGCTGGGGGTGCGGTACTCGCATCCGGTTTTGGGAGGATATATGGCTGGACTGTCAGCCCCTTAAACTTGCCTACCCGGATGTCTTTTCTGTCTCTGTGAATCCTCATGGTACGATCCACGATTTCGTCTCCGAGTCCGATGGAGGGAGACTTTGGACCGTCAATACTAGGAGGCTGTTGAGAGATGAGGAAGTGATCTCGTTTGTCAACCTCATGGAGCTGCTCTATGGTACCCAGCCTAATCGGGAAGGTAGGGATCAGCGCAGATGGAGGGCTGGTACGGAGGGTCTGTTTTCCGTTAAGTCTTACTACGCGGTGCTCTCTTCTCGGCCTTTGATCAGGTTTGTGGCGGCTGGTTTGTGGAAGGAGGCCGTTCCGGCCAAGTTTAAGTTCTTTATGTGGGTCACGCTCAAAGAGAGGATTTTAACGTTGGACCAGCTCATCCGTCGGGGGAAAGATTTACTCAATTGATGCGTTAAGTGTAATGTTGAGGAGGAAACTGCGGCCCATCTTCTGCTTCACTGTAAGGTAGCTCATCAGTTGTGGTGTATCGATGTTAAATCCTTCGGCATGTGTTGGGTGATGTCGGCGTCGCCCCTCTCTCTTTTTTTGATGTGGGATAAGACCCTTGTTCATGGACCGATGTCTGGGTACTAGAGGGTGGCCCCTTTTGCGGTCTTTTGGACCATATGGGGTGAAAGAAACCGTCGAATCTTTGAAGATAAGCGGCGTCCCGTGGGGCTGATCATGAAGCAGGTAAGGGATCTGATGTGGCTCTGGGTTGCTAGGGGGACTGTGGGGTTGGGGGGGATGCTTTTTTGTGGGATCCGGGTTAAGCTCCGGCTGTGTTTGTGTGGTCATTGTTGTCTTCAGCTGTTTTTTCTTTTGGTTGTATCCTGTTGTATTGGGTTTTGTCAGCACCTTGCTGCTTATCAATATATACTTTCTTTACCGATCAAAAAAAAAAAATTAGGGTAGAGACCCAAGTCATAATGTTTATTTAGATTTAATGTTATGTTTCAGTTGCATTATATTGCTTTACTTATTCTTTATGTCACATGCTATATCTCTGTTATTGTTTGATTTTTATGAGATGATTTGAGTTATGGACCTTTTCTATTAGCCTCATCATGTCTGGTCCATACCAGTTTACTTGGTAAACTGACCCATTGTTTGGGATTCCAGGGAGTACAGCTATACATTGAGTGGATGAAGTAGACGCTTCAATGATTGACGGAAATCCAGATCTGAGCGAAGATGGATTTGAAGTTTAGTTTATAGGATTTTCTTTATGCATTAGAAATGATTTTTAGATGTTTAATTCAGATTGTTTTATGAACAAATTCAGGCTAATGATGGATTATGTTTGATTTCAGTTTTATTTAATTTAAGGAGTAACCATACAATTTGGTATAATAGGTTGTTATCTCATAATTTAGTATTGTTCTCATGATGAAGAAAAAAAAAAATTTGCGTGCACTTTTAATAGTTGTTTTTTTTCCGTTGCGTTTATATGCGGATCTTTATGGAATAATTGATTTATTTAAAATCATGGATATATGACGTAGTGTGATGTCTCCAAGTGAGCGCATTGATCCAGTGTGTGAATTTGGGGACGTCACAGTTGGTATCAGAACAGTTTTGCGATCTAAATTTGTGGAGATTGAAACTGATGTTGGAATGGTATTGATTTCAGATGGCCAATTTTCAGAGACAAGGTGATAGGTTAGCAGATGCTGTTACGAGGGCGATCAATGCAGCGAGAGCACCCGTGCCTAGATCGGATGTGGATGAGTTTAGAAAGAACCATCCTAGGACTTTCAATGGAACTGGCGAGGTTATGGAGGCACAAAGGTGGATTAAGCACTTAGAAAAAATATTTGGGATAATGCAGTGCCCCGATGCTTGTAAGGTGAGGCTAGCAACTTACAAATTGGAAGACGCCGCAGACCACTGGTGGAGCCAAGTCAATGATACTACAATTGCAGCAAACCCAGAACATGTTTGGACTTTGGCAGAATTTATGAGAACCTTTAACGATAAATACTATCCGCAGAGTGTTCGTGAGGGTAAGATTACTGAATTTTTGAAGTTAGAACAAGGGAACATGACAATCGATGCCTACGATAGGGCATTCACTGAACTTGGAAGATTTGTGCCGAATATGATAGCTGATGAGACCTTCCGCATTAGGAAGTTTGAGCAGAGACTTAGGCCACATATCAGGTCTCTTGTAGTGGGGCATAGGAGTACTACCTTCAGAGAATTATTGGATAGATGTTATGCTGTAGAGAGAGATGTTAGCCAGACAAATCAAAGGAAAAATTTGGGTCAATTGACTCAAAGTAACAATCAATTTAATGGACGAGATCGAGTCATGGGCAGGCAGAACAATCAATAAGGGAGGAAGTTTACCCCATATGGTAAACCCCAACAGATTCAACAGAAGGGACAGCCAACAGCTATGACAACTCATACGATGATGAAGTCGAAACCGACGTGCGACACATGCGGAAAACAACACTATGATAAATGTTTACGAGGAACGACCGCATGCTACAGCTGCGGGAAAGAAGGGCATAGAGCGGCGGATTGCAAGGAGCCGAAGAAGAATCAGAAAGCACCAATGACGATAACGGCTCATGGACGAGTTTATACCTTATCTGAGATGGATGCTAGAGCCTCCGATGATGTGATTCACGGTACGTTTTTTATAGTTTATCTTCCTTTTATTGCATATAGGAGCTATTCGAATTGTTATATTTAATGTGAATATTTATCTACCTTAGCTTTATAAATCACGCAAATATGAGACATTAATTAAGACACTTAAGAATTCAAGAGAAATTTAAAGTTAGAAATTTTCTTAATTAAGATCGCTTAGCAATAATGAATGTGTGTGTTTGTTTTAGGCCATTTGTTGATTGACGGATGTTTCGCTCACGTACTTATGGATTCGGGAGCTTCACATTCATTTGTTTCTTTGGGTTTTGCTCCACGATTGGAGAAGGAACCTAGCATAATGAGCTTTACCTTGGTTGTCACAACACCTTTGGGAAAAACCGTCATTGCTGATCGGTACTACCCAGATTGCGTTGTTCGAATTGGAGATAACGACCTGAAGGCTGATTTGATTGTTTTAGACTTTGAAAATTTTGACGTTATTCATGGGATGGATTGGTTAGCAGAGTCACGAGCTGTTTTGGATTGTTACGAGAAGAAGGTGATCTTTGCGAAAAGCGACGGATCGATTTTTAAATTCAAGGGCTTGAGAAAAGGAACAGTGCCAACATTATGTGCGATGACGAATTTAGAAGAGAAGAGTGTTCATGTTTCGAAGATACCTATAGTTAGGGAGTTTGCTGATGTATTTCCCAAGGAACTTCCTAGTTTACCGCCTGTTAGAGAAGTGGAGTTTCGAATCGACTTATTATCAGGTACGGCACCAATTTCAAAGACACCATACAGGATGGCACCACTTGAGATGTCTGAGTTGAAGAAGCAACTGGAAGAGTTACAGGGGAAAGGTTTTATACGCTTGAGTTACTCACCATGGGGAGCCCCGGTTTTGTTTGTAAAGAAGAAGGATGGCTCAATGAGACTGTGCATCGATTATAGACAGTTAAATCAAGTGACAGTGAAGAATAAATACCCGTTACCGAGGATTAATGATTTGTTTGACCAGTTAGTAGGTGCTCGATACTTTTCGAAGATTGATTTAAGGTCTGGTTACCATCAGGTGCGAGTACGAGAAAATGATATACAAAAGACAGCTTTTAATACAAGGTATGGACAGTTCGAGTTTTTAGTGATGCCTTTTGGTTTGACAAATGCACCTGCAGTATTTATGGACTTGATGAATAGGGTGTTCAAACCCTTTTTGGACCAATTTGTAGTAGTCTTTGTGGACGACATTTTAGTCTACTCGAAATAAGAGGAGCATGTTACTCACCTACGGATAGTGCTTCGGACACTTTTGGAGCATCAACTTTTTGCCAAGTTGAGCAAGTGTGAGTTTTGGATGACGGAGGTGGCTTTTCTAGGTCATCGGGTTTCTGAGAAAGGAATCACTGTTGATCCTGCGAAGATCGAGGCGATTGTTCAGTGGGTACGACCGAAGAGCGTGACCGAGATTAGAAGTTTTCTTGGTTTAGCAGGGTATTATAGAAGATTTGTAGAAGGTTTTTCAAAGATTTCTGGACCGCTTACAAATTTAATAAGGAAGAAGACGAAATTTGTTTGGTCCGATGAATGCGAGCAGAGTTTTCAAGAGCTAAAAAGAAGATTGACAATCGCACCAATCTTGACGACACCATCAGGTAGTGGAGGTTTTCTTATTTATACAGATGCGTCAAATAAGGGTTTGGGTGGTGTGTTGATGCAGAATGAGAAAGTTATCGCCTATGCTTCAAGGCATTTGAAAGATCATGAGAGGAACTACCCGACACATGACTTAGAACTCGCAGCAATTATTTTCGTGTTGAAGTTATGGAAACATTACCTTTACGGGGAGAAGTTCATCGTATCAATGGACCATCAGAGTTTAAAGTACTTGTTTACGCAGAAGGATCTGAACTTGAGACAGAGGAGGTGGATGGAGACTTTGATAGACTTCAATCCTGAGATTAGGTACCACCCATGGAAGGCTAACGTAGTAGCTGATGCGCTGAGTAGGAATGTTCCAGAGAAGATACTTACACCAAGGGCTTTGTTATCCTACATCGACATTAAGCCAGTACTATTGGATCAATTAGAGGGAAGCAATTAGAAGATTCAGTTCTAGTTCGTTTGAAGGAGTAAAAATGCAGAAGTAACATGTAGAGATGATGGAATAATACTATTCAAGGGAAGATATTGCGTACCAGATGATGCGGAAATGAAGCAACAACTTCTCTACGATGTTGACAGATCAAAATTCGTGAAACACCCTGGAAGTACAAAGATGTATCAAGATATAAAGAAGAATTATTGGTGGCCAAATATGAAGAGAGAGATTGCAGATTATGTGTCAAGATGCCTTGTCAGCAAGTGAAGGCTGAGCACAAGAAACCACCAGGATTATTACAGCCGTTACCTGTACCAGGATGGAAATGGGAGAGCATTGGTATGGATTTTATCATGGGATTGACGAGGACGAAGAGAAGGAACGATTCGGTTTGGGTAGTAGTAGACCGACTGACAAAATCAGCACACTTTATTCCAGTCACGACTACTTTTTCGTCTACGCAACTGGCAGATATCTACATAAGAGAAATTATACGTTTACATGGAGTGCCAACGAGTATTATTTCCGATAGAGATTCCAGGTTTACCTCACGTATGTGGCAGAGTTTTCAGGATGGTATGGGATCAAGATTGGAATATAGTTCAGCTTTTCACCCTCAGACAGATGATCAGACTGAGAAGTTGAATCAAATTTTAGAGGACATGTTAAGAGCATGCGCGCTAGATTTTAAGGGAAGTTGGGATGATCACTTAGCATTAGCAGAGTTTTCGTACAACAACAGTTATCAAGCAACGATTCAAATGTCACCATATGAAGCACTTTACGTATGAGCCGCAAAACACCGTTATCTTTGGGATGAGGTTGAGTAAGAAACCTACTTAGACCACAGATTGTTGAAGACACGGCGACAAGTGCATTAATCGAGAACGTATGAAGACTCCAAAGCGCGAGAAAAGTTACGCGGATAAAGAAAGGAGAGATGCAGAATTTGCTAAGGGAGATTTAGTTTTTATCAAAATATCACCTATCAAAGGCGTGATGAGATTTGGAAAGAAAGGAAAACTAAGTCCGAGGTATGTTGGACCTTTTGAAATATTGAAGAGGATTGGAGAGGCGATCGGATTGATTGCCACCAAAGTTAGCCGGGATGCACAATATTTTTCACATATCAATGTTGAAGAAGTATATCAAGGACTCTTCACATGTAATCGATTTGGAGCCATTGGAAATTGAGAAGGATATGACTATCATTGAGGAACCAATTTCAATTCTATAAAGAAAGTAGAGAACACTGCGTAATAAGAAGATTCCATTGGTCTTGGTTAATTGGAAGCACCACTCACGAGAAGAATCTACTTGGGAGCGCGAGGATGATGAGGAAGGAATATCCACACCTTTTTACTTCAGGTACGATCTAATTTCGAGAACGAAATTTTCAACAAGGAGGGAAGAATGTAATGACCGAGATTTTTCGTTATTTAGTCCTTAATTATTTGCTAGAGTTGTAATTATGATTAGTTTAATTGATTTGATGGATGTAATTAATTTTATGCATGAATGTAATGCGTACTTTATTTTATAATGACTCATGATAATTAATTAATCTAATTAATATACCCTAAAAACCCTTAAATATGTGTTAGTAATAATTGGGGTGCGTTTAGCAATGTTTAATGAACTTTTAAAATATGTTAGTAAATTAGCTAAAGACCCATTAAGTAATTAAAGACCCAATAATTAATTAAAGACCCAATAACTAATTAAAAACCCATTAAGTAATTAAAGACCCAATAACTAATTAAAGACCCATTAAGTAATTAAAGGCCCATAGAATCACTTAAGACCCATCTAGGAAATTCTAAATAGAGTTAGATCTTAAATAGGAAACCTTAAAGCATTCTAAATAGAATTAGATCTTAAATAGGAAACCATAAAGTATTATAAATATAGAGATTAATTTATAGAATTTTTACATAACTCTTATAACTTAATAACCTCATAGAGAAAGAGAGAAAATTCTAAAGAAGAAGATAGAAAATTAGAAGAACCTTAGAGTTTTTGGTTTGAAGGCTTAGAAGAACGCAAGAGGAGCTTACAACGCGACTGGTTTTCGGATTAGTGCTTCGGATTTGATCAAGGGAGAGAAGTTACATAAATATTTTACGCGAAGACTAGAGGTATGGAAAAATCATGTTGAAATTTGCGTGCACTTTTAATAGTTGTTTTTTTTCCGTTGCGTTTATATGCGGATCTTTATGGAATAATTGATTTATTTAAAATCATGGATATATGACGTAGTGTGATGTCTCCAAGTGAGCACATTAATCCGGCGTGTGAATTTGGGAACGTCATAGAAACGGTGTTGGCTTTGTGTGGCTTAGGGTTCCAAAAGTCTAGGGTTTCGGATTTGAAAGGAGACAAATAGGCTGAGGTTTAGAAAAGCAAACACAAATTAAAAGATAGCAAATATAAGAGATCACACAAGTTGAAGACAATAAATCAGAAGATATATGGGAATCACTCCCTTGGTCTCACACCAAACCCATCTCAGGCAAAGATTAGTCAAGCATAAAAGCATTCAATAATCAATCAACTAACTAAAAGTCTTTACAGGCCTCTATATATAGGCCACCAATAATTAAGTTCGAAATAAAAGAGTTCTAATACTAATAAAACACAAAAAAGGAAAGTTTCGCATAAAATTCCGTCTTACGGGCTCGCTCGCGCGAGTTTTATCATCGCTCGATCAAGTTTAAGTGATCGCTCGCGCGATGCTCGCTCGAGCGATTTTAAGTACTCGCTCGAGCGATTTTAAGTACTCGCTCGTGCGAGGGTTCTCTGCGCCGTTCTCCTCACGTGCAGCGTTGCTCTCCTCGCAGTTTGTGTTCGTTCCTCCTTTGAGGCTATGGTACTCGGGCTTCTTCTATGCTTCTTCCGACGCCGATAGAACCGGTGCGGTCCCAATCCAATGTCCATGTAAGTGGCGTCTCTGTCAGAATGACTGGTTCCGAAATATTAAGAGACTGTAAGGGTAAATGTGTAATTTTAGGCTCAAGGAAAGATTCGTACGTCACTCAACCCTGAGGGGAATTTTCATAAAAAGTAAAAAGAAGGATTTAAAATTCATTTTTTATGTGGTCCATATGAAGCCACACGTTGGCATGCATGTGCCTGCATGGATGTGACACGTGTGTGCATGCATGTGTTGCTTGCATGCATGTGCAACATGTGTAAGCATGGTCATGCAATTGGCCAGAAGGGGAGGCGCCCCCATAAATAGGCCAGAAGTAGACCATGTAAGAAGGGTTGAGACACTACAAACACAAGGCCGTATGAGAAGAGGAAGACCAGTGAAGAACTGGATGGAAGTCGTGGGAAGGGATATGAAGGATTGTGAAGTTACAGAGAGCTTAGCACTAATAAGAAATGAGTGGAGAAATAGGACCCACAAAGCCGACCCCAAATACGTGGTATAAGGCTATGATGATGACTGAATTAATTGGATTGTCCAAATTAGGCTTTTAAATTAGGATTTCCGTTTAAATGGACAACTGGGTACATGTGATTTAAAGCAAATTAATCAATTACACAAATAAACTTGTAACCTATAAATTAAGTAGGTGGGAAATATGCTTTCATCAAGTTCCATATTCAAAGATGTGATGATAACCTGAAATGCTGGTGAACAAGCTGCCATGTTCCATGTCTTGAATGGCTTTGATAATAACCTCTCCCGTAACCCAATCTCCCAAAGTGCAATTTCCCCATTGCCAGAACCAACTGTACATGGATAAATCTAAGTTACCAAGAACCTACAACACATGCGAATATAGCCATAATGAAAGAACTGCTAATCCCTTTGCTGTGACACAAAATGTGTCAAGAACATACAGTACCAAGAAGTAATGTCTGGCGAGAAGGGTGAAAATCCAAGCTTGTGACATTGGATCCCTGACTAAAAGTACAAGCTAATGTTCTTGGTAAGTCATCCAGTGACCATGAAGATTGTGGAAGAGGCACTGGATATGTAACCTGAATATAACAGCACAGAACAGTAATCAATAAATTGTATGTAGGACCAAGCTCTGGGAGTTGTGAACATCAGAAATAATGCACAAAGAAATCAGTAATTGTACCCATAAAAAGTAAGAAGCTACATTTCAGAACAATTCACTGAAGATTTTGGGCTAATTATAATCACCTCATCAACTGATTGTGCAGCCGGTCTTAAACGTTTCATTAGTTGTTCAGAATTGGTACCTTGATAATCAACCACTCCTAGAGCATTCGGAGGAGTTCTCGGACGTTTCAAAATCGAAACTGTAAGAAAAGAACGATTGAACATGCTCTTAGCAGCTGAGACATTTAAATCTAGAAATAATTTGCTGTGGCCAGAAAAAGGCCATCATATATGGGTTCAATGATCCACAAAATGTCATCTATTGTCAGGGGTTTTAAAAATAAGAACATTGTTTAAAATTTTTTCCTTCTTTAAACAGGACAAATCAAACTAAAAGTACAAAAAGAAATTCTGCAAAGAAGAGAAAAGATTTGTTAAGAAGGAAAATCAAAGCAAACCTGAATGATTTTCTTCTCAAAAGAACATATTCATTAAGTCCCTTTTCTCCAGTATTAAAACATTGTGCCGACAAAAATCTTGACCAGGAAAATATTAATCGTTATAAGGTTATGTCAGTAATATACTTATTCATTCTCTCTATCTTTGTTCATGTATAATTGTTTGCTCATGTATAATTCTGCTAGGGATTCTTAGTCTCCTATTGAAGATTTTAAAAGCTAGGATAGTCATCTGGATGTTCTACCATAATTGTATTATAAATGCATATGACCCCAGTCAACAATTGAACAAGTAACTCTCTTTACTCTTAATTATGCATCACTTTGAAATCGGTGCCTTATTTAATTGCTTGTAGTATCTACTGTGGATATTTGTTTCTTGTATCATCTTCTTGGAGAAAGAACAGCCACTTCCCCTTGAGGCTGTGATATATTATAACAATATGCTGCTGCTTCTACTTCCTGATAGCATGCAACATATACCCACCAATCCTTTCTTAGAATGACACTACGTAACTGTTGTTTTCCCTTAAAACAGAAAGCATGCACTGGTTGTTTTAATCAAGTATGTAGAGAGGGCTCCGGATAGCAGACGATGATACACCTACGATCAAGGAGAATATATATATATATAACCTCCATAAATGAAGGAGAGGTAGCTGAAACAACCCAATGAAATGACTTTTGTTTTCCATACCAAAACTCTTATGTCGCTCAAAAATCATTTCTCTTCCATGGATATAATAATTGTCAGCTTAGAATATAGATTTAGAGTTAGGTGAAGATTTTAGGGTTTAGGTTTAGTGTTTGTAAGAGACAGAGAAAGAGAGAATAGAGGAGAATAGCTAAACCCACTAACTTTTATATAAAATATGCCCCAATACAATCTACATATCAACATATCACTACACACACACCCATATACGCTAAATGTAGAAACTAATATCTAATATACTAACTAAAGAGAAGCATACCTAATTAAGGTTTATTAGAGAAAGAGAGATGGAGGAAAAAATTGAGAGAGAATAGAGAGAGCATGAGCACTTAAGGACTACATTGTTAATAGAAGATGATAAAAGTTACATAAGGAGGGCTCCTTATATAGAGGAGAAACCATATAAACATATCCCATGACTAATAATGGTGGGACTAAAACATATTATTTACACACATACACTGGCTTAATATGTAAGGACACTCACTGACTATTACTTCTAACACCCCACAACTTAACTTTAACCCTATATGGATTTTCAGGATATCCTGACTTTTTTTTTAATCGCAAACAAAGATTTATTGAAAAGATCAGCATACAAAAGACAGAAACTGGAGCAGCAAGGAGCTGCAACAGAACCCCAACAATCTCACACTCCAACAGACCCAAGCCCGAAGAACAACCCGAAACCAAACTTGGCCTTCCTTCCTCTAGCGAAAGGAAAAGTAGTTTAAAAGCAGGTTCTTCCACACATCCAACACTGTACTCCCTTTACAAAAGTTGCTTAGAATTGAATTCCGGTTCAGTTGGTGTATTTTTGTCCTGATTCAAGGTCGAACTTTGACCTAATAATGTAAGTGTGATGTCATGCTCACATCAGCAATGACATTGGCAAACAGATGATGACGTCAGCTGGAAGATCAAGATGGGCCGGATCTGATACCAAATTAAGTTTGATATTATATAGATTGGGATTTGAGAGTATTAGGCTTGTGATTTCTAGAGGAGAGATGAGAGAGAGAGAGAGGGAAAAGAAAATTAGGATTTTAAGTTGTTCATCCCTCACACTCTTTTCATTATGGTATATACCACTTAAAACAGGATTCCATATGCATCACTAATATTAACCTTTACATGATATAAGGCTAGAAACAACCATACTATACTAGTAACACGCCAATCCTTTTAATGACATTGGTAATTTAATTTTTAAGAAAAATGGTGGTACAATGAAAGTGGGCAATGTTTCTATCGCCTTCCCTCAGCCAAACTGATTTGGATCGTTAGCATAAAAAATCTCCTCTTATCAATCACTTATGCAATATTGAGGTGTGAAAATTCAATCGCAATGGGACATGAATCAGATATGTACTTTCTGTTTCTACACAAATTCTTGAGAACATTAAAAAGAACATTTGTATTTTACATCATTTGTAAACACAATTTAAGGTTGTTATACTAAATATATCTTGAGAAAACCATTCAGATTTAACATCAGTTTATGGTAGGCAATCCAAATATGTTCTGGACATATCCAGCATATCAACATATTTTATGATTGCAAAAATGAAACAACAATGAAAACTGCTAGACAGTCAATAGAAACAGCAATGAAAACAGCTACATTCTCGCCTAACAATCAATGGAGCTGCTAGACAGTCAATAGAAACAACAATGAAAACTGACCTTGATTTGGTAGAAGAGGAATTGATGATGCAGAAACAACAGCAGATTGAACAGGTGAAGAAGCAGTGGCATTCACCATCCAACCTGCTAAAGCGTTAGCATTTCCAGCAGCTGCAGTAGGCGGAAAAGGCTGATTCCAATAAACCATGGAAAATATTCACTGATAAGCATTCTAAAACCAAAAAAAACCTCGAATGAACAATTCAAAATCTCTGAGATGAATGCATACTCCATGCACCCCAAGGGGTGTGTAAGAAACATTTTTGGGGACTGCAGTAAGTGGGACAGTTCCTGGTGTAGAGGCACGAGCACCATGTGGAGGTGCACATGAATGGTCCGTGAATAAGGTTTTGATGTCTGGATTTGGTCTTGGATTCTTACAGAGCTGGTGCTGCCAATTCAAACTGTCAAGAACATTAACCCACATTTCAGCAGACAAACAAACAAATCAGATATGATAGATATGCCCACCAGAAAAAAATAAAAATTGTGGCTATGTTCCAATAGAAGTAAACTCTAGGGGTCTGAAAACCGTAACAACAAGTCTGAAATAATTTGTGAAGCCAAGACTTGAGATTATTTGGCAAAAAGAGAATATGCTACACAGAAATGGCATCCAGCCACTATAGTTCCAACTTCACCTCTGGTTGATTAGAGTTCGCAATCTCGATGATTTTAAAGTGGGAAAAACAAGCTTTTCTCGAAACAGAGGATTCGCTTCTATCAGTTTCTTAAGCTCTATCAGCATAATGCTTCGAGCTGATTTTGTATCGCCATACTTAGATAATTGTTCATTTTCCCTGAACTCAAAGAACAAAAAGAAATCACAATTACGGTTGGCATAGTTCCTGAATTTGATGCAAAAGAAACAATTAGAGATTGTAGGCTTAGCCACAGAAAGGGAATGACTTAAATAAGTTACAGAAAATTTAACGAGTCCATAACAGAGAGGAATCACATCAGTTTCAACTTCAATGTGCATGTACATTTACTACATTTCCATGGTTCAGTTATGCAGTTTATTAAGGAAACAAAAGGTTACGTAAGCATGAAAGATTAATGTTGTTCCAAGGAAGTGCAGGCCATCTTGAAAGAATCCTCTCGTCTAAGTCTAATCTTTGGTGATCATGTTCCATCTCAATGAACATAGCTAATGTGATAACTCCGAAAGTGCACAGGCCATAATAATCACTCCTAAGACTTAGTGAAGTCACAACAGTTTCTTTAGATCCTTCCCAAACTCATATGTAACACCATGAGTATCCCCTTCAGATCCTAGCAACATAGAGAAAGGCTGAACCAAACTCCAAAGGCTGTCATAATAGCTTTTCTTTCTATGGATGTAAAATAAGTTAAACAAAGGATTAATAGAAGAAGAAAGAGCAGAATTTTAATGACAACATAACATCAACATGCCTTGCTATCCCGACTACTGTTAAATAATTAAGATTTCTGGTAATAAGCAATGTAAGAAATGTTGGGATTTTTAACTCTCTTAAGGAAAAAATAAATAACGAAACTCTTTGTTTTAAAATAGAACAAGTTAAAATAAAATAAAAATATTTCATTGCCAAGATCAATCACTATAGAAGATTAAGAACACTTAAGATTGATAACCACCAAACCCTTCCTGATAAGCCTGCAGTCCCCAACTAGTTGATATTTGGGGTTCCTACAAACTTACATGCTTGCTCCTTCACAAGCATACAATAAGAATATGGATCCCTTCTTCTTGGGCTGGTGAATAATTGAAAAACTTAAAGGGGTCATGGGATCTCAGAGTTTATATAGAGTTGCACTCATCAAAAGGTAAGTATATAACCAAAGTTACCAAGCATGCCAAACAAGGTATCTAAATGTGAATTCACTTTTAATCCAAATTAGTTAGAAGAACAACCCTTTCGACACTCCTCCATGAACACATCCCTCAGTATCTTAGTACAGTGCACTTGTACAGGTGGTCTATTATTGGATCTTCCTCTACAAAGAGAAAACGCATCGAATGAAAATTATTGGATCATCATAGCCTCACGATATCATCATCTTTGTTTAAGATCTCTTTAAAGAGATTTGTGTATGATTTGTCTTCGATTTGCTCTTGGGAGAGTTCATGACAGACCTGATGCATTAACGCATGGGACAACCATGCTGATGAATTGATTTAACTCACCTCTAGTTGTGGACAAATCTAAGTTTACATGGAATCATGAAATCATGATCCAATCACACTCATGACCTCCCACACCATGTTACCTTCTCTCTAGATGAGACGCAAGATACTCATAAAAAATAAATATTCATGAAACCTCATTCAATGGATGGAAATAAAAGCCAATACATAAATGAAGGCAAGAATCCAATATCCACATAATATGAAGTTTTGATTTTCAAGGGCACCAAGATCAACAAGAAATAATACTAAAAACAAAAAATTTTCTATGGCCCAACATAAAACAGCTTGCCTCCCATTATGCGAATCATTAAGGCTTACAAGCATCCAGGAGCTTTATAAATAATGATTATTTATGAAGAGAAGATGGAGAGGGCTTTATTGAAGTATGGATACAACAAAGGTAATAGAATGGTACACCAACGGTAATATTAAATGTGTTACTGACTGAGGATTTTTTGGCAAAATTCAAGGTGTAGTGAGAGTGTTAGGCAACTTTTCTTTTGATGAATAACAATTTATTTCTAAGATAAAAAAAGTTAAGCAAACAAGTACAGCCAATAAATGCTGATAAAAAAAATTGTAAAGACAACATTAAATAAAATATATCCAGCGGAGCAAAGATAATAATGAAAGCAGTCCGATAAGAATCATCAACCTAAGGTTGAGGCAAGCACTCCCCAACCAAAAAGAAATCCCTCTACAAGCTCTCTCTTGCTAAAGCATCCACCACCCCGCTCATCTCCCCCTTCACATGGCACTATGAATGGCCATCCCCTTCATCAAATCGCTAGCCTTATCTAAGAGAGAGGCTAAGGCCATGGTCCCTCATTCCTCTTCAATGATAATAATTTCATCCAAACCATCTTTTGAAGAGCCTCAAAACTGACATAAGCTCGGCCTCATTAGAATCTTTAATCCTGATCGGGCTGGAGTAAATTTAAGACAACCTTGGTCTTATCCTCATTGATTCAATCCCGAAAGGTAATCAAATTCGTTCTTCCTTACATAGTTTTTCATTTAAAATATATGAATAAGTTCCTTCCATACAGATCACAAGATAGCCTAAGGAAGAAAGATTCAAAGAGCTTTTCCCTTAGTCCAAAATGGTCCTAACTACCCACCCATGGGTTAAAATCTCTGGAAAATGATACGTATCGTCCAGCCCCAAAACCGATACGTATCGGACAATACGTATCGGTATCGGACGATACATTCCAATGTATCATCTGAAATTTTGAATTTTGTATGAGAGACACCGATACAGTACCTTGAATGTACCGTATCGGTGAGATCCAAAACCAATACGTATTGGTATTGGACTATATTTCCATGCCCCCCCCCAGACAATAAATATAATAAATATAAATAAATAATAACAATAATAAATAAATAAATATCCAAACATCAGATGCGAGATCGCTTTCGAAATAACCCAATCTACGCCATAAACAGATTCAAGAAGAAGCTCCGAGTGGACACAGCTATTAGGCTATGTAGAAAGAGATGGTCTGTTGTCTCTTCATGACTTAACATATGATCCCTTCATTCAACAAAAAAGTGAGAATGAGTCATCCTCTTGTGCTCCAGGCCGGGGACTGGCTATGTGGTCGGTGCCGTAACGTCAACTTCCGGCGGCGATTGGTGTGCCACCGGCACAGCTGCATCACCACCCGATCTCAGGGCAAAATCGTCCCGATTGCGACGTCTTCTGACCAATTTGCGGTGTTTGGTAAGAGGCAGGTTTTCTTGGATGAGTCTCAGGTTCGCGATGTTCATCGGGGGTGGTCTATTACAGCTAAGAACAACAGGTCGGTTAATACTGCGGCGTTATTTTCGGACCACCAGCCCGGTGAATTGTGTCTTGGCGATGGGATTCCGGTCGTGCCTCCGTCGCCTCCGAGGGCCCCGGTGTCTCATCTCGATCCGACCGGTTCGGGGCCTCTCGAAGTCGACGGTACTCGCCTTCGCTCGCTTGCTGCTAATTTACGACATTACTGGGTGGTTTTAGAAGCTCAGAGCGATTTTCTATCTCTTTTATCTATTCACAGATGGGTTAATTACAATTGGATACTATCAGATAGACCTATTGTTTCTACTCTTTCCTCCTCTTCGTTCCTTCTGCGTTTCGGGTCGGAGGATGTTGCTTCGGCATGTTGCCTCAATAAACTGTCTCATTGAGGGTTGTCCGGTGGTTTGTCGGCGATGGGAACCTAACGTGGGAGACTCTCAGCTTCACGAGGAGGAGGGTATTTGGCTACATGTTTTCGGCCTCCCGATCCACGTCTGGTCCCCGGAGATGTTCCGGAGGATTGGGAGCCATTGTGTTCGCTTCATCCGGGTCGATAGGCGATCGGCGGATCTCTGGATTACGTCTCATATTCGGATTCTCGTGGCTGTCGAGCGGATCGAGTGGATCCCTCGGATCATCGACGTCTTAGTTGACGGCCACCGCTGTCAGCTCCTAGTAGAGCTCGCCCGACGTGAGAGGGCGATCTTCAAGCATCAGCTGGTCGATAGGGTGGCAAGGGTTCTACCCTATGGTTCTGGTGTCGTGGAGCCTCCGATAATGGTAGTTCAGCCATTGCTGGACCCAATCCGACATGGACGGGCTTCGTCGGATGGGATATCGGCGGGAGGCGCGGAGAGGTGCTCGACCTCGAACTCTCCGAACGATTTGGGTCCATTCATCTCCCAGGCTTCGCCGGTGGGGGATGGCTTCGTCTTCGGTATCGCTCATACGGGATCGGCAGCGGATCTGGACAAAGGTGCCGGGGAGGTGACGTCAGGTGAGCTTCTGGTTGGTTCCTCTGCGTTTTCCTCTAGATCGACGGCCTTGATAAGTTTGCATGTCGATCCGACCGTCGTACACCTACACAGACAGGAAGTAGGTGAGAACAGGGGCAGGAGGTTGTGTCGGACGAGGTTGGGAGTTGTACCTGGGATCCTATGGAGATCGAGGTGGTCGGCTCCTCTGCGTCAACTGCTGCTCTGCAAGGTTTAAAGCCCCTTAAGTTTTACATAAGAAGGGGAAGGTTGCTACCTCGGGCCGCGAGACGAAATGGGAAGGCGACACGTGGCCTGGCTTCGGAAGTCGCTAGAAGGTCAACGACAGCTCCTTTCGGTTACCTTGACGATTTTGAGGTCTGGCAGGGCTTTATAAAGGATAAAGGGGAAGGGACACGTGGCACCCTATTGGTTACTGCTGTCGGGTCTAGAACTCCTGTTGGGATAGGCGGCCGGGTCAAGTGGGCTACGCGATGCTGCGAAGACCCGATGGGGGTCTCTCGGTTTGAAACTCTTCCACTTCTTGCCTAGTTTACATCGACTGGGTCGATGGCCTCTAGTGGCCCTGGTCCGAGGGGGGTTTTTTCCGGGTTACCGATCCCCATCCCTTTTCGATACTGGAGAGTTGCTCTGCTTTGAGATCTCTAAGTCAGGGGAGGAACCTCACCTGCGACTCGGAGGATTTTTTGCAGGACCATCCTATCCCCGGGGAGGACTTCTTTGATCGGGCGGAGGGCTGCGTGGGAGTTGCTGAGACTGAATTGATGCTACGAGGGGGGACCGAACCCGAAATGGTGGTGGAAATTGACAGGCTCATCGAGGTTGGCCGAAACCTCGGAATGACATTTAAGGGATCCCAGGCGGAGCTATGGAAGGTGTTCGGCTCTGTCATCACCTATCATCAGTTGAGTAAGCGGAAGCGGCGGGGTGGAGCTCGGGAGCTTGCACGGCTGCAGTGGTGAATGTCATATGGGAGGAGAGAGGGGGAATCTTGACGGGTAGCTGTCTATGGGCGGGATATACAATGGTCGATTATGAAGATGCTATCTTGGAATGTTAGAGGCACTAGTGATCAGGGGAAACGGGCAGGGGTTCAGCAGGCGGTCAAGTCTTTCAAACCTGTTGTGATTACTCTTCAAGAAACAAAGTGGGGAAGCTACGATGGTAGGAAGGTGGCTTCTATTTTGGGAATGGGCAGCTGGGACTGGATCGGTGTCGACTCGGTTGGTGCCTCAGGAGGTATTTTGGTGGCTTGGTCGTCGGTTTTGTTTGACAAAATTGATGAGGAGTTGGGAGTTTTTTCGGCCTCGGTGGTGTTGCGGGATAAAGCGTCAGGCAATGTTTGGAGCTTTGCGGGAATTTACGGACCGGCGTCGGATCGAGAGAAGGGGGAAATATGGTTTGAGTTGAACGCCTTAGCTGCCAGGTGGGAGTATCCTCTATGCTTGGCTGGTGATTTCAACGCGATTCGATGGGATTTCGAGAAAAGGGGTGGCCCGGCCAATGTTTGGGTTATGCGTGACTTCAACTCTTTCATCGCGGACTGGGGTTTAGTGGACATCCCGCTGTTGGGGGCCAGGTTCACGTGGTCCAGCCTACGGGAGGTACCGACGCTTAGTCGGCTTGACAGATTTCTCTGTACTAACGAGTGGCTTGATTTTTTTTTTAGAGCCCGTTTGGAAGCCCATGCTCGTGCAATCTTCGATCATCGGCCTATTGTGCTCACGTGCAAGTCCAGGGGTAGGGGTCCGGCCCCTTTTGGGTTTGAAAATATGTGGTTATTGGACGAGGCGTTTCGGGAAAAGGTTCGGGGGTGGTGGGCGAAACCGGTGTCGAATGGGACAGCTGCCTATCGTTTCTTGAATAAGTTGCGCCGGTCTAAGGAAAGAATTAAGATTTGGAACAGGGAGCAGTATGGCAAGGTGCAAGTTAAAAAGGAGGTGTTGCTCGCCAAAATGGAAGCCTTAGATAATTTGGAGGAAATCAGGGACCTTTCCGCGAATGAGAGGGCGACTAGTACTCAAGTAAAGGCAGACTTCAGGGAGATCTGTAGGGCTGAAGAACTCATGTGGAGACAGAAAGTAAAAGTTCGTTGGTTCAAAGAAGGGGATGCGAACATGAAGTCTTTCCATGCTGTTGCGAATGCCCGTAATAAAGCAAAGTTTTTAGGGACTATCACTGTTGATGGGGTGCGTACGCGGGACACGATGAAGTGCGGGACAATATCGTCTACTTTTACCACCGCCTTTACACTGATGAGGGTCTTCTGCGACCGGTGTTGGATGACCTGCATTTCTCTTCTATCTCGGACGACACTAGTAGGGGGCTTGAGGCTTCCTTTACTGAGGATGAAGTGTGGACTGCGATCAGATTTGGTGGCAGTAACAAATCGTCGGCGCCGGATGGGTTTACCATGGAGTTCTACCGTGTGTTCTGGGAGAGTATTAAAGCAGACCTGATGGAGGTTTTCCACGAGTTCCATTCCATAGGTTTTATCGGGAGAGCACTCAACTCTACCTTTCTGACCCTCATTCCCAAGTCGCACGGGGCTAACGACATCTCCTACTACCGTCCGATCAGTCTCATTAACTGTCTACAAGATCATTGAGAAGGTCTTGGCCAACAGGTTAAAGTGGGTTATGGCCACCATCATTACGGATAATCAAGGGGCGTTCGTCCGTGGTAGGCAGCTCCTGGACCTCATCGCTGTGGCAAATGAGACCATTCACTCCGCTTATGAGCTTCGTACACCATCCGTGGTCTGGAAGGTAGATATGGAGAAGGCTTATGACCGGGTCAACTAGGAGAACTTAGATTATGTGATGGGAAGGTTGGGGTTTGGAGATACTTGGAAGAAATGGATGCGTGGGTGTTATTCTTCCCCTTGGTTCTCGGTGCTGATTAATGGGACTGCGGTGGGGTACTTTAAAAACTCCAGGGGCCTCAGGCAGGGTGATCCTCTATCCCCCTTCATTTTTAATATTGTGGGGGAAGCGTTATCTGGGTTAATCGACCGTGCTAGGACGTTGGGTCTGCTTAATGGCATCAGAGTAGGACAGCATGGGAGATGTATTATGCACCTTCAGTACGCGGATGATACGATATTATTTGGGAAGGCTGGGACGTCAGAGATCTATGCTATGGCTGATGTTCTCTCGGTCTACGAAGCGGTGTCGGGTCAACGGGTTAACCTCCTTAAGTCGTCGGTATCGGGGATTAGGGTGGAGGAGGAGATGCTGGTTTCCATGGCTGGGTCGGTTGGGTGCCGCATTGAAGGACTGCCTATCAGATATATGGGATTGCCTCTTGGTGTTAGAAGGCTCACGATTCGTGATTGGCTGCCGGTCGTGCAAAAATTTGAGCTGAGATTGTCGTCTTAGAAAGGCAGGCTGTTGAGTAGCGGGGGTAGGCTGGTATTGATCAAAGCGGTACTTTCGACGATCCTCAATTTTTTCTTATCAATGTTCAGGTGTCCCGCTTCTATTATTGATCGATTGGAACGTATTCAACGGTCCTTTTTGTGGGAAGGGGCAGGTCAGAATAGGCGATACCTTGTAAATTGGGACACTTGCCAGCTGCCTTTCGCTTATGGGGGGATGGGTATTCGGAGTATCAAGCGAAGCAATTTGGCCTTGCTCGGAAAGTGGATTTGGAGAGGGGTAGTTTGTGGTGGCTCGTCCTGCACTATAAATATGGCTTGTCGTCGGGAGGTTGGGGGATACGTTTGTCGACCCAGAGGTCTACCTCGCCGTGGTGGAGAGACATCTCTCGTACTTGGGAGGGTATGGCTGGGTTAGGTTCAGCTGGGGATGCGGGTCTCGCATTCAGTTTTGGGAAGATTCGTGGTTGGATGGGGGTCCGCTTAGTGATTTGTTCCCGCATATCTACGCCCTCTCCCCCAACCCGGGGGGTAGGATTGATGAGTTTGCTTCCCTCACCAACGATAGGATTGTTTGGGAGGTTGTTGTCAGAAGGCGTCTCAGGGACAGTGAGGTGGGGAGCTATGTGGACTTGCTGAATGTGCTTCTTTCGGTGCAGAGGAACAGTCTAAGGACCGATCTACGGTTGTGAAACTTCAATCGAAAGGGGGAGTTCAGCGTCAAAGATCTGTACCAATGGTATTCGCACCGACCGCTCATCAAGTTCGATGGGAGATGGCTGTGGAAGGAATCTACCCCACTAAAGATCAGGTTCTTTGTTTGGACGGTCAGTAAGGAGAAAATTCTTACTAAGGACCAGTTATTTCGTAGGGGGAAGGACGTCTCCACGGTTTGCGTTATGTGCTCCGAGGAGGAGTCGGCGGCACATCTGCTACTTCATTGCCGTGTCACTCATGAGGTGTGGGGAGGCATTCTTAAAGCTTTTGGTCTGGCATGGACGATGCCTCGGTCTCCTTACTTGCTCTTGACCAGCTGGGATGCGGCAACGGTGAAAGAAGGGGATAGGGATGCTTGGAGGGCCACACTGTTCGCGGTGATGTGGTGCCTATGGTGTGAGAGGAATCACAGAATTTTTGAAGACAAGTTCAAACCTGTTCGTGTGGTTCTCAGGGCAGTGTCGGATCTAGTCACGCTTTGGGGTACGAGTGGAGGGAACGGGGGTAACAGATCCAGCTTCCGGTGGGACCCGGGTTAAGGAGGGCTCCCCGAGGGGACTCTTCGGGACTCTTAGGGAGTTTCTCACAGCCCTTGCTGTTTGTGTGTGATTGCTGTTTTTTTTTTATTATTGTGATTGTATACGGCTTCAGCGCCTTGCTGGTTTTTTTATATAATCCATATTACTGATAAAAAAAAAAAAAAACATATGATCCCTTGGTTAGGAATTTGGAATCCTACGTCGAAGATTGTCAACCATAAGGATATGCCACAGTCGATCAAGAGAAGCCTCCACCCTAGGGGGGTAAAGTCTAGCCGAACAGTGTAGCTTAAAAATGAGTTAGTGGTAAGAACATTTTTGACACCCATAACCACACCATCTTGCCCACCTCTTTCTGGTATTGTTGCATCAGCGAGGCAACAATATTAAACCCATCATTGAATTCCTACGAAGGAAGTAGATGGGGAAAAAAACCCTGGAATCAAAGTGTAGATAGCACAAACAATTATAGAAAACTATTACCAAATTCATGGGATGCATAACTAATCTAGGATTTGGATTTCAAATCTTAAACTGTTATTTAGCTCTTAAACTGTCCATGGTCGCATTGTAATTATGAAAAACAATTAAAATTTGTTGGCCGAAATAATTATAAGGTACTTTTAATTTAAGCTTCCAATATAAATATATTTTTTGGATCACCTTTGTCGGATTAAGAACTTCAATCATTGTGGTAATAACGTAAATCGGTGTTGGAAATCCTAACTTCATGTTCAAAGTTCAAACAAAGAAGGTTATTCAAAAAATTTGAAGTCAGAAGGTCTTCTTCTCAAGGTCTATCATGTTCATTAAGATTTTACAACTATCACAGCCTCAACTAATTTTATGATTGTTTTTGACAAATACTACTCAAGGGACTGCCTCCTCTCCCATTTTATTGACAACCCACGTCCTGCTTTAATAGGCCACCTTGGGTCTCTATGTTCTTTATCTTACTATCGTAAATTTTTTCCACTAATCAATGAGGCATTTTACCTCAAGTATTTACATTCGCTTCCTCTTTTATAATAATTTTTCATATCTTGTCACATCTATATGTGACCAGCTTTGCGAGTCTTATTTCTCTACTCATTCTTTTCATCACTACACTCTCTTTATAATTATCTTCTTTACAAAGTCAATGAGGTATTTTACTTCAAGTAACTGTAGTCAAGTTAGGAAAGCTCCATCCCTTATAATGAAACCTCTTTCAATTTTCTTTACAAATTGAGCAGAAGCTCCCACCACCACCAATGGACGTAATTTCTCTACTCACGATTGCTAAGTTGTGAAATCCAAAATACTAAAAGATGAAAGAAATAAGAAAATATCGTTAGGCACCCTAAAACTAGAGCTCTCAGTCTCACTAGTCATAATACTCACTTTTGGTTATAATGAATTTGTAATATTATCATTAAACCGTTTCTTTTTATATTTTTATCCTTTTTAAAAGGCAGCACAAACAGTACCAGAGGCTTTTCTCTTTAAACAAGAAATATTGTAGTCCCTAGATATCATTTGAGAACTCGATGATTTTAATTTTTTTTTTTTTTAAACAATGAACCCCAATGTACAGAACTAAATTTCTGTTCAAACTGAAAATATCCACTTTGATGATAGCAGTACAATTGTCCCATAATGGGATATTCATATAGTGATGGAGTCTCCATCATGTCGGCCATACCACATAGCAGGATACTCATAGCGTAATGGATTTTGCACCCAAGAAGCACTGACTTTGGCAGGACACGCAATCAAAGATAAAAGAGATAGATAGAATTGTAGGCTTTACACCCTTGGCTTCGCACCAAACCTTTCTCGGGAAGAAGATTCACTCTTCGTAGAGGCTCATCTCAAGCACACATAAGCAAAAGCTCTTTTCATTCATAATCAATAATCAATCCTTAATAGAGTGTTTACAATGCCTTTATATAGGCTAAGAAAACCCCAAACGATATAAAGTTCGCAATAAAATAGTCCTTAAATAATAAAAGACTAAAAAAAGCAAATAAAAGAATATTTCTGTCCCTGTGCTCGCTCGAGCGAGGAATTTAACCGCTCGAGCGATGGCTCGCTTAACACTGTTCTCGCGGTTTGTACCCGCCCTCTTCATTTTCAGAACTTCCTTTTCGCCTAGTTTTGATTTCCATTCCGCTTCTTCCGACGTCAGTACACACGAAAAGGTCCATATTCGATGTCTACGATGTCAGCGTCCCCGTCAATTCTCCCGGGTAGAAAAGGCTTCATCACCGATGAAGCAGCGTCGTGATAGCGCTCGAGCATGTCGGGGTCCAAACGTCACACTTCGTCTTCATCTAACCATGAGTTCTCAGAATCCGACTTTCCCAACCACTTGACCAAGTACTTTTGAATTCCACCGTCATGGGTGGATATCGCCATATCATCTAGTATCCCTTCGATCTCATCTCTGCGTTGCTTGTGTGGGGAAGGGAAGGGGTTGCAGGGTGGGGCTGGAATTTGGGCTCGGGGCAGCTTGGAAGGGGTTGTGAGGGGGTGTGGCTGGGGCCAATGAAGGAACCAGGTCCTCCACATTGAATGTAAGTGTACTATATCGGTGGAAGCTGAGAACATATGCATTAGGGACGCTCCTTGCCACAATTTTAAAGGCCAGTATACGGGCTTGAAGTTTCTTTGCGGCTCCCAATGGGAACCGCTCAGGCCTAACCCGAACCATGACGTAATCTCCAACCTGGAATTCCTTGAAGCGCCTGTGCGCATCCGCAGATATTTTGTATTGTTCATTGCTAGCATTAATTCTTTTTCTAATTTCGGCATGCAATTCATGTATATGCTGTGCAAATGAATCGGCTGACTCAGAAACTCGATGGGATGCAGACATAGGAATTAAATCAATGGGTGTTCTAGGCCTATGACCAAGGATGACCTCAAAAGGACTCATACCTAGGGACCTATTGACTAAATTGTTATACGCAAACTCGGCTAAAGGCAAAATAGAATCCCAAGTCCTAGGGTGATCACCAATAAGACAATGGAGAAGATTACCTAAGCTCCTATTAGTGGACTCCGTTTGGCCATCTGTTTGAGGATGATAGGCCGACGAAAAGTGGAGCATGGTACCCATCATGTGCCATAAAGTTTTCCATAAGTAACTGGTAAATCTCACATCTCGATCCGACACAATCGTCTGGGTAAACCATGTAAACGCACAACCTCCCCGAAAAATAATTTGGCTATGTGAGCCGCATCGGAGGTTTTTAAATAGGGTATGAAGTAGGCCATCTTGGAAAAGCGGTCCACCACCACAAAAATAGAATCGTGCTTCCGTTGAGTCTTTGGAAGCCCAAGCACGAAATCCATAGAGACGTCTTGCCACGGGGTGTGCGGCATGGGTAAAGGGGTGTACAAGCCGGTATTTTGTTTGATATGCTTCGCAACTTGGCATGTACGACATTGTTTCACGACCCTAAAGACATCTCTCATAAGGCTAGGCCAATAAAACCTATCCTCAACAAGCGCACTGGTTTTATTGCGCCCAAAATGTCCGGCAATCCCTCCGGCATGTAACTCCCAGATGAGGAAGTCACGCAATGAAGTGCGAGGGATGCACAAACGATTCCCTTTGAACAAATACCCATTCAGCAGGGTATATTCGGAGTTAATGTTGTTCGGATTTTCAAGGAAAGCAGTGTATTCTGCCCCGAAATCTGGGCAATCAGGATAATCTTGCTTCAACTGCTCAAATCCGATGACCTCGGTGCTCATAAACTGCAAAGTCATGACTCGACGACTAAGCGCATCAGCAGCCTTGTTCAACTTTTTCTGGGAAGCAAAGAAACGTAAGGCTTCGTGGTCAGAAAACAACACAAATTCCTGCGGTCTCAGGTAATATTTCCAATACCACAGAGATCGGGCGATCACATAAAACTCCTTGTCATAGGTGGAGTATTTCTGCTTTGCCTCATTGAGTTTCTCACTAAAATAGGCCACAGGGTGGCCTTCTTGGCTCAAGATCCTATGCCTACACCGTCGTCACATGCTACTTGAAGACTTTGGAAAAAATCGGTAGGCGCATGACAAACGAACTATTTTCTCTTTTATCTCGGCAAAGGCCCTCGTAGCGGCTTTGCTCCACATGAACTCCCCTTTTCTCATGCAATCGGTAATGGGAGCCATGAGGGTGCTAAAATTCCGGATGAAGCGACGATAAAACGTGGCCAAACCGTGGAAGCTACGGATTTCATGAATATTCCGAGGTTCAGGCCACTCCACAATGGCCTTAACCTTCGTAGGGTCCGCAACCATCCCGTCTACCGAGACAATGAATCCCAAGAATACAACAGAGTGCTGCATGAAGGTGCACTTCTTGAGATTCGCGTACAACCTCTCTCCCCTCAAGGTCTCGCAAACCAACCTCAGGTGGATAATGTGCTGCTCCTTGTCTGGACCGTAAATCAGGATGTCATCAAAGTATACGACAAGGAATGACCTCAGCACTTGAGTCATGAGCCTCATAAATGTGCTCGGGGCATTAGAAAGCCCAAAAGGCATGACCATCCACTCATAAAGACCGTCTTTGGTCTTAAAGGCGGTTTTCCATTCATCGCCAAGGCGAATACGCACCTGATGGTAGCCACTTTTAAGGTCTATTTTAGAAAAGATAGTGGCTCCAACCATCATGTCAAGCATATCATCAAGCCGCGGTATGGGAAACCGATATTTAACAGTGATCTTATTAATTACTCGGCTATCCACACACATGCGCCATGTACCATCTTTCTTAAGCGTGAGTAATGCTGGTACAGGACACGGGCTCAGACTCTCTTGTATGAACCCCTTTTGAAGGAGCTCACTGACTTGCCGGGTCAACTCGGCATGCTCAACAGGATTCAACTTGTAGTGGGGCAGGTTCAGTAATGTCGATCCGGGAACTAAGTCAATCGCGTGTTGAATGTCACGCATGGGAGGGAGCTCATTAGGTAAGTCTTCAGGGAAGACATCCGTAAATTCAATCAGGATGGGCTCTACCTCCTTGGGGTACTCACAGACTGACTCAGAAGTACTCTCAACAGTAACAACGACATACACAACACTCTCATCTTTCGATGCTCTCTCAAACTCTGAAGGGGTCACAATATTGATGGCCTTGGATTGACCTCCCTTCTTCTCAACTCTGTTGACGGATGGTGCTTTGGGAGCCAAAGGGTTAAGAGTAATTTTCTTTCCCTTGTAATTGAACGTACAAACGTTAGATCGCCCAAAAATGGTCACGTTCAAATCATAGAGCCATGGCCTCCCTAAGATAATGTGGCCCACATCCATCGGCACCACATAGCACCATAAGGTGTCAATGTATGAACCCAACTGTATGGGTACACAACACCTCTGAGATACGGGAATGAATGAGGAGTCAACCCATGCGACTTTGTAAGGTCTCGGGTGGGCTTCAGATGTAAGCCCTAAGCGGGTGACGGTATGTTCTGACACCACATTGGTGCAGCTTCCGCTATCCACAATTACCCTACAACTCTTTGTCCCACATGTGGCAAAGGTGTGGAAGATGTTCTCCCTTCGCCAATCCTCCTTTTCATCCCGTTGAGGCTGTGCAAAGGCACACCTCACAACTAGAGCGCGACCCATGCTATCACCTTCCTCGTCACTAGGTGTGGCATTCGGCTTAAAGACCTCTTCCTCATAAACTCCTTCACTCTCTTCTCCTTCCCCATCAATGAAGAGATTCCTTTGTGGGTCTCTCGTAGGGTATTGGGCGGCAAAGTATCCCAACCCTTGACATTAATAGCATTTGACATGAGACCCATTCTTCGAAGATTCTCCGACTACACCCTTACCTTTGTCAAACCTCACTTTGGTAGATGTGGGTTTGGCATGCGGGTTTCCAACACTAGATTTCACTTCGCCGATACGGAATTGACCAGGGTGAAAATCAGATCGCCTAGTCACCGTCATTTTCAAATATCATTCAAGGTCTTGAACGACAGTGTAACACTCAGCGAGAGTCTCAACAAGGTGGGAGACTAACTCTTTTTGCAAGTCAAGTCTCAATCCGGTACGAAATCTGGATAGAGTAACTTGGGGGTCTTCGGATACCCTAGCTCTCATCATGAACTCTTCAAATTTTCCAATGTAATCCGATACGGGCATACTACCTTGGCGCAGATTTTGCCATTAGTCAAGGAGGCGGTGGTAGTATGAAGAAGGGACGTACTTCTCTGTAAGTCGTTCCTTCATATCCTCCCAATGGGTAATGGGAGTACAACCCGCATTCGTTCTGATGCGTTCAACGTTGACCCAAAAGAGTCAGGCTTGGCCTATGAGCTTCATCTTAGCAAGTCTAACACATCTTTCATCGCTCATGCCAAACTACTCAAAGTGCTGGTCCATATCGGATAACTAGTCGAGGAAGACTTGAGGATCTAGCCTTCCATTGAAAGTCGGGAACTCAACTCGGACATTTTTTAGGAGTCTCCCTTCCGGGTCGTAGTCATCTCCATGATGATCAAACCTATGATTCCGGTTCCGATTATGTTGGTAGCCATTTCATTAAAAACGTGGACCATTACGCTCACGGGGTGGTTCAAAGTACTCATCACCCTCGTCTAACCGATTGACTCGGTCTAACAACCTCTCATTGGATGTTTCGAGAGTCCTTTGGGCTGCCTCTAAGGCAGTCATTCAATCATTGATCGATTTTAGGTCAACCCTCATGCTGTTAAGAGCTTCGGCAATCCCACTCATGTCCATGGTGATATAGTTTACTACTGACGGGCTCTAGAATGGAGTGCAAAATGAACACTTTGGCCAAAACAAAAATAATATGTGATGAAAATTAAAGTGCAATGAATGCAATGTCACACAGTATGCCCTAACCTAGAACCTAGGTCTCTGATACCAAAACTGACGCAGGACGGAACCGTAAACTACGTGAATGATATGATTGATTTTGCCGAAATTAAATTGGAATTAAATTAAACAATAAAACTTACAAAATATAACGAATACCTCAGGTTTTCGTAGTATTCCTTGGGAGAATCACGCATAATTCAGGCAGGGTTCAGTCCGAGCGCTAGATCCGTTAGGTTGCAGCGCAGATCGATCCTAGAGATAGAACTCTAGGTTTTTCCAGATTATGGCGCTCATGATTCAATGATGGGATCACTGATTTTCTCTGAATATCAGGTGTGAAAGATTTAATAACTCTGCTGGGCTCTACGGTTGTTGAATCGAATCGATTCAAGGATTTATGAAATTTAGGGTTTAGGATTTCACAAGAAGATGGTCGATTTAGGGTTATAGAATCACGCAACTAAAGATAAAAGAGATAGATAGATAGAATTGTAGTTTTCACCAAACCCTTCTCGGGAAGAAGATTCACTCTTCGTAGAGGCTCATCTCAAGCACACATAAGCAAAAGCTCTTTTCATTCATAATTAATAATCAATCCTTAATAGAGTGTTTACAATGCCTTTATATAGGCTAAGAAAACCCTAAATGATATAAAACTCGCAATAAAAGAGTCCTAAAATAATAAAAGACTAAGAAAAGCAAATAAAAGAAATTTTTCGCCCCTATGCTCGCTCCAGCGAGGAATTTAACCGCTCGAGCGAGCTTAAGTGGTCACTCGAGCGAGGGCTCGCTCGAGCGAGGAATTTAACCGCTCGAGCGAGGGCTCGCTTAACACTGTTCGCCTCGCGGTTTGTACCCGCCCTCTTCATTTCTAGAACTCCCTTTTCGCCTAGTTTTGATTTCCATTCCGCTTCTTCCGACGTCGGTACACGCGAAAAGGTCCATATCCGATGTCTACGATGTCAGCGTCCCCGTCATTAAGTGTATCAGCTTAGAGATAGGGCAAGGAAAAATAATGAAATAAGAGAGAGTGAGAGAGAGAGAGAGAGAAGGAGAAGGCTTCGGGAGTGGAATGGACCTCACTAGCATTTAGATTAAGTGAAAGACATTACAAAAACACCAAAAGTTGCTACACATACACCACATATACACTACATAAACACCACATACTCACATGTTCCAGCACTCCCCCTCAAGCTGGAGCATGCATATCATGCATTCCCGGCTTGACAGTGATGCCATGAAGAAGCAAAGTGCCAACAGCCTTAGTGAAGATATCGGCCAACTACTGGGAAGAGGACACATCCACAAGCTCCACAATGAGATCCCAAACCTTTTACTCAGACAAAATGAATGTTCACTTCGATATGCTTTGTACGTTCATGTAGCAAAGAGTCGGAAGCAACTTTTTCTACCGCTTCATTGTCACAAAGTTGAGCATAGGGCGACTAATCAGAAAGCCAAGATCAAAAATAAGAGACTAAAGCCAAAGAAGCTCACATGCTTCATGAGCAATCGAGTGATAGTCAGCCTCATCAGTAGATTTGGAAACAACAGGTTGCTTTTTACTCTTCCATGAAACAAGGATACCTCTAAGAAAAGCACAATACCCAAACATAGGTTGATGATTAGTGACAAAGCCAGCCCAATCAGCACCGTTATATCAGAATATATAAAGATGACCATAAGAGTGATAAACAATTCCTCAACCGGGACTGGCTTTAATTAATTTCAAATTGCGATGAACAGCTGCTAAATAAGGAGCACGGGGAGCATGCATAAACTAGCTGACAAAACTGGCAGCAAAAGTGATGTTTAGCCGCATAAGAGTAAGATAGGTCAGCCTACTCACCAGGCGCTGGACTCATGGGGGTCAGATAATAACTCCCTCTCATACTCATGGAGAGAGAACTTAGAATCCACAAGGGAGGAAGTAGGCTTGCATCCAATACATGCATCTCTTAGCAAATCAAGTGCAGATTTTCTTTGTGAAAGGAATGTCTTTTTCCTCGATCTTGCCACCTTCAGGCCAAGAAAATATTTCATGCTACCTAAGTCTTTTACTTCAAAAAACCTTCCAAGTTCCTCTTTTACATGGGATATAAAAGCAATCATCTTCAGTAATCATCACATTGTCATCAATATGCCCCAACAAGATCAATCGGCCGTCAGGACCAGAATGATAGAAAACAATATGCTCTGAGTGGCATCCCTGAAACCCCATACCAAGGATCACTCCACTGAACTGTGGAAACAAAACACGAGGCGACAGTTTCATACTATATATAGACTTCCTGAGCTTACAAACTTTCTCGGTCCCCTTTGAAGTAGGAGGCCTGGCGGAAGATCCATGTAAATCTCCTCAGTAAGATCACCATTCAAAGAGAGAGATATTCACATCAAATTGATACAAGGGCCAATTTTGATTGGCAGCATTGGAGATGAGAACACGCACTAAGGTCAACTTAGCCACAAGTGCGAACATGACATCATAATCAATCCCGTAAGCCTGAATATATCTTGCGCTACAAGATGAGCCTTATATCGAGCCATACTGCCATCAAGATTATGTTTGACATCAAAAACTCATTTTCATGCCACAGTTTTCTTGTCAGGCAGAAGGGTGACCATTGGTCAAGTATGATTACTCTCAAAAGCATTCATCTCATCAACCATGGTAGCCTTCCATGCAGGATGAGAAAGAGCAGTATGGACCATGAGTGGGTGATGGGGACATCCGATTCAAGCAACCGCTCATAACATATCGGAGGCGAAAGAAGAACATCAAAGTAAGCAGAAAGAAGAAAAGTAACTTATTGACAGAAGAGTAACTTTTAATCCCGCCACTTTTATGTTTGGCCTATTTTGAAGTGTCAAACGAAGTCGGATTGATACGAAATTGGTCATATTTGAAAGCTTATCGAAGTAGCTTTCCAACGAGCCAAAATTTGAGCAATTCTGACAAATATTAAAGAAGTTATGGTCAATTTTCGGAAGCTGGACATAAAGTAACGAATTTCAAGAATCCTAATTGAATTAGGATTAGTATCTTTTATTATTTTATTTTAGAAAGTAAGAGTTGTTTCTTTTATTAGAAATAAGATTAATTTTCTTATTATTTTAGAAGAATTGGGATATTTCTTTTATTTGAATTAGGAATTAAAGTTATAATAGGATTTATAATTTTATGTATTGGATAGCCTATTTAAAGGCTTGTAAACACTTTTATTATAACTTTTTGGTTAAGGAAAATTGCTTATGCAAAATTGAAAGTTCTAAACTTTCGTGAGGGTGTGATTCTCTCAAAACGGAGAGCGATTCTTCGATTCCCGGTTGCGGTTTGGTGCGAGGCCAACTCTTCTTTCATCTCTATCTTCTTTAGATCTACGGTTTGCGTAAGTAGCGTAATCCTAATTATTTTATTGATCTCATAAAAGCCCTAAATCAATATTTGTTCATCATTAATTTTATTAGCTTTTTATTTTCATTTGGAACCGAGAGAACCCGCTTGCGAGTTCATTCGACGCCCTAAAACTATCGGAGATCTAGCCACTCATAAGAACCCTAGTCTTCTAGATCCGCGATAGGGAACGTACACGAAAATAACGCTATTTTTTGCCGAAATTAAATCACCTAATTGAATTTCTATAATTTTTTGTGGTAATTTGTTATGAGAAATTATTATTTTTAATTGATTAAATTAATTTTAATCCTAATCTCAGCCCTAGCATTGCATTTAGTAAGTTCCCGCATCAAATTGGTATCAGAGCGTCAGTTTAGTTTAGGGTTTTAGTGCTCATATAAGTTTTAGCGTTTATTTTATTTTTTAGTTTTTAAAAAAAAAATAAAAAAATTAAATAATAATAATAAATTTTTTTTTAAAAAATCAGAAAACGTCTAGCTTTTGTCTGAAATTTTTTGTCTGAAAAGTTTCGTCTGGCTTTTGTCTGTAATGTTTGTCTAGCTTTTGTCTGAAAATTTCCGTCTGGCTTTTGTCTGTTTTTTTTTTTTAAAGCTTTGTCTGAATTTTTTTTAGTCTGGTCTTTGTCTAAATTTCCTTACATCATCATGGATCCCAATAAGTTAGAAGCTCTGATTAGAGACCTGACTGCCCAGATGGATGAACACCACAATCAGGTGCAACAACAGTTGCAAGACCTACAAATCCGGCATAAAACTTTAGAAACCCGCATGGAAGAAATCAATGAGCTCATCGCCGAAAACCCCAATAGAGTCCACACCCATGAACGTAGGAGGGAAGTTCCTCATCATCGCGAAATCCACACCAAACAAGACGATAAAATCATGAAATCAGTAAAAATGGACGCCCCTAATTTTGATGGGAAAAGACAACCTAAAGTCTTTCTCGAGTGGGTCACCGGTATGGAAAACTACTTCGAGTGGTATGCCATGTCCAAAGAGCGAAAGGTCCGCTTTGCAAAGGTCAAGCTTACAGGCCAAGCTCGACTTTATTGGATGGGTCTAGAGCGCCGAAGACAATCCAACGGTCTTACTCCCATTTCCACTTAGGAAGAGATGAAGGACTAGTTGAGCGATAAATATATTCCTCTATCCTACGAGGAATGCATTCTTGATCAGTGACATTCATTGCGTCAAGGAAATTCATCGGTCACTGAATACACCGATAAGTTCGAAGAACTAAAGACTCAAGCCGATGTGACTAAACCGGAAAAGGTTACCCTATCCCAATTTCGAATGGGCCTTCGCCTGCAAAGGGAACTTATTCCGTACCCTGTTGATAATCTAGACGAATGTTTCTCTAGAGTCGAAGAGCTAGAGCATACCTCAAAACTAGTACTCCATCTAGTTATAAGTCTAGTTATCGGTCCAATGCACCTGAGTCAAAGCCCAACATTAGTGCCCCGTCTGCTAGGTCCAACCACGTTACTACACCGGTAACTCGAGTCGATAAGGGTCAGAGTCCAATGCTCGAAGGCCCTAAGAGTGGTGGTCAAAATAAATGTTATAAACGTCACGGCATCGGGCATTTTGCAGCACAATATCTCAAAATTTGTTCATAGCTGAGGACACCGAAAATGAGCATGATGAAGGTATTGTTGAAGTTTACGAGCCTGAGTTGTTCCCTAGTGATGAAGAAGATTGTGTAGGGGAGCGAACAATAGCATGTCTTAGGGATGTCTCCTATCCCGTTGGGGAGGATAATACCTCGCGGGTTCTTGTAGTTAGATGTGCTCTAGCCCAATCAAAGGAGAGTAATGATTGACGACGGGATAATATCTTTTATATTATAGCCACGTGTGGGATGAAAGCCTGTCGAGTCCTTGTTGACAGTGGAAGTTGTACTAATGTGGTTTCTGAAAGTATAGTTTCTCATTTGGGGCTCACGCCCGTAGCTCACCCACGACCCTATAAGATTGTTTGGGTTAATTCATCATCCATCCCTATTTCACAAAGGTGTCAGGTTCCTATACAATTTGGATCGTATAAGGACACCTTGTAGTGCGATGTTGTGCCCATGGATGTGGGGCATATCATCCTCGAGAGGCCTTGGTTGTATGACATGGATGTTACACTACTTGGTCGATCGAACGTGTGTTCCTTCATTCACAAAGGTCAGAAAATACAACTCAATCCGTTACCTCCAAAGGCACCCACAGTGAAGTCGACAAAGTCAAGTGATAAAGGCCTATTAGAGAGAGAAGACATCTAAGGCCGTTCACATCGTTAGCCCTCTTAAGTTTGAACGAGGTGCTAAGACAGAAGGCATCGTCTATGTCCTTGTCACAGTTGAAAAGTCTAAAGAATCAGGCGTTGAGGTTCCAAAAGAGGTCAAACCAATCTTGAGTGAGTTTGCGGATGTCTTTCCCGAAGACTTTTCAAATGAATTACCACCTCTACGGGACATCCAACACGCCATCGAGTTAGTCCCTGAAGCTACCTTACCCAACTTGCCCCACTATCGTATGAATCCATCCGAACACTCGAAGTTAAAAAGGCAAGTTGATGGACTTCTCCAAAAGGGATCCATAAAGGAAAGCTTGAGTCCCTGTGTCGTGCTAGCGCTGCTCACACCCAAGAAAGACGGAACTTGGAGGATGTGTATGGATAGTCGCGCGATTAACAAGATCACAGTCAAGTATCGGTTCCCGATACCAAGATTAGACGATATGTTAGACATGATGGTAGGTGCCACAATTTTTTTGAAGATCGATTTGAAGAGTGGGTCCCATCAAATCCGAGTTCGTCTCGGGGACGAATGGAAAACTGCCTTCAAAACCAAAGATGGTTTGTACGAATGGTTTGTCATGCCTTTTGGGCTTTCGAACGCCCCGAGTACATTTATGCATATCATGACGCAAGTGTTACGGCCTTTCATTGACAAGTTCCTTGTTTATTTTAATGACATCCTCATCTACAGCCACAACAAGGAACAACACTTGGACCATTTAAGGCAAGTTTGTGTGACTCTCCGAGGAGAAAAGTTGTACGCGAACCTGAACAAGTGCATGATCATGTCACATCGCGTTGTCATCTTAGGGTTCGTCGTGACCTCTGATGGAATGACTGCAGACCTCGAAAAGGTCAAAGCTATCGTTGAATGGCCCAAACCTCGGAACATTCACGAAGTTCGTAGCTTTCATGGTTTAGCCACGTTCTACAAGCGGTTCATCCATAACTTCAATACAATAACTTCCCCTATCACCGATTGCATCATAAAGGGGGAGTTTAAATGGACGCCTGTTGCAGCTAAGGCTTTCAAGGAGATTAAGTCTCGAATGACGGAAGCTCTTGTCATGCGCCTTTCCGACTTCTGTAAGGTCTTCGAAGTTGCTTGTGATGCGTCAGGCGTAGGTATCGGTGGAGTATTGAGCCAAGAGGGCCATCCAATAGCTTATTTCAGTGAACAGCAAAATGAGGCCAGGCAGAAGTACTCGACTTACGATAAAGAATTCTATGCGGTAGTCCAATCCCTTAAATATTGGAAGCACTATCTACTACCACATGAATTCATCTTGTTCTCGGACCACGAAGCCCTGCGATTTTTTAATTCTTAAAAAAAGTTGAACCCACGACATGCGAAATGGGTTGAACTTCAAGGGTTTACCTTTGTACTTAAACATAGGGCCGGTGTGGAGAATCGAGTGGCTGACACACTTAGTCGTAGAATGGCGACGTTGCACTCATTAAGCGTTGAGGTAACTGGATTCGAACGCCTCATGGAGGATTACTCCACATGTCCGGATTTTGGCGAAGAGTATGCCTCACTTGTGAATGGACAACCTGTCAGAGGGAGTAAATATACCCTACAGGGTGGGTATTTATTCTTGAAACACCGATTGTGTATTCCCCGCACTTCTTTGCGAAACTTTCTCGTTTGGGAATTACATGCCGGAGGGGTTGCTGGTCATTTTGGTCGCAATAAAACTGTCGCTTTGGTTGAAGACCGATTCTATTAGCCCAATCTCACCAAAGATGTTGCCAAAATTATCAGTCAGTGTCGTGTTTGCCAGTTGGCAAAGCAAAAGAGGCAAAACAAGGGATTGTATACACCTTTACCAGTACCACACACCCCGTGGCAAGACCTATCGATGGACTTCGTGTTAGGCCTCCCTAAAACCTTCTGAAAGCACGATTCGGTGTTCGTTGTTATGGACCGTTTCTCTAAGATGGCCCACTTCATTGCGTGTGCGAAGACCTCCGATGCTAGTCACATTGCTACCCTATTCTTTAATGAGGTCGTTCGTCTACACGGTTTGCCTAAGACGATAGTGTCTGACCGTGACGTTAAATTTGTCAGTTATTTTTGAAAGACACTATGGCACAAAATGGGGACCCGACTACAATTTTCATCTTCTTATCATCCTCAAACTGACGGGCAAACCGAGGTTGTCAATAGGAGTTTAGGAAATCTATTCAGGTGTCTAGTGGGCGAGCACATTAGGAGTTGGGATTCCATCTTACCTGTCGTTGAGTTTGCATATAACAATTCGGTTAATAGAACCACAGGCATGAGTCCGTTCCAAATTGTGCATGGGTATAAACCTAGGACACCAGTAGATCTCATTCTAGTGTCCATTCATCATCGGTCATCAGAGTCTGCATCCACATTTGCGCATTGCATTCATGAGTTGCATGCTGAGATTAAGAAAAGAATTAATTTAAAGAATGAGAAACACAAGTTCTCTGTAGATTCTCATAGACGGTTCAAAGAATTCCAAGAGGGTGATTTTGTGATGGTTCGAAATAGACCCGAGCGTTTCCCGGAAGGAGTTGCAAAGAAGTTATAAGCTCGTGGTGCTGGACCCTACCAGATTTTGAAGCGTGCCGGTTCTAATGCTTACATCTTAGATCTTCCGCCAGAATTGAGGATTAGCACGACTTTTAATGTGGAGGACTTTGTTCCATTCCATGGCCCTTCAACCATCCCTGCCAACCACTTTGAGCCTTTTACATCCGATGATCCAATTATTCCTCTTCCTACACCGTTACCCCCACCTACTCGGCAAATCCGTGAGATAATCAAAGATGTGTTGGAAGATCAGATTGTGTCCACCAACCACGGGGGACTTCAGAAGTACTTGGTCAAGTAGAAGAACAAGGCCGACACAGAAAATACTTAGATTACACAGGAGGAATTTCAACAACTTGATCCAGATCTTTTGGACCGTTATCACAACCAGCATTCATCGGGGATGAATCCGTCTAACCCGGGGAGAGTTGATGGGGACATCCGATTCAAGCAACCGCCCATAACATATCGGAGGCGAAAGAAGAACATCAAAGTAATCAGAAAGAAGAAAAGTAACTTATCGACAGAAGAGTAATTTTTAATCCCGTCACTTTTATGTTTGGCCTATTTTGAAGTGTCAAACGAAGTCGGATTGATACGAAATTGGTCATATTTGAAAGCCTATCGAAGTAGTTTTCCAACGAGCCAAAATTTGAGCAATTCCGACAAGTATTGAAAAAGTTATGGTCAGTTTTCGGAAGCTGGACATAAAGTGACGAATTTCAAGAATCCTAATTGAATTAGGATTAGTATCTTTTATTATTTTATTTTAGAAAGTAAGAGTTGTTTCTTTTATTAGAAATAAGATTAGTTTCCTTATTGTTTTAGAAGAATTAGGATATTTCTTTTATTTGAATTAGAAATTAGAGTTATAATAGGATTTCTAATTTTATGCATTGGCTAGCCTATTTAAAGGCTTGTAAACACTTTTATTATAACTTTTTTGTTAAGGAAAATTGTTTATGCAAAATTGAGAGTTTCAAACTTTCCTGAGGGTGTGATTCTCTCAAAACGGAGAGCGATTCTTCGATCCCCGCTTGCGGTTTGGTGCGAGGCCAACTCTTCTTCCATCTCTATCTTCTTTAGATCTACGATTTGCGTAAATAGCGTAATCCTAATTATTTTATTGATCTCATAAAAGCCCTAAATCAATATTTGTTCATCATTAATTTTATTAGTCTTTTATTTTCATTTGGAACCGAGAAAACCCACTTGCGAGTTCGTTCGACGCCCTAAAACTATCGAAGATCTAGCCGTTCATAAGAACCTTAGTCTTCTAAATCCACGATAGGGAACGTACACGAAAGTAACGCTATTTTGGGCCGAAATTAAATCACCTAATTGAATTTCTAGAATTTTTCATGGTAATTTGTTATGAGAAATTCCCTGGCATTGCATTTAGTAAGTTCCCGCATCAGTGGGATAGTAACAGTATAAATCTCAGAGAGACAAGCCTTGTAAGAAGAAGACACAACCTGATAACAAACAAGCTTAGAAAGAGGATATGAGGTAACACATTAATTTCCCCCCCCTCCCCCCTCCTCTCTAAGAGCAATAGGAAAGTCGAGATCAGAGATGGTAGGTGTGTGGGAATGCGAGGCGTGGGGGAATACACTACAAAATTAGTGGAAGGGTACGAGGGATAGAACTCTCAGCTGGATCTACCTGCATATAGGGCTGAAGAAGCAGGCTGCCTGACAGAGGATGTCCCATGCTCATGTATGCAAAAACATACGTGTGAAACTGCCTGTCACTATAACAGAGACCTCGTAGGTGCAGGATTATGAACAAACTGTGGTGGTGAAGGCTGGAGGGAAGCAGCAATAAGTGAAGTGGTGGAAGCAAGAACTATGAGAGGAGTAGGAGTGACAGGTCCAGACCTAGGAGGAGATTCAGACTAACGAAGGGGAAAAATAGGGAACATGCTCAAAAAAAGTCACATCCAATGAAGTAAAAATTGACGTGCTTTGGGATCAAAACACTGATATCCCTTAGAAACACTTGTCCAGCAAAACTGCATTTAATAGAGCGGTCATCAAGTTTATATCTATTTAGATTAAGGTCATGAACAAAGCAAGAGCACCCAAAAAATCTAAGTTCAATAGGAAAGCTGGGATAATTAGGACATAAGACAAAATGCAGGGTGTGACCGCCAAGAATTCTAGGAGTACGATTGATCAAGAAACAGGAGGTAAGGCCATTGACCAATAGGTCTTAGGCACACGCATACCCCTCAACAAAGACCTTGTGACTCCAATTACATGCCTATGTTTGCATTCTGAAACTTCATTTTGTTGAGGAATATATGGACATGAAAATTGATGCACAATTCCTTGATCTTGAAAATATTGAGAGAAAGAATAAGAAGTGTACCCCCCCCCCCCCCCCCAAACCCAGCCCAATTATCATAACGAAAAGGTTTAATAGAGGTACGATACTGAGTCTGAACCATGGAATGAAACTTTTGAAATTTGGAGAATACTTTAGCTTTCAATTTCATGAGGTGGACCCAAGTAACACTGGTGTAGTCATCGATAAAAATCACATAATAGCGAAATACTTCAAGAGAAGTTATAGGAGATGGTGCAGGAAGGATAAACATTTTTAACTTGTTTAGATAGGGCACAAATCTCACATTCAAATTTAGAAGAGATGCAGACATTTTAAGAACTAGGAATCAAAGAGCACAAAGTCTTAATCCGAAATGTCCTAATTTGACATGCTACAAAGAAAAGTTATCTAGACTGGCATTGATGGGAAAAGAAAAACCTGATAAAAAATTAGGTGAAGAATCCTTAGTAACAGTAGAGGCTGATGAGCACTTATGTTCAACAACAAATAGTATAGTCCCCCTCTTTCTATGCCCTTACCAACAGTTCACCTAGTAGTTAGATCCTTCATAATACAATGAGAGGGGTAAAAGATAATAGAAGAAATTAAATTTTTTGTAAGACTACTAACAAACAACAGGTTAGTAGATAGATGAGGAACATGGAGCACATGAGACAAAGAGAGCGACAAAGATACTGGAATGGTTCCGACTAATACACAGGAATAGAGGAACCATCTATGAATCTACCACAGACCCTGAGAAGATGACGACGAAGAAGCAGAAGAACAAGAAGACTAGCCCTGAGTCTCCAGTCATATGGTTAGTATCCCGAAGTTAATCACCCAGTATGAAGATGGCGTAAAGGTGGCTGCCATGACAAATGTAACATGAGGAGATGTAACGGAGGTAACACGAGAATCAATAGGCACTGAACTGAACTTTGAATCGGATACACCTGTTGATGAAGCCATTAGAACCAAAAACACCACAACACAAATCAGTCTTCAAACCAAGAGCAACGGCCCAATTCCAATACGAGTATTTCACAACATACCACTAATTCTGGCATAAACTGTGTAGCCACAGGAAGTAGAACTGACCATATCACACACACGCCATATGCAAATTTGAGCAAACATATACTCCAACAACTGCTCACTCAAATCTGACAAGTAAATCCTCAGTAGGAGACCACCAAAAAAAACTCCAACCAGCACAAGGTCAGAATGCTTTCATGCACATCCTTATCAAAAAAAATGTTCAAATATGTCACATCCATTGATCTAAATTGATGCGGGACAACGACCTTAAAATGCGGAATATGATTTAATAAAGATTTGCCGAAATTAAATAAATTAATTCAAGTTTAATCGCAAAATTATCTTTGATACCGTAGGGTTTGCAGAATTCTGATGGGTAGATCACAAGAGATCCAGATAGGGTCCAATCCGATGTGCAAGTACTTTAGAGTCGAGGTGAGATCGGCCTAGAGATAGTACTCTAGCTTTTCTAGGGTTAGGCGCTCGTCTTCGGTCCGATGTAGATTCACGGATTCCAAATTGGGTAGTAGAATGGAATTAGGGTTTGGTTTAGAGAAGCATGCAGAGATTTAGAGATATCAAATATAAGCAAGCCACACAAATCAACAACAACAATAAGGAAAATATAGGGAATCACTCCTCTCACACCAAACTCATCTCAGGCAAAGACTACTCAAGCATAAAAGCATTCAATAATCAATCAACTAACTATATTGTTCGTCTTAATGACCTTATATAGGAGGTCTTACAATAAAAGAAAACCCTAAAACGAATATTAAATAAAGACAAATAAACCCTTGAAGTAAAAGTTCGAAACTCAACTTCTAAAACAACCCGACATGATTTCGATTGATCAAAATTGAAAATCATTCCATCGAATTTGAATTTCGTTCGATCGAAATTGAAAATCATTCGATCGAAATTGAATTTCATTCGATCGCAATTTCGATCGATCAAAACTGAAAATCGTTCGTTCAAAATTAAAATTCGATCAATCGAAATTGAAAATCGTTCGACCGAAATTCTCAAATACTTAAAATATCGCCGTTGGCATTTCGATCAATCGATTTTTTCTGTGCTCCTTCAATTTCCAGAATTTCATCTTTCGCCTCTTTCGCCTAGTTTTGATTTCCATTCCGCTTCTTTCTACGCCGGTAGAAACGATGCGGTCCGAATCCAATGTCCATGTATGTGGCGTCCCCGTCATAAATCCAGAGGAAATATGCAGATATATATCCCCAGAGATGTAGGAGCAAAACTATCCAGATATGTAAGAGCAAAGCTCAGTAACAAAGAAGGAATTCCTCAGAAAACATGATCACACAAAAAATTACAGACGTAACGATAAGGCCTTCACACGAGATTCATCATGTTTAAAACTCCATTAACCTTTATAAAGTCTGATTTGTTGTTTTGGCTCTAACTTAATAGAGCTCACTCGAGCGGGAACCAAATCTGCTTGAGCAAGGTGGGTCACCCAAAAGGGCCAACCTACTGGTGTAAGTCGCTCAAGCAACTTTGGTACTAGTTAGAGCGACCAGTGCACCATTTCAAAGGGGGATTTCTCTGGTCTAAGTCGCTTGAGCGACCTTGGTTCCCACTCGACCGACCCAGTGGCGACCAGTTGCATCAATACTCTATAATTAGGAGTTTACTTAGTTTAGAAGTTCACTTTTGGGTCTTCGATATAAGGGGAAAGTCTTAGATGAATTAAGGTGTTGAGATTACTTTGTAAAGATTTGGTAAACTTAGATAGGGTTTTTGTGAAGAGTTTTGGTGATGTCTTGAGTGTTTTTGTATTCTTGTGAAATCATCAATATAGAGAATCATCGCTGCCCGTGGCCGTAGGCAAATTGTCGAACCATGTAAATATTGTCTCTTGTGTGATTTGCTTGATTTTCTCTTATTTTTCATTTTTATTTGATCGTTCATCTTCATATCGTTGGTTTATTAGTGAGCTTTCATGCAACAAATTGGTATCAGAGTGTTAGGTTTATGTTCTACAATCGGAGTGTCGAACCATGTAAATATTGTCTCTTGTGTGATTTGCTTAATTTTCTCTTATTTTGCGTTCTTATTTGATCGTTCATCTTCATATCGTTGGTTTATTAGTGAGCTTTCACGCAACAAATTGGTATCAGAGTGTTAGGTTTATGTTCTACAATCAGAGTTGGCATCGAAGTCCGCAAAAGTTTCGAACGCGAGGTTCAAGGTTGAGAAATTCGATAGGATGATTATGTTTGGATTGTGGCAAGTACAAGTCCAGGATATCTTGATTCAACAAGGGCTGCACAAGGCGTCGAAAGGGCTTAAGGGTAAGTCGGCGGACATGTCTGATGGTGATTGAGAAGAATTCAAACTTCAAGCGTGTAGTACGATTCGCCTATGTCTAACGAAGGAGATTATGTATAACATAATGCTGAAGAACTCGACGGTAGCATTGTGGGCCAAATTGGAGAGTCTCTACATGACGAAATCTCTTACGATTTGTCCGTATCTCAAGAAGCAACTGTACAAGTTGCACATGAAGGAAGGTACTCCTCTCAACAAACATCTTAATGAATTCAATAGAATTATATCTGAATTATTAAATATTGGAGAAGAGGTTAAGGATGAAGATAAAATATTATTGCTTTTGTCCTTCCCGATTTCTATAAGCACCTAGTTACTACGTTGCTGTATGGGAATGCGACTATTGAACTGGAGTCGGTTACAACAACACTGCTTTGTAACGACATGAGGAAGAAAAGTTCGGATAGCGATATACAAGCAGATGGCTTATTTATTAGGGGAGATCAGAGGACCGTAAATCTGAAAAGAGTAGATCAAAGTTCAGATCTAAATCCGAAAACAGAAAGATTGTAGAATGCTACAGGTGTCACGAGAAGGGTCACATTAGGAAGCATTGTCCTCAATTGCAGGCTAAGAGGAACGATGCCCAAGATAAGAAGCAGAAAGAAATTGTTGATGAGGCCTGAGTAGCCGAACAAGCTCTGGATGATTATGGGAACGTTTTGTAAGTGATTTCTGAAAAACACTCAGAATGCTTGGATACTTGATTCAAGGTGTGCTCCTACCACATGTGTCCAAATAAAGACTGGTTCACATCTTATACAGAGGTGGATGGTGGAACGCTTCTGATGGGTAACAATATGGCCTGCAAAATCGTTGGTAAAGGAAGCATCAGAATAAAGATGCACGATAAGGTTGTTAGAACATTGGCTGATGTACGCCATGCTCCCTAAAAAAGAACCTCATATCACTCGGTACATTGATTAGACTCCAATGGGATCAGGTTTACAGCTCAAGGTAGAGTTTTGAAGGTGACTAAGGGATCTCTAGTTGTGATGAAAGCGGGGAAGGGGAAGGTTGGAAATCTTTACTTTCTATCAGGGACTACAGTGACAAGGGGAGCGGCAGTATCTACATCAGATGATAGCAGTTTGTCCTCTACATAGTTATGGCACATGCGACTTCGGCACATGTCAGAGAGAGTGATGAAAGAATTGAGCAAACATGGCTTGTTGAAGGGTGTAAACGCTGGCAAGGTTGACTTTTGTGAGCATTGTGTCTTTAGGAAACAGTGCAAGGTTAAATTCAATACAACGGTTCACATTACAAAAGACACATTGGACTACATACATTCAGACATATGAAGACCTTCAAAGGTCCTTCTAGAGGTATTGTTAGATACTTTGTTTCCTTCATCAATGATTACTCTCGTTATGTATGGATCAACATGATAAAGAGTAAGGATGAGGTGTTAAAAATCTTTAAGAGGTGGAAGATCCTGTTTAAGAACCAGACTGGAAGGAAGGTCAAGCGGTTGAAAATCGATAATGGTGGTGAATACACCAGTGGACAGTTCTAGGAGTTATGTGAAGAGAACAATATTGTTAGGCACTTCTAAATGAGGAATACATTGTAACCAAACAGGATAGCAGAACGCATGAATAGAACTCTACTCGAAAAAGCGAGATGTATGTTATCCAATGCAGGATTGGGTAGAGAGTTCTAGGCTGAGGCAGTCAGTACGGCATGCTATCTAGTAAACAGATCACAGTCTATGGCAATAGAGTGTAAGACTCTGATTGAGATGTAGTCAGGGAAGCCTGCAAATTACAGTGCATTGAGGGACTTTGGTTGCGCAGTTTACTATCATATCAAAGATGTAAAATTGACCCAAGAGCTAAAAAGGAGACTTTCTTAGGGTATGCAGATGCCGTGAAAGGATATAGGTTATGGTGTCCCAAGCAGAAGAAGGTTGTGATCAGCAGAGACGTGACCTTTGATGAATCTGTTATGCGAACTTCTAGCAAACCGAGTATGAAAATATAAGAGGTGGCAGAAGTTTGAAGTATCGTTAGAAACTCCTACTGTAATATATCAGAAAAGGGTGTAGAAATCCCGAGTGCCGAAATAATTGAGAGGGAGTCAGAGCAATCCTTAGTGGGTTGCCGACCCAAAAGGAATGCTAGAGCACCAGTTCGCTATGGGTTCAAGGATATGGTTGCATATGCGTTGATGCTAGATGGTAATGAGTCATCTTCATTCATGGATGCGATCGGTAAAAGGTATTCAAAGGAGTGGAAGACTGTTATGGATGAAGAGATAGATACTCTTTAAAATAATCAAACTTGGAAACTCACAGAGTTACCTAAGAGATAAAGAGTGATAGGGTATGCAAGTGGGTTTATAAGAAGAAAGAGGATTCTCTGGAAAGCAATGATACAACGTACAAGGCACGGTTGGTAGCCAAGAGCTATGCGCAAAAGAAAGGCATTAATTATAATAAGGTATTTTCACCGGTTGTGAAACACACTTCAATCCGGGTTTTGTTATCACATGTAGCACGGTCGAACTTAGAGTTGGAGTTACTCGATGGGAAAACGGTGTTTCTACACGGTGATTTGGATAAGGAGATCTATATGAAACAACCAGAAGGGCAAGTCTCCTAGAGAAAAGAGGTTAATGTGCAAACTGAAGTTCTTGTACGGGTTGAAGCAGCCACCGAGACAATGGTACACGAGGTTTGACACGTTCATGATGAGTCAAAATTATATCATAAGTGAATACAACAATTGTTTACTTCAAAAGGCTAGTGGATGGCTTGTATATTTACCTTCTCTTATATGTTGATGACATGCTCATAGCTGCAGAGAGTATGGTGGAGATCAAAAAGTTGAAATCTCATATGGGAATGGAGTTTGAGATGAAGAATCTTGGCGCAGCGAGAAAGACTTTTGGGATGGAGATTCAGAGTGATGGAAAGAAAGGGCAATTGTGTCTGACACAGAAGAGTTACCTGAAGAAGGTACTCTCGCGGTATGGGATGGAAAATTCAAAGGTGGTGAGTACTCCATTGGCAGCCCACTTTCGTCTTTCAGCTAGCATGCCTCCTACTATGGATGAGGAGCGTGAGTACATGACTCGTGTTCCCTATGTGCATGCAATTGGTAGCTTGATATACGCTATGGCGTACACTCAACCGGATATTTCACACGCTGTTAGCGTGGTTAGCAGATATATGGTTAATCCGGGCAAGGAGCATTGGCAGGCAGTAAAATAGATATTAAGGTATATATGCGGTACCATGAATGTTGGGTTGGTTTTCGCAGTAGTGCAGATCATCAGTTATGTGGCTATGTAGATTCAGATTACGCGGGTGATTTGGATGGGCGGCAGTTTACAACAGGATATGTGTTTACGCTATCAGGTGACCTGATTAGATAGAGGTCGATGTTACAAGATATAGTGGCTTTGTTTACTGTTGAGGCAGAGTATTTGACATAAGCGGTTAAAGAAGTGGTGGCTTCAAGGTCTGATTGGTGATTTGGGAATCGCACAAGATAGTGTTGATATATTTTGCGATAGCCAAAGTGTTATTTGCTTAGCAAAGAATCACATATATCATGCTCGTATCAAGCACATTGATATACAGTATCACTTCATACGGAAAGTAATTGAAGATGACAAATTTTCTTTGAAGAAGGTGAGTACGAAGGACAATCTTGTGGATATGATGAAAAACGTAGTGTCGATGGTCAAGTCTAAACATTGTTTAGATTTAATCAATGTTCAGCAGGTTTGAGAGCCCTCGGGGTGGTGCTAGTGGCAGCGGTGATACGAGTTTAGCGTTGATCGGTTGAAAGAGTACATGGTAAAGCTTAGAGCTAGGTGGAGAATTGTTGTTTTGACTCTAACTTAATAGAGCTCGCTCGAGTGGGAACCAAATCCGCTCAAGCAAGGTGGGTCGCCCAAAAGGGCCAACTTGCTGGTGTAAGTCGCACGAGCAGCTTTGGTACTCGCTCGAGCGACCAGTGCATTATTTCAAAGGGGGATTTCTCTGTTCTAAGTCGCTCGAGCAAACCGGTGACGACCAGTTATGTCAATACTCTATAATTAGGAGTTTTACTTAGTTTAGAAGTCAGGGGAAAACTCTTGGACGAATTAGGGTGTTGAAATTACTTTGTAAATCTTTGGTAAACCTAGATAGGGTTCTTGTGAAGAGCTTTGGTGAGGTTTTATGTGTTCTTGTATTCTTGTGGAATTATCAATATAGTGAATCATCATTGCCCATGGACATAGGCAAATTGTCGAACCACGTAAATATTGCTTCTTGTGTGATTTGCTTGATTTTGTCTTATTTTGCGTTCTTATTTGATCGTTCATCTTGATATCGTTAGTTTATTTGTGAGCTTCCATGCAACATGATTCAAATGATTTGTTTGTAGTACTCGATCCAAATGCACCCATTTATCCCATGAAAAAATTTCACATAAATCTTAAACACAAAAAATAGTGAATTTGGACAAGAAACAGATTCCACCAAAAATTCCTTCGAAGCATTTGTTTGTTGATCTCTCATGCCCTAGCTCCAGAAGAAGAAAATGATGAGCATAAAAAATCTATCCAAACTAGGTAATTTCGGGCCAAACCGAGAGCAATGATTTTTGACCTGCTAATGTCAACGTGATGTAATGTTGACATCATCAGCAGCGATGATGTTGCGGCTTCCTAGGATGCTCTACTACCAATAAGAGATTTAGAGGCTTTGTAGGTAGTGGCTTAGCTTAGAGATAGTAGGGTTAAGTGTATTAGGTTTAGAGATAGGGGATGGAGAAAGGCTCAGAGAGGAGAGAGAAATGATGACAAGACTTCGTGAGTGGAGTTGACCTCACTAGCATTTATATGATTGGAAAGAGTTAGTATATACACACCAAAAGTTGTTGCATATTTAACACAAACACACTATAAAAACACCACATACACACATTTAAACGCATGTCTCACCCCTCATAGTCGCCCTCTATGCATCACAGTGCATAGCACCCATGCCATCTGAACCTTTTCTTGCGTAACATGACGAAGTCCCCCCCCCCCCCCCGCACTATCCTAGGGCCACCCTTACAGCCCTAGGAGATCATCAACACGCCTTCTCGCACGTTGTGGTTGTAGTATTCCTCGTGCTCCCCTATGTATATATGATTAAAAAGTCCCCATTGGAAAGAAGAGGCTTGGAGGAGAGGGAGAGGGAGAGGGAGAGGGAGGGGAGGGTGCCCCCCTTAAACTTTTGAAAACATATGTACTAGGCCAGTTACGCCTAGTCAAGCTACAACAAGGGTACTTGGTTAAAAGACAGTTACCCCGCATTTTAGCTACGATTTCTCCCCCTTTTAATTTTGAGCTAGTAGTAGGTTCATGACCTGACCGCCAATGCTCTTAGTACGCGATAATATTTTGGGAATCATACCATGTTGAACCATCATGTCTTCAATCTGATTTGACACGCATGATCTTAAGATTTATTTTGCAAAAGATTGGAATGAAGTAGATCTCCATTGTCTGATTTAATGCAATCAAACCCCATTTAAAATTAACATTATGTTGTATTTACATGGCAGCTGTTAATTTTAGATGGCGTTTGACGGCTTTGAATTAAATGATGGAAACTATTTTCCGTGTCATTTTTTTACACCAAAGATCTTTAAATCATGGCACTCCTGTCAAATGGTATGTATGTTAATTCCACATGGCTCACATCCCAAAAAGTGACCCAAGTACCAAGTCATATGGTGCTTGTGCTGCTTACCTAACAGTCATTTTCGCTAGCGATCATAACTTGACACTCTAAGAAGAAAATACCGGCTCCACCCCTGAGAGACGCCTCGTGTGCCCACCATGACACCACCTTATGCCCTCACTCAAGCCATGCAACATTAACACCGCACTTAACGACTTTGTCATAGCTCCCCATTCAAACTGACTACTTAGCCACTTAGTTAGTGTGCCACTTGGACCTAGTCTTCCTCTTCACCCCACATATTTGCCACACACCTAGCCTAAGGGCCACAAACGTCCCCACTACCAAAAACCATGCACCGCAACCTACCCCAAGGACTCACACCCATGATATCAAGTATCAGATGGGTATGGGCGTTATGTATCGGTTTCCCCGGAAACAGAGATTGATACCAGCCTGATGCTGGTATTGGACTGGCATCTGTATCGATATCGGATGATACTGAATTAATAACCATTCATACGGTCATTTATCATTACTTTTCTTTTTCCAAAAAAAGTGGTATCGGTATCAGCCCACACGTATCAGTTCAAAGATCGGAGCGATAGCCGATAACAAAATCGAGTTAGATACCTTGGTCTCACCTCCCTGCTAGCTCAAACAACTCCACGAGCCAAGAGAAATCACCGTGACAATATATAATCTTTATGTCTATAAATAGAGCTGAAGGGGACAAACATATAACCACCTACTAAACTGAACGGAACAAACATAACCACCCACTCAACAGTATTAAACTCTCTCACATTTATAAATGCAAGTATGAAGCTACTCCTACAAGGAGACAAACACAGTTACACTAATAGAAGAACCCACACAAGCTCATAGACAAGAATTAGAATTTTGAATAACAGGAGATTCAAGTCCATCTCCATTGGGTGGCTTTGAACATTCCTGTAACTTTTTCTTGGTTTAGGAAGTTTTTCTTTTGACTAGAATCAAATGTATTCCACTTTGTGTGTGATCAATAGAGTAGGTCTGCTGATATAATAAACTTTTTTTCAAAAGAAAACTGTATAAAGATTATTTCCGTTCTCTGTTGTTCCTTGTAAAGTGTATAAAACTAATTACGGGGGTGTTTGGAAGTACACAGGCAGGTTTCGGGGCGGAAATACGAGTTAAACTACTATTTGACTTGCATTTTGGCAGACTTGCAAACAGACCAGCGGCGCTAATTATTGACTGATAGAATAAATATATTGTCTCATTTCCAAATTGCTGGCCATCTAACCTTTTGGACCACGTAAAATTTTGTTTTACTAATATGCTTAGATCAATTCTCCAAAAACATCTCACAAAAAAGTTTAAATACCTGAAGTTGTCGAGCGTTAGAAGTTGAGCAATTTCTTTGTACAATTCTTCGTTGAACGTCGAAAACACTCTCAAATCCTTCACTAATATGTCAACTGCCTTTGCCCTGTCATGCCTGAACACAAAAACAAAAAATAATAACATAAAATTAAAATGAAATAAAATAATTAAAAATTAAAAATAAAAACTCGCCACCAAATCTAAAAGCTAAACAGACATCAGTTATAACAAAAATGAAATGAAAATAAAAAATTATAAATACCTGTCCAGCGCTTCCAGATACTTCTGCTTCCTAATCTCAAAAAAAATCTTCATGGAGTATCTATTATCGTCAACCTTAGTAAATCCAGAGAGGTACCTCTCAACTTCATCCCATTCTCCAGAAATGGCTGTGTCTTCGAAATACTTCATGTTAAAGAAAAATCCAGATTCCTGCTCCAACCTGCAACCACCAAAAACACATCAAAATTCACTAAAACAAAGATCAAGACGACAACGAAGAACATAATGATGGTGATCAGATGATGAATCCTACTTGTGCACAGACTCCTTAAACTTCTCCTCACCCAGAAACTGTAATATAAGAAACACCAATTCTCTGCTCAAAGAAGACATTTTCTTCCTAGACGAGAACCTAGATTTAGTGTTTCGATTAAGCTAAATCCCAAAAAACGCACATCAGATTCGTACAAAAAGCTTGCAATTGAACTCAAAGTTCAAGGAGAAAACGAAATTAAGCTTCCTAATTGCGAAAAAAACACCTGCGGTTAGGACTTCGGTTAAGCTAACTCACAAAAACGCACACCAGATTCTTATAAAGTTGAAATAGAACTCAAAATTCCAGGAGATAAATTAGCGGAAATCGAGAAGCAGAGATTCAGCTTCAAATTTCTTCTCTAACGGGGAAAAAAATACTTGATTCTGTAAATCCATTAGTGTTTCTATTAAGCTAAATAATAAAAAAAACGCACAACAGATTCGTACAAAAAGCTTGCAATTGAACTCAAAATTCAAGGAGATAACTTAGAGAAGATCGAAAAGAAGATATTACGCTTCAAATTTCTTCTCTAATGGCGAAAAAAACACCTGCGGTTAGGATTTCGATTAAGCTAAATCACAAAAACGCACACCAGGTTCTTACAAACTTGAAATAGAACTCAAAATTCCATGAGATAACTTAGCGGAGATCGAGAAGCAGAGATTCAGCTCCAACTTTTCTTCTCTAATGGAGAAAAAACACTTGATTTTGTGAATCCATTAGGTTTTTGCGTCTCACATCCTCAACGAGAGCGAAGACTTAGAAAGGATAGAGAGAGCTAAAGAGAGATAGCAGAGCGAGGTGAAACGAGGGACTCCGTCTCGCTTTTATTGATGCGTTACGCAGCGACTTTCTTTCTATCTGCGTATCATTATATAATTAACCGTACTTATATTATAAGTGGATAAGAGCATATGCTTGTTAGCTTTGAATAGGTGATAAAAGAGCGATGGGGTTGGTTTTTCGGATTCGAAATCTGGAACTCAAATTCAATGAATATTCTTTGTAGCGTCCACCACTTCGATTCAGATGCGGAGATGACCTGTCGCTTTCTTTATTCTCGAGAGTCCGATTCCCAATTACTAAGTTAGCTTACCGAGTTTTTGTAAAGGTTTTGATAGTGTAGTGGCATTACCATTGATGTCTTAATTCTTCTTACCCAAATATTTATCAGAGTGATAGATCATAACTTGAAAGGCAGTAGGCCTAAAATCAAATTTTTTGACGGGTTTAATCATTCGATTTGTGCACCTTGATACCAACCGTTGTATTTAATTTTAATAATTGACATTTAAACTCACCAATCGGATGATTCATATCCACTTATCGACATAACTCTTTTAGCTATAACATTTTTCAACCATAAATTATTCATGAACAAGGATCAAAATTTCCGTTTTCAGCCGAAATTTCGGTCCAAAATTTCGGTTTAGGTCCCCTTTGAAACCGAAACGAAAACTGAAATCTTGATCCTTGTTCATAAACCATATAGATTGATCATAAATCATTGCCACGTGATTGAAGGTGTGAGATAAAAAAAATTTAATTTAACGGTGTGACATTTAAACACTGTTTAATTATTCCAATAATTAAAATATATATATTATCTACTATATATAACGCTCAGAAGCACACTAATATAATCCAGCTTGATCGAGTGAGACGAAATTATCATTTACATTGGTACCCTATTTATAAGCCAAGATTTTATCTTCTCAACATGCATTTTATGTGCTTAAAGCATTGATTGCTTTAAATTAGTCAATAGAGCCCATTTTTCACAAAATAGACTTTTAGATCTTGAGCGTACCATCAATGATCAGATTTTGATCATTCATGACACATATATAAAAAATTAAATACATAATCATGAGCATACACCAAACATGACTCTTGAATCACTTTTCGAAATATATGTTATGTGAAATCAAAATCAAACCTTCTAATGATAGAATTGTAATCTCAAGATTCCTTGTGTGAAAGATTCGGATAAAAATGATTGTCATCCTTTAATTTAAAGAAGTCAATAATCTAAAAACGTTAAATTCAACAAAAAGAATATTGAGCTGAGAATAAAGGTATTGATAATAATGATATCCTAACCACCGCCTCAAAAATCTCTTTTAAATTTTATTAGGCACCAAAATTTACAACCCAAAATTCTCCCTTTTCAATCAAAATTTTACCTGCTTGACTCCTTTGAATAAGACAGATATTATCTTATTCCAATCTTATCTTTGTTGCATTTACTCGACTTTAAATTTTATTTTTTCAAAGGTATACCGACCTCTTTTGTTAAGTTATTTTAGGATTATCTACTTTGAAGCAAGGTGTGAAACTTGGTACCGATATCGGGTCACCGATACAAATCTACTAATACAGATCGGCATATATATATATATAGTATCAACCGATACCAATATCAATATCGAGTTGGAGGATCAATACGTATCAATTTACCAAAAAATTGAAATGGATCGCAAATACGTATCGATATTGGTCGATTTTTGATACCTTGCTTGGTTTCGTAATTGGTTGAGTAGTAAACTATTGCACTTGACACAGTGTTAGTGGGAGTAAATTGGTTGGTTGAGCAGTAAACTATTACACTTGACAGTGCTAGTGGGAATGAATTGGTTGTAATTTTAAGTGCATTGCATGCTTATCCAAAAAAAAAAAAAAAAAAAAGTGCATTGCATGGGATACTTGTATAGGGCTTAAATTGAATTAAATGTAATTTTTTATTTTGAGTCATGTACGTAAACTAGATTTTTGTCATAAATTGTGACAAAGCGGGCAATTCTTAGATCTTTATTGTTGCAATCTATATCAACCTAATATCAAGGCATCAAAAATCGGCCGATACAGATATGTATCGGCGATGCGTATCAATTTTTTGGCCAATCGATACGTATCAGCCCCTATACTACATCGGTAACTACCTTGGTATCGGTCTCATATCGGCCGATAGGAAGAGGGTATCGGTTGATAAGGACGTATCGACCAATACCTCTGATCTCTTTTTTCTTTTTCTTACTCTTTTCTTGTTTTAAAAAAAAAATGGGGCGGGTATGTATCTGTATCGACCAATACGTATCAGTCCTTCATGGACTACCAATACCAGATACCGATCCTCGCATTGACACCTTACCTAATACATACTCCCATGTATGTCTAGGATGTGTCACGTTATATTTTGAGTCGTGTGGCTCGAATTGTTGGTTACTTGATTAAAGTCTTGTTTAATAAAATTACATCTAGAGACATTTTTCAAGGGAAAGATGTTGGGTGAAAATGATTTTTCGCCCAAGGACCTAGCCACCTAGTGTTGTGTTTGGAGAAGCAATCTTATATTGTTTTTCAATATAACACCATTTTCAGTTAGAAGTGGTCAGTTCTTGAGTGAAAAATATTTTCCATCCAACATTTTCACTTAAAAAGTACTTTTAGAAAAATGTTTGTCAAACGAGGGCTAAGACTTATACAAGGATCAAAATTTCGGATATCATTTCGGTTTCGAAGGGAACTGAAACCAAAATTTGGACCAAAATTTCAGTCGAAAATCGAAATTTTGGGTCCCATACAAAAATGACCGAAATTTCAGTTTAAATCATCTTTTCGGTGGGAACCGAACCCGATCATTTCGATCTCTGGACTTAGATTGATAGCCCACATGTTCCCCTCTCGGATTTGCTTAATATTCATGACTTAAGTATTGCGGTTGATCATTGTATCCACCATCCTCTCGGTCGCAATTGACCATGAGCTTGTGACCAGCCGACCATCAAGTAACTTCCGCGAGAAGCATAATGACTAAGTTACTCTTTATTGGGAACTATATAAAGTACTTTGGGAAAATTTAGAGTTAATCCTTTGGGAAAATTTAGTTTTAACTCTCTCATTCTAAATTTTAACATCATAAAGAGAAAAATCCTAATAAACCTTTGAGAAGTGCATTATAAGCCTCCTTCTTCTCAATTCAAAGATATTCTCCATCTATTGATATGAGAGTTTTGTGCTTGTATTCAAGGTTTCAAATGTTGTTTTCACTTGTGAATTCAAGTGGTGGCTCTTGTGGATTCAAGAGATTATTATGCCTTGTCTGAACATGAGTGAATCACTGTGCAAACTCGATGATTGAAGGAGATACAAATTGGGACACTATGAGGACGCATTGTGTATTCAACCGTTATTGCTTAGAAGGGTTTGCTAGGATGTGTGTCTAGATATCATTCGGCTACCTTCTATAAGTGATTATTTTCGTAGTGGATATATGCCTTGGACCTTGGATTATGTCCCATAACTATTTTTCTTATAGGATTTACCCCCGTGCGCCAGGTGTTTGGTATTGTGGTTGTAATTTCATTACCAATCTATATATTTGTGCATCACGGCTTTAGGCAAATCTAGGATTCCAGAATTTCATAGTTGATTCAATAAAGTAAGATGGAGAACATTTCTTTTGGTATTAACATCGCCCTCTCGAGAGTCAAAGCTACATTGAACGTGGAATTCTATATATAAGATGCTTTAAATCCTATTTCGAGTTACTAAGCTTTGATCAAAAATTAAAAAAACTAATGAAAACTTTTAGTGAAGAACAAAAATTTCTAGAGAGAGAAACAAAAGAAGATGATTATATGTGATTGCATTTAGGGTTCTGATACTCTAACATGTTGCCTATATATCACATCAAGAGAGATATCATACGCCTGAATTTATAATTTGCAATGGTATTAGATAGGAATGCACTAACACTAGATGCCACGTCTATGTGGCGTGACTAGCATCCCTACCAGCGTGCTTCTGAATTCTATTTTTGATCTTTGAGCTTTGTAGTTGTGTTTTCTTGTTTCTTTGGGGTTTGAGAGTTTGTCACTATGCCTAGAGGTTTTTTCTCGATCATTCCAATTTCCTCTTTGGTGAGGGTGTTTCTTCAATTCGTTGAGGTTTCCTTCATTGCTTTTCCGTCTTGCTCGATTTCTCGGGGAGGTCCGGTCTTCTGAGCTTGTTCAGGAGAGTCGTATCCTGAATATTTTCAACTCCTTGTGACCTAATCGGAGTAATATCCTTTCAAAAAAATAAAAATAATTCAACAAAATTCGTTGAAAGAATGACCATCAAGATCCTCTGCACAGCAATTGTACAATTAACATAGCATGTATTCATTAAAGGAAAGATTTGCATACAAACACCAAATCATGGTCCCACAATCAAGAAATTAAAGGAATATATATATATATATATATATATATATATATATATATATATATATATATATATATATATATATATATGTCAACATATCAGGTGCATCCTAGGCCAATACGTATTAGGTGCATCCTAGGCCGATACGTATTAAATATATCGAACACATTTCAACCAAACCAATTGTAGGGCCGGCCCTGACATTTTGGGTGCCCAAGGCAAGTTCCTAAAATGGGGCCCCTATTTCATATTACTTTATAATATATAAAAAATTCGCCACGTATTTTTTTTTGACAAATAAAATAGGGGAGCCATTACTTGCACACATTTTTCAAGTGATTGCACCGAATTTAAAGAAATACTTGGTATTTTAGGGACATGTGATATGTAAAATTGCAATATGGGCTGTCTGATTTGAACGTCATGATCAAAAGATCTCTGGGGCATAAAATTGGAGCAAAACATGATACTTGTCAGATGATCTATTGTAGTCAACTGTTGAATTATATAATAGCCTTTGACTCCATTTAATCAAATGATGAAAATTATATTTTGTTCTAATCTTTTGCAATTGATATCTTTAAATCATGGTTTTCAAATCAAATGGCTTAGATGGTGTATTCACATAGTAAAGGTCGCCAAACTTGCAAGTCGTTTTTTTAAATTCGGTGCAATATGGTGCAATCACTTGAAAAGTGTGTGCAAGTAATGGCTCCTATAAAATAGTGCTCATATTCTATTTTACTATATATATAATTTGAAAATGTAACTAAAAATTTAATACAAATACATATTAAAGGAAAATGCAATACTAAAAAAATTCAGATTGTATAAGAAACTCTAGAAGAAAATGTTGAAGGAAGTCATCTATCATATGCCTTCTCTTTTCGAATCAAATAGCCTTTAAACAATTTTATGAGATAATTGTCAATCCCAATCCCGGATGAGAAAAGGGGGGGTTGGTGTCACGTTGACATGTGGTTGTAAAAAGATTGTTAATTCCCTAAAAATTGACTCCAAATAGATGGGATAAGGCTATTATGATGATGAAACTATAAATGCAACAAATGGTCCTAGATTGATCCTAATATCTATTGTCTTTTATAGATCCTACGGAACAAGGTTCACTTGATTTATACATGTATCAATCCAATAGATCAATTAGTATTTGGTCAAATCTTCACTTTTTAAATAAAAGTCAATAGAATAAGACTTATACATATGACCATTTAAGTGGTCAAATCTTCATGGAGATTTTGGATCGGATCAGACGATGGAGATCGTGTTTCACCTCGATCTTCCACACAATAGATCTTAAGACCATGTCTCCCACCTATCATATAGTTACTTTTATTCTACATGTCACATCCCCAAAACATGACCCTAAAATCACGTTTGAGCATGATGTGTGCCATTGCACACAAGGTGCACTCTTTGGGGAAATATCATATGTGACATGTGGAATTAAAAATTGACCGTTTGATAGGTGGTATATGGTGTCAAGATCTATTGTGTGGAAGATCGAGGTTAAAAAAAGTCCATCGGACTCTAATCTGACCCAATTAACGAGTTTTATAGGGTTACACATGCAAGAGCTTTTAGAAAATGTGTGGGTGCAAACATTCATATAGACTTTTAAAGAAAATAATTAATTACTGTGAAGAAAATGGTGGAAATTCGAAATTCAAAACAAAATTTTAACCCGAAAAAACACAAAAATTAGTGTCAGGTAAGAATAAGGTAAGCAAATTCGAGGGCCCCTAAAAATCGGGGATCCAAGGCTCTTGCCTGACTAGCCTTAGTCCAGGTCCGGCCGTGACCAATTGATATTGTATGATATTATTATTTTTTAAAATATTAACCAAAAGGCATTTTTAGAATTTTATCCAGTACATATTAAATATATATGAGCCAATATGACTTGATATGGGCTGATAGTTTACTTGTTTGACCTATATCTAATTCTATATTAAATCAGGGTGTATATTATATCAAATGACGCCAAATTTGATACATATCGGATATGGCCAGTATTTAAAATCAGGCCTACAATACAAGTCCATCATTAATGATCAAGCACATTTAATGAAAGAGTGCCTCTATTGGGGCCTATCATATATATTGTGTTGAATTGGACAATCTTAATTTTTCATTCCAATCTTGCTTCAACACAACAAATTTTAGATTCCACATGAAACAAATCTAACAATGACAGTCAAATCATATACCACACATCGCACTCTAACATAATTTTAGGGTTATATTTGGAGATCTGCACCTCATCAAATAAAAAATTTGGTATGCCCATGGTTTCAAAATCGAAAATTAGAATGACAAAAGAGCGCTATCATCATCTGATTAATATACGATCAACAATTTTTAGCATCCGAACTTATAGGCACGAATAGAGAGGTACATGAGTGAATGTTCTTGTTTCATAACCGTAAGCATATATAGCATGCATGCATGCATGGGCTCCAACAACTTACTTCTAGGAAATCAGTTGATCTCATCCATTTGATCAGCCAAAAAGCTGACTGAGAACATTTGTGAACGTTGACCTTCAAACTTGGCTTGAACCATAAACATGGTGCCACTGACAGATTCGGTCTGAACGAATCAGAAAACGTGACTGAGTGGCGGCAAAAGAGAATGGCGCCACACTGCCTTTTATAGTATGACGATCTAAGTTAACGTTTATCCATGGTAATGGATGACAAGAGACATGTAGCCAATGACATAACGCCACGTTGTACCATCTAGTTGGTGGGAAGATGTTGATGTGAAAGCGTGTTTTAAAACACGCAAGAAGGTTCCAGAAATTGGAAACGAGCAAAGCCATTGAAGAAGAAGAAGAATATGAAGGCAAGTAAAATAGATGGTACTGCGCAGCTCAGCAGAAAAGTCCACTTTGTTGGATTAGGAGAGGTCAGCTTCTTCTTCTTCTTCTTCTTCTTCTTCTTCTTCTTTATATATATATATATATATATATATATATATATATATATATATATATATCCACTACTGTGAATTAATGCTGTAGTCTTTCCCATATATAGTTGTTGTGTCGCTAGTGGGTCCTTATGTGTCGTTGATCTGACTGCATGTTGTTTAGTGAACCTTAGGGGATTTATTGGATGGTTAGGATCATCTAATGAGTGGGATTTCGCTCAGTCATATATCATGTAGGGGGTGCAAGCTCGGGTACCTGATCCAAAACCGAAAATTTTGGTTTTTGGTTCGGTTCAGTCGGAACGAAATAAATCGGTTCGGTTTTGATTTTTTTAAGCCAAACCGAAAGCCTAAAATGTCAGTTTTTTTTTGTTTGGTTTTGGATATTTATATTATTTTTACTTTCCAAGCTAATTTTTCATTCTTCTTCGGGTTTTTTCAGTTGTCTAATCCTCCCTAATTGGGTTTAAGTGTCCGCCACCCAAAACAAACCGAATCAGAATTGGTTCGGTTTTTTTCAAGCCAGTCCGAACCGGTTCGATTATTCGCTCGGTTTTTGGGTCGGGTTTCAGGTCAAACTTGCATCCCTATCAGTAGGTATGGCTTCCTGAGGGAGTACGCCGCATGAAACTTGAGAATTTTTAACGATAAGTTTTACGTTGGCCTTAGCCTTAGGGGTGGGAAAAAGAAAACCAACGGACCCGAAGCCGCCTCAAAACCGAAACACCGATATCGATTTTGTATCGGTTCGGTTTTGGTTTTGGGTGCCCGAAAACTTGTATCCTAGGATGAGAAAACCAACCAAAAAATCGTGTGAAAACCAATAAAACGGGAGGAAAATCGAAACCTGAACTGAAAACCGAAAACGGGTTACTGTGTACACTTAGGGTGGAAATTTGGTAAACTGATACGGATGCCTATTTTCGGTTTGAGACTTTCGGTATCTGTACACCCAAAACTGATACTGAAATGAAAGCAGCCGGTATCGGTATCGATAAACTGATACTGACAATGTTCGGTTTCCGGGATATATATATATATATATATATATATATATATTAAAGCTTATAAGTTTTGAGGGCTTCTAGGTGCGTAGAAGCCTTCTACGCACCTTTTCCTTTCTGCATGTAGAAAATTAAAAGGAAAATTTCCTAAATCGACCCTGTGAGATCCACCTTTTCTAGTTTTACCGATCAGCTTTAAGCCAAGCCAGTTTCAACTAGCAGAAAAAATCTCAAATACTCCTCCTTACATTTTCATTGCTCTACATAGTTTAAAATTTTAAAAATTTGTAATATTTTTATATTTACGCAATGTGAATCAACATCTATGTCCTCTGATTTGAAGGCCACAATATAAATATTGATGGTGCCAAAGATTAATACGAAAAAGATGCGATATTGCCTCTTTAACAAAAAAAAAAAAGGGAAAAAAAAGACTGTCTATACAGTTGTGACAGTCTATATTGACTGATAGACCGTTTTTGTTTTTTTTTTTTTGTTAAAGAGGCGATATCTCTTTTTTTTCGTGTCAATTTTTGGCACCATCGATTTTTATATTGTGGCCTTGCTTCACAGCATAGATGTTGCTTCAAGGTGAAACTATAGGGTCCTTGACGGAAAGGGTGAATCTGACAAGGTCCAGGAAATTTCCCAAAATAAAATTAAGTGGTGTGTGAATGGGAAAAGTTGTGCGCTTAGAGAAAATTTATTTTCCCCGAGAAAAAAAAACATCTTATCCACCAGTCAAAGTTAGGAAAATTTCAATGCACTAGGTATGTTGGGTGTCACTCAATATTTTTTCTTGACGACTCTCGTGACTGTCATTTAAACACCAATCTTACACCATTTATTGGCTCATAATCTTGGAAATCCATACCGACAAAATGAATATCATCATTTGAAGGGCTATGGGTCCAAAAAATCACACTTTTTGGGAGATTCGAACAATCCGATTTGTGCACTCTAATACGAACGGTTGTTCTTAATTTTGATGGTTGATATTACAGTTCATCTATCAGATGGGTTACATCTACTTAGAAGTATGGTCCTTTGGCTGGTACATGTTCCAACGATGGAATGCCACTTGGAAAATTTAGATTGATCATAGATATGAGCCACATGGCCCAATGATAAATCATACTTAAATGATGTGGGATAAAAAGTGACAGTTTAATGGTGTAAGATCATTTAAATGCTCTCGGCTCTTGTGCAGCGATCAAATGCTGCATCACCATACGTAGCCCTGAAATCCGCCCGACATTGCCCTACTACAACTGAATTTCTAACCGCCCTTATAGGCCTGAAAACCAGTCTCTGAGATGGCCTTTTGAGCATTAATGGGGCAGACTGAGTTGTTTAATTTCCAGTCCCAGACCTCACTGCTCATCACCTTCCCGCCACTTCAACCACTGTTACAAAAGACTTTTTGGGAAAATGGCTATTTATTTCATATATACACTTAAATTTAGTGTCAATGGTGTCTTTTTCAAAAAGTCCCCTTCTTTTGTTTTTTTGAAAAAATCCGTATCTTCAATAAATCACGACTTTGTTCAGTATATTGTTAATATTTTTTCATAACTTTTATCTTATATTATTTAGGTAGCTTTTTTTCCTGTATGCTCTGATTTATTGTCGATTTTTATTTGTTTGAATTTTCCACTTTTCAACTTATTTTTGAACCCCGACTTAGTAACTTTGCTTTCAACTACATTTTGCGAGCTTATTCCCAAACCCCGATTTGATCAGTTTACTTTCAAACTACATTTCTAATTAGTTGGATGACCGTTAAAGCAGAGATCTTGAGCATATTTGAATCAGCTGGTTGATGAGATGACTTGGGCCAAAAAGGTCGATCTCAAGCCTAACTCGAACCTTTTTATAATTTGGCAAGTTATTTATTAATCTTTCCTATCATGAACCACCGTCTATTGAGACATATTTGAAAATATATTTCTGGGTTAAATAGTGTATGGTTGTGGTTTAATGACATCACCATTAGACAATCAAATTTTGAGACTAATTTCTTCTTTTTAGATGGAAATTTCTAATCCCTCAAACAATTCTAAAAGGAGCAGTAATTTGAGTTCTGCAACAATAGAAGAGTGTGTTGATGTTGCTGTTTCTGGAACTAAAAGGGTCACAAAGAACAAAGTTATGCAGAGGCGTTCTCAACGTATTAAGAACAAGCCTTTGCCCTCTACAAATCCAAATGTAGAGCCTGAGTTGGAAAGAATTGAAGCTAGTGAAAGTGATGAAGAATACCTGCAGATTTACGAGACGGAAAAGTTGCGAAACGAAAAATTCGAAGAGAAGTGCATGGAAGAAAAAATTGAACATCTAGTTTCCCTTTTGGAAGAAAAAGAAAAAACCATTCAAAGTTTGAAATATGAGGTAATTATACAATATTTTTCATTGATACTTGAAATCTTTATAAATTTAAATGTTGTAACTGATTTCAACTCTCCCAAAGCAGAGACGCCAAGGATGCTTCTCTTGCGACACCCCATCTCTAGCTAAAATCAAATTGGAAGTGAAGAAGAACAAGTTCAAGAGCATGTACATTGACTCTCAAAAGAAGGTCCATTTCTCTTTGTATTTTTTCACATTTCTTGTCAATTTTTTTTTATGGGTAACATTTCTTGTTTTCACATGTATATTATATGTTGGTATCATGAATCCGTTTATTTTTCAGATAGAAGTTTTAAGCAAAGAAAATTACGAGATGAGGAAGAAGTTGGAAATAGCGCTTGGGAAGCTTGAAGCAGTATGTCTTGTGCCTTTAATCTTCTCGATTCTGCTTTTGTATTCATTATTGTGTGCATCCACAATTGCATCAATGTTCGTGTTGTTTGACGTAGATGTAAGCATGTACGGTCCAGAATGCATATTTGTCGGTTGTGTATGTAGCAAGTGTAGTAGGGGTGAAAAGGTAAACTTTTTGTAGACTATTCATCATGAGTTGGTATCAGGCGTCTGACCCGAGTGCCAGTCGCAGCAGTCGGATCATCTGCTTCTTACCAAATGGTCAAATCTCGAGAAATGCCCTCTTTACTTATGGTTGCCCTACCTTTTAAACTTGAGTTGATATTAGGTAACTGACCCAAGCGCTGACACTTTAGATACTCGGGTCACTTTTTGGGATGTTGCTATATGGAATTATCAGGTGTTCCATGTGAATTGACGCCTATGATCACAAGATTTGTTCTATAAAAGATTGGAACGAAAAATTATCTGTTTTGCACTTTCAATTCAAACAATGGAGATTGTTTTAATCCTAATCTTTTACTCCAAAGATCATTAGATCATGGCACACTTATTAGATGCTACACATGTTAGTTACCTGTTACTAACTTATAACTAATACTAACTCATTTTCTATGTCGACCATTCCCCAACGTTGGCATTAGGAGATTGACCCGAGTTCTGCTCTTGGCACGCGGTTTGGGTACATAATACCAACTCGTTCTTCCAATAATTAAAATAACAAATAATCCTCTCCATCCTACTCCTAATCATCATCAGAACCTCATCTCATCAATCAAAGGACGGCTTTGTGATTCTTTGTTCTCCGCTCATTTCTAATTAACACTAAGTACTCCGTAACTCTGCAATCCTTCATGTCACTTGTCATTGCTATCATCTATGTCGTCACTGGTCTTCTTGTTCTGCTACTTCTTTATGCTTATAGCATCTCAATCCTTTGTATAGGGTTTGCTTCTTACCTCTCCCTAATTGTTTCCTTTACAGGGGCTACTCTCAAGCTTCTTCATATTATGTACTTGTTTTTAATTTTGTCCTTTTTTGTTACAAAACACACCCACCTTAACATACACCATCTTCTTGCAACTTTTTAGTAGCTCAAACCTTCATACCATATAGTATGACGAGTCTAACCTCTACCTTAAAGTACACACAGAATGTTGATCTGAAATTTAGGGAGGACATCTAATGGGTGAGATTTGTCTATTGTCAATATTAAACAGTTAAAAAATCTTCGAATCAGTTTTCTTTCCCCTGGCTCATGAGGTTTTATTGGTTTGGTTTCAGTATGAAAAATGCCAGTTTATGTATACTGAAGCGACGGGTAAACTGAAGGATGCGATCTTGATATCAGTTCTGGGTCTTTCTAACAAGGGGAGGAAGAATGTAAGTGCTGAACCTGCTGACAAGATCCCAACACCTAAAAGAAAGAAAGCTGTGAAAAGTGGGGAGAAATGAGTGATGTCTTCAACACACCAGGTGACTTGATTAGTTGTGTGCTTTCTGAATATACACTTCCTTTTAACTACCTTTTGATGATGTTTTGGCCTGATGAACAGCAATGCAGGTATCTATATATGGTAGGAGTATATACCACTCTGCCCCTAACTATACCTTTACTCAATTGTATTATCTTAAGATTTATAAAGTTAATATTAGAAAAAATGGAGGATATATATATGGAAATCGGAGTTTTAACATTTATATATGCTTCACACACGTCACAATTATCATGAATAATAAATTGTCCAAGTGGCAATTTATTGTTGGAACGTGTGTCAACCGAAAGAAACATGTCAATAAGTGGATGTGAACCATCCGATTATTGAACTTTAATACCAGCCATTAAATTTAAAAAGAACAGTTCACAGATCGGATGGTTTACACTTTAAACCTCCCTAAAGCACCAATTTTGGGCCTTAATGCACTTCAGTCTGTGACAGATAGCACTGGGATGGTAAGGATCACTCACATCTTAAACCATTTGTTTTTGTAAGGATCACTCACATCTTAAACCATTGATAATGTAAGATCATTCAAACGCCATTTTGGTGTTTAAATGGCAATCAGGGGAGTCGGGTCCCCTCTATCTATACGAATTATTATTTTTTTGGTTATAATAATTCCCTGTTTATTTTCAAACTATTAGATGGACCTCTATCAATGACTGGAAAGTAAGACCCCACTTTTACATAGGTATAATGTAGTAACAATGGCTTCACCGACATGGTGTTTAAATGATTTATCGCCATTAAATCAGACTTTTGATCTTATACCATTAAAGTGTGATTTACTATCATGTAATGTGATGCGCATCTGTGATCAATTTAAATTGTCCAAATGGCAATCCATCATTGGAACATGTCTCACCCAAAGAATTTGCCTGTAAGGTTATGTGAACAAATCGATTGGTGAACTGTAATCTTGTCCTCTCCCATCTTATTGGTGAACTTTATTATGAGCCTCTCCCAAGAATGTAATGTTGATCTATCATTTTGGCGGTATGGATTTTCTTTATCTTAAACCATTAATGGTATAAGATCATTGAAAAACACTATTTTAAATGGGGGGAAATCAATGAAAGTAAATTTAAATTTATGAGTTATTACATTTCACTGATTTAAATCTCATAGATATCTACACATCTACAAAGGTTTGACCACTTTGCTGGATGGAAATTAACCCAAGCACCATTCTTTGTAGTGTGGGTTGGGTGCCTAATACTAACTTTTCAATAAACAACTGCCACGACTCACGAGTTGGACCAAATTATAGTGTAACGATATTTTGCGCTTTCCACTAAGACGTCGCGATAAATAAGAAAATTTTGACTTTTTTAATATTAACTGTAGTTAGTGGGAAACAGAACCTTAGGTGGGATCCAGTTAAGGATTACGTGCTTACGAAACGCTAGCTTCTTTGATGCGAACGTTGTCAATGGTGACAATATATCAATTCTCTCACCAACTAATCGGGAATTTATCGTATTGAAGAGATGTCTAAATTCGCGCCGGAATTGTCGTTTTCTAAATAATAACAGGGGAAGGTTGACAGGTTGTCTTCCGAAGTTTCAACATCCGGGTACCTCTCTATCCGCCTATAGAATTAGTGAGGGCGCCTATGGACTGAAATTTATTTTTTGTTAAAGATAAAAACTTTTATCCGTTTGATTATAGATGGAGGACCGATGGCCGCAAGGGGGTTGCAATAACTAACATTAAAATATATTGAATGACATTCAAGATTCATTTAATAACGATACAGAATTCAGGAGCTTTTAAAGTAAGGTAAAAATTTGAGAATCTATTATCATCCTGAATATTTGTCAATAATCGACATTGAAGATTCATTCGAAAAAATGTCATCATCGTTGGCAAACTCATGATTCACAAAAGCTCTTCCTACATTGGAAATGGAGATAATAATTGATTAAAAGCTTCACACATCGTTTTAACGGAAGCTTTTAAATAATGTCTTATGGTGTAAATATATTGCATGTGTTCGCGTAACAATGAAGTCACTAATATGTTGGTAAAATTTGTGACCAAAATCGTAGATTGTAAAAAAACATTCATAGAGGTGATCTTTTTGGAAAAGAAGACTTATCAAAAAGAGGATAAAACTCTCGTATTTAAACCTTAAAATAAGAAAAAAATAAGGAGAGAATAATGGAAAGCTGAAGCGTCCAAGCAAAATACGACTCTCAAATGATCGATTTATTGAAAGCATAAAAAGGTAGAAGAAAAGGGTAAACATCTTTTCCTCACACCGACTCTGAAAATTGCCTAGAGAGAGCACTTTGCCTCTTGCCCTTTTTAAAAAAAAAATCTATAGATGATGAGCTTATCATTTGTCACATTTTAATTCAATGTGGGATAAATTTAGATAAAGTGGTCCTCAAATTACATCACACATCAGGCTCAAACATGATTTTTAAGGTAACTCTTTTGGAATTTGTGGCACGCGAAATAAAAAATAATGGTGGCATTTTTTTCACCCATTTTTCTTGTGGAGAGCGCACGCTTGCCTACCATAAAAATTCGTTGGCTGCCTTTAATTAGGCGATGAAGATAGTTTTTTGTCCCATCTTTCATATAATAGATCTTGAGATCATGGTGCTCATATTAGACGGTCACATGTTGATTCTATGTAGCACACATCCTTAAAAGTGACCGTCTGATAGGTAGAACCATTATCACAATCACTTTTGGAAGTGTGCGTCACTTGGAATCAACATGTGACTGTCTAATAGGTATATACCATGATCTCAAGATCTATTGGGATGAAAAATGATCTCCATTGCCCGATTTAAGGCCGTCAATGATTTTTATGGTGGAAGGGCCTCTGCTCTTCACAAGAAAAACGGGCACAATAATCACACCCTTCAATAATCCTGTATGCGCAAACAAACGTACCCTTAACATTTTAGAGAGGGAACTAAGGTTGCATATGGCATAGCTCTTGCCATAGCAGAGCTCACCTGCTTTAATAGGTTTGCATCCTCTTTGATAACATCCTGCTACCTGCTTTAACAGGTATCTCTTCTCCTTGATAACTCCTTGCATATCAAGATTTTATGCAAGATTTACCTGTTCAACCCTTTTCTCTAGCCACTTTTTGTCAAAGCTTATTTTATTTACTCTGTTCGGGAGCTAGTAGAGAGCAGAGAGGTTGTTGCTAGAGCAGCTAAATCTTTCTTTGCAGAGAGTTATAACAGAGAATGAGAATCAACTAAAGTAGCTGAACTGTACCGTGGCAAGGGCTAGCAAAGAGCTATGCCATATACAGTCTAACTAATTGCCCTTAAGAATTGCAATGTTGCACCTTATTTAAAAGAAAAGACTTCAGACTTGTGAAAATGCCATTTAAGTTGTTGATTCTAAAGCCATGATATAAACATCTTTGGTGCAGAAGATTATTATCAAACATGATTTTAATCATACGATTCAGCACATTCAATTCCCATCATCTGATTCAATTATTGATTGTATTGAATCTTATAATGGAGATCGTATTTAATACTAATCTTTTCCACCAAAATTTTTTATATATTAGCTTCCAATCAGACCTCTGGGACAAGTAGTTTACCTTGCATGTCCTAAAAACTATCTAAGCCTTTCCTCTATACAAGTGCAACAATACAATATTTAATTAGTTGCAAATAGTCACTCCTTTTACTTAAGAGCCGTGAATAAAAAAGTCACTCCTTTTACATAGTTGACCACGATTGTAATAAAGTTGGGGTGGCTGTTTGTGCCTATCCAATTATTGTGGTTGCGATGGAGATCAGTTTTAATTCCGATCTTTCCACTCGATTGATTTTGAGACATGGACTTAAGAGAAATTATAAGAGAAATCATAACTGAAGTGCTTTCTAGAACACGGGCTCTCAAAAACATTTATCACGATATATTCTTGACGTGATTTTTACTATAATCATTTTGGCAAACCAGCAAAGCATTAAAAATTGGTCGATACCGATATATATTGGTTTCGATACATATAGTCCTCCAACTCAGTATCGGTATTGGCCGATAAATATCGATTTGAGCCGAAACCTTATATTTTTTTTTTTTAAAGGGCCGATGCATATCGGCCAATACCGATACCAATAGCGAGTTTGACGCCTTGAGGACAAGTGTTGGATGAGTAAGTTTCTTTCCTTGTATCTTCTCACGAAAAGATGTTTAAAAGAGCTCTGAGTCTCTTCCATACATGAGAAATATTTATAATTGAAATTATGAAAATATTCTTGTAGAAGCCGTTATTTATAATTCTTCCTCCTTAACTTTTAGGTATCGCATGCTTTATCCATTGACTGCTTTAAATGAGATGGCCTTGTGTCCCCATTTGGCAATAGATCTTAAGATTATGGTCTTACCATTAGAGGTCTTATTCTCATTTCATATGGCACAACCTGAAAAGAGATCTGTATTCATTTTTTAGCACTGTGTCACATGAGTTAAAATTTTGCCATCTAATAAGTAGGCTAAGATATGCGGATCTATTGTGTTGAAGATTGGGATGAAAAATAATCTCCCTTCATCTGAATCCAGAGCGGTCAACGTTTAAGTACTTGAAATTCGAGACTTGAGGAGGAAAAATCTTAGGTTACAAACAAGGGATAACGATTCACGTGACCGATGTTTAAACACTAAGTGTTATTTAAATAATCTTACATCATTAAAAAATTAGACTTTTTATCTCACACCATTAAAGTGTTATTTATCATTATGTCATGTGACACACATTTATGATCAATCTAAATTTTCCAAGTAGCAATCTATCATAATTGGAATATGTCTTAGCTCAATGAAACATGTTGATAAATAGATTTGAACCATCTGATTGATGAATTTTAATGTCAGTCATTAAAATAAAAACAACTGTTGATATGATAATCCATAAATCAAATGATTTAAATCTCCCTAAAACATCCTTTTTGGGCTTGTTAAACTTTAATCTATGATCTCTCACTTTGACAGTTTAGATCACCCATATTTTAAACACTTGATGGTGTAAGATCATTTAAACACCATTTTGGTGCTTAAATGATGGTCAGAAGAGTGGGTCCTTTTAAGATATGGATGATATGGATGATCCGTACCAAAGTCACACATCATTAATAGATATGCAAGAGCACCAAATATGGTGTTATAGGAAGATTTAATTGATCCGTTCTCTTAACTATAATGTCAACCCTTGCTTTTAAATTGGAAGCTGTAACTTGCACACAATACTTATATTGTGGCACATTCTTAAAAAGAAAGATTTTATATTTTTAAGATTTATACTATATAGAATACCATCTAAGCCCTTTGATTTGAAGGTCATAATGTAACAATCTTTCTATACATCATCTCTTTCATCTTATTTCTCGGTCAACCATTAAATTAGCATTGAATCAGATGATAGTCTTTGATTGTATTAAATAAGATGATAGAGATCACATGTATTGATAATCTTTTACGGAAAAGATATTCACATCATGACCGTCAAATCAAAAGACTTAGGTGATGTTCCAGGTGGAATATATCTAAAAAATAACAAGCCTTTCTTTTAAGATGACATGCCACGCTACAGAACTGTGTGCCGCTAGCTGATACTAAAATTTATTAGCCGCACTTATAGGTATATTTCCATGGGCTGGGATATGTTCCAATCATGGATTGTCACTTGGACAATTTAGATTGGTCACAGATGTTCATCACATGAAATGGTCATAAATCACACTTATCTGGCATGAGGTAAAAATGCATAATTTTAATGGTGTAAGATCATAGCTATAAGTGAATGTGAATCATCCAATTAATGAACTTCAATATTAGCCATTAAAACTAAAAACAACAGTTGATATGATAGTCAACAAATCGGATGGTTTAAGTCTCCCTAAATCCCTTTTTGGGCTTGTTATACTTTATTCTACGATCTATCTGTTTGACAATATGGCACCCACATCCTGAACCATTGATGGTGTAAGATGATTTAAACATCATTTTAGTGTTTAAATGGCGGTCAAGGGAGTCGGGTCCCACAAAGAAAAAGGACAAAAATATGGGTATTTTTATTTATAAGACCTGACTCTCATGACCATCATTTAAAAACCATCTTGGTGTTTAAATGATCATACACCATTAATGGTTTAAGATGTGGTTAATACACTATGTTAGTGTTTAAATGATCTTACAATGGTTTAAGAATTTAATCCACACTGTCAAAGTGATAGATCATAAATTGAACGGAAATGGGGCCAAAATCTCCTTTTGGGGAGATTTGAATCATCCGATATGTGCAGTCTAATACTAACTTCTAATCATAGTTTTAATGGTTGATATTGAAGTCGACCAATCAAACTGTTCACATCTACTTATGGGCATGCTCTTTTGGCTAAAGCATTTTTTAATGATGGATTGTCACTTTGACAATTTAGATTACTCATAAATATGCACCACATGGCATGATAGTAAACCACACTTCAATGGTGTAAGATTAAAAAATCTAATTTAACAATGTAAGATCATTTAAACACTATTTTGGTGTTTAAATGATAGTCCGGATCCATTATCCCTTAAAATGATGAGCAAGACATTGAAACTTTGGGAGATAGATGTAGAACAACGACTAACGCGAGAATTAAATGTACCAAATGGCCAATTTAAATTTATGGCGGGACGATTAATAATGAAAGCTATTTTCTTCTTGAGATAACTAGTGAGTAGTGAAATATGATAATATTTCACCCCTAAATACCTACATTTGGCTATCCGATGAAGACTATTTGATGAGAATTATTAGATTTGAAGTGTTTCAGGTAAATACAAGCCAAGTACAGAAAACAGCCCAAGAATTCTGAAAATATTGTCAAAACACTGCAACTTTAGGTCATCGAGAACTTGGAGCGACTTGCAGCTCAATTTGGATCTTCAAGACGGCCGAGTTATGAAATTGTTAAAACACAAAAATTGTAGAGCTTTCTGTCAACTTTCTAACAAATAAAGAATCGCCTCAATCCGAGTTTGGGACAGAAAGTTATGACCAAACTATCGAAGCAGTGTCTGATACAAAAGTGGGCCGAAATTCACAAATTTCTGGGAGGTCGATACATCGACCCTTTTGGTCGATTAATCAAGGGAAAAAAAGTGTTTGACACGGAACTGATACTTTAAAGCATATTTTTAGGAATTTTTACAGGGTCGATTAATCGACCCTGAATTTAGGTGGCAGGACACTCCCGCGACGTGGGTGCTATTTATAGCCAAATCAAACACTTTGAACAAGAGACTTTTTTGAAGAGAATTTTAGAGGGTTATTATTCATTATTATTTTTTTAGTTTTGAGACTCCTCTGGGCATCTTTTCAAGGGTTCTTCTTCCTCCTTCTTCTAGGGTTTAATCTAGGTAGATTGTACTTAGAATTTGCACTGTCTTTCTTTTACATTCATAGATTGTATTTAGGAAAAGGCATTGTAAACAAAGATCTTTTGGAAGAAATAAAAAGAGAAATGACTTTGAATGAACAAGGAGATCATACACCAAAGATAAGCGGCTAAATCAATTGATCGGGGTAGCATATTCCTTGATCATACTTAAATGTTGTTCTTAGATTCATTAGTAATTAGTTGTTTAGATTAATTAATTTATTTTTCTTGCATTTAGGAAAAGTGTAATAAATTTTTGGTAAACTGAATCTGCCCTTTGGTACTTCCTTAGGGACGTTTTTAAATCTCTGAAATAATTAATTAAAATTCACGTTTCCCTGTCGGTTCGACACCTTTATTCTTGTCATACTGCAATAGATCTTGTGCACTTGCAAGGATTATATTTAAAATCGATCAGTAACTTATAGCGAAGTTCGGAGAGAAAATGAAAAGCTTACATATGATATTTATTGATTTATAAAAGACTTATGATAGAATGACGCAACAGATAATCTAGTAGTAAGGAAGAAATGTATCCTTAACTTATATATTGGGATTATTCAAGATATATATGAGTGGGCACAACCAATGTAAGAACGACGTGTACAAAGGTCAAGTGAGTTCTCTGCTGGAGTTGTGCTGCATCAAGGATTTTCCTTGAGCCTTTGCTTGTTTGCTTGAGTTCTAGGCGCATTGTGTCACAGCCACAACCCCTCGCCTTGCACGTTCGGGCGGTCTCGCGCCCCGCACGTACCGAATCACAAGTCGGGTCGGCACGGCATACGTCAATTTAATTTCAATTAAATCATTCTTTATTTTTTGAAAGAATTTATAATTATTGTGGAAGCATTTTGCAAAAGACTTTCTTTTCTTTTCCCATTTTTGTTAACCTAATCGAGCTATATCGATTTTCAAAATCCAAAACGTAAAAATTCTACTCATCACAGAATTATAAGCAAGAGTGTAAGACATTGAAATTGGGTCAAAAGTTCAACTTTAAAAATAAAATATTTACAATAAATTCAATTACAAAAGTACATAAGTGGTTTCAAAAAAATCTGTCACGACCCTGAATCCTTATCCGATCTCGAGGGCCTAAAATTTTGTGTTATGACACCGCACACTTGTTAAGGAGATAAACAGACATACACATAATTCTTAATTCAATTTAGCATATGGATCGAGGCATTTGAGATAACATTTAAAGATAAACGGCTCATAAATTAATAGCAGAAAACGTAAACGACATTAATAAAGTAATTAGTCCTAACCATGAATCTAAGATAGAAAAATAAACTGAGGTTTTACGTAGGGTAAAACGGTCCCAAACGTAAACCCATAAAAAGTACTGATAAATAAAGTAACTAATAACAAGTCTCTCCTGAAAGCAATAAAGACTAGAACTAAAGAATCTCTCAATGCTCAAAGTAGTCCACCGAATCTACTTCTTTATTCAGGTGGTAGCCGACATCCTCATCCTCATAAGCCGCATCAGGTACAGCAACATTTACATCCTCAATGATGGAATAGTCAGTGTTCTTACCTGCAATTATTAGTTTTTGGAGGGGGATGAGTTTACTCAGTTACGTAAACTCAGTGGGTTACACAATCGATTTACCATAACATACTTAGGTGATCGTGTGCGCAATTGCTTGAGTAGCAGTGATTTATGAAAATAAAATTCAGCGACTAAAAATGACTATAATAATATTTGAAATCTCATATATATCATAACGAATCTGAAAGACATAACATAAAATGATATGAATATGATGCACCAATTTATAATATCTTTTTTTATCTATCATGTCGACTTATTCTAGTGTCATTTCTTAAAACTTAACATAGCACCATACGCCTACACAATATACTTCGCTTCTTACTTAATTTACGTATACGACCTGTGTCAGGGTCATTGCTCGAGCCTATCACTCAAGGTCCACGTGTAGATAATCACCTAACTTTCGTATCATATCGTATACTACCATTCAGCCCAATGAGGTTGTATGCATTTAAATCAGTGTCCCTTTATATTCAGGACATTATCGTATCGTATTGCTCTTAAGACCTGTCTTGACTATAGACGTTAGATCTTGCGGTGACACACAAGATATGGCACATGTAGAAACTTATTTCGTATTTTACTGACCTTCACAACGTAACTTATCCGTATTCGTATTTTACCTTATCTTATATATCATTCCTTATCATTCACTTATAACTTAATTTGGAGTGAGCCATTGTGCAATAAGATTCACAAAAATTATGTTTTTCAAGGGATGAGTTCCATAGTAACCTGGATATACTTCGTGTGGCAGCCCATACTCTCATAGAAATATTGCATCCGTACATGGATGCCTACATTCCAAGTTTTACGTGATCGTGAAAGGAAACCCACCATGACGAAGGCTTAAAGATCATGTAATGTATCTTATTCCTTTTTAATTATGCACATGCCCTATCGTAAGTTCCTATGTGATGCATGCCATACGAAGGAAGGACTTGCCTAACCAAATGAAGTTATTTTATACACCGTACATGTTTATGAACATAATATAATGATTAAAATATGGAATGAACAAGTCTTTTCTACATAACTCTGAGAAAATTCTGTGGGCCATTAGATTGCTTATAGAGCGATAAGGCCTGTTGTTCTTAAAGTTTTCTAAGATCTATGTGGTCTTTGCGTCGAGACCTTTTTCCAATTTGAATCAAGAGTGGGTCAACATAGTGGGTCAAACAATCCCCTTACTTAGTTCTACAAGGGTTCATATCCCTTACTAAATCTTTCAAACTTGCGGTCCTCAAAACACGTCCTCGGAATTTTAGTGACACTCTTTTGATCCATTAGATTATATTGTGTCATTATCGAGATCGTTTTTAAAGTTGGTCCTATGGGCCAGTTGGGCCTTGATTCTCAAAAGTTAAGGGTCAAAGGTAGCCCAAGACATTGTTCCATGTGGCACACAAGGTTGCCACCATTGTGCGTAATATTTATTTTTCTTAAGTTTTTATGCGACACCAAGACCAACGTATATCCAATATTTGGAAAAGACGATTGTCCATATCTTAGGGAGGGGCCAATAATGATTTGGGGTGATTTTTAAGGTCAATAATACATATTCTATACTTTTGAAACTTTTTATCATAACTGAATTAATAAGAATCAAATCCATGGGTTTCTCTGCTAAAAACCTTGGGTTTCTCTCTCTAAGACCAAGGGTCTTTTCACTACCAAAATCCTTGGGTCGTAGAGTGACATTGAGTAGCTGGCTTTCACAAGGCTCGAGGCCAAGCATCTTAGTGCAAGTCTTAAATGGCCAAATATTCATGATCATCCAACGGTTACAGTGGGACAGAATCTTAACTACTTATATATATATATATATATATATATATTTGTAATTGAACCTTAAATACCATGTAATCGTAGGTATCAAGGTCAACTATTTGTAAATATCTTACGGTGGCAAACCTATACAGAATCCGTCTTTTCAAAATCCATATATTTCATAACAAGTAAACAATTCATTAAATTCCCAAGATCAGCTAAAATTTCAGACCTGGAAGTCGATAGGATGACAACAATTAGTGTTGGGATCTAAGATCAGAAATAACACCTTCAGAACCCATTTCCAAATTCGAAGATCCAACAAGAATTACTCGAAATTGAATTCAAGATATTAAAATAGACTATAATTTGATATCTGTTGATTTCAAATATTATTCTCGAATGATCCTACACAAATTTTATAAGAGCTTTTATAGTAAAAGAAGTTTGATCATCGGATGATGTCCATAAATGTTTTAGTACTATGGAATTGAATCTGTCAGGATAGAAATCTGAAATCAAATCAGCCTGAATTCCATTAATTGATCATAAAAATGAAACAGTCAAGTAAATTTTTGTTATTATTAATATTTATCAATTGACTGAACAAAATTTTTGTGGTCCATGTTGTTGCATAGGTGAAGGGCTGGAGAAGGAGTTGATGAAGAGATTGGGTTGCCTCTCTCTTCCTCTCTCTAAATTTGTCTGTTAATAGTTGGGTCTCTCTTTCTTTCTCTCTAAATTTCTCAGAGATTAGGTCTCTCTCTTTCTCTCTCTAAATTTCTAAGTTAAAGGTTAGGCCTCTCCTTCTTTCTCTCTCTAAATTTCTTAGTCAAAGGTTGGGTCTCTCTTTCTTTCTCTCTCTAAATTTCTTAGTTAAAGGTTGGACCTCTCTTTCTTTCTCTCTCTAAATTTCTCAGTCAAAGGTTGAGCTTCTCTTTCTTTTTCTCTTTAAATTTCTCAGAGGTTGGGTCTGTCTGATTCTCTCTATCTCTCTAACCCCTCTCCCTTTGCAATTCGTTTTGTCCCCTTTTCCTTTTTTCTTTTTTTTTAAATGTCCCTGTTATAGAGACGTGTAGAGAATAGTTGGAGATGAGGAAGAGGGGGAGGATTTGATTTGGTGTACTCCAATACACACCTATATATGTATATATATAGTGTATATTAATAAATTTTGAATACCTAAATAAAATAAATAGATATTTTATATATATATATATATATCTTTGTTTTTCTTTTTCATGGCTAAGCAGTCATTAATGGAGCTTCATAAATAAAATATGTTTTTAAAATATATATATATATATATATATATATATATATATATATATATATATATATATTATTATTTTTTAAGATCGATCGAAGGGCACCCACCTGTTAGAGCATGCACATGAGTTCGAGTTGGTGTGGATCGATGGTCGGAGCGTCAATTTTGAAGCTGTTGACGGCTTTGTTTCTCCGCCTCTTGTACACCAATCACCCGCTTGATTCGACACTGCAAGCTGTGCTTGTAGATGGTGGGTTCACAAAGGTGAACCATGATATCGTCGTGGGTCAAGTCTAGGAAGTAAGGGACTGCCTGCTTGGGCAGTGTGTAGATGAAGGAGATACGGTGGTTGGAAGTTTAAAAGAAAAAGGAAGAGAGAGAGTGTGAGAGAGAGAGAGAAAGAAATAAAACGTTACATCTTTTTAGACTTACGTGAGTATATAGGAGAGGTAGAGAGGAATAGAAAGAGGGGAAACCCAATAGGAAGCCTTGACTTATTAAAAAGGTAAGAATTCTAATTTATTTGTGAAACAAGTATGAGCTAAGGTGGCCTTGGATTTAGTTGCCACCTATAGCTAATAATTTCTCAAATCAATGGGACTATTAAAAGGTAAAAATTTTAAGTTGTCTAAAGCAACAAATTTTGGATGATTCGGTGCAACTAAAGTGGCTGAATCTTATTCAAAAACTTTTATTTCTATTGTGGAGTGGGTTGGGGTTTTGTGTAGAGTATACACACGGAGTTCAGTGCTCCACTGCATCTCACGCCATAGGATGACCCTTTTAAGATCCGGGTCACAACAGAACTGAACTTAACAAAACAACTAAAAATAGAAGAACCAGCAAACACGTGAATTGGTCTCATGTGTGTTGGTGTTGATAGCTCTATAGATAAAACGAGTTCAAACTATCAGCTTAGTGAACGCTCTTGAATCTCTCCTTGTCTTGCTCCCCTAGCTCTGACTGATTGGTTGTAGGTTAGTCTCTGAAATTTTTAGGTCATGAAATGACCACAAGCGGTGAAACTAAAAATTTTAGTTACTTTAAGTTATAATTTCCAGTACAATGTCATGTACCTGAGCTTACATTTCATGTACCTAAGAGGGTTTCACATGCGACTTGTGCAAAGTGGGGTTTACAACTTGTCGTGATATCGACATAATAATAAAGACAATTCACAATCAATATTAAGCAGAGAGATTCTAAGTATGATCTACAAATACAATATATAATTATTATCTACACAGGAAATATTTAAATTCAATTACTACTACTATAATGAGAAAGCTCACCATATTATAAATTTTCCTTTTTAGCAAAGAATATGGGTTTAACAAGTTTAAGAGATTTACAAGGTTTATTGATCAAATTCTTGTTTCATCAATTAGTTATTAAGTGTCATTTTCATTCAATTATTTATTAGTTTATTTATTTATTAGTTGAATGATTTGTTAAGTGTCTTTTAATTAATTCGGTGTGATATTAAAACTAATCATTGTTTGATATCAATAATAATTGTTAATGTCACGCAAATAAAGGCAGACACTATTTGCCATTTAGTCAATCAAGACAAGGATCAATGACTCTAATGGTCTAACGAGACCAAATCCTCAGCTGATATTTTAAAACTCATATGAATATGAGTTGCTCATAATGAGCCTATTCTCAAGAATAACAGTTAGCTATGCGAGGGTCAATATTTCATGCAATATCATCTTTCCACGTTCAATTTTTAATATTAATATTAATTATTCAATGTTCGATATTTAATATTCAATATTCTACATTCAATCTGATTTCTTTATTAAGATTTCAATAGTCATATTCGATTTCAATGTTCAATCATCAATATCAATTTCGGTAATTTCATTACCCTTTTTCAATTTGATATTATTCAATTTATCCCATAATCGGGTTCAATATTCAAACAGGTTTCCATTGTCTCATATTTCTTTTTAGGATTTCGATAATCAGTTTAGATCATTACTTAGTATCGATTTAGTTACTCTATTTTTACTTAGATCATTACTTATTAAGATTTAGTTACTTTTTCAATGTTTTTCATTGTTCAATATCACTATCAAATGTCTCATATCATTCAATTCTCCAGTCATCATTTATTCTTATCGATCAATCATCATTCATCTATACCAATCAATCAATTTCTATCTATGTAAATTAATTACTATCAATTATCCATCTATTTCAATCAATCGTCGAACAAACTCAATCCTTAGGGAGGATTGGCATAGGATCAGCTCACACTATGTTTAGTGTTGTTTAGTTTAGAGTCTCTATCAGACTTATACTTATTGTTATTCGTAAGAATGAAGCCTTTACTCCTATCGTGAGTCGTCTTCAAGGCATCTTGGTGCTTGTTCTTAGTTATCCTAAGGTGATTTCTCATTATTTTAGTACTTCTAAGTAGTTTTAGCTAAACTTTGCTAACACCCAATTCAAATCAAACTTTGACTAAGTCTCTTATTGGTATTTTAGTTGGACATTTCCAACTAGCTCTAACCATTGGGGGATTAATCACGATGTTAATCGAGTATATCCCCTCCAATGGTAATGTTAACTTATTCTCAAGTTTCTGCTCAGTTACTAGGTCACTTGCCTAGTTTCATTTTATTTCTTTACAAATTCGACTAAGTGTTCGTGCGGGTTATAAGTGGTAATTATAAATTCAGGTGAAGACATCGGGTCCATACCTCTCCAATGGAGTCTTAAAGTTAATCAAGTTGGGCTTTGGGCCCAATAGACTAAGACTAGAAAAAAAAAAGGGTCCACTTATCCATTTATGGTTTTTGCTAAGTATGAGGATGTTGATCTATGTCGAAATATGACTATATTTCGCACCTTAATATCTATACTTAGCCATCCAATGAAAACAATCTGATGGATGTTACATAGTTTTAGTGGTTTCAGGTGTCCTTGACCGTTGGATTCAGTAGAAACATAAATGAGCATAATTAAGGACAACATGGAAGCATCAAACCATGAAGCCAACAGAAGCACTGAAATCGGTGAAAGAACTGATTGATCCAGTTATTGCTGAAGAGAACAAATTATGTCACGGTCAAAATCAATCGATTGAATTATGAAAATCAATCGATTGAGTTTAAGACCACTGTTTTGCCGCTCAAAATCTGAATTAAATTCAATCGATTGTGTTATGAAAATCAATCGATTGAATCTGTAACAACTGTTTACTTCTAAAATTTGAATTTGAATTCAATCGATTGAATTATAATAATCAATCGATTGATTTCAAATTTAGATGAATCTGCCAAAATTCAGATTTTGAATTCAATTGATTGTTGGAATTCAATCGATTGACCTGTAAGGAAAGTCTTCTATACGCGCCCCTATATAAGCAAAGCAATGTTTAGAGCCCCTATATAAGCAAAGCAATGTTTAGAGCCGAGAGACCATTTTTGGGCTGAATTTCTTAGGATTTTTCTAAGTTTTCTCCATTATTGTCAACACTTTGTTTTTAGTTAGTTTTGTAATTAGGAAAAAACTTTGTAAGGTTTAGATCTTTTCCTAAAAGATCTTAACATTTGATCAATAAAAGAGCGTTTTTTATGACTTCGAGTTCATGTGTTGCATTTGGATCGAAGATGAGAGGCTAAATCCCGCGATCAAGGAGGACGCAACGCCTAGATGAGTAACTAATCCATTTACAATTCAATCATCCTTTGTTGTATTTATTGAATCATGCATCTATAGTTTATGCATAGTGATATATCATCAAATACTCATTTGTAGTCGTTGATCTTGTAGATCGACGACAATAAAAGAGTTATTCCACCTAGATTGATCTTGTAGATCAATCTAGGATGTCGTACGATTAATTATTCATATTGTGATTATGAGTTTGTGACATGTTATACCTTTCGCATGATTCATGTCGTGATTGAATGCGTCATAGTGTTAGGATAGTATATGCCGATTATCATAATCGCATTTTTATCGAATCGTTTGCTTATAGTAAAATGAGGGTTAATAAATTGTCATTGGAATGGTTAGATTGTTTGTAGAAAATTACATATCTAGGGGTAGCGAAATCTTTGATTTTTCATCATAGGTTGTTTTATTTGTCGTTGTTTTTCCTTGCGTAAGCTTGTTAGATCTCATTAATCCTTCTTTGTTTAATGTTATTCTTCCTCATAGACAAATCTCACCTTTGGCACTTCCTTAGGCTCATTATGCACTATTTAGAATTAACAAAATAACGCACTTCCATGTGGGTTCGACACTCATGATTTCGCCTTGCTTCAATAGATATTGTGCGCTTGCAAGGGTACTATTTTTAAAACCGATCAGATGCTAGCAATATAGCCGATGTCAGGTATTGGCCTAGGCCATCGGGTTTCATTTCATCTATGTTTACAACTTAGAGATTCGTGGGCCATTCCATAGGTCTTTTGGGCCTTCACTAGGTCAAATTTAGGTATAGGGGCTTTTTTGCGAAGTTCGGGTCTACGAGTGGGGTGTGTACAATTTTCGAGGGGTGTTAATACCAATTTTTCAAAAGAAGTTTTGGGTTGGGCTATAACTTTGATGTTTTATTTTAGACTCACAATTTATCGGGCCATGGGTAGGACATCAGGTCCTTTAGTCTCACTTAGTTAATTTTAACAATCGGGCTTTTGGGCCTTCAAGAGGTCCATTCTTTGACTTAGTTGATCGAGTCAACCATAACAAAGTTCTACAATACACCCACTGTGGTCACTGTGGTCTTGCATTGCTTTATATCGTCAAGGGTTTCCAAGAAAAGTCAAGATTTTGACTTCATATTAATGTTCACAAATTTATCTTTAAGTATATTAGACACTTTACGGTAAAATTGCTGTCATTTTTTACTCCGATCGAATTTATGAGTATTTCTAAAACTGAATTAAAGAATAGTGATAATGTCATCTTTCCCATATGGTGACACTCAAAAATCTGACCAGGGTTTATCAAGGCCGTCAGATTACAAAGAAAGGGCTATCAGACCAGTTTCAATGGTCTCCGATGTTGGGTCTATATCTTTTAATGTCGATATCAAAATCAGACACTTAATAGCTTGTTAGGAAGCTTTAACAGCTAGTTCAATTTTCTCTATATATTTTTAAGGTAAAAAGTCTATAAATCATGATGGAATCATGTCCATCCGATCAAGGGTCAGTTCTGGTCATATATATTATATGTATATATATTATATACTTATTCTTTTAATTAAATATAATTTACTTAAATGCCTTGAGATTAATCGTTGTCCATTATAACCATTGTCATTTCAAGCCAACCGTTGTCTGTTATAACCATTGTGCAACAAAATGAAATATTTGGATAAAAACATGTACATGAGCCTCTATGATGTTAATATAATTATTTAATTAAATTTTTAACCTTCTTCAAACTTTTATTAGAAAAAAAACAGTCCAAGCTCAATCAAATTTTATTAGAAAAATAGCCCCCAAAAATAGCCCAATCAAATTTTATTAGAAAAAAAAGCCGAAAAAAACTCCGAAAAATACCCAAGTCCGACCGAAACCGGGTATGGGTCGGGCTGAAAACTTTGAGAACCCGACCTAGGTAGGTTAGAGCAGGGTTAAACCCCAGCTCAACTCTAATCCGGCCCATTGAGAGCCCTACAAATAACACTAGCCAATTAAGAAGTCCCGGCTGTCCAACTCCAAGTCGAAATTCCAAAGAAGGTAGAGTTATTTGAACCCGTTAACCATGTGGAGAACACACGTTTTCCCACTATAAAAAACATTGACTTCCTTGACTTAGACGATGCAGATCGGTTTTCATCCCAATCTTCCACATAATAGATCTCCACATCATGGCGTAACTATCACACAGTAACATGGGTTGTGTATGGCATAGCTCTTTGCTAGCCCCTGCCATAGCAAAGTTACCTATTTTAGCAGGTTTCCATCTTCTTTTCTAACATCATGCTACCTGCTTTAGTAGGTACTCCTTCTCTTTGATAACTCCTTACATATAGGACAGTGCATTTTTTTCAATCGAATCGACCAAACAAGACCGACCCGTCGGTTGTGGTCCGGTTTGGATGGGTACTAGTTTGGGTTTGGTTTGGCAGAAAGAAAAATTGAAAAGTTGGGTTTGGTTTTAGTTCCGGACCTTCCCAAGCTGAAATTGACCGAACTGAACCGATTGTAAGTAAATTATATATATATATATATATATATAAACAACTTGAGTCAAGCAGACGATTGGGCCTGAGATTTTCGGTCTAAAATTTGGGGCCAAATTTAGTGTTTAACAACCTTACTTAAGGCTTGAATCTCACAAGACGTTGAATTAGGGAGTAGAGACTTAGGGTTCTAATTTCTAAAGGTCCAGTCAATAAAAGTGTATTTTAGCAAAAGTAAAACGACTCCGGAAAAATGAAAATAGTAAAAGTGTAAAATTGGATGAGAAATTAGGAAAATTTTAATGTGCAAGTAGAACTTATAGGAAAATTGAAACCGATCGAACCAAACAGAAACTAAATCGAATCAGGTTGGTTTGGTTCAACAGTTGGACGGTTTGGTTTGGTTTGAACATTTAGAAACCGATTAGAAACGGTTTGGTTTGTGATTTTGGTCCAAAACCGACTAAACCAAACCGAATACACCCCTACTTGCATAGCAAGTTTTACCTGTTCAGCAGTTCCTCCTCTCTACCCTCTTTGTACGAGAGCAAATTTTATTTACTCTGGTAGGGAGTTAGTAGAGAGTACGGAGGTTGCTGCTGGAGCAGGTAAATTCTCCTTTGTAGGGAGTTGGAAAACCAACTAAAGCAGGTGAACTTTGCTCTGACAAGGGCTAGCATAAAACTATGCCATACACAACCATGTTGATTCCATTGGCACGCATCTCCAAAATCGAGCGTGATCAGGACATACCTATCAAATAGTCACTTTTGGGGATGTGTGCCATGTGGAATCAACGTGTGAGTGTCTAATAGTTGCACCATGATTTAAAGATCTATTGTGTAGAAAATTGGGACGAAAAATAATCTTTGTCTCCTGAGTCAAAGCAGTCAACGATTTTATATGGTGGGAACAAGTTTTAAGGGTGAAAAAAACCACCCTTCCAAAGAAAACCCTATTTCTCATCTTCTTCTCTCATCTTTGAGTATGAGACTCTACTCCAAGCTCACTTAAACGAAAAACTTGTGTAAACCATGATAGGGCTTTAGGATTTTTCCTCTTCTTTAATGTATATCAGCTTGAAAACTTTTGTTAGTTAGTTTCAAGGGAAAACAGAGGAAAGAAAGGAAAACTGATAAGCGGGAAATAAATTGTCGCATTTCCCGTTGTTTGGATGATATCGGAAAGGTTAGAAATTATCTTCTCATTTTCCGTTAAAATCCGACAACAAATACCGAGGGGGTCCCTCGATTTTCTATTTTCTCACTCTTCGGACTTCTCATCTGACTCTTCTCACCCGTTCACCACACAATTTGTTCATAAATGAAAACCATTGACTGATTTGAATCAGACAATAAAGATTTTTTTTTTTTTCAGTCTTCCCCATGATAGATCTTAAGATCATGACGCCCCTATCAGACAGTCTGATGTTGATTCTATATGATACATCTCCCCAAAAATCAGAGGCAAAATCACGTTATGACTTGGGTGATCAATTGACCACCCAAATATTCTAAAAATTTGTTATTAAGCTTTAGGAGTCTTAATTTATATTAGTGAATTTTCATCCATCCAAAATTATCTTGACCACCCAAAATTATCCAAAATCTTCAAACAATTATTTTTTTTGTTATGTTATGGTATTTGTTTTCATTACATATATTTCTTCTTTGATTTTTTTTTTTTTTAAATTACACAAATTTGACCTATTTTTAAGCTCTCCTTTATCTATTTATGTGTTGCATGGGCTTATTTTTGGAGAGATTTCTCTCACAATAAGCTCTACTATGTTGTAGAGCTATATACTTACATATATATGCTATAGTATAATTAATTAAAAAAATAAACAATTTATTACACATAACAAAGTTTGAACCTAAAACCAAACCTACACAAAGAACTAAGTCAATCACTAGAGCAATTCATGTGAAGAAAAAAAAAACTTAATATGCATAAGTTTTTGGTCATTTTACTATTTTTTTTTGTTAGGATATGCTATTTTTCTACAATATCTTGCATATGTATCAAACATAGGATTTGATTAATCCTACATTTTCCCAACTAGCAATGTGGTTATCTAAACAACGGAAAACAAAGGGAAATGAAGGCATCCCCATGGTTCCCTACAACTTAGGTATCTGTGAGAAAATATAGAAATATTATTTTACTTTTCCACGTTTCTCATGTTTTTATCTAAACAAGCCCTAAGATTTGATTATTTCCCTAAGGAACGTCTAAAAGAATCCTAATGGTCATTTTAGAAATGACCATTGTGCGATTAGCAAAAATCGTGTGCTTTAAGGAAAGGGTGCTTCTCATGGAGCCCACGCATTCTCCAAAAGTGCCTACGTCTTAGACATCTTAGAAACCATTGATTGTTCCAGTTCAAATGATGGAGATCATTTTTCACCCAGATCTCTCACACAATAGATCTTGAGATCACGATACACCTATTAAATGACCAATTTTTTATCCAAAAAAATGACCCTTAAATCATATGACGCATCACACCCAAACCTAAATTTAGGGTTGGTATTTTACAAAAAAGGACCTTAGAATCAAATGATACACATCACGCTCAAATGTGAATTTAAGGCATTTTTTGGAGATTTGTGAGACATAAATAAATGTTGATCGTCTGATAGGTGCGAAGTGATCTCAAGATCTACAGTATTGAAGATCGAGGTGAAAAATAATTTCTATCATCTGATCCGAAGCAATCAATGAAATGTGATGCATTCTGAGGATGGCCTTGGATGGTTCAGATTGATGATGCACATAACAATCAATCTGAGCCGTCCAGATATTCTTCAGCTGGATGTATGCTATTGCTACTGATCTTTACTTCATACAAGACGCACACTTTATCTATCCCACACCATCAATCTGGACCGTCCAAATATTCTTCAGCTGGATGGATGTTCCAAACCTTTACTTTGGATAGGAATTACACTTGATCTTATCCATGCTAAAACCCTTGAAGGTTCAGGTTCACTTCGCTACAAATTGAAGCAAAACGAAACCACGAGAAAAAAAGCTTCACAGCTTCTCTAATGGCGGCCAAGGACGAGAAGAAGCAATCGAAGAAGAGGAAACATGTGACAACTACTCAAAAGAAAGAAGTGAAACCATTCCCAAAGAAAACGAAGCACTTTGAATCAAAAACCGTAAACCCGAAAGCGAAGACCGCGGAATCCGCCATTAAACGGGGAATTAAACCTCCGAAGAAAGGCGAAGATGAATCGAAAAAGGATCGCCGTTTGGTTTCAAAGGTTTTCGTTGTCCTTATTGATTTTCATCGTTTCTAGTAATTTTTTTGAAAATTTAGAGATTTTGCAGTTGATAAAAATTGTTTTTTTTTTTTTTAAAAATTCAAAATTTCAATTTCAATTTTGGTGTAGGAATTGGCGGAGGCGAGGAAGAAAAAGAGGAAGCCGCATTACAATCTTCAACAAGTAAGCTCAATTTTTATTGAGTTTCGAGTAAAATTTATTTATTATTATTAATTTTTTTTTCACATTCGATTTTATCATCATCATAATCATCAGCAGTTTTTTCATATTCAAATTATTTACATACATGTTTGCTCTCCGAAGTATGTGCATTTAAGAAAAAAATTTCGGTATTTCCTTTTTTATATTCGAATCTCGGTTACACCAATATGTCCCTATAAGGCTATAACTAGATGATATTTTATTGAAATACACTGTTTTGATTGATAAACACATAAGCATCTATATTATATCAAACTGACAAGTCGGTGTTCGGCTTGGGAAAAATTTGGCTAAAATCGCCAAATTCGGGAAGAAGGGGAAAAATATTCTGGAAAGCTAAAAGAAATTATAAAAAGTTAATAATAAAAAATTATAAAATTTGGGGAAAAAAATTTCAGGAAATAATTTGGGAAAAGATAAAATTGTGTTTGTATGAAATTCATTGATTATTTAGAAAAAGTTGTGGCCTTTTCCAAAAGTAGCAATTTGATTGGGATTTAATCTTTGACTGAAATAGTCACAATTAAATTGTTACTTTTTAAAAAAGTTCGATGAATGTGATTACTATGTATACTATATGGAAGAGTTTGACTTTGTCACCTGCAGCAATATATAACACCATTGCCATCCCACTATTAGGGTTTTAGGCCACATTGGTCATATATTTGACCAATCCACTTCATCCAAGTGGTTGGACATCATATGAACTTTACTTGGCCCAAAAATATTCCCTTCAGGGCATCTCAAGGTATCAAACTCGGTTTCGGTGATAGGTATCGGTCGATCCAAGGCCGATATGTATCGGCCAATACCAATACAGTATCATATGATACGGATACCATTATTTAAAAAAAAATGACTATATCAGTTGCTACCGATATGTATCAGTCTATCAGTTGATACGGAGCAAGGTTCAAAATCTCGGTTTTCGGTGCGTATCGACCAGCTCCAAAACCGATACATATCGGATGATACATATCAGTTTTGGACAATACATTGGTATGTATCGGCCGATACGTGCCAATATATATGGGTCAATACTTCATTGTATTGATTTGGTCATGTCTGAAACCAATACATATCAGACGATACGTATTGGGTTTATACAATACATTGGTCTATACATTCAATGTACCGATCTGGTCTTGTCCGAAACTGATACACATTGGACGATACGTATCGCTCCCAGATGATATTTTGAATAATGTTTGTACCATCCAATTTGAGCACTTCAATATGGACCCTCTAGTAACTGTAATAACAGTGTATATTAAAGTCTCTGGATCGAACGGTTTGAATCCTCTGATAGGTATGCTTTATAGGCTAACATATGTTCACATGATGTTGTGCAACTTGAATGGCTTGGATTGGTCAAAGATGTATGCTAAATTGCATAAAATGTGTGGTTGCGAGAATTTTATCTATTGATGTAAGTGACGCCACATTTGTCCTCTGTAGGATATTAAAAACGATCTAGACCGATTAACTAAGAGCCTACATATGGATGGTTAAAAGATATATGAACGTCTGCCATATTTAACATGCAAAAATACATTGATTAGACAGTTAAAATCCTTCAATATACAGGAATTCGGGTTGTGTCTTATATCTATGATGAGTTGATATGGGGTAACCGATTGGTTTCCTCTCAGGCGGATCAATCTCCTTATGCTAAAATGGTCAAACCTCGGGAAGTTCGCATGCACATCAGTGAAAGTACAGTTTTGAGCATTTTACCATCCCTTTGACACTTGAGACTTGTGAGTGAACGGCTTGGTAACGTGGATGATGTTTGATTTTGAATACGCTAGCTTCATTTTTATTTATTTTTTATTTTCTTTGGTGAAACTTGTCATAGGTTTAACACTTGGGTGTTTTCACATTTTATGCCATTCAATTTGTTTTTGTAATTTCCCATTGGTTGTTTGAGGACATTCCAATGGTTTCTGAGGTCATTCATTGTAGTCAATTCATTGTAATGCTGTTCTGTAACAAAAAATATTGAAATCTGGTTAGTGCTTGGGTCCAACATTTGTCACATGAAAATATATTTTTAAATGCATTTTAGGAACTTGCATCAATATGGGAAAAGATGCGACGTCGTAATATTGCCAAAGATGAGAGATCCAAGTATGTATTCTAATTATAATGCTATTATGTTTGGGGCTCTTTGCCTCTCAGTTGACAAATCCAAACTTTTCTAAAGGTTGATAACCGAAGCTTTACGAAAGATGAAGGGGAAAATTACAGAAATTGCAAGTTCTCATGTTTCTTCCCGTGTTCTGCAGGTAGTTCCAGTTACCATTGCCCATCTGTTTATATTGTCTCTATCAAGATTTAGTCACTAAGTAGTTGTTGATAATTTAGTATGTTTCAAGATCCAACTTCCACCCATGGTTCAGAATCGTGGATGATACCAATTACCAATATTTGTATCATCCGATACTTATCGGTATCGAAGGCCACCGATAGATGATACATTAGGCATGTCTCGATACATACCCAATACATATATATGAATAGATCCATTGTATCGCCGATACATTGACTGTATCGGCGATATCAGATACATGTTGTCTTGGTATTATGGTGGAAGATACGTGTCGGAAAACCGAGATTTTGATCTGCTTCAACTCTAATCTTTTTGAACAAGGATTGCTCTTATCGTTGATCATGTATAAAACATGTTCATCAATTTACCTTGTTGGTTGTAAGTGGAATGATACTATTTTGATCATAGACCAAAATCTTGGACGATACCGAGATGTATTGGGCAATATGTCTCAGTTTCGGAGCCCCGAGACAAATGTATCGTCTCAGGTATCGCCTGATACATACTCTGTTGGTTGTGATATATTGTAGCGCTGATACCTGATACTCTCAACGATATGTCTCAGTATTGGGTCATCTGCACATACTGATCTCGATACTTTAATCTTGATTGTAATGCATCTTTTAACTGTTCCACAGACATGCTTCAAATACTGTTCACAAGCAGAAAGAGATTCTGTATTTGAGGAGCTCAGGCCGCATCTTCTTAGCCTTGCTCGTAACACTTATGCTGTTCATCTTGTAAAGAAAATGTTAGATAATGGTATGATCCATAATCCATTGATTGAAATAGAAAGAAGAGTTACACTCTGAAGGACGCTGTTACTTGGAAGGCTAGTTCTTGTGTTGCCTAGCCAAGTCATCTGAGTTCTCTTTAATTTTTTTTGGTCTTCTACAGCCAGCAAAAAACAGTTGGAAGGGTTTATCTCCTCTCTTCATGGGCATGTTGCCTCTCTTCTTCGACATATGGTCGGGTCGGTTGGTATGTTCTACATACAAGAGAATATTTATGCTGTGATCCCAAAGTAAATTGATATGATTTTCTAAAATCTCACTGATACTTGCTAAAAGTTTCATTTTGTAGATTTTTGCTGTTCTGTCCTACCTAAACTCCTCTTAATGTGATTGCCGAGTCTGAGATGAAGTCCGCATGTCAAACTCTTCGAACATGTGCTGGACTTTATATAGATCTTAAAAACTATTTGATGTAGCCATCAACTGATTATACAATTATTTATAATAACACTAAATTTGTTACTGCTGATTTATATGGTAGGCCCTTTTAATTTCAGTAAATGCCTTTGCTTATGTTTATCATGAATATGTATCCTTTCGTGTTGGCAACTTTGGGATTTTGTGTTTTCTTTGCTTGCTGATTAGACTCTCCTACATGAATTAGACTGACTTTTTAGTCCTCCATGTAACTCTGGATATTAGGTTAGGATTGAGATGTCAGGAAGAAAACCTCTGATTATTCTTTTGTAGGGAATAAGACTGCAAATGGGCTGGCTAGGCCTTTGCAACTAGAGCTTCATGTCATGTGGGCTGGGCATGAGTCTCAAGTTCTGTCTCAATGAATAAACAGGTTGGTCCTACGTGTGAACTGAAAAGCTTTTTGACTTCCTGACTGATCCGTAATCGAGCATGGCACTGCCCCTGCATAAAATATAGTCTCCTTGTAAACTGGGTCTTTTCAGGTCGTTTTAATCCCAGCCCATGGCGCCCATTTGTAGCCTTATTGGCAGATGGGTATTAAAGAGTGCGAGAGTGATGGAAATCTCATAGCATTTGTTTCATTTCACATGATAAATACTTTGCTTGGATAAATATTAGCAGCTTGTTAGATGCATGGGCTCAGCTTTATTTCAAGTAGTAAAGAAGTCTGGTGCATTCTTATTCTGAGAATGTGTAGTCAGTCCCATATGGGGTTATCCAAGCATGATAATATGATATATCTTGCTAATTGTGGAGTAGCTTGCATTTTTTCAGATTGTTTAGTTTACCGTTCAGATATTTTTGTGCTTAAATATCTCCCCTGAGATTGCCAACTGCTACTTAAAATGATCGAGGACCATGTAAGCCGGTTGATCGTCCTTTATATGGGATCAATCTGTCAGTCAAAGCGTCTTTGGTGAGTCATATTGACCTTTTGGGTGATCGGTTAGGCAGCAAGTGGCAAAACCAGAATCTTTTGTTTTAGCTAAAATATTCAGTTTCAAAGAAGACCACTGTTGACCATTGTGCTATATAGATATACCAGTTATTCTATGATTTTTTACTGATTCTAAACTCAACACTATTTGATTTCACTTCCAAATCGTTGTGCCCTATTTGTAGTGTTTTCCTGCGTTCTTTTGGTGAGTTATGACATATGATGTAAACAATTTTAGTTTTTACCCTCAGATAACTGATTGAGGACATATATCTGCTTTTTTATTTTTCAAACTTGTAATTTTTTTATTGACACAGTAAATCATTCTTCACTTGGATTTTTATTATTGGTTTTTCCCTCAAATCCTACCATTATTTTATTCTTGCAGTTGTTGAGCATGCGTTCCAATTGGGAAATGGGTCTCAAAAACAGGGCCTATTATTGGAGCTATATTCTACCGAGCTTCAATTGTTTAAGGATTTGACTACAATGAATGCAGGCAGGTAAAAATGCTAATAAAAAAAATTAAGATGCTATATTATTTTTTGTACAGTTCACTTTCTTTCTGAACATGTATATTGAAGCTGTGTATGCTAATTTATGTTAATTTCATACCTAATATATTTGGAGGTTTATTATTTTTTTTGGCCTCTATGGGTTTGGCATTGTGGGTTTTGTATGCCCTTTTGAAGTTTTTCTAAATAAAATTTTACCTCTTGGAAAATACATTTGCAAGATTTGATTTTACATAGAATTTCTGACTTACCATCTGAACCATTGCCATATGCTTACGAACTTTTCGAGGAATATAATATCTACATGTATCCTTCTTCTGCACAGCTACTGAATTATATGCATTACACATATAAACAAGATCACTATAACTTAATGGTTAGATGGAAATATTATCTTACTAAGTGTACCTTCTCCTGCTGAATTAGTGGTTGTTTTTGTTGCTATTCTTTAAACCCAGTCTTGGCTTCGGAGGAAATGTGCCAATTTGTTCTACAATATGTGACCTAGCTAACCTTCAATTATTTTATCAAATTATCGACCTTTTTCTCTATGTTTGTATGCAGAGAAATTGTAGAACAAGACCAGGCTTTGAGAAAGAAATTCTAAATTGACCGTAGAATGAATGGTAAAAGAGAAGGTTGGCTATGGATGCTGCTAATGTTGTGACTAGTTAACATGAGTTTCAGGTTGTTGGAAGTAAATTTGCAAGATAAAAGTCATGTTTAGGATGGGTATTGGGTTTAGAGGGGGTGGTCATGTGTTGCGTTTTAGGAAAATCTTCATTAAGGGTTAATGTGTCAGTTTGGTGTTCGTGAGTCTTAATAGGTGGTTGTGAGGAAGGATATATAGTTTTTGATTGGCAATATGACTGTATCTAAAAGAGAAAAACCATGATGCATAAGGGCCTCATGATAAGTAAGGAGCTTATTTTGGAAGGAAGAAACAAAAAAGAAAAAACATACATCCTGAAGTGGGAGTCAAATATTTGGGTTCTCACTTTAGCGAACTTTTTGGCCAAGTTGTTTTCCTCTTAGGATAGATTCACCCATTCAATATAATAAAAATATTTTTTAGATAAATTCTTCATGATCTCTATTTAGATCGCTGAGCTAGCTTGTGTTTGGGTTCCAATGGAGCAGCCATCAGAACTTAGTCTGAAGATAATCATTGGAGGAATTACTTGACCTTCCCTATCTTATTATCATCATTATTATTTATTTTTTCTATTCTCTTCTCAAGGCATTTCTGTAGATTGCCTTCGCTATCTTATTATCATCATTATTATTTATTTATTATTCTATTTTTATTTTTCCTATTCTCTTCTCAAGGCATTTCGTAGATTGCCTTCCGTATCTTATTATCATCATTATTATTTATTTATTTATTATTCTATTTTTATTTTTTCTATTCTCTTCTCAAGGCATTTCTGTAACTTGCCTTCCCTATCTTATTATCATCGTTATAATTTATTTATTATTCTATTTTTATTTTTTCTGTTCTCTTCTCAAGGCATTTTTGTAGATCATTCCTGTTAAAAGATTTCTATGAGTGATCCCATGGAAGACTAATGAGAAATAAGGTTATAAAATACCTAATCTTGACGATAATCCTTTCTATTGTTCTTATTGGGAGACTTGATGATGTTTTCTGCTGAAAGATGGAGCAAACAGAAAATTTCTCATATGGATAGTCAAGGGATGTTTTTTTCATTGTTGTTTTGTAGAATTCATGACGATGTGCGTGGAATGGTTTATTTTTTTTCGGGATGGCAACAGGGGACAAAATACTTATAAGCGGACCACCTTCACAATCATGAGTTTAAATTCCTAAATGCATGTTTCATGTGGGCGGAGGAAGAAAATGTCAGTGGCCTTTCCACTGTCCGATGGTTTTGGTTGTTTAGCAACATTGTTCCCTTAATCTTGGAGTGATGCATTTGATAGATGGATGGAAAGTGGTGGGGTTGACAATATCAATGTTATCAAGCGATTTGACTGCATTTCGCTTATTTGCATAAGCCATGACTTAATTTTTTTATTTTTATTTATTTATAAATAATAAGAAGATAAAAAAAGGGATAACAATAAGTATTTACAACTAAAGTAAGACTAACAAAAAATTGGAACTGAGTGAATCAATGACAAAGAAGGGGAAAGTAGACCTTCTTGTATTTAATAAAGAAGTGTTACATACTAATACTAATATTCAAAATTATAACTTTAGTTTTGATACTAAGTACCGACAATGTAATCTACACATCGATCTACATCTCCATCATTATCACCATCATCACTAGCATTGCTGTTGTCATTGGAATCATCTCATTCTTCTACTTACTTTTCTTCTTCCTCTGTTTGTTCTTCATATGATCTCACTGGTATGGAATCTAACTCATCTGGCGGTTTGTTCTCTTCTTTTATTATTTCATCTTCTTCATCAATATGCATACCTTGGCTGTTACTACCTCCACCAACTGTTCGCCTCCTCTCAGTGGGTGCTGGACCAAGAGTCGCTTCTTCAACTTGGGCCCATGTCAAATCTTTCACATAGAAGACAAACTCATCCGGAGTATCAACCATCCATGGATGGCTAGGAGGCACGTCATCCACACATACGGGATTATAGAATCTCGGTTTCTCTCGCCTTTCAAGGAATCGGTCATGCAGTTTTTGAGTGTACTGTCGGTTCCTCTTCTTTGTGTGGATATGTTAGACACGAAGACTGCTAGAAATGGAACTATTAAAAACCTTGCAATTTAATTAAAAACGAAATGGATTGAGTTTAAGACATCAATTAACTTCTTGAAAGAACTCCAATCTCATTCACATTCGGATGCGGAACAAGTAAGTCCAAGTATCCTAATGGCCATTTTTTTCAAAAGGGGATCCTTTGTTTATCGGATCTTCCCTGTAAGCTGCCCACCAATCGGTTGTAGATTAAAGAGAATTATGAGAACTACTAGAGTATAAATACATTAATTAGTTTGAACTTTGGTGACATTTAAAGTTTATACTTAGAATTTTTGTTTTTCTATGTCGGATAATTGTCTCTTTCAAAAAATCTTTTTACCTTCTTGTAACGGTCCAACTGATGGCTTATTCTATCCCATTTTCCTCTATTAGGGATCCTCCTCTCTAAGCAATCAAGAAAGCCAGCCATGTGAGTGACACCCACTTCATCTCGAGTTGGGTGTGCAAAGTAGCCGAATTAAGAATAAAGGCTGTCGAATATAGTGGAGATGTCATTTGGTTTCCCCACCTCTTTTATTATATCCAATACGGGTTGACATAATTTTGACTTGAATTGATTAATAGATTTTATTTTTTCTTGGGCATTCTCCATAAAACTATATATATATATATATATATATATATATATATATATACCCCATTGGTGGTTTCTCATCACCATCCACCAATCGTAACACCTCTACGATTGGTTGAGAGTCACGAAGGGTTTGTGCAGCACTAGTCCAAAATTGGTTTTGGTGCAATGTTTGTGCAACCCGTTTAAGGTCCATTGTTCTAGTGGGCCGATGTTACAAAACTTCTAAGCTCTTTCCTTTTCGCATATAAGCTTTGTAATGTTAAAAACGTGGTTGTATATCGGGTCACGGCTGGACGTAAAAAATTACTTCCTATTGCTTTGCGATTTCTTTGAAGTAGAAGCTTATGTTTGTATATAAACACAACAACCATCCTAGCCTTAACAATTGTTTTAATATGCAGTTTACCTATATCCTCCAAGATTAGGTCTAAATAATGGGCCGCTCATGGTGTCCAATATAATTGTGGTCGCTTCTCCATAGGAGGCGACTGACAGCTATGTAGGATGCCACATTGTTCGTTACGATTTGGACAACATATTCAAGTCCTATTTCCTCGATGGTCTTATCCAAATGAGTAAATAAATATTCGGTTGTGTGAGAATGAGCCGATGCATCAATGGATTTTAGGAGCATAGTTTCGGTAGGACAGTTAGCCAAGAAGTTGGCCAATGTCCGACCGAATCTATCCGTCCATCTATCGGCCATCAATGTGCAACTTTATATTCGGCTAATATATTTTTTGTCACTTTTTACCTCTTCTTTGAGGCATGTTTCCTGGACTGCATGGTAGGAAGGGGGTTTAAGTCCGAGTCTAAATTGCCCAATAGCTTCAATCATCACTTTGAAGCTCTTTAGCTTAACGACATCGAAAGCAATGTCGACTTGGTAAAACCACTTAGTCACATATTGGATTGTGGTGGGTCTATCCTTACTTTTAAATCGGTTTTTTAGCGTTGTTTGGGCGGGTTCTTTATCTTCCCTTCGATTAACCACATCCTTGGGATGTGGTCTGCACCACCCTTCTAGTGTACAACGACCACGAGCTTTTTTCGATGGTGGTTGTGGAGGTCGTCTACTTTGGGCCGTTGATGTGTAGATCTATCATCATCATCATGACTACATTCCATTTAACCTTCTAAAACAACATGATCATGTTTTTTCCTAAGAGTCTTGCCCATGTACTCCATGATTTTCTTTCGGATTTCCAGAGAAGCTTTATGACAAACCCTAGCATTTGATCTGACTCCATGAGCATGATGTTTATGACGGCCTATGCCACCCATGTTCTCATAATCACACAAAGTGCATACTATAGTTTGGTTCTTGGTAGGACTCTTATACCGCCCATATTTCCAACCCGGATCACTCGATTTAAGTCTTAGAGGATCTGGGTTAGAAGAGGTAGACATAATTAAATGGTGATAGAAAGTAGGAAAAGAGATTCAGAGATTTAAATTGTTTGAAATTGAAAAAAAATAATGAAACTCAAACCTCCCGAAGGCTTGATTGATCTGGGTCACTTGATTGATATAAGACTAGAAGCTTGCAGCTTTTCAATCTTGATCCTTGAATCCTTCCTTGATTTTTCCCTTTGAGCCTTTAAAGTTTGCTTAGTGCTTACACACTAACACTAATAATAATAAAACTAATTACAAGTATTACAACAATTTAATGCACCAAGAGAGAGGATTACAAAGCAAAAAGAAAGAACAAGAGCAAGTTAGGAAGAAGAGAGGAGATTTGGGAGCATAGAATGGAGATTAGAGAGAAAGAACACGACAAACAAGTTGTGTGAGAGGTATAGGACCCAAACCAGACTCTTATACCATTCGAGCACTCGATTTAGGTCTTAGAGGATCCGGGTTAGAAGAGATAGACATAATTAAATGGTGGTAGAAAGTAGGAAGTGAGAATTAGAGATTTAATTTTTTTGAAACTGAATAAAAAATAATAAAACTCAAACCTCCCGACGGCTTGATTGATCTGGGTCACTTGATTGATAGAAGACTGGAAGCTTGCTTCAGTCTTCAAACTTGATCCTTGAATCCTTCCTTGATCTTTAAAGTTTGCTTAATGCTTACACACTAAAATTACTACTAATCAAACTAATTACAAGTATTACAACAATTTCATACACTAAGAAAGAGGATTACAAAGCAAAAAAGAAAAAAGAAAAGGAGCGAGTTAGGAAGATGAGAGGAGATTTGGGAACATAGAATGGAGATTAGATAGGAAGAATAAGACAATCAAGTTGTGTGAGAGGTATAGGACCCAAACCACCCTTTTATGAGGGCAATGGGACCACAAAAAAGAAAAAAAGAAAATAAAGTGCTCCAATGGTCATAAATATGATTGTCGGGACCTTATGCGATTGCATACTCCACTGCATTGCATAAACCAACATGGCTTATGCAATTTGAGGGTCCAGAATGGCATATGCGATCGCATAATCGATTATGCGATCACATATGACACTGGACACTACAGATCAAATCTTGTAGAGGATATTCTAATTTCCTCTACTGTGGGGCATTTGAAAGAAAGTAAGCAATATGTTAAAATGTTAAGACAATGGTGTTGAAAACGTTGACCAATATGGCTGAGAGATTTGCAATATATTAGGCTATGGTAAATTAAAATTTTTGATGAATTAACTTGGGAAAGCGGTGCACAATAATGCTTGGAAAGATGGGATTAAGAGATACTAGAATTTTATTTTGATTGAATTATTTGGGAAACATGGGCCACTTGGAATTGGAGAAACATGTTAACGTCTTAATTGCACGTTTGGTAACGTGGAAAACGTAAAGTTAGAATCAGTTTTCATGGAAAAATATAGATCTTACGGTGAGTGCCTTTTTTTTTTTTAACATGGAAACCATTTTCTTTGCCAGATTAAGGGCACATTTGATTGCAAATCACAAAACATTTTCATGAAAAGGTAAAATGGAATCCGTATTTTTAGGATTCCCTATCCTCGTTTTCGTGATTCTCATGTTTCTTGTCGTCTTGGGATTCCCTTGGGGAATCCCTTTTCCATCTTTGCTTCGTTTAACATGAAAGATTTCTTATCATTATGATCCATTCATTTATATGTCCATATATAAAGATTACATTTGTTCGATGATCGAAAGTTTTAGGATAGGGAAATTGATAGTGGACTCTACCCTTTAGAGTGGGTTCATGTTATCCGACGATGCCAATATACCACACATTCATTCATCCAACCAATAAAGGATAAATATTGTTATCATGATTATTTTCTAAATAAACAAATCATTAGGCTAACAAAATAATGAAAAGGAACGACAAGCCTAACTTTGTGCATGTCCCATACATGGAAAACTGTTACCCTGTACCATAGATATACCAAAATCACAAAAGTCGTCATGTTTCTTGTGGAGTACAAAAGGGGTAATGAGCGCTTCCTTTGTTAACTTGTGTATAACAATCTTCTCAAGTATGATAGAGATTGAGTTGTCTACTTTTGAGCACCATAAATTTCCGTATGGCCATATTTGGTACAAGCGATCCTATAATAAGCTAGTACAGTATTACTCAAGCTATGCTAACTGAAAATATAAGTAAGATATTGGTAATAAAATAATATCAGATGAGTTGCTAAAAGAATGGATTGAAGCAGAAGTAAAACAAATCCACATATATACCAATAATGAATTCACGTTCTGCAAAATGAATATAAAAAATATTATTTTATCTTTCAAAATCAGGGTTGTACGGGAGAGCCTGGGAAATTAGATTGTGGAGGGGTATTGATGTGAGGTTTGAGAGAAGGGGTTAGGTTGTGGAGGATATTGGGGTTGAGGATTGGTGGTTTGTTAGGTGGGAATTGGAAATTTGTTTGCGGAGGCTGGCTAATTGGGGGGTTGGAAGTGTGAAGTTTTGAGACTTTTGGGGGGGTGTTTGGATGAGGAAATGATGTAGGCTAGGTAGAGTGTGCACAATAGGTGGCTGTGAATGAGGCAGATTTTGTAAGGCTGAAGTTTACAAGGTTTGTAGCAGTTGGGGTGAGCTTATGCCCAAACATGAGAGTGGGTATGTGGGATTAGGTTGGGATGCCTGCCCCCGAATGCCAACCGCCACACATCCACTATTCTCATAGCTTGCTCTATCATAACCATGTGATCAGTAGTTGGAGTTGATCCGGATTGAGTTGTTTTTGGATTGAGTGGAGGTGTGACAGTAGTCATCGGTTAGCTTCTGTGCACCACGGGTTGGGTTGAGGAATAAGTTCGAAGATTGAGGTTTGTGAAGTCGTAGCCTATTGGCTAGTGGACGCATGGATGGGCTGCCCTATTTCGGGGACGATGTGTCATGGGGTCACTCGTCCAATAGTGTCAGCCCGTGCGGCACCTAACGCCCGATGCGCTAAGTCAGCCTAATAAGTCCCGATTGAGTCACGCGATGCGGATTCCTAGATGCTACGTAGGGTGGAATGCTTGTCCTACTCAAGCTTCACCTCGACCTCTGCGTTTGAACTTCACCCTGCGAAGCAACGCAGCAGGTTAGAGCCGACAACGACGATTGAGAAGGCAAATAGGCAGCGATGAACATATATCGAGCCCCCTTTGGGCTAAAACCCGCACCGCGAGAGTGGTTGGAAACCACCCCAACACGATGACCCTAGTACACGACGTAGCTAGGACGACCATGCTCCAAGCATGGCCCAGATGCACACACATAAGCCCACGAGGCTAGTGCACGTGTTGGGTCGGGGGTCCCCAACTCATGTCCCCTTATATAAGGGTAAAACAGTAACTTAGGCCAAGTGATGGAAGAACCTCAAATATATTGGTTTGACATACTGCAACATAGCATACATCCTCTGCACCAATACGTTGCAACGCCCCGCATCACTCTCCCCCACACGGCCATGTTGCGTCCGTGTCGCGACTGTGTCGCGCCCAAGTCTCAACCCTTCATCCCAACATGTCGCAATGCCCTCGTGGCCCACGACCAACGTACTTGGTGCCGCCCTCATGACTTCAAAGCACCAACAATGCCCATGACACGGAGAAGCAAAATGGCCCTACGGCTGACCCGGATGGCCACGCCGCGTGCCCCCGTCACATCCTCCACTCAAAACCGTCAACGTCCTCGTTGATGCCAAGGCACTCCTCCATAAGAACATGCCTCCCCCAACACTCTGAAGTTTTGCAATTCCTGTACACTGCCACGATCCCTTGACAACTCCCTGCCTTCACCCTCTGTAGCAAAACTATACAAGACCAAAATTGCACACTTCAAAATCTGTACACTTGTTGGTGTCTAAGTCTGCCCACGGCCCACGCCAACAAGACCGAGGTGTCATTCTCACTCTCAGCAATCAATGAGCCGAATTGTCCCTACTCTGGCGACGGACTCCTCATTATCAACTGTATTCTTCCATTTTTCCGTGATTATCGCGTTCAAGGTGGCCTTCTGTGGACACTCCCGCACCATATGTGGCCCCCCCACACAAGAAGCATCCGTTCGTCTTAGGCCTGCCCTCTCTCTTTTTCTCATTCCTACCCCTTTCCTGACCAAACCACTCGTATCCAGTATCATTCTGCTTCCTCACCTGCCTCTCAACGTTGTCTATGGGCGCCTGGTCTGCCTTCTCTCGCCCTTGGTAGTGCTTAGTTAGCCGCTCAGCAGTCGCGAGCGTCTCATCCAGGGTAGTCAGTCCTCTACGAGTCAACTCATGTTGCGCCCATGGCGCCAAGTTGTCAATGAAATAGAAGATCCGATCCTTCTCGCTCATATCGTCAATGTCTAACATCAGGCTCGTGAAAGTCTTAATGTACTCGCGCAACAATTCAGTTTGTCTCAACGCCGATAATGCCTTTCGCGCTGTCCATCCGACGTAGGTAGAAATTGAGTCCGCAGCTCCTTCAAGTCGGCCCACGACTCAACTGCCCTAATGCCCAAACGTATATCAGACATACGGTGCCTCCACCACAACTTGGCATCACCAACCACGTATCTTGATGCAATTCTCAGCTTGACTTTTGCATCGAGGTCCCCCAAAGATTCAAGGTACTCCTCTACATCCCAAATAAAGTTCTCGAGGTCCTTTGCCTCGCGAGAGCCCTTAAACGTTTGGGGCTCCTGGAACTTGAACCGCGGTGTGGGCATCCCCGTCGGCGTCCCAATCGGCATTGCCAGGACAAGCTTCTTCAAAACATTCATATCATCGCGTATTTCCTCTAACGTGTCCTTTATCTCCCGCACTTTTGCGGACAATTGCTCTATGGTCTCAGATAAGGTGGCCTGACATCTTTCTTACCTGCTTAGTCGATCCCCCTGGGATGTAACAACTGCCACCACCGAATCCAGCTGTTCTGTTTGAGCCTCAAGCTCCTCTAACCTTTCCCGCGTCGAACGTCATCGCATATCCTCGCTTGTCCCTTCCATCTCAGCCATCATAGTGACTCTGATACCAAATGTCACGGAGTCGCTCCTTTCGACGTGCCCTCGCGTGCGGCTCCTAACTTTCCAAGCTAGGCCAGCCCGTCTCTGATACCAACTGTCATTGGGGCGCGCTCCGACGTGCCATCAAACTTGCACGGTGCTTCACTGCAACATGCAATGAAGCCAACCAATCTCTCCATTAGACTCTGATACCACCCGCTTAGAAGACGGAAACTCCCGCTTGTGGTTACCTTCTTTTCAAGGCCTACCATCCCGATACATCGTGCCCCTTACGACATGCTCAATTGCACTTCCGTGTTATGCTTGGCCTGCTCAAGCTTCACTCCTGGTGTGCCCCGCACAAGTACCTTGCTTTGCAACAGTTTTGGCATACCGCGCCTCATGCCATCTCATACCAACATGTCCTGCCGACATACCAAACCAAGCCCACCTTGTGTGTGTTCCGAGTTACTAGCATACGTCGCATCGGACCCTCGGGCTGCCGTGCTCTACAGAGTCCCACGCAGCCCTCAAGTGTCCTCGTGAAGTTGCCCAGCTGTATGCACCGCGACGCGTAGTCCGGGGCCATACTTCAACCTCACCATGGGTGCCACACAACATCACTGCGTTGACGTCCTAGGCCCACCCTTTCAGGCCTAGGAGACACTTGCGCCCCCTCTGGAGACGCAAGGCCCCATGTGGGTGGGAGGCAACTCATCCAGTACCTCTCCCACATAGATGGTCCAAACACCATCTATGGGTAAATAACCTGAGGACCTTAAACGTCTTGGTTTGACATACCCCCATGGCACACACATCCTGCTCGTGGCACACAACGTCATGTCCTCAGCCATCACGCCCATGACTCCTCGCATCGTCTTCCCCTGAGACCGTGTCGACGACCACCGCAGCGCGACCACGTCACGAGGCCCTCCTGGCCCCCATATCGCGTGCCCTCTTGGCACCACATGCCGTGCCGCCCCAGCACCAAGATGTCGCGTGCCCCCTTGGCACCACATCCCGTGCCCCCGGTACCAATGCTGCTAGCTAGAGTATTGACCCTGCCACAGATGGCTTAAACAATGAGAATGCTTACCATTTGAGATGCTCTATTGCCCCTAGGGTTGCCATCCTTGTCCTCAACCTTGTTTGGAAGGGAACTTGCCTTTTGAGTTCCTTTGGCGCTTGGGTAGCCCTTCGTCCCTCAACCTAGATGGAGCCGTAGGCACGAAACCCAAGTCCCAACCCTCAAGGTCAAAAAAACTTTTACAAAGTCGGATTCACCAACTTCCACAAGCATGCTTTTTGAAATTTCCGCGAGCACAATTTTGCAAACTTACACAATCAACATTCTTATATATTTAACTTCTTTGCGTGGTTTCGACAACGATTGTTTGGGAAACACAGAGTGAGCAACACAATGCCTTGGCTAGGGCAGCCGCAATTTGCTTCTCTTGATTCCAAACAAAACAGCCCAAGACTCCAGGGTATGAGCTTGTATTACAAAAGCAAGCTGAAAAGAAGAATTTAGTGTGGCGCTGTAATAGAGACGCAATATAGCCCTTTGCCTTTGCAAGATTTTGGATAGTATTTGCTTAGACCTGAGAGCAGCATATTCGAAATGAGAGTTACAATATTGCCTTCATGTTAGAGACGCAAGCTGCTGAGGTGCTTTCTAGAAGCTTCTGTGCGGTTTGAACCTAGTCCCGAGAGTGAATTGGCCAAGAATGCCCCCCCAGTATTGCTTGCCTAATAGAGACAAAATATTGAAATCCTTCCCTTGCTTGCCCCCTTTTCAATGTGAAATCCCTCCCTTGCAGAGTTCACTAACTTAGCAACCCCCAAATAGTCTCGGGATGGTGCGTTTACACAAAACCACACTAGTTCCAATTTCTTTTGTTCTCACTTTTCTTTTTCAATTTACAAAATTTGTGCATCCAACACCTGCTCAAAAATGACCTCCAGTTATCTGAAGCTTTCCATAGACGCCCTCACCGCATCCTAACATGGGTTGCAAGGCCAATCTTTTGGTGTTACTATCGCTTTTTCCAGGGTTGGGCGGTTCCTCAATCAATATACCTCTAGTCTTGTGACCTTCTTAGGTACGAAAAGAGGTGGTTCCGTTCACGACCATCACCGCCACCAAGGGGCCAGGCTGAATTTTCTACTAGGGAACCGAAGGGTAAAAGGGTTCTAAAACTCTCCCTGATGCCCACTCAAAGAAAAAAATCTCACAAAAAGCCTATATACATTGTTATTTTCATATTTCGATTGATTTTAGCAATGTTTTCCTCTTCCAAGGTGAGTGAATGATCTTCGCCGAAAGTTCTAACAAAGAAACAAACACCAAATGTTAGTGATCAAAATTATGATAAAATGAACAATACGAAAGGACTAGGCTAAGGGCCTAAAAAAAAGTAAGAACTTAAACAAAATTACAAATGAGCGTAATAAGTAACAAACATAGTAAAAGAAAAGGCCAATTTCAAGTCAGGCCTAACTCCCTAGTGGAGTTGCCATTTGTAGTTACTCCAACCCTATAGGGGCTTAGGAGCCACTTGGTTGACACAAAGTCGCCACCCAGTTTTTGGTAATAGATATAGTATTGATATGAATCCCGACACTAGTCTACCAAAGACTAGGTAAGCGGCCCTGCTATGTGAAGGAAAGTGTGGTGCCACATCCTTTGTGCACACATGGACACGGTCTTTACTTAGGCCCGTTCAATGGCGAAATAAAAAACAATGCACAGTAATAGACGGAATTCAAAGTTGCAATAATGTAACAATAAAGGAAAAGAAATAGAAACTCAAATGGATCTGCTTTCTTGTAGGCTTCACTTTGCGTGTGAGATGGATCCATTATCAAGGCCGTTAAGATGCCATTTAGGCAAAGTAACGGCCGAGATAAAGGAGTGTAAGTGAAAATATCGTGTTCGAAATCGGACAGAGACTCCCTTTTCCCGAAGGCAATGGTTCACACATCTAAGCCTCAATTAGCGATAATTTCGGCAGTTGAAGCCTTAATCGTGGGGTAAAATGAGACAAAGGAATATAAAAATTGCAATAAGAAATTGAAATGGAGAAGAAGGAGATGATGAGAGCTCTTCAACTTGACCGGAACTTGAACCGCAAGGCTAACTTTAGGAAGTTAGGGTAGGGGGTAGGTTAGATCTAAGGTTGTAGGGTTTGATTAAAGGTTCGTGGTGAAGAATTAGGTTTTGTAAGGAAGAAGATGATTGAGGGAGAACTAGGACAAAGTTTCATTAAGGCTCTAAATTTTCGGCCCTTTGGAAGGAGAAAAACCATTCCTATTTATAGGAAAATGGACCAATGTTCCTTGACAAGTGTCAAGCACCCATTGGCTCATTTTAAGGAATGAGGATTATGGCTTTTCTCCATTAGAGCAACTCTTGGATGTGACGAATCTCACAAATCCATGAGTTGTTCTAGAAAGGGCATAGGGAAAATAGCTAGTTAAGGGTGGACATTTTGGTAATTTTTAAATTCTAGGGGTCCTAGCGTTCCTAAAGGATTAGATATACCTAATTGGGTGGGTTTAGATGGGCTAAAATCATGGGCCAAAATATCGTCCGATATTGATACGTATTGGTTTTGGACCTCACCGATACTGTACATTCAAGGTACCGCATCGGTGCCTCCCATACAAAAACCCAAAATTCTGGATGATACATTGAAATGTATAGTCTGAAACCGATACGTATCGTCTGGAACCGATACGTATCGTTTGGAACTGATACGTATAGTCCGATATGTATCGGTTTTGGGGCTGGATGATATGTATCGGTTTTCCGATTTTTTAACCCATGGCTAAAATGAATGTAATAGAGGTTTATGGGAGATTTGGAAGGAGATTGGTAAAATACGAGGATTCTAAGATTTGGATGGGATTTTGATAAGGTGAGGCCCACTAGGGGTAAAAGGCATTATGAAACCTAAGGGGGATATTTTAGGGAAGTTCTGGGTAGGCTCTCACAACTCCTGAGGTCAACATGTCAAATAGGATGGGCATTGGGATTTGGATCCGTACCCAATGGTATAAACAGACGCAGGGGTCATACTTGCGTCTGTAATACAGACACCAGGTAGGCTGCACAAAATAAAAAAGGGATGCAGTGGGGTAGTCCACTGAGGGGACTGCACCTCTTCTCGGTTTTCTAAAGGCTCAAAGGCCTTGTGTTACCTCCAAGTTCATGCTCCGAGGTTGAGTGAGTCTACATCAAATCAAAGGGTCAAACCTTGACCTTCTTGTGCTAATGGGGGTGTCTACAACTTTGCTACTTATTGTCACTCTTGATGGAAGCAAAATCTGAAATAAACTTGCCCGGGGCCAGAGGGAAAGGATTTTTGACTTAGTTTCTAGAACTTTGATTAGTGCTTTATGGCCTGCTGAGCTCTAGCGGAGTTATAGGGTTAGTGTGCTTTCGATAGTTCTCCTCCAAAACAAACCCATTGGTGAACCCAGGACCGTTTGAGGTTGTATCTGTGCCAGGAGACTGGATCCATTGCATGAATTTGGGTGCAAAGTTCTACCATGCTATGGGATTGCTCGTTTTCCTGGGTGGTGTTATGCCCTTTTTTTGGAGGTCCTTGATTTGTTTATTTCCTGTCAATGCTTTTGATAAGCATGCTAAACTCCATTTGTAGCACTCATGCTCTAGTTTTATAGCTATGGTCTATATGCCATATTATTTGGTGACTAATAATTTATCTTTATACCTTTTATCAGGTTGGTGGATTTAATTTCTAAGCTTGGTCTACAAAAGTCCTCTGTACTGCAACACATGACTTCTATGATTCAGCCAATATTGGAGAAAGGAATTGTTGACCATTCTATCATACATAGTGCACTAATGGAGTACTTCAGCATTGCCGACAGGGTAATGATGTATTCTTTAACCATGTCCTTTGGATCTTCTTGAAGATGTATTTTTCTTGTATGTGCTATTCTGTGGTTTTAGTCTGATGATATGGATCTGTTAAAAGTCCTCTGCAGCAGATGTGATCCAACAGCTGTCAGGCCCACTTCTTGTTCGAATGATCCACACAAAAGATGGATCGAAGGTTGGCATGCTCTGCGTGAAGCATGGAAGTGCAAAGGTGTGCGGCTACCAATTTAAGAGAACTTCTCGTCATTTTTTCTTCTGTTATCATATAAGTAGAAATAGAGATTTCGATCTCCTCTTTAGTTGCATTTGTTTAGTGTGATGTTTCAAGTTTTGAGTACATGAAAAAAATTATGGGAATTGTGATCTACATATATCTATATCTCCTCTCACAAAAGATTACGATTCTCTCTCTTATTGTTAGATTATGATTTTCATTTAAGTGGGGGGGGGGGCTTTGATTTCTGCTCCATCTGATTGGCACCTATTTCTGATGTGCCATTTTAGTTTTTGAAATATTTTTTTTTGTTTTTTGAAATTTTGTTCCTTCTCATTTGTTATCTGGCTTGTGATGTCCAATAACTTGGAATTCATGTAATTTCAGGAGCGAAAGAAAATTATCAAAGGCATGAAGGGGCACATAGGGAAGATAGCTTGTGATCAGTATGGCTGCATGGTAAGAATTCCATTTGAGAGTCTTGGGACCCTTTCAGCTCATTTATTTTTGCAGCTTAACTTTGTTAGATTGGAAACTGTATGTTAATGTTCAAATCTATTCCTCACTCGAAATTGGTTTCTCTTGTTCTCTGTCAAATTTAGATAGCTTATGTTGGTTAACACTCAGTAATTAGTGTTGTTTTTTAGCTTGGCCAAGATTTTCTGTTGTTATAACCTTCAGTTGTTATTTTTATTATTACTGATAAAAAAATATTATTTTTGTTATATCTTTTTTGATTATTAATGCTTTGCAGTTCTCTTAAGCATAAGTGGGATTACTATGCTTAGGTAATATTTTTGTCTTTTACCATTTTTACTATGGATATTTTTTATATAGTTCTCTATGTTTATTTTGTCTTGTTTGTAAAATCACTTTTAGCTCCACTGAAACATTGTATAGAAGCTGCAATGGGACTCTGGTTTATTGTATTAAATTAAGCTCATTGCACTTGTTGGGTCATTTTTCCTTAAACTTAGCTGTCTCATGGTTGTTTGGTTTAGACTTCAAATACAAAATTTTCTAAGTTCATTTTTATATTCCAAATATATGTTTCTTGAAATTGTGTCTGGATTTTGTCCCATATGGTTTTGAATCATTTTTTATGTGTTTTAGAATATAAAGTAAATTGAAGATCTCAGTTTAGCATCTTAGTGAAGGTATAGCTGCTTTTGCACTAAGGAGTTTTAATCTCTTAGAATTCCAGGGAGCCTGTTAATAACAACATGGGTGATCGCGGTTCTCGTTTTTGGTTCTCCTTTCATGATTGAAGATCGAAACATGTATGTTAAACCAAAAGATTTAAAAAGTCGCATCATGTAGTTATATTGAGTTTGAGGGGAAATGTTGAGAATAGGAATTTATTATGTCCTGTGTTTTGCTGTCATGTTTCATGTTTAGTGAGATTTTATGTATTACAGATTTAGTCCCATGTTGTTGTGATTTACTTTTGGAATTGGTTGCTCATGGTTGTGCGATTCAATTTGAATCGTACGGATTTCGAAGCATAATGCATGATTGAATGACAATCTTTTATTGTTTGCTTATTTGGTTCACTAGTGATTTTCATGCTCATTATATGATAATTGCTTCCATCAAACAAGCCACAAGTTGGAAAAGGAAAAACTGTTAGTTGTGTAGTTGTAGTTATATATTATAATATATTTGTAGATTTGAAGATGTAATATGTTATCTAGATTCATTGATTAAAATGCATTTTTATAAAGGAGGGGAGGGGGAAATCAATGCGAAAGAGGCTGAATCTTCGTGGATTGTGGCAGCAAGGCCACTTTGCCACTTACAATACTCCATCTTGTATATATGTCTGCAAAGGATTCTGGGTGCGGCTCGATAGGAATAGTCCTTCAAGGCAAAGATATGCCTTACATGATGAAAAATAGTTCCACGTGTCCAAGATCAATGACCCGTGTCCAAGATCAATGACCCGCGCAAAATCTAGATTAGGAATAGGTCGGGTACCATATACCGGCTTCTTTATCATGACTTTTTTGTAGCAAACTAGAGTTATTAGTTTTTATTATGGAAGGAAGGTTGCTCATCACCAAACATCTTCGTTCTTGATTTCCATCCACCGTACGAAAGCTTTAGATATTATACCCTTTTTTGCTCTCCACGTTTATTCATTATCCATGATGGCCATGTTCTCTTTAGTAAATATCTAAAGTTCGATGTCTTCATATCATTCAATATTATCCATCTTTTATGCTTAACCTCAGGTTTTATATTAATTATTTTGCAGGTGCTTGTTTCGATTCTTTCTCTAGTTGACGATACAAAACTTATAACAAAGGTTAGTTACAGAAATGATTGTGGATAGTTTTCAAATTTTCTCTAGGTTGGTTCCTGAGATGAAGTCTTTAATGTATAATTTTTTTGTGTCTCATGCAATTTGATCTAACGATTTCGAAATTTGAAACCTTCAATATCAGATTGTTATCCGTGAGCTACAGTCAAACCTAAAGGAGCTTGTCTTAGATAAGGTAAACTATGCGTCAGACAGTTTCAAAGCTTAAAGGCATTCAAAAGTTGATCTTGTTACAATATAATAGATTTCTAATTGGAAGGAGTTTGTTGTAAGCATTTATGCCTAAGCTAGACATAAATGAATCTCATAATTTCCTATCCGCTGATGGTTTTTGGGATCACAGGTGATGGGACATTTTCTCCGAACACACTCTGATCTTGGAGAAGGCAATATTAAATTCATATATATCTAGCTTACATTTAGATATGTAATTGACCCGAAAAAAAGCAAAAGCTTACTTATGGATTATTTAGCTGTTACCTGAATACTAAGTCGTTTCTCTGTTTGGAACTATCAGAATGGAAGGCGCCCATTGTTACAGCTACTTCATCCGCATTGTCCTCGTTATTTTAGTCCAGATGAGCTGGCATCCCTCAATTTATCAGTTCCTTCGCTCTCCGTCAAGGCAATCCTGAAACTTCAATTTAATCTACTATTATCATTGTGCTTGAAGAAGTAGCAATGAAATATGGGCTAATATTGCTTGCCTTCTCTTTCAGGGTGAAGGATCAGAAGTTTGCAGTGATCATGTGCATACCGATGAAGATGCGGATGCCATGGAAAACGATACTGATAATACTGCAGACCATCAAGATAGCCTCCGGTTACTAGAGGGAGGCAAAAAAGATCCATCTTTGAGAAGATTCGAGCTTTTGGTGAACAATGGGCTAGCTGAGGTTTGTCATGTCAGTGTATTGTGATTCTGGACATAGTCTAAAAGTGGTGATCCCTGACTCAGTCAAGTTGGGGCCTGGATTTGATTCTGCTTAGACGTGGCTCCAGTCAATCAAATTTTTAGGCTGGTGTTATTACCACACCACTATATGTTACAGCCACCTCCCTTCAAACAAAGGAAAAATGTTGACTGTTTTAAATCAGACGATTGAGATTGTTTTTCATCCCAATCTTTATATCTTGAGCTCATAGGCCTACTATCTGACTGTCAGATGTTGATTCCATGTGGCATATATCCCAAAAAGTGAACATGATCAGTTTATCATCAAACGTGATTCACATTCACTTCTTGGGATTTGTGTCACTTGGAATCAACATCTGACCGTCTGATAGTAGCCATGATCTCAACATCTATTGTCTAGAAGATTGGGACAAAAAATTATCTCCATCGTCCAATTTAGAGCAGTCAACAGATTTTTCCTTTGTTTAATTGAGATGGCTGTAACATAAAATAGTTCGTAGTAACACCAGCCACTTTTAAAGGAAAAATTATTAAAACGGGCTAATTTTTTAGGAATAGAAGCTGGATGCATATTTTTTTATCAAATTATGAAAGGCAGAAAATATCACTTATCGTTGATCCGTCCAGCGATAAGTGCCTTACAAATTTATCACTGGACGATCCAGCGTTACGATGACCCTCATCGCTGGACTGTCCATGGGGATACACTTATTAAACCTGCTAAGGGAGCACATCCATGTCTTCATGGAGAGCTACGATAAGGAGAGAACCCTCACTGATTTGGGCAACAACAATAGTTTTGGTGGAAGGAAACTCATAGGAGACACCAATTATGTCATGTTCTCTTCTGATAAGAGCACTGGTGTTGTGCTCTTCAAATCTGTATTCTGGGTTTTCATGGATTTTCTCATGGAGATTAACTAATGTCTCCTTCTTAGCTAAGTTTAGAAGCACTGTGGTATATTGATTATCATAATCCCCATGAATTGCTGAAAAACAACAAGAGAGATAAGATGATAACAAGAGAAGGTCCAAATGGTCCTTTAGAGCCTGGTGGTCCACCAGTAAGTGCTATTGCTGAACCATCTAACAATATGTTCTATTTTTGTGGAAATTTTAAAAAGTGTATACCTATTTTGTATTTTCTTTAAAAATTAGCAATTTTCCAAAGTTGTTATTAAGTCATATCATTTGTATTGAAACATTCATCAAAATTTATTATATGTCGCACACTGGGCGAAATATTAAATGTTATATACAAATATATTTAGGGAGCCGGTTAGGTCCTCCAATGGAGGATGGTGACCGTCCTCCACGATACACGTGGAGCTCCATGTGGCATTCAAAACACATTTTGGGTGCCACATGGAGTCTGGGTGCATTGTTTAGATCAATTTAAAAAATATATATTTAAAAAGATTCTTTTTAAAGCACAAGTCAAACTTGGACTAGTTTTAATGGTCCAAATTTTATTACTAAAGAATTACATGGTAAAGATGAATTTTTAAATTAAATTTTTTTCAAAGATGATCTAAGTAATGCACTTGTGCTCCATGTGGCATCAAAGTAGTGTTACGAGTGCCACATGGAGCTCCGTGTAGGATCTTGGAGGACGGAACCCTTTTCCATATATTTATGACAATATATTTTTATTATATTTGCACTTGAGTTGTAGAGTTCCAACTCTATACTCTAGTGTAGATCACGTGGCACGTGATCTCGAGTTGCACCACATCCTCTAAAGGTTTACCAGTCCCTCTAGGGTTTTAGAAATAAAAAATTAAAAGAATTTGACTTTTTTCCTTTCATTTCACGGGTCAAAGATCAAAAGATATGGGGTTTTCACCCAAATTTTTTGCCATAAATTTTTTCGACCTTTGACCACAAAATAAATGGTATAAAAATAGTTTTTTTTTCTCATTTTTTTGGATGGTTGTTGATTGGCTTTGTGCATGCTGCTGTGGCACCTGATCCTCAAATGTTGCCACATGGAACCCAAATGGTTATAGTGTAGTGCTCAGCTCTACAGGTCAATAATTATCATATATATATATATATATATATATATATATATATATATATATATATATATATAGTGGAATGCATATTGGATCCATGCATTTCAATCAGGTGGGGTCAAGGGGATCTGGTGAGACAGAAACTTGCACGTACATGATCAGAGACCACTCAAACAAATTTGAGTATGATCCGATGCATATCCATGGTCTAAAATGTGATCAAAAGGGAAAAAATTCTTTGCACCAAAATATGTGGGCCGGTACCCAAACTTTGACCACGATTTTGACCATTAAAATTTTTTTTTCTTAATTTTTTTTCTAGATAAAATGTCAGATGGCACATGATCGAAAAACGAGTGTTGTTTGTGGATCACCTGCCATGTGGCTCGTGATCCGGGATTGGAATGCACAGAGCATTCCAACCCATATTCCCTTTTCTTATATATATATAGGAAACGGGAATATGGGTTGGAATGCATGGATGAGTCCATGCGTTGCACACCCGTGTTTGGTTGTGCAGCCACGCGGCATGTGGCTTAATTTAAAAAAAAAAAAACTTTTAAGGTCCTCATCGGTCAAAGATAAGATGATGCCCCACAGACCTGGTGCATTGAATTTGAGCCCCTTTGGCCACATTTTCAGAGGTGGATATGCATCGGATCAGCCCCCAAATTTTTGGGTGGTATCTAATCGATCTTATCCAAGTTGCATTGGCATACGATTCTTGTGATGGGTGCCACATGGTGCCCATCTGGCCTGGACACTGCCCTTAGGACTGTGTCCTGACCCATAATCCTGGGCCTCACACACACACACACACACACACACACACAGAATCACAATTCGGTTGAGTTGAGTTGTAATGGTCTCTACTGATACAGTGGCTCACAATAATGTATCAAATATCGGCCAATACTGATACATATCGGTTTTCTGGCCAACCGATGCATATCGACCACGATGCATATCAGATATCGCCAATTGAGATGCACTGCTTTTTCCCCGCCAGCGCACGTTTCCAGTACTGCTGGTCCAACAGAGTTAAGGAAATTGGGATGCACTGCTTTTTCTGGCTGTATGTCACATAAACTGTCCTTTTTGCCATTAAAATCTAGATAAATACTCAATGAGATTTCACTTGGGGGGCTTTTTCTAGATTTACTCAATGAGAAGTTGTGGTAACTGGTAAGTACACACTGGGCAGTTGCTTTATCCAAGCCCGTGACTGCTGTCATGTCACATCAATCCGGTTCAGAACTTCAGATATTATAACCATTTTAATGGGCCATGGAATCGGATATTGAAATCATTTTAATGGGTCAGCGGCTGGTGCATTTAAATACCAAACGATACATCGAGATATCAATATATGAATGGGTCAGGGAATCATTTTAAAAAAAATACCCGATACGTATCAGTCCTCCACGGACCGATACCTGCTTTGACTCCTTGCTCACAATCATATGAGTTGCGTGCTTTGGAAGCAGAACTCGATTGAGTCATACCAGACTATTGTGTCGTATTCGAGTTGACTCATTTCCGGTTCCAAGCGAGTTGGCTACTGATCCTGAGATCTTATTACTTGCAAATAATAGCATACACCATATACTGTAAAAGTGTTTGACTCCATTACTACCTGATTTATAAATTTGAGAGGAATACTGGACTCTAAATATGTTGCTACTTGTGCATCTGAAGTTGTTCATTTCATTTTGGTTCTTCCCTTTGTTTTTTTTCTTAACCACTAAGTGTATTAGTCAACTAAGCATGTTTATGGCAAAGCATAAACACCATTATGTCCTATCCAACACTTCGACCGTATTTTAAATTAACTAAGTGGTTTTATTCCTTCTGCAGAGTCTCATCGATACATGTATCGAGAATGCAGGAGAATTGCTTCGATCTAATTTTGGCAAAGAAGTCATATATGAGGTGATTAATTTTTCCTGCAGGATATGGTCTTTATTTGTCCTTTAATGCGCTTTCTTGTTTTATCTTTGAAGTTATATTTTCCATGCTATTGTATATCATATCTTAGCTCTGACCATGTGTCATATTCTTGAAAGGCTGCCACGTTTGTTCTACACTTGTCTTAAAAGTTTGAGTCTAAAGCATAGTCCACCAAAGTCGGTGATTTTTTTGAAAAAATCACGATTAAAATGTGACCTAGTTGAATACCTCACATTTTTTGTTTTCCTTCCAAAAAGTCACCATTTTTGTTGTTGAAAAAGTCCCGCATTTTTCTATTAAATTTAGATATTCAACATATATATATATATATATATATATATATATATATATATATATATATATATATATATATATATATATATATATATCATCATCATCATCCTTTTTAATCTTATATTCTAATTTTTTTAGTCTTCTCCATTTTTTCCGAGTTTTCCCCTTGCAGACTTATTCCTGAATTCCGACTTGGTGACTATAGTCTAAAATAGTTTCAAGAAGCATATACGTTAATTGGAATTCAATTGCTTTTTTATTTTTTAAACATTTTTTCTATGCTTTCTCAGAACTTTTATGGTTTGTTTAGATAGGGGGGAAAGGAAAGGAAACTGTAGGAAAAGAAAATAAAATCCCTCATTTCCTCTCTTTTGCCGACAAAAGAAGGGTTGGAAACATAGTTGGAAAATGATTCATTTTCCCCTCCTTTAGAAATGGTAAAATCCTCAATTTTATTTAGGATTTTACCATTTCCGACAGAAAATAGCCCCAAAAAATCACTATTCTCTCTCTCCCCCGCGCAATTTCTGTCCTCACATAATCTCTCTAGAGAATCTCTCTCTAGAAAATCTCCCCTCACACAATCGCTACACCCTCTCTACATGATCTCCCTCTCTACATAATCTGTCTCTCTATGCTCTCGCTGGACACAATCTCTCTCTCTCTCTCTATCTATCTCTCTCTCTATCACTCAACGCAAGTAATCTCTCTATAATCTCGCTCTCTCTCCCCCTACATACCCACCTCAACCCTATTTTCGATGGTGCCCCCCTTCTATTTTCTACGTGTTACTAGACAATACAGACACCAAATAATGATGAATTCCTATAGATTCCATAAGGGCTGGAATCCATTGGATCTTCAAATCCATTTCCATCCGTTTCCTTGAAAACATATTTTTGTAAGTGCTTGTTCTGCATGACATATTTTGTTTTTTGGTTTTGTTCTGATCACTATATGCTAATTTAGTATTATTTGAAATTGGGCTATGATTTTCTTTTATGAGCATGATTCCTATCTTATACCGACTAAATTACAATGTGATTGACAACAAATTGGACTATTCAGATTCTGGACTCTACTTAGGTGTCGTCATTAATATTGTACCTCTTGTTTAAGTCCTTGATATGTGTCCCCCAGGATATCACAACCTTGGCTTATACTCAGTTTGTTCTCCATGATTGACAGACGACTAAGGTACTGTTTGATATTGTGTCTCAGGGGACCAATTCCTGCTCTTGGCCCTGAAAAGCAAAAAACACTAAAAAGCCAACATTTGGTAATGCTCGCTTCTCGCCCGGCTGGTTCCAACAAATGTCGTTTTGACTAGAAAATTGGCGAGAAATTGGAAGCGGCTAAAACCCGTTCGCTAATCCACGGCAAAAACCCGCGGTTCCGAGTTCTAGATTTTGTGCGAATCAGGCAGCAGATGTGTGACTGAATAAAGCTAACACAAACATAAATTTCTAGTGAAATTAAGAGGAAGCAGTGTAAATTAGCTAATCCGTTCGCTAAATCATTTCACAGATTGGAGGTGTCAGAGCTATGATCTCAAGTTTCAATCATGGATTCAAATTATCCATTAATTAATTTGTTTATTTATTTTTTTCAATCGGTAAGTATCTATTAAATTGTTAAACTCATGCTTATGTTATTATCTACACAGGCGGCTACTGGTGGTGCTCAAAGTATACTTGGGCAGACTCTATCTGACAAATTGGGTACGTTATATGAAGCCATAGCATCTATTGCTGGCTTGTCCAAGACGGACGAATCGGGTGGGGAGCACATGTTTGAAAACTTCCATTCGAGCAGGACCATTAAGAAACTGGTCTTGGATTGCCCAACATTTGCCACCACCTTATGGAAATCAGCTTTGAAAGGGAAGTGTGAAATGTGGGTGCAAGGTCACAGGTTAGTGCATCGGGTTTGCTAATTTCAAGCATGGTTCAAATTGTCAGTTGAGTTACGTTTTGTCCCATCATATTTGAGTACGGTCATGCTATTACATTAAATATTTAAAATAAATTATTGGTGGGCAACTATATTATTGAGATTTATTGCTGAAATTAGCAATAATAACATATACGTGTATGTGTGCGTGTGCGTCCTCTGGTGGAAAAAGGGTGGCTCGATCCTTCCCCAGCCAAGAACAGTGGGGAAGGGTCCCCCTATTTGGGTGCCACGTGGCACCCATTCCTCTTAGGGTTCGCCTCTCTAGGGAGTTTTAGAAAAAAATTAATAGGGCTGCAATCCTACGAAATGGACAATGAAATGATCTTTCGTTTAACCGTTCATTTTAAAACCATTGACTACCGTTGCTCAGTGTTATCCAGGCACTTCTGCTTTTGGGATTTTTTTCATGCCGACACTTGGTGGCACTTAGACACTCCTCAATACAGCACGATACTTTATATAGACATGTTGGAAATACCACATAATACGATCAAACTGTTCCTTGTTTTGACACGATAAATGAACCATCGTTTTTATGAAAAAAAATTGTGTAGAGTTTAGTAACTTATAAAATAAAAACCTTGGGTCCTTGAAAACGATTTGTATAGTTTAGTTTACTTTTAATTTGGTTCATGACATACATTTTCACTACATTTCTCAATTAGTTCTCCAAGATGTTCCTTCAATTTTCTCTACATATCTTTTCTTAAGGCTGTGCCCCATATTGGAATCTTTAGAAATTTGTGTGCCAAACATGTATGACACCTTGACACTTGGCACCTATGCCACGTGTAGGTAACACTGCCGTTGATGTCATGGCAGTCTCTCTCTCTCTCTCTCTCTCTCGTAATATTCTGTGACTGACTGTAGCTATGCCCACGTGGCACCCAAATCTAGGTTTTGGGTGCCACGTGGACAATTTTGACCCTTCTTCCCCAGCGTTCAACCCTATGGAATGGTCCAGCTACCCGGGTGCTATATGTATATGTACAGAATGTTGTATTGACATCATGAAGCCAACAAAAATATCTGTAACCTAGTGTGTCCTAGCAATATGCTATTATGAAAATGGCATTGTAGAATGCTTCATTTCTGTGGCTGATCGATGACATTATTTGTTTTGATTATTGGTTTTATTGCAGTTGTAAGGTGGTATCTGCTTTCTTGGAGTCTTCTAATTCTGATGTCCGAAAGTTGGCGAAACTCGAGCTGCAGCCCCTCATAGACAGTGGTATTCTCAAAGCACCTGAGACGATGCAAACAGAAAGTAAGCTTTAATTTACTGGATTAGGGGATATTCTCTTTTCAGCTATCCCAACAAATTTTGGTGGCCCTTAATTAGCTACTGTTTCCATTAAAAATACTAGTAAAGATAGAGAATGTTTAAGGGGAGTTCTTTCATATCCATGTATCTACAGGCTACAGTGCCCTTTTATTTTCATCATCAATCCAAAAACTAAGGTGAAATGTAATTGCGGGGATTTGACATTTGTCAGCGGCTGCATGCTTTGATTGTTCTTCTGCAGGGTGCGGACGGCTGCTCTACTACAAATTTTTTAAAGTTTTAAATTTTTATGGATTCGGTCCGACTTGGGTTAGGTCCAGGTTCAATTATCATCATCGTCAACCCTTATTTTGCGAGTCCTACTTCTCCGCTTGTTTCTAATTAACGCTAAACTCATTGTAACGTCGCAAGCAAGGACACTAGGAAGGATGCAACGCCTGAGCCAGATGTCTGCCATGTGGCACCCCAAGCTCTTTGACCACCATCAGATGGAATATGGTTAATAGTCAACATTTCTTCATTTCACCATTCATTTTCACAGTAAATATAAATATTATTATTATTATTATTAAAAGCTCAGGGAAGGATGGACATAAGGTGATGGGTGCCACTTGGCACTCTTGAACATGAAAAATTATTAACGGTAAGCAGTTTTTGATAGACAATTTTGCAGGTAGATTAAGTGGCCTATGTGACTGGTTGCATTGCTTGGGCCGGTAACTGGTTGCATTGCTTGGGCCGGTAACGCCGGTTGCACGTGCAGTGAGGGTGCATCAAAAACTGCCTACCGTATAACACTTGTAACACTGTCACTCGGGCATAGGGTGATGGGTGCCACGTGGGACACTTCGACTCTAAAAGTACAAATTTATTAGTTTGCTCCTTTCTAGTTTTATGGTATAAAGGGCTTATAAATTGGCCCCACCTTGGAAAAAGTAATGAACTCCCAAGGATGTATTGGACAGGAGCATTTGTGTTGAAGTGGTAGAATCTTATCAGAAAAAAAAAAAAAAAGGTGGTAGAGTGGAATTTTCCCCAAATTTACTATTTACACACTATAATGGGCGATGACTGAAAACATCCAATGGTGGTCCCTACTCAAGATCATAATAAAAGGCTGAACCACGTGGGTGCTCATATCAAAATGCCGTATAATTGGGGTCCACCGTAATATTATAATGGTTAGCAGGCACATCAGATCATTAGTCATCCACCATTCAATATGTGCATATGTCAGACTAGTTGCCGTGTAATCGCGTATAATGTAGCGAGTGGTCCACGCCGCTACTTGTTTATTTTATATATATATATATATATATATATATATATATATATATATATATATATATATATATTCATGGTTGGACTGTCACCGTCCTCCAAACTTTCACGTGGAGCTCTACGTGGCACCCAAAACACTTTTGGGTGTCACATGGACCTTAGGTGCATCACTTAGATCATCTTTGAAAAAAAAAAAAATTAAAAATTCATCTCCATCGTTTATATTTTAAATCGTGAAATATGGATCAATGAAAATCATCAAACTTTGACTTGTGGATTTAAAATTTATTTTTCGAATTTTTTTTTTTTTAATATTGATCTAAACTGCCCACCTGTGCTTCACGTGGTACCCAAAAAATATTTTGGGTGCCACGTGGAGCTCCACGTGAATCTTGGAGGATGGTCACCGTCCTTTATTGGAAGACCTAATCGGCTCCCTATATATATATATATATATATATATGAAAAAGCCTCTGCCTCCCACGGAGGCCTCATATCAGTAAGTTTGAATTTTATTTATTTATTTATTTAAAATTATATACTTTAAGGCAATATGTCTCCTCATTATTGTCAGCAACTCTATTTGTGTCACGTCGATCCTTGAAAATCATGGACTGCTTTAGATTAGATGATAGAGATCATGTTTTACCCCCATCTTTTACACAATAGACTTTGACATCATGACACATCTATCAAACAATTAGTTTTTTATTCCTTGTCACAGATCCCCAAAAATGCCCTTTGGATCATATGACACACATTTAGCTCAAAGGTAGATTTATGGCCAATTTTTGGGGATATGTGACATAGAATAAAAAATTGGCCATCTGATGGATGCATTGTGATCTCAAGATCTATTTTATCAAAGATCGGGAGATACACGATCTCCATCATCTAATATGAAGCAATGGAGTTTAGGATGTGGGTGCTTTTAGAAAATGCGAGGGCGAAAACAGAGGTACCCATGAAAGTCGATCTCTATCTTAAAGGGCAGGTAGATGCCACCACGAAAGTCGATCTCTATCTTTAAAGGTATAATTTTCATTTTAGGGAAAGAATAAACTACAGCCGATCAAAAGAGGCACAACGAGATGCTTTGGTGGGAAATAAAATGCCGCAAAGGGAAAGGGGTACCATTATTTGCAGCCAAATATTCTGTATCAACAACCAGGGTTTTTTTTCACACGTGAAAGCCGTTGACTATGTTGAGCTAAATGGAGATTGTTTTTCTTCCTAATCATCTACACAATAGATCTTGAGATCATGATACACTTATAAGACGGTCAGATGTTGATTCCACAGTGGCACACATCACTAAAATTGATCATGATGATAGATTGCTATGAGGAGTTCAGCCTGCTTTTATGTGCGTACCACAGTGGAATCGACATCCGAAAAACAAGTTCCAACGCTTAGTTAGAAGGAGCCAACATTTTTTCACGTGGGACATAATATCTGTTGCAAATAATGGTACCCAAAGGAAAAAGGTAGCCATTTTTTCAACCTCATTTTTTCAGGATTCGGTTCGGTACACCCCAAATCGAAACTTGTTCAATTCGGTTCGGTTAATTTTTTTTTTTTGAACCCAAAACCAAAACTAAAATTGATTCGATTGCGTTTAGGTAAAAAACCTATTTTTAGGATATTTTTTAAGGGTTTTTCTCAATTTTTTTCAGTTTGCTCAGCCTACCCCCTCGGTTTTCGATTTCAAGCCATCCAAACTAAAACCAAATCGAATTGGGGTTCGGTTCGGTTCGGTTTGTGTCGGGTTTCGATGCAGTTCGGTTCCCTCAATTTTCGGTTCAGTTTTGATGTTCGGTTCAAGACTTGCATCTCTACATGCTAGAGCTAGTTTTTGTCCACATTAGATCTTGAGATCGTCGGCCTTATATCAGTCGGTCAGATTTTGATTCCACATGCCACACATCCCTAATCACAATGCACCATGATACACTATGATCATAGTCACTTTGGAATGCGTGTCACTTGTAATCAAGATCTAATCGTCTGATATGTAGGCCATAAAGATCTAATGTAAAAGATTGGGATGAAAACGGCCTCCATCATCTGATTTAAGGTAGTTAACACTGTGAGCTATCAGCTATGCCCAACGTATCAAAATCGGTTTCGGTATCGGGTATCAAAATCCATGGAGGACTGATATGAATCGGTCGATACCGATACAGATCGATCCTTTAAAAAAAAAACATGTTTGGGCTCAAACCGATACATATAGGTCGATATGGATACAGATATTGAGTTGGAGGATTGATAAGTATCGGTACCGATTTACCTAAAACTGATACATATATTGGCCAATTTTTGCAGTGTAGGTTGCGCGTTAAAAATCTTTGATTGCAAAAATCGCTACCCAATAAAAAAAAAAAGCAAAATAAAAGCTAAAAGTGAAATAGAAATGTTAGGGTGGTGAAGGAAACACCATAGTAGACATCCTAGACTCCTAGTCACACCTCCACATAGAAACAAGGCTAACTATAGTCTATTGCTTCTTAAGGTTTTTGCACTGTGTGGAGCATACACGCCACACCATAATATGTTTTCCGGAATCTGTCCTGCTATATATAAGCAAGTGGGATACTTTTTGTAAATAGTTATTCGATTCCTTTCTTTCCAAATGCCCAAAAGATTGGAATCGACAATATTTTTTAGGTTTTTTTTGCATATACCCTCTGAGATATGCCGATGTTGCATCAAACATCCCGAGTTATGAGTATTTATTCTACAACCCTTACTTTTATGTTTATGTTTCATATACCTCCCTTGTCATTAACTAGCCTTGAGTTTATGGACAGAAGGACTATTTTGCTCTTAATGAAAACAATATTCTAAAAATACCACCTTTCTAAAAAGCCATTCATTCATTTGCATTTACATGTCATGCCATTAAAGTTTACCACCATTCTAAAAGGCTCTTCATTCACCATTATTTACAATTCATGCCATTGTAATTTACCACCATTCTAAAAGCAGTACCTTTAAATCCACCCACAAAATTCTTGAGTTCACCTACGTTGAAATACATTGACTACATTGAATCAGACGATGGAGATTGTTTATCGTTCCAATCTTTCATGAGACCGATCTTTAGATCATGGGTGTACCATAAGATGGTAATTTTTATATTTCATGTGGTACACACCCATAAAAGTGACCTTAAAATCAATTTAAAACATGCACATGATGTTAAGGTTACTTTTCTTAGATGTGTGTCACATGAAATTAAACACTGATCGTCTGATGGTACGCCGATAATCTCAAGATCCATCGTGTGAAATATTGGGAGGATAAATGATCTCCATCGTTCAATTCAACTCAATCAACGAGTTTCAACGTGGGTGAACTCAAAGATTTAGTGGGTGGATTTAAAGGTACTCTTTTAAAAGACCCTTGGAATCACCCATCAGATTCAAGACCCATCAGAGGGGTGAATCTAAACGTTGGCATGCTTTAATGGGGGAATCACCCATATGATGGGTCTTGAATCTGATGGGTGAATGAGGGGTCTTTTAAAAGAGTACCTTTAAATCCCCCCACCGAATCTTTGAGTTCACCCACGCTGAAACACACTGATTGAATTGAATCGAACGATGGAGATCATTTATCCTCCCAATATTTCACACGATGGATCTTGAGATTATTAGCGTACCATCAGACGATCAGTGTTTTATTTCATGTGGCACACATCTTAGAAAAGTGACCTTAACATCACGTCTATGCTTAAACTTGATTTTAAGGTCACTTTTATGAGTGTGTACCACATGAAATAAAAAACCGACCGACTGATGGTACACCCATGATCTAAAGATTCCCGATCTCATGAAAGATTGGGACGATAAACAATCTCCATTGTCCAATTCAATGCAGTCGATGTGTTTCAACATGGGTGAACTCAAAATTTTGTTGGTGGATTTAAAGGTACTCATTTTAGAATGGTGGTAAACTATAATGGCATGATTTGTAAATAAAGGTGAATGAAGGCCTTTTACAATGGTGGTAAACTTTAATAGCATGACTTGTAAACATAGATGAATGGAAGACCTTTTAGAATAGTGGTATTTTTAGAAGATTAGCTTCATTAAGGGCAAAATAGTTTTTCCGTCCATAAATTCATGACTAGTTAATGGCAAGGTGGGGTATATGAAAAACAAACATAAAAAATAAGGGCTGCAAAATAAATACTCATAACTCAGGAGTTTAATGCAATATTGGTATATCTTAGGGGATTATAAGCAAAAAACCCTATTTTATAAATGCTTTTCAACCAATTTTAGAAACCTCTGAAAAGTTGAAATTCCATCAAGAAGATTTCTTAACAATTGAAGTATTGACAAAAGGTGTTTAAATAATCTTATACCATTAATGATTTTAAGATGTGGGTGATCTGAATCGTCAAAATGATAGATCATAAGTTGAGCTGCAACAAGCCCAAAATTGGTGTTTTAGGGAGATTTAAATTTTAAACCATCATTCGGTGGACTATAATATTGACCACTGTTTTTAGTTTTAATGACTGATATTAAAGTCATCAATCGGATGATTCAAACCACTTTTCGGCATATTTCATTGGGCTGAGATATATTCCAATGATAAGTTACCCATTTGAGAAATTTAGATTGATCATTGATTTTTGTCACATAGCGTAATAATAAATCACACATGAATGGTGTGAGATGTAAAGGTTACTTTTAAGGGTGTAAGATCATTTAAAGTCCATTTAGTGTTTAAACTTCGGTGAGGAGCCATTATCCCATTGAAAAAAAATAGTAGCTTTGTTTATAACCCAAAATTTTTCCTACTCAACTTGGAATGAAAGAAATTATTTTTTATCCCATGATGATGCACCTATTAAATGATATGCAACATTACACATCCAAAAAGATCCGAGCACCAACTCGCTGATGCCCCTTAACTAATAATTCTAGTATATAATACTAACCCAATTCTCTCTCGAAACCCTAACTTGGCCCTCAAAGAGGAAAATACTAACTCTACGGAAAATTGATCGGACGGAAATTGATTGAAAATTGAACGGCCTGGAAACCGAAAATTGAACAGACCGAAATCGATTGAAAATTGAAACCGAGCCAAGCCTGGCCCAATTCGACTTTGGTACTTAAAAATCATAAGCCGGCTGGGTAGGATGAGAAAGCCGAAAAATGAAAAACAAAAAAATATGAAGAAAAATTGAACCGAATTGACCAAAATCGAAATTTTTAGTTTTCGGTTCAATTTCGGTTTGAGGAGCTGAAAATTTGGGTTAATCGAAACCGAAACTGAAAATTTTGGTCGGGTTCAATTTTGCAAAAGCCGAACCAAAAACCAAAATTTCAGTTTCTGTACGATTGAGTTAACCGAATCTACACCCCTACTTAGGCCTACCTAGGGTTTATAATGCTCTAAAATGTTTATAAAAAAATAAAAATAATAAGAAAGAAAAGGAATAAAAGAAGTTAGAGAACTAAATAATAAGAAAGATAAGGAAAAAAAGAACTTAGAGAACGATTATACCATCTGGTTACAACATTAGTGCGGCCATGTGGGCAATGATGAGCCCCAACTGGTTGAATAAGATTTCATGTTCAATCAGTTTTACATCCATTCGATATATTAGAATCTTGAACATACTTCATCCTATAAAACTGAAACTTATGAAAGTCAAGATTCTTCTCTATCTAATGACTGAAAATCGGGTTGAACACAAAATTTGGCTCAACCAGTTAGACCTAACCGTTGCCCCGACTAGGTTATGTACCTAATAATAACCACAAGAATGCTTGGAAATAGGGATTATTATTTGCTAATTTATGATAACTTATTTATTAAGTAAACAAAGTACCTACAATCAATTTAGAGTTAGTCTACAATGGTATCCACAACATGGATTAAAATATCGGCCGAGATGACTTCGTTTCGGTGGACCGAAACGAAAATTTGAAATTTTCGGGTAGAGAGCCAGAAAATTCAATTTATCAGCTTAAAAGTTAATGTATCGGTCGACAATTTCAGATGATCGGCCGATAAATTGAACTTTCACTTTCTCTGCCGTTAATTTGAAATTATTGGCCAAGATTTTGATTTTTTTTTTTTAAAGGTCTTTTGCTTCGAATTTATTTTTTGTTCCCATACATTCACCTGAATTTCATTCATTTACAGTTAGTTTATGTTTTATTTTTCTCCTCTCCCCTCTCCTCTTCCATAGCTTAATGAAATTTCGCCGGATATCATCGGATCCTCACGAAATCTCGTCGTATCATACAGTCACTTATCGAATCTCGTTAGATTTCGCCAAAAGTTGCTAGATTTTGATAGATTCTCGCCAGACTTTGATAAATTGTCTCTGAAAGTTATCGTAATTTATCGAATATCGTCATATTTCTTTGTATCTAGTCGTATATCGCCGAATCTTCTCAAATTTTGTCAGATCGATCTTATCGAATTTCATCAAATATTGTTAATATCTTGTCGGATTTAGTTTTAATAGTTCAAATACGTCTTCTAATAATGTGAAAGAATTAAAAAAAATAAAATTTGACAAAATTCGAAGCAAAATTTCAAAAATTACTAAAAATTGGACCTAAATTTGATCAATTTACGATTCGGGAAGTGAACGAAATCGAGATTTTGATCCATAGTCCACACATCATGAGTGGACATCGCAGTGCACATGTCTCTTTGATTGAGTGACTTGCACAGACTTCCAAGGCATGAAAATCCATGCAAGTCATTCAATCAGAGGGACATGTGGACTCCATGATGAGTGGACACCCATTGTAGACTACCTCTTTAATTTATGCTAAAAAGTCAAACTTTTGCTCACATATTTGCATCATTGCATCTATCAATATCATTTATTTTTTTGTTTTTTTTGATGAAATCCATCGTTATCATTTTCATCGCAATAGCTTCTAGCTATACACGTTTTTTTTTTCAAGGTTCTCGACACGTTTCTAATGTTTGATCGTCCATTGATACGATGTGACACATCTTCAAAAGTGATCGTGATCAAGGTGTATCATCAAATATGGTTCACATTCACTTTTTGAGATGTGTGGTGCTGCATAGAATCAACATTTGACTCTCTAGTGGTACACCAGTAATCTCAAAATTTGTATATTGAAAGATTGAAATAAAAAACAATCTCTATCATCTAAATCAAAGCAATTAACGAATTTATGCTTGAGGTGGTTCTAACATTTGGCTGTGTAGTAGTTATGGAGCGGGACATTATGGATTTGCACGCCTTGGTTGTGCATTTAGTTCACATGTTAAATTACTTATCATCTCTCAAATTTATTGTTAATTATAATTTTCTGATCATGAAACTGTCATAGTATCGATTTTAGAAAATGATATATTATGCGTATTCTTGATTCATTCCTATATTTTCATTAAATTTGGGTGATTTTGGGAATGCCTAAGTTATTTCAAACAACATTTTGTTTTCAAAGTACACTTAGTTTGGTTGTCTAATCTGAGAGTCGTTTTTAAAACCGTAGTCCGTGTGTGGACCAAGTGAGAGACTGTTGAAATTTTTATGGAATTTCAAAATTCTTATTTTGTGTGACCCACACTCACTAGAATTTTATAAAATCCTTGATTGCAGTTGCTTGAAATAATAAAGGGTATTATTGGGTATTAACGGAAACCTGAAGGTTTTTTTATTTACATGTGATTCTTATTCCTATTAAAATACCTTAATGGACGGTATTCTAGGTAGGGCATGACTCTTCGTGCTATATATATAGGTGGACGTTCACCGCTCAATACATACAAGCCTTTTGGTATCTTCCCATTGAGAGAGTATAGCAAGAGAGGTGGGTAGAGCCACCTTCATCTTTTCTCACAGGAAAAACGTCGACTTGAATCAACGACTACGATTTGCGCGATAACGTACACACATATATTTTAATTTGTGGATTGTTGATTTATAATTTTGACTGATTATACGCCTAGATCTTAGGGCAATTATTTTTGGTGGTTGGATCAATAGATCCAACAATTGGTATCAGAGCCAAGTTCGGCGTATGATTGATCATAACATATTAGTTCTTATTAATTAAGATACGCTTCCATTGCCTATAAGATCTCTGGCATCAATAAGTTTCAAAAGCTGGCAAGATATGTGTGTTTTCTTTTTGGTTCTTTATTTTTAATTATATGGAAAATTGTTCCTTCTTCTGAAAAGAATCTCTACTTGTTATCGAGAGTAGAGGTAAGTTTTGCTTTCAACTATACAATAGTGAAAGAAATCTAGAGTGGAAACACTGAGGCAATGGTTTGTTTTTTTTCGGAGACCTTGCTATTTATTTGGCAAGCATGAGAGATTTTCTTTGCCGCTTTATTATCCTTGTGTAGGAATGCAAAGTAGGTCAAAACGGTATCTTTTGCAGAAGAAAAATAGCATACTTTTTCCTGTGGGAAGAGCTGACATTGGGTCGAGTTTAGTTGGGCCAAGGGTTCATATCTGACCATACTCTAAAAACAGGGTTGGGTTGGGTTGACTTTGTTTAAAAGGCCCCTATTAGGCCTTTTTCGGTCGAGTCAGATGCTTCAAAGTCTGAGCCACCAGGTGAAATTTGTACGCCCGCCCTAGCTTAAAAAATTAGTTTTGTTAGTTTGCGCATGGACTTACCGGCCATTTTCAGCCCTATTTGTTGGGTTATTTTGGCTCGTTTATTTGTCAGAGCTTCTCTAACCCTTTTAGACTCTTTAAAAGACTTATTATTATTTTGGGCTTCATTTCCTGTAAGCACCATAATTTGATGTCCCATGCATTAAACTTGTTGTGGACTTGTATTGGGCACGGCTATGTGATTTCTTGGAGCCTATATAGGTAATGTCCAATTAGTTCTTTAAGTTATTTTAAATCAAATATATTAATTTATTTTTTTCATTGGCTTTGATTTAAATTTATGCAAATTTTATGGGTTTTTGTAGCTTATCCTTTTGAGTATATAATGGTTTTGGATATTAATAGTTTTTGGGGCCATCTCTTTGAGCTCAAACTGGACTTGAGCTTGAATTTATTATATAGGACTCTTTTTATTTCTATTGAAAAAGTTTCTTGGTTTGAGTTATTATGGCCTCGACTTTTTTGGTGACATGTTATCGTGTCTATATTCTTCGTGGATTTTATGATTGGTAATATAATTTTATGATATAACTTTTAATATTGAATAATAGAAAATATCAATAGAACTAGTTTTGTTTAAAAGAAAATTTTCATAATAAATTGTGATAAAATATAAACGAAAATCCCCACTATATAATAATTTATAAATATATTCTTTTAAATAAAAATAATTCTATTGATATTTTATATTATTTAATATTAAAAGTTACATCATAAAATTATGTCACAAATCCTAGAATTCACGAAGAATATAGACACAATAACATGTCACCAAACTTAAATTATAATTTTGATTGATCATACTCACTAAATCCTAGGACAATTATTTTTGGTGGTTGAGAACAATAGATCCAATAGTAGTAACATCAAACCTAAATTATTTATCATTTTGTCTCTAGTGCATTTATGCTCGACATCCATTCGATTAATAGATTAATCGATTGTACTGATGCCAAGCTATTCACAATTAGGTAAGTTACTATTGGATGCCCCACACGTGCACCACTAGGGCCTTGAATTGGATGCACTAGGCGTGTTATCGGGTTGGGTTGGTTTTTTCAGGCTAAACCTGATATGTTTCGGTTTCAAGTGTGCCTGAACTGAATCCGACCCGGAACCTTTCTAAACCGCTGGCGAAACCGTTTCAGTTCAGTGGGTTTTGTAGGTTTTCGGCTTTTAAACTTGATCCAAAACTTGCAAACTGGGAGGGGGGGGGAGGGATTTGGCTCCTGATTATTTTCAAATATCATGTTTATCTTGAAATGCATAAACAATTAAACAAGTAGAATGCAACAAGAATCAAGCTCAAGGATTAAAATATCGGATAAAATTTTGGTTTCGGGCTTGACCAAAACTGAAAAGTTGAACTAAAATTTCCGCTGAAAACCGAAAATTTGACCGAAATTTCAACCTAAATTTTGGGTCCATTACAAATTTGGATCAAAATTTTGGTCCACATTATCATTTCGGTGGAGACCGAACTGATAATTTTGGCCGAAATTTTGATCCTTCATCAAGCTACAGTAAATATAAAGTTAATAGACATAACCAAAAATCCATGCTTTTGTCTATTAGTTTAAACCAGTTTTATTATTCTTGATTGAACCAGATATTAGGTTTAACCAATTTTCCAATGATATTAGGTTTAATCAGTTTTTCAACCATTGGATAGACAGAAAATCTTGGCCTCATGTAATCTTATAAAAATGGGAACCATAAAAGTCAAGATTCCCTTTTATGCGATGGTTGGAAAATTTGTTGAACCCCATATGTAATTGAATCATAGTCACAAAAATCATTAAATTTTTGAAAAAATTGTGAATAATTTGCAAATTTAAGGTTCTATGAATTAATATTGAATTATTCTTAAATTCTTCAAAAATTCATTTGTTCACAAAAATAATTTTTTCCGAATAATTTACGAATTATTCCTTAATAATTCTCAAATTTTTTTAAAAAATATGAATTTTGAATAGGCGCTCAATATTTCTTCGAACTTGTCAGATTTTTCCGAATTTTTATCTTGCTGAATTATTGCCGAACCCCCACTTAGTAACTATTTTTCAACCAGTTAGACTTGATCACTTGACCATTGCGACTTCAAGGTCATTTCCATTTTTTTGACATATATAACTGCCCTAATCAGACGGTTAGAATTGTTCAGCCTACTCCACACGGTAGATAATTTTTTCCGTTAAAATGGTGAAGATGGGCTTACGAATGACGGGACATGAGAAGCCAAAACCACGTGTGTTGCATAGATGAGACGACCATCGTCCTTGATATCGTGGCGCAGCACCCAATGCCAACTCATATTCTGAAATGATAGACCCCACGTGTATTTTTTTTTTTCTGACTCGTCCACTTTAATAATATCTAGAAGATTACTTTGTTTATTCTTTTATTATCTCCATAAATACTTATAATTAATTACGTTACAATGTCATCTCAAAATAAAATAAAATTACATTACAATGTTTGTTTGGATACCATTATTTGCAACCAATATAAAAGTATGTCGACGCATTCTAAAATTATTACCTGATTCGAATAAAATGATTGTGATCATTTTCCATCCCAATCTTCTACGTAATATATCTTAAGCAAGGTGGCAAATTGATTATCTATATCAGTTTATTAGTATCGGCCGATACGCCGATGCGGTGAGTTTTATTTTAATTTTTTTTAAAAAAAATCTGAAAAACGTTATAAACTTATAATCTTAAAAGTGTCATAAAGGACTTATATTTAAACAACCCCAATACTAGAATCGGCAGATGATGAGCCGTATTGGCAGAGACCCGATACGTATTGATTATTATTGTGTAGTATCGACCGATACCGATACCTGATACCACCCTGACACTAGAATCAGAGTGGTATCGATATCGGTTAGCTAAACTACGGTATTGTTCGATGCTTTATACCTTGATCTTGAGATTACGAGTGTACCATTAGATAGTCACTTTTTCATTCTAAGCGGCCTATAAAATAGAAAAAAAAAAGTGACTTGAAAATCAAGTGACAAACATCATGCTCAACCTTAATTTTGAGGATATTTTTTGAGATGTGTATCATGTGGAATAAAAAATTAACCATCTGATGACATACTCACTATCTGAAGATCCATGGTGTGAAAGAATGAGATTAACCGATCTCATCGTTTGATTCAAAGTGTTCAAAGGTTTTCGGTATGGGTGTATTTAACTTTGCAATAGGTGCAAATAATGGCACCCTTTTTGTTTTCACCTACTGTTATATTATAAATTAACCAATTTACTCATATATTATATTACTTAGGGAACTTATATAAGTCACTTGTACCACGTGGATGAGTGGGCAAGTGGCTGCCCCACCAACCTAGATCACAGAAAGTTTAAGTGATGCCCAGCGCACTCACACAAAGTGGTGCACGAGTTGAATACGTAATAAAGTGCCATCTACATTTAGAAATTAAATACGAGTGGCTTATATTCGTCTACTTTTTGAAATTAAATACCCTTTTTTTTTTTTGTCTTTTTTTTTTTTAGGTAGACGAATGACCAGGTCATTACAATATGTTAAAGAGCACTATGGAAGATGATACTATTCTTAATCTCTAGCACTTCGATCCAAATAGTCAAATAGACTGGCCAAACTACATTCAGGGGACGGTTACGGTTGACGAACTGGTGTAATTTACCGGTTACGAATTCTACGAGAAGTATCTGATTGATCGGACGGTCTAGATTGATCTAAGCATACATCCATTGGTGCAGCTACTTTTATAGATTTGTAATCTAGTGGTCTGAGTACTGAATAGCGAATCTAGTAAAAAAAAACTTTTAATGGGTCGTTAAAGGTTTTGTGGCCATCACTAGTGGAGAGTGGTTACAATATTAGATGTTTTTCTAAGTTTGGAGCACATGTATGGGACCTTTTTCTTTGTCAGACCACATCTACACAGGTTTCTCGGCAATCTCTCTCTCTCTACTTTTCCGGCGAGGGGCCTATAAAGCCAACTTCTACCTTGTAGTGCAATTCTGCACATCTGGAGGAATTTCTGGCGATCCCCATTCTGGCGAGTGTTTCTCTCTCTCTGTCTCTCTCTCTCTCTCTCTCTCTCTCTCTCTCTCTCTCTATGATTTGATTTTGCTAGCAAATTAAAATTTTTTTTTGTTAGCTTCTTCAAAGCTCTTATAAATTTGGATTTGCAGTAATGATTTTAGTTAGACTTCTATGATTTTGCTTGTTTTTCTATTTATTTCTGGAGCGATTTATATATAATTTTTTTTCTTAGTATTTATTATTGTTCTTTGAGGAAGAATAAATAGCTTCTAAATTTGCATATATATATATATATATATATATATATATATATATATATATATATATATATATATAGATGTTATTTTCACCTATTTGGTTGGCTGTAATTCTCTATACAGTTTTAGATTTATACAGATTGGATGACCCAATTAGATTTGTGATAAGTGATCCAAGAGTTTGGATCGGTGCTATTTTTTATACCAATTTTGGACTGTGGGCAATTAAAGATTTAGTGTGTTAATTGGATGGTCCAAATGGAAGGATGAAGCTTCTGCCCACCCTGCAAACGACTGATTTAGTTAAGTACTTCAAAAAACATTTCAACTGAAAACAAAAGGGCATTGGGTTCTAACCCACTTTGCATATATATATATATATATATATATATATATATATATATATATATGAAAAACGCTCACCGTGCCGTGGCACTGTGAGCGACGGCACGGTGAGCAGACCACAACACGATCCATGTGACATCCAAAACGCTGTTTTTATGACATGTAGAGCTCACATCCATTGTTTAGATCAATTCTCTCTCTCTCTCTCTCCATATATATATATATATTTGGGACTATGTGTCCGGATGTATGCGTACAAATCGGTTGGGCATCGTGTGGCACTGATAATGAGGATCAGGTGCCATGACAGCTTGGACAAAATTAATCAGGTACCATGCAAAATTAATCAGGTATCTATGATTGAAAATATGGTCAAAGGCACTTAAATTTAATGCATGACGGTGGGTGGACCTTACTATATTTTTTACCCTTCAAAATGAAAGGCAAACGAACGCTAAAAATAATATTTTTTTTTAAAATCACGTGCCATTTGACCAATCAACCCGAAGCGGGTATTGTCTTGGTGACCACGTGACACGCGGTTTGATGTCCAACCACAACATTTTTGGGCTGTGTCGGAGACGCATTCTCCCGGAATCATATATATATATATATATATATATATATATATATATATATATATATATATATATATTCCAATGAAGGACATCAACTGTCTTCCAAAATACACGTGGAGCTTCACGTGGCATTCCAAATATATTTTGGGTTCCACATGAAGTACAGGTGCATTGTTTATATTAATTTAAAAAAAAAAATTCAAAAAAAATATATTTTAAAGGTACTAATCAAACTTGGACTAATTTTACCGGCCAAAGTTTATTGTTAAAGAAATATATGATAAAGATGAGTTTTCAAATTATATTTTTCAAAAATGATCTAAGCAATGCTGGTCTATGTGGCTTCCAAATAGTGTTAAGAGTGTCACATGGAGCTCCATGTAAGATCTTGGAGGACGCTCATGGTCCTCCATTAGAGGACATAACCTTTTTCCATATATATATATATATATATATATATATATATATAGAGAGAGAGAGAGAGAGAGAGAGAGAGAGAGAGAGAGACGATGTTGACCAGATCGGTTACCTATGCATTCGAACCATTTGCTAGCCACATGGCACCTAACTCAAGGATCGAATGTCATGGCAACTTGGCTAAGGTTTGTGAAAGAGAATTACTATTTACCCATCGTTGAATCTTTTATCACTGGTATAAATTTCAATGCAAAATATTCAGAAGGAAACCCATAACTTTAACTTGATGTGAAGAAGTCGTAAGACCTGAGTCACTGTACACTCTAATGCTAGAACAAGGAAACCCTCCATTTGAATTATAGAGTTGAACTCTACCTCGAGTCATTTGGGTGCCATGTGGTACCAATTCAAAATCAAATGTCATGGTAACATGCACAAAGTTGATCAATAGACAAAAAAATATTAATTTTACAACGTACCATTGATTTCTTGGTCAGAGTTTGAAAATTTTTAAGGGCAAAAAGTTTGGAGGAAGACCCATATCCCATTAAATAAAGGGGGAAAAAATTATTTTTCATTAAAATCCTAGAAGGACTAGTGAATCCATAGAGGATTTGGTGCAACTTGAAATCATATATATACCACGTGATCTACACTCGAATATAAAGCTGGAACTGTAGTACACACTCAGGGGCCAAGGATTTAACCTTGGATAGCTAGTGTCCGCATAGTGGCTGGGTGCTAGGCCGATATGTATCCGATATAAGGATGCGTATCCGTCAACTCAATTGATATTTGGAAGCCTTTTTTTAAACTTTTAAATAGTAAAAAGAAAAATTTAATATTAAATTTTTCGTACAGAAGAATATATTTGAAATTTTGTCCGATTCATATGTGATACATATTGGCCGATATGATTGAATATGATCGGATATGAGCTAATATGGATTAATATTTGACCTATTTGACCCGATATTTGATCCCATATAATATTGGGGAGCATATCCGTATTCGATGGGGCAAAACCCACTACATATTTCCCCATTTGTATTATATATGGCCAAAATTTAAAATCATGGCAGGGACCTCTTAATCATACATATGGGACCTCAATCCGTTCTTCAATGAAGGATGAGTTGTTTTCTAAGGTTATCGAAGCTCCAGGTAACATTAAAATAGTGTTTTAGTGCCACTCGAACCCTAGTGATATATTGCCTAGAATAATATTTTTATAATAAAATTTAAAAGAAAGTCAAATATTAGTTTCAATGACCTAATTTTCAACGCATGACTAAAGTCAATGGTGACCAACCTGCAATGGTGACAATTTTTAACCTATTGACCACATCAGTCATTATTTATTTATTTATTTATTTTTAATTTTACCAATATCATTAGATTCACCCAAGGTGCATGCATCGATCTCAATGCCGAGGAAGCTGAGAAAGGCGTGTAAAATGGTGATTCGTGGCATAAAAAATATACGTTTAGAGAAAGAAACTAAAAATAATAAAAGAAATTTTATTTCAGTCCTGTGATTAAAAACAATTTTAGCTTTAGAAGAATGACTATTTTAACCCTCCAGTTTCAAACACTTTTAGCCTTTCTATGTCTCGAAACCCATTTTTTTGTCAGGATGGATAGATGTTTCCAATGCCGCCTTAGGTCGATTTTTGAACCTCCGAGTTTCCATCCTTCCTCGATTTTGGAAGGGAGATTAGGTTGCTTACTGGGTTAGGGTATGTAATGGTCTAGGGCGATTTTCAAAGCTTTCTGTTTCCAATCTTAGGCGATTTTGGGAGCTGGACGTCTCAAACCTTAGAAGATTTTGGAAGGAATATAAGGTGGTTTACAGGCATAGGGCATGTATTGAGTGTAGGGGCTAAAGAGTAACTATGTAGAAAGATAGGGAAGTAAAATTACTTTTATAAACTAATATAGTGGGCTCCAATTATCATAAGAATCCCTAAAATCCCAACTTTTCATAATAGTATATGGCGTTGAAAGTTTTTAGAACGGATCCCGAATTTCTAAAGTGCCCTTGAATCTATTATAAGGTATCATTATTTGCACCTTTGAAAAGGTAGGCACCCCCACACTCAATTCCGTTTATTGCTTTGAATCATATGATTAAGATCATCTTTCGACCCAATCTTCCATATAATAGATTTTGAGACCATAGGTGTTTCATCATTCCGTGTACCACTCAGTACACTCAAATAAGATTTTTAGGTTAGTTGTGAGATGCGTGCCACATGAAATAAAAAATTAATTGATTGATGGTACACCCGTGATCTCGATATCCTCTCGAAATCTACTGTGTAGAAGGTTGTGAGGAAAAATAATCTCCATATCTGAATCAAAGCGGTCCACAGCTTTCTGTCTGCCTACCCTTTCACTAGGTGCAAATAATTGTATCCTTTATTATATTAGATATTTAGATTAAAAGTATATAAGACCTTTAAGAGTTGGCGTCTATGTTTTGTGGTTTCTGGCCCAGGCTCAAGCACTCTGGTCAGGTAAACGTAGACTCTGAGATGCAGAGGGTTTAAGAGCTCATATGTCTGTGGTTACCAACTTTCGCAGATCTCTTTTTAGTCGCTTTTCTTTGTTTCCTGCGTGCCCCATTTTTTAAATAGCATAGCAATGCTTGTGGTGCTTACTAGACGTGGTCTCTAAGGCACTAGCTAAGCGTTTTATATTAATATAATACAAAACAATTAAAAAAAAAAAAAGTCATTCGTATCACAAGTTAAACATGTATTTTTGAAAAAAAATAATTAAATGAAAAAATACTGCAATTTTTGCTTCTTCTCGCGATTTTATTGTGATAAATTCAAAAATAAGGATCGGATTACAGGTTTCAATAAACGGGTAAGGTTGATCCCTCATTTTCTTTATTTTTTTTAATTATTATTTTCCTAAATTTTCTTTTATTTTACTGATTTTTTCCCCTATGCATGGACAGTGTGCATTGCACATGCACCATTTCCTTAAATTGACCATGATTTCCTTCCTTAATTATTGTTGTACATTTGTGTGGTATATTATCCCTAGCAGAGTAGCGGGCAACTTTTGGTAAACAATTTTGTAGGCAGCTTATGTGGCGTGACATAAATGACTGCACATATAGTGGGGCCCAAACATTGTAGTCAGTCGCGCCACACTACATCAACTATCTTTAAAATTGTCTATAAAAAATTGATCACAATTTATAATTTTTCTTATTCCAGTATCAATCCGGACCGCCAGCATGGGCACGCGGTACACAGCTAAAAAATATTCATAAATATAGGTTTTTCACAGCCCAAAAATTTACAATCTCCAATCATTCATGTTTAACAAGAAACTAATAAAAACTTCAAAAATAAACGGAAAAAGTTCTTAATTATTTTGAAGATTTATGCATGCAAGAGATAATAGCCGTTGGATGCTTGAGTCACCGTGTGACTTGAGATAGGTGCACCGTGTTGTGATATATTATTTTGAGGATTTCAGCGAATAACCTATTCCGGAAGTTATCTCGAGATTATTTTATTTTACTCGGGAAATTTATAATAAAAAGTAGATTTTTTTTTTCTACACACATTCCAAAAATCATACTGATCAGATGCCTATGATCATCTGATAGATGCACATTTGCAGATTCAGCGAGGACAGTTGTCCATAGCCGTACTAACAGTCATTTGCATTGTCACACAATGATTGAACGGTCTTGATCATCAGACCTGTAAGATTTGTTCGATTTGTCCCAACCAAGGTTTAAAATCTCAGTATTCTGATACGTATCGGCAAACTTTAAAACCAATACATATCAGATGATACATTGGTAGATATTTGTATTGGACAATTTGTTGGTAAGTATCGCGATACATATCAACATATATAGGTTAATACATTTGAATGTATTGACTTGGTAGCCCAGAAAACCAATATATATATATATATATATATATATATATATATATATATATATATATATATATTGGTTTAAATTATCTATACTAATTAGGATAAATTTCTTTGAATTTATTAGTTAAGCATGTTTAAGCTCAAGCTCTGTTTCATTGGCTCTAATATTGCTTCCTTTTCTTTCATCTTTTGTTATTTGGCAGATTAAAAAATAAATGGCAAAATCATTCAGGGAGGAAAAAGATACATTTGGCCCTATAAATGTTCCCTCAGATAAGTTTGTATTTTATCTTTCACTTTTTATTATTGGGCTTTGAATTTGGTGCGAGTCTATAACACAACAACATAGAGTAACAAGAATCAAGTTGTGATGATTCAGACCCATATGTCATAACATTGTCTGTTTTGGACTTAGGTCTCCACCTTAGTTTTGTTTTTGATATGGCCTTAAGTTCCCACTCAAAATGAGTCATGACATATATTATCCGCAATCACATATAGCTCAGGGTCAGGGCTTTTCTCTATCTAATGTGGGACTATTACAGCATCTCACCTTATAGAAGAGCCGTTCTTGGCTTTGATATCATCTGTGACGACCCAGACACATATGCTATAATATTGTCCGATTTTGGGCTTAGATCCCCGCCACGGTTTTGTTTCTAGCATAGGATTAAGTCCCCACCCAAAACGGGTCATGATATGTAGTATCTATAATCACATATAGCTCAGAGTTAGGACTTTTCTCTATTCAATGTGAGACTATTACACAAGTACCCTAGATTCTCATCTCTATCATCGTGATTTATAAATACTTATTTAAGAAATTGATACTAAACTTCAATTTGGAGATCTAAGAAAAAAAGTAATAACCTTTTAGAGAAATTTTTTGAAGTTGATACTTATAGATGCTAGGACATTAACTTTAATAGATACAATATATAGAAGTAATCAGTTAATCCAAAATTGAGCTTAAGGAAATATTTGATATCTTAGAAATGTTAATTATTAGCGGGAAAGAAATTCAACTTTCATACGTTTCTACTTGTTATTCTCGTAAGGAGATAAGCATGAAAATAAGTGAGTTCCAAAATAGAAATTTAATTTCTATACATCAAACTAATTTAAAAGGAAACCAATTTAGCACAATAATGGGAACTAAGTAACTGAATCCGCGTTTATTGTCAAGACAATGCTGTTTTTTTTGTCATTTTAATATTAATTTCGGAAAAATAAAGCACCGTGTTCAAATAATAAGGGCTATTGTTTTACTACTTGGACAAAATAGCTCCTTTTAATATTTATTTATTTATTTTTATTTTAACGTACTAATTAAACAAGAAAAATTAATTTTTAATATAATTATTTATCAATAGCCTAATCAAACAATAAAAATTTCATTTTCACAAGAAATCAAGCAGGATATTGATTTCATTTCTTGTTTAAAGTTCTCGCTAACAAACATGCCTTTAAAAAACAATTATTAACTATTAAATGAATGAAAAGATGGCTTCCCTACACATATGTTGGTGACTCCTCTTTTATACGTGGGCCCTTTTAGTGAGAGCTGCAAAGGGCACGCCAATTTTTCGTCTTGTACACATAAAAAACAAATAAAGTAGTGTGCATATAGAAAAAGTCTGTTTGCAAGAAAATTATTTATTTAATCGAGAGAAACCGGTAGTTTGTGTGTACAAAAAAGCTGTTATGACCATACTTTTTGTTAACTAATATGGCCCTCCTTTTTCCAAAAAGCTTTTTTCAGGGGAAAATATTGCTTGAGAAGCAATATACAATGTGTTTTTCTCCTTTCGATAAACCCATATTTGAGAAGCAACATTTTGCTGCTTCTCTAAAACACCATTTTCAGAAGTACCAAAGCTTATTTCAACCTGGAGGTGCATTATATTTCAGACAAGTTTATCTCACCTCAAGTAGATACCTTCTTTTGAAATGCAACTTTGCCAAACAGGGCCTATATTTTTGGATCTTCAATGGTCAGGGTAAAGCAAAATTTAGTACTACTATTTTTTTTCGTTAAGTACGAAGGCATCGGCACTAGGGTTAGGTGCCTAATACTAACTCATTGACAAATCATGTAGTACTCGGAAGAATAATGGCACTAGATATTTAGCCTTTTTTGAGCTCGTATTAGACGTATCACTAATTGTTTACATGTGGTACTAACTTTCATCGACGCATCCGACTTGAGGAGAGGACTCAACGTAAAGATTTGGTGGGTCGCCAATTGCATTAAAATAATTTTTTTCTTAGGTGATTCAAAGAGGTCAAATACCTTTAAATGAATGATTATCATATAAATCTCAAAACCTATTTTAGTCTTCATCTTGAAGTTGTTTGATCGCTTTGAGTTACATGATGGTGATGTTTTTTTGATTCAACAGTCTTTGACTCCTCGTAGCTCAGAATCAGGTACTTCAAATCAAGTAGCACACTTGATGAAAAATATTGCCAAATTTATCCATTCCAGGCTAGATTGGGAATGACCCGATTACTCTCTTAACATCTCTTTTTATTCATATAAGGAATAATGGGAGCTCACCTTCTGATTGAAATAACACCTTCATTATCTTACTTTTAAGCTATATGATGAGGGGTTTGTTTCTTTTATTTTGTGATTGTTATTGAAAAAAGAAGCAATAAAAAAACTATTTTGGAAAGGAAATGTTTGGTCTTCTTGTTTTTCTCCTTTGTTTTTGTTTTTCTTTCGTCTTCTTTGGTCGGTTTTGGTTGTTTTGTTTTTCCCAGCTTTTCGCTGGTTTTTTTTCTTATTTAATAAATGATTCTTTTATCGATAATAAAATAAAAAATAAAAAAACTATTTTACATGCCCCGATCTGAAACTTTAGTATGAAGAAAATTTAGAAAGCAAGAGCACTCAAGGAGTTAATGTACAAAACAATAATAAATAATAAGAACCAAATAATTGTTGTTGGATTTTTTTATTATTTTGTTTTATTTTTTAATGGTCAAGATTAAGAAAAATCTTTTATAATATACGAATATATAATTTCCAGGAATGATGAGGATGTAAAATCTATAATTTTACCATATAAATAATATTTAGAAAAGAATTGCATCAAAACAAAAATGATAAGCAATCCTAGATTTTGCTTTACGATGATCTAACAGTCGAAAATACTTATAGTTACATCCATAATGGTAGATCTTGTTTATGAATCCTCAAGACTCCGAATAATCCAACATTATACTCAATATGTATGATTATTAGAGCATCTCCAAGGGGTATCCCAAATTTGGGATGCATGTGAATTCTAATAGGCATCTCCAAGAAGTATACCAAACTATTAATATGTTTCTTGTATAATTTTATTGGTAAATTGAGTTGGTAAATTGAGTAAATTAGTAAATTGAGTAAAATATACATTTATTCAAAATTTGGGATATGAATAGTAGTATCCCAAATATGGGATACCACTATTCATATCTCATTTACATCTAGATATGGGATGACTATTGGAGTTGATGGATATTCCAAACTAGCCATTTGAGAGTCCATGTGACACAACGGTTAGTTATGAGATATCTTTTGGAGATGCTCTTACCCAAGAAAAGTAAGATTGGATAGTGAATCAAAGTAAACAATCCCGTTTTGGAAGAAACCTATCATGTTCTCAAATCATAAGGATCAATCCAATAACGCTATAACCTTCTCTTGCATTTTAAGCTGACAATATTTTTGAAGTGTATGTGCTTTTTTTTTTTGATCGGTAAATGTATTACTATATTAAACTAAGCAAAGGATGTATGTGCTTTATGTTAGTCTAGACTCATGGTTGAAAAGATATTATATCTCTAAGGCAATCACTACACATACAACAACTATAATTGTAAGTTATGTGGATCTACCATAAGTTGGGAAACATGAAAAAACTTTAAATACTGTATCTCGAATGAAATGTATATTTTTCATGAGAGAAGGCTCTTTAAATAGATGTGAATATATTTAATTATGATATCAAGAGATCTTTAATAATTCAAGTACTTCCTAAACTATATATAAATTTTTTATTAATCTTAATCTTACCTAAAACAAAAAATACACGTCATAGGTTGTATATCTGTCTTATCAATCGAAAATATTTTTTTATTATACTCTAGCAATCACATGTTCCTTTGAAGAAAGAATATGTGATTAGTTATATGAAATACTAGTCATCGATTGTATAATGTGAGTTCTTAATAAATGACTTGTAACATTTGATGGTTCTTACTAGTGGTCACTGCCTGTGTGTGAAATCCATCACTGTCGCATCCCGCTCTATTTTTTTTTTTTTTGAGTTAGTCAGAGTCAATGACTCATAAGATCAAGTTCATCATAATCTCTCCCAAAAGTTTACAATATAGGATCGCACGGCTTGTTGGATATTTAAAAGCTTTTGAAACTTGTCTTTTCAAAGTTATGTGTCCTTTCAAAAGAAGTCTTCCCAAAGTAGTGTGTTTTTTCGAAGGGATGCCCATAGCACCATTTTTTTAAGAATAAGGCGCGTTAATACACCACTTGAGTTTCTATTTAAGGATACTTGTATTCATTGTTTTCTCAATTTAGAATCTCTCATCTTCACTCTAGATCTATCTTTAAAGGTTTTGATTAGAGTGCTCTTGCAATTTTCGGTGTTCGGATAGCGTGATCGAGTTTGTCAAATCCATCATAAGAATATATAGCCGGTTCGTTGTATTTCAAAGTATTAGTTGGAGAGGTATTAATTAGAAGAAAATAAAAGATCGTAAGGTATTAATATGTGAATTAATAAAGGAACTTGTAGAGATAAAAAGGAAGACAACCGTTTTATTGGATAAAAAAAAGTCATGCAAATTGTGAAGGGCAAGGACCAAAATTTCGGTTTTAGACATGACCGAAACCGAAATCCGAAAATTTGGCTGAAATTTTGATCCCCATACAAAAGTGACTGAAATTTCCGTTCGGTGGGGACCGAAACTGATAATTTGGACCGAAATTTCGGTCATTTCGGCCGAAATTTTGATCCTTGGTGAAGGGAATCGAGGAAATATGAGAGACTTTCGAGAGGCAAAACCCAATATCATGGCCGGTTTGATCACGAGATCAAAGCAGACCATGACCCTGATACCATGAAGAAACTAAAACTGCCATATCTAAAATGATTTGTGTATATTTCGTTATCGAGAGAAGTCTCCCTAAAGAGAGTTTAATACATTCAATTAAGATTTTAAGAGATTTTTAATTATTTAAAATACTTTCTAAAATATTTTTAAAATCACAATTCATCTTATTCTTTGCCCAAATAGTAACAATTCAAAAGCCCACTCTTGAAAACAATTTTAGGGATTAGATCTTTGTCCTAGTGGAGTTACCCTCAAGTTTATAGCCTTGAGGCCAAGGGCTCAATTCTATGCTTACTTATGAAAGCACATATTTGGGATGGCCATGACAACATATAGAAGTAAAATTTTGACAAGATTGATGGGGAAATTTAATTTTTCCTATTAATCCTTCATATTAATCCACTTTAGACATGACCTAAAATATCAATGAGTAAGGTTCGGTATGGCATAATTCTCTGCTAGCCCCTGCCATAACAGAGTTTACCAGCTTTAGCTGGTTCCCATCCTCTTTGCTAACATCTTGTTACCTGCTTTAACAGGTACCCCTGCTCCTTGTTAATTCCTTGTACAACAAGATTTTATACAAGATTTATCTATTAGAGCATATTTTATTTGCTCTGGTAGAGAGTTAGTTGAGAGCAGAAAGGTTGCTGTTGGAGCAGGTAAATCCTCATTTGCAGGAGTTAGAAAAGATAATGGGAACTAACTAAATCAAGTGAACTCTGATATGACAAGGGCTAGCAACCAGCTGTACCATATGCAGCCTAAATTGCTCCACAAAGAGTGACTTGATGTTTGATCATATATATTAATCAAGAGCATGATCAGTTATGAGGAGAGATATGCATCATTGATGCATACCTATATTTTAAGCAAAGGTTGAATGTTAGAGATGATTTAGGGAAAGTTGAATCATCATAGGAAACTTGATTGAAGAGACATTTAGGATATTGATTGTATGCAAATAAGGAAATATTTTTGTACTCACCTTTATTTAAGGAATTATTTTGTGGGGAAGATTGGGGAGAAAAATGATCTTCATTGTTCAAAGCATTCGGTGGTTTTCGGCCGAGGTGACAATAATTTGGTTACCTCTATTCTGGCCACAATTTCTGCAAGCGCCAACGTTTGAAATCCCTTGTAACCGATTGACTGGTTGAAATCAAACAATGGAGATCGTGTTTCACCCCGATCTTCCACACAATGAATCTTGAGACCATAATCTGACCACTAGATAGTAAGTTTTTTATTCCACGTGTCACAAATATAAAAAATTGACCTAAAATCACGTTTGAGCATGATGTGTGCCATATGATTTTAGGGCCACTTTTTTATTATCCGTGCCACGTGAAATAAACAAGTGAGCGTCTATGGTACGCTTATGGTCTCAAGATCTATTGTGTGGAAGATTAACGTGAAAATAGTTCTCCAGTGTCTGATTCAAAGTAGTTGATGGGTTTCAAGGGGTTTCGGACGTTGGCGCTTTCAGAAGTCCCTTTGGTCTTTTTTAAGTGAGCGACTACTTGCGCACGATATCTGTGTTGTTGCACATGATTTAAAAAGGACTTGGTATTTTTTGGGACTTATGCCAGCATTTAACCCATCTGGTCTGAAGGTCATGATGCTGAGAATTTTTTATCCCAAAGATTAGCATGCAAGACGATCCCTATCATCTGATTCAATGCAGTCAAACATTGAGATGGGCTTGGACTATTTTGAATCAGATGATAGAGATCTTTTTCTGCGCCAATATTTGGCACCAAAGATTTTTATATATTTAGCTTTCAAATCAGGCGGATTAGATGGTGTTCCATGCAACACAACTTTTAGTTATGTGCAAGTATTCGCTCCCTTTTCCGGAAAAAAAAAAAGTAGCTCTATTAGCACCCACAAAACTCTGAAAGTAGTCGCTCCCATTTCAAAATTTTCTTTTGTTTGAATAAAAAAAAAATCATTTATTTTTTTTCCTTTACTTTCTGTTCAAAATTCGTAGCTTTTGCAACTAACTTTAGATTTTTCGATATGTATTTCAAATTCCACTAGTAGGCAACTTTGCACAAGATGAAGTGTTCCTGTTACATAGGTTCATCATTGTAATTTGATTTTTTTTTTTTACATCATAGTAATTTGAATTTTTTCTTAAGACAAATACTAAACTTAGGAAAATTATTATTTTTTAGCTAGATTGATTATCTCAAGTTGCTTTTCTATCTTGATTTCATGATATTTTGGTGCACTAACATGACAATGCGAAGTCTTGCATATTACTATTCCATTGATTTCACTTATAAAAAAAAAACAAGGGTTTAGCTATACTAATTAAATGTTTGGTTCTTGAAATATTTGACTTTCTTGACCCGATATTAGACCCTATCGGCTGATATGGGCCGATATAACTCGATAGTTGACTTTTTTGACCTCATATTTGACCTTATATCGAATTTGGGGTATTATCATATGGGTGGAGGCTATGTTGAATAAACTATATTAGGCAATTATTTTCAATCAAGGTTTAAGCATACCTTGTCGATGAGAATGGTCCGTTGAGAATAGTCCGGTGAGAATTCCGATTACGATAAGCACTGCTTACTTACAACTTGCGGACAATACTACCTCACTTTTATCTCCCTCTATATGATGGACATGATTATATTGAGTGGAGATGAAGAGGGGACGTTGTCCTTTATATAGTACGCCCTTGAATCCTAACTGACTCATCAAGGATTCAAGGGAGAGGTGTATCACTAGAAAATAGGGATTGACTTACCACAAACCAATAATGCCGAAACCGACTCCTAAAGTTGCGTGGAGTGGAATCATGTTACCAATGAAGGTCCCGAAGTCTTTAGTCAATCAAGTTTTAAGTAAACTAAGAAAAAAGTAAAGTTATTATGTGGGTCATAAATACCCAACAATCTCTCACTTGAACCACACATTAACTTTAATAATATATATATATATATATATATATATATATATTTTTTAATAAAATAAAAATAGAAAACAAGGAAAAAAAACCATCATGATTGACTTAGCTTAAAAACGGATCGCCATCCTTTAAAGTTTTATAAAACTATTGACTTTCAAGACTTCGATGTAACATGCATTCTTCCAAGTTCATTAACAATCTTAATGTCTGATCATGAATGCTTATAATGTATCATTTCTTCAAATCTCATTACGACAGTTCCATAGTCAAGACACTAATATCATTGATAAACTTGAGAGCTCACTGTAGTTTTAGTGATACCATGAAATATATATTTTAATATAACTTTTTGTGTATATCTCTTTATTCGTCCTACTTCATACCCTAAGATATGTTGTCTTGATATATTACAGCATGCGCCATGTAAAAACTATCACCCACCTATTAGGACAAAAACTATACAAATCGTGGTACCTAATCACGATAATTCAAGCAACTTTATTTGAGCACTTATGCTCCCAAGCAATAACATTACATATGTATAAATAATAATAATAATGATGGTACAAAAACAAAAGCATTAAATAAATAAAATATAATGTTTGTAATAAAAGTATTATAAAAGAGAATAATGCATTGTAGAATCAGAAACTCCTATTCAAATAATATACTTGAGTGTCTCTAACACTCCCATTCGGATTACATGCGCCTTAAAAACTTTTGGAGTTAATCATTTGGTAAGGGGATCTGTAATAATCTCTTCAGTTGACAAATGAGGAATTTTAATAATCCATTCCTCCACTTTCTCGCGAACCATAAGGTATTTAATTTCAATGTGTCAGTTATTCTTGATAATCCTCCCACTCTTGATAAAATCTGTAACAGTCTTATTGTCACAATAAATTATAATAGGTCTTTCAATAGAATCCACAATCTTTAGTTCTCTAATGAAACTTTTCAACTACATAGCATGACGAGTAGCCTCATGACATCCGACAAACTCTGCAAACATGGTGAAATTGGTAGTTATGCTTTGTTTCGAGCTCCTCCAAGATACAACTCCATCAGCAAGCTTGAAGATGAAGCTCGAAGTAGATTTCTGAGTTTTCAAGCACTTAGCATAGTCAGAATCTGTGTATCCGACAATCGCAAACTCGCTCGACCTTTTGTAAACTAGCATGAAATCCTTAGTTCTTTGCAAGTATCGTAAGACTTTCTTTATGACTTAAGATGAGTAATACCAGGATTTCATTGAAATCTTTATAGTATTCCAGCAATAAACGCGATATCGGGTCGTAAGCAAACCATTGCATACATTAAGCTTCCAACAACAAAAGCATATTCAGAGACATTTACTTGCGCTTTTTCAATTTTATTCTTGGACATTGACTTTCACTGAAAATGTCACCTTTAACAACAGAGGCATCACCGGGCGCATAATTTTTTATATAAAATCTTTTGAGAACTTTATCAATATAAGCTCTCTGCGATAAGCCTAAAAGTCCAGCACCTCAATCTCTGTGGATCTCTAAGAATATATTGAGCACTCTCCATATCTTTCATATAAAAACTCTTTGAGAGAAAAAGTTTCTTTTTGTAGAGGAGATGAATATCGCTACTAGCAAGAAGTATATCATCAACGTAAAGAATGATAAAACGTGCTTTAACCCTTTTGATGTAAATGCATTGGTCCATAATGTTTTCTTTGAAGCCAAATTGGGTCACAATTTTATCATAATTTTATCAAATTTTAAATACCTTGTCGTGAAGCCTGCTTTAATTCATAAATGGATTTCTTCAATTTACAAATAAGATTCTCTTGTCCATGTGCAACAAAACCCTCTGGCTGAGATATATAAATTTTCTCTTTTAGATTACCATTCAAGAATGCTGTTTTAACGTCCATTTGGTCCAACTCGAGATCGTAGTGGGCAACGATCGCAAGGATGATCCGTAGTGAATCTTTTGATGAGACAGGAGAGAATGTTTCATTAAAGTCAATGTCGAGTCTCTGTGTAAAATCCTTGGCAACGAATCTTGTCTTGTACTTTTCAATATTTTCCTCTGAGTTTCTTTTAGTTTTGAAAATTCATCTGTATTTAATTTCCTTATGACTATTAGGAAGAGCATAGAGTTCCTAAACTTGATTCTTCTCTATAGATTGCAACTCCTCTCTCATGGCCACCTGCCAGTATTGAGATTTGTCGCTCTCCCTAGCTCTGTGGAAGGAAGGAGGGTCATCAAAATCTAGATTAACATTGTCATCCTCTTGCATATAGACATCATAATCAGATGGTATGGCAGATCTTCGCTCTTTAGAGAATCTTCTTAAAGTAATTGGTTGCTTTTCAGAAGGAGATGGAGTTAGAGTGGGTGCACTCGATGCCCCTATGCCATGAGGAACAGATACTGATATAGAAGGTTCAACGGGAATAGGAGCCATAGAAAGAGTAGGTAAGGAAGGTCCAACGGGAATAAGTAAAATAATATTACGGTCTTCTTCGAAGATAATGTGTCTCCTCTTTTGACTCCCACTAAAAATATTATCTTCAAAAATTTTTGCATTTGAAGTTTCCACAATCTCTAGTGGTCTTAAAGGGCAATAGAATCTGTATGCTCGAGTACGCTCTGGATAACTTATATAGTAACATGTGACGATGCGAGGATCAAGTTTCTCCAGCTCAGGATTATAAAGTTTGGCTTCAACTAAACATCCCCACACATGTAGATGATTCAAACTAGGCTTGTGACCGGTCTAGATCTTGTAAGAGAATTCAAGAGCTGCTTTACAAGGTACCCTATTTATAATGTAAATCATTGTTTTGAGAGCTTCTCCCCAAAAACTCTTAGGAAGATCCGAAAGACATATCATACTCCGTATGACATCCTGATATGTACGATTTCTCCTTTTAGAGACGTCATTTTGTTGTGGTGTACCTGAAGCAGTGTATTAAGGAACTATGCCCTGTTCCTTTAGGTATTCGACGAAGGGTCTATGATTTATACCATCTTTTTCTATTTTCTCATAATATTCATCTCCATAATCTGATCTAAGACTCTTTATCTTTTTATCTAATTGTTTTTCTACCTCAGTTTGAAATATTTTGAATATATCGAGTGCCTCGAATTTGTGATGAATTAGATACACATACGCATATCCTGAGAAATCATCTATAAAGCTGATAAAATAATGCTGCCCACCATGTGAAGGAGTAGGGAAAGGGCCACAAATATCAGTTTGAATGAGACGCAATAACTCAGATGATCTTGAAGCTTCAAACTTGTGTTGTTTTGTCATTTTTCCTTAACACATTGAATACAGGTTTCAAAATCACTAAAATTGAGAGGTTTAAGAATATTATTTTTGACCATAGTCTCTAGTCTTTTCCTTGATGCATGACCTAACCGTCTATGCCAAAGCAAGGAAGAATTTTCTGCCAAAAGCAAATGCTTGGACCCGAATGAGGTGAAAGAAACATATACTGAAGAAGTAGAATCAATATTACGAGATAGCTGAAATAATCCGCCTATCAATAAACCATGTCCTACTAAAGCAGAATGTAGAGTAACAGATAAATCACCACCAGAAAAGGTGAAACAATATCCATGACCAAGTAATCTAGATATGGAAATAAGGTTCTGTCGGAATGAAGGAATAAAATAAATATCCTATAATATCAAAATATGTTTAGAGTCTAAAATAAGGCGGTAAGTCCCAACGGCCTCAACTTTAACCGCGTATTCATTTTCGAGGAAAAGTCTCTCATCCGGTCTTGGGCTTCTGCTGTTGATTAGTCCCTGCAAAGAATGAGAAATGTGCACAGAGGCACCTGAGTCAACCCATCACTAACCTTCTGAAACATTTGCTAGATTTGATTCAAAGCAAACATATGCAAAGTTAATGCCTCCTCGCTGCTTCTTCTTCATAATATTTTTCCACAAGTAGCAATCTTTCTTGATATGACATTTCTTCTTGTAGAAGTAGCAGCCATCATCATCGTTGACCTTAACTATTTTTAGCTTGAAATCTTTCTTAATCCCCTTACTGTTGTTGTAGTGGTTCTGACTCTTCTTCTTGAAATTCTTCTTATGAGCTGGCTTGTAAGCTAGATTATAGGGAGGATTGTGACCAAATTTAGCAGACTCGACTTTGTTTCCACAAAGTCTCTCTCTTTCAATCACGCACATTGAGATCAATTGATTTAAATCTCATTTATCCTTCTGAATATTGTAATTTACTTTAAAAGTATCAAATTGCTTAGGAAGGAAAGCAACAGCTAAATGCACTACAACATCTTCTTCGATGGTAATTCCTTGTTCTTTAAGCTTTATAGCTAACATGGATATTTTAAGAATAAATTCTCGCACACTCTCATTGCTATCATATCGCATATTGATCAATTGCACTAAATAGTTGTACTGTAGGGATTTTACTGTTCCAACGAACTGGTCTTGGATGATCTTCAATAATTTTTTGGTTGTTTCGATAATTTTAATACCACCTCTAATGGGTTCATAATAGAAGCGCGTATGATCATCATTGTCATACGATTTGCCTTGTCTTATCGAGCGTATTAGGCCTTTTAAATTTCAAGTCATAGTCCATATATCCAAGGGTCAAATCAAGACCCATCCGTTAAGAGTTATAATTTGTGCCATTAAGTTTTTCAATACTGGCTATCTGCTGGTGTAAGACTGATCCATCCATAGCTGATATAAAAAAGAATGACTATCAACATATTGTTCAATTAGAACTTTATAAAATAAAAATTCATACTCGGGGTCGAGGTTGAATTAATTAGTGTAAACAAGCATATACAAAGAAACATTAATTCTAAGGGACAAACTTCACTCATTATCTCAACATCACCTTAGGGCAGAAGCTTTGAGTTATCGTAAGTCTTCCTAAGTTTGTGTTTAGGAACACACATAGACCTAGTCAGATGTGTTTTCAGTTTGATCGAAACTATCCATCAACTTAGGCCAGAAGTATTGCTTTTCTCCCACCTAGACACACATATCCAACAATCTCCCACTTGAACCACACATTAACTTTAATAATATATCCGTTGAGAATCCGATGAGAATAGTCCAATGAGAATTCCGATTACGATAAACACCGCTCGCTTACAACTTGAGGACAATACTACCTCACTTCTATCTCCCTCTATATGATGGGCACGATTACATTGAGTGGAGATGAAGAGGGATGTTGTCCTCTATATAGCATTCCCTTGAATCCTAACCCATCAAGGATTCAAGGGAGAGGTGTATCACTAGAAAATAGGGATTGACTTACCACAAACTAATAATGCTGAAACCGACTCCTAAAGTTGCGTGGAGTGGAATCACGTTACCAATGAAGGTCCTGAAGTCTTTAGTTAATCAAGTTTTAAGTAAATTAGGAAAAAAGTAAAGTTATTGTGTGGGTCACAAATACCCAATAGGTTAACCCTATTACATATCGGTTGATATGTATGAGATATGCCTGATATTTAAAATCATGATGGGGACAAAAATATTGGTTCTTGAAAATTTGAAGAAAATAATACTACCCATCATATGATTAATGCTTCATGTACTGCTTAAAGCAGGCTAGTTGGATTGTTTGTTGATATATAAAGGTTTTTGATTGATGTTAGTATGTTACCAGACATTTTCACCAAATTCTCTGACTTTTTAAAATTTTCGTGTGTAAATTGTGAAGAAATTCTTAGATCACTTTTTTTGCATTTTATTCCTGAATTATTTGTTATCATTTACTTTTTTTTGGTTAATTTTGCATTATAATCGCGACTTGATTGATTAAAAAGAAAATTTTAAATTATTCATAGAGAAAAGTAAATAAATAAGAATGAAAATTTCTTATATCTCCTTATGAAAACATTTAATTTCTCATTTCTTAAAAACCAAGTTAAGACAATGAGTTTTAAATTACAACTCGGGTTTAAAAAAGTAAAAAAAAAAAAGAAAAGAAAATAAAATCCTCAATACTTGTTTTTAGTAATTTTTCTACTGTTTTAATCTTTTGACTTTTTCAAAACTTCCCCGAATTTTGCCAATTTTTTAATGAATTTTTTCTTGCCGACTAATTGCCAAATTCCAAATTGGTGATTATGGTTACAGATGGTACAAGTTCTCTTCATTCTTTTTCCTGCTACATAATTTGTATTTCGAGTACTTTTCCTCACTCTTCTCACTCTTGTAATAAGATTAGTTGTTGCAATTCCATATGCCTTCATGTGAGATTAATTTTGACCTGTTGACCCGATTTTTATCGACTTGTTAGGCTGTGGGGGGCTCAGACCCAAAGGTCATTGCAGAATTTTGATATCGGCGGCGAGCATGAGCGGATGCCTGAACAGATTATTCATGCTTTCGGCATCCTTAAAAAGTGTGCAGCTAAGGTTGGTTTCATTTCATCTTCTCTACATTGCAACTTCTTAATGTATCAAGATAAACTTTCTATGTTAAAGGTTTAAAAGTGGATTTTTGTCAGCTTTATTGCTTGATTCTTATATGTTGGAGCCTCTCAAATATATATATATATATATATATATATATATATAGCTTTATTGCTTGATTCTTGTATGTTGGAGCCTCTCCAAAAAAATAAATAAATAATTAATTTAAAAAAAAAAAAAAAATATATATATATATATATATATATATAAATATATATATATATATATATAACCTGGGTGTTCGGACCTCTTAGAGCAGCTGATTAATCCCAAGGGACATGCACCCCCCCAAGTTAACACGTGCGGAGTTAGCAGAGGATAATCGGATATAAATCCCTAGGTGGCCTTAAAAGTGTAATTCGATCTCAGGTCCCATATATTGATCGGATAGAATTTTATAAATTGATAATTGGTGATTTTTTTGGTGAAATTTCTAATCTCAAGTTGTTGCAATGTCTATGACTTTAACGATACTAATGTTTTCCATCTTTATCACTGGGATCTTTTTAAAAGTTATTTTTACCAAAAAAATTTCTAAAATGAGCCAACAGCTCATTGCAGGTTCATCTAGACAATGAGCTCACGTCTTGTCAGCTGTTCATTTATTTGAACTTTGAAACATGCACGTGTTTCCATTCTCTTTAAAGTTTGTGTTTCACAGGGTCTACTCACTGCGCAGCTGGCAAGAGTTAGCTCATTGTCTGCAATGAGCTGTTGGCGCTTGGTAGACAAAATTCGTTTACCAATGAGCACTTGTGGCCCATGTGAGTCCATGTATCCGTCGCAAGGTACATATCCAATTCAATAAATATTTTTAAAACACACGCTTGTTGTGAAATAATGAAACTTGGCGCCTAATTTCTTAAAAAAATGTCATATAATAACTATTTTCTCTGCTCGTCGACAACTAATTACATTCTCAATTGATATATCTTAACAAGAATTACATCTACATGAATCCATTACAAAAGTACACAGGTGACAAATATGAGTTTGGAGACCAGAATCAAATTTTATTCTGACTTTTCGCTCTTCTTCCGATTTCCAACATATATAATTTATGGGTAGCTTGTGAAGTATGAAAATTGTTCTTGTTATTGTATTTGATCAATAGTCTAATATAAAGTGCACTATTTAACCTTTTTCTATTGTAGGTGAACATGGAGTATGGTCTTGATCCAACTATTGGGGATGCGATAATGGCAGCTGCCCAAGAAGTTTCAGAGGGAAAACTGACTGATCATTTCCCACTAGTCATATGGCAAACTGGCAGCGGGACCCAAAGTAACATGAATGCCAATGAGGTTGGTTTTTTCGGACCCTCTAAACCATAACAAAACCTTCAATTTCTTTTCTCCCTTACATTATTTTTTGTTCAACTCTCTATTTGTTTATCTATATGAAATTGATACCTTAGTAGTTGATCATGTTTCTGTATAAAGTTTGAGTCATATTTGTTTATGTACTTTTTAGTTTTTTTTAATTTTTCTTCTCACTTTCTTTTGCTACACATTATATAATTATACTTACCGACAAATAAGAAGATTGTTATGCTAAAACAAATATACTTCTAATCTACCAAGAATGATAAAGTAAAAAGAAAGATAGGAAATACCCATTAAGGGTTTATTAGAGAAAGAGGGAAGAGAGAGAGCAATGCACACAAAAGACTACGTTGTTACTATTGATGTGTAAAAGGAATTACCAGAGGTGGTCTCCTTATATGGAGGAGCAACTTAAAATCACTAAGGACACCCCACACATAACCAATGACACCCACTTACTTTTATGTGGGCACTACAATCCATACTTAACACTATTGCTTCTTACACACCATACATATATTACGATCTCCAACATGTTATACTAAATACTAACCATGGTTATACTAAATACCAGCCATACGGATACCTGCCCCCGTATCAGCCGATACATATCAATTTTTAATTTATTTTTTTTTAATATTGTTTCTTCTTTTTAGATCCTTCCTCTCTCTTCCATCAACCGATATGTATCAATCTAGGCATAAACCGATATGGACGCCAATACCAAGATTTAGAATATTGGTACTAATACTACCTGCCCAATATTTTTTCTTCTTTTTAAAACTATGGTGTTTGCAGAAACTTCTGTTGAAGTCTAGTAGAGGGGGAAAATAAGGTGTTAGAAGAATTCTTGTATAGTAGTGTCAAGTAGGCATCCATGATGGTGGAGGTATATTGTTGTGAAATTTTAATTGTATTTTTACTCCCAAGTGGACAAATCGTATTGCAACAATTGGATACAGAGTGTGAGGTCGGTCCCACAAAAATTTTAAATAGATTTTTGAAAAGGAACAGTTATCAACCACAAAATTTCTATAGATTCATCTCAATATTAATCTACATTACCAGATTTAATGAATATGACAAGAGAAAATTAACTATCTAATTAAATATTACTCAAAAGAAACATGCAAGGTTTAGGATGCTAAATCTTCTCATCCTTGATTATCATCTACAATTATAGATCTAATAGTTGGAAAATTACAAGATGTAAAAACACATAAACATTAAAATCAATTAATAGTTTATGGAAGATAAGAACAATTAATCCACAAGAAAAATCTCAGATTATGTCCTTCCAAAGCCTCAAATGAAAAGAAGCAAAACATTTACTATATTAAAGCATTCTCTAATCACAATAAATTAATACCTCTGATTTATGCAATAGAAAAATAAGGCAAGGATTCCAAGTCACAAATCCGAGATCATGAGAAAAGCATGCCTAGTTCCCATATCATAAAATGATGATTGGATTCACAAAAATTGGCATGGACAAATAAACAATAACACGTGAGCATCGATAAGAAGATTCCAACTATAGATCTAAATTACGGATGAATACCTCAAATGGGGTTCATTAGATCCTAAAACTCTAGAAAATTAGTCAGTCATTTCTACGCAAAAATAACATATAACTGAAATAAATAGCAAATAATTCATTAAAGTACCCATTTAATTATGTTCTTCAAATAAATCCAATGTAAGCTTTGATCTACTTGCAACAATCCTCCTTCAAGAAATAATCTCTATTCTACTCTCTAAAGCTAGAAGATTGAGAAAAGAAAGCTAGAAAACTGAACAGAGGAAACCTAAAAATGTAAAAAACGGCTAAGAAAAGAAGTCTAAAAACTATTGTGCAAAAAGAAAAGACTCCTTAAACCCTAACTTTAACTTCTCTTATATAGGGTTTTAGTTCGAAACCCTAAAAATCTAAGATCGATCGATCGACTCCAAATTTCGATCGATCGATTCTAAATAGAGTCTTGTTATTTAATAATTCTCTTTAAGTCGATCGATCAATTCCAACATTCGATCGATCAATTTTAAACAGTCTTCTACGGAATTTATTCTTTTAAGCTTCGGTCGATCGATCTGAGATTTGATCAATCGATTCCTCACGGATTTCTATGCATAACGGTTTCTTGGTTCTATATTCCAATGTTTGTTTTCTTTATGCTCTTTTATGTCATTGAATGCATCCAACGGTCAGAATCATCTGAAACCATCAAAACTCCACAAAAGTTGTCATATTGCTCTTATTGGATGACTAAGTGTACATCTTAGAGTGTGAAATATGATCATAATTTAACACTTATCATATATAGTAGTAAGGCTCGTGTTGTATCTTTCGTAACAGATAATACCTTATTACTTATAAAATTTAAAGTTCGGAAATGGTGCCACACGTCCATTGATCACCCATGTTCCACTATTCTCAAGAGTTTCAGAAAAGGTTACAAGAGCAGCCAATCGAAAAAGATATTATATACCCTGCAGTGAGGGCTAACACAACAGAAAGTGAAATTACTATTATACCCTTGACGCACAGGCCCTTTCCCCGGACCCCACCTTTGGGCAGGGGGGGCACTGCCCCCTGCAACCCCCTGTGAGCTCACCGCCGAGCTTGACCGGGACAGTCGTGGCTGGATTATCAGTACTTCCCAAGTGCTTCAGTGGCATTTGTCTCCACATAAAAACAATTGAATGGTCTTCGATAGTTGTATATATATATATATATATTCAATTTTTAAGTTCATTATGATCCAATGTACATTGTGTATTTCTTCATTATGTGTTCAACTAAGTAGTTGCCATCTGTAAGATTGTCATGTAAATTCTGCTTTGTGGCCCAAAAAGGAGATATCATAAGCGACCAATTAACTCCTTTGCGTGATCCTCAATCTACTCCTTTTGCTCCGTATTTATTCAGCATATACAGTTTTTTTTTTTTCTGTATTTACAGATTGATTTGTGGTCTACAGGTGATTGCAAATAGGGCAGCTGAGATTCTTGGACATAAGCGTGGTGAAAAGTTTGTGCACCCAAATGACCATGTTAATAGGTCACAATCTTCAAATGATACATTTCCTACTGTAAGCCTCATCTTCATTTTGTTCTCTTTTCTACTATAAATTTATATTGGTTTGTTTCGTAAGATCACATTGTTTACTATTAACGGAAAACTTTTATGAAAGATGAGTGATTATGTGCTATTCATATATACCTTATTTTATATATTACCTTCTTACATTTGCCTTTTACGTCCTCTGTTAATAAGCGTTTTCTTGCAAAAAGCAACTATGTTCGATATATAAATTAATGGCCATAGTTTAGTCCTTGGAGATGGACACCTATTTCTCTGGGAAAATATTTCTTTTTCCTATCTCCTGTTTCAGATTCCCTGTTATAGAGGGATTTTATTGAAATTATAAAGAGAAGTGTTTCTGAATTAATAATGGGTGGTCATTTCAGCTTGCTTAGGAGGATTCCTGTAGTTTGTTGGTAAGATTAACTTGTGTTTTATGTCCACATCTTGGCCACTTTTTTTTTTTTTTGTAAGTTTACGCATTCGATCTTACATATGTTGTCACCTTGGATCATATGATGGGGGTGTGTACATTTCTATATTTATGGTTAAATTCCGATTGCTGGTTGACCACAATTTGTCCTATAATTAAAGGTATGGTTGGTTTTTGGTCCAGGTCATGCACATTGCAGCGGCAATTGAAATAAATTCGAGGCTTATACCCAGCTTGAAACAGTTACATGAGACTCTACATTCCAAGGTCAATTTTTTTTATTATTCCATTTGGTTCTTTATGCAGAATTAAGTATTGTGGTTATATTCCTTTTTAGTAGAGGGGGTATTTGGTACCCGACCCAAGTGCTAGAAGTGGCAGTCATTTTAATCTCTTTTTGTCCAAATGATCAAGCCTCAGGAAATGCACACTATTTAAGAGCAAGCAAATGAGTGAAAGTGCACTTTTGACCTTTCACTGATTTGCCCTCCAAATTATCAGCCCATTTACCAACCTGTCAGTTTGAGATTGGCCCGAGTGCTACCACTGGCACTCAGGAAGTTACCTTATACTAAGTCTTTGTAGTATCTTAAGTAGTCACAAAAAAGGGCTTTTATTTGAAAAAAGGCATATAAAACGAGTTTTTTTCACAAAAATGTATTAAAAAACCTTATTCGGAAACACATATAAAGCACTTTTTTTCTGTTTAAAACGCATTTTATACGTGTTTTTTTCCTCTACTAGTAAAAGATATGTAGGTAGATATTCTTAAAGTAAATGGTCAAATTATTCATGAAATTTTAAAATTTTTGGTATAAATGTTCATATAGACTTTTCACTAGGGAAAACATTGTTTCAAAGGAACCATGGAACTTCTTTTCACACAACTAAATCTGCTAAACTACCAGCCTCTTTCGTATGATTAAAAGTAATTGTGACTTCTTTATAAAATGGTCATTACTTAGCCCAAAAAGCAATTTTTGATATTATTGGATTTATCCATAAGGAAGTAATATTTTATAAATTTCATCGAACTTTATGTTGAACAAGCAATATGAGTTTTTGTCTTTTTTTTTTTCATACCTCTGATATTTATCAAAATTATGTAATTGCCTAGTATGCACTTTTCTTTTATTTATTTATTTATATTTTTTTTGTTGAATATGTTTGATCTTTGTGTGAAATTGGTGAAGGCCATATTGCCAATGTCAACTTCCCTTTTCCTTTACTCTGTCATGTGTAACATGTTTTTAAATGTTTGATCTTTGTGTGAAAGTAGTGAATGACAATAATAACTGAATGTTCATCTAAAGAATTAGTCAAGTAAACTGATATAAACCCTAGCACTAACAACAAAACTCTTTGTATTTGTAAAAAATAAGTAGAATTCATGTGTAAATACACCAAACCAAGTGTAAAAAGGCTTTTTTTACTTTGTATTTAGATTTTCTGTGATTTTTGGAAAAACAATTGAGCATTAAACATTCATATCCCCAGACCTTTGGCTAATGCCGATACCGATATCAAATAAGTTCGGTCTTTTAGGAGGCTAGTAATGGGTCTAATAACTAGTTTTGATTCCTTGATCAAAATACTTATAAGTTTCAGGATTGATGCGTTTGTGTAATCTAGAAGAAATATGATATTCTGATCATCTCTTTCTTTTTTTGATGGGTCTGATCATTTCTTTTTGAAAAAGGTTGTGCTTGTTTAATGGCCTTGTGATGCAATCCACGCATGACAGCCAATTGAGAGGGTACTGGTTTTGATCCAAAATTAGCAAAACCTATAGGAAGGCAGAATTAGTCTTCCAATGTGGTTGAATTGCGGAGTAACCCATTAAAAATTTTCTGCCAACAATCCCGCATGAACACTTAATATTAACCGCAGGTAGTATGACTTCAAAAAGCCCTAAAAAATATTTCATTGAACTCTAAATTAATTTGCAGCACTAGGGGCCTTCAAATAAAAAATATATTAATTCCTAATTCAAGCAAAAAATATACTAATTTCAATAACTTTCCTAAAGACAATAATGAAAGAAACTAATCCTAATTCAATTAGGTCTTGAAATTCGTCACTTTACAGCGCAACCTTTGGAAATTGACCATAACTTCTTCAATACTTATCAAAATTCCAGATTTTTGGCTCATTCAAAAGGTATTTCGATAAGCTTTCAAATAAGACCAATTTTTTTTATCAATTTGAGGTTGTTTGACACTTGAAATAAGTCATACGCAAACAAAAGTGATAGGATTGAAGTTTGATCACTTTGTGACCATCCGATACACATCCGATACATCAATAAATTTTAGATTTCTCTTTTCCTCTGATTCTTCTTATTTTTGGTATCTTTTCTAGTCTTCTTTCTTGGACTTCACAGTAGATTAAACTTCAAGATTCCATCACCTTGTATTATTTTTTTTGAACTCCGACCACTACTCGTAGTCCTTCATGCATATGATGTTTATTAATTTTGTTTAACCAGTCTCTCGAGTTCAAAGATATTATTAAGATCGGACGCACACATACTCAAGATGCAACACCTTTAACTCTTGGGCAAGAATTTAGTGGCTATGCTACTCAAGTAAGCCTTTTATGTTGAACTTCTATTCCATTTTTTTTTATCACATTATATGGCAATCTACAGATACTAGCTATCATGTATGAAGGTTTAGTTTAACATTTAAAAATGCCGGTTGCAGGTCAGATACGGAATTGATCGAGTAAAGGCCACTCTACCACACATATATCAGGTACGCAACTCAATTTTCGGAGTTTACGAACTGTAGTTTTATCTCTTTGGGGTTCTTACGAATTGAATTTGTCCACCCACAAGCTAGCACAAGGTGGTACTGCTGTTGGAACTGGTTTGAACTCGAAAAAAGGGTATGTTTCTTTGGCATTGAAGTGATTTAATTGTTTCTAGCTTGTCCATATAATCCCATGCATGCCTCCTATCCATTTCATAAAAATCATAAACACATTTCTCAAAATTGAATAGAACTGAAAGTTCCTCTTATCACCAACTCTTTCTGTGAAGGTTTGAGATCGATTCAATCATCTCAAATCATAGTTAGTCACCAAGTCAGGGAATTATTTAGTGAGGGGAAAAATTCGTGATTTTGGAAAAAATTGGCAAAATTCGGAGAAAAATCTGGAACAGCTATTACCAAAAGAAGGAATCTGGGAAATTTACAGAAACAGGATTGGGAAAAAAAAGTTTCTCACTATTATACTGAAATCAAAAGTTTCTCATAATCAGGATGCACCGTATTTTGGGGTCCTCAAAAACCGTGAAATATAGTGTTTAGTGATTAGTGAAATGACCTTGATACCCTGCTTTTTCAAATTTTCGCACCAAAAAAATCCGTGCAGTCCTGATTATGAGAAACTTTCCCTTTCAGTATAATGGTGAGAAACTTTATCAATATGAGTCCTCTTTTTGAAAAGTGCCCTTACAAGATCATAACTGACATTTTTTTTTAAATTTAAAAACTCAGATTCACTTATATTTAATTGGATTTTAAAAATAATAAAGTGTAAGCTAGAGATTTATAAAGATTATTTTGCTAAAGTTAATTAACTATGAAGATTAAATTTCATGAAAAATCATGATTTAGATGTTAAATATAGACAAATACATTTCAATGCCGATTGATGTTTTAGTTGATGATATTGATAGATCAACACATTTTTTTGTTTCTCTTTTCCTTGATGTGTTTTACTGAGGATGCACATGCTTCCAACTATCAAGTGTTTGCTTTTAAAAGTAAGTTGTGATGCTAATTCTTATTCTAATTATATTATAAATAAAAAAATCCTACTATTTTTTATAACAAGGTCTGTGCAACTTGAAGGTCCCAAATCTTAATCACAACGATTGAAAAGTAAATTAATTAATAAATAAATAAAGTAAAAAACAACAGCAGTTAACGGTGTTAACTCCATGGCAAATGAACAGTGAAACCAATTTTGGTTTCACCGTTCATTTGCAGCGCGAGATACGCTGTTATCCACTGCATTTTTAATGTTTTTGTTTTTTTTCAATGGCCGTGATTAAGGGGGCACTCCTTTGGAGTACACCTTAATTTACTTCTCTTAAATTTGGTTTGAGTGTGGTCTCACATCATCAAATATGTGCATTCAGGTTTGATGTAAAAATTGCTGCTGCAGTATCTGAGGAAACTAGTCTGCCATTTGTCACAGCTGAAAACAAGTTTGAAGCATTGGTATATTACTAAACCTATAAAGAGTAATCTTGTTTATTTGATTGGTATCAGAAAGTGAATATGTAGTAGATTCAGCTATAGGTAAGAAAGCATTTTCCACAGCTCAGCTAATGATTACCGTCCAAGAACTAGGTGTGATCAAGTGCATTATTGTGGTGGATGGAGTGGCCGATTCATCCACTATTGAAGGGATTCACCCACTATTGAAGGGAACTCTTTTTCATCATTTCAAGATCCACTCTACAATATGCATTTCAAACAGGGTACCTCTGTTCGCGCCTACGCGTTTACTGAAAGCGCCTACGTCTGAAACCTAATGAAACCCATTAACTGCTTGAAATCAGACGGTAGAGATCGTATTTCACCCTAATATTCCACAAAACGGGTCCTGAGACAATGATCTTACCATCAGACGATCATTTTTTTTCCATGTTGCACAGATCTACAAAAGGTCCTAATATCACGTTTGAGCGTGATGTGCGCCTTGTGATTTTAGGGGCATGTTTTTTGGATTTGTGTCACACGGAAACAAAAACAGACTGTCTAATGGTACGCACGTGGTCTCAAGACCCTTTATGTGGAAGATAGTGCTGAAAAACGATCTCCATTGTCTAATTCGAAGCAGTCAACGGGTTTCACTGGGTTTCTGACATAGGCGCTTTCAGTGAACATGTAGGCACGAATAGAGGTACCCTTTCAAAAATCCAAAATAAGTGATGTGTTTTTAGGCCGTATTATTAATATTATTATTATGATTATTGTTTGGCGTAATAAGAGAAGTGAAGTAGTTATACCATACTTGTTTTACATTTCTTGGATACCGTTAGTTGATTTTGACAATGACTTAATTGATTTTCATTAGGAGGACTACAGTCTCTTAAATAGAATTGAGTACAAAGAGTTTCATTCAATCATGATCATATTATCTCTTCTGAATGCAATCAATATCCTTAAATATCTCTAATCAATTTAACACCCCCCCACCCCACTCTTTTCCTAAACCACAGGATCCACCTTACATCTGTATATTCTCAATCACCCTCCCACAATCACATGGTCCCTTAATAAAAAAAGAGCAATTGGTCCATTTAATAACAGTCCTTGATCTCAGTGATTGAATGGTTAATATCACCAGAAAAAGTGGTCATCGTGCTGTTGATGGCCACTGTCAGTCTGTGAAATCCATCATTATCATTACCCGGTCATTTAGGAGTCACTGAAGCTTGTGGCCCCCAAGATTAGGACTGTCATGATCTCTCTCATAAACATACGAATTAAGATCGTGCAGCATGAAAAAAAAATAAAAATAAAAAGGGAAATCGTGAGGCTGAGTGTGGGGATTAGGAGTTTTATAGACATATAGAGAAAAGCAGAGTTTTTGTTGAAAAGAAAAAGAATAAGTAAGCAAATGGAGAAGGTAGCAAACAAAAGAAATTGAGAGGATTTCAAGAGCAAGGACCCAAGACCATGGCCGACCTAATTGCAAGATCGGAGCCAGCTCTGACTTTGATACCATGATGAAACTTATATCAATCTTCATGAGACTTCTATGTTGTTATTTGGTATATATATATACTCTTTGCTGTACAATTAGGGATTTTACAAAAAAATAGCCCCTCTTTCTAATGGTGTCCAGAACAAATTATTCTATATACCCAAAATTATATTTACTGATTTTATGGTACACTTGTTTTGGATAATTGTTATGTTATTATGTAATATCAGGCAGCACATGATGCTTTCGTGGAAACTAGTGGAGCCCTAAACACACTTTCTACTTCTCTTATGAAGATAGCAAATGACATAAGATTTTTGGGAAGGTACCTAGGCTGTTAAATATTTTGTGAAGTCCATATGTTAAGTTGCATTACTTTGTGAAATCATACATATATATTTTATTATTTTATCAGTGGTCCACGCTGCGGCCTTGGCGAGCTTATTCTACCTGAAAATGAGCCCGGCAGCAGTATCATGCCCGTAAGCTCTCTGTTCGCAACCAAATGTGTTTTCTTTTCATTTGCTGTTTCTAGTTATTAAATTTCTATATAACCAAACTTTGTTATATGGTTTATGCTTCCTTTCCTATTATGATTTTTTACTTAAATTTACTCTGTTCCAGGGAAAGGTTAATCCTACTCAGTGTGAAGCACTCACTATGGTTTGTGCTCAGGTAACACCTAGTCTCTTACATCCCTGGTGCATGTTAGAACTTTAAACAATATGAATCAGCTATTGACGTTTTTGGAAATTGTAATGAAGCTTTTTTACCTGAAATTTTTTTTGGTCCTTATGCTGGCATTTGAATCTGTAGTGCATTAGATGAGGTTGAACCTCAATGACTTATATTTATTATTAAATTAAAGATGGTTTATCCATTATTTTTTTATTTAATTTTAATTTTTTTTTATAGTTCTTTTTCTTTTTTTATCAATGGGTCAGTGACTAAGCATGGGAATGCAACCTCTTTTTATCTTTTTGCTTTAGCGTCACTTCTGTTCTTTGGAATCTAGGTGGGATTACTGTTCGTAAATGTGCTTCTCATTTAATTTGTATTGCAATTCTATTTTATTGTGATATCCTAGAGGATTTAGGGTACCTCACGCCTACCCAATTATTGAGGGTGCATATGCTGAAAACCCATTGACTGGGTTAAATTGGACAATGGTGCCCTTAGATCGTGAGACACATCACACTCCGACATGATTTTAGGGCCATTTTTTGGGATTTGTGCCACATGGAATCAGAAACTTGACTGTCTGATGGCATACCCATGGTCTTAGATCCTTTGTGTGGAAGATTGGAATGAAAAAAGATCACCATTGTCTGATTCAATGCGGTCAACGGTTTTTATTGTAGGCGCCCACCAGTAATCTGGTAGATGCAAATAGAGGTACCCGAGGATTTAAGTAGTGGTGGAAAATACTTAGGCATGGATACCATATTGTGCTTATTTGGGGTTCTCTCTTTCCTTGTCCATTTTCTGATGTTATATATATATATATATATATATATATATATATATATATATATATATATATATATATATTCCATTTTCATCCAACTTTAGCAATATTATCTAACTTCTGTATCACAAGCATTCATTTCTTTTTCTTGCTGAAATTGATGTGTGAGCAATTTTGCAGGTTATGGGTAATCATGTAGCAATCACAGTGGGCGGGTCAAATGGTCATTTTGAGCTCAATGTATTCAAACCGCTGATTGCTAGTGGCCTTCTACGAGTACGATTTGTGGTTACATTAATTTCTCTATTCATATACGAAACAAACCATTACTTAACGCCGCAATTGATTTAATTTTTTATTTATATTAAAGTCATTGCGGTTACTTGGGGATGCATCCACTTCCTTTGAAAAGAACTGCGCAAGGGGAATCCAAGCTAACCGTAAAAGGATTTCACAGTTGTTGCATGAGGTATGTTTTAAGTCATAAAATTTATATTTTGTGCTATCGTATCCGATAACTTCAAAATAACTGATCAGATACTTTTTTGTGGTCCAAAAATTTTCCGGGTCTTGCAGTCCCTGATGCTTGTAACATCTTTGAACCCTGTAAGTAATAGTTGATTTCATTCAAAATAATTAAATAAGACAAGTGTCTTTTATACTCGAGTAACTGAAAGCTAACATTTTATCCAGAAAATTGGTTATGACAGGGCTGCTGCTGTCGCCAAAAAAGCACACAAGGAGGGAACTACTCTGAAGGTGCCGATGAAATATCTTTTGTTTTTAACACGTTTAAATAATTTACATATGATGGTTTTCAATGGCCTGATTTGTCCCTTCTTAATTTCTGAAATTAATTAGTACTTTAGCATGCTAAAATTGCATCTTCGTGGTATCTACATTCCCTTCGTTTAATAGTGTGATTATTTCATTTTCCATTTTTATTGCTATGTAGGTAGTTGAATTCTCTTATCAAAAAAAAAATAAAAAATGGGTATTTTAATTTGCTTATCTAGGTAGTTGAATTCACTTATCATAACTTTCTCCTTTATAGAAGCCACCCCTAAATTTCTTTTATATACTCATTCCTAGCTTATCCTTTCTTGCTACCCCACTCATCCATCTTAGCATACCCATTTCGCACTAAACCTAGTATGATCTGCCTAATTTGCATAAATTGGACACTTCTAATGTTCTAACTTCATAAATATGAAATGCTTTTGGGCTGGAATCCTTTTTCAACTGGTTTCACTTTGATCTTTGGAGCCATTTTACTCCTTGTAGGTGCCAAAAGACAAACTGTAACTAATAAGGGAATTCAAAACAAAAAGATGACAACTAGTTAAGTTGTGGGTACGTAAAACAATTGTTCTTAAACAGACCTAGGAGTGAATCAGTGCTTCATCTTAACCTACTAAACTATGTAACCATTAATCCACGCTCCTTTGTTTGGAGAAAGGGTGCGTTGCAACACTTGATGAACAATTATAAAAATAACCCTCAAATATTTGGTATTCTTTATCTCTTTTTTTTTTTTTTTTGATAACCTGGGTGTCCGGGCCTCTTAGAGCACCTGACTAACAGGAGGGCACATACGCGCCCCAAGTTAATACTTCATCTTACACTCTAAACCAGTAATTTGTCAATTTTCTTTCACTTGTTTGCCTATTTTGGCTACTTAATATGTTAGGAGCATAGTTTTTTCTACCATATTTTAAGATGAAAAATGGAGAAAACCCATAAGCTATTCTCCCTTTTCCCTTTTTGAGAAAATTTGGTGTACATATTCATCTCTGACTAGGTGCCATTTTGAATTTTCTTACGCTACTTTAGCTTGAATTTGGTTGCACTAAGGTTCTTTATCTGTTTCTATAACTTCCAATTCCTTTTCTTTTAGCTTGGTTAAATGTTTTCAAGAAGTTCTTCCAGAGGTACCTTTGATTGCCACTAGAGTATAAACTTTGGTTTCTAGTATAGCGTCCAGTTCAACAATTGTTAGAAAATCTGAAATCCTTCAAGCAAGAACCGGGATGAAGCGATTGGGATGTTTGAAATTTATCACATGTAGCAGAATTAGAAGATTAGCAAGTAGTTTATTTTTATTTTATCCAATAATCCATGGCCCACATCTCTAAAGCCTCTCATAAACCATATCCTTGATACTTCTTAGGCTAGTATCTTCAAAGCCTCTCATAGCCCATATCCTTAACACCTGTCTATGTGGGCCTCCAGATAGGTGCTTCTCCACTCCGCATTCTAAGGAATCTTATCTACGTGAATGATGCCCTTCTCATAACCGAAAAAACAGAAATCACGAAAAAAAAAGACAATTGATCAAAATTACAATGATGCACAAGTATAGGCTTTCATTAACTTGTTCAATACATGTAATCATCATATATAGCTAGCCAACTCCAATACATTTTATAGATGTGTGATGTCTTCAACAACCTCTTTAATAGACCCACAATACCAATGCATAGAAAAGGACTATATATTCATGTGATCTAGGAAAACTTCAAATGTTTAGAGACTTGAACCCATGCATCCTATCTAGTACCTAAGTTTCAATGTACCAGCCAACCTAAATATTAATAAAGATGATCAATAACTAGGTTGGACTCTGTTCTGGTTGGGTTGGGGGGACCACCTGGTCGAACAGAGACGAAAAATGGCCATAGTGATCCCCGAGTTTTGTGCGGAAGGGACGAAAGGTGGCCATAGTGATCCCCGAGTACCGTGTTGAAGGGCTCTAGCTCAACGGATCAAAGGTATGCCGGGGGATGGAAGTCTTTGACTCGTGTAATGACTAGAATGCTAAAAGAAATATATGGGCGACCAAGATGTCATATGTGACCCACCCCATAGTGACTAAATCTAGGTATTGGAATAAAAAGGCTCCGAAAATATATGAAAAAATGGTAAATTTTGGCAATTTCAGAAAAAAAGGGAAAATTTTAAAAATTAGAAAATATTATTAATTAGTATATATATATATATATATATATATATATATATATATATGTTGTGATCAAACACTTCAAGTTAAGCGGGAAAAGGAGGGAGGGAGGAACGGGTTTAAAACACATTTTTTCGGAATAAAGGGGAATTGAAAAAGACTTCTTTTGCCTTTTTCAGTTGTCAAAAACACGTGTTTAAAATGTGTTTTTCTCGAAAACAAATTGCATTTTTGGTCGCTATGATCCACACCACATACAAAACCTTGAAACATACAAATCAATTTAACATCAATTCCACTTCCTAACAGTCTGGTGATGAATTTGGCCTTGTTAGGTTCACTGTATATATAGCATATGTTTAAGCAGTGACAAACTATGACTCTTTGTTATTTATCTTAGCTTAAAGTTTCTATGTACATTTTTGGGTTCCTCTTTTGAATTCAATATGATAAAGTTAGTCTAATCTGTTATGAAGTTGTTATAATTTGAAAATTATCCATATATTTTCAGGAGTCCGCGTTAAACCTCGGTTGCCTGACGTGTGAAGAATTTGATGAACTAGTGGTGCCTGAGAAAATGATCTGCCCGTCCGATTGAAACCCAAGTGGCATGTTTACATCGCGATAAAGGGCGATTTATTAGAGTTAATGAAGATGTAATTTTCTTGTCAAGAAATGACAATGTGGTGCATGGCGCCCTTCTACCGTACAAACGAAATGGAATAAATGGTTGTAGGAAATAATTACTAATTATTAATGGAAAATATGGATGGAATGCAAATCTGTTTCTCATTTTATTTTATTTTTCCCATCTTCGAGGAGTCACAAAATTCTGACCTTTTGGAAAAGTTATGTTTAAAATGGGAATAAATCTTCAAATGAATTTTCATGATTTAATCGCTACTTATTGAGAGTCATGATTTTTCATTTTTTCCACCAACTTTGGATTTTAATCGCAACTTAATCTATCCATATGAGTTTTCAGTGATTTATTAAAAAAATTAAAATAAAAAGTTAAATATGAAAATAATCTTATTTCTCCTTGTATTTAAGTCAAGTTCAATGAAACATCCTTCTTCTCATTTATTTAATATTTCTTTACTATTATGAGGCAAGAAACTTGGAACTGGGAGAGATCTCACCACTCAAGCGTTTTTATAAATCTGATAAAATAATTAAAGAGTACCCTTAATAGCAATTATAGTTGTAAAGCAAGAATCTACAATTGTAAATAATGGTACCCATCATTAAATACACTATAGAAAATCTCTCATCTATGTTTTTTTCTACCTCAATCTCTCACTCCTCCAATGGAGGACGTGGTGACCGTCCTCCAAGATACATATGGAGCTCTACATGGCACCCAAAATACTGTTTGGGTGCCACGTGAAGCACAGGTGAATGGTTTAGATCAATATTAAAAAAGAAAATTTTGGAAATTTTTTTTTTAAAGTCAAAGTTTGACGGGTTTCATTGGCCCACATATCACGGTTCAAAAGACAAGATGGAGATGAGTTTTCAATTTTTTTTTTTTAAAGATGATCTAAGCAATGCACCTAAGCTCCAAGTGGCATCGAAACACCTTTTCCATGAGGGTCGAGATATGCGCTCGGGCGTAGAGATATCTCTACGCCAATTGATATGAGCGCGACACGTAGTACCCTTTTTATAAAGTGATGGGTAACATGGGGCCCACTATACTAACTAGGGTTACAATTTTAAAAGTTAAATACTCTTTTAGTTGTCATTCTTGACTTTTTTTAAGTCTTTCTTTTTTAGGATTTTTGCAAATACCCCCTTAGTTATGCTGATATTATAAATAATCCCCCAAGTTATAGCTATTTGCTCTAAACCCCCTAGTTAGCATTTTGGTGTTCATAAATTACCCTCTTTAACAGATACAACTTTAAATGGTTAATATGCCTAAATACCATATTTATCATTTTTTAAATTAAATTATTAAATTGCCACCCTCTACACGTGGTTAGAGTTGGTGGCGCTCCACTTGCAAAAAAGAGTAGTTTTAAATCCACCCACCAAATCTTTGAGTTCACCCACACTGAAAAACATTGACTGCATTGAATCGGACGATGGAGATCGTTTATCCTCCCAACCTTTCACACGATGGATCTTGAGATCACAGAGGCACCATTAGACGGTTGATCGTATTGAATCGGACGATGGAGATCATTTATCGTCCTAACCTTTCACAGGTTGTATCTTGAGATTATGGAGGCACCATCAGACAGTTGACTGCATTGAATTGGACGATGGAGGTTGTTTATCGTCCCAACTTTTCACACGATGGATCTTGAGATCATGGTGGCACCATCAGACGGTTGACTGCATTGAATTGGACGATGGAGATCGTTTATCCTCCCAACCTTTCACACGATGGATCTTAAGACCATGGTGGCACCATCAGACGGTTGGTTTTTTATTTAATGTGGTACACACCTAAAAAAATGACCTTAAAATTAATTTTAATCGTGTACGTGATGTTAAGGTCACTTTTCTTATATGTGTGTCACGAAATAAAACACTGATCGTCTAATGGTATGCCTAAACGATTTCCATCGTCTGATTCAATGCAATCAATGTGTTTTAGCGTGGGTGAACTCAAAGATTCGATGGATAGAAACAGACGCAATTAGGCAATCCAATTCCTAAAATAAAATAAAAAGATAAATTTTTGGTACAGAATGATAATATGAAGCACTACACTATTATACCAACGATGATATAGTAGTGAATCCGATCAATTGTATAACCAGTGATTCATCGAATGGTAGCAATCAATTGAATTTGAAATTTTCTAATCCATAACTGGGCCTCAAAGCTCGGGTTTTGTGGGGTAGACTAAAAAGTTAGATTGACACGATATTTTATATACAATCTAGGAAATAAGGGGATTTTGAACCGGATCAGGTCAGATAAAGTAAGGGCTCGAGTCCGATTGGCTATCAAAATTTTGGCCTGCCCCGACTCATTGACAACCTAGTCTTCACTGATTTTTAGGGTCTTGATAGTTGAAGGAGCAAGTTTTCGACACAATAGGCTCTTCATAAGTTTGATATTCTCTTGATGTCGATGATGGCCTAATAATGAAAATACCAAATCTACATTATGAGTTATGACGTCACTTTTAGTAAACTCCACTTGGATACAACAAAGCTGGAGGATAAACCGATAAAATCAGCGTTATTTGGCAACCCAAGTTTTAAGGATCAGCCAATACCGAGAAAAAAAATTGTATCGATAAGTATCGGTCAATACCAATTAGTCTTTAATTTGATAGGTCTTGAATTATATAGGAAATTGGAGGGACGAGTATTTTTAGTGAAACATGTAGATTGAAGGTTTTCTTTTAAAGAATAATTGCATTGTTTGCCACAAATCCTCCATTGGTTGAGTATTCGTTCAAACGTTGACATACTTTAATGGGGAATCACCCATTTAATGAGTCTTGAATCTGATGGGGCGAACGAAAAGGTTTTTAGAAGAGTTTTAAATCCACTCCATCGAATTTTGTTCACTACCAAACACGTTGATTGAATTGAATCGAATGATGGAGATCACTAATCCTCCCAATCTTTCACACGATGGATCTTGAGATCATGATCGTACCATCAGACGATCAGTGTTTTATTTCACGTGGCACACATCTCAAAAAGGTGACCTTAACATCACGTGCATGCTTAAAATTGATATTAAGGTCACTTTTATGGGTGTGTACTACATGAAATAAAAAATAGACCGTTTGATGGTACACTCATGATCTAAAGATCGATCTCATGAAAGATTGAGACGATAAACAATCTCCATCGTTTGATTCAATGCAGTCGATGTGTTTCAACATGGGTGAACTAAAAGATTTTATGGGTGGATTTAAAGGTACTCCTTTTACAATAGTGATGAATTATAGTGGCATGACTTGTAAATAAAGGTGAATGAAGGGTTTTTTAGAATAGTGATAATCTTTACTATCATGACTTGAAAATATAGATGAATGAAAGGCATTTTAGAATGGTGGTATTTTTTAAATATTAGTTTTATCATGGGAAAAATAGATTTTCCGTCCATAAACTCACGGCTAGTTAACGACATGGGATTATATGAAACAGAAACACAAAAGTAGGGGTTGCAGAATAAATACTCATAACTCAGGGGGTTTCTTATAATATTGGCATAACACGGGAGGTATATGCAAAAAATTCTTCTTTTTTTATATTTCCAAAAAACTGTCAGACTTGCTTTTTCATGCATATTTTACTCAAAAAAATGTGGCGTCTGATAGTGAAGCTCTAGCACCTCAAGAACGAAACGCTAACATTCTGAAACAAAGCATCAACATCTCTAAAACGAAGCGTCGACGTTTAGAAGCGTCGACGTTTAGAAGCGTCGAAGCTTCAAAAAAATAAAATAAAAATTATTGAGGCACCGATGCCCCCTAAAACGAAGGGTCAGCACTTCGTTTTAGGAGCACTAGCGCTTCCATAAAAAATAAAAAATAAAAATAAATAAAAAATATATTATTTTAATTGAAGCACCGACGCCCCTACACGGAGCATCGACACCCCTAAAATAAGGCACTTTCAAAAAAATAAAATAAAAAATAACAATTTAAAGAAAATATAACTTTTAAAATATTTAAAAACATTTAACTCTAGTTAATAAAGTGGGGCTCATGCCACTCATCAAGTAATGCTATGCGTTGCGCTGAATCTCATGTGATATGTATTTAAATGAACTAAATTTCAAAGCTTAGAGGCCAAATTTCAAATTAAGCTCGGAACTTAAGCTCAGAAAAATGAATTAAAAATACCAAGGAAAGGAGACTTTTGAGACATAAAAATAAAAAATAATCTTACACATTAAAAGAATTTTAAAAAAATAATGCTCTGTGGTGACCCCAGAGGGGTTCCAAAAATTGGCGGGCAAGCACACCTAACGTAGGGTGTGCTCGCTCGCCTCTACAAATTGTGTTCGCTGTTTACAAGTGTTGGCAAGACACGTCATCACATTCGATCCTTAACGTGCCTCCCTACACCCCTAACAGAGCGAGTTGAATGGGCTATAGTTGCCCACTCATATATATATAGGCTAACGAGTTAGTGCGTTTTGGAATCTAGACGATGTGGGACTAAATTTGGGTTGATATTAGACACCACACCCGAGCTTCTAACCTCATTGTAATCGGGTCCCTATTTCCTTGGGAATCCAATATGTGCTCTTTGTGATTTGATGCCTTTAATATCAAGATGTATGATGAAAAGTATTGTTAAAGTCCCAACATGTGCTCTGTGTGATTTGATGCCTTTAATCTCAAGATCTATGATGAAAAGTATTGTTAAAGTAGTCAAAGATCAACGAAAATTAATGGTATTTAAGAGTTACATGATACCCATTAAGTTTTGGGTACCTTTGTTTGTGCCAATGCATTCCCTGAAAGCCCACATCCCAAACCCCTTGAAAATCATTGATTTCTTCGGATCAAATGATAGAGATCCTGTTTTTCTCCATCTTTACCACAACAGATCTCATCATGGCCAACCTATTAGAAAATTAATTTTTTCTTTCATGTGTCACAAATCCCAAAAAATGCCCTAAATTCGCGTTTGAGCATGATATGTGTTATATGATTCAATGGCTATTTTGGGGGGATCTGTGACACATGGAATAAAAAATTGGTTGTGTGATAGGTGCGCGATGATCTTAAGATCTAATTTGTGGAAGATTAGAGTGAAAAATAATTCCCACCATCTGATCTAAAGCAATCAATGATTTTTAAGAGATCTGGAACGAGTGCGTTTTCAAGAATGCATGGGCAAACAGAGGAACCCTTTAAGTTTTAGATAGTTTTTGCTGTTTTGAACGGATGAAGGAGATTGTTTTTTCATAAATTCTTTTGCTTACACCAACTTAATATATAGTGCAGTAGCCCGTCCACCAACTCTGGTGCATTGGCCGCCAACATCTTGTTTGCCTGCCTACACATCACAAATCTGAGTGGTTCAATTGGCATGCCATCGTTTTGATTGGATTCATTGCATTGAAGCACCTTACCTTTATATATGAGATTTGTGCCTGAATTTTTGGGACTTTCTAAGCCGTCTAATTTGACGCCATGATGTAAAGATCTTCGCTATCAAAGCTTGGTTAAGACACAATCTCTATTATTTGATCTAACACAGTCAAAGCCCATCATTTGACTGAATGATTGATTGTGTTGAATCACATGATAGAGATCATAATCTTTGGCACAAAAAATCTTTATATTATAAATTTCAAATAAAATAAATTAGATAGTGTTTCACGTGGTACGGGTCCTAAAAATAGCAAGGCAACGTTTTGGTTAGCTCTTATAAGAGCATACGCAACAGAAGCTAGGCAACAATACTCTCTCTCTCTCTCTTCTCCCACAAACGCAACGGACTCTCTCTCTCCCCTCCTCTCTCTCTGCGGGCCATCTCTCTCTAAAGCAATCTCTCTCTCTCTCTCTTAAGTTTTCTCGTTCATCGATCGCTCAAAGGTCTTATGAATTTGTACCGAATTTATAAATATATGATTATTTTTAATATTTTTAGTAAAAAATAGAAGCCCCAATCTTAGTGACAAATTTCACCGAAATTCATAAATTTCTAACCAAAATGGGAGTTAATTGAAATTTTCAGCGAGATTTCGGTGATTTAGTCGAATTACCAATATTTTTGTGATTTTTGTTATTTTCCTAGCGCGACGCGCAGCCCGTGCCTGCAGCCCACACCCATGTCACAACCCGTTAGTTAATTGTAAAACTTATTTTTTTACGAAAACCTAAAATCTCTCTATTTTTTTTTAATTTAAATATATTTTTGTATATGTTTTTCAAGTCCAAAATTTTTTAATTTTTTTTCTTTTAAATTAATCTGAAAGGAGTCTCCACCGAAAAATTATCAAAATGGAATTTGTCACTATGGCTCCAATCATAGTGACAAATTTCAACGAAATTTCACCGAAATAGCGGTGATTCAAAATTTTCGATGAAATTTTGTGACTTTATAGAAAATTATTATCTACCGACTATCAAGGGACCCCTATCAGAAAAATTTTGGCTCCCCCACTAGGAGGCAAAGATCAGTTTTATCACTTAAAATAGCTTCTATCAAAGCAAATGGGAGCAGTTTTCCGTTGGAGCCAAAGAGCGAAAAAGTTAACCCAATCGCAACCCAATTCTTTTAAACTATGTACAAGGACACAAATCTCGTGTGCAAATAGTTACTTCCCTTTTCTTTTTTAGGGTGTTTTTGGATATGGGGAAAAGAGATGAATACTTAGATTTGGATTATATTTTTCGTAGTTTTTTGCTGTTTTGAAGCGATTTAAGGGTCGGAATACAAAATATAATTTTTACACTCATTTTCGGGTACCCCTTGACATTCAATTTGCCAAGACCCCGGAAAAATAAGAAGAGTGGAGAAGAAAAAGATAAGAGTACGGCTCTTCTCACCCGTTTATTAGTAATACCATACAATTTTTTCACGGACGAAAACTATTGATTGATTGGAATTAGACGATGGAGATTATTTTTTTTTTCAATCTTCCTCATGATAGATCTTAAGATCATGGCACCCCTATTAGACGGTCAGCTGTTGATTCTATATGGCGCACATCCCCAAAAATTAAAGGCAGAGTCACATTATGACTTGAGTGGTTAATTGACTACCAAACTTTTTAAATATTTGTTACTAAGCTTTAGGTGTAATATCCCGAATTTTTCCAAACCTTAATACATCCAATAGATATATGTGCTTAACAAGGTATACACTACATGCCTTAAATTTTCAAAACATTTTTAGCTAAAAATGCACGCCTTAGTTTAAAAGACCCTTATACTTAATTTCGTCACTAATTTTACAGGCTACGTGATAGCATGGTGGTTAGAGGCTTGAGCAAAAAATTAGAGGTCTTAGGATTGAACCTTACTAAGTGGATATTAAAACTTTTATTTTAGACTTTGGGGTAAAGGCTTATACACCCTCCCTTAGTGTGTCAGCCCAACATAAGATAACTCCCAGTAGAGCTGTGAGAAAAACCCTAGTCTTTTTCTTATCCTTCTTAAAAGAAACTCTAGCCGTCACCATCCCCTTCCTTATAAACCTTTTTCATATCACCCTAAGATCTTTGGAGTGTTCTTCCACAAAGAATCACCTTGATCGTTCCACTATCAAGATCAAGGAAGAAAAAGATAAGAGCATCGAACAAACGATAGAGTGGAACGTCGCCCTCTTCAAATCTAGATCGTCGTGAAATCACCAATCACGCTTTAAGAGGTAGATATCATTGTCTATTATTGTCGGATTCAGTATTGCTTAATTTCGGAATATTGGTTTCTTAACCTTAGATCTGATTTTCTAACACTAAAATGATTGATTTTGAATTCGAGACTTCAATTTCGGAATAAAAAAGAAAGAAGGGCTTATGTTCATACATGGTTGCTTGAGCGAGATTACTTGTTGCTCGAGCGAGGATGCACACCAATAAAGTTTGAACTTACGGCTCAAACTCGCTAGAGCGAGGTGCCGATAGTGCATAGAATCCCTTCTGCCTTAAGTCACTCAAGAGAACACTGCTTGTCGCTCAAGCGACTTAGGTCAGACGCGTGAGATGTAACCTTCTTTCATGAGATAATATTAAAACTTTGAATCATTTGACATTTTAATCGATCTTTGACACACCATTTGTGTATGTGATGTAGGCAAGGGGATTGGACGTCATCAATAAGGATCACCTAATCTACTTCTTGCGACGCTAGGACCCGAGGTAGGGGAATTACAATGCTCTCTTGTATATTATTTCTTAATTCATAGTTATTGGTGATTAACAAATTAGAAATGACCTTGTATTGTTAGCCTTAGAATGTGAAACCATCGATTGTTGTGCCACCATTGCATAATTCAAAATTAACTAATTTATGTTGAAAACGTGATATGCCTAGGATGTAGAACTCTCATTGTATATCGAAATTTGTGAACAATGAAATACTTCGAGCTCTCATTGAATGTTAGAACTCATCAAACATCAAAATGCATTGACTCTCATTGAATATTAGAACTCATTGAACATTGAAACACATTGAACACTCGTTGAATATTAAAACGAAAAATTTTGAAGAGCATTGACCCTCATTGAATATTAGAACTCATGTGGGAGAATACATTTGAATTCTGAATTAGCTATATATTATGAACACATTATTACGTATGTTTAGAACATTACATATGATTTGAGGTTGATGCGAACGAATCCTATGCGAGGGCATCTACTGAACCGTACTTCGGCACACTCTGAATCGTGCTTCGACACACTCTAAACTGTGCTTCAACACACTTTGAACTTTGCTTCGGCACCTACTGATCCGTGAGGACGACCTTTGAACCCCCTAAATATTCCTCAAATGCAGGAGCTTGAGCATGCTGAAAAAATGTTCATGAACGATGATGGTTAGGATTTCTAACGACTGCCTTTGACTTGAGCGCTATACTTGCGTAAGAGATTCTTAAGTTATTATTTAAGTCATGCATAAACCTAATAAATTTCATATAAAATATAATGGATATCATATTAACTCTATACCCATATGAAACATGAAACAATTTGACTGGACAAACTCATAGAAATTAAATCTTGAAATGGATAGTAAGACTTCCTTGAATTCTTGTATATCAATATAAAACTGGTCATTGAATGTTAGTGTTGAATGAGTAAGATGCATCTGATATTGTGATTTTCCTATTGAGCTCATGAAATTTTTAGCTCATCCTGACACTATATGTTACAGGTACTGAGGCGAACAAGGATATCATTCTGGTGCAGGAAGACCCAGAAGATCTTCTGCCTGAGAGTTATTATCCTTAGTCGATCTTGGCCTTATAATTGGTAGAATTTTTAATGGATGCTATCAGAATATTGGTATATTATTTTTGAATTAGTACTTTAATATAGACGTTGGACATTGATTTCCATTTATAGTAATTTGATTTCCATTGATACCAATGAAATTTGAGAAATTTGCACTTTCGGCCCTATAATTTCACGTATTTGCATAAACGGTCTTATAGTTTCAATCCTTATATAACAGGCCAGCTCCAAGCCAAGCTGGGTCCACGTCAACACCAACCTCTTCTATTCATATTTACACTGACCTTCTAATTTAATTAATATTTTAATGCTTAAGGTCGGTGCAAAAGTAACTTATATTACTTTTTCACTTTACTTTAACTTTTCTGTAAAAATCGAGAGAATGGCAGCATATCGGCGACAAAGCGGAGAAGAAGTCACAGAAAATTTACAGAAAATTTCTTTTTTTACATTTAAACACATAAAGTCATCCGTTATGTTTCTTACCTAACCCGCTAACTTACCGATAACTTGCATTAGCGGCTGCTAAGTTATATTATCGGCCGCTAAGTTACATTAGCGGCCTCTAATTTATATTATCGACCGCTAAGTTACATTATCAACCGCTAAATTATATTATCGGTCGCTAAATTACATCATCGGACGATAATGTAAGTTAGCAGACGATAATATAACTAAGCGCCTGATAATTTGTCGGTCGATAATGTAACTTAACGGCCGATAATATAACTTAGCGGCCGCTAATGTAACTTAGCGATCAATAATGTAAGTTGTCGGTCAATAATGTAACTTAGCGGTAAGTTAGCGAAATATTTTCAACCTTACTTATTTTATTAATTAATTATTTTTATATATTTTACAATTCTCACTAAGTAATTGTAGAATGACTATGTCACTAAAGCCCTTCGAAAAATATTCTAAAATTAGTGTTAGAAAATTTTGCTTGCACTGCAACGAAGAGAGGAAGAAGATTCTAGATGATTCAATTTTCGATCATCTATTTAGGATTAATGAGAAATTAGGATTCATTGGAGACTAGGTTGATGCTATTTTAAGCTTTTGGATTAAAGATAATATTTTCAAGGTCAGGAATACCAATGTACTACTGTAGGAGTCCGATATAGCATTAATTTTAGGCCTAAACATGTTGACCGAACCTGAGTCTGAGGAAGTGGCTGTGCAAAAGAAAGAAACGATTCCATACAAATTCTTTCTTGGGATGTCGGCTAAAAGATCTTGTATTGAAGAAATAGTTGATAATGTCGATCTATCCAACGATGAATTTTTGAAACTATCATTATTGTTTCTCTTATGTTCTTTTTTACTTTTGGACGCATACCAGGAAATGGACACACAGTATTTGGAATTAGTGGATAACATTGAAGAGTTCAACAAGTTTCCGTGGGGCTTGAAAGTTCACAAAAATTTAATAGACTGCATATCGAAAGCGAACGTCAGAAGGGAAATGGCGAAAAAGTCAGAAAAGGGGCATTACAACATCTATGGATGCACTATCGCCCTACAGATTTGGGTGTTTGAGCACTTTCCTAGAGTCGCCACCGCTCTTACTCAGGTGAAAGATCTATTTCTGAGGCTATTGAAATGGGAAGGCCCGAAATTCAACCGTAATCCTAATTTATATCGAGAAAATTTTCTTAAATATAAAATTATCTTAGAGCTTGATGCTATAAAGTACGAATTACAGTATCGATCGGTTCGACTCTTTTTTATGCAAAGAGAGATGAAAAGGAAGCAGGAAAGACCGAGGAGCCTCACTCCCAAGAAAATATATATAAATACGATGATGTCCCAAGTTACGAGACACATCATAAAAAAAGAGCCGAAGAGCCAAGGTGATGATGATGACGATGATGACAGCGACGAAAACGACGAGTATAAGGTTATTATACGTCAACATATGAAACCAAGGGACAAATCGGAGATTAGGCTCCAACCAACAAGAGAACAGCCGGTTAGACAATCTCACCTAACCAAAGAAGTAACGGAGCTTAGAAAAGAATGCAAAACGCTCTGTATGGCTGTTAAAGAGATGAAAAGTAACTTTCGACGTAAATTTACAGTGTTTAAAGGATAAACACTGACCATTGAAAAGCTAGGGAGAAACAAAAAGACCCTACAAGAGCAAGTTGGGTCATTACAAGATGAAGGATCTCTACAAGATCGGGTATTAAATTTAACAGAATAAAATAACACAATTCGGAAGGACCTTGATGCGGTCAGATCTCATTTGATGAAGGTACTAAACCAATTCTTTTTAAATTTTAAAAAAAATTATTTTTTTAAAGATTAATGCAAAATTAACTTGTCGACCAATCATGTAAGTTATCAACCAATAACTTACATTACCGATTGATAATGTAAGTTATCGTCCGATAACTTACATTATCGGTCGATAGTGTAAGTTATCGTCCGATAACTTACATGAACGAGCGATAATGTAAGTAATCGGCCGACAACTTACATTAGTGCCCGATATTGTAAGTTATCGACCAATAACTTATATTATCAGGCGCTAATATAAGTTGTCGGCCGATAATATCAGTTGTCGACCGATTACTTACATTATCGCTCGCTCATGCGGTCGTTAACTTGATTCCCAAATAACGTTATTTTTTTAAAATGCAATGACATTTTTTAATGTATTTTACAATTATGTAGGATAATATTCTCTCTTCTCTTCTATTTGAAACCTTCGTTCCCACTACCACTCATCCAACAGCTTCTCAATCTTTTACTCCTCAAACTTTTGCCCCTCATATCACTGCCACTCAACCAACAGTCACCAAATCTTCTGACCCTAAACCAACTGCTCCTCAACCAACTCATAAACCCACCGCTCCTCAATCAACCCCTAAACTCACTGCTCCTCAACCTACTCATCAATCCACTGCCCCCAAAACTTTTGCTCCTAAACTTACTGGCCCAAAACCCACTGCTCCTCAACCAATCCCTAAACCCACTGCTCCTCAACCTACTCCTCAAACCACTGCCTCCAAAACTTATGCCGCTAAACCAACAGCCACTCAACCCACTACTGAAGCACCTCAACCTCCTGCTAAACAACCCTTGGTGGAAGTGGGTGATGAGGGTGCTCCTCTTACCCAGCCTTCTCATGAGTCACAATCGGCATCACTAAAATTAATTTTAGTGAAACTATCAACTACAAAGAGTAAGCTGAGGGATATGACTTGCGTGCTCGGAAGAAGAGAAAGACCCCGACTAGTAAAGTCATTATAAAAAGACCAAGATTGGTTGTGGAGGAGGAGGAGGATGAGACAAAATCAATGGAGCATAAATATATGCTCAGTTTTTGGGACCGGCCAGAGGAAAGGGACAATGTGATCATCAATACTATCATGAGTGTTGACATCACAGTTGCTATTTTAAAGGTTCTCAAAGGACGCTCGTGGCTCAACAATAAAGTCATCGACGCGTACTCGAGAGCCCTTGAAGTTATCAATGATTCAATGTTTACGGTAAATACAGAAAAAAGCTTATTCGCTTCTGCGTCCGCCCTGGTAAGGTTTCAACTATTTATTGTTTCGTTTCTTTCATTTATTTGTCTTTTCATTCATGATTCTTAATTCATTTATTTTAATTTATTTACTTATTACATTATCCTCTTTCAGACCTTGTTTATGACAGACGAGAAAATATTTAAAAAATATATCGATAATGAAAGTCTAGCGGCACTTAACGACTTCAATAAGTGGCGGGCCTACTGTGACGAGCAACAGGTCCGTCACAATTCAAAGCTACTTACCAATGATAAATGTGGAATTCACGCAGTCGACTGTGAAACGGTACATTTTTTAATACTATACTTCGCTTTATTTAACGTTAAGGGCTTTTTAAATTTTTAGTTATTTAAGATTTTGGTTCCATTTCTGTGTAGATTTTTCTTCTAATGCATATTCAAAAATATAGCCATTGGACGTTGGCTATAATTTTATTAGTTGATCACGAAATTAAGTTGATTGACCCAGCAGACCGAGAGTGCTCAAAGAGGTTCGAAGCACATAAAAGATGTCTATTGCATCACCTTCCGCGTTTTCTTTACACTGTCGGTTTGATGTCTACTTTCGATCAACAGTGGAAGGTATCGGCGTTCAAAAGTGTCGATCTCCCGCTCCAAAGAAACAGTTAGGACTGCGGTGTATATGTTTTGAAGTATATAAAATACTTCTCCCAAGGGCGGACTATTGATTTCGAAGAAAAACAAATACAACAATTTAGAGCCGAAATCGGATATTTAATGTGCACGTTAAGGAAGAGTTAATTTTTTATAATAAATTTTTTATATTTTTGTAATAATTTATATATTTTTATAATAATTTTTTTATATATTTTTATATTTTTGTAATAATTTTTTATATTTTTATAAATATTTTTATTACAATTTAGGTTATGCGTTGAAAAAATTATGAAATATGCATCAAATAAGCCTTAAATAGCATAAATTTGAGTTCAAGTCTACTTTTTAATTGTTCTGAATAACACACACACCCCACGTTAACCTATGTTTAGAGAAGGAAAATTTAAAAACTAGCATATGTCAACGCCCGCTAATATAAGTTAGTGTTCGCTAACTTAAGTTAGCTGACGCTGACTTAAGTTAGCGCTCGCTAATATAAGTTAGCCCCCGCTGACTTATATTAGTGGAAGTTAGCGCCCGCTGACTTAAGTTAGCGGGTGCTGACTTAGGTTAGCGGGCGCTAATTTTTTACTAATTTTTCACTAACTTAAGATTCAAACGAAATCTAACTAATCCGATTTTGATTTCGATTTATTCAGTTAATCGATTTTTCATTTTTATTCATTTTTTTCAGTGAGGTGCAATAATATAAGGGTAGAAATAAAGGTACTGACTTAGGGTACTCTTACAAGTAATGTAATATAAGTTAATTTCAAATTCTAACAAATTTACACGAGCGACGGTTATGACCGTATTTATTATAATTTTTACATCGTAGCGGTCGAACTTCCCCTTTAGATCTTATTCTCCTTTTTTTTTCGAAAGGTGGCTTAACGTATTTTGTGCGGAGGCAAAACTTGAATGTCATCTCTCAGCGAAGTTTATTGGCGCTTGTCAACGGTCGGGACAAAGTATTCTTTATAAATTTCCTTAAATAAGTTACTGGTAAATCAGTTCTCACAAAATTGGGGGATCTCTCTTTCTCTATTTCGGCGTGATAATGCGACGATCGCATGTGAACATGATAATTCAAGGATAACCCAACGTCTACATGTACATATTCACTTATCTAAATCAACATTATGAGTGTAATCATCACATTTAACTTGAAATGTATCACGATTATATGGTATAACATTCTTTCGACAGACCCATCCTGAATTTCGTGTTATGTGCTCTTGGGCTATCAGTGTTAATACGTGTGTCATTTTATTTTCTTCCTCCTGACGACAAAAATAAAATTCGGCTATCTTTGTGCGAATAGTTTTTAACATGCTCACGATCGGTTACTCTTTGGCTATTTTCAACACACTATTAATGCTTTCAGCTATATTAGTTGTCAACATATCATAACGCCTCCCTGAAAAATAAGCGCGCACCCAGAAATGGTCACCATTTTCTTTAATCCATATTGTACATTCCAGGGGGGCGTCGTCTTCTATTTTTTATAAAATTCTTTTAAATTTTACTTTCGAAGATACACGGGCAGCAACCTAGAAAAGCGGTCTAGAGATTGTATCCTTATATGTATCAAGCATATTTAGAGTTAGGTGTCGCATACAATAGCTGTGAAAGCGTTAAGGAAAACTTTTTCCACAGTTTCCATCAAACATTTCTGCATATCTGATATCAATACAAACTGCTATTCAAAGTTTCTGATTATACGTCTTCCTAATAGATCAAGGAACCATGTCCAATGATCTCATTTCTTTCGGTATAACGCCGAATGCTATAGGGAATAAATGTCTATTCTCGTCTATCTCTGTAGCTATTAACAACACTCCTTTGCATCGTCCCCACAAATACATTCCATCTACTGCAATTATTCTTCGCAAAGTATTACGAAAGCTTCGAATGTAAGGTCCAAATGCCACGAAGAATCTCTAAAATGCATTATCAGGCTCGAGACACAATTCGGTCTGTATGTATGGATTGACCTGCTGTAATTCGGTGACATATGACGGTAACATACCTCGGATATCATTGAACGTCATTTCTTTTTCTCTCCATACTTTCCAGTAACTTACTGTTATACCGTATTTTTTTCAATATAAAAAATTATTAAAGCAGGAGTCTCATTAAAGCCCTTTAATAGTTTATCCCTCATGAATGAAGCTATCCACGATGTCGTACATTAGCGATGTCCGCTTTCAAAAGATGGCCTTCCACATGTATGTTCCGAGAGAAAAGTTTTCACAGCAAACGTGTCCACACCTACCAATTTCGATGCATATATTCGCCAAACACATCCTACTTCAATACACCTCGCCGTAATTCAAAGAGGACTGATTTTTATTAGTTTAATTTAAAAATTATTTGCCATTGCAAATTCTTTAAGAATTTTTTGAAAGGATTTTTAATTTTTAAATGTCTGACCAATGGTAATTGGTCCCCCTTCATATAGTTCCTCATCATCCGAATCCATATACTCTCATTCCGAGTCATTAACCTGATACTCTTTATCCACTAGAGGTTGATCAATTCTCTTATTAATATCAACACACAAAGTGGGCGACGGTGGTGCTTCATTATTTTTAGGATCACTATCATCCTCATCGACTGGATGATTATTACATGATGGAGATTGAGTCCGTCGATGTATGTTTGGTTGAGGTGCAGTTGTTTGGATTGAGGTTGGCTGAGGTGGGAATGCTTGAGGTACGAAAGATTGTTCTTTTGAAGACTCGATTATCGTTGGCTCCGAAGCTATTGGTTCGTGATGTGAATTTTAATTGTGATATTTTACTCGCAAGCGCACGAATCAGATTGTAGATAATGGGTGCGGAGTACGAGATCGTTCCCACGAGGACTATTTTGAAAGATCTAAAAAGATGAGACAGTAACTCCAAAAATCTACTGAGATTCAACAGTGCCCTACCAATATTATGATTAAGGTGGTTTTATGAGATGATAATTATTGACTACAAACTAAAACTTAATTGATAATTCAAAAATAAAGGTAAAGATGTAGATGCTAAATTCTCCCATCTTTAGTTTGTTCTTCCCTTAATATGAATCTAAGGATTAAACTATGAGATATACCATTAAAGAAAAACATATTTTATGGAAGATAAATGGTCAAAACTCGGATAGGTTCCACGTTGCATCCCTGCAATCAGGACTTAATTTCAGGGATGATTTTCATATATAGATCTGGGATCAAGGGCATGGCTCGGCACACTTGATCTCAGATTTTGAATAAAAATCATCCCCAAAGTGGGTAAAAATTTTAACAAGAATACCACCATAGATCTGAGATCAAGGGCATGGCTCGGCACACTTGATTTCAGATTAGGGAGTAATTAAGATAAAGTTACCATTACATATCCAAGATCCAGGGCATAGCTCGACACACTCGATCCCGGATCATAATCGTAAGTAGATCCACATGATGAAAGTAAAAGACCATATAACAATAATTGGGGTAAAATTACCGTTACAGATCTGAGATCCAGGGCATGGCTCGACACACTAGATCCCAGTTAGTGGCGGGGATTTCATCCGTTCGTGACAACATAACAACTATAAACTAAGATCCCATATTTTAATCCTAGATTCATATCATTAAAAGTACATCCCTCGTATGGGAATCATTAGATCCCCATCCCTAAGAAATTAGCCATACATGCTGTAATTAAATGACATAAACAAATAAGAAATAAAAAATAACATCAATTTAATTAATTAAAAATACCTCAACCTTCAATAGAAATTCTTTGATCCATAAGTACGATGATCTTCAGAAACAAAATTAACAGTGCTCTTTACTAATCTTTAAATTTAAACTAGGAATCAACTGAACAACAATAATAAATTATAGGAAGAAATGCTGAAAAGATTAAAGGAACAAAGCTCTCAAAAGAATAATTAATTTATCTATCTCTACGTCTAAAAAAATATAAATTCTAATCTCTAATCCCCGATCCGAGTTGTTGGTTCGGCTTTAAATACTCTCCAAGTCACGTAGGTTCCCCGGCTCGAAAAGTCAGGGTCGATTAATCGACCTTATAGGGTCGATTAATCGACCACCCTAAAAATCCGCTTTAAGAGTCATTTTCGTGTCAGACTGTTTTCTGTACCTTGATTAATCGAGTAAAGGGTCGATTAATCGACCTCCAATAATTCTGCACAATAAGTTCTTTTTGTGTCAGACACAATCTCTCCCCTCGATTAATCGAGTGTAAGGTCGATTAATCGACCTTCCCAGATTTTCGTGAATTCCAACCCAACTTTGCATCAAACACTACCTCGGTATTTCGACCATATCTTTCTACTCTGAACTCGAATTGACATGATTCTTATGGCGTTGGAAAGATGACAGAAAGCTCTACAATTTTTGTGTTTTGATAATTTCATGAATCTGACGTCTTGAAGGTCCAAATTGAGCTGCAAGTAGCACCAAGTTCTTGATGACCGAAAGTTGCAGTGTTTTGATATTATTTTCAAAATTCTTGAGCTGTTTTATGCACTTGGATTGTATTTACCTGAAACACTTCAAATCTCATAATTCTCATCAGATAGCCTTCATCGGACAACTAAATATGGGTATTTAGGGGTGAAATATCATCATATTTCACTACTCATTAGTTCGGAAGGCCATTGATATGGACTAAGGCCGACTAAAAAAGTTTCCCATTGATTTCAAGCAAATGCATTATTTACCGATTCGAAGTTGAGCTGAGATGTATCATGTATCAGATTCATTTAATGACAATATCCTTGATCTTCATCGCCTTCTCTCATTGGAATGTCTGAAGAGGGTTGCTCCAGAGGCATACGATAGGGACGAAATCCTATATTTATATTTTTATCATCATCGGTGCAGCGATGTTTTCCTCTTCAAATCGTATTTTTTGATTTTCAATCAAATATTCTGGTTTCACACTATCATCATCTACTAATCTTACATTTTCCTCATATTCTTGATCATCTTCGTTTGTTTCCTGAAACAGTTAAAATACTTCTAAAGACAGTAAAAATTCTGCTACGGTAGTGACTAATGATTTTTTGATATAAATATTTATCACACCATCACCAATACGATATGCTCTGAATAAGTTTGTAAGATCATCGAAGTCAGACAATTCGACAAACACAAGCTCACATTCCCTGTGCGTAATAAAACCGTTAGTGTAATAGAATGTTCTTCCGGTCGTGCCCTACTGACCTTGTACATTTTCTCCATAAACTCATCAAATGATATGTTCTCCGTGACAGTGACAATCCTCCGACATCCTCCGTTGTAAGTATTATCTCCCACACGGATGACATTAAAATGGCAAAGAAGGGGAGCATCCATTTCAACCTATAATATTTATAAAATAAAAATTGGTTAGTTAAAAGGGTCATACTTGACTTAGCGCTATAAATGTCGGTAACTCGGTATCATATGTTAGCGGCCGATATCCTAAGATAGCGATCGATATCTTAGAATATCGTTCGCTATCTTAAAATATCAGTTGATATCTTAAGATATCGGCCGCTATCTTAGGATATCGGTTACATCTTAAGAATCTATACTGGTCTACATATTATATGTTAAAAAAGAGGAGAAATCAATATCTCACGAAAATAATATAGTCGATATCTTACCTAGCCTGTTATAGTTCTCTGGGCTATACCAATTGTAGTCGAATCTCGAAATCGCAATCTAAGAAAAAGTGTTTAAAAAGGTAAATAAGCGTAGGGAAGCATATATATAAGGGAAACGTGGAACCGGCTTGGCTTGGAGCTGGCCTGTTATGCAAGGATTGAAACTATAGGATCATTTTTGCAAATACGCAAAATTATAGGGCCGAAAGTACAAATTTCTCATGAAATTTTGTACATAGATTATGATCTATGATCTAGAGACATAGTATTTTTATATCTTTCGGCTTGGAAATTTCGGGTCGTTACAATTGGTATTAGAGCGATGACTTTAGGTCCTGTCGGAACATAAGTGGAATTAAGACTGAAAACTTAGATTGAGATTGTATATAGTAAAAGAGTTGAGATTATTGAGGATGGAGAGATGTTCTTAAGAATGATCACATGAAGTCTGTGGACTTGAAATAATATCAGAGATTACCCTAGGTGACCTTAGATTGTGGACCCATAAGTTAGAAATGAATCAAATATGATCTATAGAAACTAATTTGGGTATTTCCTTTATTACCAGAAAATGGTGAGATTGCGTCGAATTGTTAGGAAGTGTTGCGTTAGGCGCCCACGTACGCTGTCCCAAGAGATGAATGAGCCTTGTATGAAACCAATCGCTAGACACCTAAGGCAAGATAATTTTGCGTCTTCATCTGAGTCCTCCAGCAATCCTACTATACACCAGGACCCCTAGAGGTGATCGAAATCTCATATGATGAAGATGTCCAGGTGGAACCTGTTTACACACCGTCTGATTATGTCATATTATCTGATGAAGATGAGGTAGAGGATGAGTTGGAACCGATAGAAGCAGAGGAGATACCTGAATCTGATCCATAAGAAATGTCTGCTTCTGTTGAGAACGAAGAACTGAAAGAATTCAATGCCTCTTCTGACGACAAAGAACCTGAGGAAACAAAGAGCTATGATCCAAACGAGGTTGTTGAGACAAATATCTCAAATGATGAGTAGAGTAGTCTTGGTAATAGATTCAGTTGAAGCTTTATGATGTAAATGGTTCCTCAATAAACCATGTAGTGTGGCAACTGCTAGTAATTAAATAATTTTAATGATTATTTTATGAAATGTCTTTTACGACTTTTTAGTGCAATTGGTAATCACTTCAGCATTTTACTTTGGCATTGTACAATTAATTTGACATTTTAAATTTTTTGAAGAATGGAGGATTGTTAGAAATGGTGATGATCAATGGCGTAAGATTTGAAGGTTCAATTAAGGTTTAAAGATTTGTTTGAAAAAGAACTTAAGACTCGAAACATGTGAGAGGAATTAGGAACGATTTTGAGAATTGAGGAATAGCTAGAAGAGGGTTTTTGATATTGGGAGGCAATTCAAAAAACAAAATTTGAATAGTTTGATAAATTATAACTTATTATTATTGAGATGCTGATTGTAAGATTAACTTATTATAAATTATTTTAGATTGAAGAATAGGGTGCTATTGTCAACCTCAGACTGATTTGGAATATTTTATGATCAACAAGATATAATAATGAGGATACCTTGCAACGGAATTTTAAGAGTTATTGATGTTTAGAAGTGATAGTAAGTTTTGGATAAACTATTTAAGAGACTATGAGAATTTGAAATTGAAAGGTTAAGTATTATAAAGAGCAAAATGGCATCTTACTCATAGGAGATTTAAGAAATTTTGAGAGAATAACTGAGGATCGATAGGTTATAAGAAGAAACAATCATTGGTACCAAGGGTTGTAGATTAAGCCTGGAAAAGTAGATTGTGGATATATAGGCAATAGAGTTGAACTATTAAAGACAAAGAGATATTACTAAGAACGATCACTTAAAAGTGCGGACTTGGGGTTATAATAGGAATGAGCTGAAGAATGAACATATAAAGTTGATTATAGATTTCTAATGGTATTATTGATGACTACTTGTTAAGACTTTTACTAAGCAAGTGATTTTAAGAATCAAGAATTTTAAAAGATTAGTTGAAAGTTTATAACTAAGGATTTGGACTAAGTATGATACTTGAATTATCAAGTGCTTAAGGACAATTGGGAATGACAAGTAAATTGATACTTGAAAGATCAAATCTTAATATTATTCATTAAAGATGGATGAACCACGAGTAACAAAGCAATGAAAACTAGTGAGAAAGCAGACATCAATTTTGATTCGCATGTACACACGATTTTGAACACTTGATCCAAGAATTGCTTTTTGAGTGACGTTACTACCGAGTGAGACCATTAGACAAATTGAAAAATTCATGATAAAGTTGACACTATTAAAGAAACTGAAAAGAAAATCAAGCTAATATTCAATAAAAGTTTGAATAGACAAACGATCAGCAGGAATTCGTAATAAAGGAGGTGATTTTTTTATAGATTGAAGAATTTAAGCCGGCTTCTCTAGTAAGGAAGGGATAATCATATCATGGTACAGTCAATGGTTAAAAGAATTTCAAAACATTAAGTATTGGGTTTGATGAGTGAAAAGTATATAACTTAATGAGTTATCACGTACCAAATTTTCGAGGATGAAAATTTCATAAGGAGGGTATAATGTAATGATCCCGACTTTCGTTGATGTTGAATCATTGACTTTTAATGAGAATGCGACTAGTTTGACTAAATGGACTCAAGTCAAGTCAAACCTTTAACCTATGTGTCGTGGTATCGGGCCTACCTTTGGTAAAGAAATTCATGTGTCCTGAGGAAGTACGTGAAAGACCCGACTCGTATTTTGGGCTATCAGCCTATCGAGCTCCATGAAGATATGATCGTCACTGAGGAGCCAATGCAAATCCTTGATCATAAAGAACAAGTCTTGCGTATCAAACGGATCCCGCTTGTACTTATGAGATGACATAATCATTCAATTGAAGAGACTACCTAAGAACGCAAAGTTGAGATCCATGAAGAATATCCACATCTCTTCAAATAAGGTATGTAAATTTTTGAGGACGAAATTTCTTTTAAGGGGAGAAGAATTTAATAACCCGAATTTTTTCAAACCTTAATAACGTCCAATAGATATATGTGCTAAACAAGGTATACACTATAGGCCTTGAATTTTTAAAATATTTTTAGCTAAAGATACGCGCCTTGGTTTAAAAGACCCTTATACTGAATTTCGTCACTAACTACACAAGCTACGTGATAGTATAGTGGTTAGAGGCTTGAGCTAAAAACAAGATGTCTAGGATTGAACCTCACCAAGTAGATTTTAAAACTTTTATTTTGGACTTTGGGATAAAGCTTATACACCCTCCCTTAGTGTGTCAGCCTAACATAGGATAACTCCTAGTAAGTTATAAAAGAAACCTTCCAGAGAACCCAAAAATACAACCTCTTTAAAGTTTTCTTAAGATTAGAGCTGTGAGGAAAACCCTAGTCTTTTTCTTATCCTTCTTAAAAGAAACCCAAGCCGTCACTATCTCCTTCCTTATAAACCTTCTTTTACATATCACCCTAAGATCTTTGGGGTATTTTTCCACAAAGAATCACCTTGATCATTCCACCATCAAGATCAAGGAAGAAGAAGATAGGAGCAATGGATGGACGATAGCGTGGAATGTCGCCCTCTTCAAATCTAGATTGTCGTGAAATCACCAATCATGCTTCAAGAGGTAGATATCATCATCTATTATTGTCAGATTCGATGTTACTTAATTTCGGAATATTGGTTTCTTAACCTTAGATCTAATTTCCGAACTCTAAAATAATTGATTTTGAATTCGGGACTTCGATTTCGAACTAGAAAAAAAAGAAGGGCTTATGTTCATATAGGGTGGTCGCTCGAGCGAGATTACTTGTCACTCGAGCGAAATTACTTGTCGCTCGAGTGAGGACGCTTCAGCAATAAAGTTCAAATTAGCAGCCCAAACTCGCTAAAGCGAGTTTAGTTGTCGCTCGAGCGAGGTGTCGAGAGGGCATAGAACCCTTTCTGCCTTAAGTCTTGTCACTCGAGCGAGTTAGGTCAGACTCGTGAGTTGTAACCTTCTTTCATGAGATAATATTAAAAGCTTCAAATTGTTTGACATTTTAATCGATCTTTGACACACCATTTGTGTACGTGATGTAGACAAGGGGATTGGACGTCATCAATAAGGATCACCTCATCTACTTCTTGCGACACTAGGACCCGGGGTAGGGGAATTACAATGCTCTCTTGCATATTATTTCTTAATTCATGGTTATTAGTGATTAACAAATTAGAAATGACCTTGTATTGTTAGCCTTAGAATGTGAAACCATTGATTGTTGTGCCACTATTGTGTAATTCGAAATTGACTAATTTATGTTGAAAACGTGATATACCTAGGATGTAGAACTCTCACTGTATATCGAAATTTGTGAACATTGAAATACATCGAGCTCTCATTGAATGTCAGAACTCATCAAACATTGAAATGCATTGACTCTCATTGAACATTGAAACACATTGAACACTCGTTCGATATTAGAACTCATAGAATATTGAAAGGCAATAACCCTCATTGAATATTAGAACTCATGTTGGAGAATATATTTGAATTCTGAATTAGCTATGTATTATGAACACATTATTACGTATGTTTAGAACATTGTATATGATTTGAGATTGATGCGAACGAATCCTGTGTGACGGTACCTACTGAACTGTGCTTCGACACACTCTGAACCGTGCTTTGGCACACTCGGAACTATGCTTCGGCACCTACTGAACCGTGACGATTGCCTTTTAACCGCCCAAGTATTCCACACAATGCAGGAGCTTGGGCATACTGAAAAAGTGTTAATGAACGACGATGGTTAGAATTCCCATCGGCTGCCTCTGACTCGAGCGGTATACTTGCGTTAGAGATTCTTAAGTTATTATTTAAGTCATGCATGAACCTAATGAGTTGCATATAAAATGTAATGGATATCATATTAGCTCTGTACCCATATGAAACATGAAACAATTTGACTGGACAAACTCATGGAAATTAAATCTTGAAAGGGATAGTATACTTCCTAAACTTTGAATTCTTGGATATCGATATCTAATGATCATTGAATGCTCTAGTTGAATGAGTAAGATGTATCTAGTATTGTGATTTTCCTACTGAGCTCATGAAATTTTTAGCTCACCCTAACATTATGTATCACAGGTACTGAAGCAGACAAGGATCCCCTTCTGGTGTACGAAGATGAAGAAGATCTTCCGCATGAGAGTTATTATCCTTAATCGATCTCGGCCTTATAATTGGTACAATGTTTAATGGATGTTATCAAAATATTGGTATATTATTTTTGAATTAGTACTTTCATATGGACGTTGGACATTGATTTCCGTTTATAGTAATTTGATTTTCATTGATGCCAATGAAATTCTATACATAGATTATGGACTATGATCTAGCGACCCGATATTTTTATATCTTTCGGCTTAAAATTTTCGGGTCGTTACATTAGAGTTCCTAATTTATATTAGTGGATTCTCATCCATCCAAAATTATTTTGACCACCCAAAATTATCAAAAATCTTCAAACAATCTTTTTTATGGTAGAGATTTCTCTCACAATGGCTTCACTATATATGGTATATATACTCTAGTATAATTAATTAAAAAAATAAGTAATTTATTGCACATAACAAGGTTTGAACCTAAAACTTTACCTTCACAAAGCACTAAATCAATCACTAGAGCAATTCATTAAGATATGTAAAGGGCAAAAAAAATTTAATACACATATAATTTTTTGGTATATTTTTGAATCATTTTTATAATATTACAGCTGTTTTTTAGTTGGAATGATTTTTGTGTTATGACTATTTTTTTGTTAAAATATGTTATTTTCTTACAATTTTCAATATATGTAGCCAAACACAGGCTTGGGTTAATCCAGTGTTTTCCCAATTAGCAATGTAATTATCCAAACAACGAAAAACAAAGGGAAACAAAGGAATCCCACGATTTCCTACAACTTAGGAAAGGAATATTATTTTACTTTCCTACATTTCCCATATTTTTATCCAAATAGGCCCTTAATAACTATTCCAAGGCTATTTATGGTATTGTAAAGGGCTGAAAAATGATCTCCATCGCCTAATTTATAGCAGTCAACATTTTTAATGGGCCAAAACCATGGTTGCGAATGTAGAACCTTAGGTTATAAATACCGGTAACCTTTATTATATTTTTTACATCTAAATGGGGTACTAATATTTGCTCACCTAACAACGGGTGATGCACACATGCCGAAAATTAGATAGCTTTATTTGCACCCAATAAAACTCTAGGAGCACCGGCATTGCACTACTAACATGTACCCCTCTAAAGGTGCAAAGTGGATGCTCTTAAGAGTTTCAATGGATGCAAATAGATCTATCCTTGTAAGTATGTTTTCTATATAGCCTCTCAGCTAAAGAAGCTACCTAAAATATGTAGGGCTGATTAATAAGAATTTGCATGGTCCATGCACTAGTGTGCCCACCTGCCATAAAAAAAGCGTGTACTTTGTGAGGCATACACGGGATTTAGGGCCCTAAAAATCTGTATGCATCCCCGCGGCACAGGTGTGTACCTAATACCTCGAATACAAACAGGCTGGGGCCGGACTATGTGACCTTGAGGTTGCAATATTGTCAACCTTCCATTGTGCTACAGGCCCAAGTCCTTAAAAGGGGGTGCAACGTGAAGACTTCCCAAGAGGTAGGCTGGGCTGGGAGTCAATTTTAGGCCCAACTAAGAACAGACCATGTATGGCAAACCTGTTCGAGCTCAGCCCATCGGCACCCTTAGGCAGTTAGCCGGAAGACAACACAGTTTAATTTTGATGGATTTGCATGCATAGTTACCAAGTCGGAAATCGAAAAAAAGATGGCAAGGGAAAAAAACGAAAAAAAGAAGGGCGGGAGGAATCGGTAAAATCAGAAAAAACACGGGAAAAACTATGAAAAAAAAATAAAGAAATTGAGAACCATTTGTTTCTCAAGCAACGATAAAACATACAAATTAATGTAATACAAACAAAAAATGAGTTCATCATCATAAAATCGCAAAAACTCCGTTTAAAACACGGAAAATGCATTTTTTTTCAATTAATCGCAGTTTTTTTTTTGTTTTCCTTCAAAAATACACATTTTAATCATGATGGGAATGGTATGAAATAAAAAAATGCAATTCTTTAGAAAAACCGCCGAATTTGGTAACTATGTTTGCACGGGCAATTCACAATCCGTTACAGACATGAAGGGAGTATGAATGTTGGAATTACAAAGCGGGGCTAGCACGCATCCTGACTTTAAAAAATAATGTTCATCTACCTGTCCACGATGGCGACTCTTTAAATGAAGTGAGATATTTTCAAAGCACCAGTATATGAGAAAGCACTGCGTTCCGGATTACCAAGTGTCCTTAATTATGAATCCAGTGGAATAAATCATCATCATCATCACAGCCTTATCCCATCTATAATCCAATGCCAACTGCATTTCTCCATTTTAATAGGCTCTTACACCATCCAATGTACTTGTGATCATGCTACTCCTGTCCTTAATTTTTCAGCCAGCAGATCGGTGGATTTTGTATTCTATCAATCACCCTCCGTAACGGTTCTTGAGTAATTTCGGAGGCTCCTCGTCCATGATTCCTGAACCAGATGAAGCCAAGTACTCGCGGATAGTTGTTTTTCGATCACCGAGGAATGTGTGATCTAAGAAGTTGTCGTAAGCGGCTTCGCTGAGATTCTTCGCTGCCAACACACTGAAAAAGTACGTTATATTGTGCATAGAATACCATCAAACATCATGTTCAATAATATGTTTCGTAGAAGATAAACAATGGCTGGTGTACGTTACTACCATACCACCTTATGTTACACTTAAGGGTAATGATCTGTGGGGTCAATGGATTTAGGTTAGGGATAGAGGAGAGAGATCAGAGAGAAACAAAAGAGATTAGCAGAAGACTTAGTGAGATTAGGCTCTCTGACTAGTATTTATATTAGATGATAAAAATAACTACATGCACCCTCAATATACTCACACTCCTATTACACACACTGATGAAAATAACTACATACATTCATCCCTATCTAGATTGTATCATATGGTTGCTGTCACCTAGTAACACAATCATAATGTCACGTCGTGCCTTCCATGGATGGCAATCCACAGTGATTTTTCATATAATCATGCATGTGAGGAAACTTTGGTCATTGTAGGAAATGACTCCCCAAAGTTCGCATGGTATCAAAGCTAGATTATTAGTTCCACATGTTTTTGCACATTTTGAAGCACACAGACCATCAGTTAGAGGTATTGAAGTTTAATAATCAGATAGAAAAGTACTCAAATTGCAGATTTTACGATCTATTATTGCTGCCCTCCTTTTCACTTGCATTTTTTCCTCTAGTCAATTTGCTTTATCAGTAGTTTAATTAAATCTCAGATGCATGAATCTCTTAAGTGGGGATTGTCTTCCATTTCGTAATCTTTTTTCCAAAGTCTTGTTCTCCGTCACCTCAGCTTCCTAAGATTGGACTTCCTCCTATTGAGTCTGCTGCCCTTTTTGTCTTCAAAGATTCAATCTAAAGGCATCCACTTGACAGCATATTATGGTTGAGGAGATCTCAGCTCTAACTCAGATTCCTACACAAGACACCACTTCTCTTTCCGAAGGGAAGAAGCCCATTAGCAGTATATGGATCTACAATATTAAGACCATGTCTGATGACTCTTTGAAGAGGTATAAGCCCATGCTATTCTGTAAAGAATGATACCAGTTTACACTTTACACTCTTATTGTTGTTGTTATCATCTGTTGGTAGGGATGCAAGTTTTGACCCAGAACCCAACCGACCCGAAAACCGAGCGAACCGAACTGGTCCGAACCGATTCTGGTTTGGTTCAGTTTCAGTTTTGGGTGGCAAAAACCAAAAACCGATTAGGTAGTATGAGAAAACTGAAAAAATTCCAAAACAACTAAAAAAAAACCACAAAGTAGCTTAAAGTAGTATTAAAAAAAAATAATAATAAACCCGAACCGAAAACCAAAAACTTCGATTTCGGTTCAGGTACCTGAACTTGGATCACTATCTGCCGGTAGCTGATCTATCAATTGCATGTGAAAAACACATTCTTCAATGGCCAGTCTGACAAAGGAAGTTTATATGTAGCCACCTCCTGGACTTTCATATCCTCCACATCATCTTTGTAGCGTTCTCTGTGCTTTTCATAATCTCAAACAAGTTCTTTGAACTTGATTTGCGAAAGTTAGTACAATTGTGAGTGCCATCAATTTTACTCACAGCAAGTATAATATATATTGTCCACTGCTCATAACCGCATCATCCTCTTATTCCATGTCCATCATAACTACCATGCTGAGACCTCCGTCTGCTCTTTCTATTGTAAACTTTACAAAGCCATTAAGTGCATCTCAAATATAACTGTGCATAGTTTTGTTAGGATTATTTTATATATTTTGCAATTCATTACTATTTTGCCTAAGGGAATAATTAATGAATCAACTCAATTCTACAAAGTTGACACTAGGGATCATTGTCCAATGTTGGATATTCATTCCATGGTGTACTTCTAGTTCACCTAGAAGGCATTGATACGTGGGTTATTCTTTTGTTCCAACCTTGTTATCAGCATGGTATAAAAAATCAGCCGATACTGATGCATATCGACAATGCGCATCACTTTCATCGAAAACCAATACCGATACCACCCTGATACAGGTATCGGGGTGGTATTGGTATTGCAATGATACCAACCAATACATCTAGTTTTTTTTTTTTTTCAAAAAATATACATATATATCGACCGATAATGACACCTTGGTTATCAGTCCTTCAATGAGTTCATATCCCTTGCTAGCATATGAGTGTAGGCACCAGTAATGAAAGTAAGCATGCAAAAGAAGTAGTAGTTACCAATGTCGAAGATAAAGGCGGCAAGGTAAGATATCATCTCGCCATATCTTATGGATGTTATAGCGCCCATACCGCTGAAAAAAGATCTCCTTGTTTCCTGCATATGAGAAAGTTGCAAGGAATGAAAATTGACTTAATGTAGTGGATAAAAATGAAGCAAACAAAGGAATGGGTTAAGAAGTTCAAAAAAATTTGATAATACAAAGTAATCACTAAATCGATGCTTATTGGCAGGAAACTAGTTTATTATCTCAAAGTACGTTCAGACTAACATTTTGGCCTGTCGATGGGCCTGAATATCCTATACTGATGTTTTATATAATATATAGTAGAGGATAATCTTTTGTTAAAAACTATATCATATGGTATAGAATACAAAACTATTTTAAAAGACAGAAGAGGGAGAGGTGGTGCATCTGCCTCCCCCTCCCTTGTTAACTATCTTGAACTGGTATCCGGTTCGACCATTCTAGTCAAGCATGGCTGGGCTCGGGCTGATCCAGTTGACCTGTCATTTGTTTACGCCAGGTTTGAGCTAGCAAAATATTGGTTGAGTCGGACTTGGGTCGACCTCAACCCGGGAAGCAAATTAGTGCTGACGGCAGCATGGCGGGAATGAAACTGTTGCAAGTAATAAAGAAAGAGTTCCTCAATGGAGTTAGCTTGTGAAGAACTTGGTTCATTGAATAGGGATGATGTGAGATGAAAATGGAAATAGATGGCGACAAATGGAGGATTGGAGAACTGGGAAAAAGAGGTGTGGCAACCTCCCCCTTTGGGTATGCTTAAGCTAAATTTTGATAGGTGATCTTTGGGAAACCCAAGCCCTTGTGGACATGTAGGTTTAATAAGAGAATGGCAGGGACGACAATACCATAGACATAGGTTTTGGGCCACATAGGGTGTATCGAAGGAAGAAGAAGCGACGAAGCTATGGAGCATCAACCGAGAGGAGATCCTAAAGAGCTACAAGAGGGCATCTCACTACCCAGAGTCGCTCGAGTGAGTCTACATATCGCTTGAGCAAGATTGCATAGGATGGGAGGCCAAACTTTCGGCCCTTAGTCGATCAAGCGATCCCTGGTTGTTGCTCGAGCGACCCAAGGTAGCGCCAGAGACGTGAAAAGTTGAGGCCCTCACTCGAGCGACAACCAAACTCACTCAAGTGAGTCTGTTGAAGAGAATTGACCAATTTGGGCTTGTCCATTAGTCCTTTCTCTTGCATTTTTAGATTTCTAGGTTTCCTTTTTGGGAATTCTAGTATTTTTCCATTTTAGGATTTATATTTTCTTTGTAACTACTATATAATGTCCTTATGTAAGCCAAATTTAGCATTGGTTGATTTTAATGAAAATGCTAGGCATTGAGAGCTTGAGAGGAGCTTAATGGAGAGTGAGTCTTCTTCCCCATGTGTGTTTGGTGTGAGGCCAAGGGTGTGATGCCCATGTTCTATCTTTGATCTTCTTCTTTACCTCTTCTATTTTGCTTGCTATTTTGCGTTCAATTTTCCCCTTTAATTTGATTACCTAAAATCCCCCTCTTTATGTCCATCCTTATGGGTTGATTACATTCTACCATCCATCGATCTACAACCGTTGTTGAGCTAGAGATCGCTCCAATCGTGTCGATTGATCATTCCCTTTAAAGCCCTAGAGAGGGGCTACGAGAACCCACATTGAGCCACAAGCGAATTCCCAACCTAGAGGATGCTAGAGTTCTATTTATAGGATTGCACATTCCGCATTTCTAACGGATCTCGAGCGTGGGACCTAGACCCTAGCCGAATCAATCATGGTCACCTACACGAAAATCCACAAAACCCTAAGGTATTGCTTTAATTTGGGTTTTATTGTTCCATTAATTCGTTTAATTTCGTAAAATTAGCATATCATGGGCAATGGGCATTCACCTATTTTAGGGTCATTGTCCTGCGTCAGAGACCATGGTGGCACAATAAGTGTTTAGCGGTCCTTAACAAGGGGTGACTCCATGAAAGTGGAAGCATTACCTCTCCTTCAATGGTTATGTCTCTACATATCATTGTATGAACATCTGGTAATCATTTAAGGTGACTCGTAATTCATAACGTAGGCAAGGAAAGGAAAAAAAAAATTCATGGAAACTAGGAAACACCTTCAAGAGATTGGAGATTTGAGATCTCCAAGTGTTACATGATTTTTTTTCACATACTTACGAGAGGATAATGTGAGGCAGATTCCCATGCAAGTGGCGAAGGGGGAGGGGAGGGAAGCGGGTTACTAAGGAAGCCCTAACATTGAAACAAATAAAATATGTATAAGAAGTATGTGTAGCAGTAGGATTTTGTTAATGCCTATTGTCTATAAATAATTTTGTGGTTTTCTTTTTTCACATTCATTAGCTCCTCGACTTTTTTTTTTGAAACTTTAACAAAGTATTATATTGCAATAAAAAAGGAAAGAGGTACATACCTTGGCGGGTAGTAAGGTACTACCCGAAAAGAAGACAACCCCCCAAAAAACTAACCCTTGGGACTGGATGCGATCTACAATGCAAAGCGTAAAAAGAACAGCCCCCCATCATAACCAGAGGACACCAACAACACTTATGAGCAACAGTCCTCCCAAAGCAACATGAACTACAGGAATCCCTCATTGAAATCCTCCATCTTGCTAGCATTCCACGAAACCACTAGATCTCTGATATCCCGTATAACCAACGAAAAAAGTTTTGCCCTACGCATGAAAACTTTGTTATTTCTTTCCCTCCAGATGACCCAAAAAACCGCATAAACTGTGAACGGCCATAACTCCTTCCTATGGTCATCAACGTCCATATCTTTTCACATTTTCATCATTCTAGCTGGCCAAAAAGGAAGAACCAATTGGACATTAAAGATACGGAAGATCCTATGCTAAATGCTCTGTGTGAAACAGCAGTGCAACAAAATGTGTGTGACTGATTCCCTTTCCCTCCTACATAAAGGGCACTTGTTCAGGACCGGGATGTTTCTTCGAATCAGCTGATCTCGAGTGAGGATTCTTTCCTAGTTGACCCATTGGGCGAAATTTTTTATTTTTGGCGGCATCTTGACCTTCAAGAACACATACCATCTTCTAGTATACGAGAGCATTCTTTCCTGCATCAACAATCGGTTATAGAGAGACTTAACCGTGAAGTTTCCTTTAGTAGTGTATTTCCGTAATCTCCAATCTCTATTGGAGGAGTTGGGAGGAATCTCCCCAATAACTCTTAGCAAGTCCTGATACGCCCCCATCTCCCAATCCCTCAACTGCCTTCTAAGTCTAAAATTCCACACCCAGTTTCCATCGATGCATTGCTGCAAGTTACTCATTACCTCATCTATCGAATCAGAGAGAAGAAAAATCGATGGGAAGGCCGTTTGAAGGGGCTGCTCCCCAACCCATATATCTTTCCAGAACCTAATTTTCTGATCGTCTTCCCAGCTGAAAGTAGTTCCCTGTGTGACTTGTTGACTAGGCTCTTTCATGGCCTTCCGCCATGCTGAAAGATGATTAGTGTTGACAGTACCATTCGGACCCCCAGCTGATGTTTCGTATTTAGTTGCGACGATTTGACACCAAACAATGTTTCTTTCCCCCTCATCACCCGACCTCCACAACCATTTGGCTAGAAGGGCCTCATTAACAAGGGTTAAATATCTGATTCTTAACCCCCCTCTCTCTTATCGCAACATTCATCCCATTTGACAAGATGGAATTTCTTTCAGTCCCTGGTTCTTTCCCAAAGGAAGTCTCGCAATTTTCTTTAGCTTTTTCGTAACACATGCAGGAGCTTTGATGAGAGACATAATGAAAACTGGAATAAACGCAAACGTGGATCTGATGAGGGTAAGCCTTCCCCCATTGCTAAGCAGTTTGCCCTTCCAAGTCGCAAGTCTCCGTTGAAACCGTTGAACTACCGTGTCCCAAATTCGCACCCTAATCCTTCTGGCCCCAAGAGGGATGCCAAGATAGTTAATAGGGAACAATTCACTCTTGCACCGAACTTCTCTGACCGCCCTTTCGGTATCTTGCATTGACAGTTAATTTCAACCAAACTCGATTTATGAAGGTTAATTCTCTGACCAAACACTCCCTTAAAAATAGTTAATAGGTCCGTAATCGCTTTTAACTCCTGGTCTCCATCATCTTTGTTACAGATCATTGTGTCATTTGTATATTGAAGGTGCGAAATTCACGATCCATTTTTCGTCGTCAAGACCCTTTTTATTAAGTTTATCTCTTCAGCCCTCTTGAATAAGTTGTGAAGTCCTTCTCCAACACAGTTAAACAGTAGGGGTGATAAGGGATCACCCTACCGCAACCCTCTTTTACTTCTAAAATAGCCTTGAGGAATCTCGTTGATGAGAACCAAGAACCGAACGGAGGCATAGCCCATGTTTGCCACCTGCTCCCAAACCCCACTCTCTATAAAACATAATCCAGGAACTCCCATTGGACCCTATCATAAACTTTTTCCATATCAATCTTTAAAATCCAACCCTTTTCATTGCCCTTTTTTACCGAGTCGATCGTTTCGATTGTCGATGTCGCGATATCCAACAACTATCTACCCGGGATGAAGGCACCTTGCACATTAAAAATGTGTTGACCAATTACCTCCTTGAGCCGATTAGCCAACACTTTAGCGATGACTTTGTACGCGCACTCTATAAGACTAATAGGTCTATATTCCGAAATATTGGAAGCCCCGACACATCTCGAGATAAGGGCTATGAAGGTGGAATTCAAACTTTTGGCTACTCTTCCTGTGACCTGAAATTCCCGAAGCATGGCCATGAAGTCAAAACGAATAGTGTCCCAACAGGACTTGTAGAATTTAGTGGTGAAGCCATATGGCCCTGGTGACTTGTTCTTTACCAAATTTTCCACCGCCTTCCTGACCTCTTCTTCCCCAAACCCCTTTTCCATTTCCCTGGCTCTATCCGGATCAATGCAATGGAAAGGGATTCCGTCCATAGCCGGTTTGTAAATTTCGTCTAAATCGTAGAGATGCTCATAGAATTCCATAATCTTATTTCGGGCATTAATAGGATCTGCATGTGATACCCCGTCAACTGTGATTGTTGAGATGTAGTTGTTCTTTCTTCTCCCATTAGCCATGGAGTGGAAGAATTTAGTATTGCCATCTCCCTCCCTCAACCAATGGGTTTTCGATTTCTTCCGCCAAACCTTTTTCCTCCTTTAGAACAATTATATTCCATCTTTAGAGTCACCTTGATTTCCCTCTCTTCCTCCGATAACCTGGCAATCTCTTCCGCTCTATCAAGGACAGCTATCTCGTCAAGAATGCTCTCTTTCATCTGGGGCAACTTGCAAAAGGTGTCCTTATTCCTTATTCCACTCCTTAATTTTCCCTTTCAAGTTCTTCAGCTTTGAAGTAAAAAAATAGGTGGCAGATCCAACGACATTGTCTTGGTTCCACCATTAGCTCCTCGACTTTGATGTGATTGTTTATGTTTTTCCATTTTAATACAATTTCACTTGCCGATAAAAGAGCAGATGGGACAGCTGAGCAATAGAAGCTAGACTTGTAGAAAAGGATTTACTAAAAATTCTAGTCTTGACTTCACTGCTAATTTGCTCTTGTTGCCACGTTTACCTTTGTCAGAGTTATTATCTTTTTAGCTGCCTGATTTCATTGGCCCTTTTATCAATTGGATGTTAAAAATGCTTTCTTCATGGGCATCTTGATGAGGAGGTATATATAAATCCTCCCAGTTTTTGGCCTCAAGGTGATTCTAGTGGGAAGGTGTGTTGCCTTTTCTCAAATCCATTTATGGACTGAAACAATCTCCTCGTGCCTGATTTCAGAGATTTGGTTTTGTGGTTCTGGCTATGGGGTTCACTAGATGTCACTCAGATCACACATGTTTTGTGCATATGGGATCAGGAAGCCTGAGGACTATACTATTGGTGTATGTCGACAATTTTATAATTACTCAGAGCGATAAGTGATTTTATTTCCTAGGTGAAAGCCAAACCGTCATGCTTTTTCTTATTGAAGGAGTAGCGATATTAGATAGTTTGTACTATTAAATTTGAGGGTCCATATTTCTTTTTTATAACCTGGGTGTCCAGGCCTCTTAGAGCAGCCGACTAATCCCAGGGCCACTTGTGCACCCAAGTTAGCACGTGCCAGTCAGCACGGGATTCGAACTCAGGTCTACTGCTTCCTAAGGCGAGTACCAGGCCATCATGCCAAACCCCTTGAGGTTAGTTTAAGGGTGCATTTGAACAGGGAGAGAATGTAGTTGATGAGATTAGAACACGAGAGGACTTGGAAACCATGAAGTAGGCATTCCAGAAGCTACAAAGAGCTTGTGGAGAACTGTGACAATGGTTCAAGATCCATTGTGTGGAGATCGGGGTGAAAAACAATCTCTATCTTCTGATTCCAAGCAGTCAATGGGTTTCAAGGGCTTTCGGACATTGGCGCTTTCAGAAAACCTGTTGGCACGAATAGAGATACCCAATAAATATTTGAGTGAATATGTAGCTACTAAGGAGTACGAAATACATCAACTGGATAAGTACTAACGAGTACGAAATACATCAGCTGGATAAGAGCTAACCAGTACAAAATACATCAACTGGATAAGTACTAACCAGTACAAAATACATCAGCTGGATAAGTAATATAGCTATCTGCAAAGTCAATGTTGAACGATGCCATGAAGGTTGTAACCAATGCTACCTGGTTTGCTCGGTTCAAATTTGCAATTCGCCACTCTCACTGAACCCGATTCGTCGAGGGTAGGATGAGTTTTACATCTTTAACTATATACTTATTATTAGGATTTATAAAAATATTAAGTTTCTTCTATTAAAAGTGAGAATGGGTGCAGCTAATTACTTAGGTAGCGTGTGACTGACTGGTCAAGTCTATGTAGCTACTAACGAGTACGAAATACATCAACTAGATAAGTACTAACCAATACAAAATACATCAATTCGATAAGTAATATAGCTATCTGCAAAGTCAATGTTGAACGATGCCATGAAGGTTGTAACCAATGCTACCTGGTTTGCTCGGTTCGAATTCGCAATTCTCCACTCTCATCGACCCGATTCACTGAGGGTAGGATGAGTTTTACATCTTTAACTAGTTACTTATTATTAGTATTTATAAAAATATAAGTTTCTTTTATTAAGAGTGATAATGGGCACAGGTAATTACTTAGGTAGCGTGTGAATGACTGGTCAAGTCTTCAAATCCCCTTGTCAGCTTTCTCTTTTAATAAAAGAGAGGGGCTTAAGCGAATTAGGTAACCCTCATTGTAACTATATTGGTATGTGTGTGTGTGTGTGTGTTTCTGGGAAAATATTTTAGGAACAGAATGGTGAGGGGGGTAACAACAGATATTGTTATTTACCTTTGCATCTAACATCAAAATATTCTTCATCACTATAACGAGCACAAAGTACCTGCATTATGACAACAAATATTATATATATATATCAGCTTAGTCGGACATGTTGCAGCACTGGCTTAAAAAATATTCAGGTCACATTAAATGTGAACTCACAGCTGGGCAAGTAAAAGGTGTCCCATTCAATGTTTCTGGTACCACCTGTAAGAGAATAAATGGTGAAAAAACAGTAGGACTAAAGAAAAGAAAGGAAAATGCCAATGACAAATTAAAATTTCTTAAATGATTAAAGTGCTAAAACTCAAGTATAATTTGTGTACTTACAGCTAAAAAACGGAATTCATGTTCTCTTTCAATGAAAGATGGAACCTGTAGAGGTCAGTAAGAGTTCTTAAGTATGCAAGTTGAAATTTGAGAATGTTGACTTTACTGCTTGATCTCATATTTCTGATTTTATATATATATATAAGTAGGAGAGCCTCAGATAATAGTTTTCCTAAAATTACTGTTAAAAGTTGAAGTAAATAGTTCCTAGGCAGTTTAAACTCAGTGATATGAATAAAATCACTTATCTTAACTGATTTTATTGTCCATATGGTTGTCTAGAATTATCCATCAACCATAATCATAACCATAGTGCAAAAGTGGGAGTTTGGGAATAAGTGGGAAAGGGAAAAGATCAGAAAAAATATCACCAAAAATTGGTAAAGTTGGGAAAATTTTGAGAAAATTTTGGAAATAACAGGGAAAAACAGCAAAATTTGGGGAAAATCAGCAATATCAGATTTTTTTTTTTTAAATCTGCAAAATTGGCAATGTCAGGAAAAATTCCAAATTAACCATGATGTTCATGATTTATTCACATTTTATTCACTTGATTAGTAAATTGTGATTAAAACATGGCTTTTTCAAAAAAATATCAATTATTGTCACTATGATCATAACAAGTAAAGGGATAACAACACTAGTATACTACCAACATAAAGATTTACCTCTGATAGTCTTATTTCAAACACGGTAATAATAAGTGTTTCCCCTTGGCAAGGTTCTACGCTCAAGCTCGAAACCTCCTGAATACATTTGCAATTGACTATTAGTATTTTAAAAAAAACATATTCCAGAAATTCAGAAAATTCAAATATGACATGTAGAAAAAACCAATAAAACAACTATGAGCCTAAGAAGTTTATGAATGCCAGATCTAACCCCGGTTTCCTCATTTGCTATGCCACGCTCAAAGAAAATGGGAGCAACATGACCAAAGATGCGTTGAAATCCACATAAGGTCGCAATTCTAAAGTTTGTGAGATCAGGGAATGTACTCTTCGCACTTCTCTCTGGTACAATGGTAAAAAAGAAATACATGGGTACATAATAAAGAATAAACCAGATACGTAAAAACTCAGAGCCAAGAAAACGCTCCAAATCCAACATGGTTTCGCTACATATGCAAATCTTTAGTGCTGGAATGAGGTTTTCCAGCCCTTGTTGTTCCAAGTAGAGATAGATATAATGTTCAGTTCTACAAATAGATTACCATGGTTAAACATATATACATACATATATATATATATATATAGAGAGAGAGAGAGAGAGGGAGGGAGAGAGAGTAAAAACTGTAATCTCATAACAAGAGTTCAATCTGTCCAGCAGCCATATAAAAAACAGAACTGTGATTACTCCACCAATCTCTTATCTTAGTAGAATGAAAGTATCTAATTGGTATTGAGAACAAAATTAACAAAGAAATAGAGTACAAAAGAAGATTGGGTCATTTAAGTGAGCGGTTTAATAAATGGAAGCTTGAAAAAAACAAAGTCAAGGAGTTTCCATTAAGAACCTACAAAAGAAACGCCAGATTATACAATAGGTAAATTATCCGCAACCACAAATTTGTCTCTATCTAATCCTTCTTCACCAACAAGTTTATTTTATCATTTGTTTCATAGTTGGCTATGGATACAGGAACTAACACCACTTTTCCTTATTCAAAAATTTCTTCAATTAAATTGCTAACTTCCAGGGATACAATGACCTTTTACCTCTGAGTACAGCCCAACCTAATGGACCCAAGATACTATTTCTAGATTTCTTTTCATGACCCAAAACAAGCAATTGCTTCCCATTTTATCCCTATACCCTAAGCCTTAAAACAACCAAAGTTCTTGCAAACCAAATTCACGCAAGAATAAGTCATTTAATCTTCTCCAATGACAACAAAACTAGATTACTTTTCATGTTTAAGGATTCTACGGGATTCAAACTCAGCCTCATGGGAGGGAGGTCACTATTATGTAGTCCACATAAACAAACCTGAGTTAGGTGGATCGTAGGAGGGAGGTCACTATTATGTAGTCCACATAAACAAACCCGAGTTAGGTGGATCGTAGGAGGGAGGTCACTATTATGTAGTCCACATAAACAAACCCGAGTTAGGTGGATTCACCTGCATATTGATGTTTTAACTAAATTCACACAAACTTCTTTGGCCCGTTTGCAACTGGCGTCGGTAGAGCTGATCTTGAGGGTATATGTGCATCATGAAAACCTTGAATCCTAACCATCTATTGGTGAGATGATTCTCTATGCATTATAAGGCAATTAAAGAATTGGGAAGGTTGAACTTAATGTGATTCTCTATGAGCTACAAGGTGGGTAAAGAATAGGGAAGGCGGTCCTTAGCATTTTCTTGATTGGATTTAGTAACCTTAGGACTTCAATGGTTGCCACGTCTCTCTCTCTCTCTACATCCTCAGGCAAATTTGATTTTGCGACACCTAGCCATACAAGTCTCCAAGCCTTAGTTCATCTTTGACGATAGAATCTCACTTAATTGTATAACATATTGATCGTCCCCTGTAGGCTAACCCCTGACTGTGTCGATATAAGTTCTTTTTTTTTTGCAATAAAATCATTGATAAAAAATAGAGAATTGAGCCCCATCCCGCCAATAGATCCACACATGGAAATAGAAAATCTTGAAAAGTTGAGTCGCGTCACTGGTAACTGTCAACTCCTGCTGAATAAGATCTTTTGTCTCCTAATCCTTTAAGCACATTATGTATCTACTAGCAATAGTGGACCCTCTACTTTGCAAATGATTAATCACTAGTATTTAATTCAATGCCATCATCTAGTAAAAGATAAGAACTTTGGAAGGAGACAAGATTTCCCATATTATTGACCAGTGCATCTCTACCCAAAGTTGTGTATAAAGGAAAGATTAGAAGAAATTGACAGTGGAACACTAAACTCCCAAACCCAAACTAGATGATAACAATAACGCACTGAAATATTCACAACTTCTAATTTACCTAGTGTGCCTAAAGAAGTACCAAATTCCCTAACTTTTAGACTTATACTCAACAAAAAATATGGTAACACTTCCCCATTTTCCATTTAGGCACCATTGACAACACACCATATGAAACTGAGTCAACATAATCACCAAAGTTGATTGAATACTAATACTCTACACATATTTTTCCAATACCTTATACCATATCATCAGCATCATCAACTTAACCATCTATTTGTATTGTCTCTATGAGTCTTATTTTTTTACTTATTTCTATTTAGGGTCTGTTTGGGGAAAAGGAAATGAAACGAGAGGAAAAGAAAACAATATCCACTGGTTTCTCTTGTTTGGCAATAAAATAAGGACTGGAAGCATAGTCGGAAAATGATTCCTTTTCCCCTCCTCTGGAAATGATAAAATCCTAATTAAAATTTAGGATTTTATCGTTTCCGACGGAAATGACTCCCAAAAAATCATTCTACTTTTGCTCTCTCTCTCTCTCTCTCTCTCTCTCTCTCTCTCTCCATACAATATATTCCAAATTTTTGGTTGGTGCGTGATATATATTCTAACAATGGAGCTTCCATTCTATTTTCTATGCGTTATTGCACAATCCAAATCCCAAAAAACGATGAATCCCTATTGATTCAAAAAAGGTTGGAATCCGTGGGAAGTTTAAATCCATTTCCATCCCTTTTCCTTGAAAACATCCAAACAGAGCCTTAGGGTTAAACTCTGTCACTTTTCCAGTCCTTCATGTCATCTTTCACTACTTCCCTCTTAAACTTTATTGGTCTTTCTTTTCTCCTATTTCCTTGTGCTTTTATCATATCAATCATTTGAATAAAATGAGCTTTGGTCTCCTACTGTAACGTCCTGAAATTTTGGATGCCGGTGCACCGATTTCGTATGCGTGTTTTGGCCTTAGATGTATGTGGTTGGCAAGATATATGCGACACACTTAAGGCTTTGCATCTTAGACCCTAGATGAAACACTAACACAGTTTTTTTTTTTTTTTTGATCGGTAATAGAAACTATATTGAGAACAGCAAGACGCTGAAAGACCAATACAACAACCTAACACACCGTTTCAGCATGTGCGTTTCGCACCGACCCAACTCCCAAGTATATAAGTGAAACTTCCTTTGGAAGTTTCATTTGCTTGCGTTGAGATGAGAGAAAAAGGAAGAGAAAGAGAAGAAGCTCTACCCCTTGCCTTCTCCTTCATAGTGGTTGTGATCTCCCTCTAAATCTCCTTCATTTTCATAGATTTACCGCGAGAGAGCGTCGACATTGATGCGGCTACGATCAAGGCGAAAGAGAGCTCCAAACCCTCTTTTGTTCTTGGTGATTAGAAACCCCAAACACCATTGATTCATCCTTAGATCCTCCCATTTCATTGAAGAGAACCTTTGAGTTGTTGAGTGCGTTGTGAGGAGTCGATCTCCGTCAGTTACGAGGGTTTCAAAACTGACGGAAGATCGCGAAGTGAAACGTCGATTTTGGGAACAATCATTGGAGACGTTGTGCACCCAATCTAAGAGGTAAACATCTTAGTAATTCATATGATTTGAAGTTCTTAAGGTCAATTTGGGTAAAAAATGGTTGAGTTGATCCCACTTTCGGAACCTAGAGTGTTCAGAAATTTCAACCCTGAAATTTCTGTTGACAGCTCGTTGTGACAACTCTCACAGCGCGCTGTGACAATTCCCATAGCGCGCTGTCATAGGAATGACAGTAGTACTCCTGAGAACACATCCTCTCCAGCGACGACACGCTACCATTGTATCACAGCTCGCTATCACTATACCACAACGCGTTGTTGACTCCACAACAGAACTAAAACAGAACCATAATGAAATCACACAGCTCGCTGTCATTTTACCACAGCTCGTTGTGAACCCTATCACAGCACGTTGTCAGGGAAACCACATCGCGCTATGAATAGAAGAAAATGAGAAATTTTTAGAATGATTTATCGACCATTGACACATTGATATTTTACTCCGAATCCGTGAAATTTCATATTGAATACGCCCTTGAACTTCGAAATTGAATCGTAATTGTTAGTAAATTGTGTGATCGACCTTTAAGAGGAGTAGAGGCTCCAGAGAAGGGTAGAGGCCATGGGGTTTTTACCTTGTGCCTGGAAGATTGGCTGCTCGATTCCCAGAAGATGGGATGCTTAGGTTCATGATTGACTGATGTGATGTGTTGCTAATGTATATCGTTTACTGATGAGGTGTCTCGTTCTCATAGGTTTGCATCGTTGATGTGCTTTGTTACTGATGAGAAGAAAATGAGAAATTCTTAGAATGATTTATCGACCATTGACACATAGTATATGTACATAATGTGCTATAGATTGAGAATTGAGGTGGTCATTAAAGGCTTTGGATCGTTGGATTGCTAGCGAACCACTTTAGGAACTTAGGTGGGGAAAATTCAACGCAACCTTACATGTTGATTTTAAATGCATAGTTCCTTGATATGTTTAAATGTTGAAATGCTTTGACTCATATTCGAATGATTTGAATGTCCGAAAATGTTAAGATTTGAAAGTGAGTTTGAAAATGAAATTGATATTTTACTCCGAATCTGTGAAATTCCATATTGAATACGCTCTTGAATTTCGAAATTGAATCGTAATTGTTAGTAAATTGTGTGATTGACCTCTAAGAGGAGTAGAGGCTCCAGAGAAGGGTAGAGGCCTTGGGGTTTTTACCTTGTGCCTGGAAGATTGGCTGCTTGGTTCTCAGAAGATGGGATGCTTAGGTTCATGATTGACTGATGTGATGTGTTGCTAATGTATATCGTTTACTGATGAGGTTTCTCGTTCTCATGGGTTTGCATCGTTGATGTGTTTTGTTACTGATGAGAAGAAAATGATAAATTCTTAGAATGATTTATCGACCATTGACACATAGTATATGTACATAATGTGTTATAGATTGAGAATCGAGGTGGTCATTAAAGGCTTTGGATCGTTGGATTGCTAGCGAACCACTTTGGGAACTTAGGTGGGGAAAATTCAACGCAACCTTACATGTTGATTTTAAATGCATAGTTCCTTGATATGTTTAAATGTTGAAATGCTTTGACTCATATTCGAATGATTTGAACGCCAAAAAATGTTAAGATTTGAAAGTGAGTTTGAAAATGAAATTGATATTTTACTCCGAATTCGTGAAATTTCATGTTGAATACGCTCTTGAACTTCGAAATTGAATCGTAATTGTTAGTAAATTGTGTAATCGACCTCTAAGAGGAGTAGAGGCTCCAAAGAAGGGTAGAGGCCTCGGGGTTTTTACCTTGTGCCTGGAAGATTGGCTGCTCGGTTCCTAGAAGATGGGATGCTTAGGTTCATGATTGACTGATGTGATGTGTTGCTAATGTATATCGTTTACTGATGAGGTGTCTTGTTCTCATGGGTTTGCATCGTTGATGTGTTTTGTTACTGATGAGTATCGTTTATTGATGTGTTCTGTTTCCGTATTGTGTTCTATTATAAATATGCTTTCATTCCTGACACGATTATTTGCAACTTGTTGAATACGAAATGTGATATTGAAACTTGTTTTAATGAGAAATGCCCTGAAATCATGATTTGACATGTAAATGCTTTCAAATCGTTTTTGAATCTTAGTCATTGAAATTATGCATTGATTAATGAAAACGTAAATTGGGATTGTATTTTCTCCATTGAGCTTTGTCTGTTAGCTCACCCCGACAATACGTCACAGGTGTAGATGTCGGCCAGAATCTAGAGTTAGAGAATGACCCAGATATCGGGGAGAATCCAAAGTGATTTGAATTCGATATAGTGGAGACTTTTGGGGATTTTGAACTTAGTACATTATGTGACCGTGTGAATGATGGAAATAGTTTTATATAAACATATTGTACGCCACTGTTTAGATGATGGACGACCATCACTAGTGGTTTTATTTTGGGCTTCATTACATTGTATTTTGTATAGAAATGGAGATTTTGCTTCCACTATATATATAGGATATTTGTTTGATTTTCGCATTAATGCCAAAGATGATACTGTATTTGATTGTGATCTGTGATCTGACGGCACGGATTTTGGGGTAGAAAATCCGGGATGTCACACCAACAGATATGATCAAACGTTTCAAACAACATTCTTTGGTTTTCTCTTCCATCAAGGTTACCACTAAATTTCTTTTTCATGGTTCTATCCTTTGTTGTTAATCTACATGTCCACCTTAGCATACACATCTCAACCACATATATTACAATCTCGCCACTTTTTGATCAAACGTTTCAAACAACATTCTTTGGTTTTCATAGTTCTATCCTTTGTTGTTAATCTACATGTCCACCTTAGCATACACATCTCAACCACATTTACTACATTCTCACCACTTTTTCATAGCCAACCTTCTACACTATAAAGTAATGCTAGTTTTATTGTCGACTTGTAAAGATTCCCTTCAATCACTTGTTGATTGCACAACACCACTCATCTATCCCTCCTTCACCTATCTTACACTGATCATGTTTGAGATATCCTCCGCAAACCTGCCGTCTTATTGCACAGTGGAGCCCAACTAACAAAATCTATGAGACTGTAAGACTATATGGTTTTCGATTTTAACCAAATCATTATACCTACCCTCGTGTTCACTAAACTCCCCCTCAAGATATTGCATTTTTACTCTACTCATTTTCAAACCCCTTAGCTCTACTTTTATCCATAGTTTCAACTTATTATTTGCTTGTTGTTGTCAATCCCTCCGTAAGCATTGCAAAAAAAATCAAAGAAAAAATACCTCTGCATATAAAGATATCAGTTCGAAGATGATTGTTGAGTGTAGCTTCGCACAATACTGTGAATCTGAAGAGATGAGGCACAAACTAGGTCGCTCTCTTTAAGATGATATGTTCCTCAGGTCAAATTTGGTACAACATGGCCAGCACATCATCTCCAGGATACAACAACCTAGCAAAATTTTCCTATTGGACCTCTATGTCAAGCACAGATGATTGAGATCATACATATCGACATGTATTTCCCAAAAAGTATAACAAGAAAAACATATTTTTGTAATCTGAAAAACCAAAGAGATCAAGAAGAAGAGTGTGTTCTGAAGAAAACTATATCTGAAGAGATGCGACAAAAACTAGGTCACTCTCTTTAAGATGATATGTGCTTCCTCAGGTCAAATTTGGTGCAACAAGGCCAGCACGTCATCTCCAGGATACAACAACCTAGCAAGATTTTCCTACTGGACCTTTGTCAAGCACAAATGATTGAGATCATACACATCGACATGTATTTCCCAAAAAGTATAATAAGAACATATTTTTGTAATCTGAAAAACCAAAGAGATCAAGAAGAAGAGTGTGTTATGAAGAAAACTAAATCTATATATAAAATCTACACAACGGTTTTATCAACATCCAGATCTTTTCCAAAAGTCATGTTTAATAAGAGGCATCTTAGTGTGCAAGAGGCATATTTTTGCATGCAAAAAAGTGTCCAATTAATTTAATAAATAGGTTTCCAAAAGTGATCAAAATTTATTTAAACCATAAAACCTTAAGCCAAGCCTGACCTAATTTGGCTCTCGATCAGGCTTGCGCACATGCTTTTGCTTTTTAAATAATGAGTTGAATTGTCCAAACAACATCTCACCAACTTGTCCCAAGTTGTAAGGTTACTATACATGCATATGAGGGCCAATAATCCTTATGCACAATGATATGAAACTAAACTTTCTTGCATTAAATGCTCTTGAAAGTTCAAATGAAAATTTTGAAAGAAAATTTAAAATATTTGAAAGCAACTATTAGGATAAACAGTTTTCAAACATGAGTAAATTGGCAACAACAACAACAACAAAAGAAACAAACAAAACAAAACAAAACAAAGGTTGACACTCTTACAAACTTGACTAGCAAAATTACTTTAATAATATACAATAAATTTTAAAATACCATTACATTTACAGACATCATACATGTCTTAGATAATAAAAATATATTTCAAAATGTAATTCCTCAACCTTATTATAGGCATTCCCTAAATCGATTAATTGTCCATCTCTCTTACCTGTTTTATAAGTTGCTACAACAAGAACATAAATTCACTTTATCGATCTTCTGGGCATAAATCCAAACTAGTTGTGAAAAATATTTGATTTTAGTGTAGACACTACTCTACTATTCTCTCTTAGACTTTACAGTAGTGGTTACAGTAGAGTAGTGTAGACACTACTCTACTATTCTCTCTTAGACTTTACAAGTTTAACGAAAAGGGGCATCTGAGTATTTATGCAACGTTAGTGCCCGCCCCTTACGGTTCACCCCTCCTTATGGATTTTAGAAAACAACACCATAAAAAAAAACAATCTAATAGTGTTAAAATGAACAGTGAATTGATGAAATGTTGCACCGTTCATTTTTTAAACATTGACTACCATTAGATTGATGGTGGACTATGATTTTTATTTTATTTTATATTTTTAAACAATAATGAATCGATCTTGCATCCGGTACCACGTGGCATTGATATGATACTTTCCTAACATTCAAATGCTAGGCAAGTGACCACAGTCCCGGCGCCCCCGCCCTATAAGTTAAATACCTTATGATTGGCAAAATTTTGGATATCTCACTTATACTTGGGTCATGTTTGATAACTTAAAAATTCCAAATACTGGTGGAAAAGAAAGTTGTTTTCATATTTTCAATTTGATAGCACTCTAAGGAGATCGAATGGAAAGTAAGTTGGCCCCACACATTAAGTACACCAAATCATTTTAGGCAGAAATCAATTCAACCATTCAGGTTTCTAAACTTACGTTTCTCACCAACACAATAATGGCTATTTTGTCCTTTCATTACTATTTTGGTAAAAAAAAATCCCTTTTGGAGATAGGGGCTATTGTTTTAGTGTTTAGACAAAAAAGGTCTTTTTGTAGATTATTTTTCATACATGAGATTATTTTCCAGACAGGAGAAATCAATTTCCAATGGGAATTATATTTTTAGACAGCCTAATCAAACAGCAAAAACTTCATTTCTACGGAAAATCATTTGGCAAGAAAACTAAGAAAGTTATTTCGTTTCTCGTTTGGAGTTTCCTTGCTATCAAATAGACCCTTCAAGAAAATCATTTGGCAAGAAACTAAGAAAGTTATTTCGTTTCTTGTTTGGAGTTTCCTTGACCCTTCAAGAAAAAAGGCCTAAGAGCATCTCCAACCCAGCTCTTCAAATCCAACGTGGCCCTTGGAGAAACCAGTGGAGAGTCACAGTTTGACAGTTGGAGAGGAAAGGGGTATTTGATTAGAGAAAGAAATAGTATATATATATATATATAAAATATTAAAATTTGAAGAGCACGGTTGGAGAAACCCACCATCTGCACCTCTTCAAATTCCAACCTACGCTTCAAATGTGTGCCACCTCACAAGTTCAACGGCTATTTTTGTAGAGGTTTGTTGGAGATGCTCTAAGGCCATGTTAGAATACAAAATTTTAGTCGAATTCCAAGTTTCCAAACGCAAGTTGAAAATATGAGGCAAATCTTATTGATTCCTGCGTTCGGCAATGGGCGTGGGCACAAAACGATAACTTTCTGAGTTTCACGCAGTTTTGCATTTCCTACCAATTTTTGCATAAATGGTCAGAAACTGAGGAGAGTGGAGTATACTCCCCTCTGACATAGGTACCAGATGAAGTCTCCACAACGGCTAGCTTCAACAGGTCTTTATTCAAAGCCATTTAAAGCAGAGTTGCAGTTTCTATCCAGACTATGGATATTTGTACTCCATTTTCTGACCAGTTTTCTTGGCTTCAGCTTCTTCTTGGCTTTTATCCATTTTCTTCTTTGCCTTCCATCCAACGACTGTGGATATCTACCAATGATAAGCAAAGTTGCAATTTATGTTTGGCTTCTCCCCAATGACTGTGGGTAAGATACTCCATTTTCTTCTTTCCTTCTATCCAGCGACTGTGGATACCCTGCAATTAAAAGCATAGTTGGTGTACATTAAAAACTCCAGTTAAAGCTACTGCAGGAAGGAGTACATCTGTGCCTCATCTCATGTCACCACAGTAGCTGAGGAGACAATATAGACACCATGGACTACTTTACTCCCCACATATCGAATAGTGGTTGGAACCACTCTTGAATCCATTGGTAATTTGGTGTCTATACTAGTCCAAGACAGAGATAGGACTGCCTTGATCACAACAGGGATCTCATTGATTCCCTCTGACAGGATTGTGGGTAGCAATTCCTATATAAAGGGCCTTCTATGCAGCAAGAAAGTTCACTATACCAGCAACCGAAGCACCCAGGTTTGGAGCTTCCTTTTAGAATTCCTATTTATGTCCACTAATAAATAAAAAATTCCAAGTCTTTTATTGTACTTGTTTTGCCAAAAAAAAATTTCCATAACTAGTATACACCTGAGAAGTTAGCAGGATTTTATGTTTGCACAACAGGGATGTCATTGATCCCCTCTTATCATTTGTAGGTACCAAGTTAAGTAAAAAGGGCCTTCCAACTGAGACTTCACCATAGTAGCAACCGAAGCACCCATGTATGAAGCTTCCTTTTTTATTTCCTATTTATATCTAATATTATTTTATTTTTCACAAGTCTTTTATTGAAATAGTTTTGCAAGGTTTTTGTTTGCATAAGTAGTATATACCAGAGAAGTTTGGAGGATATTTTGTTTGCTCAACAGGGATGTCATTGATTCCCTTTGATTGGAGTAAAAAAAATTTTGTTTGATTATGTTAAATGTGGAGGTTAGGTGAGTTTATGGTGTAGCAGAACAAGATGGTAGATGTGATGTCCATTTCTATGTATTCTTCATGTGTTTGATGCTCACATGAAGGAGAGGGAGAAGAAGATGGGAGGTTTACGGCCATCCGATCTATGTGATCAACTACTCTCAACCATAGTTTCTCAACCATAGCATCTATAGGAAATGGCTTCTTCAAAAAAAAATTAAAAAATATATATGGCCACTATCATGCCTTAGCAAAATTTAAGTTTTGTAATTCCCTTTAAATAGTTCTGTGTTGTTTCTATTACTTCATTTCTATGGTTGTAACTTTGAGTCCAATCTTCTTAGAAATTAGAAAAAATAAGAAGTTGTTGGTGATGTTCCCGGGTTTTTCACTTGAAATTGTTGTTGGTGATTAACCATATTCAGATTATATGATATGGTTAATTGTCTGATACCTGGTTCCCATGTCATAATCCTTTTTATTGAAGGGTTATAAAACTAGGTGAACCTAATGTATGGTTAATCCAATTGAACCTGGCTCCCACAAACTTCAGCTTAAAATAAAGTTTTAGCTGGCAATAATGACGCAGGATGGGAACCCTAAAATGCGTGATTATGATTTTATGCGATTTTGCCGAAATTAAATAAAATTAAATCAAGCTTAATCTCAAAACTATCTTAAATACCTTAGAGTTCAGAGAATTCAGGTTGGTAGATCACGCGAGATCCAGTTAGGGTCCAGTCTGATGCGCAAATACTATTAGATTTGAGGTGAGATCGGCCTAGAGATAAAACTCTAGCTATTTCTAGGCTTGGGCGTTCGTCTTCGATCTGACAGATTCGGAGGCTCTAACTAGGGCTTTGGAAATAGGTGTATGGTTTTATAATGGGCTTATGGTTTGATTTACGGCTTAGAAAAGGGTTTTGGGCTCTGTTTGATTTGGGGATTCGGAAAGGGATTTATGGTTTTAGGGATCAAGAAATCAATAGGTTAAGATGTAGGAAAAACAAGTAGGGATCAATAAGGTAAAAGATTCAAAGAAGACAATGATAGATAATAGAGAAAATAACAATGGCTTTTGGGAATCACTCCCTTGGCCTTACACCAAACCCATCTCAGGCAAAGAATATTCAAACATAAAAGCATTCAAAATATTCAATAAATAATTAAAAAGTCTTTACAAGCCTCAATATATAGGTCACCAATAATTAAAATTCGAAATAAAGAGTTCTAATAGAAATAAAACACAAAAAATGTAAGTTTTCGCAACAAAAACTCAAAATTAGAAGTCCTGTCACGACGTCCCATAGTACTCACAGATGCGTCCAAGGTGACCCTACCAGACGGAATAGGGGGGCAAAATCACGGATGTCGAGTCATTGTTTCACAGACGTCGAATCCTTGGTCATCACGGACGTCAAAATCCGCTCATCGTGAACAATAATTTTTTTTTTCCTTGACGTTCCCCGTCATTCTCTTCCACTCAAAATGTTTTATCACCGATGAAACAGGCATGTTGTACTGACGCTCCTCTCCTCTTCTTCGACGCGTCGGTAGAAACGATGTGTGCGAATCCAATGTCCATGTATGTATGGCGCCCCACAATTCCTCGACCAAAAGGTTTCATCACCGGCGAAACGCGCCGTGATAGATGTTTAGCGGTCGGGGTTCGCGGCATTTAACTTCATTCTCGTGGACCCAAGTGTTTTCGGACTCCGGTTTGCCGACCCATTTAACCAAGTACTTCTGGAATCCCCCGTCATGTGTAGAGATGGCATGATCGTTGATTATATCCTCTATCTCATCTGATCTCTGTCTACTTGGGGAAGGAAGAGGTATAGGTTGCAAGGTTGGATTGGGGCTGGGGCTAGGAAGTGGCTGGAGTGGGTTTTCAAAAGGTGGGGTGAAGCCCAAATAAGGAACCAAGTCCTCCACATTGAACGTTGAACTAACCCCCGTGCTTGGAGGAAGCTCGAGCACGTATGCATTAGGATCACTCTTAGCCAAAATTCTAAAAGGCCCAGTGCCTCGGGATTGGAGCTTCTTTGCGGATCCCAATGGGAACCGCTCAGGCCTAACCCGAACCATCACATAATCACCCACGTGAAATTCTTTATAACGCCTGTGAGCGTCTGCAGATAATTTATATTGATTGTTGCTTGAATTAATTTTCTGTTTAATTTCGGCATGTAAGCTATGAATGTGTTGTCCAAATGCATCGGCAGACTCTGATACTCTATGGGATGTAGACATGGGGATCAAGTCTAATGGGGTCCTAGGCCTATGACCATGCACTACGTCAAAAGGACTCATGCCTATGGACCTATTGACAGAATTATTATAGGCAAACTCAGCTGTGGGTAAGATGGTATCCCAGGTCCTAACATGATCACCGACAAGACTACGAAGGAGATTCCCAAGGCTCCTATTGGTGCTTTCAGTTTGGCCATCCGTTTGAGGCTGGTAAGCTGTCGAGAATTGGAGCAATGTGCCCATCATGTGCCAAAGGGTCTTCCAAAAATAACCAGTAAATTTAACATCCCTATCAGACACAATGGTTTTGGGCAACCCATGAAGACGTACTACCTCCGCGAAAAATAATTTAGCAATATGAGATGCATCGGAGGTTTTGGAACAAGGAATGAAGTGGGCCATTTTGGAAAATCGGTCCACTACGACAAAAATGGAATCGTGCTTCCTAGGGGTCTTAGGAAGTCCAAGCACGAAATCCATAGAGAGGTCTTGCCACGGTGTGTATGGCACGGGTAAAGGAGTGTACAAGCTAGTATTTTGTTTGGTCTGTTTTGACACTTGGCAAGTACGACAATGTTTGACAACCCAAGCGACATCTCTCATTAGGTTAGGCCAAAAGAACATATCCTCTACGAAATAGCTTTTATTATTAATGTCCCCCTCAAGCATGTAACTCCCAAATGAGAAAGTCACGCAGTGAAGTGCGAGGGATGCAAAGGCGATTGCCTTTAAACAAGTACCCATCCTAGATGGTGTACACGGAGTGTGTGCTGGTCGGGTTACTAAGGAGAGCAGTGTACTCAACCCCAAAATTTGGGCACTCGGGGTACTCATCCTTTAACTGTTTGAACCCGACGACCTCGGTGCTCATTGTGCGCAAAGTCACTACTCGTCGACTAAGTACATCAGCGGCCCTATTTTCAGCACCAGCCTTATGCTCTAACACGAATGTGAACCCTTGAAGGTACTCAATGCACTTCGCGTGCCTTGGGTTCAACTTCTTCTGTGAAGCAAGAAAGCATAAGGCTTCATGGTCAGAGAACAGCACAAATTTATGCGGTCTAAGGTAATGCTTCCAATACCAAAGAGATCAAACGACCGCATAGAACTCCTTGTCATAGGTGGAGTATTTTTGCTTCGTCTCGTTAAGTTTTTCACTAAAATAGGCCACAGGGTGACCCTCTTGGCTAAGCACTCCTCCTATACCTACACCCGATGCGTCGCATGCAACTTCGAAGACTTTGGAAAAGTCCGGTACGCGTATGACAGGTGCACTACTCATTTGTTGTTTGATCTCAGCAAAAGCTTTCATCGCTGCTTTGCCTCATTTAAAGTCCCCCTTTTTCATGCAATCAGTAATTTGGGTCATAATGGTACTAAGCTTCTGATGAAGCGACGATAAAAAGTAGCCAAACCATGGAAGCTACGGACATCGTGTATGTTTGTAGGCTCGGGCCACTCCACAATGGCTCTAACCTTTTCGGGGTCCGCGACCATTCCATCGACCGAGATAATAAATCTCAAGAAAACAACAAAATGTTGCATGAAGGTGCATTTCTTGAGATTGGCAAACAACTTCTCACCCTTGAGGGTCTCACAAACCAACCTAAGGTGGTTCAAGTGTTGATCCTTGCTATGACTATAGATCAAAATGTCATCGAAATAAACAAGGAATTTGCCTAGAAACGGCCTCAACACTTGGGTCATGAATCGCATGAAAGTGCTTGGGGCATTAAAAAGCCCAAAAGGCATGACCATCTACTCATAAAGACCATCTTTAGTCTTAAAGGCCGTTTTCCACTCATCACCGGGGCGGATGCGGACTTGATGGTAGCCACTCTTAAGGTCGATCTTTGAAAAGATAGTGGCACCAACCATCATGTCAAGCATGTTATCGAGCCTTGGTATGGGAAACCGATACTTAACGGTAATCTTGTTGATTGCACGGCTATCCACATACATGCGCCATGTACCATCTTTCTTAGGAGTGAGTAGGGCAGGTACGGCACACGGGCTCAGACTCTCGTGGATGAACCCCTTCTGAAGGAGCTCATTGACTTGCCGAGTCAACTCGGTGTGCTCAACCGGATTCAACTTGTAGTAGGGCAGGTTCAGTAAGGTAGATCCGGGAACCAAGTTAATTGCGTGTTGGATATTACGCAGAGGAGGGAGTTCGTTTGGTAAGTCTTTAGGGAAAACATCCGTAAACTATTTTAAAATCGGCTCAACCTCCTTGGGACACTCGCTCACCGACTCGAGAGCACTCTCTACTGTGATAACTATGTACACCACTCTCTTCTATCGATACTTTCTCGAACTCAGAAGGGCTCACAATATTAATGGATTTAGAAGACTCGCCCTTCTGTTCGACGGTATTGGTCAATGGTGTTTTGGGAGGCAAAGGGTGTAAAGTAATCTTTTTGCCCTTATGCATGAACGTGCATATGTTTGATCGACCAGAAAGAGTCACATCCATGTCATAGAGCCATGGTCTTCCCAAAATGATATGGCCCACATCCATCGGCACTACATCACACCATAAGGTGTCCGAATAAGAACCTAACTGAATCGGTACACGACACCTTTTCAACACGGGAATGGATGAAGAATTGACCCATGCGACTTTATAAGGTCTCAGGTGGGCTTCGGGTGTAAGCCCTAAGCGGCGTACGGCATGAGTTGATATAACATTAGTGCAACTACTGCTATCCACGATGACCCTACAATTCTTTTCACTAAATCTGGCGTAGGTGTGGAAGATGTTCTCCCTTCGTCAGTCATCTTTTTCATCCCGTTGAGGTTGTGCAAGGGCATACCTCACAACTAAAGCATAACCAATAGCATCACCCTCTTCATCACTGAGTGTGCTAACCGGTTCAAATACTTCCTCTTCAACCACTACCTCATCATCATCCTCCTCTCCCTCAATGAAGAGAGTCCTCTGGGTTCTTTCGTAGGGCATTAGGAGGCAAAGTGTCCCATCCCATGACATTTATAGCACTTTACTTGAGAGTTAACCCTGGAGGAGTCTCCAACTATACTTTTTCCCTTTTCAAACCTCGAATTGGTAGGGGCAGGTTGTGTAGGTTTGGGAGGAGGATTGAATCGTCCCTCACCGGATCGTTGACTATTATAATATGGCTCGGTCCTCTTCACCACCGTAGTTTTCAAGTACCGTTCAAGATCTTGCACAACGGCATAACATCTTTCAAAAGTGTCTACGGGGTGAGAAATCAATTCTTTTTGCAATTCAAGTCGCAATCCGGTGCGGAATCTAGAGAGAGTGATTTCAGGGTCTTCCGATACTTTTACTCTCATCATGAACTCTTCAAATTTGGCAATGTAATCGGTCACGGGCATACCACCTTGACGTAAAATTTGCCACTGGTCGAGGAGGCGTTGGTGGTATGATAAAGGAACATACTTCTCAGTAAGTCGTTCCTTCATGTCGTCCCAACAGGTAATGGAAGGACAACCTGCATTCACCCTGATCCGCTCGATATTGAGCCAGAAAAGTCGAGCTTAACCAACCAACTTCATCTTAGCGAGTCTAACGCAACGGTTGTCATTCATGGCATGCCAATCAAAGTGTTGGTCCATGTCAGAAAGTCAATCGAGGAAGACGGTAGGGTCTAGTCTTCCATCGAAAGTCGAAATCTCAACTCGGACGTTCTTAAGGAGTTGAACTTCGGGGTCATAGTCATCTCTACGATGATCCCTACGGTTCCGATTGTCTTGGCGACCATTACGTTCTAAGTGAGGACATTCACGCTTTTGGTGCTGATTTTCCAGCCCACCCATCGCTTCCAATTGGTTGATTCGATCACGTAATCTATAATTACCAACTCCTAGGGATGTTTGGGCTTGCTCTATGGTACTCAAACGTGCACTAATCGCACCCAATTCTTCTCGCATACCGTTAAGGGCATTGAGAATCGCACTCGAGTCCATGGAGATCACAAGGTCTATTAGGGTTCTAATATGGAATGCAATATGGACCCACAAAACAATGCAATAAAATAAATATGACAAGCAAAGATGCCCTAACTTAGAAAACCTAGGGCTTTGATACCAAAACTGACGCGGGACAGGAACCCTAAAATGCGTGATTATGATTTTATACGATTTTGCCGAAATTAAATAAAATTAAATCAAGCTTAATCTCAAAACTATCTTAAATACCTTAGGGTTCAGAGAATTCAGGTTGGTAGATCACGCGAGATCCAGTTAGGGTCCAGTTCGATATGTAAGTACTATTAGATTTGAGGTGAGATCGGCCTAGAGATAGAACTCTAGCTTTTTCTAGGCTTGGGCGTTCGTCTTCGATCCAAAGTAGATTCGCAGGCTCTAACTAGGGCTTTGGAAATAGGTGTATGGTTTTGTAATGGGCTTATGGTTTGATTTATGGCTTAGAAAAGGGTTTTGGGCTCTGTTTGATTTGGGGATTCGGAAAGGGATTTATGGTTTTAGGGATCAAGAAATCAATAGGTTAAGATGTAGGAAAAACAAGCAGGGATCAATAAGGCAAAAGATTCAAAGAAGACAGTGATAGATAATAGAGAAAATAACAATGGCTTTTGGGAATCACTCCCTTAGCCTCACACCAAACCCATCTTAGGCAAAGAATATTCAAGCATAAAAGCATTCAAAATATTCAATAAATAATTAAAAAGTCTTTACAATATAGGCCACCAATAATTAGAATTCGAAATAAAGAGTTCTAATAGAAATAAAACACAAAAAAGGTAACTTTTCGCAACAAAAACTCAAAATTAGAAGTCCCGTCACGACGTCCATGGACGTCTGTAGTGCCCCACGGACGTCTGTGACCTACGGATAGATAGGGGGCAAAATCACGGACGTCCGTCATTATTTCACAAACGTCCATCACTGTTCATCATGGACGTCCGTCACTGTTCATCGTGAACAGTAATTTTTTTTTTTTTTCCCTTGACGTTCCCCGTCAAATAAGCACATCATAAATTCTCATGCAAGGGAGAATGCATAAAATTTTAGGTATTTCTTGTAAAACGATCTACTCTGTCTCCCTCTCTCTCATTATTTTTTACTTATGAATGTTATTTTTAATATTCCTTTTATATTGCCAATCATTATCCTTATATATTGCATTTTGAAATTTGATTAGATTTTGGTTCTTAGGAAATTTGCAGTTTTATCAAGATCATAGACATATGAATCTATACAAATTTTTCTATCTATTTTATACCACTTAAATATTCCAACAAATCAAGATCATAGACATATGAATCTATACAAATTTTTCTATCTATTTTATACCATTTAAATATTCCAACAACGGTGGTTGAGATGTTAGAGAAGATCCGAACAAATTTTTTTATGGAACGAGTTGGACAGAGGAAAGAAAATCGAACTTGCAAGTGGCCCAAAAATATTCAGATAGAGCAAAAGTAGTAAGAAGCAAAGCATAAAGGGGATGATATGACTTAGGTGATAAGAATAAAGTTTCTTTTTTTGAGATCTTTAGCATGGCGAGAACTTTCGCTCCAGATTTCCTAGTTGATTTAAGTGTGTGATTAACCCAATAGCTACAATATTTTGTCCTTCAACAGGATCATTTCCGCGTGGACTCCAATATGTAGAGGAGGATATTTGAGCAGGGTGTTCAATGAAATCCTTTATATTACTACCTCTCCCTAAAAACTTTTTTGTGCCTCATTCTTACGGCATGGGCTGTGTGGTATGGTCCATTGAGAACTATGGAATCTTTTTGGTTATATGATTTTTCACACTCTTTACCCTTTTAGCTCTGTTGAACCCTTTGTTATCTGGACACCAGCACCTTCTCATAGGGCTCAGGTCTTTGTTTCAAAGCCAAAATGCAATTTGAGAATCGACTCAATTGGAATAGTCTAAGGGGATAGTGTTTTTTTGTGTGTGTCCGCACGTGAATTCCTACATCATGAGAAAAAACCCAATCGTTCATCCTTGTAAAATTCTATAATTGAACAGTTCTGAGCAATGTTGTCAAATAGTGTTTCTCTTTATGTATCGTATTACCTCATTATTGTGTATATACTACCTGTAATTGGATTTAGTTGATCTTTGGTGCAGGTTACGAAGCAGTTTTACCAAAACAAAGCTCACTTCCCTTTATTTTAGAAGGTGGGTTAGAAGAGGCAAATCTGGGCTACCTATATGCACTACGTAATATTCTATAATATGCGTTGTAAGAAGAGAAACTGGGCTGTGTATTTCAGTTGTATGTAGGGCATCTCATCAGGCTGCTATTAGACTGGTAAAGCATGAGCTATTTTGTCAATGAAAGAAAATAGCCCATGCTTTAAGTTTGAATCGAACATGGAAGAATGGGACCGAAATTGGATAAATTAACAAACACCCACATGATCAACATCATAAACGGCCTTCTAGTAAGCACCAAAATTGGATAAATTAACAAAGACCCCAACGGTTTTTGGGTACCTCAATTTCCACCTACTATTACTCAGAAGCACGATCATTCCTACTGCCGAGGAACAACCCGATGGGATCACTATTGGCATGTCCTATTTGTTTTCTAACAATAATGACTAGTCGCAAGGCTAAGGGTAAAGGTGTAGCTGCTTCCTAAGATAAAGGGAAAAATTTCATATGGGATGATAAAATGGATGTTGCATATACAAACGAGCTTCTGGACCAATTCCATATGGGCCGCAAAATGGCAAACGATACTTGGTGTAAAAATGTGTGGCCAGAAATGGCCTTGAAGTTGGGGAGTCATAAATGTTTTGAGGATAAACTCGAGGAACTAATGAAGGATAAGTGTTACAACCACCTATGGACCTTGAGGAACCGATACACACAAATGAACACGCCACACAAATGAACGCGCTCTTAAGCACTAGTGGCTTTGGGTGGGTCCAAGGTGATAAGATGGTCATCGCCAATGACTATATATATGGAGTAATTTTCGCAATCGATGACCAGCGTAAAAGTCACAATTTTTACATCTGAAATTTTCAAATGAGGGAAATTTAACATCCCTAATTATTTGAGTAATTGTATATTCTCAGGGGTTCAACTGAACTAGTAACTTCAAAAATAGGAAGGTGCAAGACTATGAACTCCTGCACCTAATTATAACAATACAATCTACACTGGGGCACAAGAATTCCACCCGCAAGACCCCCATCATGAAGTGCCCGTCGTTGAATTGGGAGAATCTAATGATGATGACTCATATCATCCCCAATTCGAGGACAAGTCAGGCCCCCAAGGAGTGATACCACAATGTTAACACTCCCTTCACTGCTCGACCGCACGCCCGCGGTCAAGTCGAGAAGGTTCTACTAGATCGGGCACGAAACGAAAGTCACACGAAAGTGAAGATGAGATTTTGGATGAGCTAAGAGGGTTTCGTTCTTCAATTGACGGTCTTGTAAGTCAACGTGCAATCACAACAAACCCAATCGACTCATTCATGAAGTTCTTGAAAGAGATGAAGGCAATGAACTTAATAGACGATCATATCTTTCAAGATATTAATAGTACTCATTTCTTACTACTTGCGCGGGAGCTACTCAATATATTAATAATACTCAAATCATTGTAGACAATTAGGGTACATAAACTCCGAGAGGCGGAGGCGTCATACCACTATCATCATTGGTCCCTTGTATGTTGAAGAAACCCTCAATGGGCATCCACAGATGGCCTATGAGTTATTCTGGATGCACAAAGTCACATTCCTAAGCTAGTACAATGCCCTCAGAGTTAGGGGACTGTTACATGATTTATGAAGAATGATGAATGAGGAACATGTTGCAATATTTTTATATACGGTCGCCCAAAATCAAAAAAATCGCGTGGTACAAGATAAATTTCAACGTTCAGGATCAACCATAAGTCTACTTCAATGTTGTGCTTGATGCAATTTTGAAGTTATATCCTGAGATGGTTAAGCAAGCAACAAGTACCGGAAGGGTCCTCACTGGACTCGAAAGTCCTTGGAAGTACGCTATCAAGAAGACAAAACAAGTTGCATGTGCCGATGGGAAAGTATTATCTTGTCGATAGGGGATATTCAACTATGCGCGGGTTTCTCAGTCCTTATCATGGCGTGGCATGCGATACCATCTTAAAGATTTTAACACATCAAACCCTCCAACGATTCCAAGAGAACTATTTAATAAGCGACACACGTCACTACGAAATGTTATAGAACAGACATTTGGGATACTTAAACAACGCTTCTCAATTCTCCAAGTCCAAACGCGGGTTCCTATACAAACGCAAAGTGAGATAGTTGTTGCATGTTGTGTAAGAAGCTGCATGTGTCGATGGGAAAGTATTATCTTGTCGATAGGGCATATTCGAATATGCATGGGTTTCTCAGTCCTTATCGTGGCATGCGATACCACCTTAAAGATTTTAACACATCAAACCCTCCAACGACTCCCCAAGAACTATTTAATAAGCGACACACGCGTCACTACTAAATGTCGTTGAACAGACATTTGGGGTACTTAAACAATGCTTCCCAATTCTCTAAGTCCAAACGCGGGTTCCTATACAAACGCAAAGTAAGATAGTTGTTGCATGTTGTGTCCTACACAATTACGTAAGGACTTACGATCGCGATGATCCATTCTTTTACAAATGCCCAGAAGATCGAATAAAGCCACCTAGTGATAGGTCGGTGGAAGTAGAAGACCCGGACGTTCATAACACTCAAACTCCTGCGAATCGGGAGTGGATGAACAGCTTGTCGTAACGATATAGCAAATAGAATGTGGAACACACAATCTCATTGACTTCATATCATAAAATAATGTTCAATAGTATCATTTCATTGATGTCACTTTACTAACCAAACTGTTCTTCAACGCATAAATTTTTGCTTACTCTTTCATGTTGACACTGAACTCAAATGTAATGGGTAAATACTAAGTTGCTTTTATTGGTAGGAGACCGGGTGTTTATCGGACGTGGGAGGATTGCTCGCGATGAGTAACCGGATTCTCGGGGGCATATCATCGCTCGTTCGGAACATATGATGAAGCGATTAACGCGTTTCAAAGTTTTAGAAACACCGCCTCAGATAATCATCCCATCAGCCAACACCACCATAGAGTAGGAGACTCTATTGTGATATACCAACCCCCTCGTCTTCCCCAAGTGCCAGTCATGACATATGGAGAAGTACCCCATTTCCCCCAGGAATCGGTCATTCTCGGGTTGTATTTAGGAGTCAGACTTAGAGTGTACAATGTGTGTGGGTTTTTTTTCACAACTTACTATTCTCTTAATTGTAGCTCTTTTTATTGTTTATGTATTTCAAAGGATGTAATGAATTTACCACTTGAATATTAAATGAGATGCTTGCACATCATTTAAATTTTTTTATTAATTACTACAGCTGAAGATTTTAAATAATACAATAGCAATGTTATAAATTATTTAATTGATCATGTAGCTTGGACTCATACAATCAACATCGAGTCTTCATCATTACTGCACCTCCAACGATGTCCCTAAAGGATCAATGTAATAATACCTAATCCTATATCGAGGGACTTTGTCGAAAATGCCAGAATCATAGCATTTCCGAGGCTAAGGCCATGTTAGACATATCATCCAAGTTATCTCCAGAAATTGAGGCCTTTCGAAACCCGCTTCTCGCAAATTTTGCGCTAACTCGTATTCCCGGCTTTTCCTGTGAGTGCCTCTTTGGGCATCAATAAAGCTCTAATTCGATTATTTCCATAAACGGGCATTTTACAAATAACCTAGTTCTTTTAATTATTCTAGAAAAGCACAAAATTGGTCTATTTAGAGACATCATATGACCGTCGGAATGACGGTAGAGCATCCGATACCATGTCGTATATATTTGAAGGTCATTTTTGGCCGATGCATAATCCATGAGAGATTGAACACTTTCGTCTGTGCAATTGTGCAAATAAGATTCCTACAACTATACTACCCGATCGCCTATCATACTAACTCTATAATAATCGCTTATACGATTCAGGAAAGTACATAGTACATTAGGCCATTACATTCAAAAGCAAGTTAATTGGAGATCTAATTGCAAAATTAAGACAAATACAAGTGTGCAGGAAAAGAGACATATAACCCCAAAGATGACTACAAGGTTGTGTCGTTCCACCCTCATGGTCGGAAGAGTATGAGGTAGTGACAGTATGAATGTGGGAGCCACTCCCGTCGTCCAAGCTATCATCGCGATGATGCTGCATGGGAGGTATCCAATCGGAGACCCCCTCATCCTCCAACTCCATCGAATGCTCCAGTCAGTATCGCCCGTCATCGAGTCCTAAAGTAGACAAATTCTATGTTTATTTGAAATAATTAATAGAACGAAGGCATCCTTTGATATGTGGTGCCCAATAAGGCGAATCATAGCTTAAAGGCAGTGATGGATGGGTTTTGGAAAGGTTCAATTTCTTCGACTCAATGACGATGTCCAGAGGCACAAATGGGCAAATTCCTTGTGGTAGTTCTGCGCTTTTCCCGAGAGTGCTCTTTTTAGGCATCTAGCTCTATTCTGATCCTTCCCATAAGGCGCAGGATGATGAAGTTCTTTGTGATCAAATGAGAGTTCACATGGTCTGTTAATACATTTATAACATCGAATCTTCAATCAGTAATCGATAAAAAACATTTAAATGATGTGAAAGAATCTCATTTAATATTCAAGTAATAGATTCATTACATCCTTTAAAATAATCGAATACATAGACAAAAAGAGCTACAATTAAGAGAATAGTAAGTCGTGAAAAAAATTCACACACACATTGTACATACATACTCTCAATCTGACTCCTAAATACTACCCAAGGAATGATCGATTCCTGGGGGAAATGGGGGGCTTCTCCATGTGTCAAGACTGGCACTTGGGGAAGACGAGGGGGTTGGTATATCACAATAGAGTCTCCTACTATATGGTGGTGTTGGTTAATGGGGTGATTATCTGAGGCGGTGTTTCTAAAACTTTGAAACGCGTTAATCGCTTCGTCATACGTTCCGAACGAGTAATGATAGGCCCTCGAGAATGCGATTACTCATCGCAAGCAATCCTCTCATGTTCGATAAGCTCCCGGTCTCCTACCAATAAAAGCAACGTAGTATTTACCCATTACATCTGAGAACATATATTAAAAGCTCAGCGTCAGCATGAAAGAGTAAGCAGATATTATGCATTGAAGAACAATTGGTCAATAAAAGAGATCAGTGAAATGATACTATTGAACATTATTTTATGATATGAAATCAATGAGATTGTGCGTCTCACATTCTATTTCCTATATCATCGCAAAAAGCGTTTATCCACTCACAATTCGCAAGAGTTTGAGTGCTATGAACGTCCAGGTCTTCTACTTTCACCGACCTATCACTAGGTGGCACTATTCAATCCTCTGGCCATTCGTAAAAAGAAAGGATCTTCGCGATCGTAAGTCCTTGCGTAATTGTGTAGGAGACAACATGCAACAACTATCTTACTTTGCATTTGTATAGGAAATCTCATTTGGACTTGGAGAATTGGGAAGCGTTGTTTAAGTACCCCAAATGTTCGTTCTACGACACTTCGTAGTGGCGCGTGTCGCTTATTAAATAGTTCTCGGGGAGTCGTTGGAGGGTTTGATGTGTTAACTTCTTTAAGATGGTATCACATGCCACGATAAGGATTGAGAAACCCGCGCATATTCGAATATCCCCTATCGATAAGATAGTACTTTCCCATCGGCACATGCAGCCTGTTTTGTCTTATTGATAACACACTTCCGAGGACTTTCAAGTCCGATGAGGACCCCTCCTAACCTGACAGCACATACTGAAATAGCATGTCAAAGCTCACTACACACAACACATTTTGTGATGTATATTGGTGGCGATTGTGATATCTCTGTGAGTCTATCCTCGAAACAGTTACATCTACATGTGTACCATCAAGAGAACCTACCGCGTCCTTAAACCACGCATACACCCATGGCTTGTTCAATATCTCAAGAGCGTCGTACTTATTACTTGCTTAACCAACTCAGGATATAACTTCAAAATTACATCAAGCACAACATTGAAGTAGAGACTTATGGTTGATCCTGAACGTTGGAATTTATCTTGTACCACACGATTTTTTTGATTTTAGGCGACCGTATACAAATATATTGCAGCATGTTCCTCGATCTTCATTCTTCGTAAATCATGTAACAATCTTCTAACGCTGAGTGCATTGCAAAAGCTTAGGAATGCGACCTTGCACATGCAGAATAGCTCATAGGCAATATGTGGATGCCCGTTGAGGGTTTCTTCGACATACAAGAGACCAGTGAGGATAGAGGTATGACGCCTCTGCCTCTCGGATTTACTTACCCTCTGGTAATAAACTGTCATTGCCAGAAGCGCATTGATTGTAAGCATTCCTATGATTGCATCATAGGACGGGGGGGAGCCATTCCTACATACAATGATTGAGTACTATTAATATATTGAGTAACTCGCACGCAAGTAGTAAGAAATGAATACTATTAATATCCGTATGCATTTATGATTACGTAACTATTGCACGGAGGTCATCGCTTCCTAACTCCTCGAACAGATACTTGGCGTGTTCGAGCAAGATCGCTAATAATGTGTCAACGACGAGACGAATCGTCAAGAAGAACTCTAACGATAACATCATAAACGATATTATCATCTATTAAGTTCATTACCTTCATCTCTTCCAAGATCTTCATGAATGAGTCGATTGGGTTTGTTGTGATTGCTCGTTGACTTATAAGACAGGCAATCGAAGAACGAAACCCTCTTAGCTCATCCAAAATCTCATCTTTACTTTCGTGTGCCTTTCATTTTGTGCCCGATCCAGTAGAACCTTCTCAACTTGACCGCGGGCGTACGGTCAGGCTCGAACCACTTTCAGCAATGAAGGGAGAATTAACATTGTGGGGTATCTCTCCCATAGATTAAAATTTCATCTGATACGTATCGAACGATACGTATCGGTATCGAACCTCACCGATATGGTACATTGAATGTACCGTATCGGTGTTTCCCATTCAAATACCGGATGATACATTCAATGTATCGTCCGATACAGTCCGATACCGATACGTATCGTCCGATACGTATCGATTTTGGGCTCGGACGATACGTATCGGTTTTCCAGCATTTTAATCCTTGATCTCTCCTTGGGGGCCCGACTCATCCTCGAATTGGGGATGGTACGAGCCATCATCATTAGAGTCTCCCAATTCAACAACGGGCTCTTCATAATGGGGGCCTTGCGGGTGGAATTCTCGTGCCCCAGTGTAGATCGTAGTGTCATGACAGAAGCGCAAGAGTTCATAGTCTTACACCTTCCTATTTTTGTAATTACTAGCCCAGTTGAACCCTGGGAATATACAATTAGTCAAATAATTAGGTATGTTAAATTTTCCTCATTTGAAAAGTTCAAAAGTACGTAAAAATTGTGACTTTTACGCATCTCACCGGTCGATTGCTAAAATTGCTCCATATATCATCATTGACGATGACCATCTTATCACCTTGGTCCCACCCAAAGCCACTAGTGCTAAGAGCGTGTTCATTTGTGCATATCGGTTCCTCACAGTCCTTTGGTGGTTGTAACACTTATCGTTCATTAGTTCATCAAGTTTATCCTCAAAACATTTTTGTAGTTACTAGCCCAGTTGAACCCCTGGGAATATACAATTAGTCAAATAATTAGGTATGTTAAATTTCCCTCATTTGAGAAGTTCAGAAGTACGTAAAAACTGTAACTTTTACGCATCTCACCGGTCGATTGCTAAAATTGCTCCATATATCATCATTGACGATGACCATCTTATCACCTTGGTCCCACCCAAAGCCACTAGTGTTTAAGAGTGTGTTCATTTGTGCGTATTGGTTCCTCACGGTCCTTTGGTGGTTGTAACACTTATCGTTCGTTAGTTCATCAAGTTTATCCTCAAAACATTTATGACCCCTCAACTTCAAGGCTATTTCCGGCCACAGATTTTTACATCAAGTACCATTTGCCATTTTGCGGCCCACATGGAATTGGTCCACAAGCTCGTTTATATATGCAGCATCCATTTTATCATCCCATATAAAAATTTTCCTTCTTGGGAAGCAGCTACACCTTTGCCCTTAGCCTTGCGACTAGTCACTACTGTTAGAAAACATGTAGGACATGCCAATAGTGATCCTATCGGGTTGTTCCTTGGCAGTAGGAATGATCATGCTCCCGAGTAATAGTAGGTGGAAATTGAGGTACCCAAAAACCGTTGGGGTCTTTGTTAATTTATCCAATTTCAGTGCTTACTAGAAGGCCGTTTATATTTAATGTTAGTCATGTGGGTGTTCCCATTCTCCCATGTTCAATTCGGACTTAAAGCATCAACCATTTTCTTTCACTGACAAAATAGCTCAGCCTAATGAGATGTCCTACATACAACTGAAATACACACAGCCCAGTTTCTCTTCTTACAGTGCATATTATAGAATATTACATAGTGCATAAAGGTAGCCCAAATTTGCCTCTTCTAACCCACCTTCTAAAATGAAGGGAAGTGAGCTTCGTTTTGGCAAAATCGCTTCGTAACCTGCACTAGAGATTAACTAAATCAAATTACAGATAGTATATACACAATAATGAGGTAATACAATACATAAAGAGAACACTTTTTGACAACATTGCTCAGAACTGTTCAATTATAGAAGTAGATTGCCTAGACTTTTACAAGGATGAACAATTAGGTTTATTCTCATGATGTAGGTATTCATGTGCGGACACACACAAAAAAACACTATCTCCTTAGACTATTCCAATTGAGTCGGTTCTCAAATTGCATTTTGGCTTTGAAATAAAGACCTGAGCCCTATGAGAAAAAGTCGGGGTCCAGATAACAAAGGGTTCAACAGAACTAAAAGGGTAAAGAGTGTGAAAAACCATATGACCAAAAAGATTTCAAAGTTTTCAATGGACCATACCACACAGCACATGTCGTAAGAATGAGGCACAAGAAAATTTTTTGGGAGAGGTATTAATATAGAGGATTTCATTCAACACCCTGCTCAAATATCCTCCTCTACATATTGGCGTCCATGCGAAAATGATCCTGTTGAAGGACAAAATATTATAGCTATTGGGTTAACCACACACTTAAATCAACTAGGAAATCTGGAGGGAAAGTTCTTGCCATGATAAAGATCTCAAAAAAAGAAACTTTATTCTTGTCACCTAAGTCATATTATCCCCTTTATGCTGTGCTTCTTACTACTTTTGCTCTATCTAAATATTTTTGGGCCACTTGCAAGTTCCATCAATTGATTTTCTCTCCTCTGTCCAACTCGTTCCATAAAAAATTTACTTTCGATCTTTTCCAACATCTCAACCACCCTTGTTGGAATATTTAAGAAGTATAAAATAGATAGAAAATTTTGTATAGATTTATATGTAACCACCCCTATGATCTTGATAAAACTGAAAATTTCCTAAGAACCAAAATCTAATCAAATTTCAAAATGCAATATATCAGGATAATGATTGGCAATATAAAAGGAATATTAAAAATAACATTCATAAGTCGAAAATAATGAGAGAGAGAGAGAGAGACAGAGACAGAGCAGGTACTTTTGTAAGAAATACCTGAAATTTTATGCATTCTCCCTTGCATGAGAATTTATGAGGTGCTTATTGCCAGCTAAACTCTATTTTAAGTTGAAGTCTTGTGGGAGCCAGATTCAATTGGATTAACCATACGTCAGGTTCACCTGGTTTTATAAACCCTTGGATAAAAAGGATGGGAACCAGGTATCAGACAATTAACCATATCATATAATCTGAATATGGTTAATCACCAACAACAATTTCAAGTGAAAAACCCAAGAGCATCACCAACAACAATTTCTTATTTTTACTAATTTCTGAGAAGACAGGACTCAAAATTACAACCATAGAAATGAAGTAACAGAAACAGCACAGATCTATTTAAAGGGAATTATGAAGCTTAAATTTTGCTAAGGCATGATAGTGGCCATATATATTTTTAATTTTTTTTGAAAAAATCATTTCCTATAGATGCTATGGTTGAGAAACTATGGTTGAGAGTAGTTGATCACATAGATTAGATGACCATAAACCTCTCATCTTCTTCTCCCTCTCCTTCATGTGAGCATCAAACACATGAAGACTACATAGAAATGGACATCACATCTACCACCTTGTTCTGCTACACCATAAACTCACCTCCACATTCAACATAATCATACAAAAAAAATTATGCTCCAATCAGAGGGGATCAATGACATCCCTGTTGTGCAAACAAAATATCCTCTAAACTTCTCTAGTATATGCTACTTATGCAAACAAAAACCTTGCAAAACTATTCCAATAAAAGACTTGTGAAAAATAAAATAATAGTGGGCATAAATAGGGAATCAAAAAGGAAGCTCCATATGTGGGAGCTCCGGTTACTACTATGGTGAAATCTCAGTTGGAAGGCTCTTTTTACATAACTTAGTACTTACAAACAAACGATAAGAGAGGATAATGACATCCCTGTTGTGCAAACATAAAATCCTGCTAACTTCTCAGGTACATGCTAGTTATGGAAAAAAAAAACTAGCAAAACAATTACAATAAAAGACTTGTGGAAAAAAAATTATTAGTGGACATAAATAGGAATTCTAAAAGGAAGTCCAAACCCGGATGCTTCCGTTGCTGGTATGGTGAACTGTCATGCTGCATAGAAGGCCCTTTAAATAGGAATTGCTACCCACAATCCTGTCAGAGGGAATCAATGGGATCCCTGTTGTGATCAAGGCAGTCCTATCTCTGTCTTGGACTAGTATAGACACCAAATTACCAATGGATTCAAGAGTGTGGTTCCATCCACTATTTGACATGTGAGGAGTAAAGTAGTCCATGGTGTCTGTGTTGTCTCTCCAACTATTGTGGTGACATGAGATGAGGCACAGATGTACTCCTTCTTGCAGTAGCTTTAACTGGAGTTTTTAATGTACACCAACTATGCTTTTTATTACAGGACATCCATAGTCGCTGGATAGAAGGCAAGAAGGAAATGGATAGACGCCAAGAAGCCAAGAAGAAAATGGAGTATCTTTGTGAGAACCCAACCCGTCCGACCGACCCATCCCCATGGCCCAACTTAGACCCAGACCAGACCCAACCTAAAACCCCCTTCTTTCTATTGTTGCTTAACACCCAAACCTTCTCCCACTTACCCCATCAGTCGACCCAGAAGTTGAGGCAAGAACTTCGCTGAATCGGCATGGCCTGTTGTCCGGCACCGTCCGACGAGAGGCCTTGTGCACGGCAGCACCATCCCCTTCACGTCACCTCCCTTCCCCTTCTGGCTATAAATAGGATCGACCCCCTCTTCTCCAACCCACCATTCGATTCCCTGGTAAGCCTCTTCTTCTTCTTCTTCTTCTTTTTCTTCTTCATCTCTCCCTCTGCTCTTCTCTATCCTCTATTTTTTTTTCTTTTATGGCCGGCTCAAGCTCTGGCAATGATTATCGGAACGATCCCGACCGTTCATTTCGACGCCCGCGTGATCGTCATTGCTGGGCACACTCTCGCGACTGTCGTTCGCCATTGTCGTCGCGATCGGCATTATTGTGAGAACCCAACCTGTCTGACCGACCCATCCCCATGGCCCAACTTAGACCCAGACCAGATCCAACCTAAAACCCCCTTCTTTCTATTGCTGCTTAACACCCAAACCTTCTCCCACCTACCCCATCAGTCGACCCAGAAGTTGAGGCAAGAACTTCGCTGAATCGGCATGGCCTGTTGTCCGGCACCGTCCGACGAGAGGCCCTGTGCACGGCAACACCATCCCCTTCACGTCACTCCCTTCCCCTTCTGGCTATAAGTAGGGTCGACCCCCCTCTTCTCCAACCCACCATTCGATTCCCTGGTAAGCTTCTTCTTCTTCTTCTTCTTCTTTTTCTTCTTCATCTCTCCCTCTGCTCTTCTCCATCCTCTGTTTTCCTTTTTCTTGTATGGCCGGCTACGATCCCGACCGTTCATTTCGACGCCTGCGTGATCATCATTACTGGGCACGCTCTCGCGACCATTGTTCGCCATCGCAGTTGCGATTGGCGTTACTCCTACCAGCGGCGGTGCCGAACCGTCGACGAAACCCACCTTCTCCACCTGTTTACTTTAGCTTTCACCACCACCAACCTTCTTTCCCTGCCAAACTTCTCCTTCCTCCCATTTTACCATCAGCCAACAACCACCCCCATTTCGATCCTTGTCACAGATCGGTGACATGAAAATGTCCTTTATTTTTCAGTAAATAATATATAAATTATTAAAATCACGCCTCATTTTTTTTATTCAGAACAGTGATCTTGAAAACCCTCTTATTTCATTATATTTTCTGTTTTATATACGCTTATATAAATATGAATCTGTATATATTTATTTATATATATATTACATCCTCTATATTTTTAAAGACCTACCATTTTATTTATTTATTTATTTTTCTATAAACGATATAGGGGTGTATAGCCACATACCATTAAGAACTTTTGGGGCCTTAACCGATTATAAAATAGGTTAGGAAAATATGTATACGTTAGGTTTCGTATCAGCCATGGTATTATAAAATGCATTTTATTTATTACGAGACTCGACCCATCCCGATCGATACCCTATCGGCTAACCCTTCCGTGAACCGACTCAACCCCTAACTCATAATCCCCATGTAGTAATCCAACGTTTTCATCTAGTCATCGCGTAGTGCTAACACACCATCGTTCTCATGCAGGCAACACGTCGAACGACACGAACTTCAACCACCCCCACCGTAATCACCAAGGAGGCGCGCATCAAGGCAAGTGACCTACCCTTATCACCCAATTTTGATTAAGTAAATTAGTACTACGTGAATAGTATATATATATATACGCGATTACGCGCAACCCTATAATTATGAACTGAAACCCTTAGGTAGTGTGATGCATCTGTGAAACATTTTTTTTGGTGATGATATTATATGTATGTTAGAATGACCATGAAGGGACTGGTTCATTTATCTCTACATGATTGTGATTGTTAATTCAAATTTCGACATGGAGTAAATCGTAGTAAATTTTTGATAGCATGTCTTCTAATTGAGCACATGAGTAAGCATAGATATCGCATGAATCATCATAAACTGGTCGAAAGAGAAAATGATTGTGAAAACAGACTGATCATAGCTTATACTACATTTCGAAAAACATTCTGAAATACCATCTTGATTATGGAAAGCATCAATCATTGAACGCATGATTTCCCATTGCATACGTTGTGTATTGATATAAATATATGATATTTCTTGTGTGGATCCTCCCATCGGGCAGGCATGGGTTTAGGACGAATGTTCGTGTTATTGCTTAGATTAAGCACGTATTGCCTACCTACCTGTCATGGTAAGGCGTGAAAGTTAGACATGTAATGTGAGGTGGTAAGGACCACCTGGACGGAGGTGAAGTCCAAAGGGGTCACATGTGGCTGTACCATGGATCCGGTACTATAGTAGTAGAACCTACACCTATAAACGTGTAGCCGCTAATGTTAAGTTATTTCTTTTGTTTTCAAAGAAAAACGTCATGTTTTGACACATACACCTCACTCATACTTGATGATGGTGCACATGTGATGTATTGGGAACGATTGGCGAAACTGTTTATATATATATATATATATACAACTCCTGCTGAAATCGATAGAATGTTCATTTATGAATCGTCTTTCATCTTGTTATTAAGACGTAGTTTACTAGATATTATTAGGGGGCCACTTGTTGAGTTTATCTCACTCCCGTTGTTAACATTGCAGCGGCGGATCAAGTTAATAACCAGACTTCCCGAGAGGAGACGTTAGAGGATCTCCTGATTTGAGCCAAGGAGTTAGCCAAGTCTTACGTTGGTTGTAAGGGTTTTTGGAATTGTAATTGTATTCACGATAAACAATGAATTGTAACAATGATGTACCCTTATATTTTTTGTGATCATGAATGGAATCTTGGATGATGTGTTTTGGTTAACCTTTAGTTCTGTTTTGATTATTGAAATTGCTCACGCTCCGAAGTTCGCGGTGTATAGAATTTTGGGGCGTGACAGTTTGGTATCAAAGCGTAGGTTTAGTGAAACCTCAGGAGGCCTTAGGGAGTGGACCCATAGGCTAGGATTAGAACGAGTAACCACTATCCGATGATGACACTGTGTCCCTTGGTATTCAGGAAATGACGATGAGAAGGACAGCGAGAAAAACGACTGGACTGCCCCAATCCTACCATTATAGGATGGCCAGCCACCATGTACCTCAGGGGGCGTCCGAAATTATCTATGACAACGTATATCATGGACGTCACGTAGAACGCGTTCTTCCTCCACCTATCTTAACCGAACATCAACCCTCCAGGGAAGAGGTGGCAGACAACTTTGAAGACCCTGAAGAGGAAGCATGCCATCTCAGCGAAGGGGAGATGAGCGACCCAAGTGAGGACGAACGAGATACAGAAGAACAGGACGACGCGGAAGAATTGGACGATGCGGAAGAACTGGGCGATGCAGAAGAACTGGACGATGCAGAAGACGTGGACTATGACGAAGAAAACGCCGCTGAACACGACGTCATCCAAATCTCTAACTACATTGGATCAGAGACGACTGAGGAAGAACACTCTAAGGATAACGATACCCGTTTGGCCAAAATTAAACAGGGATAGATAGGAAATTTGTAAGGAACTATAACGATCTAAAGAAGGAAAACCACAAGGTCTTTAGGTTAGGAACTAGACTTGTAGCGTAGGGTCCCTTTTTGTTAAGGTTTAGGATAGATGTGAACCCTTACGTAGCGACTACTCAGATGAAGCCTTAAACTATGAAAGTTCTTTTGTAGCAATCATGCTTGTGTAATTGTCAATCTATGAATTAAATTAACTATTTTTCTTTTGTTTTATTTGATTGAGTTGTGGACACCGCATAGTAATAATGATGTTCTGGTAAATAAGGGAAAGTGACTAGACTATATTTTATTCTATATATAGATGTTACGAGGACGAGGCATCAGGACGCCACGCACTAGGAGACCCGTAACACCGGCAAACAACCCACCTGTTCAACCTACATCTGATACTACCGCTCGAGCCCTGGAAGCCATTGTTGTTGCCCTAACCCACCTGGTCCCTAACGGGAATGGTTCGACGTCAACTAACACGAATCACACTGACTGTGGAGGCGATTTGGAAAGATTCAAGAAATTGAACCCCCAACCTTTAGAGGCACCACCGATCCTTTGGTAGCCGAGCGATGGATTGAGGATGTTGAAAAGATACTCGAAGCAATGAGATGCACAGAAGAGCAAAAGGCTAGACTCGCCATCTTCCTGTTGGCTGGAGAGGCACACCGTTGGTGGCAATTGGTGGAGAGATCAGAGTTAGCAGCAGGAGAAGTCATTGTTTGGGATAGATTCGTAGGGATATTTTTCGAAAAGTATTTTCCCCGACATGTCCGAGAGCATAAAGGAGCTGAATTTGCTAAACTTGAGCAAGGTAACATGACTGTGGCCGAGTATGAGGCCAAGTTCGTCGACCTAGAACGATTCCACAGACACCAACTCACAGATGGAGAAAGGGCGCAGAAATTCGAATATGGCCTTAAACCTGATATCCGAGAACGCCTCTCCGTGTTATTCTCCGAAGACTACAAGCTATCAGTTAGAAGAGCCTTGAAGGCGGAAGAAGATATCAAACGAAACCGCCCAACTCGCGAGAAGCGTAAGGACCTGGTAGGCGGAGACTGGCGAGCACCTTCCTTCCAACACGCAGCACCTAAACGGACCCGATTTGAAGACACACGAGTTGGATTTACGAGGCCGTCATGCACGGTATGTGGGAAGAACCATGGCAATGCACCATGTCGTTATGCGCAGGCTACCTGTTATAACTGTGGAGAATCAGGACATGTATCACGAGCTTGTTCCAAGCCGCCGAGACACTACTTTGGGTGCGGAAGGACAGGACACGTGGTAAAGGACTGCCAAGCATCGAGAAATCCCCAACAGTTTAGACAACGACTTTCATCTCATCAGCAACAACAACGTGCACAACCTGCCTTGATTCTTTCATGCATACCAACAATGTGACCCAAAGAAGGACAAGAACACGTCGTAATGCACAAGGGCGAGTGTTCGCCATGACTCAGCGAGATGCCGAAACCTCAGATACGGTAATCCAAGGTAATGTTCCAATCTTCGAAACCGCAGCGAAAATATTATTTGACTCCGGAGCCACACATTCCTTTGCATCACCATCCTTTGCACAATCCTTGAAATCCAAACCTCAACCTTTAGACTTTGCACTCACCTTCTCTAACCCGATTGGAAATTCCCTAATTACCAATACTGTGTACAAAGATTGCATCGTAGAAATAGATGGTCGGCAATTGGCCGCCAACTTGATTCTGCTCGATATAGTAGACTTCGATGTTATTTTAGGCATGGATTGGCTTACCTCTCACCATGCAAGTATTGATTGCCTTCGAAAGCGAGTTAGTTTTCGTATCCCGGGTCAACCAAGGTTTTCATTTCAGGGTATTGTTAGGACTCCTAATTCACCCATCATTTCAGCCATTAAGGCTAGACGATTTCTTTCAAAAGGTTGTCAGGGTTACCTAGCGTATGTCATTAGCAAGGATAAGAGTGAGCCCAAAATAGAATCAATCCCCATTGTCAATGAATTTGCCGATGTTTTTCCGGATGACTTACCTGGACTACCTCCCATTCGAGAGATTGAGTTTGCGATAGACCTACTCCCAGAGACACATCCCATTTCGAAGGCTCCTTATCGCATGGCACCAACGGAACTCCAAGAGCTCAAGAAGTAGTTGGAAGAACTACTAGAGAAAGGACTCATCCGCCCAAGTGTCTCACCTTGGGGCTCACCGGTCTTGTTTGTAAAGAAGAAGGACGGATCCATGAGGCTATGCATTGACTACCGGCAGCTGAACCAAGCCACCATCAAGAACAAGTATCCATTACCTAGAGTCGACGATCTCTTCGATCAACTTCAAGGCGCAACGGTTTTCTCAAAGATTGACTTGAGGACGGGCTACCACCAACTAAGGATCAAGGAAGGCGACGTGGCGAAGACGGCATTTCGAACTGCTATGGACACTACGAGTTTCTAGTGATGCCCTTTGGCTTGACAAACGCACCAGCGTTCTTGGACATGATGAATAGAGTCTTCAAACCCTTCTTAGATAAGTTTGTAGTGGTGTTCGTTGATGATATTTTAATCTACTCCAGGAACCAAACCGAACACGAGGACCACCTAAGGATAGTTCTGCAAATCTTAAGGGAGCACCAACTGTATGGGAAGCTGCAAAAGTGTGAGTTTTGGCTAGACGAAGTATCTTTCCTAGGACATATTATCTCGTGAAAAGGAGTATCCGTTGATCCAACCAAGATTGAAGCCGAGTAAATCGAGAGACCAAAGAACACAACGAGGTTAGAAGCTTCAGACTATGGATATTACCGACGGCCGTGAAGGATTTTCTAGATAGCAACTCCAATGACAAAGCTCACGGGGAAAGGCGCTAAGTTTGAATGGGGTGACGACTGCGAGAAAAGCTTCCAAGAGTTGAAGGAAAAGTTGACAACAACACCAGTACTGACGATTCCATCTGGAAGTGGAGGATTCGAAGTCTATAGCGATGCTTCGGGAAGAGGATTAGGCTGTGTACTCATGCAGCATAAGAAAGTCGTCGCCTATGCGTCCAGACAACTAAAGCCTCACGAGGAGAACTACCCAACTCACGATTTGGAACTAGCAGCGGTCATCTTCGCATTAAAGATTTGGAGACACCACCTATACGGGGAAAAGTTCGACATCTTCACCGATCACAAAAGCCTGAAGTATATTTTCACGTATGAGGAACATGCGACAAAGGCGTTGGATAGAGTGTCTCCGAAGGACTACGATTGCACCATTCAATATCATCCCGTAAAGCAAATACGGGTAGCAGCGTTGAGTCGAATCTGCAAGAACCTCGCCACCGATGATGAAGTGGAAGTTACATGAAGATTTTGGAAATTTGAGCACGTCTATTCAAGAAGTAGAACCCAAATTTGTGTGTGCAAATTTGAGCATGCAATCCACGATAGTCGAAAAGATAAAGGAGGGACAACGCAAAGACCCAGAAATCTTAAAGATGCTAGAGGAAGTCAAGAAAGGAGAAAGACTAGAGTTCACGGTGACCTCAGATGGCTTGCTGAGGTATCGAGATCGATTGTGCGTACCAACCATTGCGGAAGTGAAGAAACAGCTGCTAGACGAGGCGCACAAGTCCAGATACGTAGTGCATCCCGGCAGCACAAAGATGTACCATGACCTAAAGCGTCACTTCTGGTGGAATAACATGAAAAGGGAAATCGCCGAGTATGTCTCGAGATGCCTCACATGTCAACAGGTTAAAGCCGAGCATATGAAACCTTCAGGACTGTTACAGCCATTACCGATACCAGAGTGGAAGTGGGAACGCATCAACATGGACTTCATCACCGGACTACCAAAGACGAGGAATGGCTACGATTCAATATGGGTGATAATAGACGGACTCACCAAGCACGCGCACTTTCTACCCGTCAAGATTACTCAGACGACGGAGAGTCTTGCGAAAATATACATCAAAGAGATTGTTCGACTACATGGTGTACCTGTGATAACCGTATCGGATCGAGACTCAAAGTTCACCTCGGGAATTTGGAAGAAAGTTCAAGATAAATTAGGCAGGTTACGTTTTGCGACTTCCACCCTCGACCTCGATGGCAAGCGCGAAAGGACGATTCAGACTACGAGCATGTGTATTGGACTTCAAAGGAAGTTGGGAGGACCACTTACCCTTAATCGAGTTCGCTACAACAATAGCTACCAAGCAAGTATACGATGGCACCTTCAAGCTCTCACGGAGGCCCGATCACCAATATGTTGGAGCGCAGTCGGAGAACGAAGTCTACTCGGACCAGAGCTAGTGCAACAAACCACGGAGAATATCAAGCTCATTCGCGAACGTCTACTCACCGCCCAGAGTCGACAGAAAAGCTTTGCTGATCATAAACGAAAGGAACGCGAGTTCGATATTGGAGATCGTGTACTTCTCAAGGTCTCACCAACCAAGGGAGTGTTTAGATTTGGGAAGAAAGGAAAGCTTAGTCCTAGATTCATCGGACCATTCGAAATCCTACGGAAAGTCAGAAAGGTTGCATATCAATTAGCCCTACCCCCAGCCCTCTCCAATGTACACGACGTATTCCACGTATCCATGTTGCGACAATATAAGTTCGATCCCTCACATGTTCTAGACCCTACTCGCGTGTTAAACTTCCAACAGCTCAATATCCAATCAGACCTATCGTACGAATCACCGTGCAAATCCTCGATTGGCGAGTCATCGTAAGATCAAAGAATCATGTGGTAAAAGTCCTTTGGAAGCATCACACCGAGACGCAAACGACATGGGAGGCGAGGATGAGATCACAGAGCACCCACACTTGTTTAACTACACTAGGTAAATTTCGAGGATGAAATTTTTCTGAGGGGAGAATGTGAGAACCCAACCTGTCTGACCGACCCATCCCCATGGCCCAACTTAGACCTGCACTGAGATCCAACCTAAAACCCCTTCTTTCTATCGCTTAACACCCAAACCTTCTCCCACCTACCCCATCAATCGACCCAAGTTGAGGAAGAACTTATAATCGCATGGCTCTGTTGTCCCAAGACCATCCATGAGAGGCCACACCTGCACCATCCCCTTCACGTCACTCCCTTCCCCTTCTGGCTATAAGTAGGGTCGACCCCCCTCTTCTCCAACCCACCATTCGATTCCCTGGTAAGCTTCTTCTTCTTCTTCTTCTTCTTCTTTTTCTTCTTCATCTCTCCCTCTGCTGTTCTCCATCCTCTGTTTTTCTTTTTCTTGTATGGCCGGCTACGATCCCGACTGCTCATTTCAACGCCTGATCATCATTCTGGCACGCTCGCGACCATTGTTCGCCATCGCAGCTTACGATTAGGCGTTATTTCCTACCATGCAAGTGTCTTAACTCGAAACCCACCTTCTCCAATTGCTTACTTTTCCTTTCACCACCACCAACCTTCTTTCCCCAAACTTCTTCTCCTTCCTCCCATTTTACCATCACCAACAACCACCCCATTTCGATCCTTGTCACAAGATCGGTGACATGAAAATGTCCTTTATTTTTCAAGAATAATATATAAATTATAAAATCACGCCTCATTTTTTTATTCGTAATGATCTTGAAAACCCTCTTATTTCATTATATTTTCTGTTTTATATACGCTTATATAAATATGAATCAGATATATTTATTTATATATATTACATCCTCTATATTTTTAAATACCTACCATTTTATTTATTTATTTATTTTTCTATAAACGATATAGGGGTGTATAGCCACATACCATTAAGAACTTTTGGGGCCTTAACCGATTATAAAATAGGTTAGGAAAATATGTATACGTTAGGTTTCGTATCAGCCATGGTATTATAAAATGCATTTTATTTATTACGAGACTCGACCCATCCCGATCGATACCCTATCGGCTAACCCTTCCGTGAACCGACTCAACCCCTAACTCATAATCCCCATGTAGTAATCCAACGTTTTCATCTAGTCATCGCGTAGTGCTAACACACCATCGTTCTCATGCAGGCAACACGTCGAACGACACGAACTTCAACCACCCCCACCGTAATCACCAAGGAGGCGCGCATCAAGGCAAGTGACCTACCCTTATCACCCAATTTTGATTAAGTAAATTAGTACTACGTGAATAGTATATATATACGCGATTACGCGCAACCCCATAATTATGAACTGAAACCCTTAGGTAGTGTGATGCATCTGTGAAACATTTTTTTTGATAATGATATTATATGTATGTTAGAATGACCATGTAAGGACTGGTTCATTTATCTCTACATGATTGTGATTGTTAATTCAAATTTCGACATGGAGTAAATCGTAGTAAATTCTTGATAGCATGTCTTCTAATTGAGCCCATGAGTAAGCATAGATATCGCATGAATCATCATAAACTGGTCGAAAGAGAAAATGATTGTGAAAACAGACTGATCATAGCTTATACTACATTTCGAAAAACATTCTGAAATACCATCTTGATTATGGAAAGCATCAATCATTGAACGCATGATTTCCCATTGCATACGTTGTGTATTGATATAAATATATGATATTTCTTGTGTGGATCCTCCCATCGGGCAGGCATGGGTTTAGGGCAGATAATGTCCGTGTTATTGCTTCCGATTCTGAAGCACGTATTGCCTACCTACCTACTGTCATGGTGCGTGAAAGTTAGACATGTAATGTGAGGTGGTAAGGACCACACGGACGGAGGTGAAGTCCAAAGGGGTCACATGTGGGTATAGTACCATGGATGAACCTACACCTATAAAGCGTGTAGCCGCTAATGTTAAGTTATTTCTTTTGTTTTCAAAGAAAACGTCATGTTTTGATACACCTCACTCATACTTGATGATGGTGCACATGTGATGTATTAGGGAACGATTAGAAACTGTTTATATATATATATATACAACTCCTGCTGAAATCGATAGAATGTTCATTTATGAATCGTCTTTCATCTTGTTATTAAGACGTAGTTTACTAGATATTATTAGGGGGCCACTTGTTGAGTTTATCTCACTCCCGTTGTTAACATTGCAGCGGCGGATCAAGTTAATAACCAGACTTCCCGAGAGGAGACGTTAGAGGATCTCCTGATTTGAGCCAAGGAGTTAGCCAAGTCTTACGTTGGTTGTAAGGGTTTTTGGAATTGTAATTGTATTCACGATAAACAATGAATTGTAACAATGATGTACCCTTATATTTTTGTGATCATGAATGGAATCTTGGATGATGTGTTTTGGTTAACAATTAGTTCTGTTTTGATTATTCAAATTGCTCACGCTCCGAAGTTCGCGGTGTATAGAATTTTGGGCGTGACAATTATTCCAGTCGGCGACAATGCCGAACCTGTCAACAGAACCATCTTCCTCACTACCAATACCCTTTTCGTTCCCCCCGTGCCATACTCAACCCTCAGCCGTTTTTCTTCTCTGTGCTAACCCAGCCAGTAGCCTTAAGCCTCCCATTTTATTTCTTCATTTCTGTTTATATATATATATATATGGTATGAGGTATAGAAATATATTTTAATTATATATATAATTATACATAGCCATTTATTCATTATATTAATTTTGCCATAAGCAGGTCAAGGATAATCGCAGATTTCTAATCCATTTTATAAAATATTTTTATGCTTATTTATCAGGTTTAAAATCAGTCAATTATTATAAAATATATCCTTAAGTATTCACGAAAATATGTCCCTAGCATGGATTGTCGAAAGGGATTTAATGTGTTTACCCTTCGTAATATCCCCGGTATTATGACCGACCCGATCGACATACCCTATCGGCCTATCATGATCTCATTCAATCTCGAAACTCGACTCATCCCCAATCGATACCCTATCAGCTAACCCTTCCGTGAACCAACTTAACTCATAACTCATATTTCCCCACGTAGTTATTCAATTCATTGGTCAAGACATCGCTTAGCGCTAACACACTATCGTTCTCATGCAGGCAACACGTCGAGCGACCCGAACTCCAACCACTCCCACCGCAATCACCAAGGAGGCGCGCATCAAGGCAAGTGACCTACCCTTATCACCCAATTTTGATTAAGTAAATTAATACTACGTGAATAATATATATATATACGCGATTACGCGCGACCCTATAATTATGAACTGAAACCCTTAGGTAGTGTGATACATCTGTGAAATATTGTTTGGTGATAATATTATAAGTATGTTAGAATAACCATGTAAGGACTGGTTCATTTATCTCTACATGATTGTGATGGTCAATTCAAATTCTGACATAGAGTAAATCATAGTAAATTCTTAATAACATGTCTTCAAATTGAGCCCATGAGTAAGCATAGATATCGCATGAATTATCATAAACCGGTCGAAAGAGAAAATGATTGTGAAAACAGACTGATCATAGCTTATACGACATTTCGAAAAACATTCTGAAATACCATCTTGATTATGGAAAGCATCAATCATTGAACGCATGATTTTCCATTGCATACGTTGTGTATTGATATAAATATATGATATTTCTTGTGTGGATCCTCCCATCGGGCAGGCATGGGTTTGGGACGAACGTCCGTGTTATTGCTTCCGTTTGCGAAGTATATATTGCCTACCTACCTGCCATGGTAAGGCGTGAAAGTTAGACATGTAATGAGATGTGGTAAGGATCACCTGGACGGAGGTGAAGTCCAAAGGGGTCACATGTGGCTGTACCATGGATCCGGTATTATAGCAGTAGAACCTACACCTATAAACGTGTAGCCGTTGATGTTAAGTTATTTTCTTTTGTTTTCCTTCAAAGAAAAACGTCATGTTTTTGACACATACACCCCATTCATACTTAATGATAGTGCACATGCAATGTATTGAGAACGATTGGTGAAACTGTTTATATATATATATATATATAACTCCTGCTGAAATCGATAGAATGTTCATCTATGAATTGTCTTTCATCATGTTATTAAGACGTAGTTTACTAGATATTATTAGGGGGCCACTTGTTGAGTTTATCTCACTCCCGTTGTTAACATTGCAGCGGCAGATCAAGTTAATAACCAGACCTCTCGAGAGGAGACGTTAGAGGATCTCCTGATTTGAGCCAAGGAGTTAGCCAAGTCTTACGTTGGTTGTAAGGGTTTTTGGAATTGTAATTGTATTCACGATAAACAATGAATTGTAACAATGATGTACCCTTATATTTTTGTGATCATGAATGGAATCTTGGATGATCTGTTTTGGTTAACCTTTAGTTCTGTTTTGATTATTGAATTTGCTCACGCTCCGAAGTTCGCGGTGTATAGAATTTTGGGGCGTGACAATCTTACCCACAGATGCAATTTCCAAGCAGAAATTGCATCTCTGCTTATCATTGGTGAATTTCCACAGTCGTTGGATATAAGGCAAGAAGACAGTGGATAGAAGCCAAGAAGGGAAGAAGACTGGTCAGAAAATGGAGTACACGTATCCACAGTCGCTGGATGGAAACAAAGAGGAAACTGCAACTCTGCTTTAAATAGCTTTTAAATGGCTTTGAATAATGACCTGTTGAAGCCAGCCGTTGCAGAGACTTCATCGGGTACCTATGTCAGAGGGGAGTATACTCCACTCTCCTCAGTTTCAAAACTACGGGAAACCCAGAATCCGACTAAAATTTCGTATTCGAGCATGGCCTAAGGTTTTTTTTCCTGTTTTCAGTGGAAATTGAGACACACACAGACTTTCAAGAGCATGGAAATCTGTGCACGTCTCATTGTCTAGGATGAGTCTGCAACGAGCCAACGGCTCATTGTAGACTTCTTCTTCCGCTCAATATTCCAATTCATTTTACATGAGGAAAGACGACTCCTTTTTCTAGTAGCCCAATTTTTTGACATGTGAACAGCACCTCACAGCACATTATGGAACTATTGAGAAAGAACGAAATAAAGAAAACCTGATAAAAGAGAACCGAATCCGCATATAGAAATATAGCCGTTTGGAGAGGCAAGCTTTTCGAAATCTGATTCGCTCTTCAGCTCTTCCGATTCCATTGTCTTTAACCATAAAACAGAGCACCAACCAAAGATAAAAAATACAAAATCCAACAAAAAGGGGTGGACCAAACGATTTTAAAGACCAATGGTAGGAATCAGTTGTGGGGCACGTATAGTTTTATAATCTATATGCATATCCTACGATGCCATATCAAGTTATCAACGCCAGGGTTTGAGTGCCATGTGGATGAGGACAAGTTGCATCTAGTATTGTCTATAAATAAAAAATAAAAACATATTGATCATGGTTTGTTTAACACCCTTGTCTTTACAAGGTGTGGGCTGGGCTTTGATTCTCGTACTCGCGGTTCATATAAAAAAATAATAATAATATAGGATAAAAATGAAGGTGTTTAAATGATCTAACACCATTAATGGTTTAAGAAGTTGGTGATTTGTACAATGATAGATCTTTAATTGATGTGTAACATGACCAAAAATAGTGTTTTAGGGAAATTTAAACCATCTAATTATGACTTTAATATCAATCATTCTTTGCAATATTGATGGCTGATATTAATGTTAATCAATTGGATGGTTCTTATCCACTTAATGGCATTTTTCTTTTGGGTTGAGACATGTTCCAATGATGGATTGTCACTTGCATAATTTAGATTGATCACAAATGTATATCACATGGCATTATGAAAATCATATTTTAATGGTGTGTGATTAAAACACTAACTTTAATGGTATATGATTATTTAGGCTGGGTATGACATGGCTCCCTGCAAATAAGGATTTACCTATTCTAGCAGCAACCTCCCTGCGCTCTATTAACTCTAACATAACAAATAAAATCTGCTCTGACAATGAATGAGTAAAGAGGATGGTAGAATTGTTGAACAAATAAATCATTAATAAAATCTTATTATACAAGGAGTTATCAAAGAGAATAAGTACCTGCTAAAGCAGGTCAACTCTCTATTATACACTCTATTAACTCCACTGACAATGAATGAGTAAAGTGGATGGTAAAATTATTGAACAAATAAATCATTAATAAAATTTTATTATGCAAAGAATTATCCAAGAGGAGTAACTGCTAAAGCAGGTCAACTCTCTCTTATAATAGGGGCTAGGAGAGCTCTGTGGCATACGCGGTTTAAACACCATCATTTGGGTGTTCAAAATGTGATAGGAGCTATTATCCCTTTTTTTATTAAATGTATTTTTTTTAATCTCTAGAGGGAGTATTGAAAATAGTGCTTAAAGACATCCAAAAGTTGTATCATATCCCAATTACTATTTATGTAGCACCATAAGAAAATATAATAAATAAAATAAAATTAAAAAATGATTTTTGTCCCATATAACATGAGATCATTGCTTAGATCACTTACAAAAATAAAAATTTCTATTTTATTATTAATTAAAATGGTGTGCGAGTACAATTTACTCATTGATTAGAAAGTCACAATTAAATCTCAGTTTTTAATTTGTACTTTCAGCTCTATAAGTTAGTGTATTTGTAAAAACGGTTCTATAGTTTCAAACTTTGCATAACAAGCCAGCTTCAAGTCAAATTGGTTTCACGTCAACACCGACTTTATTATTTTCAATAAAGATATTAATTTTTAAAATTCATTATTTAAATGCTAAGTTTAACTTTCACTTTATTTTTCATTTTTAAAGTTCACTTTTAACTTTAACTTCTCTAAAAATCGAGAGAGCAGCGGCATATCGGCGACAAAGCGAAAAAATAGACATAAAAAATTTTCAAGTAATTTTTTTGATATTTAAACACATATAGTCATCCGTTATCTTCCTCACCTAACCCGCTAACTTGTCTCTAACTTATCGACAATTTAAGTTATCGTCCGCTAACTTACATTATCATCCGATAACTTAAGTTGTCGTCCACTAACTTAAGTTATCGAACGATAACTTACATTATCGGTCACTATTTTAAGTTATCGGCCGATAATGTAAGATATTGTCCGCTAATTTAAGTTATTGACCTCTAACTTACGTTATCGGCCGATAATGTAAGTCAGCGGACGATAACTTAAGTTGTCGATGAGTTATCAGAATATTTTTATCTATACTTTTTTTTGTTAATTAATTATTGTTATATATTTTACAGTTTCCACTAAGTGTTTGTAAAATAACTATGTCTTTAAAGGCTTTCACTAAGTGTTCCGGAATTAGTGTTAGAAAATTTTACTTGCATTGCAACAAAGAGAGGAAGAAGATACTAGATAATTCAATTTTCAGTTATCTATTTAAAATTTCTAAGAAATTAGGATTCATTAGAGACTTGGTTGACACAATTTTAAACTTTTGGGTTAAAGATAATGTTTTCGAAGTAAGGAACACCAATGTACTGCTGCAAGAGTCGGATATATCATTAATTTTAGGCTTAAACATGTTGACAGAACCTGAGTCTGAGCATGTGGTCGTGCCAAAGAAAGATATCATTCGATATAAATTCTTTTTTGGGAAGTCGACTAAAAGATCTCGTATTGAAGAAATAGTTGATAGTATTCATCTATCCAACGATGAATTTTTGAAGCTATCGTTGTTGTTTCTCTTATACTCTTTCGTACTTTGGAGCACATACCAGGAAGTGGGCAATGAGTATTTGGAATTAGTAGATAACCTTGAAAAGTTCAACGAGTTTCCGTGGGGCCTGATAGTTTACAAAAATTTAGTAGAGTACATATTGAAAGTGATCGTCAGAAGGGAAGCAACCAAAAAGTCAGAAAATGGGTATTATTATATCTACAGATGCACTATCGCCCTATAGATTTGGGCGTTTGAGCACTTTCCAAGAGTCGCCACCACTCTTACTCAGCTGAAAGATCCATTTTTGAGGCTATTGAAATGAGAAGGCCCGAAATTCAACCATAAACTAAATTATTATCGAGAAAAATTTCTTAAGTCTAAAGTTATCGTAGAACTTGAAGCTGTAAAATATGAATTACAGTATCGTTCAGTTCGACTCTTTTTTATGCAAAGAGAGATGGAGAGGGAGCAGGAAAGAGTCGAAGAGCCTCACGATGAAGAAAAGATACATAAATACAATGATGTCTCAAGTTACGAGACACGTCTCCAAAAAAGAGCCGAAGAGCCTCACCTAGATGATGATGATGAGGAGGAGGATGACGATGATTACAGTGACAATAACAACGTGTACGAGGTCGTTATACGTCAACATTTGAAATCAAAGGTCAAACAAGCAGAGATTATGTCCCAGCCAACCAGGGAACAACCGACTAAGCAACCACATCTAATAAAAAAAGTAACCGAGCTTAGAAATGAATGCACATCTCTCCGTATGGCCGTTAAAGAGATGAAAAGTAAATTCAAACGTGCGTTTATAGTGCTTAAAGGGCAAGCAATAACCATTGAACAGTTAGGTAGAAACAAGAAGACCCAAGCAATAACCATTGAACAGTTAGGTAGAAACAAGAAGACCCTATAAGAACAAGTTGGGTCATTACAAGAACAAGTAGGGTCCATGGATTAAAATTTCGTCCGATACCGATACGTATCGGACGATATGTATCGGTATCGATGGTTTATATGGTATATATCGGACGATACATTCAATGTATTGTCCGATACGGTCCGATATCGATACGTATCGTCCGATACATATCGATTTTGGGCTCGGACGATACGTGTCGATTTTTCGGCATTTTGATCCATGGTAGGGTCACTACAAGATCAGGTTGGGTTATTAACATACGAAAATGACGCAATACGAAAGGATCTTGAAACCGTCAAATCTCATTGACAAAGGTACTAAACCAATTCTTTTTAAATTTAAGATAAATTATTTTTTAACAGATTAATGTTAACTTAAATTATCGGCCTACAACTTAAATTATGTCCGCTTCCGAAAGCTAGCCTTCCGCACGTATGTTCCAAGCGAAAAGTTTTCACGGTAAACGTGTCCACACCAACTAATTTCGATGCATGTATTCGCCAAACACATCCTACTTCAATACACCTCGTCGTAACTCGAAGAGAATTAATTTTTATTAGTTTAATTTAGAAATTATTTGCCATTACAAATTCTTTAAGAGCTTTCTGAAATAACTTCTTATTCTTAAACGTCTGATCAATAGTAATTGGCTATCCTTCGTATAGTTTCTCATAATCTGTATCTATATACTCTCCTTTCGAGTCATTAAGTTGATAATCTTCGTCCACCAGAGGTTGATCAATTCTCCTATTAGTATCAACACGCGAAGTGGGCGATGGCGATGCTTCATTATTTTCAGGATCACTATCATCGTCATCGACTGGATAATTATTATGTGATTGGGATTGAGTCCATCGATATACTTTGGTTGATGTGCAGTTGTTTGGGTTGAGGTTCGCCAAGGTGGGAATGTTGAGGTGCGAGAGCTTGTTCTGTTGAAGGCTCGATTATCGTTGGTTTTAAAGCTATTGGTTCGAAAGGCCATTGATATTGACTAATGCCTCCTAAACATGTTTCTCACTGATTAAAGTCAAATGTATTATTTATCGATTCGAAGTTTAGCTGAGATGTATCATACATCAGATTCATTTGAGGATAATATCCTTGATCTCCATCGCCTTCTCTCATTTGAATGTTTGAAGAGGGTTGCTCCAGAGGCCTACAATAGGGGTGAAATCCTATATTCATATTTCTATCATCGTCGACTATCATCGGTACAACGACGTTCTTCTCTTTAAATTGAATTCCTTGATTCTCAATCGAATGTTTTGATTCAGCACTATCATCATCTACTAATTTGACGTTTTCCTCACATTCTTGATGATCTTCGTCTGTTTCCTGAAACGGTTGAAATGCTTATAAAGACGATAAAATTTCTATTACGGGAGTGACTAATGATTTTTCGATATAAATATTTATCACACCATCACCAATACGATATGCTCTGAATAAGTTTATAGGATCATCGGAGTCTGATAATTCGGCAAACACCAGCTCATTCCCTATGCGTAATGAAACCGTTAATGTAATAGAATGTTCTTCTGGTCGAGTCCTACTGACCTTATATATTTTCTACATAAACTGATCAAATGATATGTTCTCCGTAATAGTGACAATCCTTCGATGTCCTCCACTATAAGTATTATCGCTCACACCAATGAAATCAAAATGACAAAAAAGGGGAACATCCATTTTAACTTATAATATTAAAAAAATAAAAATTAATTGATTAAAAATGTCATACTTGACTTGCAGCTTAAATGTCGGCGGGCCGTTATCATAAGATAGCGCCCGCTACCTTAAGATAGCGCCCGCTATCTTAAGATGTCGGCCGATACCATAAGTTAGCGGCGGATATCATAAGATAGCGCCCGCTACCTTAAGATGTCGATCGCTATCATAAGATAGTAGTCGATATCTTAAGAAGAATATTATAGTCGAAATTGAGCTACCATCTGTATCTTAAGAAAAAAAATATAGGTGATATCTTAAGAAAAAAAATGTAGTCGATATCTTATCTAGCCGGTTGCAGTTCACTGGACTACCAACTATAGTCGAATCTGGAAATCGCAATATAAGAAAAAATGATAAAAAAGGAAAACATATATATATATATATATATATATATATATATATATATATATATATATATATATATATATATATATATAAACGTGAAACCGACTTGGCTTAGAGCTGACCTGATATGTAAAGTTTGAAACTATAGGGCTGAAAGTGTAAATTTCCCTAATATTTATATAGAGTTATAACAAAATAAAAATAAAAAATGGTGTGTGGATTGCAACGGGGTTGATTGGGGATTACTAATAAAGGTCCAAAGCTTCTACTTTCAATTCAAGGTGTCAAAATGGGTATCTGACTCAGGTATCGGTCCATGGAGGGCGGATACGACTCAACCGATATACATTGACCTATTTTTTTTTTAAAATAGAGGTATCGGCCGATACGGGCCCACATCAGCCGATACTAATACCGAGTTGATATACCAATATATATCGGTATTGGCCAATTTTTTATACCATACTTTTAATCTATCTTTTACTATCTGAGAGGGTTAAGACCCTTGAACTTTTCCAAAAATATATATATACAGTTCATTCACTTTAATGGGTAAATTTTTATTTACCTAAGAGCACGCTGACATAATTTTTAAGTGAGATCGATGGGTCATATGAGACTACGACTAATCGCTCTCATATGATGAGAGCCCAATGGGTCGGTCATGAATGAGTCTCCGAGGTCTCATGTAAGATTAGGGAGTTTCCTACGAGACCAATTAGTCTCATACAAGGCTTTGACCAATTGATCAGTCGCAATATCATACTAGACTAATTGTTCTCACTCACAAAAAATATGCACTCGCTTTTAATTAAAAGACATTCTTACCCATTAAAAGTGGATAAAACACACATACACAAAAAAATGGATCTTCTGAGAATTTTGATCATGTGTAATCAACATCCGATGGTCTTATGTCCATGATCTCAATATCTATTTTGTAAAAGATTGAGATTAAAAACAATTTTCATCCTCTGATTTAAAGACGTCAACAAAAATCTACTTTGTGGCTGTAACATTAAGTTGTGTGGTAGTAACACAAGCCTTCAATAGGCTTTGATATTGGCTGCACGTGCCAATGGCGTCCATCGCCGCACGTGCGTCTTCTGCACGAGATTCAACGAACGAAGCACCCTTCGCTTTATTTCGCCTTCGAGTTTCGTCTTTAAAACATCTTTCTTTCTCCTTTCGAAAAAACAAAAAACATCTTTCCTTCTCTCTCTCTGCTATATCCGAGATTCCCCGAAGATTATATTTAATTTTTATTTATCTGTTTTATCCTCTTTTATTGGCGATTTTTAAGAGGCCGTGGACCGATTCCTCCCGCGTTTTCCGATCCGACACTGAAAACTTGTAAGAACTCCCCCTTCCTCTACTTATTTAATTCAGAAAAATCTAATTTTTTTGCTCATAATTCCGTAATTTTGTATTTATAATACTTTATAAGATCATGTCAAATTTTCTTTTTTATTTTTGGGGAATCGAATTAATTGGGAATATTTTTAATACTCCAAATCAATCGATCTAAACATGTGGGCTTTTCGAGTTTAGGTCAATTATTTGTGTAGTTTGATTTGGATTTTGAGGCGAAATTTAGTTGAAAGCGTTTAAGATCATAAGCTCCAATCAGATTTTGATTTGTTTGAGAATGGTATGTTATTGGCTGTTTTCTGGCTATGTCCGATGGAAGTTTTGGCAAACCTAAAATTAGAAATGTGTAATTTTGGGTGCTGATACGAGCACACACTTTTCACGAACTACACACCAAACATTTGAAATTGACTAACTAAACAACATTTGATTATAGGACCATATGAAGAAAATTGTAATTGTTTAGCACTACTACTACTACTACGACATCAAGGGATGGATTTCGACCGGTGGCCGATGATGCAGAGAACGGCACCACAAGCAGGACTGTTGTAGAAGCCATTTCTCCTAGAAAACAAAAATGAAATGCTGAGGCAGCAGCAAGAGAGAGAAGCTGAGCGACATAATTTTTTGATTTTTTTAACTAACTATAGGACAATAAAAAGAAAAAAAAAAATAGAAATTCTTTTAGTGGTGTGTAGTAAAAGGTGGTATGCTCATCACATTTCTCTTATTTTCTTCCCAAGATAATGGCTGCATTTGGCATAGCTTTTTGTCAGCTCCCTACCAGAGCCGGTTATACTTGCTTTAGTATACCCCTCTTCTCCTTGCTAACTCCCTGCAAAGCAGGATTTACCTACTCTAACAACTACCTCCCTGCTCTCTACTAATTCCCTGCTAGAGCAAATAAAATTTGCTCTAACGAGGAGTGAGCAGAGAACATGGGAGAACTGCTGGAGCAAGTAAATCCTACTCTGCATGGAATTAATAAGGAGAAGGGGGACCTGCTAAATCATGTAGCAGAGATTTAGCAAAGAGAAAGGGAACCTGATAAAGCAGGTAAACCTTGCTCTAGCAGGGAGCTAGTAGAGTGCTATGCCAAACACAACCAAAATTTCCTAGAAAAAAAACTAACCGGTGTGAAAGGGCCGGTCTGGGGCCTATATATTGTGACTTTCCATTAGGCAAGGCCCGAGCACGACCCCTTTATAAGAGGATTCCCCGGCCCAAGCCTTGTCCATTGCCACCCCTATAAGTAACTGATAGAAGGGGAAGACCAATAAAGATTTGGAGAGATGCTATGAAATGGTATAAAAGATTGTATATTAACAAAGAGTTTAGCCATTTAAATGAAATGAGTGGAGAAATAAGACTTGCAAAACCAGCCCGAAGTAGATTGAACGAGGCAATGATGTTGTTGGTGTTGATGGTGATGATAGAAATTCCTACGAAATAAGTAATTTAGGATCTTTTATGTTTTGGTACTGTGTTACTTTGATTCTAAACTAGCTTCAGTGTCACTAACAAAGTTACTCTATTGCTTGTAGTATATATTTATGACTACTAGTTATATGTGACCTTGGCAAGATTTCTTCGCTATAATTTTGACATGGTAAAATTGATTATTAGCAATTATAAGCACGTAATATTGTCCCAAAAAAAATGCTTTGTTGTAAAGAGAATCCACTTCTGAATTTGCTTCACAAAAATATTGGACGTTTTCCCCAGTGGTGATACCCTCAAGCGTGGGTCAGGGGTTCAAATCCCTCATGCCTCATCAATCAGAAAAGCATGCTGTAAGAATCACTTCACTCCGCAATCTCTTTGGGACATTCATTCCAATGAACAAGGGATGCGCTACCTCAAGGAGATGACGATTTTGTCTCTCGACGACTCCATTTTGCTGAGGGGTGTATGGGAAAGTAGTTTTCCACTCAATACCATGTTATCTAAGATATGACTGGAGATTTTGAGAAGAATACTCTCCTTCGTTATCAGATCGTAACACCTTCACTGAAGAATCATACTGAATTTTAACAAACTTATGGTACATAGGAAATATAGATGCAACTTAATCTTGTAGTTTTCATCAGGTGCACTATAGTGAGAGATGTGCAATCATTGATGAATGATACGCAGTACCGATATGCAGACATAGATGTAACGGGAGAAGGCCCCCACATGTCTGAGTGAACAAAATGGAATGGAGTAGAATTCCTACATAACTCACGGGATACAATGCTCTATGATATTTAGATAACTGGCAGACCTCACATTGAAATTTAGAGTCATCAAATGAGTAGAATTGTTGTGGGAATGATACATGCAGATGAGACTGGTAAATGGCCAAATCGTAAGTGCCAGAGCTGCACAGTCTCCAAAGATATAGGTGTTGTTGCTTATGTACAAGTATTCTTCACTGAATCTCCTTTAGTGCCAAACAGATGGAGCCCCTTTTCGTCATGACTTATGACCTTGACCAAACACCATCCCTGTTGACAAGTCCTGAAACACACAATGAGACAGGAAAAATTTTATACTGCAATTAAGATTTTGGATGAGACTACTAACAGACATGAGGTTAATGGACATAATTGGGTTATATGGTGTTGCTGTTAAAGGTGTTTCATTAAACTGAGCGTTCCCTTTCTCAACAACAGGAACAAGAGATCTGTTGGCAATAGAATAAAAAAGAGAGGACATATCAGACATATGATCTGTAACTCCAAAATCAATGATCCATGGAGCCTGAAAAGACATAGAAGAGGACCCAACAATACCTCTCAGCCAAATAGGAATGGGAAGGTGACGATATATCTTCATTACAATGAGTAGGTTGCATCACAGCGCAACTCTCATTATATCACTGATTTTCAATACCAATGTGACATGCATTATCTCTACGTTCTTCCATTTTAGCGAAGAAACAGTCAAACAACCACCACCATATCTTCACACAGCAACCAATGCACTAGGGGACACCACCCTCTTCACACAATCACCACCGTAAACCAGAAAATTGCAATACTGGAGAAGCCAGTTGTCACGGGGTCGCACTTCCGCAACCTCAGTCCCGTGCGGCACCTAACGCATGCTTCGCTAGGTCAGCCTACTTCTGATACCAACAGTCGCGGGGGCGTCCTTCGACGCGCTTTTAACCCGCGCGGTGCTTTGCTACCGCATGCAATGAAGCCAACCCATCTACACATCAGCTCTGATACCACCCTCCTAGAGGACGAGAACTCCCCCAACATGGTTGCCTCTGTTTCACGGCCTACCACCCAGCTTATCGTGTCCCTTACGACACGCCATCTGCACCGCTGCGCTAAGCTTGGCCTGCTCAAGCTTCACCCTGTGCACTGCACTAGTACCTCGCCACCATGTCTTGCTCACATACCAACCAAGCCCTGACCTTGTGCCTCGCCAGCGTGCTCAATCGAGTCCCACGCGCACCGCCTTCGTGCGTTAAATTACTAGTACCGTTTATCCTTGGCCCACGTGCTGTCGTGCTCAACTTGAGTCCCACGTAGCGTTGGTGTTCTCACGAGGTTGCCCGGTAGTATGCACGCATGCAGCGTGGTCCCGAGCCATACTTCAACCTCCCTTGGGTTCCACACGGCATCGTGCGTCGGACGTCCTAGGCCCACCCTTTCAAAGTTTAGGAGACACTTGCGCCCCCCTCCGCAACGCAGGCCACAGGTGGGTGGGAGCCAGTCCACCAACTCTCCCACATAGAAGGGTAAAACAGTCATTCAGCCAGAATGGCGGGAGGACCTCAAACCCTTGGTTTGACATACCGCAACGCCTCCTGCATCGCTAGCCCACCTTGGCTAAGTTGCGTCTGTGTCGCTCCCGCGTCTTCCCCCCTATGCATCCGTGTCGCGACCCCGCAGCGCGACCACGTCACAAGGCCCTCTTGGCCCCCATGTCGCGTGCCCTCCTGGCACCACATGTTGTGCCCCACGCACCATGCTGCAAGCTCGAGTATTGGCCCCGTCACATCCTCCACCACTCCATAAAATGTCAACGTCCTCGTTGACACATTATCGCAGTGAACTGACCCCGCCAACTCCTCCCAGCCTGTTTAGCATTTCATTTCTAGTTCTTAGGTCCACACCTTCCCACTAGCTCCCCACTGTCACCCCGGTTGGGTCAACTTGGTTCTGCTGTCACAAGGCCCTCACCTGTTAACTAGCTCAGGGATGTCGCGTGTCCTCTTGACACCACATCTCGTGCCTCCGCACCAATTGTTCATGGATGTCGCGTGCCCTCTTGACACCATATCGTGTGCCTCCGCACCAAATTTGCTCAATAGCATCATCGCTTCTGGATCAAACTTGGCTCTGATACCAAAATGTCACGGGGTCACACTTCCGCAACCTCGGTCCCGTGCGGCACCTAACGCACGCTTTGCTAGGTCAGCCTACTTCTGATATCAACAGTCGCGGGGGCGTCCTTCGACACGCTTTTAACCCGCGCGGTGCTTCGCTACCGCATGCAACGAAGCCAACCCATCTACACATCAGCTCTGATACCACCCGCCTAGAGGACGGGAACTCCCCCAACATGGTTGCCTCGCTTACCTCGCCACCCCAGATCGTGTCCCTTACGACACGCCGCATCATGCTAAGCCGGCCGCTTAAGCTTGGCCTCGCTTGCTTCACCCTGCAATCGCACTAGTACCTCACGCAGAATAGCCTTGGCATGCACTCCCACGCCACCATGTCTTGCTCACATACCAACCAAGCCCACCTTGTGCCTCGGCTCACAGACTAACCGAAGTCCCACGCACCCTTCGCGTGCTCAATTACTAGCACCGTTTATCCTTGGCCCAAGTGCTGTCGTGCTCAACTTGAGTCCCACGCAGCGTTGGTGTTCTCACGAGGTTGCCCAGCCGTATGCACCGCGACGCGTAGTCCGGAGCCATACTTCAACCTCCCTTGGGTTCCACACGGCATCGCTGCGTCGACGTCCTAGGCCCACCCTTTCAGGCCTAGGAGAGACTTGCGCCCCCTCTGGCAACGCAAGGCCCTGTGTGGGTGGGAGCCAGTCTCCACCAACTCTCCCACATAGAAGGGTCAAACAGTCATTCAGCCAGAATGGCGGGAAGACCTCAAACCCCTTGGTTTGACATACCGCAACGCCTCCTGCATCGCTAGCCCACCTTGGCTAAGTCGCGTCCGTGTCGCGACCGCGTCGCTCCTGCGTCTCCCCCCCTATGCATCTGTGTCGCGACCCCGCAGCGCGACCACGTCACAAGGCCCTCCTGGCACCACATGTCGTGCCCCACGCACCATGCTGCAAGCTCGAGTATTGGCCCTGTCACACAGCGCTACAAAAAAGCTATACAGCCCCTACAACATACTAAAAGAGGGACAATAAAACTGTAGTCCCGTCCACAAGGAAGAGATACAACACTATACAGTGCTGAACACAACTTCTCCAAAAGAATCCCCTCGTGTTTCAGCGCATAAGCTGGAAGAAATATAACAAAAAAAGACTTCTGCTCTGCAGCAGCTGACCACGATAACACTCTATCAAAACAGATTAGATATCGTAAGGAAAGAAAAAGCACGTACAACTGAAAGAACACTTTGTGCCAAGCAAGACTAGCCCACAAAAAATAGCATAACTCAATCACGGCTTATCCACGTCGATTGAGACCCAAAAAAAGATTAATCTTGATAAAAAAAAAAGGATGCTTCAACAACTAACACATTGCTTCAATTATGTACATAAGAACCCGAAGCCTCAAATTCAGTGAATCAGATGTGAAATAGGGTTGTTTGAAAAATCAATAAAAAACACATCTAACTGCCTTTGACAAACTACTTACCGAAACTGGTAGGTCTGAAGATACCAATAAAAACCATTGGAGTTTCGACACTTTTTCGATATCTCAAAGGTCTGAAGTCCAAAAAACTGTGAAACGGCTTTGGTGTAAACATTCCTTCAAAAATGCATCATCTAGACCTCAAATCCCCAGCGACACAAAAGACAAAAAAGATTTACTCCATATTTCAATTCAGGAGACCTAAAAACTATAAAATTTTGGGGTCAAAGTTTTGACCCTGCTAAAGTCTGCATGGCATCATGCTGACATCAACAATTGAGATGGTGACATCAGCAAAGGGCGATGATTCGAGGTAAACTACTCTAATACCAAGTTGAAGTTGATGTTGGTTGATTAGGGTTAGGGTTAGGGTTAGGTTAAGTTAATGGAGGAAAAGAGGAAGAAGAAGTGAGATTGATGGAATTAGGGTTGTAAGTTGAATGATACCTTATATCTTTGTTTATTATATATACCACATATAACATTACCTACTACACACCCACCAGTCATAACTACCCACCAAGCTATCAACTTCATGGACACATACTCACCCTAACATCACAAACAACGACTTCTTTAAATCCACTGTCTGTTTGTAAAGCACAACATCAATAGAGAAATCTATGACAATGTGACACTAAATGATTTTCTACTTTAACTAAATCATCTTCTAGTCTATAATGTTCACTAATTTTGAACTCCATGTATTCTGTCTTTGTTCTTCTAATTTTCAAACTCCAAAGCTTTCTCTATATTCTAGCCTTTTCATTTATTTCTTTCCTTGTTTGGGCAATTAATACTACGCCACTTGCAAATAACATGCACCATAGGGCTTGAGCCTGTAGCACAATGGAAGGTTGACAAAGTTCCTCATGGCCATAGGTTCAAGCCAGCTTACTCACTCATTTTCTTTTTAAAAGTTATTATTTTGGCTCCTTTTAATTTCCACAATTTTATTTTTTGGGATCCTTTGTCAACTTTTTAGTCACTTGACCCTTGATCAGAGCGTCCACAACTATCAACTTATATTGCATCGTATGGCTCTCTCCTGAGATGACCTTGCAATCCTTGCAGTTTGCCCACTCTCTTCTCATTAATAAGTAATAATCTATCTGAGTTTCATTTGCTCCACTCTTGAAATTTATAAGATGTTTGTCTCTCTTCTTAAAAAAGATACTCATTGTTCTCAGGCCAGAAGCTACTATAAAATCAAAGATAGCTCTCCCCATCTTATTCCTGTCACCAAACCATATTCTCCATGTGTCATTGTGTCTACTAAAGTCACCTTCAATTATTATGCATTCATTATTGTGTAATGCCTTGTACTAGTTCATCCATTGATTGCCAAAATTCTTTTATCAGGTTTTCACATAGTCCAACTTGAGATGCATAGGCACTAATAACATAAAATTTTCTTATTCAAAATGATTTTAACTATCGTAATCTAATTGTTCTTTCTCTTCTCCTCCACAATCTTATCCTTCAAATCTCTATCGACTACAAATCTTACCCCATTGTAGTGTTACTCTTCCATGAGTAGTAAAGCTTGAACACATCTCCCAGGTCCATAGCCTTCTCTCATTTCCACTTTGTCTCTTGCAAGCTTATTATGTTAATATTCCATCTTCTCATGACATATAGCAACTCGAAACTCTTCCCAATTAACGTATCTGCTTTCCAAGAATCCATATGTAGCTTCTTTACCCGCATACATCTATGTTGATGTGGGAGCCCAAACCTATTATTTGCACCAATTTGACATCGTTGTTGATCATTGCTTATAGGAAATGCCCTAGCCAACACACCCTTGTCTATTTCTCACTACAACCAGGCTCTGTCGTAGCGCGTCACTTATAGGGAATGTCCTAGCCAACCCTTGCCTACTTCTCACTACAACTGGGTTCTAGTGTAGCACGTCGCTTATAGGTGATGCCCTAGCCAACCCTTGCCTATTTCTCACTACAATAAGGATCCATTGTAGCGCTTCACTTAAAACAGGGATGCCCTAGCAAATAATTGACAAGAGTTCTGGTCATTTTCTCAGGAAAAAGGGGAAACATGAACCCTTTGTAAACCTTGGGAGCGATATTTTCCACCCACATACTATTTTCAATGGTCATGGGCATGCTCCCTAGATCTTGATAAATTTCTAGAAACAAGACTTAATTGAGTCTCTTCTTCCCATCTCACTTAGTTAAAGAACACCAATTAGATTCACTTCCCATAGTCTGGTGCAAGTCAAGTTGAACTCTCTCTATTGAATATCTCTGCTTTTTATTTAATTATTTAACTTCACATGTTTTATTCTGATTTTCGTTCTTATCTGGTATTTTTAGGAATGTAGGAGCAATATATTGGTTTCTAAGGTTGCAAGAAGATGGAGGCCTGTGACTGCTTCGAGCCACAGTGGCCTGTTGATGAGCTTTTGGTTAAATATCAGTATATATCCGACTTCTTTATTGCCCTCGCTTATTTCTCCATTCCCATTGAGCTCATTTATTTTGTTCAAAAATCTGCATTTTTCCCATATAGATGGGTGCTAATGCAGTTTGGTGCATTTATAGTTCTTTGTGGAGCAACCCACCTTATAAACTTATGGACTTTTGGCATGCACTCAAAAGCTGTTGCAGTAGTTATGACCATTGCGAAAATTTCCACTGCTGTTGTATCGTGTGCCACAGCTCTGATGCTTGTTCACATAATCCCTGATTTATTGAGTGTGAAAACACGGGAGCTGTTTTTGAAGACTAAGGCAGACGAACTGGATAGGGAAATGGGTCTTATCCGTACACAAGAAGAAACGGGTAGGCATGTCAGAATGCTGACTCATGAAATTAGAAGCACACTTGATAGGCATACTATATTGAACACTACTCTTGTTGAGCTTGGTAGGACTTTGGGCTTGGAGGAATGTGCAATTTGGATGCCTTCACGTAATGTTTTGAACCTTCAGCTTTCTCACACCCTAAGACACAAGATTCCCATTGGGTCTACTGTATCTATTAACATTCCTATTGTCAATCAAGTCTTCGGTAGCAATCGAGCCGTGAGGATTCCACACACATGTCCGTTGGTAAGTATTCGGCCACTTGAAGGAAGATATATGCCACCGGAGGTTGTTGCTGTGCGAGTGCCGCTTTTACATCTTTCAAATTTCCAAATTAATGATTGGCCAGAACTCTCAGCGAGAAGCTTTGCTGTGATGGTTTTGACTCTCCCTTCAGGCAGTGCAAGGAAATGGCATCATCATGAATTGGAACTCGTTGAGGTGGTCGCAGACCAGGTTATTAAGAGCTCCTATACTTCCGTTAGTTGGGTTCCTCTTATGGTTTTTATCTCATGAGCTTGCTATTATCGTTTTCTATAGTTTGGACTTCTGCATAACATTATTTGGGCTGACGTAACATTATTTGTGTTCTTTTCTGCAGTAACAGAAGCACTGTGATAGCAGAGAAATGCAGAACAACAGAGATCAAGAGATCATAAAACTATGAAACTTACATAAAATGCTTTTGATTTACCATTTTTTTCAAAAGGCTTTTACTTCCATTGATATATAAACCTTGAAGCACTGCTTGAGCAGGTGAAAGCTCCACTAAAGTGGTGCTTGTCTTGTGTAAACACACAAAGAGGCATTAATAATTGACTAACATTCTAAACTGTGGTTTAATTAATGTTGAAACCTACGCAGTTGATTAATTGAATGTCATATGATATAGTACCCAGAGTCGAACATAACAGTCAAGGCAACATGTCCTCACAACTGGCGCCAGTGCCCATCAATGTGCCCCCTCTTGCTGCACTTGGCGCCCACAACATCAGAAAGTGATTTTGGTACATAGTGGCATACAATATCATTGAGTAATTATACTCAATTCTATTATTGAGTAATTAATTATCAAGAAAAAGGACTTATTGAGTAATTGTCTCATGTAGTTAACTTTTAGAGCAATGCTAAGATTTCCATTATCCATTGCACAATAGGCCTTCGCTAGTATAACTTGTATTGCAGTGTATAGAATAGGTGACATTGATAATGGAATGGCTACCTCTGTTCGCGCTCACGAAATCTCCAAGGGCACCTCCATTCCAAACCCCCTGAAACCCGTTGATTGCTGCAAATCAGACGATGTAGATTGTTTTTCACCCCAATCTTCCACACGATGGATCTTGAGACTAACATACCAGCAGACGGTCTGTTTTTTAATTCCACATGCTGCAGATCCCCAAAAACTGCCATTTGATTGTGATGTGTTCCATGTGGAATCTCGTCTTGTGTGCAAGTAGTTGCTCTCTATTTTTGGGATCTGTACCACGTGAAATAAAAAATAGATTATATGATGTTACGTTCATGGTCTCAAGATCCATCATGTGGAAGATTGGAGTAAAAACGATCTAGATCGTCTTCAAAGCAATCAATGGGTTTCACGGGGTTTGGAATGTAGGTGCCCTCAGAGATCACGTGGGCGCGAAACTCTAATGGAATTTCTGCCAGCATATTCCTTAACCATTCTGCATCTTTACTGCTAGCCATTTTGAGCAAATTCCTTGACGATTCTGCATCAGTTCATATCTTTGATCCCGTGAGATTGTGATTCTTCAAATAGAGCTATCTGAATTTATACTTCAACATGCATCTCAATATCCTTCTAAGATTGTAGGATACCCAGCAGAATGTGCTCCATATATAATAATTATTTATATAAAAATTTAAATACTCCAAAAAAAAAACCATCATTCCAATGTTCTTAGCTAGGGTGATTTGTATCTTTGCTAAGATGTGCACTTTAAAAGGAATATTTGGTCTAGTGCTATACATTGCATTCCTTGGCTCTAAATTAGTGTTGCATCTACCAAAAGCTGACATTTGTAGTTGTTAGGGCGTCGATAGGCTTGCCTATTTGAAGACGTCCTATATGCATATTTCTCTATATCTTCAACCTAAATCTTTTAATTGGTCTTCATCAAAATTTTCATGGCATTAGGTGCTTGTTTTAGATCATATAGCGATTTGCTAGATTATAGCACGTCATTCGTTATATTCCTGTATGAACCTTATAAACCCTTCCTATTGTTCCATGTAAACTTCATCTAAGATAGCTTGTTCAATAAGTACATCTAAGTTAACACACACCAAAGCAGTTTTTATATCCATTTTATTAAATTTTCTTTATGTATTGAAGCTAAGGTTTTTATTCTTGAATTATTGAAATTTAGCAACAGGTGCATAGGTGTCAAGTTCAATAAATTCATTCCTTTTGTCTAAAACCTTTTAAGCTGATTTGCACTAAGTGTGCTTTAAATGTGACTATTATACCGTCTACTTTTGAGATTCATTTAGATACCTAGTGACAGTTTGGCACCCTGTCAGTCTGGATCCCGAAGGAAGATAAACCATGTCCATGTGTTGTTTGCTGTAGCTGTCTCATTTTGTCATTAATCTCTTTTAAAGTTGCAGTTTTTTCTTTCTGCATTCCTTCGTGCTTGAAGCTTATTTTTTTTATTTTTTATTCGTGTTTTTTTAACCTCACATTTTCATTGTATAGGTAGCTGTTGCTCTTTCACATGCTGCAATCTTAGAGGAGTCGATGCGTGCACGTGATCTACTCATGGATCAGAATCGTGCCCTAGTTGTAGCACGACAAGAAGCAGAAATGGCCATCCGTGCCCGCAATGATTTCTTAGCCGTTATGAACCATGAGATGCGGACTCCAATGCATGCAATCATTGCTTTGTCCTCCCTACTTCTAGAAACTGAACTAACCCCAGAACAACGTGTAATGGTAGAGACCGTGTTAAAGAGTAGCAACCTTCTCGCAACACTTATTAATGATGTTTTGGATCTTTCAAGGCTGGAGGATGGATGCCTTGAATTGGATATTGTAACTTTCAGTCTTCATGGTGTCTTCAGAGAGGTAATTTTTGGTTTTTCTCAAAGGGGGAAAATACGGGTACGGGTTTAATACAGTGAGCGAGAAAGTCGGAAAAAATGGTAAAATACAGTAAAATATGTAAAAAAAACTGTAAAATATGGAAGACGAAAAAAATGGAAAAGATCGGGGAAAAAACCGAGACAGTATTAATTTCTTTTAAAACAGTTTTTTAAAAATACGGTAAAATGCGGGAAAAAAAACATTTAATACGTGAAAACACGTTTAATATACTAAATACGCGTATTATACGAAAATATGCATTTTATTTAAAAACACGGGTGTTATATGTGTTTAGTACGCTATGGCAAAAAACACGTATTATACGCGTATTTTAAAAAAAATGCCTTTTTCACAATGGTTTTATTCGATGAGTCCTGGCTGTGTCTGTTTCTTCCTACATTAAAGGTCTGATCAAGGCATTCTTTTTTTTTTGTTCCTTTCACATTGTAGGTCCTCAATTTGATAAAGCCCGTCGCAGTTGTGAGAAAGTTAACAATCTCATTATCATTGGCACCAGATTTACCAGTTTGTGCCGTTGGTGATGAAAAGCGTCTTATGCAAATTATTTTGAACGTCACAGGTAATGCTGTTAAGTTCACAAAGGAGGGCTACATATCAGTTACAGCTTCTGTTGCGAAGCCAGAATCGTTGAGAGACCCACGGGTTCCTGAGTTTCATCCAGTGCCAAGTGACGGCCACTTTTACTTGAGAGTGCAGGTTGAACAAATATTTTCTTCAAAAATTTCTTGTAATATAAACAGTTTTACTTGAACAATATTCACTAAGGCTGTGTTTGGGATTGCTCTTTGGAGGCAAAGAGCAGCTCTCTGCTCTGGCACAGAGCACTATGGTAGGGCCGTAGGGGCCTGTGTTTGGTTGTAAGCTCTTAGCTCTTTCGGAGAATGAAAGAGCTAAATTTGGGTCTCTTTAAAAGAGAAAGTTAAACCTGCTTTTTTAAGTGGGCTGCTCTTTGCCTCCAAAGAGCAATCCCAAACACAGCATAAGACACTAGCATTGTCCTCAAAAAATTTGGGCAAAATGTGTTTATGATGTTGTAAAAGATAACTAACTTCTGATCCAAAGAAAAAGATGATTGAAGTTAAAGTGAGATGGGACCTCCTTGGTATTCTTGTCATTACAAAGGGAGGTAAGGGCATTTTATTCTTATAATTAGTGAGGGACGGCATGGGCATTGTCCAAGCCGTAAACATAACTCTCCTTTTATCAAATAACTACCCGTAAAATGCCCTTCCATCGCTTCATAGTGAGCATTTTTTTAACATGACACTCCTTTTCCAACACACTTTTAGTGTTTTTTAGAGCTTATTTTTTTGTCGGTAAATTGTTGTTTACAATTTTATAGTTGCTTGTTTTGTCCAAATTTTTTGTAAACAATGTTATTGTTACAACGAAAGCTGTAACCTTAGCATCATCCATGCTAAAATAGACATTAAATGATGTGGAAGAATCTTAAGAGACAACTAAACTTGAAGTGGGATGAGGATGTTCGCCATTTGGTATAACACCGTATTTGTATTCTTGTAATTATCAAGGAAACATAGGGATTCCATAAACCACGGTCTGTAAAATGAGAGCTCGTAGAATGCCCTCATTCAAAATTGGTAGTGACAAGAATACCAATGGATTCTTTTTACTGAAACGCTCCCATTCCACATTTATTATAGTGGATGTTGCTATTGTTGTAGAGCACCTATCTAATGTCCAATTATGAGGCTTTGAAATATATACATGTGTGCGTCCAATGCTTCATTGAGATCATTGGGAGGTTAGCAATCTTTATAGCTTTTTCTGGTGATAAAATACCCTTAAAACTAAATCTCTTTTATCATCTTGTGAAAAAGTTAGGGGCATTTATGTAGGTACAATGAAGGATTTTCTTTTAGGAGCATTAAACCTTTTCAGGATATTAACAAAATTGCCATTTCCATCAAATGCATTAAATGCATTCAACCTTTTCATGATATTAACAAAATTGCCATTTTCTTTTAGTAGCATTAAATGCATTCAACCTTTTCATGATATTAACAAAATTGCCAGTAAATGCATTTACACAAATGGCCTCAATTTTTTCATGGGAAGACAAAAGTTTACCTTTTAGGAGTATTTTATGTCCAAAAAAGTCGTGGAGGTAACCTCACACACACACACACACACACACACACACACACACACACACACACACGCATGCTGCATATTGATATACTTCCATAACCATCCATTTCCATCAAGGTTCAGTCAAATTGACGTAGTTTCGCCATCACTTAGTCCTGACTCGACAAGCATCCAAGTCATCCGAGTTGTATGCCTTTGAAGCATGATTTGGCTGACTTGTACATGAGTCTACTTAGTAGTTGTCCTTACCGAGTCATCAAGCGACATCGAATTCTGAAATCTTAATCTCCATTTCTGCTGCATGGTTTCTTCAGGTGTTGTCACTATGATAACTAGCACAACTTTTAAAACTTTCAGCTAATTCTTACAGTCACTTGACTGCAATGATAACACCTACCTTGTGGTTCAGGTTAAGGATTCTGGTTGTGGAATTAGTCCTCAAGATGTCCCACATCTTTTTACTAAATTTTCCCAGTCTCGAAGTGGAACAAATAGAAATCACGGCAACACAGGACTTGGACTAGCCATCTGTAAAAGGTATGACTCGATGACCTTGCACTCTACAGTTGAAACTTGAAGCCAGAATTAATCAGAAGATCATTGTGAAATTGAGAAGAAATGTTTTGTTTCTCCTATACTTATTGAAGAGGAATGATTTTATGGTAATGTATGCCATGTGAGTTGGTATCAGGTACTGACCCAAGTGCCGGCGGTTGCACTCGAGTCAATCTCCTTACCAACTGGTCCAGTCTCGGGAAGTGTGCAGTTGTTTATGAGCATGCATCAGTGAAAGTACAATTTTAACGTTTCACAGACTTGGCACTCAATGATATCTGTGCATTCCCAATACTGGCATTGAGAGGCTGACTCGAGTGATGCTGCTGGCACTTGGTTGGGTACAACTAATTGTGCAGTGCCACTGCGCAGGATGCCACCGTAGGATCAGTCACAAAGTTCTTTTTTGACAGAAGTTATATTCAAATTATGAGAAAATGCTTAGCGACCTTTTTGCATTTTAATCATTACTTATTGAACAAGTCAGCGTTTTTGTTTGTTCACTTTAACTGATTAAGGGTACTATATTTTAACCTTGAGAGAGAATAAATCATGCTATAAACGATTAAATCATGAATAAAAATCCTGGGTTTAACACGTGTTCTTGTCCCCTATTTTGTTTTCTACTTTCTTAATCTTATCAACTTTTTCCCAATTTTTGCCCCTTTTTTTTGCGGAAATTTTTTCTTAGGAATTAATCTGAATTCCAACTTGGTGACTATGGGAAGGACACCCATGAATATTTGAGTTTCACTGGGCTTTAGTCATAATACTTTCATTGGGTTCATAAAAGTTAAATATTTACGATGCCTACCGTAGTGCATCTGCAGCACTGCTTTTCCTCTTAAGTGAAAATTTGGTTTACCGTTTATAAATATTCTCATCTTCCGTAATGACGAATTCAGGTTTGTAAATCTCATGGAAGGGCACATTTGGCTCGAAAGCGAGGGCTTGGGGAAGGGTTGCACTGCTATCTTCATTGTAAAACTCGGCATCTCTCAGAATCCAAATGAATCCATACAACAATCCATGGCTAGCTCTCGATCGGAACATGGCGATGACAGATCATTATGGGGAGTAGCTTAGTTTCTTCCCGACCTCCCTACCAAGGGAGTGTTTAGAGGTGCCATTGTGAAGCGATTACATTAAAGACATTGAGGGCGAGTACTGATCAAGGCTAAGAGGCCCTGGGATCTGGGAACCATTTTCGGTTCGAGGCATCAGAACGTATAACACTTTGTTTTTAGCTACTGAATCTTATGAAAAGTTGACAGTAATAGATTTGGTGCCCTTAAAATCTGTGAACTCAGCTTTTGGTGCAGGAAATAGGATTTAATTCAGAGCCTTCACACATTGAAAGAATGAAACCCATATATGAACTTTGCATTGCAAATGTAGCGGGACTATAATTGACAGCTTCACTGAATATAAGTCTCATCATAGGGATTTGGTGGAGTTTTCACAGCTGTCTGCCAACCTAACACTAACCTTTCTCCTTTCTCGACCAGGCTTGGGACCGACAATGGCAGAGTTACAGTGAGCTAAGCACTAAGCAGAAACTAGTGGAGAAATAAGAGTCACAGAGCTGACCCCAAATAGATGGGATAAGGCTATGATGATGATGATGACTGAATATAGGCATATATTATTACCATGAGAAGGCTCATTGAGCAGATGGCTACGATTGGTTGTATGTACATTGCAACCCCAGCCATCCACTCAATCAGCCACCATCCATCTTTGGTCTGACGAGATCGTGCACACCCCGCCCAAAGCCAATGGTACATGCTCGACCCAATCCAAAAAACTGACCCGTCCTAACCCGACCCAGTTCAAAATATCATAGACTCCCTTTATATATATATATATATATATATATATGAGCATCGGGTCAACCCGAGTTGGTTCAAAATATCATAAACTCCTCTAATCCCTTTATATTGCACATAAAATATCGTGTTGATTCGACTTGATTTTGGCCCGACCAGAACTTTGAGTCAACACAAGCCTTCATTCGATGGGTCAACTTTCTATCTCAAACGGTTAAAAATAGGGTCAAGTGGGCCGAACGACCCATTGATAGCCCTAAATTGTCAATGAAGTGGGTCACCCGATTCGCTGGATGAGGCACCAAAGCAAAATCCAGTTCGAGAACCAGGTTTGCTGGATGAGGCACCAAAGTGAAAACCCGTTCGAGAACTGGGTTCACAGTTCGGTTTGGCATGGACGGTTGGAGGGTGATCTCTCATTCGCAGGCACTACTGGTCTAACGGCCATTTGTCTCCTTTGGAAATCTTCTCAGCGCAAGAGAAGAACCACATGAATGAACTCATGTACTCAAACTCTAATCATAAATCATGTGTCACATGACAAGTTATTGAAAAAACTTCTAAAAATTAATTTCTTTTGGTTATGAAACTTGTGGTCAAAGTTTATGTACTGCCGCACATATAACGATACATTGAAATTTTTTTCCACTTTGACTGCATTTTGGATGATAAATATATATTATATCCTCGAACAAGTTGTCGTGGTATCCGAACCCCACCTGATTCAAATGTATGAATCAATCATGCATTCCAACCGATATCCTTAAGCCTCTAAAAGAAATCTACTTTTTGTTATCCTTTCAATGCCTTCTCTGACTAAAAGCCACTGGGCCTTCGAAGGTGATTGCCATGGTATCATTACCGGATAATGATACGTATCAGTTTCATCAAGAACAATATCGATAAGTATCAGTATCAGACTGATACAAGTCAATATCGGCTGATACCACTTCAATACAGGTATCGATAAGGATCAGTATTTGACCAATATGGTCTCAACATCAAGCCAATACTGACTTGAGACAAAAAAATATTCCTTTTTCCCCAAAAAAGAAAAATATTGACCAACACAGTTTCAGCAAATACCATATAAGTATCGATGGATGCATATTAGTCCAAGATGGACTTAAACACCTTGGTAATAACAATTCTAAGTTTTCTATTATTCGATGAGATTTCTAGAGAGGGCATTGAGAAGCATCTCTTCTACGCCCCAAAAGCAAATCCCCTGAACCTGATGATTTTTCGTGAGTTTTTCGTTGAATATTGGGATGTTGTAGATAATGATCGGCTCTGGTTGTTAAAATATTTTTTAAACACAAAAGAGCTCTTAAAAGTGTTAATTCCACTCTAATTAGTCTTGTGCCTTGGGTCTTTAATTGCCTCTCCCTTTAATCACTTTCATCTATTTTTTTTTGTATCACTTTGTAGTATCTTTTATTACGATTATTACCAAAAATCCTTGCTAATGATAAAAATGGTGCTTCTCTGATAGGACAAATAACTCGTTATTAAAAAAATTTAATAACAATACTTTTATTAAAATCATAAGATTCAACTTTTATATTAAATTATTGTTTTTTATTTTATCAAAATCCTGAAATACCACACAGGCCTCTCTTTTTATTGTCTCTCAATTCGATTCTTTATCCTCCCAATCTTTTGTTGGATGGATCAGGAGATCATAGGTTAATTATCAATTGGTCTATATTTTTCAAAATTAATTGTTAAAATTAATCTCAAAGATTTGGTAAGTGGATTTAAAGGTACTCTTATTATTATATATATATATATATATTTTAAATAAATGTACTCAACAAATCGCTAGACCTTTGTTAACAAAAGAAATTAGTCTTTAAAAAATCAAGTCTTTAAAAAAGCACTCTAAATCACGGCCGGAATGCCAATACACATCTGATACGTATAGGTTTGGAACCGATTACTACAGTAATAAGCCGATATTTAAATACCGGAATGGGAAATACGCATCTGAATCGTATCGGTCTCGGACAGACCGATATGCCGATAAATAAGTCTTTAGATACCTCCAATTTGTTTTTCCCGGAGGATTAAAAAGCTTTCCATTCAAACCTAGATAAAAAAACCGACAGTAAAGGTTGAAAAAAGCCAAACAATAAATTAAAAAATAAATATAAAAATAAATCTAGATCTGTTGGTTTCACTCAGGAAAAAAAACCAGATTAAAATAATAATAATAAGAAAAAAAGTGGTATTGATATCTCTCAGACAAATGCCTCATTTCACATCAAGGTTGAGAATGGATTTGCATATCAGACTCGTCATCAATTCAGTCATCACCGAGATTCATACCCATTAACATTCAAATCAAGATAAATAAATCCAAAATCAAAATTAAACCGATAGATTGTGTTTTTTTTTTTTCTTTTAAGTAAAACAAGAGGATGAAAAACGAAGATAAACAGTATAAAATAAAATGATAGCTTGTTTTTGGGTGATTTAGGGCTTTTAGGAGAAGCAAAACCCTAAGATCTAATGTTAACAAAACTAAACAATGGCTTATATTTTAGCGAGGCAGAATATGTATTTATAGGATAGGATTTAGGGTTTAGGGCTTCAGAAACCCTAAAATATGGAGCCGTTTCGCTAGGGCCACGTGGTATCGCTATAAGTTGATATTAGGTAGAGGAGCGAGAGCACCAAGGTTCGTGATTGAGTGATCTTAGGCCACTCATGTGTAGCCTTAAAAACATATTGATTACACCATTGTTAGGTAATTACTATAAGATGGTATGGCCAACAAGGTCAATCTGTATCAATACATGTGGCACCATCAGCCATTGATCTGGACCGTCAATTTGAATGATGAGCATCTGGATAGTATGATATCCGAAAAATATCGAGATCGATAAACGTTTGATAAAATAATCGATGGTCATTGTTTAACTTGAACACCTGTCTTGTGATATTTGTGTGGCCAATATTGACTGGATGGGCTATGATCATGTTCAATTGGTTGAACTAGACTTCTTCGTGAACCAATTTTGCGGCAATTAGATAGAGAAGAATTTTGACTTTCACAATTTCATGTTTTAGACGATGATGGCAATTAGATAGAGAAGAATCTTTACTTTCACAATTTCATGTTTTAGACGATGATATATGGCCAAGATTCTTCTCTATGGCTCAACACGAAATTCAATTCAACCAAGCGGACAAGACCATTACCTTGATTCGGCGTATCAGCCTCTAGTCCAAAAGAAGGGTAGGGACCCAAGGTTGTGACACTGATCCAAAGGATCAAAATATCGGCCAAAATTTTGGTCGAAAATCTATAATTCGCCAAAAATTTCGGCCCATAATTTCAATCTCATATAAAATATGACTGAAATTTTGGTCCAAGTTATCGTTTTGGTTCGATAATTTGGACAGAAATTTCGATCATTTCGACTGAAATTTTAATCCTTATTCTTATCTCACCTAATAAAATGCTTTAGTACTATATTAGTTGTAAACTAGTCCTCGTTATGGGCTATAAGTGAGGCGGTTCCCTTCCAAATATGACATGCAGTATAATCGAAGATCCTAATGTGACAGACAATATCAAATCGAGGGATGGGTTTGGGTCATCACAAATGTTATTAGAGCTGAGGACAACCCGTTTTAAAACTTGGGAGCTTAATTTGACAGAATTGGACAATATCAAATTGGATTGCACTGCGACGGTACATGTTGGCTGGAGTAAGGGCCGAGTAAGGATACTCCCTTGGCAGCCGAGTCTAGGGCTGAGTTAGGCACAAGCATGACCCGACCCATTGACACCCTTACTCTTTATCAATGATGCTGAGACCACAATTTTTTCTCATTCACACATTAGTTGAAAAGTTATCTAAGCCTTAGAAATTGAGATATAAGTGAGGTTGTCCCACTCCAGGTAAGACACATTTTAAAATCTGTGAGAGCAAGTGCACTCTGATCGTTTTAGATTAAAACCTTGCAAGCGCACAAGTTCTATCATAACATGACGAATACAAGGGTGTCGAACCCATAGAGAAGCACAAAATTTAGTTAATTTTAAAAGTGTACGACAAACTTAAAGAAATACTAAAAGTGAGATTTTTGCTACGATGAAGATGAACAACTACACCAACATAATTAAAGAAATCTAAGCAAAGCTTATATAAGAAAAATAATGAATAATTGAACAGCTATGATGAGATAATCAAGGATTCCGTTAACCCTAGATTTGTAATTTTTCTACCAATAATTCAAACATTTCAATGATAAATTATTTACCCTAATTTTACTAAAAACAAAATGATTCATTAAGAATGCAATTATGATAATCGGCATACACTATCCTAATATTATAACGCATTCAATCACGACATGAATCATGTGAAAGATATAACATATCACAAGTTACATAACCACAATAAGTAAAATCAATCATATGACATCCTATATTGGTCTACAAGATCGATTTAGGTGGAATAACTTTTTTATTGTCGCAGATTTACGAGAACAACGGTTATAAATAAGTATTCAAGGATAACGTAATAAGCACAAATTAAAGCCGTACAATTCAATATTTGTAAAAAGAAATAATTAAATTGAAATAAATTAACTACTCATCTCAGGTTCGCTTCCTCCTTGAATGAACGATTTTAACCGTTTATCTTCAATCCACACGCGATGCACGAATTCGAAACCATCAAACACGTTCTTTAATTTATCAAGTGCTCGAATCTTTTAACAAAAGATCCAGAACCTTACAAAACTTTAGTTCCTAATTACAAACTAATTATCAAAAGTTAAAACTAAAAAATAAAACAATAACTAAGAAAATTCGGCCAAGCAGACCCCTAAAAGAGCCCACTACAAACCTTAAGCATAGCTTTGTTTATATAGGGCGCGTATGGAAGAGTTTCCATTTACAAGTCAATCGATTGACTTCAAAATCTGAATTTGGCGGGCTTAATTTGAATTTAAAGTCAATCAATTGATTTTAAGAAATAAATCGATTGAATTTAAATTCAAATTTGAGGGGAAAATATGTGTCAAAAATTTACTCGATTAATTTTCTGAACTCAATCGATTGATTTTAAATGCAGATTTTAGCGACAAAATAGGTATCACAATCTCAATCGATTGATTTTGACATGTGACATATTTAGCTCCCTTCACCAATAACTGGATCAATCGGTTCTTTCAAGAATTTCAGGGCTTTTATTCGCTTCATAGCTTAATGCTCTCATGTAGTCTTTAATGATGTTCATTTAAGCTTCTGCATGATCCAACAGTCAAGAACACATGAAACCACTAAAAATACACAACAGTCATCAGATTGCTTTCATCTGATGATTAAATGTAGATATTAGGGTGTGAAATATAGTCATATTTCGGCATAGATCGCACTCCCAAACCAACACTTTGCTAGTCCTTGAGCAAAAAGAATGATAAATATGTCAGAGCAAGTAAAACTAATATCCTAAGAAAATAAATGTCATTTTCGTAGGGAGCACGATTGCATTTAGTGTATGCAACTTAAACCCCTAGGTGATCCCTAGTGGAGAAGTTGTGTCTCATTAGGGTTTACGATGAAGATACCCACAAACTTTCAAAAACAATTTTCAAATATTTGATAAAAGAGTTTTCAAAAACTGGTTTATATAATATATATATATATATATATATATATATATATATATATATATATATATATTTTTAAAAAAAAAAACATGTAATCACTTAAGTATGCAAATTTTCATTCCTAAATGCCATTGTTACGATAATTCTATTGTTGCTTATTTCAATTAATCTAATGCTCCGATTCTTAGATCAATTTTTCATTCATGCCTAGAGTGTTGTGTGTGTATGTGCCAATGCTTAAATTATTCTATTGCCAAATTAATCCAAACAAGAAATTGTTTGATTCAAAGTCTCGACTCAATCCTCACCTTAGGTATACACTCACAACATATTTACTCCGATGACTGATTTACTTTTTCACTCATATGTAAGATGAAATTACAACACAAATTAAAAGATCTTACATGATACAAGAAATAAGTAGATCAAAGAATTTTAAAAGTAATCTCATAAGGAATGATGTTTGTATCATAAGCATGCTATATCAAGTACCATAGTCATTACATCATCACTCTCCACAAGGCATTTACCAATCGAGATCAGATCACAAAGGTTTTTTCTAAGGTTGTAATGGAGCTCGGGTGAAGGTTATAGAAGAAAGGGAAATTAGATTCAAATTTCTCTGAGAAACTAGAAAAAGATTTGATTTTTTTTTTTCATTTTTCACTCTTTCTTTTTCTAATTTTTCAGAACTTTTCTTTTTTTCTTTTTCTCTACTTTCGCCTTCCTTTTCTTTTAGACACTACCTTATGTTTTTCACTTATTTCTCATTTTTCTTCCTCTTGCACACACACACACACACACACACACACACACACATATATATATATATATATATATATATATATATATATTTATTATTATTTTTTTCTTCTCTTTTTTTTTTCTCCTTTTTTTTTTTCAAATATATTTCTATCATATGCTCCCTGCAAGTAATACTACTATGCCTCTTTACTTCCACTCTTGCTATCATCCCTCTTTTCTAATTTCTCAGAAATTGAAGGGTAAGATTTTACATTTTTCAAATTGGTGTGGAGTATGGTTAATATAGGCTTAACAAAAAATATTTAGGGTAAATTTTTTTAATAAAACCCAAAGGGGGTGCAAAAAGGTAAATCGGTATAAGATGGGGCATTTTAGGTTCAAACGAGCCAAGTATGTCCTTTGTTCATTTCCTTTAAAGATAGAAATGATGCCTATTTATCTTGAATTTAAACACAATAAATTTTAGGGCAATGATATAAAGCATAGAAAATAAACAAACTGAGATCAAGTGTATGAGATTTCAATAATTAAGTACGAATTCCAAAGATACTCCAAATTTATTTTATTTATTTATTTATTTTTAAACATGATATTGAATGTGTATTTTAAATAGTGGATCAACAAGCGATATAAAAGTTAAAGGATAAGAATCACGCATTAAGCACAACACCCCTACTAAATGGTGCTATGTCCTCATTGCACAGAATAATAAACAATAAAACAGCAAGAGAGCCAAATAAAACGATTTAGCACAAGCATCAGCGATGCTCACTCAACGTCCCTAAATCAATAATGTGCAAGGGGCTTGGGTTGCCTCCCAAGAAGCGTTAAGTTTTCGATCTTCAGCCGGACCCCCTCAAACCAAGAGAGGTAAGAAGAAGGGTAGTTCATTTAGCATGTATTTGCTACCCTTTTGAACATTTAATGTCTTGAGGCTTATTGTGGGTAGATTTTCAACAAATCCATCCACTCCGTAAACCATGAAATATTCGATTTTAGTGTATGTTGGCAATTTAAGAACACATAATAACTCATTATTTATAACCAATCGATTTCAGAATTTGTCTACGCATTGTAGAAATGGATCTCTGGGCACATAAGTTGCCTTATATGTATGCTTGACTATTTAATCGATGTAAAATAAGGAATTGTGTCCTCCTCGTGTAATTATTCTTTTGGTATTAGAGGAGTATCATAAATTGGTTGGCTATCTTCCACTGTTTCAATCTTATATAGGCCAACAACATCTTTCTTGGAAACTACCTCATGTCCACTCTTAAGGGTCACAATCTCAACCTCATGGTCATGGGTGGAGGTAATTTTTTCCCAAATCCGGTATTGCGAGATGTTTATTGGTTGGCTAGGAAATGTATCTTCCTCCCTAGTAATGGCAACGACCAACTGTTCTACTTAATATCCAAGTCTCACAAGACGATCAGATTGGGATTGGAGTTCTTCTAACATAGTTAACACCCGGTCTTCAAAACCAGGACTCCATGGGGATTGTGAGAATTGTGGGTCAAATTGAAGTTGGTCAGAAAACTTTAGTATATGAAGTTGATTTAATTCACAACCCTGATTTGATTCCCACCAATCAAGATAATTGTCCTCATATTTATCCCAATTTTGGTATGGAGTCTCATAATTAAACCTATAAAAGGATGGGGTCATCGGAATTGTGGGAAACGCCATATCTCATAGACAAACTAGAAAATGAAAATATAATTACAAAAACTTCATTAAATCTGAAAACAAAGGTGCATACCATTCGAAGCTTTGGTAAACTTGAACTTCAATCTCTAAATCTGGAAACAAGTAAATTATAATTAGAAGATTACTAATGCAGATAAATTAAAAGTCAATGAACCAAATCCTACAAATCCAAAAAAAAATCCTACAAATCCTACTCAAGAAAAGAAAGAAGGAAAAGATTATCTTACAAATCCACACAAAAAAAAATCCTACAGATCCTCTACAAAAAAAAGAAATAAAATCCAATAAATCCTAAACAAAATTTAAAATTCAAAATCAAAATTTCAAAATTAAAAATCCTACAAATCCTATAGAAGAAGAGAAAGGAAGAATAGAAAATCTTGCAAATCCTAAAAAAAATATTACAAATCTTAAAAATCCTAAAAAAATTCAAAACTAGAAAAGAAAGGAAGAAAAGAAAATCTTATAAATCTACAAATCTATAAATCACACAAAATCTTACAAATATAAAAAAATTCTACAAAATCCTTAAAAATATAAACCCAAAATTTCTAAAATTTAAAATTCAAAATTCAAAATTTAAAAATTTAAAAATTTAAATTTCAAAATTCAAAATTTTAAAAATTCAAAATTCAAATTTCAAAAATCCTAAAAATCCTAAAAATCCAAAAGAAGACACCTAATCATAATCCTAATTTTTATTTTATTTTATTTTATTATTTTATTTATTTTTCTTTTAAATGAAAATGAACTGAGAAGCAGCCACAGTTCAAAATCAATCGATTAATTTGTGAAAATCGATCGATTGAAATACAATAGAAAGAAGAATTTTCAGAATTCACCCAACAAAACAAATTTTTTTAAACTAAAAACAAACATGACTAGTCACAGTTCAAAATCGATCAATTGGTTTAAATAAATCAATTGATCGATTTGCCACAAAGTTGACAAATTTCTGTTTTTCAGTTAATTGATCGTTTTTGATTTTTAAAAATCGATCGATTGACTTGTCACAGTGCACAGAATAGTACCATTGATTTTGTGTGTTAGTCGATCGATTGAATTTCACAAATTAATCGATTGACTGACAAAACAATGAACAAAATTCACAGTCCGAGCAAGAAATTTATTTATTTATTTATTTATTTTTAAACAACACAGAATACTCTTAAAAATTAATAAAATTTCGATGCTCCCTCGACAGCGGCACCAAAAACTTGATTGTTTTATATAAAAACCTTGCAAACGCATAAGTTCTATCGTAGCATGACAAATACAAGGGCATCAAACCCACAGAAAAGCACAAAATTTAATTAATTCTAAAAGTGTAAGATAAACCTAAGGAAGTATCAAAGGAGAGATTTTTTACTAAGATGAAGATGAATAACTACATCAACACAATTAAAGAAATTTAAACAAAGCTTATGCAAGGAAAACAGTGAATAATCAAACAACTATGATAAGATAATCAAAGATTCTGCTAACCCTAAATTTGTAATTTTTCTACTAACAATTCAAATATTTTAATGACAAATTATTTACTCTCATTTTACTACAAGCAAAATGATTTAATAAGAATGTGATTATGATAATCAACATATATTATCCTAATACTATGATGCATTCAATCACGACATAAATCATGCGAAAGGTATAACATATCACAAATTACATAACCACAACAAGTAAAATTAATCGTATGACATCTTATATCGGTCTACAAGATTGATCTAAGTGGAATAGCTCTTTTATTGTCGCCGATTTACTAGATTAGCGACTATAAATAAGTATTCGAGGATAACGCAATAAACACAAATTAAACTCGTACGATTTAATATTTGTAAAAAGAAATGATTAGACTAAAATAAATTAACTACTCATCTTGGGTTCACTTCCTTCTTAAATGAGCGATTTTAGCCGCTCATCTTCGATTTACACGCAATGAGCGAATCTGAAACCATCAAACACGTTCTTTAATTTATCAAGTGCTCGAATCTTTTAGGAAAATAATCTTAGAAAGCTTTAGTTCCTAATTATAAAATTAATTATCAAAAGCTAAAACTAAAAAATAAAAAAATAATTAAAAAAATTTGGCCAATAAAGCCTATAAAAGAGCCCACTATAAACCCTAAACATAATTTTGTTTATATAGGGCGCGTATGAAAGAGTTTCTATTTACAGGTCAATCGATTGACTTCAAAATCTGAATTTGGCGGGCTTACTTTAAATTTAAAGTCAATCGATTGATTTCCTAAAATCAATCGATTGAATTTAAATTCAAATTTAAAAGGAAAAAAATATATAAAAAATTCAACCGATTGATTTTAAATTCAAATTTTAGTAACAAAATAGATGTGACAACCTCCATCAATTGATTTAAAAAACTCAGTTGATTGATTTTAACATGTGACATATTTAGCTCTCTTCACCCTTACATGAACAATATCATACTGGGATCCAATAAAGGTCATTACATATACTATCAGAGTCACCCCAATCTTTCACACAGTAAATCAAATTTTGGAATGCGTGCCACGTTCAATCAATTGATGCTCTCAAGATCCATTGCCGGGATGATTGGGAGAATAAATGACCTCCATCATCTTTATTCAAAGCAGTACATGCTTTTATCATGGGCAAACCTTGGTTGTAAAGAAAGCATCTCTGGTTGCCAATAAGCACCCTTATTATTTATTTATTTTTATCACGGTGACCACAATTCAATATTGGTTCTCCTGGTTCGGCATGGACAGTGGATAAAGGTGATGCCGAACATATATTTCTGGCAACCAAAAAATCTGTGAAAGTCAGCGTCACGGGATTTAGGAGCTCAAAAAGCCAACAACCACCCATATCATAATACAATTAAGAGCAAGAAACCCTGCAATCTATATAAGCTCTGTTTTTCCTGTACTTGTTTCAGCAACTAAGAGGAAACAACTTGTTGAGAAGGGGAAGGTGAGTGGAAGAAGAGGCATACAGCCGAACAGTCATCGGTTGCGATGCCCCGTCTCTTACGCTTCCATGCCCGGACCGCACACTCCACCAGCCTCTTAGCTGATTTTCCCCTCTCGGGAGCCGAAGAAACGATCTCCACTGCTTCTTGGTTGGAGATAACATCCCATACCTGAAAAGTTGAGATGAAAATTAATGGCAGATTAAGCACGGATTTTTCAACTTTGATGAAAATTTGAAAATCCTGCCGTTGTCATTTGAAATGACTACTATAGAAGCAATGGTGCATGGACATGGATGAAGAAACAACGCCAAATGCGTGTTCAGTGGCAGAACCATGATTTTTTATCTAGCTAGGGCGCAAGTCATAGAGAAAAATTTCGACGAAATTCACTGAAAGAGGAGTCCGACGAAACTTTTAACAAAATTTCGCCAAAATTGTGGGACCACGATCTTAAGATCCATGGTGTCGAAAATTGGGACTAATTTCCATTATTTGATTAAAAAACTCAACAGTATTAGCACTTAAATGCATGTGCGAAGAGATCTACTCTTGGAGCTGAGAGATGGGTACCTCTATTTGCGCCGACGCATTCTTTGAAAGCGACCACGTCTCAGCTTCCTTGAAAACCATTGCTAGCTTCAGATTTGATGGTGGAGATCATTTTTCACCCCGATTTTCCACATAATAGATCCTGAGACTATGTCACTTATCAAACGGTCCGTTTTTTATTCCATGTGTTACAAATCCCAAGAAAATGACCCTAATTCACATTGAAGTGTGATGTGTGCCATATGATGCCAAAAAAATGCCATATGATTTAAGGGTTTTTTGGGAATTTCACATGGAACGAAAACAGACCGTCTGATAGGTGAGACATGATCTCAAGATCTATTTTGTGGAAGATCGGGGTGAAAAATGATCTCCATCATAGGGGGAGCAAAAATAGGTGCTTAGTTGAGTAATGATGTGCTTTATTATTTGCAACTATATATTTACTCTTTATAAATAGGTGTAGATGATGATTCCCTTACTGATTTAAAAAATTGCGTAAATTCACCTATCTTCTTATATGATATTTTTTTTAACACACAGTCCACGACTGTGTGTGTTAGAGATCAGGCTCGGTGAGCCAACAAGTCCGGACTCGTGAACTCAGTCTGTCATTCATGTAGAAGAATCGCTTAAACTTATGTCGAGCAAAATAAAAATTAAAAATCCAATCACAAATAGAAGGGACTCCTGGACTCATTCAAGCAATTGGTTTTTTTTTTTTGAAAAATACAAATTGATCGCTTAAAATATTTTTAATAAAATAAAATTTAAAAATCCGATGACAAATAGGAGGGACTCGTGGACTCCTTCAAGCAAAAGAATCGCTTAAAAAATAGATGGGACTAGGTGATAATGATCCTTTTTAACTTCTCCACTTTATTTTGAGAGAAGGACAGATAGCACAATTAGGTCCATTTTTATAGTGACCAAAACACCCTTATGTTTTAAAAATATGATGGGTATGAGTTAACACCAAGTATAGTTATTCAAAATATTTCTAGGAGGGTAAATATGGTATTTCAAAATATAGTAATTAGAGAAGGCGGATTGTAGGATTGAGTGTTGGTAGGGGACTTTGGATCGTAGGATCGAGTGTTGGTAAATATGGAATTTCAAAATATATGATTGATGGTGGTGATGGTATGGTGGTCACTTTTATAATTTATAATTTTTAAAAATTGTTTCATTGATCATCTGTACGTTTATGTGGCACACAAGGGTTCAACCTTATATATATATATATATATATATATATATATATATATATATATATATATATATATATATATATATATATAATGTATATCATCAACTCAGAGTATCATAAAAACAATATGCATACAAGGTGTAAAAAGAGTTGATGCTTCTCAAACCTAAAGTGAATAGGCTAGGTGAGTAGACAAAATGAAGGAAGACTGTTGAGAACATCAAAACATACTCAAATTTGACACAAATGTTTTAACACAATTGTAATATTTAAAATAAATACTAGTATCATAATCTTTAAAAAAAATGAAGTTGCCTTTATAATAAAAATAAAAAACTATGATTGAAGACGCTCATGCTATGCATTATGTCATGTCATGGACCCTAGTGTCACACTGTATCTAGGCTATCTAGCCGTGAAAATGGTTACAAGTAGGATCTAATTGAATGCATTAACACATCAACACTTTTATGATCATATGAGATACTAAAGAGTAAAAAGAGAACATACCCCATCAGTTGCTAGCACAAGAAACTGGTCTCTGTCAGTTATATTCCTTTGTGTCACTTCCGGTATAGAAATGAGCCCAAAATCTTTAACACAATAGTCACCAAATGCTCTGGACATTGCCAATCCTGGAGTTTCCCCGTTAGGTAACCATATCCTATGGACTCCAGGTTCATCATGCAAACAGAACACACGCCCCTTGCATTGCATTATTCGCTCAGCCTCCTCTGATGTCAGGAGTAACAGAAGAGATTAAATAAATAAAAAACAAAAAAAAGTACAATAATCCATAAAAGGAAGATAAATTATTTCATGGCACCCCTCATATCAATCAAGCAGTTGGTTCATGTAGGCATCTAGTGCGACCGCTGAATTTATTTACCACCTCTTGTAGGGTTCATAGTCTAAAAGTTGCATTGAATCAGATGATCCTAACTATCCATTGACTAGTCCTTTTCTGTGGATAGTTGCCCACCACTTTATTGATCACCAAAACATTTGCAATTTGTTGGATAGTTAAAATCATCAACTCTGTATTTATCTTTACTATGATACATCCAAGAGGTAAACCATTATTGGATGGCCCAGATCAACAAGAAATGCACCGATTATGAATAGACTAAAGGCAAATTTTGAGTGCAATTTATCACACCATAATCCTCAAAATAGATATCAATCGGTTGTATTTTAATTCTTACACATAAATATAAAATATATTTTAGAACAGTTGATTCCTGCTCTGAAGTTTTGACCATGGAACGTTAAATGCATTTCAGAAGGGGAATTCTGTGGCAATCTCTTGGAAAACATCAGAAGAGAGAGAGAGAGAGAGAGAGAGAGGTACGTGGTAAATTTGGTTTGAAATCGACAGTAAGCTGAACTGCAACCAAGCTGCCGTCCTCCGAAGTTGTCGCTAACACAGCACGAGAATCACCAACATTCGCTATAATAATGACTTCACCCTAACAAAACGCCAACACAAGAAGCCTTATCACAGTGCTGATTAAAAAAGCTCAGGAAATAAGTGATAATCCTTGAAGTAGAAGCGGCCTCCTTCAGCATATGAAAATGAATACTGTTGCAGCATTTATTAGGAGAAAGAAGCATGAAAAAATTGTACTCTACCATCCCTACCAAAACAATATAGATTAAGGTTAGTAGTTTCTTTCTACTAATAGCTTTGTAGCCTTTACGGTTTTAATAGTTACCGTCAATAAGGAGACTTTTTTGTCAAACATTCTATGCTCCTTGACTGTGAATCCAACCTTTGTTTCCTGACTTTTTGAAAATGTTAGGTTTTCGGGATGCAAACGGGTCGGGTTGAGTTTGGGTCAGGATAAATCTGGACCCAGGGAGTCTAGATTTTGGATCCAGAGTTTCCCTATTTACTAATGGGTCAGGTCTAAAGTATAAGAAGTAGACCCACCCTGGACATAAACCTCTTAGAATCATAGAATTCTCTGAAAAAAATGTCAGAGAGGCTTGGTTAGGCCATGCAGAGTTTGTTCATGCAGCATAGAGGTATGTAATCTAATTGGAATTTATTTTATGTCAAGAAATTTAATTAGTGCAATATTATTTTGGTCCGCAAAAAGCCTTCACAATTCGCAGTCCATGGTTAATTTATGTTAAAGCATTTTTGAAGTCTATGATGTTCCTGTATATAAATGGTTAACTTTCATTTCTGTTCACACTGTGCCACGAGTATTTATGGTTAATTATTATCTATGAAGTCTATGGTTAATTTATGTTAAAGCATTTACTAATGTTCCATGGTTATATATGTTAAAGCATGGTTAATTAAATTAGTGATTACGCTTGGACTAATCCCTAAGGGATGCCCTCGCCCCCACTGTGCCACGAGTATTTCACGGATTATGTACCTTGCAAGGCATCTTGTTATTGCAGAAGAGGAGTCACTACTCGAACTCACAACCTGGGGGAGCATACCCAAGTCATCAACCATTCCGACCTTGGGGTCTTGCACATTCAACTAAACAAAAATCTTTATATGATTGCAAACTCGCTAGACTAGCAGATTGATAGATTTTCATTACCATAAACATTTTCTCTAGCTAAAAATGTAGTCTGCATTTCCCCATTAATAACTCATAGTAATGCAAGCAACTTAGCATGAAAGGGAAATAGAATACAGATCACAGATGTAGGGGTCCTCATATAGAACATGATAATAAATTCATATTCAAAAGCATGCATGAACAATAAAGCTTCTAACAACTATTGAATCAGTAGCACATGATGGGAATGACAAAACGATGAAATGAGGAATTCGAAATCCCATTACCTGTTTGACAATTGTCAAACCGGTGGTACCACTGTTGATGCAATCCATCTTGCGATGACACTTGAGCTCCATATCTATGGCAGCACAAGTTCTTAGATAAGAGCGTTTCCATATGTCGAACCAATGAATCTTCTTATCAGAATCAAAGTCAAAATCTGAAGCAAGAGAAGTCAGAGCCAGAGTCTCCTCCTGCCAATTACGAAGCAAAGATGACGGCATCGATTCACACACTCTTTTTGCAACAAAGTGACCCCAAGGACCATGCCCATCAAACACGCCACAGAAAATCATGTCTTCTTGGCATCCGAATTCCTGCCATTTTGAATTAAACCCATATTTCAAAAGCTATCCATGCTTCCTTAACTATCGAAGAAATAATATAAAACCTTGGAAAAGCACACACTTCCAATATTATTTATGGAAAGAAATAATATAAAATGTTGGAAAAACACTCTATTTATTTATTTGATTTTCCTATGACTTTATGTCAAGTGCAGCAGATCTTCATTCTCTGCATAAATAGAAACCAGGGGAAATGGCAATGGCTTGAAAATCGTCTCTAAAGCACACACTTCCAATATTAGACTTTTACTATCGTTGTTGATCTTAGTTGAGGGCCATACCAGTGTTACCAAAATCAGCGATTTTTTGACTAAATCACATTTTAATCGTGATTTATTTGATAAAACATTGGTAATGCAATTAAAACACATTTGCTTTAGTAAAAAGGGACTTTTTGAAAACAAAGGTACAATTTTTGCATTTTAATCGTGATTTTTATGATTTAATCATGATTAATTCGTATCATACTAAAAAGCATGTTGGAAGCATCTATTTATTTTTAATTTTTTTTTTTTTAAATCATTGTTTTTTTCTCATTTTTTATCTGGTTTTTTCCAAAATTTTCCATTTTTTACCTTGCCAATTTTTTTTCTCCAAATTATGACTTGGTAAGTATGCTTTTTATTAACAGATAATGAATTTTTCATTTGGTGAAACACACTCATATATTTGTATTTGACAATGGCATTAATTATCTGATACAAATCATTCACTCATGAGTACATATCCATCAACATGTATTGGTTTTTCGAATCAATGCCTTGATGCCGTGCTTCCGATCCTTCCTTCCTAACCAAATTAAAAATAATTCCGGCTTCATTGCGACACCCACAATTTTTCCAAAAAAATAAGAAATCCCATAAAATTAAAAAAGCTTGCAAAGATATTTTATTTGTTTGGTGAACTGAACTCTATTATTTCAGTAATTTTTAGCATGATAATTAACATTTTACAAATACTGATGAAAAACATTTTATAAACATTTGCAATCTATGCTAAACCATTTTGCAATAACTAATTTAAAATTACTCCAGCCTTTTGTGATTGTGCACCCAAATGAAGCCTAATAACACCAAAAATAATCACAAAACAGATCAACAAGAATAAAAATTCAAAACCGAGCATAAAAATTCAAATTCAGACTAAAAACAGTCGAATAATCACCAAATAATTCTACAAAAAAATCAAAATTCAAACCTTCCAAGAGAATTATAATAATCAAAACAACATCACCAAAACAAATTATACCTCCCACACAACAAAGCAATCTTGATTAACTCCTTTCTCCCCTCTTTTAGTAAAAACAGAAGCAACTCCGTTTGAACCCGACGACCTCAGAATCAAATCCCTCTTCTTCGCCTCTTTCACCATAGAATCTGCGGCTTCTCTCCCGACATCGTCGTCCGAACATCGATTTCTATTTCCTCTTAGAATCGACAAAGACCTCGCCACGCCATCGAACATAGACGAAAGATGCTTCATTTCGTCTCGTAGATCTCTCAATTTCTCGCTATTTCTCTCGAACTTCGTGCTTTTATGGAGACTTCGAACGGAAAATTAGAGTTCCTAAACATCCATTTCCTCTTCGAATTGACAAAGACTTCATTAATCCGTCGAACAGAGACGAAAGGTGCCTCATTTCTTCTCCTAGACTTTCCAATTTCTCTGTAAATATCCTTCGATCTTCGTGATTTTATGGCGAAGTCGAACGGAAACTAGGGTTCCCGCGACGGAATCTGACGGTACTGCTGGAAATCGGCACATATTTTGGCCGGATTCCGGCGAAATTTCGGTACGTGGAGTTGAGATTGCGATGGTTTTAGGGTTTCAAGTAATTTCAATTTCATTTTTCTTTATAATTTTGATTTTTAATTATTTGAAAAAAACGAAGAGTATAGCGTTGATGAGTGCTCTGTTTTGTTGAGCTCTGACTCTCTCCTACAACGACAACTTTACTACTGAATTTTTTCCTGAACGAAGGATAGGTTGTAAAACGTATACAAGTTGGGAATTATATATAATTAGCAAACGTACGCAAGTATATGTGCTTCACAAGCCATCAAAGCCTAGATTTTATCAGGAGCAAGAAAACGTGTTATGAATTACGATTTCCGACCGACCACGGTTAAGTTTGTAGTTAAAAGAGACGCCACGTCATCCACCTTTTGTTTTCTCAAAAAGTATCACTTTAAAATTAGTCATACAAATGCCTTCCCAAAAAAATATAGTCATACAAATGCCGTGCACCAACGAAAACACTAAAAGCACCCACCGAGGTCTCACCAATAGCTGATTTGATAGTTGGGTGCTTTCACAGTCTTAGTAGAGTGTTTGGCACTGCTACTCTTTGGAAGAGTAGAAGAGTAGAAAAGAGCAGTGGATTTTTGAGTTTTCTTAGACAGCCCCGAGGTGTTTCGAATCTCGGCGAGATGGTGTAAAATGAAAATAACCTTTTGAATGATCCTACACCATCAAAAAATACCTCACAGTTATGCCATATGACAAATGTTGGGGATCAATCTACACAATCCAAGTGGTTGTTCGTGATTGAAGCGCATCTTACTAAAATAATCACACATATTAATTAATTGTATACCCTATGATCAAGGATCTTTAATATTGGCCGTTAAAAAATAAAAATAATAGCGACATTAGTGTGCACATATTTGGGCACACCATGATTATCATTTGCGATATATTCCATCACATAAATAGGATATGATAAGATAAAATAGTGTCATGTATATATATAGAATGAGTAGTAGACTTTTAATAGTTTATAAGCTTATCACCTTATATAAATTAAAATATAAAATTAATATCTTTTATGTTGGTTCTCAGAACGAATCATACCCTATCTTGTCTCGTGGCAGGTGAGATTCCAAATTATGGTTGCTGCTCTTTATTGTTGCAAATGAATATGAGGAGAGAGAGAGAGAGAGAGAGAGAGGCGATTGGAGGAAAAAACAAGGGGAGGATACTCTTTTAAAGAAGCCTGTTTTTTCCTATTTCAAAGAGAACTCTTTCTTCCAATCCTTCTCTCTCTCTCCCCACATTTCTTTGCAATAATAAAGAGCAGTAGTTGCTCTTTTCTACTCTTCCAAAGAGTTGTGCCACACATAGCCTTAGTGACTATAAACCGAACCAACCTAAAGTTTTTCATGGATGAAAATCGTTGATTGATTTGAATCAGAGGACGATGGAGATTGTTTTTTGTTCTAATCTTTCCTACGATAGATCTTAAAATCATTGGCACGCCTGTTAGATGGTCAGATATTGATTCCACATAGCACACATCCATTTTCCCATGATCTAGGTTGCATTTAGGGACGTGTGTCATGTGGAATCAACGTCTGATAGGCGCCCTTGATCTTAAGCTCTAATGTAGGAAGATTGGAACCAAAAATAATCTCCATCCTCTGATTCAAATCAATCAATGGTTTTGGTTCGTAAAAAAATAGTGTAATAGTTACTTTGAAAACGGGTGAGAATAGTCATACCCTTGTCAAAAGTGCCACTTTATAATTAGTTAAGGGCACCACTATTAGCGTCCATGCAATCTCTGAAAAGCGCCCACCTTAGAAACTCCTTCAAAATCATTGATTACTTCGGATCAGATGATGGAGATCATGTTTCACCCCAATCTTCTACACAATGGATCATGGAATCATGCCGCACCTATCAAACAATCTGTTTTTTATTCCACATATCACAAATCCCCAAAAAAAAGCCCTAAAATCACCTTTGAGTGTGATCTTTGCAATAGGATTCAAGGGATAGTTTTTAGGGATCTGTAACATGTGGCATAAAAAATTGACTGTCTGATAGGTGCAACATGATCTTAAGATCCATTCTATGAAAGATAAGGTTGAAAAACGATCTCCATCATCTGATCTGAAGCAATCAATGATTTTGAAGGGGTACCCATTAAATTTTTTTTTTTTTATGAAGGGTACCCATTAGTTAATTAGTGATACAAATGCCATTATAGGGTGCCTTATTTGCACCAATAGAAACACTAAAAACACCCTCATAAGTCTCACCTGTAGTTTATTGGAAAGTTTGTGTGCTTTCAGAGCCTTGGGGACTGCAAATAGAACTACCCTACATTAAAATAGGCGGAAAGGGGAAGGCCGGAAGGGCGACATTTAAATGCAAAAGCATACGGGTGAAAAGTGTTTGGTTTTCTGGCCCCTTGTCCATATCCGTCGAAAAATTAAAATCGTACTCATTAAACTCGAATATAAATATAATTTTCCAACAGCCAAGTTAAAAATAGCTTACTTTTATAAAAGTGAGACCTTTAGCCATTAATTGCTCACGTATTTCAAGCGATTGCACACAAATAATTAAAATTTGCACATATTTCTTATGATTGCACTTAAAATTAAAAAAAAAATTATACCTTAAATAAAAGTCTCTCACCTCTCTCTCTCTCTCTCTCTCTCACCCTATAAACATTCTTCCCCTCTAAAGGGTTCTTCCTTCTCTTCACCTCTCTCACCCTCTAAATGGCTCTCCCCTCTCTTCACCTCTCTCTAACCCCCCTCTCTCTCTAAACAACCTCTCCCTCCCTCACCCTCACCCTCTCCCTCTTAACCATTCTCTCTCTCTCTCTCTCTCTCTCTCTCTCTCTCTTTTTGCCCTCTTCTCTTCCAAACAAAAAGAATGGGCACCGTTATTCACACCCCATGGTACTGTGATCTCACCCCATCTCCTCCAGCCAGCATGCATTGGCATAGAGATCATTTTCGGTCTCAATCTTTCACATAATGGATCTTTAGATCTAGGGCGTATTATTATACTGTCAATTTTTTATTACACAAGGAACACATCTCAAAAAGTCATTGTAAAATTATGCTTGAGCAAGATGTGTCACATGATTTTAGGGCTACTTATGGGATGTTTGTCATGTAAAATAGAAAAATGACCGTTTGATGGAGCACCTATGATCACAAGATCCATTGTATTGATTACAAGACAGTCAATGCATGACGGTTGGAGGAGATGAGGTAAGATCAAAATTTCACGAGTGAAGATAATGGTACCCAAAGAAAATATAATTTTTCACTTATACCCTAGGTGCAACCACCGGGTAACTTAGGCTGCTTATGGCATAGCTCTTTGCTAGCCCCCGCCATAGCGGAGTTCGCCTGCTTTAGTTAGCTCCCATTTTCTTTTCTAACTCCCTGCAAAGAAGGATTTACCCAGCAACCTCCCTGCTCTCCACTAACTCCCTATCGGAGCAAATAAAATCTGCTTTGCCAAGGAGTGAGTAGAGAGGAGGATAAAACTGCTGAACAGGTATATCTTGTATAAAATCTTACTATGCAAGGAATTATCAAGGAGAAAGGGGTATCTGCTAAAGCAAGCAACATGATTTTAGCAAAGAGGATGAAAACTTGCTAAAGTAGGTGAACTCTGTTATAGCTGGGGCTAGCAGAGAGCTATGCCATATACAACCTTAGTCATTTAAAAAAAGATCATATCAATTTTTTTAGTAATAGGGTGCAACCACTTGAAATCCATGTGCAAGTAATGGCTCCCTAAAAGTACATATACAACATATATTTTTTTAAGAGGGCCAGGATATATGTTCAATGTCAGGTAGGATCACGTGGCACTCATCTATGAGATTGGGTGCCACAAAAATTTGTCCAAAAAAATCAGATCAATTAAAAAAAATTAAATTAAATATGTATGAAGAATTTCATAGATCTAAATCTGATTTAAAAACATAATCAAATCGAGGGTATAAGTCCACAAAATATCAAATCTAGGATCTACCTATGTTAATTGAGACTAAGTTACATCAAATATGGTATTTTTATCATTTCATAAGTTTGGTGGAAGTTAATAACGGTTGGGGTACAAAGGCAGGAGACCTGAGTTCGAATCCCCTCTCCCCTTGAGGCCACCCTAGGGATTTATATCTTGTGCTGATCGGACATGTGCTGAATTTGGGGTGCGCATGTGCCCATGGGATTAGGCGGGTGCTCTAAGAGGCACAAATACCCAGGTTATAAAAAAATTAAAATAAATAAATAAATAAATAAAATAACGGTTGGGATAGTTGCATCTTAAATTTGGTAAATTCTAAATCTTGTCCTAGGTTTGACAATTTTCGAAAACGCTGTCTCGGATCTCATAAAGTTTCCAATATGTTTTGGTAGTCCAAAATGAAGTTAAAGGTCCAAAAATTCAATGCACCAAATTTGTCGTGCGATAAATAAAGTTTGACCATAGTTTTGGAGGCTAAAAAGTCTTCAAAACAATTTTTTTAAGTTCTATATGCTATGCTGAGCAATGGTCAGGTCCTACGAAGTAGAATTATATTTCCAGTTCTACCCAATCTGTTATCCTTGGAAATAGGAGAATCTTGACTCCATGTCATGCTATAAAAAGTGAAAATCAAGAAAGTCAAGATTCTGCTATTTCCAAGGGAAATAGATGGGGTAGAACTGAAAATCTGGTTCTACCTGGTAGGACCTCTAACCATTGTCCATGCTATGCTATTGTTTGCACTTCTTTCTAACTCATGCCCATTTACCTTTTTTAAATTTACGTGTCTTTTTTATAATTTTAAAAGAGTACCTTTATTTGCACCCACTATATCTTCAAAATTACCCACCTTTATTTGAACCCACTTATTATTTAAACAATTTTGAAAAGGAGAATTTAGCGAAAAGGAACTCCCAAAGAAATGTTTTGAGGTATTTCACTCTAACCAAAACTTTCAGCTAAAAGGGATTCACACGATTTTCTAAGTTTTTGAAAAATGCTTTTGTCTATATGTGAGAAATAGTATGTATTGCAATTACGATAATACCCTCCATAGTCTTCATCTTCAAGTTCATCTGTGTCAGGAAAGGACCTGATCACTAGGGCTGCAATAGAGCCAAGCCAGCTCGACAGCTCGGCTTGGCTCGACTCAGCCCGATATTGAGAGCTTTTGCTTTCTTAAAATCAGCTTGAGAGCTAGAGCCGAACATTTTATTTATAGCTTAGTTGAAGTAGAGGCGAGCTAGAGCTGAGCTTATAAATCTCGGCTCGGCTCAGCTAAGTTCGGCTCGGGTTGATTAATAGTATATAATACTTCTATATATAATAACATATAATATATATAATTTTGATTTTTACTTTTTCCCCTTATGATAAGATTCATTTAACTGTTATTTTATAATGGATAAATATATAATAAATATATAATCCTTATAATCGTCTATTGATGTGATGTCCCGAAATTTTTTGACCTTTGAACAATTTATTTCGGTGTGCATGCCCGATTGGTCACACACCTGACGCAATAAAAATATTAAAGTGAGTTAGGTGAGCTTAGGTTTTGAGTGAGAAAGAATGATAAAAGAAGGCATATGGACCATTAGATAATGTGGTGTAGATCGAGATACGGTGTATTGGCTTAACACTCAAACATTTGCTTTTGAGTATAAAAGTTAAATGTTAAGAGAATTCAATTCTTGCTTAGGTTATTGAGAATGAGTTATTGAGAAGAGAGAGAAGGAAGGGAGCTTTGAATTCGTGCGTATGCGTACGAGATCTGAACTTGTGTGTGAAATTAAGGATATGGGATTGAAGAGAATCCCCAAATTCAGTCTTTGAAATCCTAGTTGAAACGTGAGCTCGTGGATCGAGGAATCGACCAATTTGAGATAAGAAGAAATATGTTAAGTTGTGATAAATATGTGTGTTAGTTGTTAGTTAGCATATGAATGAGAAATTAGAAGAATATGAGTTAAGATTTAAGAGAATATGAGTTTGGGAAGTTGAAACCCAAGATGTGAGAAATTTGACAAAATCGATCGATCGAAATAAGTATCCGATTGATTGATTTTATTAAAAGTGAAAGTATGAAGGCTTATGAAGAAATCGATCGATCGAAATTAAGTTCGATCGATCGATTTGTGAAACCGATTGATCGATTTGAACACTGATCGATCGATTTGTGGAAAATAGTGTGCTTGTTAAAGAGTTCTGAAGACACCGATCGATCGAAATAAAATTTGATCGATCGATTTGAAATCCGACTGATCGATTTGGGAACTTATCGAACGGATTGTGGCACTAGAAGTAGATGATTTTATGAAGGAATCAACCAATTGAATTAGAATTCAATCGATCGATTTAGACAGATTCAAGATTTTATTTTGTGTTGTTAAGAAGACTTGGGGGAGACTTTATACCTCCTCATTTTACGTCATTGCTGATGTGTGGACTATGATTTGATGTGTCTTAGGTATGAGCATGTATATGTAAGCAAGGGCCTAGCTTAAAGTAAGAAGCTTTCGTTTAGCTTTTCGTTGAGGTAGGAAAAACTCCGTAACATGTGCATTTTGATTACAACTGGCATGAATTTAGGGATATGATAATAATATGTGTGTTTGTGTGATTTTGTCATTGATTTAGCATGAATTTCATTCATGATTATGAATAAGAAAAGTGTGTGTTTATGTGTACAGTTGAAGGAAATACGTGTGTATGTGTGATATTAGATTCGTGTGTATGTGTGAGAAAACAGCCATGTGTGTGTGACACAAGGAAGGATGTAAATAAGTGTGTTTGTGCAAATGTTGAACCTTCAGATTATTATAAATTACCACAATACATGGTGATAAACTATATGTTAGATTTAACACTTTGATTTAAGGTTCATGTGTGTGGATACCCTACCGACGCGGTGATATATCCGTGACCGATACGGCGGGATATCCATAAGTGTGTTCCGGTACAATAGAATATCCGTTCTTTGATTATCATTCTGCGATAATATTTCGTGCGACCAAAGTCACCTCATTCTAAGGGACTTTAGAAATGTATAAAATTGTTCATTGAACGACGATGGTTGGGGTTTCTCATCTGTATGTGTGTGTGTGACTCTCGATGCAATATATGCTTAAGAGAATATTTAAGTAAGTATTTTAAGTGTGTGTGTTATGAGAACAAGTTTTTAAAGCCATTATAAGCGCAATTTGAAATATGCATCTGACATTCATTTTTGTTAATTTAAATGTTTTTAAATTGTAACTCTCAGTAAGAAAAGTGTGTTGTGAATCATGTCATGAGATGTATGCGTGATGTGAAAAATATACATGTTAGTTATATTTTCCTATTGAGCTTAGATGGTAGCCCATTCCTCGACTATACGTCACAGGTACAGGTATTGATGCGGGTGCTGAGGACATAGATCTTGAGGGCCATGAGTACGTGCCAGAGGAGGAGACTGAGCCCCCTCCAGACGAGTTCTTCTAATAGACAGAGCTGCTTTTACTTGAGATTTGTTTTGTAAGGCTTGGTACGTCTAGCCAGTATAAGTTAGGATTTATGCAATTATGTCGTACAATATTATTTTGCAAACTATGTTTTGGTGGCCGTTGTTTGTCACTGGTGGTTCGGTTCTCTTATCCATGCGATTGACATGTGATTAGAACCATCTTTTGTTACACTTTTGATTATGTCATTGTATAGAAATAGAGATTTATTTCCTTCTGATGACTCTATCTGCTTAGTTAGAATACATGCTTTATTTCTGTTGATGGGTGTTCGGTGTGTTTCGGGATCGCCTTATGGGTGATCTGATGGCACGTGTTTTCGAGTGATGAAATCTGGGCTGTCATAATTAAAGTTTGCTCTCTCTCTCTCTCTCTCTCTCTCTCTCTCTCTCCTTCTACTATTAAAGCTCTTTCTCACTTGTTTTAATGAACAACAACTAGCACGCCAATTGACCAACTAATCAACACCTATGCTCTTAATCAATATTTACCACATTAAATTTAAACACTTTTTTCTCTTATCGATGCGTTAAATCCAAAAGAACTAAGAGATTAAAAGATATTAGGGCTTTCATTTATTTAATTTTATGAAAGCTTTCATCTATTAAGAAGAAGATAATCTTTAAAACAACAATAGGAAAAATAATTTATAATAAAACTTATTTAGCTCTGCTCGGCCTGACTCGAGCTCGATAGAGTCGGGCTAGAGCTTCGACTTTTCAAGCTCAAAGGGCCTAGAGCCAAGTTCCAACTCGACTCATATTAGGTAGAGCCGAGCTAGACCTGATCGAAGCATCGACTCGGCCTTGCTTGGTTGCAGCCTTACTGATCACCACACAGAAAAAAGAGCAAAAATTTATAAATATTCACATACTCTCACATTCTTTTATTTTTTTAAAAGGAACATACTCTCACATGCTTTTGTGGAGATTAACAACACTAATGGAATCATGGACTCTCAATGAAATTGAAATTTTTTGAAACCCATTAATGACGCTAATGGCCATTACGTGATCCTTCTTCAATGAATTGAATTTTTAGAAGAGTTTGTGAAACCCACAAAAAGTTTTCTTCAACCCTCATCGAGTCATCAACAGATCATCCAATCATCTGAAGAAGATGGTGACCTCGAACCAGACACCATCCGATCATCTGGAAAAGATGGTGACCGCAAATCAGTTACCATCCGATCATCTTAATATCAGGTTATTTGATATATGACCTCTATTACTGTAATAACCTGCATTTTCTTATTTTATTTTAATAGTGTTTGATGTGTTTTGTACCGTGCACGGTGCTAGTTCTCCACACCGGAACTCACCCTTTTATCAAAAAATTATGATTTTTTCTATATCAAAATTAGACTCATTACGAAGTGCTCGTCGATACGAATTCAATGATATATAATTTGGCGATTTTTGATAAGAATATAAAAAGTTACGCCTATTTTAAGTGATGAAATAAGTTAAAGGGTATAATTGTAATTCCGAGAGAGAAATACCAATTCCTTTCGTCTACGAAAAGTGTTAATTAGAGTTGACCTAAAACTTTATACCATTATAAATAAAACTTTAAAAACCCTTTACTCTCTATAATAAAAAATTATTCTCTTTCAAGACTTAGACGAACCGATGCCTTGGACATCGACCTTTTCAACTCGAATTGCCGTTGATATGCCGTTCGCGCTTCAAGAGGTGGGTATCAATCCATCTTTTTCTTCTCAGATCCTGTCACATAGGATGCGTTCGATCGTACATCGACGGGTTTAAAAATCTTATTTAAACTCAAATATCTCATAAATTAATAAACCTATATGCTTAATATTATGCTTTCCCTTGAAAGTTGTATATTTTGTAAGTCGAATTTATATGTTGTTTCTCTTTTCTTTTTAAACAATCCCTTTATTTGAGCTATTAATATTTTACCTTCTATTAGGTCTGCATATTTAATATGTCTACTTTCTCTTAAATCTACATACTAATTAAATATGAATATCTTTAAGTATGATAAATCTGCATATTTGGTATTTTATTTTCTACTAAAGTTGCATGATTTGTAAGTTCGATTTATATATTATTTCTCCTCTTTTTAAATAATCCCTTTATTTGGCTATTTAATATTGTACTTTTCTATTAGGTCTTCATATTTAATATTTTATCATTTTTTAAATCTGTAAAATTAATTAAACTCTGATATTTGTAAATCTGATAGATTGACTTAATTGGAATAATATTATATTGATATTATTTATTTCTAAATTTATATAGTTAGAAATTTACTCTTCTACTAAAACTATAATGATATATATTATTGTTGTAAGTTTATATTATTATTTATTTAAAACTAATTAAACTATGCTCTTATTTTATTTAAAAGAATAATAGATTACACCATCTTAAAATTTTAGGTCTGAACTTACGACAGCGAACCCGAGCTCGCGACCATCGATATACTAGTATTGATATTTTAGTAATAACTTTTTACTCCGACCTCGAATTAATGCGATTCTTACGGCATTGGAAAGAAAACAGCGAGTTTTACAACCTTATGTGAAATAGTCATTTCACGAATCTGACATTTTAGAGGTCAAAATAGAGTAACAAGTCAGGTTTAGTTTTGAATGACTCAAGCTACTCGAATTTAGTGTTATTTTCTAATTTTTATGACCAAAGTTCCTGTGTATATTATATCTTAAGGTCTTTCGATCGATGGTCATGATAAATCACAACTTAATAATTATAAATACTATTTAATTTAATTATTTAATTATTATATATATATATATATATATCTATACATATATCAGTTCATCGCTTCAACGTGACCTCTTCAGTAACCCAAAGTATTAGGAACTCGATACTTTGTGAAAAATAAACTCTGACCTTTATGTTTTCAAAATCACAATAATAACTATCTTATTCTATATTTGTATTGATGTGAATGTAAATAAATATATGTATAAATATAACTAAATATAAATATAAATTTATATTATGTGTATAATAATTTTGTGCTTCCATCTTGATCATGTTATACGAGTTATGGACATATTAGGCCATATATACGTGAGTATATGAGATCATGCCTACGCTTGAGCGTGGTGATTCATCGAGATAGTATCAAAGCGAGGAATACATCGTATTTATATGCCTTACTACTCATGGTGGTTGAGACATCATGATGAGTCGGATGAGTGCGAATTCAGTATAACCTTATATACGGTGGCATATGCGGTGGCCCTATTACCCCGAATTTTAATATAAGAGGATAAGATATAAGTTATAATATGAGATACGGGCTTTGAGCCTTAGCTTTGGTAAGGTTTTCCCACTATAACTCGTCTTAGAATTAAGTTGTAAGAGTATGATACGAGTATGAGTACAAGATAAGATATGTTATAAGTACGATAATAAGACATCGCCGTGTAGGCTAGTAAAAGAACAAGAACTTAAGTCTCTGTACGTGTCATTCCTTGCGTAGCTACCGTAAGGGTAACAACATCTTACAACCAAGACGGGTCTTTGGGAGACAATATGAGTATGATCGAGAGTATGAGTAGATTGTGAGTATGTGTGATCATTTATACCTCCCCATTGGGGTGGATGGAGGAGTATGAGTATGATACGAGGGCGTTATAATATGGTGGTATAAATCTATGGTGACCGTCACATGGTAGCTCGAGCAGCGGCTATGACATAAGTCATTTAGGATTTATGAGTATGTTAGTTGCGCCCATGCGATGTACAGACGTATGCGCGAGAATAATAAAATATAATATGATATAATATGAGGTATGATAAGGTACGTTAGAGTATGAGTGTCTAGATCATGATCCTGCATTCATGATTATGATATGAGTTTACGATATATACTTGATTTGTCATATTCTTTCTGATTTCATTGTTATACTATATTTATCACTCACTGGATGCACCCACAATGTACCTGAGTCGAATGAGGTGGATTTCTTGTGTATTCACTGAGTTTATGTGACTGAGTAAACTCATCCCATGAAAATCTAAACAGTTAGAGATAATTACGTTGGTAGAGCAGACATCGACTATTCAGATCCCATTGACGTTGACTTTATTGATCCCGCGGGCGTTGAGTATCAGGAGCCTTGGGAGGGCGATACAGCTGAGTACCAGGAGGACCTCGGTGCTGACTTTGATCTGAGCACCGATTATTGATAGTTTTAGACTTGGTATCGCGTTTTATTTGATACTTTGGTATTGACTTTAGCTTTCTTATATCGGATTTGTCTTCGACTTGCATTATTGTTTTATTAGTAGTTTACTTGAATTTTATTACATTTATTCAGTATTGATTATTGCTTTATATTCTACCTTTATGTGTTGACTTTCATGGATTTTGTGGAACCAGATTTGCGCAATAACTTTGATTAAGTGTATGTCCGCTTAGCATATACGGGATATGTGTGAGTAATAACTCGAAATTTTAGGCCATCGGGATGGGATAGAATTTTGGGTTATGACAATTACCTGCTTTTCCCTATTAGCTACTTTTAAGTTGATGGGCAGTGGCAAAAGTTTTAGGGTTTGAAAATGAAGAGCGAAGGAAGAAGATTGAGTGGTATTCTAGTGTAATTTTATAAAAGGGTAATAATATAATTTTGCTCGATGAATTTTTAGATACAAGAATTTCCGGGGTTATGATTTTCGTGAGAATCCCTTTTACCTAAAAGTTTTGGAATCGGTATATCAAGCAAAAACTTTCTCAAAGGAGTCCTGTTTTTCTAAAGTGCCCTTTTGATAAGTGTCTACTTATTTATTTTTTTACAAAACCCTTCTTCTTCCTTAGCTCGACAAATTGCAATGACAACAACTTCTTTAGCTTTGGCAAGTTACAATCATGACGACATCTTCAAGAGAGTTTAAGGTGGTTTCAAGAGGAGATTTCAAGTGAGTTTCAAAAGGGTTTCAAGCATGTTTCAAGAGAGAATTTTAGGTGAGTATCAACCCATTGGATTTTAGGTGAGTTTTAAGATGGTTTCATGGATTTCATTGGGATCATGGATTTCAGTCGTGTGGGTTCATAGGTTGTACTTCAGCTTGGCTTTAAGAGAGGTTCATAGATTTCATTCCACTGGATTCCATAGGTTGTATGACTCGTTAGAGTTGTATGACTCACCAGAGTTTAGGAAAAAAAAGCAGAAGAGGAATAGTAAATGGGTGCCCTGAAAGATTTAAAAAAAAAAAAAAGTAAACAGATAAAGGTGAAAAAAGGGTCTATTTTTATTGACTCAAGCGTCCTCCAAGATTGGGGAAAACCTCTAATTGGCAGTATGACACCAAATTTATCACACACAGGGCACGGGTGCATTGCTTAGATCATATTTAACAAAAAAAAATAAAAGAAGAAACTCATCTCCACCATATATCTATATATATATATATATATATATATATATATATATATATATATATATATATATATATATATATATTAGATATTTAAAAGTTTTAAAACTTATATCTTTTTAAAGAGGTGTGTCTTTTCAAAGTTATGTGTCATTTCAAAAGAAGTATCTTTCCAAAGTGGTGTCTTTGCAAAAGAGGGGTCTTTCCTAAGTGGTGTGTCTTTTTCGAAGGGATGCATGTAGCATCTTTTCATAGGAAAATGGTGCATTAACACACCACTTGATTTCTATTTAAGGAATCTAAAATCATTTTTTTATACACTACAATAGAGTCTTCTTTCTTCTCTCTTGTTATGCCTTTAAATGTCTTTATCAGAGCGTTTTTGTAATATTTGATGTTCGGATAGCGTGATTGAATTCGCCAAATCGTTGACAAGAATTCATAGACGGTTCGCTGTATCTTGGAACCATTTTGCCGATAACCTATTGGTGACCACTTTGTTAAGTGGTGGGGGCAAATATTGGTTTAAAGACAATAATATTTGTCGTGCGTTGGACCGGTTCCCTGTATTATTTTAGATCAATATCTCAATTTTTCCTATAATTTTAAATCAATATTTTGCATTTTACTATATTCTGATGACGAAAATGGAGAAATTTTAGGCGAGAAGTAATAGGCAGACGAAGAATTTGGGTCTCTCGATCAACACTAATGGGACCCTTTGTTTTTTGACTTCTTGATTTCATAGATTGATATGATGGGTGGTAATAATCAGTTTTTAAGAATCGTTATAATGGTCAGCGATTAAGCCTCCAAGTTATAGAGAATAGTGACATTTGGCTATACCAAGCGTTGGTAGGATAAGAGGGCACATCGTTTCATCAGTTTTATGTTTTTGATTTTCCAACATTACTTTGGCAAGTTTCTCACGCAGGCTGATCAACATGCGTGTCATTTAGTGGTTCTGAAGGAGCAATGAATAAGGTATTATTTTGTATTCTTGGCTCTTTATTTCAATTCATTAATTTTTAAATAGTTTCCTTTATCAGAGATGCCATCATTTCATTCTGGCGGATGATGACATCTTGATTAGGAGAGGGAACTTTGATTTTAAATAAATTATTTTGATCTTAGAGTATATATATGCTATAAGTCACATATGCCATATCTAAATATTGGCATATTTAGACTAGCACTTTGAGTGGGATTGAACCAGTTTGAGTTGCACCATCACATTAGATCTTTGTTTTTCAAGGTCTCATTTGTTTATACTCCACATGGATTTTCAAGAGCTATGTGACATTGTTTTACCAACTTTAGTGAATTTGAACTTGCCTTTTGGTATCCTATCTATGCTAGGTTTAATATATAGTGGGTCTTGTTTGGGGTATGAGAAGTGGCACCAAACATGGTATTTTCATTAATAACTAAATTGATAGAATTTTTTTTTGTTTATGTGTGGAGGTCATCTCCATTGAATGGGAGGTCAGTGGCGCTGATCCAATTGTGGTCTTGTGTCATGTTATGCCCCTATGACTAATTTGTATATGATGAACCTGTGATCACTAACCAAGTTTATTTTTACAACTATGATCAATTGACTATTATTATTATTTTGTGACTGTTTGACCGTAATAAAAGGATTGTGATCAAGTGGATTTGGTTCAAAGGCCATTCATGGCCATAATGATAAATTAGTAAATCATGCTATGATCTTGTTATTACATTAATTCAAAACTTATAAAGTTGATAGATTTATGATTGTTGAAGTTGATTATTATATAAGGAGCATGCTAGCAAGTGTGATTGATATTCTAAATCTGGCGTGTACATTCACATAATAAGCCCTATTGTCATCTTTGTTGAGAAGAGATGTGGCACTCATGTGTGATCTTTTTTGTGCGCTTTAACCAATAATGATTGTTCATTTATTTGGCAACAAGCAATTAGGATTAAGGAGCCATATAATGGGGCTCGGTTTCCAAGCTATATGTCTATGATTGATGGATTATTAGACTTGATCATATGGTCATTGGGTGGCCTTGATTGAGTGGGATGATCAAAATGAATGTCGATGATGAAGTAATCACAATCGAGTTGCTTCCAATAAAACATCAATTGGAGATGGTTTGATTGGTACAACTGAGTTCATATATGCTGTGTGACTATTTATTCTTTGAAAAGATGATATTATATGTGATTATTTGTATTATTGCAAGATTCATACTATTTAAATTCTCTGATATCTTTAATTATATGCATGTCCTATTATGTTGAGTTCATTCAGAAGTGAATTGAGCAAAAATGCTAAGAATTATTTTAAGAAAATAATGGATTTAGATTGTAAAATCTAAATTATTTGAAGATGATTTTCCTTTAATAAAGGAAGTCACAACTATAAATCTCATTGTGTATATTTTTGTATGGTCTCGCAAGAGATGCTAAGTAATTATGAATCTCATTGAGTATATTGCTTATATTGAAATAAGTAGAGAAATGAAGTGACTTAAGGGTCCATTGGTAAACGTATCAATAAATATTAAGTCAAAACTTTTAAATTCTCTATGGAACTTATTTCTTTATCAATGAACAAGAAAATAAATCATATGTGGTTTCAGGTAGAAATGTCTGAAAAAATACTTTGTGTTGATAATTACAATTCTGAGTAATTATGTGAAGTATTAGTTAAAAAAAATAAAAATCGGGATGGGTTTAAAGTCATTACCCAAACAGTCACTTACGATGGGAACCCTACCTAATATTTGTTTGGTCAATGTTTAGGTTCAAAGAAAAAATAAGTTTGAAATTCGTGACGGATAAAGGGGCACTATATTAATGGAAATTAAATTCTCATAAACATCTTAAAAAGGGTAGTGTTTTACCTGTAATGGATAAGTGGAGGTTAAGCATTGCTCTTAATAGACGTTATAACACTATGTGTTGAGATGTTAAAGTTACAGGGGCATCTCTTATAAGTCTACCTATATAAGTGTAGGGGTGGAGCTGCCTTTAATGAGACTTGGCTTTAGCTTATAAATGCTTATGAAAACCAGGGTACTAGCATATGACCTAAATGTGCTTACCAATTTATTGAACACTAAATATATGAAATATGTGTGTGGAATAGTTCCGATTTGCCGTATACGATCGTTAGTTCAATACTTAGTTTCACTAAAGACCTTGACAAACTTTGAGTTATTTCCACTAAAGTGAAAATTCAAGTCTGTAAGACATTTTCATTTATGCATATATTTCTGGCTTTGCTCTGATTTCAAAAATTTTAAATAGTGGGAGATTATTGGATATTTAAAACTTTTAAATAGTGGGGGATTGCTAGATATTTAAAAGTTTTAAAACTTATGTCTTTTCAAAGAGATGTGTCTTTTCAAAGTTATGTGTCATTTCAAAAGATGTGTCTTTCCAAAGTGGTATCTTTTTAAAAGAGGTGTCTTTCCTAAGTGGTGTGTCTTTTCTGAAGGAATGCGTGTAGCACATTTTCATAGAAAAAGGGTGCATTAACACACCACTTGATTTCTATTTAAGGAATCTAAAATCATTCTTTTATACACTACAATAGAGTCTTCTTTCTTCTCTCTTATTATGTCTTTAAAAATCTTTATCAGAGCGTTCTTACAATATTTGGTGTTCAGATAGCGTGTTCGGATAGCGTGATCGGATTCGTCAAATCGTTAACAAGAATACACAGCCGATTTGTTGTATTCTTGAATCATTTTGCCGGTAACCTCTTGGTGACCACTTTGTTAAGTGGTGGGGGCAAATATTGGCTTAAAGACAATAATATTTCTCGTGCGTCGGACTGGTTCCTGTATTATTTCGGATCAACATTTTAATTTTTCCTATTATACATATATATATATATATATATATATATATATATATATATATATATATATATATATATATTATGTGTGTGTGTGTTTTACAAATAGATTTAAAGGAGTTATTACTTAGCACAAAAGATGTGTGTCATTGCACATAGTTCAAAAAGAAAGACATGATATTTGTGGTACATGTGCCATGTGCAATACCATCTAAGACATAGGATTTGAAATCCATGATGTAAAAAAATCTCTTCCCAAAGATTGACATGAAACCCAATTCTATCATTTGACTCAATAGAGTCAAAGCCCATCATCTGATTTACCACATATTATAGATCTTAAAATTCATTATGTGCAAGATTGGAATGAAAAAACGATCTTCATGATTTGATTCGAAGCAATTAATGGTTTTTTATATAGGCGCTCTCAACGATTCGGTGTACAAATAAAGATAAACTATCACATACATACTTAGATATTTAGCCCTATAGCAAAGTTTAGAACTTGAGTAGACACTACAAAAAAAACAGACCATTAGCCGCAGTTTTTTGTAGTAAATTTTTTTTGCTAATAACAAAAAAACTATTAAGATTATTAGCGGCAGTTTTTTGTTAATAATGGCAGTTTTTGGCTACCGCTAATAGTTTTATTTTTTGTAGTGAGACCTACTCTATTATATTAAAATAGTGACATCATCTATAATATTTTTTTTCATGAGCAACATTATCTATAATAGTGACTAGTGAAAAAATTGTGACTAATAGGTTGCTCTACAATCCACACGTGGAGAGAAACGGAGAGGAGGGTGAGAGATAGTTAAAGAAGTCTTAGAGATAAGCATAGTGGCAAATTTCTCTGAAACTGAAACAAGGGTCTGGCGAAACTTTCGATGAAATTTCGATAATTTTTCTAAAATTGCTGAAATTTCATTAATTTCGACAAAATTAACAAAATTTTGCCAATATTAATAAATATTTTCTAAATTTTATTACTTTTTAAATAATAAATAAATTTTTTATGAAATTTAAATATAATATATATTAAATATTTTTTGTGCTCTCCGAAATTTTCTTGAAACCCTTCGATTTTTTCTCAAAATTTATTTGAAATGAACCGAAATGACCCCCAACAGAAATGTTGCCGAAAATGAAATTTGCCACTACAAAGATAAGGGACCTATGTTTGATTTCCTTTATTTTAAGGGCAATGACCAGGTCCTATCAGGTAGAACCGGATTTTCAGTCCTACCCCATCCATTGCTCTTGGAAATAGGATAATCTTGACTTTCTTTGCTTTCACTTTTTATAGCATGACATGCAGTCAGATTGTCTTATTTTCAAGGGCAGCGGATGGAGTAAGAGTGGAAATCCGGTTCTACCTCATAAGACCTAACCATTGCCTTTTAAGAATTGATTGAAAAGACTTTAGGCCTTATTTTTTGTTAAGATTTATTTATCATTTGTCTCTTATTATCTTTACAACTGGATTAAATTACCACCCATTTTCTCTTACTCATGTGCATGGCACATGCACTCTACTACTAGTAGTAAAGATAAGTATATAAATCAATCGACTCACTTTAGAATGGTACATTCGTTTTAATTAAAAACTTGAGCTAAAATAAACAAATTTTTTTGTAGGGCTAATGAGGTATTACCTACATCAACATATAAAATTTATTTAAAAGTACCACTTTTTCAAGTCATTCAAACTGATGTTAGCCTAAAATGGGTGCCCATGAAACAATTTGAACCTTCTAATCCAAGCACTTTAATACAGACCATTGCTGATATTTAACATGAGGTCAGTGTATAAGTGGGCATATGATTCACTCGTGATATGTTTTTGGGCCAAGTGAAGTTTGAATGATATCTAACAACTCAAATTATTGTGGTGATATGGTTTTGGGCTAAGTGAAGTTTGAATGACATATGTGATAGTCTCGAGGCGGAGATATGAGGCCTGATCTATATGTAATTATGGATGCTATATATCATAATGTATTTTGGGTGGGGACTTAAGCCCATCCTAGACATAAAATCGGGGTAGAGACCTAAGCCTAAAATCAGATAATATTATGTCACGTGACTTTGAGTCACCACATGATGGTATCATAGCCGAGGACAGCTCTTCTATAAGGTGAAGGGATTCATAAAAAAAATATATATCGTGTACCGTCACGTGACCTAAAAGTACAATGATAATGATGATTATAATGATCATGATGTTATTTATTGATATCAATGAGTCAAAGTAGTGCGAGACAATTGATGACCCTAGTATTGGTCGATATCAATTTTTTCAATATCAGACATTAAATATTATTTTAAACTAATGGAATATATAGTGCATCGATAGAAATATATATAATTTTATTTAAAATAGTAATAATATTTTTTGACTAGTCAATCGTCACTCATAAGCCGGCCGGCTGGTCTAGAAAGAGTCGCGGCAGAGTGGCTTCAAATGTATGGGCAATTCGAACGCCAGACTAAACAATAGAGCATTAGAGTTATGAAGGACCAAGTTATGTTGGACTACAGTTTCGCCTAAATAATAGAGCATTAGAGATATGAAGGACCAAGTTATGCTGGACCGCAGTTTGGCCAGTGGCCCGGATCGTTTCCTATCACTATTTATTGACCAATAATGACACAAGTTGTTTCAAGTTTGGCTAATATATACCTGATAATAACTTAAACGATCCGAATTTACCAGCCAATATTCACCAATATATTTCATGTTTTTACAATGGTGTGAAATGTAACCTCTGCCAGAAGATTCTTTTTTTGTATGATGGTAAATGGTTAATTCATGCATGCTATCTAATATTTTATAATCTCTAATATTTTTCCCATTTTTTTTACTAAATCTTTTCTAAATTAATTTGAAATAAATTGAACTGACACCCCAATGATTGCTGAATTCAAACTTGGTTACTACATTAATTTGTAACGACGCCAATGTATCGGCTGATACCCAGAACTAAGGTATCAACTCTGGTATTAGTTCATGGAGGACCGATATGTATCAGCAGATATCGATACACTTTTATTTTAAAAATAAAATAAAATAAAAGAGGTATTGACCGAGACTCGATCTATATCAGCAGATACCAATACGGCCCTAATACTGTGTCAGGGCTGGATTGGTGTCAATTGGACACGATACCGGTAAGTCTAGGTATTGATCGATACTTGATATCATGCAAAGAACCCCATAATGCAACATAGGGTTAAAAGAGAACCCCAAAAGCTCACCGAAGGGCAAAAATGTCCGCATCTTAGTGAATGATTGCAAGTGACTTTCAATTTCAATAAATAGAAAAGTTGAGGTGCACATACTTGGTTTTCCAACTAAACATGGTGGGCCCACGCTCGAACTATGAGTTTGTTAGAAGCATATAGCATTAATGGAGAGCGAAAGCTAAATTAGACATTCGGAATAACTTTATTTGATGTATGACGGCCAACACATTTTTTTATAAAATAATAATGATATGTAGGGCACACAATGAGATGGGCCGGGCTAGGGTTCAATCCGGCCCTAATTTATATGAGCCGGGTTCTTAAAATTTTCAGCCCAATCTTAATTCAGGCTGCGATATACTCAGTTCAAGCCCGACCCTTACTAGGCTAGGCTTAGGTGTCTTTCCGGGCATTTTTCGATTTTTTTTTTTGTAATAAAATTTGGTTGAATTATTTTTTTGGATTATTTTTTCTAATTAAATTTAGTTAGGCTTAGGCTGTTTTTTTTTTTTTTTCTAATAAAAGTTTGAAAAAAGTTAAAAATTTAATTAAATAATTATCACTACAAAAAATAAGACTAGTAGTGGCAGCCAAAAACTGCCGTTGTTAACAAAAAATTGCCGCTAATGCCCTTGTCGCTAATAGTCTTTAATAGTTGTATCATGTGAAAATTAGTTTTTGATTTCGCGTGCACACATCCCCACATCCCCAAAAGTGACCTTAGAATTGGGTGGCACACATTTCGCTCAAATATGATTAGGTACCTCTGTTTGTTCTCATGCATTATTTGGAAGTGCTCATGTTTTCAACCTGATATTCCATACAATAGATCTTGAAATCACGACAACCTATCAAATGGTCTGTTTTTATTCCATGTTCACAGATCCCTTAAAAATTGCCCTAAATTCACATTTGAGCATGATGTGTGCCATATAATTGAAGGGTCATTTTTAGAGATGTTGATAAAAAGATAAATTATAATAGATGCCGAAGGTGCAGCAAGTTGCGCCATTAGGTGCTATGTGCATATGCATAATATCGATTGCTAACTGCATAAAAAAAATAAAATAGTTGTTTTTATGGCGTTGTTACTATCACACCACCTTATGTTATAACGACCTCACTTTGACAAAGAAAAAAAATCTGTTGGCAGCTTTAACTCAGATGATGAAAATCATTCGGGCGAAATATGATAACCTTCATAAACTTATCACATAGGTCAGATCCATTAAGTAAAAATAGTTCCACATCTCAATAATAATGATTACTACATTTTAATATGTGTGTACTAATATAACATACTATACAAATTCCACTTTGAGTATTAATATGTCTCGTGGCAAGAAGTCGCCTGTTTCTCTTCTCGCTGATCCCCGAGCGAGATGCAAAACGCATTGCCCGAAATGTATCTTATCAGGTGATACTTCAAACCACGGTTGTCATACTCGATCGATGTCTAAAACTCCTAAGATCCACATGCATTTGCACGTGTATGCTTACTAGTAACATTAAAAGGATATATATATATATATATATATATATATATATATATATATATATATATATATATATATATATATATATATATATATGGCCAGGTGCAGACCGGGTGTTGGAACACTCAACCCAAGCTTGAGATTTATTTGGGTTGCAACATGTTTAGCGCGGTCTGGATATCGGACCGAGTTTGCTTGATAGAAAATATCACTTTTTTCTGATCGAGTGCGTGCTAAAATTCAGGCGAGCCCAACCCATTGAGAGCCCTAGTAATATGAGAAGCATACATAGATATTTCCCATGATAAGCACTTAGTAGGTGCTAATTTGCAAGATTGGATAGGTGCAAATAAAGGTATATTATATATATATATATATATATATATATATATATATATATATATATATATATATATATATAGGGAGTCAGTTCCGTCCTTCATGAGAGGACGCTGAAGCATCCTCCAAGATTTTGTGGAGATCAATGTGGCATTCAAAATATTATTTGGGTGTGATAGGGAGTATAAGAGATCAATTTAGATCAATTTTCCAAAAAGAAGATTTCAAAAGTTTTACTTTTAAGGTCTCTACCAAAGTTTGGCCAATTTTAATGGTTTAAATTCCAAGGCTCAAAAAATATATGGTGGAGATGAGTTTTTGATTTTTTTTTTTTGCTGAATATGATCTAAGCAATGCTCGTGCTCTATGCGCGATTAATTTGGTGTCATACTGCCAATTAGAGGTTTTTCCCAATCTTGAAAGACGCTTGAGTGTCCTCCAATGGAGGATAAACACCTTTTCTAACTATATATATAGTTATGTGTGTGTGTCTGTTACAAATATTTAAAGGAGTTATTACTTACACAAAAGATTCGTGCCATTGCACATAGTTCAAAAAGAAAGACATGATATTTGTGGTACATGTGCCATGTGCAATACCATCTAAGTAGTAGGATTTGAAGTCTATGATGTAAAATTTTATTGCTAAAGATTGACATGAAACATGATTTCTATCATTTGATTCAACACAGTCAAAGCCCATCACCTAATTCACCATAGACGATAGTTCTTAAGATTCATTATGAGCAAGATTGTAATGAAAAAGCGATCTTCATCGTTTGATTCAAAACGGTCAATAAATTTTAGTATAGATGCTCTCAAAGATTCGGTAGGTGCGAATAAAGATAAACTTTCACATACATACTTTTATATATATATATAAGGTTTATAAATTAAGTACACCTACTCTATTTTATAAAACTAGTGACATCATTTATGATATATATATATATATTTTTTTTTTTTTCATGAATGACATTATCTATAATGGTGGTTAGTGCCCATAAAATAAAATAAAAAATGGTGACTAATAAGTTGCTTGTGTGATGCACACGCCGAGAGAGAGCGAGAGGAGGGTGAGAGAGTTAGAAATTCTAGAGATAAGTGACCTATGTTTGATTTCCTATATTTTAAGAATTGATTAAAATGACTTCAGCCTTTTTTATTATTAAGATTTATTTATTATGCTTATAATAAACAATAGGCATATTTGTCTCTCATTATCTTTACAATTGGATTAAATTACCACCCATTTTCTACTAGCAGGAAAGGTGAATATATAAATCAATAGACTCACTTTCTACTACTAGCAGGAAAGGTGAATATATAAATCAATAGACTCACTTTAGAATGGTACATTCGTTTTAATTGAAAACTTAAGCTAAATGAAAATAAATAAATATATTTTTGAGGGCTAATGAGGTGTTACGTTCATCAACACATAAAATTTACTTAAAAGTATCATTTTTTTTTTTTTTTTGAAATTTTCTTTTTTTTTGTCCATTAAAAAAAAAAAAGTATCACTTTTCCAAGTCATTCAATCTCATGTTTGACTAAAGGGGGCGCCCATTAAACAATTTGAACCTTTTAACCTAAGCACTTTAATATAGACCATTGTTAATATTTAACATAAGGTCCATATAGAAGTAGGCATATAATATGGATTCGCAGGTAATATTTTTTGGGGCCAAATTTCAATGATATCTAATAACTTAGATGATTGTGATAGTGTCACGTTGTCGAATGGGGAAAAAGTCATGAGTCTGATCTATATGTGATTGCGGATGCTATAAGTCATGATGTATTTTGGGTGGGGACTTGAGCCTATTTCAGAAACAAAATCGGGACGGAGACCTAAGCCTAAAATTGGACAATGATATGTGAGTTTGGATCACCGCATGAAGGTATCAAAGTTGAGGACGACTCTTCTATAAGGCAGAGAGATTCATGCATCACCACATGACCTAAAAGTACAATGAAGATGATTATAATTAATGATCATGATGTTATTTATTGATATAGATTTATTAGAGTCAATCTCAATTTATTATTATTATTATTTTTGGTAGATCTCAATTTTTAATTATAATGTTGTTAAAGATCGATAGCATTCGTAAAAAACTCATCGCCCTAAAGTAGCGCGAGACGATTGATGAACGTAGTATTAGTCTATATCAAAATTTTCAATATCATACGTGAAAAATTATTTTAAACTAATGAAATATATAGTGCATCGATAGAAATATATATAATTTTTTTTGAAATAGTAGTAATATTTCTCAACTAGTCATTCGTCGCTCGGAAGCCGGCTGGCTGGTCTAGAAAGAGTCGCGCAAGAGTGGTTTCAAGGTGTAGGCAGTTCGAACGCCAGACTAAACTATAGAGCCCTAGGGTTTTGAAGGACCGAGTTATGTTGGACCGCAGTTTGGCCAGTGGGCCGGTCCGGTTCCTATCGATATTTATCGACCGATAACGATACAAGTAGTTTCAAGTTTGGCTAATAGATACCTGATAATAACTTAAACTATCCGAATTTATCAGCCAATAATAACCAATATATTTCACGTTTTTACACTGGTATGAAATGTAACCTCTGATTCTATGTATTAATCAAAATTTTGAAAAAAAAAACTCTGTATGGTTTGCCGAACTTTTTGTTGAATATTCGCTTGATCCATCCATTCTCTTATTCTTTCTTAAATTTGATGAATATTTTTGAATTTTTATCCTTGTGATACACGCTTAGTCATACTTCAAATTGTTTTTGTTTTCTCTTTTTTTATGATTGTTTCATGCAGACTATATAATATTTTATAATTTCTAAAAAATTTCAATTTTTTTTACTAAACCTTTCCCATATTTATTCATAATAAATTGAACTGACACTCCATTGAATGATTACCGAATCCAAACTTGGTTACTACATTTGTAATGATGCTAATGTATCAGCCGATACCCAGAATTAAGGTATAAACTCGAGTATCGGTCCATGGAGGACCGATATGTATCCGTCGATACTGATACACCTTTATTTAAAAAATAAAAATAAAAATAAGGAAAGTATTGATCGATACCCAATTCATTCATCCGATACCAATACGGCATCGATACTATGTTGGGGCCGTATCAGTATTGTTTGGGCAAGATACTGATACGTATCGGTATCGGCCGATACCTGATATCATGCCCAATACCCCATATTACAACATAGGATTCAAAGAGAGCCCCCAGAGCTCACCGAAAGGGCAAAAAAATGTCACTATCCAAGTGAAAGATTGCAAGTGGCTTTCAATTGCAATAAATAGAAAAGTCGAAGTGCACAGAATTGGTTTTCCATCTCAAAATGATGGGCCGACACTCAATGCTATGAGTTTGTTAGAAGCATATGTCATTCAATGGACAGCAAAAGATAGGTTAGAACTTTGGTAATAAATTTATGTGTACCTTTAAAACTACCTACCTACCTACCTACCGAATCTTTGAGTTCACCCGGCTGAAATCTATTGACTGCTTTGATGCAGATTACTTTTTGTCACTCTTTTTCATGATGGATCTTGAGATCATGGGTGTACCATTAATCCAAAGTTTTTATTTTCACCTGATACACATCCCAAAAAAGTGACCTTATTTGAGCATGATGAGTTCCACATGCTGTTAAGGCCAGTTTTTGAGACCAGATACCATATGAAATAAAAATTTGACGATAGATGATAAGAGCATGATCTCATGATCTAAAAAAATAAATAATTCTTATAGATTAGATAAGTTTTGCCTTGATTAAGAAACGGGAGCCCCATTACTTGCACCTTGCAAAGAATTTAAAGAAAAACTTGGTATTTTAGGGACATGTGACATGTAAAAATGCAATTTAGGCCGTCTGATTTAAAGTTCATGATTTATAAATCTTCGATGCATAAGATTGGATTAAAATGCGATATCTGTCGTACGATCTATTGTAGTCAACGGTTGAATCAAATAATAGTCTTTGACTATATTTAATCACATGATGGAGATTATATTTCATGCTAATGTTTTATACTTAATATTTTTAAATCATGGCCTTCAAATCAAATGATTTAGTTGGTATTTTCATGTAGCAGAACTGGCAAATCTTCCAAGTACTGGCTCCATCTTAAGAAATTGATGTCTTTTGGGCAGTAGCTAAAATGAAATTTTCAACATAATTAAATAATAGATTTGTGATGAGTGCAATAAGGCTGGTGCAATCCATCAGCCAAATTAGTCAAACTCAATAAAATTACATGTTTTTTTGGCATTAAATATGTAATAAATAATTCTCAATCTTTGACTAATTTAGCGGGGGTGATTAACTAAGGCACCAGCATTAGTACAGGCTTAACATGAGTGAGCAAATATCAAAATTTCGGCCGATATTTTGAATTATCGGTTTCAATCGGCGCCAAAATAAAATCGAGATCCAAAATTTCGATTTCGGTCATACCAAAATTTTGGATCTTGGTCATACGTCAAATCGAAAATGAAACCGATATTTTAATCCTTGACTCATAGTATTATATATAAAAGGTTATGATTCTTTCAAATAAAATGAGCTTACGTTTTAGGGTATAAATACTTAAAGGCCTCTGTCAAATAAAATGATCTCCTACTATTAGTTGTTAAGGTGCGGATAAAAATAAGAAGGATAATGGCTACCGGCCAACATTTAAACACTAAATAATGTTTAAATGATTTTACATCATTAAAATTAGACTTTTTTTATCTCACACCATTAAAGTGTGATTTATCATTATGGTGGCACACGTCTATGATCAATCTACCATTAGAATATGTCTCAACTCATTACTACATGCCGATAAGTGGATGTGAACCATTCGATTGATGAACTTTAATATCAACCATTAAAATTAAAAATAATTGTTGATATTATAGTCCACAGATCGGATGGTTTAAATTTACCTCAAACACCATTTTTGCGCCTGTTGCACTTCAATCTATGATCTATCACTTTGATGATTCAGATCACCTACATCGTAAACCATTGGTGGTGTAAAATCATTTAAACACCATTTCATGCTTAAATGACAGTCAAGAGGGTCACAAATAAGAACCCTAGCTATTTCCTTTTCTGCTCTCATATTCTAAAAAACATGTGGGGTACCAAGAATGAAGGGGGCTAAAATTTTAAAATACAAGGGTTAGCATGCGATTATTTTAATTCTATTAGTTGGAAGCTATAGGTGACAACAGATTTTAAAGATTACAGTTTTCTTTCTTAATAATAACGAAGTGGGGGCCCAATATGGCTTTAAAAAGAATAGAAAGAGAAGATTAGAATATATATTATCACCTAACTAATTACCGAAGGGTAGAAATTTGGTCCCTCGTCTCTAGTGCAATTTGAAAGAAAACTAAGAGGCACTATAAAAAACAAAAAAAAGACTATTAGCGGCAGCCATAATGTGTCAGACTGTCACTATTAACAAAAAAATTGTCACTAATAATTTTGTCGCTAATAGTTTTAGTAGTTTTTTTTGTTAATAGCGATACTTTTTTACTGCAAAATATTGTTGCTAATAGTCTTATTTTTTGTAGTGAGGTACGTTTATTTATAACTTGAGATTCTTCCTTCTCAACCCGGTTTTGCACGTGCTAAACTATTGATTGCTTGAATCAGACAATGGCAATCGTAATTTTTCATCTCAATGGTGCAAAGATATTAGATGTAAAACATTAGGACAGAAAAACTATCTGGATCATCTAATTTGAAGTATTCAAAGGACATAAAATTAACAGTATGTTGGATGATATATGGTAGCTACACCTTGCACACGGGATTTGTACCATTGCACATACGCTAAAAAGAAAGACCTAATGTTTGTGGCCCCTATGCCTTGTGGAGCATCATCTAAGCCGTCTGATTTGAAGGCCATAATTTAGAGATCTTTCATACCAAAGATTGTCATGAAATACAATCTCTATCATCTGATTCAACACGGTCAACCATTGGATCAGATGATAAACTTTGACTTAATTGATCACATGATAAAGATTGTGTCCTTGCAATCTTGGGCATGAAAGTTCTTTACATTTTGACCTTCGAAAGTCATATTAGACGATTTAGATGATTTTTTATAACACAAGTGTCGAAATATCTCGTCTTCTTTTTAACCTATGCACAATGGTACAACTCTCATATGCACTGTATTTACATTTTGACCTTCAAAATTCAAATTAGACGCTTTAAATGATTTTTCATGGCACAAGTGTTGAAAATATCTCGTCTTCTTTTTAACCTATGCACAATGGTACAACTCTCATATGCACTGTAGCTCTCGTTATAAATACTGTAGTCATTAATTTTAGATGACATTTGTCTATTTTCAATAAAACAAAGGAGATCCCTTTGCATACGAATCGTTTAAGCGAAACATCTTTTGGAACATGGTGCACTTATCAGATGGCTCACATAATAATTCCAGGTGGCATACATGCTAAAGAGACCTGATTACCAAGTCAATTGGCACTCAAATAACTTATCTAATACTATCTTAAAAAATATTAGGATATCTTTGGGTTAGCTCTTATAAGAGTAGAAGCAACTCTTTGCGTACTCTCTATCAGAGCAGATAAAATTTGCTATAAAATAAAGCGGGCATAGAGCAATTTTATCACTTAAAACAGCTCTCCGTCAGAGCAAATGAGGCAAAGAGTTGCATTACCAAATGTAAAAGTAGTTCTCTGTCGACGCCAAAAAGTGAAAGAGCTGCTCTTTTCCCCAAAAGAAATAACCCTAACGCAGCCATAGTTACCCAAGAGGAGCATTTTATTGTGATTCATGTATACTGCAATCACGTAAATCTAGATCTATTTTTTCGACCAAATCCAAATACACTCTCTAAACATCCAAATAAGAAATTTGTAAATTTAAAATGCCTCAATTTGAAATATTTGAATTTGAAATTTCCAAATTCAAATCTTTGTTCCCAAATACACCCTTAATGTTTTCTTATTTTTATTTATTTATTTTTACTTTTGTACTTTTGATGCCGCTGCTAAGTCTAATGTAAGCCAAAAAGCTTAAGCATTTTCTAATCCAAACAAAAAAATTAGGTGTGTGGGATTAATATCTTGGGTCTTGATTTGCTTTGAAAATCTAACCCACTTTTTATTAATCATATTAACCACTCATACAGTAACAGTGGAAGTAATGCATATGTAGGTAAAATTTCTCTAAATTTGTCTCAACCAAAAAAGAGTAGTTGTGATAAAATCTTATCTTGTGATAAGATTTTTCTAGATTTCTCTCAACCAAAGAAGAGTAGTTGGCATAAAATCTCTCCAGATTTCTCTTGATTAAAGAAGAGTAGTTGTGATAAAATCGTATCTTGTAAAACTACCGAGCAACAAAATCCTAACCAGTAGATAGAAGATATTTCAAGTGAATCTTTGTAAATCATAGTTTTTCTATAAGTTGTTGTAATTGTGCATAATGAGATTGCAGGGAGAGTACACAAACTCCCAAAATTACTGTGGACGTAGGTCAAGATAGACCGAATCACATAAAACACTTGTCTCTTTTATCTTTCTATTTTCTCTCTCAATGAAGACAACTTTTTGTGTCACCAATGGACTCAGACCCACCTATAAAAGTTTCATTACTTAAATGATGTCAAGGCCACAGTTTTCCTCTTACAATGAACTTGTATCGGCTCTCCAAACTCACGAATTTAGACGAGAAGCATATACGCTGGACTCTCGGACTACAGATCCCACCATAGCATATTATTCAACCACGTCAAAAGAAAATAACTACAAAAATAAGAGGAACAGCAACTATTCCTCGAAATTGAATAAAAAAGCCCGTCATTCCAATGAAAATGGGGTGCTTGGAGCTCCTCCAAATATTAATCATGGTGTTTTCTAGAACTTAAAAATCTCTCCTACCACTTCTCCATCAAGCAGCTCTCAAAGTAATGGATAACGAAGTGACAAGCCACATCTTTAGTGCCAGTTGTGTGACCAGTTTGGTCATGATGTCAAACGTTGTTGGTATCACTTTGATCATTCTTTTGACCTGAATGTTGAAGTCTCTCAAGCTCATGCTGCCACTATACCATCAGACAATTTTGATGAAACATGGTATTAAGACACAGGTGCTCCTGCACATATCACTCATAATCCAGGTAATCTTACTACCATATCACCCTACTCTGGGTCCGATCAAATTTCGGTGGGAAATGGTTCCAAACTACACATTTCTCACATTGGTCATACTGCCCTCAAAACCAATTCGGACAATCTTTCACTAAAAAATGTTCTATTGTTCCTGAAATTACTAAGAACCTCCTCTCGGTATTTTCGAGTTCTCTCATGATCTTGTTTTGTTAAGGACTGACTAACGAGGCGCATGATGGCTACGGGAACAAGAAAGGGTGGTCTTTATGCCTTGGATACGGGACATCAAATACTTTTTTCCACAATAACACCCAAGGCGTCGGAAGGCGTGTGGCATCAACGGCTTGGCCACTCCTACTTCAAAACTCTTTAGGCTCTTGACTCTCATGACCTCATTTCAGTTGCAAGTTGGAATAAAAGGCTCTCTATTTACTCTAGTTGTCAAATGGGTCGCTCTAATAAATTACTGTTTCATAGTAGCGAGACTCGGACATTTGAATCATTTTTTAAATCCATTCGGGTTATGGGGACCAACACCAATAAATTTGTCTAAAATTTTCGCTATTATGTTAGCTTTATTGATGATTTTAGTAGATTCACATGGATCTATCTCTTAAAGGTTAAATATGATTCTGTTCAAGTTTTCTCAAGCTTCACTAGAATGATAGCAACTCGTTTTGAAAAACAAATTAAAATATTTCAATGTGACAATGGTGGTGAATACACGTCAAAAGCCTTCTTGGACTTGGCCGATAACCTTGAGATTCAAATCCAACCTGAACAAAATGATGTTGCTGAGAGAAAGCACCGCCACATTGTTGAAGTTTGGCTAACTCTCCTGATATATAGTAATGTTCCCCAAAAGTATTGGATAGACTCTTTCTTAACTGTTGTATATTTGATTAATCACTTACCTTTAATTAAGGACCATCAACATGCAAACTCCATATTTCAAGCTTTTTGATAAAAATTCAAAATTTTCTTGCTAAAAGTTTTTGGTTGCAAATATTTTTTGTATCTACCATAGTATGCGAAAAACAAGTTTACTCCCAAATCACACCCATGTATCTTTCTTGATTATAGTGCCCAACACAGGTTTTCGCTGCCTACATGCTCCAACCGATCGGATTTATATATCGAGATATGTTATATTCGATGAACATAATTTTCCTTATAAAAAAATCCCGACGGTTCACGAGCTTCAACCACTCCACATCACCACCTATAATGACTTCACTGAGTGGGTGGACCCAACCAAAAACAATTAGGCCCACTTTATCCCTGTTGTACCCACTCCTCCCTTACCCCATGCACCCTTCTATTTGGCCCATCCCACTAATCCAGATATAGCACCTACCCAACCACCTTCACAATCTCCTATTACTGGTGCGTCACCAAACCCCCACCTCATCCAACCCGATCTCCCTTCACCTGGGGACAATTTATGCTCCAGCATGCCCCAAGCCCCTATGTCACCCGTTCCCAATCAAGCCCACCCTCTACCGACTGAACTCATCCCAGATTTGGGCCTTTCACCCCCTAATCCGACTGTCCTTGAGACAGCTACAGTTGGGCACTAAATGTTGACCCATGAGGGATCTGACACTCTTTTACCCAAAGACAACTTCCAAATGCATCATAGCTTACTTCATGATATTGCTATCACTGATGAACCCCGAACTGTTCGTAGTGCTCTTTCACGACTCCATTGGAAAATGGCTATAGAAGAACTTTAAGCTCTAGCTCAAAACTCAACTTCGAATCTTGTTCCCTCCACACCCAACATGAATGTTGTTGGATCTAAATGGGTTTTTAAAAACAAACTTAAAGCAGATGGCTCTGTTGAACGCTTTAAAGTCATTAAACCTGTCGCTATTCCGTTGATTTTATCACTTGCTTTAACTCACGGGTGGCCGCTTCATCAATTAGACGTAAAAAACGACTTCCTTCACGTGTACCTTAAGGTCTCAATTTATATGGATCAACCCCTCGGATTTCAACACCCAAAATATCCTCATTTTGTTTGTAAACTCAAGCGTGCACTCTACGGGCTTAAGCAAGTACTCAGAGCTTGGTATGATTGATTTCACGACTACTTGGTTCACCTGGCTTCTCATCAAGTGTCGCTAACCCCTTTCTATTTACACTTCATGCCCCAAAAGGCTCCATATTTTTATTAGTTTATGTTGATGATATCGTCATCGGGGCCCAATCATACCCTCCTTACAAAAATTATTGACTAGTTGGGCTCTGACTTTGCGATGAAAGACCTCGGCCCATTACATATATTTTTGGGCCTCGGACTTTATAACTTCTCCGGTGGGTTACTTCTTCATCAACAAAAGTATGCTCACGATTTACTTCGTTGAGCCCAAATGCATGAGTCTAAGGACATCTCTACTATGCTACCATGCTGACATCATTTTCACGATAACTCCACTTCTTTTGGAGACCCGACGCTCTACCGAAGTATCATAGGCGCTTTACAATACTTTACACTCACAAGGCTCGATATTCCCTTCGCTGTCAATCAAGTGTGTCAACATATCCATCACCAATTGATAATCATTGGTAAGGAGTCAAACGGATTCTTCGATATGTAAATCATATGATATCTTATGGGCTTCGCTTTTTATCACAAAACTCAAACTATTTATATGCCTTTACAAATGCTAATTGGGTTGGATGTCCAATTACTCGACGCTCTACTACAGGTGTAAGTGTTTATATGGGTGCCAATCTAATTTCATGGAGCGCCAAATAACAACCAACGATCTCTCGTTCCAGTGCTGAAGCAGAATATCGTGTCATGGCCTCGGTTACTGCTGACCTTACTTAGATCACATATTTATTTTGTGATTTTCGAGTGAATCTTCAACAAGCACCAACGTTGTTTTGTGATAATATTAGTGCCATCTACATGAGCCACAATCCTGTTTTTCATACTCATATCAAGCACATCGAGCTTGATTATCACTTCGTTCGGGAAAAAGTCGTCCAGGGATCTTCGATAACAAAGTTTGTCCCCTCCACCGATCAACTCGCCGACATCTTTATGAAAGGGCTATCTCGTAGGATCTTCAGTAGGTTGCACAACAAGATGGGCGTTCACTCTATTGGAACTCTCCACTTCTGGGCGAGCATTAACCATATTAACCATTCACATAGTTGTTAGAAGTTCCTATTTTGGTGGCCATCACTATGGTCAAACCCGTTGACTAGTGAATGGTATAAGATTAACCTTAAGATGTACAATTGTTATTCTGGTGAGTTTGAAGAGAATAGGCAACTGGTTGTTGAGTCTTTCAGTTAAGGTATGATTGTGATTTCTAATCACACTACAATTAGCAATTTCAGTCCTTAATGGGATAGGACTCTTTGGCTATAAATATAAGGGGTGCCTGGTCCCAACGATAGCTCGACAGAATTCAATCCTCCCTATTGGCGAGAGCATCCCCGCTAAGAGACATTGAACGCGAGAACATCGTTGAAGATCGGCAACCAACCATCGATGGCTAACGCTCAAGGTGCGCATATTTATAGGTTATAAATTTATTATTTTTGATTGATCATGCGCCTAGATCTTTAGGCTTAATTTTGGATGGTCGGATCGTCAGATCCATTTAGATCCCATCAATAGTAACAGTGGAAATAAAATAGATGCTGATAAAATCTCTTAAGATTTCTCTCAATCAAAGAATAGTAGTTATAATAAAATTTCTCAAGATTTCTCTCAACCAGAGAAGAGTAGTTGGGATAAATCACAGATTTTCTGTAAGTTGTTGTAATTATGAATAATGAGATTGTAGGGAGAGTACACAGACTCCCAAAATTACAGTGGACGTAGGTTAAGATAGACCGAACTACGTAAAACACTTCGCTCTTTTATCTTTCTATTTTCTCTCTCATTCTTTAAATTCTTTTACTTTTGAATCTCAAATCTCTTCTAAACATGTGAAATAAACTCTAGCTACGTTACCAAATGTTTTACCATTTATTTTTCTTTGCAATTGGCTCTTTGCAATTGGCCCTTGCACTCAATTTAAAGAATGACTCCGTATTTTAGAGACAAGTGACATAAGAAAACACAATCTATGTAGTCTAATTTGAAGTTTATGATCTATAGATTCATGCACATAATATTAAAGCAAAACACAATAGATCTATTATAGTCAATTGTTAAATCAAATAATAGCTTTTGATTACATTTAATCACATGGTGAGGATTATATTTCTTGCTAATCTTTTACAATAAATATCTTCAAATTATAGCATTTAAATCAAATGGCTTAGATGGTGTTTTCACATGACAAAGGTCGCCAAATTTACAAGTCTTTCTTGTAAATTCGATGCAAGGGTCAACCTTTTGAGTGCAAATAATAGCTCCTCCCTTTTATATTACTTATTTTAATTATTTTCACATTAGTTGTGATCATTGAGCGGCTCATTTATGTGGCTCCTTAACCATTTAATTAATATTAATTAAAACAACAACAAACTAATGTCGGTCTTGAGATAAGTTTCGTGATTTTTTGAATCCACCAAGTTCGTGAATAATTTGACAAAATCATGAAGTATGCCGAAGTAGCTTTCCTTTGCAACACCTGTTACTTCTTAAAAGTTGAAAGCATTAATATTTTATATAGATTTAAAAGTTAAAAAGTAAAATTAAGAAATCCTCTTTCTCTCTCTTTAAAGTCAAACCCTCTCTCTCTCTCTCTCAAAGTCAAATCACTCAAATGGAGCTTATCACCTTAATAATTTATTATTTTACTCTTCCTCTCTCTCTCTCTCTCTTAAAAGTTTCTCCTCACTCAAAGTCAAATCAATCAATCTTAGTAATTTATTATTTTACTCAAAAAAATATATTAAAAAAATTTAAATTAAATATATATCTAAATCATAAAATTTCATATATATATATATATATATAATTATATTTTAATTATTTTAATTTTTTTTAATTTTTTAAATTGTTCCCGAACTTTATGAAATATTTTCGAATTTTAATTTTGCCGAATTATCATAATCCTGATTTTAAGATAAATTATAATGACAGGCTAGTTTTGTACAGACTAACTGTAGGCTGACATGATAAGACATGACTTTACTTCAATGAACTGCGGGCCCCACTCCACGTGTAGGGAATAAGAGTGTCCTAAATAAAATGAGATTTGGCATGAGAAAAGGAGGTTTTGAGTTATTTTTGAAACACATCCACCTCACCCAGTGATGACTTGACAAAATGACAAGCAAGTGTAGTCGACCGACAATGGGTCCACTCCACTTAAATATCTTGGAGGCCAAGCCATCTAAATGAATTTGGAAACATTCTGAGCACCTCGAAAGTCCACAAATGGGAAGTCTTGGATATGATCCCACATTCCAGGCATGCGCTTACCTATATGATGTGAGGTAGAAGCTCCACAAAAATTGTTTTTTATTATTTTTTATTTTTTATTTTTTTTGTTAGGCCTTTAAATGTACCCACCGAATTTTATTGGACACCTACGGTAAAAATCATTGACGGCTTTAAATTGGACAATAGAGATCGTATTTTGTTCAAATCTTCTACACAAGGGATCATGAGGTCATGATAAAACCATCAGACAGTCAGTTTTCAATTACACATGACATAGATCTCAAAAAAGTAAGCCTAAAATTAAATGGCACATGCCACGCTCAAACATAGATCTCAAAAAAATATTATTGGGAAGCCAACATAATGAGGGGATTTCATGATCGAATCCAGTCAAAAGTTGACATTTACACATGTTAGGTCTCCTAAATATATGTGACAGTCAATATTTGTTGCAATTGTATCATCAACACAACTACTTCTAAACTCAACTATTTATTGGTCTTGATTTTGTAGCAATTTTCTATAAAAAAATCATGAAATCTGAAAAATATGATTTGTTCAAAAATGTGTGCTCTAAAAGAAAAAAAAAAGAAGCCTATTAAAATCTTCTATGATTGGGAAACGATGTTGGAATTAAAATCTACTATGCTCCCATGCAAGGATCAAAATTTCGGCTGAAATGACTGAAATTATCGGTTTTGGTCTCCACCAAAACGATAATTTGGGATTGAAATTTTGGTCATAATTTATATGAGATATTCAAATTTCCAGCCGAAATTCAAATTTTCGGCCGAAATTTCGGTTTCTATTTCCTTCGAAACCGAAATGAAACCCGAAATTTTGATCCTTGCTCCCATAAGCCTACGTGTAATACGCCATCTCATAATTAATCTGTTTTTTTAATGAATGTCATCTCATAATTAATCATTAAGCTAAATTCCTAAACACGGGTCTCCTTCATTTGTTGACCCAATCAAGAGCTGCCACTTGTAAATTCCAGAAGGCACTAAGAATCCAATGCTTTTGGGGTAAGTATAGTTACCAAGTTGGAATTCAGGTAAAAAATAGGCAGGCATAAAAACTAAAAAATATATATATAAATTTAAATGTAAAACATTGTATTTTTTAAATATACAGAATATTTTTGGAAAAAAAAAAACATTTTAAATGTATTCATGATGTTTCATGAAGAAAACATTTCCTAAACGAGTTTTGTCCAAAAAAAAATCAGGAGATTTTGGTAACTAAGGGTGCAAGTTTCGCTTAACTGAAGAAACCCCTTTTTAGGTTATCGGTTAGGTTCCACCTGAACCAAAGACGAACTAAAACAAATTGGTTTCGATTAAAAGAGATTTTTAAAAAAAATCAAACTGAATCAAACCAATTTTTTCAATTTTTTATTTTATTTTTGATATGGTTCAATTTCAATTATTTATTTAATATATATAAATTAAATAAATAATTTATGTAAATTAAATAAATAATCAATTGAAAACCGACTCTGAAAAATGTGTGTGATATGAAATTAATATATGATTGTGTGATAGGTGTATCATCATCTCAAGATCTATTGTATGAAAGATTAAGACGAATCGTTTGATTCGAGGCAATCGATGATGTCATCCTTAACATATATGAGCTCCACATGACACCTAAAACACTTTTTGGGTGTCATGTGAACCTTGGGTGCATTGCTTAGATCGTCTTTGAAAAATAAATAAATTAAAAACTCATCTCCAACATATATATTTTGAATCGTGAAATATGGATCAATGAAAACCGTTAAACTTTGGCTTGTGGGTTTAAAATTTATTTTTCGATTTTTTATTTATTTTTAATATTGATCTAAATTATCCACTTGTGCTCCATGTGGCACCCAAAAAATGTTTTGGGTGCCACATGGAGCTCCACATAGATCTTAGAGAATGGTTACCGTTCTTCATTGGAGGACCTAACCACCTCCCTATGTATATATATATATATATATATGCTAATTTGTATTGGTCCTCCAAGGACCGATACCGATTATGTTACCTTGATACTAACCACTATGTAGCCTAGAAAGAATCCAAAGACTTTTTGGAGGTAGCAACCCTGTCACCATCATCATTTTCTATGCCTAAAAGCTTATCATTCCGGGCTCAATCAACGGCTGACGATAGTTTCCAGATGTGGGTTGCCCAAATAGTTATTGTCAGCCCATCACAATGAACTGATATTGAGTAAGCGGCCCAAACACTAGAATATATACATACTAGCGGACTCTACACGTGTAATGCACGTTTGAGCCGCTTCCAAATGAATCGTTATGCTATAAATTTCAAAAATAATTTTTTTATGTTAGTTTAAATTGGGTGAAGTCTTATTTAAACTTTAATATATTTAATTTACTAAAGCGTCATTTTATCATAGGTGCATTAGTTCACACATCCGATACCAAGCTTATAGAAAAAGAGTTACAATTAGATTACACCGAGTTTTTCTTTTTTTTTTGAGGATGTCATAATTGAGCATAGATCAAAATTTCGCCCAAAATTCAAACATTTCGGTCGAAATGCATCAGTTTTGAACCCCACCGATTATTTTTATTTTTTTTAACCCAAAATTATCGACCTTCAAAGTATCAGCCAATAATTTGATGATTAACAAATTATCGGCCGATAACTTCAAATTATCAGTTGATAATTTAAAGGCTGATAATTTTGCGTTTAAAAAACAAAATGAAAAAAAAATCATTGCATATCGAAATTTTGATTTCGGTTAGGACAAAAATCGAATTCAGTATTTTAACTGAAACTTCGGGATTTCACCAAAATCCACGATTTATTGGGCATCAAATTTCGCATAGCCCATTAAGATTTAGGTTGAATTTCGCTCGTGATTTTCACTAAAAACCAAATTTCAAAGGATATTCAAATCGATGCATTTTAATCAAATATTGGGATTTCAGCCGAAATTTTGATCCATATTATGAGGTATGACATCCAAAGCGATACCGACAAACCGATATGTATCACTTCTGATATTTCTCGGTTCTCTAACTCAATATTAGTATCAGTTGATACAAGCCCGTATTAGGTATTGGCTGATACGTATCGATTTGTGCCAAGACCTTATGTTTTTATTTTATTTTTTGAAAAAAAGGCCGATGCGTATCTGTATTGGCCGATTCGTTCCGGTCCTCCATGGACCGATACTCGATACCAAGTTTGACACTTTGATCTCAAACGATAAATAGTTCATTTTAATTGGGGTCATGGATAAAAAATTCGGCCAAAACGCATTAGTTTCGTACCCCACTGAAACGAAATCCTGAAATTTTCGGTCAAAAATAGCGGCCTTCAAATTCTCGGCCAATAATTTGCTAATCGCTCAAATTTCATCCGGCATATTCAACCGACATCCCAAAATTTCGATGAAAATACCGGATTCGGTTTCGGTCCCAACCGAAACCAAAAATACCGGATTCGGTTTCGGTGCCCAATGATTTTTTTTTTAACCCAAAATTATCTGCCTTCAAATTATGGGCCAATAATTTGAAGTTATCAACCGATTATTTGCTAATCATCAAATTATCGGCCGATATTTTGAAGGTCGAAAATTTTGAGTTTTTAAAAGAAAATACATATATATGGGCACCGAAATTTTGACTGGCCCACAAGATTTTGGCTGAAATCTCGAAATTTCGGTAGGTTTCAAAACTGATGTGCTTCGACCGTAATATTGCGATTTCGGCCAAAATTTTAATTCATGCTATAAGATATGACATCCTAGCGGATACTGATACATAACGGCAATACGTATCGGTTCAGATACTTTTCGGCTCTCCAACTCGGAATCCGTATCGGCTGATACGGACCCATATTGGCCGATACGTATTGGTTTGCTTCGAGACCTTGTGACTTATCTATATCGGCTGATTCTCGATACCGATACCGAGTTTGACACTTTGATCCCAAACGATAAAGTCTTCATTTTAGTTGGGGTAATGAATCAAAATTTCAGCCAAAATTATTGGCCTTCAAAATATCGGCCGATAATTTGATGATTAGCAAATAATCGGTTGATAACTTCAAATTATTGGTCGATAATTTGAAGGTTGATAATTTTCGGTTAAAAAAAAAATAAAAAATCATTGGGCACCGAAATTTCGGTTGGGATCGAAACCGAATCCAGCATTTTCTCCGCAATTTTGGGATTTCAGGTGAATATTTCGGACGAAATTTTGGTGATTAGCAAATTATCGGCCGAGAATTTGAAGTGTGCGATTTTTGACTAAAATTTTGAGATTTCGTTTCGATGGGGTCTGAAACCGATGCATTTTGGCCGAAATTTTGATCCATGACCCCAACTAAAATGAAGTCTTTATCGTTTGGGATCAAAGTGTCAAACTTGGTATTAGGTATCGGTCCATGGAGGACCGATATGAATATGTCAATATAGATACGTATCAGCCTTTTTTTCAAAAATAAAATAAAAACACAAGGTCTTGACGCAAACTAATACGTATCGGCCGATACAGGTTCGTATGAGTCAATACTGATACCGAGTTGGAGGACTAAGAAGTATTAGAACCAATACGTATCAGTTTGCTGAAAAATCGATACGTATCGCCGTTATGTATTGGTATTGCACAGGATGTCATACCTCATAACATGAATCAAAATTTCGGCCCAAATCCTAATATTTCGATTGAAATGCATCGGTTTCGAACCCCATCGAAATTTCAGGATTTCGATCGAAAATCCCGAACAAAATTTCGGTCGAAATCTTGTGGGCTAAGCCAAAATTTCGGTACCCATATGTGTTTTTTTTTAAACAAAAAATATCGACCGATAACTTCAAATTATCAGCCGATAATTTTAGATTTAAAAAAATAAATAAATTATTGAGCATCGAAATTTCGATGCAAATTTCAGTTTCGGTTGAGACCGATTATAAATATAAGAAAGAGGGTTTCATAATATAAACAAAAAAATAAATCATTAGATTTTTGTCTTATACCGATAGAACGGAAAATAAAGGAAGAATTTGTCCGTTTACTTTGCCTTATATATATATATATATATATCTTTTTTGCCGATAATGAAACATTCTCTTAGAGCATCAGACTAAAGTCTCCGAGCAAGTCCAACACATATATATCACAAATACCAGGAAAATAAGGATAAATTCTTGCCAGTGGCCAAAGAGGGGTGGGATTCGAACTCATAATGTCATTAGGTGTTTGAATGTCATAATCTAAACGTTTATGCTTTAAAATAAAAGTACTAACCTTTGTTAGGCGACTTTGATCTTCGGTTACTTTTTGGGACACGTGCCATATAATTTTATCATGTGATGTTTGCTTTGAAGCTAATAATCTAAAGATATCATATTTCAAAGCTTATAGGAAAAAAAATAATTTCCCTTGCATGATTTAAATTAGTCGATGTTTTGTAAAATTAACAGCCTGAGCTACGCCATTAATTAAAAGATGTGGGCTGCTTTGAATCACTTGATAATAATTTTTTCTGTTTCAATCTTTGCTATTATATTTCAAATTATGATCTTCTTAGTTATTATATTTTAAATTATAATTTTTAAATCACACGACACACTTATTGAAATTACTTGAGACACATTCCAAAAGGTGACCCTTCAACCAAGTCAATTGCCTCTCATGCCACTTACCTAATGCTATCTCTTTTCACAACCAGTTGCCAACCTCATGCAAGATAGCGACCCTGGTTATAAGGGGTCCAAATGGGCAAATGGGTTGTGGCCCCTCTGTGGCCCTGCCTAAACTAGATTCCATCAAATTATAGTTTAAAACTGTGGGTCAACTTATGAAGTGGTTGACTCTCCTCAAGATATTATAAGATCATCAATCCTATAAATAACTTTCTACTTTTGTTTTTATTTTTCTAAGCTATGGATAGCTTTTTCAATAAATTTTAAGTGGCTCTGATATGTGTATAAGTTGGCTTTTGATGAGGCAAGAGGCTCTTCATATCTTTCGCAAAATTCTCCGATTTAATTAAAATTTTGGTAAAATTTTTCCAAATTTAAGATAAATTTTCCTCGAAAGTTAAGGCATGTAAGGTACCGGAACATGTTTATGAGCTAGATGTGCGCCAAGTGGCACTTATCCCGAGGATCATGATTGGGCAACTTTTTTATACGGTGGCACCTAATGTGAGGATCAGGTGGCAGGGCAACTTCTTCCCAAGGTTAATTTGCTAAAACTCATGTGAAACCAGAAACCTGCACGTAGCGAACATGGTTAACAAGTCGAATTCAAGAAAAAAATCATAATGAAAGAAAAATGGATAAAAAAGCGAGAAATTGGCAGAATTCAAGGAAATTTGGGAAAAGCAATGAAATTACTTACAAATGAAAACAAATAATTTTTTTTGACAAAAAATGAATGCGTTTAAAACAAACGAATCGGGACACCCCCCTTCAAAAACCTTCATTTTAAACGTATCACCCACGTCTTATGAAAAACAAGCGTTCAAAATGAGTTTTTTTAAATTAAAAACGTCAATTTTCGTAAAACTAAAACTAGCAAACAAGCGTGCTGTTTGGTTTCGTCCGATTAGCTAAAGAGAGAATCTAGAAACGAGGTGGTCGGACCCTCTTTTCCGGATGCTGACCCAACTTTAGCTAATTTTAGCTTTTGAGGGAATCAATTAGGCAACAAGGTTCTTACGACACGCCAATTACAAATCCGGTTTCAAAGCTCAGAAGTGATTCCGGGACCCTGAAAATCGTCGCGAAATGGGGATTTAACCAACAAGCTATTATCGTAAATATTTAATAATATCATCTAAAACTCATCCTACAACAGGTAAATCAGGTTAATTTGATAGTGTCACAAATCAAAAATGGCGAACCTGAGTTCACAAAATGTGAACTTGAATTCAAATTGATCGAACCAGCTAATAACCCGGTAAATGCCATGAAGTCAATTCAAGTTGTTCGAGCACTCATGTGATCAGCTTCAAACTGTCGCCGGAGCTGCAGTGACTGGTGGTAGAGATTTAGGTCAATACCGTCAACATTCCTCCCCACCCTCGCCTGTAACATCGCCTGAAAAAGAAAAATATAAGCTACTTTGTTATCTTGATTTAATTATTATTATTATTATTATTATTGTTATTGTTATTATTATTATTATATATATATATATATTTCTTTGACTTGTTTTAACTCATCTACTTACCTTAGTTTTATTCCTTATTATTCATATCTCAAGTAGGGTTGTCAACTAGTTGGGTTGGGCAAAAATTCGCGCCTGCCTGACCTTTTGGCCCCTTGAATCAACCCAACATGACCCAACGTGATGGGTCAAAGGAATATGCCCAACCCGACCTGGGTTTGGCCCCTTCGAACAGATGAGCACCACAACTGGACCCGACCCAGAAAATTGGTTGGTTCAAGCTGACCTTGTTCAAAATCCCTTGAACCATTTATTTATATATAAAATATCACGTTGGGTTTCTGCCGGCCCAACCTGAAGGTTGGGTTGGATGCGGGTCAAGTTTATTGCCCAACCCGGTTAAAGAACCAGGTTGGCTAATGGGCTGACCTGACCCGTTCACAACCCTACCTCAAATGAACTAACTTCCAAAATCCAAACAACATCGTGCATAAATCTGATATTTCTGAAAGGATTCATCAACTCCTACAGAAACTTACAGTATTATCAGGTAGAACTAGGAATTCGCCGATGAACTGGTAGATTGAACCTACGCGGAAGTTGATGTCTCTCAAGTGCTGTGTATCAATCTTCAGGCTGACATTTCCATCAACAATGACGGCAATTGCAGTCTCTACACAATACTCTTGTAGCCTGATCACAAAGGTAACTAAGCATTCCCATGTATTATTGCCTTTGTCTTCACTTTATATGGGTAATGATCCTCTCACTTGTATCATGGGATATAATCCCATGACTTGAGCTCCTATTGGCTGTAAGAAGTGTCTGACTTTTCAAAGGCAGTTTAAATGAAATGCAGCCAATATAAGCTTGAGTCATGGGTTTATGTCCCATGATTCAAGTTAGGAGATTATTTCCTTTGCATATATATATATATATATATATAGAGAGAGAGAGAGAGAGAGAGAGAGAGAGAGAGAGAGAGAGAGAGGATAAGTTCATAGGGTCAGTAGGGTCATGCATATGCATAGTCCGTGGCTCCGGGCCTAAAAAATATGACACATTGGTGGAGCAAAGGGGTACTATATAAATCTTGTTATAAATAAATATAAATGAAAAACTGACTTTACACTGAAATTTTTAGCATTGGAAAAATAGATGGTGACCAAAAACATATTTCAACTATCTATTTTCTGATGCAAAAAATCACAAGGTAGAGATGCTATTTTCAATGATTTATGCAATGCACCATTGCTCCACATGGCACCAAACACATGTTTTAGCCTCTTAGGTGCCATGTGTTACGTTTTGAAGCCCGGATCAGTCATACTCCTGAACCCATGGATCACCTAGACAGGTGGTCAAGCTCTCATTTGGGTGCCTGTGGCACAAAACATGAACTGGGTGCCATGTGGAGTATAATTGGAGCTCCCATTGGATAACTGATTTTTTTTTATTTTAATGATGGTCTATGACTTTGGACCACTTATGTGTATATATATATATATATATATATATATATATATATATATATATATATATATGTATTAAATGATACATATGATGTAACATACAATTGGTTACTCACTTGCCAGTGACCCGAAGTGAAGCCCCATGCTTAAACAGCGGTGAAGATTCTAGTTCCTGTAAAGCAACCAATAGGCCTGGCTTTATTGTCGATGATCCCATTGACCCGCTAAGCTAATAGCTCAAAAATAAACCTCAAGTCTGCTGCAAATTCAAGAGCCAATGCCAAGAATAAGATTGAAGTAAAAATAAAAGAAGAGTGGCTGTTAGGTTCAGTTTTAGCAAACAAAACAGCCTTTATTTACGGAAAAAAACCACACCTAAATAAATCCGAATTACTTCAAATCAACTTATAAATCACCGGCAAGTTGAACCTAGATAAACAAAAGCATGTAGAGTAGATATGAAAAAAAAACGAGAAATTGATGTGGATATCACGACCAAGAGCATTGGATTCGGGCCGAGAGATTGTCCAGCAACAGAAGAAATGGAAAGGGATCCAGAACGGAAGGGCCGGAAAGAAAAAGAACGTGAAAGTGGTTAAAAGCTCAAATTCGAAGGACTGAAGAGTTTTTGCGTCATTTTCTGCGCAATCATCGGAAAAAGTCATAAATCTATCAATATGTGTCGGAATTGTGATTCTTGTCTTGTTGGAAAGCTACTTCGATAAACTTTCAAATAAGACTAATTTCACATTAATCGGACATCGTTTGACCCTTCAAAAGTGGTCTTGCAATAAAAAGACGAGATTTAGTTTTTCAGGGCAAACTTGTCTTTTAGTATTTATTTGTTTTTAAGTTTTTTTTTTTTTGCCTACTATATAAGGTCTTTATAACTTTGTAATAGGAAGTTGATTAATGAATTAAAATTGAGGGCTTGCTTTTGTGCAAACCTAGAAGACTTGTGAAGAGTTTTCAACCGAAAGAGTGAATCTTTCAAACTCGAGAAGTGAATCTTCATTTCTCGAATGACTTGGTGCGAAGCCGACATACAACCCTGGTGTGAAGCCTCGAAACCCTTGGTATGAAGCTTTGGATCTATCCTTTTATTTTATCTTTTCTTTATTTATTATTTGGTAACATCTTTCCTTGCTTTGATAAATTCCAAAACCCAAAAATATTGTTAGTTAAATCTTTTGATCTATCCCTTTTGATTACTTCAATCCCTTGAGCCTTCATTTTCCCCAAACCTTTGAAGAGTCAAGAGATGACACCATAATTGTCGCTTGATACCCTAAACTAGATCGAAACTCGAAACCTTCATTGGATCCCTTTTTCTAGATCGGGAATATCGATGCATGTGAGCGCTAAAATTGAATTAACCCAGTTGTTTTATTGAATTCATTAAGTTAATTTATGCGTTGTTGGGTGATTTTTTTTTAATACTTTTGTCATTTAATTTAATCTGTGGTTAATCCCAAACTGGTATAATTAGGGTTTTGGCGTTTGTTCTGCATCAGATTTGGTATCAAAGGTCAGTTTTAGTCTAGGGTTGTCGATGTCATATAGGTTTTAGGTTCTTTATTTTTTGCATCATATCGTTTTGTGTTGCATAGTCATGGATCTCGATAGGATAGAAGCCCTTCTTAATGATTTTGCTGCCTTTCAGACCCAACTGCAAACTCAACATCGTCATACTCAAAACCATAGTTGGACTTCCCAATTTGAGTCAAGGAGCACCTAAACTAAAGGGAGCTCTAATTTCTGGATTCCACCATCAAAACCCGTGATTACTCCTCCGAATCCCCAAATTGCTAAAGTGAAAAGAGCAAGTGTTGAGAACCCTGAACCTTGTGATCGTAACAAGTGCTATGAGTGCCAAGGACTTGGGCACTTTGCATACCAATGCCCTACAAAATTTCCTACCCCCGAATTTATTGACTAAAAGAGAGAATTCTAAGGAGCCGGAAAATAGAAAAGTGGAATAAGTGTATGACCCTTATACTGTGATGAGTGAGGAGGAGATAGAAGAAGTTGTGCAAGTCTAGTTTGTGTCAAAGAGACTTCGATTTTCCTTGTGATTAGTGATGTTGAGTCGAATACACGTGAGTCCATCGAACTGGGTACACAAAAATCATTAGTGTCAATTGAATCGAGTACCTCAGAGTTTTTGGTTTTGGTTGAAGCGAGTAAGCACGAGTTCCTCGAGCCAAGTGTACATGAGTTGTTAAAGTTGGTAGGAACGTATCAGAATACTAACTTATATGGGATTAATCATCAGATTTTACTGAATGCTGAAAATACATCGAATGTCACTAACACAACGACTTTATTTAATAATTTTAATAACGACAATTGTGTGTTAGTTCCTGATAGTCTCGATCATGTGGAACTACTCCCGAACTTGAAAAAGGGTAATGATGAAAGCCCAGAATTTCCTCTGGACAAGGGCATTCTTCCGATAATTACGACAGAAGATCTTAAGCCTATTTCAAGTCTTGCAACTGTCTTTTGGTTCATTCCTTGCTACCCGACTAAACGAGCCAAACTCATTTAACCAATTCATAACCTGTATCCTACCTGAGCCATATGAGAAAAGGTTGAATAAGGAGGTTCCAGAGTTTCCAAACTTCACTACCAATGCGGGTAAACAACAGGAGTATCTCACAATATGGAAAGACAAGTTGGGAGTTGAGCACCCAAAGCGTACCGTACATGAGTTCTACAACTCATTAGGGATGAGTTCTCCCACCCGGGGAGAATTGATGGGGACATCACGATCGAGAGCATTGGATTCAGGCCGAGAAATTGTCCAGCAGCAGAAGAAACAGAAAGAGCCAGAACGGAAGAGCCGGAAAGGAAAAAGAACGTGTAAGTGGTTAAGAGCTCAAATTTGAAGGATTGAAGAGTTTTCATCTCACTTTCTGCGCAATCATTGAAAAAGTGGTCATAAGTCTATCAATATGTGTTAGATTGTGTGATTCTTGTCTTGTTGGAAAACGACTTCGATAAGCTTTCAAATAAGATCAGTTTTACGTTGATCGAACATCGTTTGACCCTTCAAAAGTCATCGCGTAATAAAAAGGCGGGATTTAGTTTTTCAGGGCAAACTTGTCTTTTAGTATTTATTTATTTTAATTTTTTTGTGGCCCACTATATAAGGTCTTTATAACTTTATAATAGGTAGTTGATTAATGAATGAAAATTGAGAGTTTGCTTTTGTGCAAACCCTAGAAGACTTGTAAAGAGTTTTCAACTGAAAGAGTGAATCTTTCAAACTCAATGAGTGAATCTTCATTTCTCGTACGACTTGGTGTGAAGCCTTGGATCTATCCTTCTATTTTATCTTTTCTGTATTTATTATCTGGTAATATCTTTCATTGCTTTGATAAATTTCTAAATCCCAAAATATTGTCGGTTAAATCTTTTGATCTATCCCTTTTGATTACTTCAATCCCTTGAGCCTTTGTTTCCCCCAAACCTTTGAGGAGTCAAGAGACGACACCATAATTGTCGTTTGATGCCCTAAACTAGATCGAAACTTGAATCCTTCATCGGATCAGTTTTTCTAGATTGAGAATATCGATGCATGTAAGCGCTAATCCAAATCATGGTTTAAAGTACCGATTTTCCTGTACGTATTGTCCGATACATACCGGTTCCAAACGATACATTGGCATGTATCGTCCGATACATCACCTATATATATGTAATGCACCGGTAAGATACATACAAAGCATCGTGTCGGTGACCTCCGTAACCGGTACATACCGGACGATATGTACCGGTTTCGTCCCAAATTTTGAACCATGATCCACATGCTATCCGGCAAAGGAGACTTTCACCATTAACAATGGAGAAAAATTCAAACTTCAGATTTATGAGACTATCTAAAAATGGAAAAGAAAAACAATATGAACCTTCCTTACCAATACAAAGGCATGAAGCCAACCATCTACTTGATGTCACGGTCCGGCTTCGATTTCACAAACTGATACCGATGAAATCCACTCTAAACAAGAGCATAATAATAACTTACAAAGAACCTTAATCTCATTTACCCTAAAGATCCACCTTGCTCTCTCTAAAAGAGAAAAGAATCCAAATGACAAAAGACCTGCCTGAAAGCAGATAATAAACCCTATCTTATAAAGTGACATTTGGAGACACCTGTTTCTATTTTACAAAACATTTGATGAAATATGTAATCATGATTGGAACTATAATATATAAGACGAAATAAAGATATCAGGATTGGGTACTAGAAGAAGGCTTTCATCAACCAATAGCAACTACTCCCCCCCAAAAATAATAATAGATAAATAAATAAATATTTCATGGCAAAAATATAAGAGGCCATTAATTTCATCATGATATATATATATATATATATATATATATATATATATATATATATATATTTTTTTTTTTTTTTTCTTTTTTTTCTTTTTTTTCCAAAACTTCCTTTTGGCGGCAAGGCTGCAGATATTTCAGCATGCTCCCACCAAGCATAATATCCTTTCCTATTGTTTCAAATTTCTGTTCCAAATGTGTAGTCAATCAACTAAAATATTAGCTACTGGCCCCCAACATTCCAGACCAAACGCGATATAAAAAACAAAGTAGAGACAATTGTTTCTAGGATAACTTTGAGATGGTGATATTAACGTTCAACAAGTTTCAATGATATAGCCTAGCACAATAAAAAATAAAAAATAAAAAAGTTAAGTTTCAAATGTAATATAAAATCTGGCTCCATAAATGCAATGGCTACTTTTTTGTTGAGAATAAATCGACTGCTTGAGAAGCTACGATGACCAAGGCCCTTTGTTTTGATAGTGGATAACTTAGAGGACACTACAATGTATAGCGCCAAGATGCAAATGCAGAAGGACGCAAATATCCTATTATTCTATTCAGTTAAATATTTCTAACTCAATAGAATTGGCCGATATTGACTGATACAATTACTCTTCTTCTATTGTTTTTGCCTTAAACAAAAAAAAAAAAGAATTGGCCGAGGCGGTATCGGGGATGTCGTATCCTCATCGACCGATGGACCGATACCCGAACCTGATACCGAGTTCGATACCTTGAAAGATTCATAACAAAGAAAAATAATGGCCTGGCCTTATACACCATGATACATCATTGGCCAACTTTCGAAACAGAAGATTCACATCTTCACTCCTTACCTTTTTGAGACAATATCAAATATGACTAAGTTCAATAATAAATTTAGGAGATCCATCACAGTCCTCAGTGCGGCTACATTGATGCTTCCCATTTTTTTTTTGGTAACTGATAGATTTATCTAGGAACGAAAACTATGGCAGATTGGAGGAAAGCCCGGAAAAAGGGCAAACAGCAGCAAAAAAGAAAAAACAAGAAAATAAACAGTAGCTATACAGAAAACTTAGTCACAAAACCCCAAAAGAGAGGGACCCAGGCAACTTCTAGAATAGATTCCTCAATATGCACTATCATGGCCAGGGGCGTAGCCAGGATTTATTTCAGTGTAGGCAACCAATCATTCCATTAAAAAAAATTGTAAAGTCTAGTAACTAAACAAGAACTTATTGCAAACAGTAAATCATATAGCCATAATTTTTCATATTAACTAATCACAAAAAAAAAGAATTCTAATAAATTTGTAAATGGGAGTTCAAAGGTTTCAGATATCGGACATTGATTAGGGGATTTCGCTCGTTACAAAGTTTTTGATGATTGCAAGGAACCTGAGTTTCGTGCATTGGGTTATAGTTTCAGGGAGAGGGCCGTCTATTCGACCCCGCGCAATGGAGAACTCCGATAAAGCCGAGAGCTTTCCGACGACCGGCCAAACCAGGCAACTCGGCTCGTGGGTCACCTAAACTCAAAAGCGATTATGGGTCCAAAGTGAAATCCCAAGAAGAGAAGAACAAAGAGCCTGGTAAATTGGATAGCGATTTCCGAATTGATTGAAGAGCTAAGAGATCCTGTGGGTTTAAGATCGAAAAGGCGAGTAAATAGTTATAAAACAGAACTATAAACAAAATCCATATCTTAGAAACCTCCATTTTTATCAGAAATCGAATGAAAATAAAAACTGGGTATTTGAAAAATCAGTATTTATGAAGAGAGTGGGGGTTTTGATCTGCTTAGCGCTATTCATGAGAAAGCGACTGGCTTTCGATCCATATTTAATAGGTGCAGAGGTGAAACCAGAAAACAAAATCAGAGGTTTCTTGTGAGAGCTAGAGAAGCTGCTTTTTTGGTTCATCTTCCTTCTACAACGTTAGCTTTCCTTTTCATTATTTTGGCTTCAGAATGAGAGAGAGAAAGAGTTAGAGAGGGATGGAGAAAGATACAGAGAGAGAAAGGGCACCAGCTGCCTGATGATATAGCATGCACATATAGGGCTGCTGAGAGAGACAGAGAGAGAGAGGCGATTAGGGCTCAGGCAGTGTTATTTGTGAGTAAAGTTAATGTTAAAAAGAAAGGTTTTTCTTATTTGCAGCCTCCCAAAGAGGCTCAGTATGGGCATGGTAAATTAAATTCCTTTTTAAACATATATATGCATATACAAAAAAAGCGAAAATCAAGTGTAGGCACCTGCCTACACTCGCCCACCCTTGGCTACGTCCCTGATCGTGGAGTTTTTTTTGTCAAAGATCCTATGGTTACACTCCCTTCAAATCCCCCCTAAATTGCTATGGGGATAGAAGCAACCAGAGAATCCTAATGTTTTTGAAGGAAGGAAGCTCTGAACAACTGGCCAGAACCTTTGCGCATGACTCATCGAGAAACAAGTTAACTCCGAGCATTGACAGAAACAGATCTTACATTTACCGAGCCACCTGGCGCCAAAGAAAAAGATGATCGACGTCTTCGCATACATGATACATCGCGTCGGCACCATCAGCGCCCTTTTGCACAAATGAACTGAAGTGAATCTACCCTAGGCCACTTTCCATATGAAAATTCTGCTTAACTAATGGTCTTCTAGTCAAACAACGATAAAAATTTAACTGAGAATCTGCCCTGTCTCCCCAAACTAGCCTATTCCAACTCCCCCAATTCAAGGGTATAAGGATTTCCTGCTCATAAGTTTTTTCACAACTTAATATTCCTCTCAATTGACATCACTTCCTATCCCACATCTGATCAACCATTGCACCTTTATTTACAGCCAGCCTAAAAATTGCAGAACATTTGTCCATCAATGGTTCTTTCTCCCTAAAGAAAAGAACCAATTTAAACTGTAGTTACCAGTTATCGTAAAAAGGCTTTCACTAGCCGTCATTAGCCTTGAGACTTTCATATCAATTTATAGACTGATTACAAGATCTGTTGAGATTTATCTTCATCCTATAATTATAATTTTGAATTAAAAATACACAAATCAAGGTGATGCGCCAAGGGTGCTTGCGAGGACCAGCTGTTGATATGGTTGGCACTTGTTATGTTTAACAGATTTGGGATCCTTGGAGATGATGCCTGGATGTTCATAATAGATTTCATATCCTGGAGAGGGTATTGTGCTTGAGCGGTTCTTGTGTTGATGTTGTATTGAAGACTGAACGTTATCACTCCCCCTCAAGCCGGAAGAGGTTGGAGAACCGAGTCCGTGCAAAACAGTGTGTTGAGACCGAGTTGAAGGTTTAGTGGAAATGTCTGCAAGCTGTGTCAGAGAGGGAACAAATAAGGTAATGAGAGATCCAAGTGTCACTTTTTCACTCAGAAAATGGTAATCGAGCTCAATGTGTTTAGTACGGGCATGAAAGACCGGATTAATGCTGAGATGAAGGGCACTAAGATTATCACAGAAGAGTTCAAGAGTGCGTAAAAGGGGTAGGCCAAGATCTCGGAAAAGAAAGGCGTGCATTGTTAAAATTACTAATCTACTATAATATAAAAAAAGAATAAAGAGAAGAATACCCTAGTTAGGGTTTATGAGTGAAAGAAAGATGGAGAAGAAGAGGAAGAGAGGAGAAAGAGCAATAACGAATGAAGGACTACATTGTTACTAATGTGGTAAATGAGTTACATGAGATGGGCTGTTTATATAGACGGCTACTTACATAGAAAACCATATACAACCAATGTGGGACTAAACCCACTATCTCAACTAGCCTCTTATAACACTAACACACCAAATTTACTATTAACACATGATACCTAATATATTATCTCCAACATGCATGTCAGTTCGGCTGTGGCAGAGGCAATGGCATGATATTCAGCTTCCGCTGTTGACCGAGATTTTGTAGGCTGCTTTTTGGGGAGCCAGGAGATGCATGGAACCAAGAAAAACTCAAAATTCCATGGTAGATCTCCGAGTGAGAGGCCAGCCAGCCCAATCTGCATCGGAGAAGGCATATAAGTGGGATGAGCTTAGATAGCAATTCAGTACCGAGATGCATGGTGCCCTTTAAATAGCGTAGTATCCTTTTGACGGCTTGGAAATTAGCTTATGTTGGAGCATGAATGAATTTGCATGCCAAATTAACTGCATAAGTGATATCAGGCTGGGTGGAGGTAAGATATCAAAGTGCTCCTACAAGACTTTGATATGATGATAGGTTCGAGAGAAGTTGTGAAGGACGGTGGAGATGATGCTTACGTACTAGTGGGCATAGAGATGGCATTGCATTCTAATGTGTTGGAGCGATGTAGAAGGTCTCGAATGTATATGGATTGACTGAGGAGTAAGCCAGTAGGAGATGGAGTGACTTCACTGCCTAAAAGGTAGTGAAGTGGCCCAAAGTCTTTCAAGGAGAATTTGACACTTAATTTGTGATAAGATTGGAGAGGAGCAATTCAGTGCTATTTGCCACAATAATGTCATCCACATACACAAGAAGATTGATCCAATATTGCAATGAAAAATGAGTAGAGATAGATGGATCAGCCGAGCTGCAAACGTCTCCCAAATGGAGAAGGTACAGGCTGAACAGGTGGAACAGGCACGGGGTGACTTTTTAAGACCATACAGTGTTACGTTAAACTGCATACATGATTCGGGTGAGAGGAATTGAGAATCCCAGGGGGCTGCTCCATATATATTGTTTCATTGAGATACCCGAGAAGAAACGAAACACTGCCCTCATAATTTTGAGCAGTGTTTGCTACATTGTAAGCAATCACAATCCCATTGAGGGTTTATTTAATGGCATAGACAAATATTTTAAAATATAAAATAAATTGTGTTTAAAAAAAAGTGTTTTAAACATGTTACCAATGTTTAATGAAAAAAAGGCGATTAAAACCCATTTTTTTCAAATAGAAAATGCTGATTTTGGGAACTATGGTAGATGGTAAAAGGAAAAACGGGTCACTGAAACACACGTGCCATATGTTTTTCATCAAGTGGGCCACTTGCTGCGAAGATCACATTGGGTCAAAAAAGCATCTCTATCATCTGATTCAAAGTGGTTCAATGCTTCAAAATGAGTGATTATTGTATGAAATCTCTAAGGCTATGTGTATGAAAGTGGATTTGAATTTGGGCCGAGAATTTCAAATGCAGGGATTTGAAACATTTGGATTTAGAAGTCACCCGTTTGGATGCATAAGTAATGTGTTTGGATTTAAACCGAGGATTCGTAAATGCTTTGTTTGGCAACTTAAAAAAAATATGGCTTTGGATTTAAATTTTGGTAACAAAACGCACATTATAGTTAGGCACCTAAATCATAGCTCTTATGTTCACCTGCTAGATGGGTCATGAATCGAGACCCAAAAATCAGGAAAGTGAATTTCTAACCATCTAATTGCGATCACTAAGTTGGCATGGATTCTTCAAATATTTACCCAAAACGTGTAATGATGGTGTACGAGAATCATCAAATGGCTATTTAACCTTTACATATCCCAACTCATGACTGTTTTAATTATAACATCTATCTGTCATCTTAGGAAAATATCTGCCTTTTAGATACACTTGTGATGCGGGACAAGACCCTAAACTACGTGAATGCTTATGAGATGAAGATTTGCCGAAATAAAAATAAATTAATTAAACAATAAACCTGAAAATAGGGTGAATACCTTAGGGCTTCGTAGTTTTCCATTCGGATGATCGGTCAGGTTCAGGAAGGGTCCAATCCGTGCGCTAGATCCGTTAGATTCACGGCGTAGATCGGTCCTAGAGGTAGAACTCTAGCTTTTCCAGATTAGGGCACCGCTCGTGATTCAATGATGGAATCGCAAGTGTTCTAAGGGTTCTGATTCGGGTTAGTTTAACGGCTCAAATGAAATCTGGGCTTGAATCGGATCGATTCAGGGATTCAGATGGGCTCTAGGGTTTATGAACTTCGGGGTATTTGAAGGTTGGATGACTGAATTTAGGATTTATGAGATAGGCTTGATTCAATGACTCTGATGAATACTAGGGCTTATGGTTTTCTGGCTGAATCTAGGTTGTTGATGATTGATATGCAAGCAAAAGGTAAAATCAAAGAAAGGGATAGAAAGAAGATAGATTTTGGGCTTCACACCCTTGGCTTCACACCAAACCCTTCTCGGGAAGCGAAGATTCACTCTTCGAAGAAACTCATCTTAAGTTCCAAAAGTAAAAGCTCTTTCATTCAATAATCAAGATTACATTGTTTATTAAAAGAACTTATATAGGAGGCCTCTAAAACAAAAGAAAACCCTAAAACAAGTACTAAAAAAAAGACAAGTATGCCCTTAAAACTTAAATTCCTTCAAAATTCGCACTGTAGCTCGATCAATCGAGTTACTGTAGCAACTTTCATTTTCTCCGAATTTGAACTGAAATGGTCAATCCATGGGTCAAAGTATCGTCCGATACCGATACGTATCAGTTTTGGACGTGGGCGATACGATAAAATGGGTTTTTATCGTATCCTCTCTAAAACGTAGTGGTTGTCGTTCGATACGGGCAATTTATCGTCTGATAATTTCTTCATTTTCTCTGGACTTTAAAAATCTTCAAATTATCGCCAATTTTTTTTTAGGGATTGCTGCGAAATTTATCGGATTTGATTTGAAATTTTTTTTAGGGTTTAAAACTCATGGAAGAAGAAAAAAAGGGAAGAAGAAGCGGTGAAGGACTTACCTGGGTGGCAGTGAAGATCTTCGTTTTCCCCTTTCTTTCTTCTTCTTATGTGTTTTTTTTTCCTTTTATGTTTTGGCTTTGAACCGACATTTATATGAAATGGAGTATGGGGACGACTCTCTTGCCAGTCACATACACACCAGAATGGTGTTTAAATGTTCTTAGACCATAAGGGTTTATGATGTAGGTGATATGAACCGTCAAATTTTTCTTTTTGGGATATTTAAACCATTTGAACAGTAGACTACAATATCAACCATTGGTTTTAATTTTAAGGGCTGATATTGAAGTTCATCAATCTCATTGATGGCTCACATTCATTGCCCAACCTTCAATCTATGATCGATTAGACCGTGTTTAAATGATCTCACACCATTCAAATATCACTTTTTATTTCACACCAATAAAGTGTGATTTATCATTATGCCACGTGGCACACACCTATGATTTGTCAAATGGTGTTTAAATGATCTAACACCATTAAAAACTCACTTTTTATTTTACACCATTAAAGTGTGATTTATCATTATGATTGCTTAAAATCAGCTGATGGAGATCTTGTTTCACCCCAATCTTCTACACAATTGATCTAGAGATCATGTCGCGAGACGGTTAGTTGTTTATTCAAATGTCATATATCCCCCCAAAATGGCCCTAAAATCACGTTTGAGTGTGATGTGTGTCATAGGATTCAAGGAAAAAATTTTGGGGATCTGTGACATGTGGACTAAAAAATTGGTAGTGATAGGTGCGACATGGTCTCAAGATCCCTTGTGTGGAAGATCAGGGTAAAACATGAACTCCATCATCTGTTTTGAAGCAATCAATGGGTTAAATGGGTTGCACATATGGGCACTTTCAGAAATTGTGTGAGCGGTAATAGAGGTACCCATATATATAGAGGTACCCAATATTTCACACAGTTGATCTTGGGATCATAGTCCAACTAGCAGACGGTCAGATCTTGATTCCACGTAGCATACATCCCCAAAGTGATCCTGATCATGGGCGTATCATGAGGAGGGTTCTCGAGATCCATTGTGTGATCGATTGGGACAAAACATTATCTCCATCGTTGGATTCAATCCAGTAAATAGCTCTTAGGGTGTAAATCCCAAGTTTCCTTTAAAATTCTGAAATATGCATCAAATAAGCCTAAAATAAATTTAAAAAAAGTTGCAATAATTAGAAAATCATTAACTTTAATTTTTCTGATTTTTTTATTAATTTTCGGGATTTATTTGAAAAAAAATTCAATGTATCAAACCGATATATTCAATGTATTGCCGATACATTGAATGTATCGGACGATACCCGATACGTATCGTCCTGGAGGTCAGGACGATATGTATTGGTTTTCCGGTATTTTGACCCATGGGTCGATCAATCGACCGGGCATTGCTCTTGCACACTAATTCTGCTCCTTTAAGCCTAGTTCTAATTTCCGTTCTGCTTCTTCGGGTGCCGGTACACGCGAAATGGTCCGTATCCGATGTCTACAATGTCGGCGTCCCCGTCAACTTGCCTTGGGGTATTCGGTGTTATAATTTTTAGTTAGTTGACTTTAAGGGTCTGTTTGATAGCAGGGAAACTTCAAACACAAAATGAAACTAATTTCTTAGTTGATTTCTTGTGAAATGACTGCATGGAGAAATAAAATTTTTGTTGTTTGATGAGGCTGTTTGAGAAATGAATTCCATTGGAAATTGATTTCTCTTGTTTGATTGTCTGAATTTTTTTTTGAAAAAGAGCGTTTTTGTGCAAACAATAAAACAATAGTTGAAAGGGCTTTTTATTATAATTACAGTTAAAATGACAAAAAATCATAATTATGTCGGCGAGAAGCTTAATTTCAGTCACTTGAGAGTTGAAATGATTTCCTTCTAAAATGGTTTGGTGTATGGAAATTGATTTTCTATGTGAGTCCCACTTAATTTCTTTTCCATCTCTTTATGAAGTTATACTGCTATCAAACAAAAACATATGGAAACTGAAGTTCTTTTCCAATATTTGGCATTTCATCAACGTGTTTCGAGACCCACGTGCTACTAAACTGAGCTAAGAGTGCTTTCTTATGACAATAGATATGATTGAAAAGAAAAGGGGTCCTTTATTTTTTGCACCCCACCCCAATACATCTTGCATGAATATAATAACATTACACAATAAACTATTATCGTGGTCGGGATGTTGTAGAATTAAGATTCCTTCAAAAATTAAATTCTTCACCTGGACGGTTGTTCGGGGAAGAATCCTTACTCATGACTAGCTGATTTGAAGCAATATCCCGGTCAGAAACAAATGTCTCCTTTGTATGAGGGGAACGGAATCGGTGGCTCATATTCTCCTTCATTGCTCTTTTGCGTGCGACATTTGGTATAAGGTTTTTTCTATCTTCAAAGTCTCCTAGGTCATGCCGTTTTTGCCAATTCAAATGATGGAAATGTGGGAGGATATGTGGGTGGAGGATCAGAGGAAGGAGCTTTGGCCTCTCATTGTTTATGCCGTCTTTTTGGCTATTTGGATCGAGAGAAATAATAGTGTTCAAACGAAGGGCTAAGCCGTTTCCGATGGTTATCCGTGATATTCGTGATCTAGTCATTAACTGGAATGCAGCGAAGCTAACTAACTTTAACGAGGGGTTCCAACACTTCCTAATGATTTGGAACTGTTGTAGCATCTAGTTTTTGTGGGTTGGGGGTCGCTGCTGTTTGCGATGGAGGTTCGGTTTTGTCGCGCATCTGCTCGGGTTCCTGGGTGAGTTTTTTAGGGGTTTCTTTACTTGCGTAGTATCTTACTACCCACCAAGGCATGTTCCCTTTCAGTTTCCGTTTTTATAATATAATTTTGTTACCGTCTCAAAAAAAAAAAAAAAAAAACTATTATGTCCAATTGTCATCGGTCTCAATTGATCTCTCTTACAATCTTATTGCCCATAAGAAAAGTAATAGTAGGGATGACAAGGTTTGAACCCGTGACATTTTGTATGTTGTATGTTATCAAACAGGGCCTAAGAGTTGATGTGCACATTTGGGCAAAGACAATATGAAAAATTAAACGAAATCTGGCAGTTTAAGTTTGAAATTTCCTCTACAGCTAATTGCTTAATCAAGATGAGAAACTAATGAGAGCACAAATTAAAACCCCAAGAGAGTTGAAGGCTTGAAGCATATTAAAAACTAGCTATCAAAGTTTTGGATAATAATATGAACCCCTACTTCCACTAGTGTAATTAGTAACAAAATGTGTGTCATTTTGCACACCCCATGAATCCACTGCCATTGGTCCTTGACCACTGGATCAAGGACGAGCACTAGTGATTTCTCTACCAACACACGATTCTAGAAATCCCTATATAGAGCATACATCACCATCTTTCGTATTTCATAAAAGCAGCACATATATATATATATATATATATATATATATATATATATATATATGTGTGTGTGTGTGTGTGTGTGTGTGTGTGTGTGTGTGTGTGTGTGGAGAATGCGCCCGGGCGTAGAAATCTCTCTACGCCCAGATTGCTCTATGAACAACCTGTGGTATGGGGTCTACTTTACTAACTAGGGTTAAAACTTTAGAGTATTTTAAAAGTTATATTCTCTTCCAGCCATCAGAGTTACTATTTCAAGGAAGTGTCAGACTAACTTTTTCAGATGTCTATTTATTCTCTCTTCTCTCCCTTTTTTCAAGGAAGTCTTTTTCTTCCTCCGAAAATTAAACCCGTCAACTGCTTTGAATCCTATGATGGAGGTCGTTTTTCATACTGATCTTCCGCGGGATTGATCTTGAGATCATTAGCATACCATCAGATGGTCCATTTTACTAAAAAAATGTTGCCCCCGGTAGCGAAGTGCTGACACCCTGATAGCGAAGCGCTGACACCTCGGTAAGGAATCACTAACACCCTGGTAGAGAAACTTTGACACCCCGGCTGGCGAAGCACTGGCACCCTGATAGCAGGGTGATGGCACCCCTTTAGTGGAGCGTTATGTCACATCCCGCACACAACATCGTATCTTTCCCGACTCTATTTGTACTATAAATGTATATACGGTAGCGTACAAGTAAAGAAGGTATATTGGAGGCTCTAAGGAAGACTCTAGAAGCCTAGAGAAAAGACCTAGGAAGAGTGTAGAAAAGGGAAGGATGGAGAAGCTTCTAGAGGAAACTCTAGAACGTTCCCAACTGTTGGATGAATGACACATGGACCAATCTTACACGTCCATTGTACACTTTGTAAATAATAAATAGGGTAGAGGTCCTCATTTGCAAGGCACCTCACAACTTGTAAGCATTCTTGAGTTTGAATACAAGAAGTTCTTTGCATTCTCTCTTTGAGTTCTCTTCCACTCTCTCTTAGTCTCCTTGCTAGTTTTCGGGTTCTAAGCTGATCTTGGGACTCTAGGGAGGGGTTAAACGCAAGAACCGCACAGATAGTCGAAGCACGACAATTAAGTCCATGACAACTAGCACCCCTCTAAAGGAGCGTTGCACGAGTACATCAGCTAGAGATAAAAAGGATGCCCTACTTTTGCTTCTAGAGAGAGAGAGAGGGTGCTTCTAGAGAGAGATAGGGGAATAAAAGAAAAATGGATAGATATCACTTAACCTAACATGGGTTAAATAATGTAAGAGAGAAAAACTTCTTTACCTTTTTCTATGTCATGTCTCACTTCCGTAATAAGGGGCACAGAGATGTCTCTATACTTGGGTGCATAGTCTAGCCTCCTCTCTCTCTCTCTCTCTCTCTCTCTCTCTCTCTCTCTCTATATATATATATATATATAGGCTGAGGGGAGAATGTGCCCGTCTCTACGCCCAGACTGCTCTATGAACGACATATGGCATGAGGCCCACTTTACTAACTAGGGTTAAAACTTTTTAAATATTTTAAAAGCTATATTCTTTTTCTGCTGTCATACTTGACCTTTTTAGATGTCTCTTTCTTTTCTTTCTTCTCTCCATTTTTCCAAAAAGTGTCAGACTTACTTTTTCAAGTCTATTTTATTAAAAAATGTGGGCCGGCCCCCAGTAGTGAAGTGCTGACACTTTGATAGCGAAGCACTGGCACCCCGGTAGCGCACCCCGCGAGAGATGCGCTGGCACCCCGGTAGCGAAGCGTTGACACTCCGATAGCGAAGCACTGGCACCCCAAGAGAGAAGCGTTGACACCTCGATAGTGAGGTGCTGATACGCCGGTAGCAAGGCAAAACGTTGACACCTTAATAACGAGATGCTGACACCACTGACACCTCTAGAGAGAAGCACTGACACCCTAGGAGAGAAACGCTAGCACCCCGGGAGAGAAGCATTGGCACCTCGGATAGCGAGGCGCCGACACCCCTTTAGTGGAAAAAAAGTGAGTTGGTGGGGTTCTAATACCGACCTGGTCAGTCGCAGAGTATTTCAAAATGGTTATATATATATATATATATATATATATATGAGAGAGAGAGAAGAGAGGGAGAGAGAATGGGTTGTCCATAGTCTCTCTCATCACTTCTTTTGAGTCTTTTATCTTATTGAAGTAATTTATCCAAAAGAAATTGAGTTCAAAGGGATTCTAAACTCAGGAAAAAAGTAAAACAAGCTAGAGAGAGAGAGTTTCTGACCTGGTGGTGAAGTTGTGGAGACCTACTAGTGTACAGTGCAAGCCCTCTTAAACGCCTGGGTTTCTTTTTACTGAAGAGGAGGCGCCGCCCCCTTCGTCTTCCTATTTTTTCCTTTTCTATGTTTCATTACGAGAACGGTGACTTAAATACAATGTTTGTTTTCGGCGTGCACTTGATATATGTAAACCAATGATTTTGCATTCGCAACGAAGGTTTTAGCCCATTAAAACCATTGACTGCTTTAAGTTAGGTGATGCAGATCGCTTTTCATCTGAATCTTCCATATAACAAATCTTGAGATCATGAACCATCTATCAGACGGTCATTGTTGATTCTACACGGAACCCTGTGATTGCTTAATAGGTGCCTACGATCTCAAGATCTAATGTGTGCAAGATCTTGGGGTTGATAAGCCCCGAGTCGACGAGGCAATATATACCTACTACAAGTACTTGCACATGCTTTTAAGTTGATTTCATGGGATTGTTCAAAATTTAAAAGACAAACTTATAGGTTTAGCGACCTCTATTATATGAAAATATCATCTATGTCATTTAATTTGAGGGTTATCATATAAAAATATCAATTATAAAATATCAGAATAAAATATAATTTTCATCATTTGATTAAATAGAGTCAAAGGCTATTATATAATTCAACAATTGACTACAATAGAACATATGACAAGTATCGTGCTTTGATCCAATTTTATATACTAGAGATCTATTGATCATGAACTGTAAATCAGACAGCCCATATTATATTTTTACATATCAGATGTCCCTAAAATATCAAGTCTTTCTTTAACTTCAGTGCAATCACTTAAAAAATGTGTGCAAGTAATAGATCTCTTATAACAATTGAAATAATAATAACTCAGTTTCAATATTATTATTTTAGTAAGTACCAAATTTAAATCTTTGGCCTCAACGCCATAAGCTTAAGGGCATCACCATTTGGGCAAAGGTCCAATCCGACTCAATTTATTATTCATATACCAATGCTTAATGCTCAATGAGACCATAAAATAGTTGCACCTAAGTAAAGCATCTGAGAGCCAAAACTAGACCTCTCCTTAATCAGATAGTACATAAATAAATTTCAAATTGGCTTTATACTCCTCTTAGGACGTTTGTGCTTACTCCTCGATATCTTGGTTACTTGGTTAGTCTATCAATGGAATTGTTAATTGTACATGCTTATCATCGACTGCTCCTACATCTTCTATGTGTTGTTTTGAAAAGTTAAGAATATATATTTGATTTTGTAGTAAAATAAGCACTTGAAATCAACCCCATTTTTTTTTTTGTCTCACTCATAGTTGTCATGCAATCTAAAGAAATCTTTGCCTAATTACAGAACTACGTGCAACTGAATATAATTTTTTTGTACTTATAGTTTCTCAAGGACGACTAAAACAAATTCTGATGATGCTATTTTGTTTTTGTTTTTGATAACGATTAGTCAAAGCTTACGTTTTGACTAATCGTTAAGGAATGCCCTCGTCCACATTGTATAACTAATATTTCACGATTTACACACTCGACATCCTGTTATCGCAAAAGGGAGACACTACCACTTGATCCCATGACCTATTGATAATAAACTCAAGTCCCCTAACAATTGCGCCGACCCCTAGTGGGTTTATGATCATACTACTTTTAATGTTCTTCGTAAGAGTGAAAAATGACAACGAGATCTTCAATTGACCTACTCATATCTCACAAAATGGTAATACAATATTTTAAATCCTAATTGAGTATCACATAATTGTTCAATGCATGTAACTTTATTACCATTAATTAATGCATTTAACTAAGCTCTTTTAGAATCATCTCTGTTGGTTGATGATTCTTTAAGCATGTACTTGTGATGATGTTATGCTCCTAGTGCCAATATAAGGAAGCCTACTAGTGGTAATAATTTTAGTTTCGACTGATTTGAATCATATTATGAAGATATTTTTTCGATATAGTCTTACACCCATAAAATTTAAGCATTGTGATCTTTGCTTCATGTGGCACACTTAATGAAAAAATCATGCCATATGTTTGATGTTGATGACCTATCTGCTTTAGGAAAGAAAATGGGTCACAACAACATACCAATTCATGAGTGGATAAATACGACTTTCATGCCAACACAAACTGGTGATTATCGTTGTGAAAACATGAGACCGATAGAGAAGCAACATTAGAAGATAATCAAGTCAGGGCGCAACATTAGAAGATAATCAAGTCAGGGCCGGCTCCCTCGTCAAATGTTGACCAAATACACATACGCCATGTTTTATCTTTCTTTAGCGTGAGTAATGCAGGGATTGCTTGATTTGAATCATCTAGTGATCATTTGTGGTTCACTCTCGTTATCATTCTGCTCTAACATCAATTTATTTGTTCAGCCTCAAAACCTACGAAAAGTCATATTTTCATCATCATCATCTGATTTCATCTATTTGGAGTTGGCTTTTCGAGTCTTATTTCTCCACTCAACTCGGTTCAAGACCAAACTCAATGTTACCCTAAAATCCTTTATTATATTTTCGTTACGAGGTGCCCAATCTGAGCGCCAGTGGCAGCTCTCACTTCAATATCAAACCACCAACCTTGGAGAATGCACTGATATTTTTTAGCGTTAAACCAGTGAAAGGTCAAAAATGAACTTTCACTGATTTGTGTGCTCATAAATAGTTGTGCAACTCTTGAGGCTCGACAATTTGGACAAAAGGAGATTGACCTAAGCGCTGCTCAGGCTAGGTACCTAATAACAATGTTTTCTCAATTCTTTGCAAATCTTCATTGGTCTTCCTCTTCTCATTCATTGTACTTATAACATTTCAATTCTTGTATACAAGGGTATCTCGGCATCATAAGGCTAGCAAGCTTATATACCACCTTTTAGCCACTGAATCCTGTCAAAGTCTGACTGACATATATTTTCAGGGTGCACAGCATCCATGCAAGTCAGCTTTTGACAAGATTCAATGGGTGTAAATGGGCTTCAAAAGGTTGATGACCTTACGATGACGGTGAAAGAAACAATCTTCAATTAAAAATATGCAAAGAAAGAACAGGTGAAAGTACAAAAAATTACAACAAACACAACTGCTATGAATTTTTTTGATGAACTAGAGCTCATACCTACATACCAAAAATCGAACAGGATTCCTGATCGCTTTTGCTAGGCGAGCAAGTTATTACTCTGCTTAGAGAAGATTTAAACTGTAGATTCAGATGTGCATACAATTTACCAAACCATTTCCTAGAAACATTAAACAAAAATAAAATGAAATAAAAATATTAAATGGCCTTTTATTATTGAGTGGGTTTGAATTGTACATATACATTAGATAAGGGCTTCAAAGGCATAATTTTTTGTAGGTTAATATTTGTGGGATCTGAATGGCTTTTAATCTGTGGTTACTCTTTAAAATATCTCTGCAATATTTAGATACAGCATACACCGAGGGTGCTCGTAGATTGGATAATGCATTCTCGGAGTGAGTAAGAGCTATACATTGTTGACTAGACTCTACGGTACTTCAATGGAAAACTTGAGGAGATGCGTAATATTCACTTTCATTGAATACTGGTCTCAAATCTTCTTGGCACATGAAATCCAAGGGGAAAGAAACAAGGTGACCCCTCACAGACTCTAGTCTCTCTATAGGATCTGTGGCTCTGATATTTCCATTCTCATAAGACTCGATCTTTTCCGCGGCTATCCCTAGATCAATGGTGGTGTGCCCGAGTTTATCTTTCCAGTATGCCATGCTTTGTCTGATTGCAGTTCTGCACAAAATGGCATTTTACAAACATGTGAAGATTATGTAAAGGGAATCAGAGAAGAATGGGGGAGCAGAACAAATTTCGTACCTGGAGTGAATAAGATCATTGGGAATGCATGCAAAGATATCTTGGTAAATCGTGGTATTTGTCTGCCAGTGGATTATAATAAACTTCAATTTGATGCAAATGAAAAGAGTAATAATGGAAATGATCAAACAATGAATATATACATATATATAGAGAGACAATGAGAAACACCCCTTTTATGCCCCACTTAATATACACTTTTTATCACTCAACTGTTTCAGATGGCTTGCCTTCACTTGTACCACACTTAACCTAAAAATCACGCATATCAGAACCATCCGATCAGAGTTCTTTGACATGGACTGTTGTTCATATTTACTTAACAGTTCATATCAAAGGAATCTAATCGGATGATTCCAATGTTTTGCCATGCATGAATTTTGGGCTGAGTGTGGTACAAGTGATGGTTATCCACATGAAACGCTTACAAGGATCAATAAGCCATGCCGTGTGGCCTAAACGGGTGCTTCTCATGGAATTATCCATGTAAAGCGGTCATCAGAGTCGATCCCTATCAAATTGTTAGTTGTATTAGGTAATGAACAAAGTTTAGCTTCACGTAATACAGAAAACTACCACACCTTTGCAGTTGCCATCCAAATATCTTTGTATGTTGCATCACCCACAGGGTCACCAATTAAACTGATCTGAAAGGATTAAATAGTGGACACATAGTAAAATAAATATATCTTAATTATCGTGAGGCTTAATGGCCAAAAAGCAATATCATCTATCCTCTGGTTATTATTGCCATGTTCCAAAATATCATCGCAGAGATCTGACACTTTCTATAGTGTATCATAAAGCAATACTATTTATGTGTAGCAGAAATAGGAATAGTTCCAACAAAATCAATCTGAATGAGTGTGAGGAAGAGTGAGTTGTAGGGAACTGATCGTTAACTAAAGTGGATATTGTGCGCAATGAAAGAGAATTTACAAACAAGACAAGTATGATCAACTGTGAGATTGAAGAGAATATATCGAGAAAACAAGATGAACAGGGACTTGAGCCTGGAGCAGTGAAATAGAACTGAACAAGACATGCTTCTCAGGAGCTTTCTGCTCTAGAGTAGACAATAAATGAAGACACAACATGGTGGAATGGTATGGATATGCTTTACATCATGGATCACTCTGCAGGAAAATACAAAAATATGGCTCACCTAAAAATCATCCAGTTGTTATCATTAACATAGTCACCAAGCCCAGGTTCAGCAATAATTCGGAGAGGTTAAAATTTGGAAAATTTTGGCAAGTTCGGGAAATATTCAGAGGAAAAATTGGAAAGAAAAAATATAAAATAAGATTTAAAAGTATAATTATATAAACAATAAAGATTTATTGAAAAATTCGGAAATTATTCACGAATTTTTTAAAACATCAGAGTGTTTGAAAAATTCACATATAATTCAGGAATAATTTGCAGTACCTTAAATTCGTGAAAATTCGGTGAATTTGTGACTACAATCATAAAAGGGTGTCGGCGCTAGTTCCGGAACATCAAAGAAAAATACCCATAACAATTCATTCATAGAGGAATAATCCAAATGCTATTTGTAAAGAGAATTTGAAACAAACACGTCTTTGAGGCGAAGACTACATGAAAAGAAATCAATGCTATACTATAACTATTAAATTGTTCAAAACTAACCTCTCCTGGACGAAGACCAAGGTGCTCAGACCATAGGGAAAGTCGAAGACTAAAAGAAAACTTTCCAGCCTTCCAAGGTCTTCCATTCATTAACGAATCGACAAAATCTTTATCTTCAACGAGTACACCAATCTGGAACCAAAAAAATGGAAGAAATTAGGCAATGCAGAATGAAATTTGGTTTGCTAAAATGACATAGAACAGATAAAATGTTTCCCTTTATGTGTACTATGTCATTGTAAACCGATATCCAGAAGAACTGATAAATATAACAAAAAATAAGCCTCCACATTAAGTAATAATTATTACCTCAGAATCTCTTGACCCTAGCAGACTCCTATCATTTATATTAGCTGAACCAATCAAGACGATACGGTCATCAATAAGCATCACTTTACTGTGTACATAGACCTGACAAAGGCAAAAGTTTTAACTCAGTACAAGTAGAGATATGTTGTTGCCTCAAACTGATGGAATATAATACCAATGAAAAGGAATAAAGTTCTTAGAATCTTCCACAATATCAGAATTCTGAAAGGAAAATGATATGCTATGTTAAATAGCTGGAATTGTTACACAAAAATCAAGTATGGGATAGGGAAGAGATACATAGAAAGGAAGGCATTTCACCTGATTGGTAGCCAAAGGACCACCTTCGCAAAGTTTCCCATAAGTTCTAAGACCGTAAAAGGAAATATAATCATGTGTTTTAGGACCAACTAGATCATAAAGGTTCTGCAATATTGAATTTGTTCCTCTGCAAATAGTCCGGTACTGCCAATGCAGTATAGCTCTCACAGATGCAGCACCACCATCATCCAGACCCCCCTGTTGAATTTTGGGTTCAAAAAATTGATTTTTCGTATGGAATTAAATAGAAATTGGGATATAAAAGGTACCTGGAATCCAGGTAAGAGTGGTAGGACAATAATAACCCTAAAACACTTCTTCTCTTTATCTGCTCGTAAAATACGTTTATACAATGAATCTAAAACACGGTTTCGAATTATATCATCTCCTGCAAGACCTGATATAAAAAATTGATTCTGGAGAGCAAATAGGTACACAAGGCAATTGATTAGTAATATGAACAGCAAGTCTCGGTCATGCCTCTGATTTTAAACCTCTAACATGCAATAATTAAAATTTAGGTATTAAATTTGGAACATTCACATGAAGTCTATCTTACCTTTTTTTTCCATAATGAAAGTGCAACTAAAAGACATCAGAGCAAAGTGCAACTCTAAAATGCAAATTAAAATTTAGATATTAAATTTTTAGTACATTCACACAAGTCTTAATTTATTTTCCATAATAAAAGTGCAACTAAAAGACATCAGAGTAAAATATCTTTAGCTGTGGTGGGCCAGTGGCAAAAGAACAGCCCACATTAAGCAGCATGTATAATTTCAATAAAAAGTGTTCAGTAATAATAGAAGTAAAATGGATCAGTTTCTTCAGCACATTCCCAAAAAACTCAAAACATGTACCAGAAATTCCTAGTATGATCAAAGAAAAGATATGACAAGATGAATTTTCTCCCCATTATCTTTATTTTACAACACGATATATAGGAATATTAGTTTGTATTTATGCTTAGTTCTGATATAATAATTACTTTTTGCCAACAACCAAGATCGGAATATTGTCATCTACAAAGGAAACAAGAAAGACCATCATGTATCAACCCAAGTAATTGAAGAGAAAAACTTGGAGAAACTTAGCATTGAGTCTCTTGGCTCTGATTTTTTTCAATATTCCAAAGCAGCTACAATTCAGAGCGAAATTTTGAAAAATGATGGGGATGGAGTAAAATGGAAAAATCAAAGTCCAGAGGAAGTAAAGCAAAATTTATTTTTCGAAACATGTTTCTTGTTGAAAGAAATGTTGTAGGTGGCTGCACATGATCAAAATCGAGAAAGGTACTCAAATTCATATTATATGATGAATTTGGGATTTGGTAAAATACATAACCTGATGAATTGATAATAACAATAAATCTGAGGGGGTGCATTCAATGATTTATGCGCCGCCTACCCCCCCCCCCCCCCAAAAAAAAAGGTTTTTACATTGTGGCTGGCTTGTTCATACTAGATAACTTATGACTCAGGATTAATTTGTTTGGGCCAAAATTATATTCTTGCCATCGGATTTGATTAAAATACAAGAAAAAAGAAAACACCATCCAGGTGGAATAAGAATTATAAAGACGAAGCCAGATTACTGCCCAAAAAAACAAATGTAACAGCAGGAAATTATTTTAGGTGAAGTAAACATTCTCATAATATATAAGCGTAATTTCATACACATGCAAGTAGTTTTATGATATGCTTTGCTTGACAATAATAAGAAGTCCTGCCATAAAATTCAAATAAAAGAAACAAGTCCACAATTGTCTCAATTGAATCAGGATATGAAATGGGATCAGAAAACATTTTACTCATCAAAAGCAGTTCAATATTTTTATTGATTAGTCGAGGGACTTGAGTCTTTTCAGGTGAACCTGCAATCAATTGACCGATTAATATTCTCTTAATTTCTATGATGGAAATCCATCCAAGCCATTTCAATCATTTACAAACATGCCTCTGAAAATATTCCCAAAACAGGAATTGTAAAAGCTACAGTTAATCTGGATTTTAAGCAACATATGCTCTTCTATTTTGATAAGATTCAGTAAATTAAGTTCACATTTTCAAAATCATTACCTCAATGTAAATAAAATGTTCTGCTTTCTCAATAAGAGAGCAATAAGCATTGTGAATGCTGTCCTCAGTTTGGCTTGTACCAGCAGACCACTGGCCGACACTCCGAATGATCTATACATAAAAAGTAATTAGTACAGTAGTTGATGACTTGATTCATTGATTAAAAATAAATAGAATAAAAAATTGTTACGAAAATAAAATAAAAATACAAATAAATTTGAGGGTAGGAGATAAAGAGAAGTAGCAGCTATAATTTGAATAACAATGTTTTAGCACCAAGAGGATCATACTAAACGTAAACACCAAGCTTATCATATATAAAGCATGTATGCATTTTAATTTATTGAAACTACATGCTAGTCATTAACTGACCAATGCCCATCAACCTTGGGCCAACTTCAAACCAAATAAATTATTTCATGGAAGTTCCCATAAGTTTTTGCAGTAGATGGATGATTTAAGATGTAAGGTTTCAAGTATTGGTGTGTCACTAGTATGTATATGGATTGTACATAGCCATTAATGTGTGTGTAAATAATAACGAGGTGGGTTTGAGGTGATCTAACTCGAACAACCCTAATTTTTCCCACATCTCTCTCTCTCTCTCTCTCTCTCTCTCTCTCTCTCTATATATATATATATATATATATATATATATATATATATATATATCTTTTTCTTCATCTAACCCTAACTTCACTTTAATAGTATTGGAGATATAAAATAAAGATGTGCGTTAGTGAGTAAAATTGTGTATTTATTTATGTAGGTATGCATAGTGGGTTTAGTCCCACATTGGTTAGGACATAAGTTGAGTCTTGTATGTTGTCAACATAAAGGGCTCATCTATTGTAACTTGGATCACCTTGCATAGAAGCAATGTAGCCCATTAGTGATATTGTCCTCTCTTCTCTCTTCCTCTTATCCCCCCCCGTCTCTCTCTCTGTCTAATAAACCCTAAATGGGTTTTTCTCCTCTTTGTTCTCAGTTTATTAATTTCTACATGGTATTATAGCATGTCGATCTCGCACGTTTGTTTTTCTCTTTTGCACAACTTTTCTTCTTACAACTTTTGGATCCAAAATAGTTTTCATGTGGTTTCGAAGTCATCTTTTGGCTCTTACACTGTGTTTGTTAAATCTGATGGTCCAGATTTTTGAGGGCAGAGAAGCTCGTGCTAGTGGTATGAATCTGCTCCGGAAATCATTTTAGAAACATTTGAATCTGGTTCATGCCTTTTCATGGAGTATTGGATGGGATATGTTGAATCTAGTGAGGGGGTAGTCATTGGTTTCCTCCTTTTTTGGGCTCCAACTGTCACTCATATTTCAATCTAAGATCTTTGACGCGGGACAAATGCTAAAATCCTAATATGCGAATTTGGGATTAACTTTTAGAATGAATTGAATAGCGGAAATATTCAAAATCAAACAACACATAAAATTAATTCAATGAAATTCATAAAACAATCAGATTAATCCGCTTTAGCGTCTAAATGCGTGAAAATTTTCCCGATCTAGAAAAACGGCTCTGATGAAGGAACTCGGAATTTGTTCTAGTTTTGGGTATCAAGCGATAATTGCAATATCGGATCTTGACTCCTTGGGGATTTGAGATTTTTGTTCTTTTATCAAAGGACATAAGGAAAATATTACCTGATAACAACTAGAGAAAGATAAAATAAAAGGATAGATTCCAAGGCTTCACACCAAGGATTTTCCGAAGCTTCATACCACGGCTGTACGTCGGCTTCGCACCAAGTCGCACGAGAAACGATTGTTTACTCCTCAGGGTTTGAAGGATTCACTCCCTCGATTAAAAACTTTTCACAAGCTCTCTGGGGTTTGCACAAAAGCAACTCTCTTTCATTCAATATCAATAATCAACTCCCAATAAAGTGTTTACAATGCCTTTATATAGGCTAAGAAAACCCTAAAACGAATATTAACTAAAAGACAAATATACCCTTAAAACTAAAGTTCGAATTTAGAAGTTTAAAGAACTAAAACTGCTCGGCGAGATTTTGATCGATCGAAATCGAAAATCGTTCAATCGAAATTTAATTTTGTTCGATCGAAATTTTCGATCGCAATTTCGATCGATCGAAATTGAAAATCGTTTGATCGATCGAATTCGCCAAGTTCGATCTATTCTTCAGATTTTCGTCTTCACGCCTAGTTCTGGTTTTCGTTCCGCGTCTTCTTGGCCGGAAAATTTGTTGTGGCTCGAAACTACGGCTCTTGACTTTGGCGTCCCGCATCATTCTTAGTGTCTTCAAATATCTGCATTTATGTTCTAATATGTTGGTTGGAATCTTCAAAGTATTTTGTTGTATCTGCTGATGGATTTATCATACTGATTATGGATTTATGAATTTATGGATTGTTGGTATATGGTGGTTTTTAAGCAACTTCTCTTGTTTATGCATCTATTAGTGTATATGGTGGTCTTTAAGCAACTTCTCTTGTTTCTACATCTATTTGTGGTTGATGATTATATTTAGAGAGCTTAGTTTTGGTTCCACTGTGTGAAGATGCTTCTAGAGGTTTGTGGAGATCCGTGTCATGGTACACCAGATTTGTGAAATTTGTTGCATCAGATTTGTGAAATCAATGCAGTTATCGAACAATTGATAAATGCCGTGTTGCTGCCTTATGACTCATATTGCTATTGAACATCTTTATGCCTTTTGTTAGTGAGATGTTATACATATTCTGCTGTCATATTTGAGAGATGTTAGCTGCTGAGATATATTGGACATATGATGGGTTGAGGAAATGTTTGTTTGGTGTGACTGCTGGGATAGTTTATCTTTCTGTCTTGAGATACGTAATGTTGCTGCCTCGACATCCGTAAAGAAAGCTGATGGTGCTGCTGCTGTCACTGCTCAGTGATGTTGCCAGTTCCACCCTCTCCATTTTCTTTGTTTTACCAATATCTAAATATGCGTATGATGTTTAACACATATTTCTTGCTACCTGCTGCCCCTCCTACATTGATGATGAATGACTTTTGCTGTTGTTAATATGCATCCATTTCTGCATGTGGATGTTTTTCCCACATTGCTTTGATTAGTGGACGTATTTCCACTATCTCTTCTGACCCTATGGTCTTTCTTTCTGTCCTATCAGTGAAAGGGGGAGATGGTCAGGGTATCTTTTTATTTTTGGCAACTCGAGCACCATTATCATTGGTGCTCAACTTGAAGGGGAGTATAGGAGATATAATATGAAGAAGTTTGTTAGTGAGTAACACTACGTATTTATTTATGTAGGTATGCATAGTCCCACATTGGTTAGGAACATAAGTTTTGTCATACATGCCCCCTACATAATGGGCCCATCTAATGTAACTTGGATCACCTTGCATAGAAGCAATGTAGTCCATTAGTGATATTGTGCTCTCTTCTCTCTCCCTCTTCACCCTCCCTCCCTCCCTCCCTCCCTCCCTTTGTCTAATAAACCCTAAATGGGTATTTCTCCTCTTTGTTCTCAGTTTATTAATTTCTACAAATAGTAGAAACCAAACCCTAATATTATCACCTAGTAAGCTAATTTGGTATCAGAGCAGGCCATCTAGGACCTAATGTTTTCTTATGTCACCTCGAGTTTCTGACATCAACATGTCAAAGAATTTTCCTCAGATGGAGTTGAAATTGGAATCATAATGATTGTTTCTTTAAGGTGATTAAATTTAACAGTGGATGTTTTATATTTAGATGCCAGTGAAGGGTTGGAATAAAAATTGCTACAAAATGAAGAGTTGCATAGAGTAGAGATGGAAGTCACTGGTTGGTTTTAATCAAACTAGGAGCAAACTGCTGTTTGATGAAATGCCGAGGCACTACAATGCATTGACTATGAATGGAGGAAGAAAAATTAAAAAGAAAACTAAAGGCCAAATCAAGAACATAATTTCTGATGGCTGATGTGCAAAGATCCGACTAGGTGGCAATGCACAGAGCATATTTCAGACAAAATCAATGAAGGAAACATCAATCTAACCAACGATCTAATGCTCTAGCACCATGATGAAACCTATAATTTAATAACACAAAGATAAAATAAATAAAGAGAAATGCCTATTTAGGGTTTATTAGGAGAAAATGGAAAAGAAGAGGGGACAAAGGAGAGAAAAATGGATGCTTAAGGACTACATTGTTACTAGTTAGATTGATAGAGGTTACACAGAGCATATTTCAGACAAAATCAATGAAGGAAACATCAATCTAACCAACGATCTAATGCCCTAGCACCATGATGAAACCTATAATTTAATAACACAAAGATAAAATAAATAAAGAGAAATGCCTATTTAGGGTTTATTAGGAGAAAATGGAAAAGAAGAGGGGACAAAGGAGAGAAAAATGGATGCTTAAGGACTACATTGTTACTAGTTAGATTGATAGAGGTTACATGAGATGGATCCTTTATATAAAGGGCAAACAAGACAAAAACTATTATTGTATATGTTGGTCTAAACATAATTAAAGACACACAAAACTAAACACATATACCTCAATATCTCCAACAACTCTACTTTTCGTTAGCAGTATCTTGTATCATTTATTGATGATTGTACACGTCTCACTATGTTGTATCTGATGAAGATGAAAGATGAAGTAGCTACCATTTTCCCTTTACATCATAAGTTGGTTCAAACTCAATATAATGCATTTGTGAAAGTGTTGAAGTCTGATATTGGGAGGAGAGGGGGGAGGAGAGAGTATTCTTCCTAGCTCCTCTAGTCCTATCTTTGACATCACAGTATTGAGTGGCAAACTATGGGTCTGTATACTCAGCAAAATGGAGTAGCTGAAAGGAAAACACCTTCATCTTCCCAACATTTCTCGTGTTATGTTAATTGGCATGAATGTCCCTAAAACATTATGGAGTGAAGTTGTTCTCAGAGCGCATTTTCTGATCAATTGTATGCCCACTCATGTGCTCAAAGGGCAATCTCTCTTTCGTATGTTGTCCCCCATCTCCTCTCTTTCCAGTTCCTGCTCATGTATTTGGTTGTTTATTTTTTTCTGAAGTCTCTGATACTCGTCATGATAAGTTGGATCCTAAAGCTATTTGGTGTGTTTATATATCGGGTATCCACCATCTCAGAAAGAGTACAAATGCTGTGTTTTTTGTGCCTGGTAGACAATTTTGTATCCATGGATGTTACCTTTTTTTAGTCGATACCTTTCTTTTCTTCTATGAATACCCATTACCCAATGCCCTCTTCAGGGGGAGAGTAGCAAGGAAGAGAGCACTGTACATCTACACTATCCTATACATGAGGCATAACCTCATATTGAAGAAACATGTTAACAAAGAGTGCCAATAAATGTGGAAGAAAATACGCAAATAGATGTGTCAAAGATAGAACAAAACAAAAGCTTATAAGAGAAATCTTGTCAAATCTTTACTCGGGAGACATGGAAGAAGAACAAGCCACTCTTTCTCTGAGATTCATGGACCAAACTTCAGCCCCTAAAGCTCATTTACAAGCAAGTGAACCTCTGACAGGGACACCGACATCGTAGACATTGGATATGGACCGCTTCTTCCATTTCGGAAGAAGCGGAATGGAAATCAGAATTAAGCAAAAGAGGCGAAAGATCAAAATTTGGAGGAACCAGCAAATTCGATCAATCGAATTGCAACTTCGATCGATCGAAGTTCTATTTCGATCGATTGAACGACAACGAGAGGAAAACATATGTTCTGGAGTATATAATTAGATCGATCGAATTATATACTCGATCGATCGAGTTCAATTTCGATCGATCGAATTTCTGCGGCGAATTTTGATATATGTCTTTTTTCGATCGATCTAGTTTCACTTTCGATCGATCGAACTTAACTTCCGATCGATCGAAATCGCGCAATTTTTTTTATTTGATAATTTTTTAATTCCGAACTGAATTTTTATGGGCATACTTGTCCTTTTGGAATTTGTTTTAGGGTTTTATTTTCGTTTGAAAGGACTCCCTATATAAGGTCCTTAAGTTAAACATTGTAATTAGTTGATGATTAATGAAAAGCGCTTTTGCTTGTGTGCTTGAGATGAGCCTATACAGAGAGTGAATCTTCTTCCCGAGAAGGGTTTGGTGTGAAGCCATGGATCAAAATATCGTCCGATACCGATACGTATCGGATGATACGTATCGGTATTGGACACGAACGATACATTGAATGTATCGTTCGATACATTCAAATGTATTGAATGTATCGAACGATACATTCAATGTATCGTCCGATACGTATCGTTTTGGAGCTCGGACGATACGTATCGGTAACCCGATATTTTAACCCATGTGTGAAGCCAAGGGTGTGAAGCCCACAATCTATCCTTACTGCTTATCCTCGTAATCTCGTCCTTGCTTTAATTCAAACGACCCAAATCTGCCATCTCCCATCCAAATACCCGACTCCCAAAACCCTAGCTTTCCCCTGCTCCATTGATTCGACCTGAATCCGTAAACCATAGAAGGACCAGAGATTCTATCATTGAATGGTGAGCGCCCTAATCTGGGAAAATTCTAGAGTTTTATCTCTAGGACGATCAGCGCTGCAACCTAACGGATCTAGCGCAAAGGCTGAACCATACTCGAACCATACGTGATCTCTTCACATGGAGAACTACGAACGCCTAAGGTATTCGTTATATTTTCAGATTTATTGCTTAATTAATTCAATTCAGTTTCGACAAGCAGTTAACCATCGCATTCATGTAGTTTAGGGTATCGTCCTACGTCAATTTTGGTATCAAAGCCCTAGGTTCTAGGTTAGGACATACTGTGTGACATTGCATTCATTGCACTTTAATCTTATTCGCATATTATTCCTGTTTTGGCCAAAGTGTGCACATCATGTGTTTGTTAAAAGTTCCCCTTTATAGTCAGTTCATTTTGCATTCCATTCTAGAACCCGTCATTAGTGACCCGTATCACCATGGACATGAGTGGGATTGCCGAAGCTCTTAACGGTATAAGGGCTGATCTCAAATCAATCAATGATCGAATGGCTGCCATAGAGACAGCCCAAAGGACTCTTGAAACGTCCAATGAGAGATTGTTAAATCGAGTTAATCGGTTAGACGAGGGTGATGAGTACCTCGAACCACCCCGTGAGTGTAATGGTCCACTTATGAACGAAATGGCTACCAACATAATCGGAACCGGAACCATAGGTTAGATCATCATGGAGATGACTACGACCCGGAAGGGAGACTCCTCAAAAATGTCTGAGTTGAGTTCCCAACTTTCGATGGAAGATTAGACCCTCAAGTCTTCCTCGATTAGTTATCCGATATGGACCAGCACTTCGAGTGGTATGGCATGAGCGATGAAAGGTGTGTTAGACTTTTTAAAATGAAGCTCATAGGCCAAGCCCGACTCTTCTAGGTCAACGTTGAACGCATCTGAACGAATGTGGGTTGTGCTCCCATTACCCATTGGGAGGACATGAAGGAACGACTTATAGAGAAGTACGTTCCTTCTTCATACTACCATCGTCTCCTCGACCAATGGCAAAATCTGCGCCAAGGTAGTATGCCCGTTTCGGATTACATTGGCAAATTTGAGGAATTCATGATGAGAGCCAAGGTATCCGAAGACCCTCAAGTCACTCTATCCAGATTTCACACCGGATTGAGAGTTGACTTGCAAAAGTGCTCTAGTTGTGAGGTGTGCCTTTGAAAATGACGATTTTTACATCGCCGTTCAAGACCTTGAACGATATTTGAAAATGACGGTGACTAGGCGATCTGAGTTTCACCCCCGTCAACTCCGTACCGGCGAAGTGAGATCTAGTGCTGGAAACCCGCCTACCAAACCCACACAACCCATATCTACCAATGTGAGGTTTGACAAAGGCAAGGGTGTAGCCGAAGAATCCTCGAAGAGTGGGTCTCATGTCAAATGCTATAAATGTCAAGGATTGGGACACTTTGCCACCCAATGCCCCATAAGAGACCTACAAAGAAATCTCTTCATCGACGGAGAAGGAGAAGAAAGTGAAGGAGTTTATGAGGAAGAGGTCTTTGAGCCGAATGCCACACCTAGTGACGAGGAAGGTGATGACATGAGTCGTGCTCTAGTTGTGAGGTGTGCCTTTGCACAGCCTCAACGGGATGAAAAGGAGGGTTAGCGAAGGGAGAACATCTTCCACACCTTTGCCACATGTGGGACAAAGAGTTATAGGGTTATTGTGGATAGCGGAAGCTGGATCAATGTGGTGTCAGAACATACCGTCACCCACTTAGGGCTTACACCTGAAGCCCACCCGAGACCTTACAAAGTCACATGAGTTGACTTCTCATCCATTCCCGTATCTCAAAGGTGTCGTGTACTCATACAGTTGGGTTCATACTCAGACACCTTATGGTGCGATGTGGTGCCGATGGATGTGGGCCACATTATCTTAGGGAGGCCATGGCTCTATGATTTGAACGTGACCATTTTCGGTCTATCTAACATTTGCACGTTCAATTACAAAGGCAAGAAAATCACTCTTAACTCTTTGGCTCCCAAAGCACCATCGGTCAATAGAGTTGAAAAGGGAGGCCAATCCAAGGCCATTAACATTGTGAGCCCTTCAGAGTTTGAGAGGGCATCGCTAGATGAGTGTCCTGTATGTCGTCGTCACTGTTGAGAGTACTTCTGAGTCAGTCTGTGACTACCCCAAGGAAGTAGAGCCCATCCTGAATGAATTTGTGGATGTCTTCCCCGAAGACTTACCTAATGAGCTCCCTCCCATGCGTGACATTCAACACGCAATTGACTTGGTTCCCGGATCTATATTACCGAACTTACCCCACTACAAGTTGAATCCGGTTGAGCACGCCGAGTTGACTCGATAAGTCAGTGAGCTCCTTCAAAAGCGGTTCATACAAGAGAGTCTGAGCCCGTGTGTTGTACCAGCATTACTCACGCCTAAGAAAGATGGTACATGGCGCATGTGTGTGGATAACCGAGCAATTAATAAGATCACTAAAAAAAAGAAATGTGAATCTGATAACGCCACAGAATAAAGGATAAATACAACAGTGAAGAGTGCCACAGCGCGCCGTGGACAACTCCGTCCAGTGACATTTTTTTTTTTACCTTTTGTCTTTTATTATTTTAGAACTCTTTTATTGCGAGTTTTATGTCGTTTAGGGTGTTCTTAGCCTATATAAAGGCATTGTAAACACTTTATTAAGCTGTTTTTTATTATTGAATGAAAGAGAGTTGCTTTTGTGCAAACCCTAGAGAGCTTGTGAAGAGTTTTCAATCGAGGGAGTGAATCCTTCAAACCTTGAGGAGTGAGCAATTGTTTCTCATGCAACTTGGTGTGAAGCCAACGTACAGCTGTGGTGTGAAGCTTCGGAAAATCCTTGGTGTGAAGCCTTAGAATCTATCATTTTATTTTGTCTTTTCTCTAGCTGTCAGGTATTATTTTCTTTCTTTCCATTGATAAAAGAACAAAAATCCCAAAAGAATCGTATTCCATGATATCATTAAGCTCCCCATTTTGAACTATTTATTCAAGTTTCATCTCCTTCAAAATCCCCAAGGAATCAAATCCGATATTGCAATTATCGCTTGATGCCCTAAACTAGAACGAAATCCGAGTTCCTTCATCGGAGCCATTTTTCTAGATCAGGAAATTTTAACGCATGTGAACGGTAAACGGATTAATCTAATTGTTTTATTGATTTCATTGAATTAATTTTAATGTATTGCATGATTTTGAATATTTTCGCTATTCAATTCATTCTAAAGTTAATCCTAAATTCGCATATTAGGATTTTAGCGTTTGCCCCGCGTCAGTTTTTGGTATCAGAGCACAATTTTAGTTTAGGGTTCTCCGTGTCATATAGATTTTAGTATACTTTGTCTCACACCATCTAGTCTTGCATAATTCCGTCATGGATACCAATAGCTTAGAAGCCCTAATTAGAGATCATGCATCTAAAGTGACCGTTAGTCAATCTAATTGTTTTATTGATTTCATTGAATTAATTTTAATGTATTGCATGATTTTGAATATTTTTGCTATTCAATTCATTCTAAAGTTAATCCCAAATTCGCATATTAGGATTTTAGCGTTTGCCCCGCGTCAGTTTTTGGTATCAGAGCACAATTTTAGTTTAGGGTTCTCCGTGTCATATAGATTTTAGTATACTTTGTCTCACACCATCTAGTCTTGCATAATTCCGTCATGGATACCAATAGCTTAGAAGCCCTAATTAGAGATCATGCATCTAAAGTGACCGTTAGTCAAACCCATATGGATGAGCACATCGCTGATCAACAAGCCCGACATGAAGCTTTAGAGACTCGTTTCGAATAAATCAATGAGCTCATCGCTGAGAATCACATTAGAGTCAACAACCGTGACCGTAGGAGAGATGTTCTTCCCCAACGTGAGGTCCAAACCAATCTGGACGATAAGGTCATGAAATCAGTGAAAATGGATGCCCCTACTTTTGACGAGAAAAGACAACCCAAGGTCTTTCTTGAGTGGGTCGTCAGCATGAAAAACTACTTCGAGTGGTATGTCATGTCCGAAGAGCGCAAGGTCAGATTTGCCAAAGTCAGGCTTATGAGTCAAGCTAGACTTTATTGGTTGGGAGTAGAACGTCGTAGGCATATCCAGGGTCTTCGTCCTTTTTCCAGGTGGGCTGAAATGAAAGTCTAACTACACGAAAAATACGTTCTCGTATCATATGATGAACGTATTCTTGATCAATGACAGTCATTGCATCAAAGAGATTCCCCAGTCACAGAGTATATCGATCGATTTGAAGACCTGATGACCCAGGCCGATGTAGATGAACCAGCAAAAGTTACCCTCTCTCGATTCCGAATGGGTCTTCGACCAAAGTTACAGAGGGAACTCATTCCTTATCCGGTTGCAGATCTCGAGGAATGTTTTGCTAGGGCTGAAGAATTAGAACAATATCTCGACGCCCTCAGTCATGGTCGATCTAAGTCTTCCAAACTTAAGCATCAATCTAACACTATCGAAAAAGGAAACAATGCCTCTAGTTAATTTTCAAAATCCATAATTCCTCAAGTTGACAAAGGAAAGGGACCAATGGTCGAGAGTTCTAAACGTGCTCCACAACAATGTTATAAGTGTCAAGGTTTTGCTCACTTTGCATCCCAATGTCCTAGTAAGGGTCAAACCTTGTTCATTCAGGAGCATACTGAGAAAGAGAGCAACGAGATACTCGAAGAAGTGTACGAACCATGTAGCACTCCAAGTGATGAAGAAGGTGAGGTTCCGGTCAGAGCCATAGGTTGCATTAGGACAATTCCCATCGCCGAGGACGGTGTTGATAATGTGTCCATCTCAAGTAAGTCATTAGAGTTGGTAGGATCACATCATCATTCTGATTTGCATGGGATTAACAATCTGAATTTATTGAGCACTGGAAGTACACATGATCGGACTAACACATTGAATATGTTTAATGCATTTGATAATAGCAATTTTGTCTTACTTCCTGATGGTTCTGAGCATGTGAAATCTTTTCCAATCTCGAAAAGGGGTAAGGATGAAGGTCTAAATTTTCCTCTAGATAAGAGCAAGTTTCCGACAATTGTCGTAACGGATCTTACGCTTATTCTAGATCCCACAACCCTACCCTCTGATCCATTTCTTATTGAGCACCCGACCCAACCGCCCCCATTTACCCAGTTTCTATCTCGTACCTTACCTGTGCAATATAAGAAAGGGTCAAATGAGAAGGTCATAGAATTTCCAAGCTTCCATGCCAATGAAGGTAAGAATCAGAAGTATCTCACAACGTGGAAAGACAAACCAAGAATTGAGCTCCCAAAGTGTGGCATCCGTGGATTCCCTAACTCATTAGAAATGAGTTTTTCCAACCCGGAGAGTATTAATGGGGACATCACACAGAGGAAGGCAAATGAAAAAATAAAGAGAAAGGAGGCAGAAAACGTCAACGGATGACTTACAAGGAGTTCCACCGTACGAGTTCCGATACACTTGATCAGTACAACGTGCGTGTTTCATTGGTGATGAAACATTTTGAGTGGAGGAGAATGACGGGGAACGCCAAAAAAAAAAATGTGAGCAGTGACAGCGTGCCGTGGACGATTCCGTCCAGCGACAAAAATTTTCCTTTTTTACCTTTTGTCTTTTATTACTTTAAGACTCTTTTATTGCGAGTTTTATGTCGTTTAGGGTTTTCTTAGCCTATATAAAGGCATTGTAAACACTTTATTAAGCAGTTTTTTATTATTGAATGAAAGAGTTGCTTTTGTGCAAACCCTAGGGAGCTTGTGAAGAGTTTTCAATCGAGGGAGTGAATCCTTCAAACCTTGAGAAGTGAGCAATCGTTTCTTATGCGACTTGGTATGAAGCCAACGTACAACCGTGGTATGAAGCTTCGGAAAATCCTTGGTGTGAAGCCTTAGAATATATCCTTTATTTCGTCTTTTCTCTAGCTGTCAGATATTATTTTCTTTCTTTCCATTGATAAAAGAACAAAAATCCCAAAAAATCGTATTCCATGATATCATTAAGCTCCCATTTTTGAACTATTTATTCAAGTTTCATCTCCTTCAAAATCCCCGAGGAATCAAATCCGATATTGCAATTATCGCTTGATGCCCTAAACTAGAACGAAATCCGAGTTCCTTCATCGGAGCCGTTTTTCTAGATCGAAAATTTTAACGCATGTGAACGGTAAACGGATTAATCTAATTGTTTTATTAATTTCATTGAATTAATTTTAATGTGTTGCATGATTTTGAATATTTCCGCTATTCAATTCATTCTAAAGTTAATCCCAAATTCGCATATTAGGATTTTAGCGTTTGTCCCGCGTCACATGCTTGACATGATGGTTAGAGCCACTATCTTTTCCAAGATAGACTTTAAAAGTGACTACCATCAAGTCCGTATTCACCCTGGCGATGAGCGAAAAACCGCCTTCAAGACTAAAGACGGTCTTTATGAGTGGATGGTCATGTCTTTTGGGCTTTCCAATGCCCCGAGTACATTTATGAGGCTCATGACCCAAGTGTTGAGGCCATTCCTTGGCAAATTCCTTGTCATGTACTTTGATGACATCTTAATTTACAGTCCGAACAAGGATCAACACACTATCCACCTGAGGTTGGTTTGCGAAACCTTTAGGGGAGAGAGGTTATACGCGAATCTCAAGAAGTGCACCTTCATGTAGCACTCTGTTGTATTCTTGGGATTCATTGTCTCGATAGACGGGATGGTTGCGAACCCTGCGAAGGTTTAGGCCATTGTGGAGTGGCCCAAACCTCATAATATTCATAAAGTCCGCAGCTTCCACGGTTTGGCCACGTTTTATCGTTGCTTCATCCGGAATTTTAGCACCATCATGGCTCCCATTACCGATTGTATGAGAAGAGGAGAGTTCCTATGGAGCAAAGCCGCGACGAGGGCCTTTGCCGAGATAAAAGAGAAAATAGTTACTGCACCCGTCATGCGCCTACCGGACTTTTCTAAAGTCTTTGAAGTAGCATGTGACGTGTCGAGTGTAGGCATAAGCGGAGTGCTAAGCCAAAAAGGCCACCCTGTGGCCTATTTTAGTGAGAAACTTAATGAGGCGAAGCAGAAATACTCCACCTATGACAAGGAGTTTTATGCGGTTGTCCGATCTCTATGGTATTAGAAACATTACCTGAGACCGCAGGAATTTGTGTTGTTTTCTAACCACGAGGCCTTACATTTCCTTGCTTCCCAGAAAAAGTTAAACCCGAGACACGCGACTGCAAGGGTTCACATTTGTCTTGAAGCATAAGGCTGGTGCCGAAAACAAGGATGCTGATGTGCTTAGTCGTCGAGTGGCGACTTTTCAGTCTATGAGCACCGAGGTCATCGGATTTGAGCAGTTGAAACAAGATTATCCTGATTGCCCAGATTTTGGGCAAAATACACTGCTTTCCTTGAAAATCCGAACAACATCATGACGCAGGACAACGACCCTAAAATGCAGAATATGATTTTTATGCAGATTTTGCCGAAATTAAATATAATTAAATCAAGCTTAATCTCAAAACTATCTTAAATACCTTAGGGTTCAGAGAATTCAGGTTGGTAGATCACACGAGATCCAGGTAGGGTCTAGTCCGATGCGCAAGTACTTTTCGAGCCGAGGCAAGATCGGCCTAGAGATATAACTCTAGCTTTTTTTCCAGGCTTAGGCGCTTGTCTTCGGTCCGATGTAGATTCACGGATTCCAAGTTGGGTTGTGAAAGGGATTTGCTGTTTGCAATAGGCTTATGGTTTTCAGCTTGATTTATGGTTTGGAACGGGTGTTGGCTATGTGTGGTTTAGGGTAGGGTTTTGGGGATCACAAGGCAGAAATTAGGTTATGGTTTAGAAAGCAATCACAGATCAAAAGTAGCAAATAGAATAGAAAAGATAACAATGGATTTGGGAATCACTCCCTTGGCCGCACACCAAACCCATCTCAGGCAAAGATTACTCAAGCATAAAAGCATTTAAATAATCAATCAACTAACTAAAAGGTGTTTACAAGCCTCTATATATAGGCCACCAATAATTAAGTTCGAAAAAAAAGAGTTCTAATACTAATAAAACACAAAAAAAAGAAGTTTCGCATAAAATCCCGTCTGAAGCCGTCGCCGTAGCTCGCTCAAGCTAGTTTTAGTGATCGCTCGAGTGAGGGCTCGCTGCGGCATTGTTCTCCTCGCCGTTTGTATTCGTTTCTCCTCTGAGGCTACGGTACTCGGGCTTCCTCTACGCTTCTTTCGACGCCGAAAATCTGTTGTGGCCCCAAATCCAAGGCTCCCGAACTTGGCGTTCCCCGTCACATCAACTCCGAGTATACCCTGCTGGATGGGTATTTGTTCAAAGGAAATCGTTTGTGCATCCCTCGTACTTCATTGCATGACTTCCTCATCTGGGAATTACATGCTGGAGGGATTGCCGGATATTTTGGGCGCGATAAAACCAGTGCGCTCGTTGAGGATAGGTTCTATTGGCCTAGCCTTGTGAGAGATGTCTCTAGGATTGTAAAACAGTGTTGTACATGCCAAGTTGCGACGCATATCAAACAAAATACCGGCTTGTACACCCCTTTACCCGTGCCGCACACCCCGTGGCAAGACATCTCTATGGAATTCGTGCTCGGACTTCCAAAGGCCCAACGAAAGCACGATTTCATTTTTGTTATAGTGGACCGCTTTTCTAAGATGACCCACTTCATACCCTGTTCTAAAACCTCCGATGTGACTCACATAGCCAAATTATTTTTCAGGGAGGTTGTGCACTTGGGTTACCCAAGACGATTATGTCGGATCAGGATGTGAAGTTTACCATTTATTTCTGGAAAACTTTATGGCACATGATGGGTATCATGCTCCAATTTTTTCGGCCTATCATCCTCAAACAGATGGCCAAACGGAGTCCACCAATAGGAGCTTAGGTAATCTTCTCCGTTGTCTTGTTGGTGATCACCCTAGGACTTGGGATTCTATTTTGCCTTTAATCGAGTTTGCATACAACAATTCAGTCAATAGGTCCCTAGGTATGAGTCCTTTTGAGGTCGTCCTTGGTCATAGGCCTCGAACACCCATTGATCTAATTCCTATGTCTGCATCCTATCGAGTTTCCGAGTAAGCCAATTCATTTGCACGGCATATACATGAATCGCATGCCGAAATTAGAAAAAGAATTAATGCAACCAATGAACAATACAAAATATCTGCGGATGCGCATAGGCGCTTCAAGGAATTCCAGGTGGGAGATTACGTAATGGTTCGGGTTAGGCCTGAGCGGTTCCCGTTGGGAGCCGCAAAGAAACTTCAAGCCCGCGGCGCTGGACCTTTTAGAATTGTGGCAAGGAGCGGGCCTAATGCATATGTTCTTGAGCTTCCACCGGATATAGGGGTCAGCTCTACATTCAATGTGCAGGACCTAGTTCCTTCTTTGGCCCCAGCCACCCCTCACCTTCCAAGCCGAGTCCAAATGTCATAATTTACCTACAACCTCTACCCTTCCCTTCCCCACGCAAGCAGCGCAGAGATGAGATCGAAGGGATATTAGACGATTTGGCGATATCCACCCATGGAGGCGGAATTCAAAAGTACTTGGTCAAGTGGTTGGGAAAGCCGGACTCCGAGAACTCATGGTTAGCTGAAGACGAGGTGCGACGCCTAGACCCCGATATGCTCGAGCGCTATCACGACGCTGCTTCATAGGTGATGAAGCCTTTTTCTACCCGGGAGAATTGACAGGGACGCCGACATCGTAGACATTAGATATGGACCGTTTCGTGTATACCAACGTCGGAAGAAGCGGAATGGAAATCAGAATTAGGCGAAAGAGGCGAAAGATGAAAATTTGGAGGAATCAGCAAATTCGATCGATCGAACGACAGCGAGAGGAAAACATATGTTCTGGAGTATATAATTCGATCGATCGAATTATATACTCGATCGATCGAGTTCAATTTCGATAGATCGAATTTCTGCGGTGAATTTTGATATATGTTTTTTTTCGATCGATCGAGTTTCACTTTCGATCGATCGAATTTTAATTTTGATTGATCGAACTTAATTTTCGATCGATCGAAATCGCACAGTTTTTTTTATTTGGTAATTTTTTAATTTTGAACTGAATTTTTAAGGGCATACTTGTCCTTTTGGAATTTGTTTTAGGGTTTTATTTTCGTTTGAAAGGACTCCTATATAAGGTCCTTAAGTTAAATAATGTAATTAGTTTATGATTAATGAAAAGAGATTTTGCTTGTCTGCTTAAGATGAGCCTATATGGAGAGTGAATCTTCTTCCCGAGAAGGGTTTGGTGTGAAGCCAAGGGTGTAAAGCCCACAATCTATCCTTACTGCTTATCCTCATAATCTCGTCCTTGCTTTAATTTAAACGACCCAAATCTGCCATCTCCCATCCAAATACCCGACTCCCAATACCCTAGCTTTCCCCTGCTCCATTGATTCGACCCGACTCCATATACCATAGAAGGAACAGAGATTCCACCATTGAATGGTGAGCGCCCTAATCTGGGAAAATTCTAGAGTTCTATCTCTAAGACGATCCGCGTTGCAACCTAACGGATCTAGCGCAAAGGCTAAACCCTACTCGATCCATACGTGATCTCTTCACATGGAGAACTACAAACGCCTAAGGTATTCGTTATATTTTCAGATTTATTGCTTAATTAATTCAATTCAGTTTCGGCAAGCAGTTCACGTAGTTTAGGGTATTGTCCTGCATCAACCTCCTCCTTATGCTTCTGATATGGACATGTGTATTGCATTGTGTAAGTGAACTCGATCTTGCATGTCTCAAGCTGTTAGTAAGTTTGTGTCATATCGAGTTCTTTCCACTTTACATTTGTGATTTACTTTTGCTTTGGATTTTGTTTCGGTTCCTTCTAGTGTTACTGAAGCTTTGTCTCAGCCAAAGTCGAGGGAGGCTATGACTCACGAGATGAAGGCCCTTGAACATAACAATACTTGGGAAGTGGCAATTTTACCGAAGGAAAACATAGTTTCACCATCTCAAAAAGAGTACCAGTGCTATGGTTTGGTGTCTAATAGACGATTTGTATCCATGGATGTGCCTCTACCATATCCGATACATAAGGCATCTCCTCATATTGAAGACTCGTGTCTACAAGGAGTGAAAGTAAATGTGGCAAAAAATATGCAAGTAGATTGTCAAAGGAAGAACAAAACAAAAGCATATAAGAGAAATCTCATCGAGTCTTTACCCAAGAGACATGGAAAAAGAACGAACCCACTCTCTCAGATTATGGGCCAACCTTCGACCCCTGAAGCTCGTCCACAAGCAAGTGAACCCCCACCTCCCGTTTCTGATATGGACATGCCTATTGTCTTGCGTAAGGGGACTCAATCATGCATGTCTTATTCTATTAGTAAGTTTGTGTCATTTCGACCTCTTTCCACTCTACATTTATCATTTATTTCCGCTTTGGATCCTGTTTTGGTTCCTTCTAGTATTACAGAAGCTTTGTCTCAATCAAAGTGGAAAGAGGTTATGATTCAATAGATGAAGGCCCTTGAGCATGACAATACTTGGGAAGTGATAGTTTTACCTGAAGGAAAAAAACAATTCCATCTAAGAAAGAGTACAAGTGCTATGATTTTGTGCCTGGTAGACGGTTTGCATCGATGGATGTTCCATTCTCTGAGTCGGCACTTTTGTTTTCTTCTATGACAGTGTTCTCTTCAAGGGGAAAGTGGCAAGGAAGAGAGCGATGTGCCTCCACCATACTCTATACATAAGGCATCGCCTCATATTGAAGACTAATGCCTACAAGGAGTGCAAGTAAATGTGGAAAAAAAATGCAACCCTTGAAACTAAAAGCATATAAGAGAAATCTCGTCAAGTCTTTACTCAAGAGACATGGAAGAAGAACAAGCCCACTCTCTCAGATCATGGGCCAAACTTCAACCCTTGAAACTCGTCCACAAGTAAGTCAACCTCCTCTTGGTTTTGATATGGACATGCCTAATGCGCTGCGTAAGGTAACTCCATCTTACACGTCTCATTCTATTAGTAAATTTGTGTCATATCGAGCTCTTTTCACTTCACATTTATCATTTACTTTGGCTTTGGATTCTCTTTCGATTCCTCGCCATGTTACTGCAGCATTGTTTCAGCCAAAGAAGAATGAGGCTACGATTCAAGAAATGAAGGCCCTTGAGCATAACAATACTTGGGAAGTGACATTTGTACTTGAAGGAAAAACAGTTGTTGGATGTAAGTGGGTCTACAGTATGTAGTATCAATCGGATGGTCCGATTGAAAGGTATAAAGCCCAATTTGTAGGTAAGGGTTTTACACAAACCCATGTAGTTGATTATCATGACACATTTGCCCAGGTTGATACTACATACTGTAGACCCACATTTGCCCAGGATGTAAGTGGGTCTACAGTATGTAGTATCAATCGGATGGTCCGATTGAAAGGTATAAAGCCCAATTTGTAGGTAAGGGTTTTACACAAACCCATGTAGTTGATTATCATGACACATTTGCCCAGGTTGCTAAGTTAAATTCTATTCGCGTCCTCTTATCCCTTTTGGCTCATAGGAGGTAGACCCACCATCAATTTGATGTTAAGAATGCATTCTTCATGGAGATCCATTTCCTCCTAGCTTCATTCGTGAGGGGAAGAATGGACGAGTATGTCGGCTCAGAAAGGAAAGCCAATACATGGGATGAACCAGTCGCCAAGAGAAGTCAATACAAGTGAAATGTTGCTATTAGAGAAGTCGTTATGATCATAACTTATTTGTAAGCTTATTTGTAAGAAAGGGCGTTCATCTTACTGCACTAATCGTTTATGTGGATGACATTATTTTCCCTAGTGATGACAAAGAGATTATGAGGCTAAAACAATACAAGTCAAATGTCAAACATTTGACTTGCATCCTCTAAAATACTTCGTTGGAATCTGGAAAGCATGGTTATGTTAGTTTACTATGGTCCCACTGGAATAAAAAATTCTAGCAAAGCGGAAGCAATGGCTTTTTTAGAAAGTTTAGGGATTTCTACTAAGAAGCTTCAAGGTTCTATCATGAATTCATGATATAGGGAAAATCTAGGAACATCGTTGGATGGGGGCTAGATGGCAAAGGCATTTTAAGGGGTGGCATCAATAACTGAGGGAAAACAATGTTTTGGCCTTGGATCTTAAGAGATTTAATCACATCGAGAGGGAGGAGGATGAGCTCACCAATTCAATAGAGAGTTTTGGGAGTTTCTTCTTATTGGGATTTGATGATCTTTTGTAATTTGTTAGTCTACTTTTCCAAATGGTTTTCCACTTTCTTTATATATTTTTTTCTTTATAATTAATAAATAGAACTCTTGTCTGTTAAGAAGATTCAGATAGGCAATCATCAAGCGGATAAAAATATAGCCTAGGTTACAATTTTCCTTTTGGCACCCTTCTCAAATTGGATCTACTTTTTTCATATCATTATGGAACGCATCCATAATCTTACAGCAATTAGTCCTATTTTAGGCAATCATCGAGTAGATAAAATATAGCCTGGGTTACAATTTCCCTTTTGGCACCATTCTTAAATAAGATTTATTTTCCTCATATCATTATGGTGTGTGTCCATAATCTTACAGCAAATATTCATATTTTGGAATCCATTGTGTCAAGTCTAGAAATTCTCGAACACCCCTTTTCTTCTGCCATAAAAAAATTTTTACGTATTGCAATCCAAATTCCTAGCTAGGGGCCATTGCTTGGTGCAATGCTAAAAGGCTTGGGCTGTCAAGCAAGTAGAAGCAGGTTCGAGTCCAGAGAGCAGCCATGATGTGGGAAAAATCGCACGCTAACCTTAAAATAGCGTAAATCCCGCAAAATAGGGGTTAGGGTTCTCGCTCTTCAATTAAAACAAAAAATAAAAGGGAAAATAAGGGTAGAAGAAGAAGATCCAAGGAATCGCTCCAAGGAAGAAAGTTGGCCTCACACCAAACCGCAAGCGGGAGAAGAATCACTCTTCTATCGAAAACTCATCTCAAGTTCTCTAGAATTCGCACAAAGCAAAATTCATAATTTTCATTCATCATCAATACTAATTCTCATAAGAGATTACAATGTGTATTTATAAGGAAAAAAAAAACCTAGGAATACTACTTAAAATAAAACTCCTAATCAATCATTAAAACTTTCTAATCTAACGGTCACAATTACTTTCACCATTAATCCCTTTTTTTATCATGCAACCACTTTTGAAGGGTCAAACGATGTCCGATTGACGTGAAATCAGTCTTGTTTGAAAACTTATCGAAGTAGCTTTCCAACAAGACAATAATCACACAATTCCGACACATATTGGTAGACTTATGACCACTTTTCTTATGATTGTGCAGAGAGTGACGAGATTAGCAGTCACATACCATATATATGTGTTTGACCCCTAAATAATTCAAATAAGGAAACTAGTCCTAAAAAAAGTCACTTATTAAAGGAATCCTAATAAAAAAAGAAAACTAAACCTAGATAAAATATTGGATAAATTAATGTGCACACGGGTCTTTAACGGTTTTTTTTTAAAAACCCATTCGTGGGTCCACTTTCTCTTTTGACTCCTCTTTATCCGACCACAATTCAAACAGGCAGATCTAAAGTTCCCATCAATCCCCTAGACTTTAAAAAAGTTCGACCTCGAACTTTGGTTGACATGGATCTTCACGGTCGCAATCACAGATAATATATAGAGAACCTCGATCGGAAGCGGCTTGAACAACTAAACAAGATTCCACTCGGGCTCGATCTGTTTAATCTTCGATTCTCCAATGAAAATGGACATCAACATGCAACCAACATGATCTTGGGACCTGTGGGTCGTGGGTGTGATAGTCTTCATTTCGAATAATTGTGCTTCAACGATCTCAGGCTCAAGAGGACTAATTGCGGCAACTTGTTCTTCAATGGTCTCAGGCTCCTCAACAATGTTAGGATTAGTACAGATATTGACCAGAAGAGGGTTCTCATCAACCAGTACCGACTCTTCAACTGATTTTAGAGCTATCACGGGTTCAGGTAGAGGATCGATAACAATTTTAGGTGAGATGAGGTCGGCTAGGGTAACGATGGTGATGTGCTTGATTTCTTAAATGGGCTTTGGGTTGTAAGTTGTTACGGGGGCTGCAACCGACATAGAGTTTACACCGTTAATGGATTCCGTAACGGGTGTAGATTTCACAACGGTTATGGGATGAAAATTGTTATGGGATTACAACAGACAGATGGTGATGTGGTTGGGTTAACGGACACGGGATTTGAAAGCTTAAATCTCAAAGTTTCATGTCTCACCGATATAATTTCCTCTTGTAGTTTGAGAATAAAATCCTCAAGAAATTCTTGAACGAGACTCTTGTTTAATGCCTCCGCTATCTGACGTGTATTTGTTAACTCACGTATAATCTCAAGAGTAAATGTTCGATCATATAAAGCTGGCCAATATTGAGGTGTTAAATTCAAATACCTCAGACTCTGCGATCTAGTTTTCACTACCTCCCATGCTTGTCTAACCTTACCAATCGTCTGATACAAATTAAGGAGCTTTCGCCGATCCACGAACGATCCCATTCTAGCCATCATGAATCCATTCAACTCGTGTAAGGCTTCGATAAACTATTCGCTACTCATGATGGACTACACGTGCCGAGTGTTGAACTTGGCTTTGATACCAATTTGATGCAGGAAAAATCGCACGCTAACTCTAAAATAGCATAAATCCCGCAAAATAGGGGTTAGGGTTCTCGCTCTTCAATTAAAACAAAAAAATAAAAGGGAAAATAGGGGTAGAAGAAGAAGATCTAAGGAATCGCTCCAAGGAAGAAAGTTTGCCTCACACCAAACCGCAAGCGGGAGAAGAATCACTCTTCTATCGAAAACTCATCTCAAGTTCTCTAGAATTCGCACAAAGCAAAACTCATAATTTTCATTCATCATCAATATTAATTCTCATAAGAGATTACAATGTGTATTTATAAGGAAAAAAAAAACCTAGGAATACTACTTAAAATAAAACTCCTAATCAATCATTAAAACTTTCTAATCTAACGGTCACAATTACTTTCACCATTAATCCCGTTTTTTTATTATGCGGCCACTTTTGATGGTTCAAACGATGTCTGATTGACGTGAAATTAGTCTTGTTTGAAAGCTTATCGAAGTAGCTTTTCAACAAGACAAGAATCACACAATTCCGACACATATTGGTAGACTTATGATCACTTTTCCGATGATTGCGCAAAGAGTAACGGGATTAACAGACACATATCATATATATGTGTCTAACCCCTAAATAATTCAAATAAGGAAACTAGTCCTAAAACAAGTCACTTATTAAAAGAATCATAATAAAAAGGAAACTAAACCTAGATAAAATATTGCCTAAATTAATGTACACACGGGTCTTTAACGGGCTTTTTTTTAAAACTCATTCGTGGGTCCACTTTCTCTTTTGACGTCTCCTCTTTATCCGACCACGATTCAAACTGGCGAATCTAAAGTTCGCATCACGCCACTTTGTAAAAATCTAGAGTTAGGTCTGAATCCTGTCCACCCCTCCCAGCACCCTGTACATGCGGGACCAACACTAGGTAATGGCCTTTTATACAATTTTTTTTAATAATTAATAGCCTTTTAAACTAAATTCCTAGCTGTGCCAACGAATGGATATGAAGAAAGCCCTTAAAAAATCCTTTCAAAAATTGAATCATGTCATAATAACCAAAACACCAAAATCTCTAACATAAAAGAGAATCATATACATATAGCTAACCTGGCAGCGACAGTGGGTGCGAGGACCAACTTGTCCAACTTCATCTGCAGAAAGAACCTGATCACCACGCTCTTGTGTTTCCCACCACTCTTTATCTAAGTTTTCTCCATTTGCTTGTTCCACCAAATCCAAGGACATCTCCCTCGGGAGATACTTGGAATCAAGGTCGTCAACAAACCCTTTCATCTGCATATCTGGAAAGGAAGATTCGACTTTGGACTTTCGGAAAGTAAAGGGAAGACTCCTGCTTCTGTTTGGATGATCAAGGAGACTTTTAGTCATGTCCAACCCATTCAGTTTTGAGTTTCCATTGGCTGCATCTACTGCACCAGCCTCTTGAGGTAAAAGTAATGGGATGTCTTGGAATGATAATTGGGAGAAGGAATCTTGCCTTTTAATGTCTTTATGATTATCTTCCTCTTTCCTATTTTGGGCATCCATTACTTTGCTTTTTCCCATATAATGTGGAATAACCATGTGGTGATGAGGTATAAGTAGGGGAATGGCTTGCTCATTTGGAGCTTTGTTTCTCTGAAATAATGCAATTAATGATCAAGATATGAATTAAAATATAAATAAATAAATTGATAAACTAAAGCAAAGGCAATAAAGAATCAACCTTTGCATAGTTCCAGCGCTGAACAAAGTGTCTTGCCACATCACGACAAGGTGGTCCCCACAGAGCACAGTGAACATCATGCCATGGCATGCGGGGATATTTCCCACGGTCCAATTCATCTTTCATTGTATCCTCCCAAGAATTTGGTTCAGATTCCCTAGTATAACAGAAATGAAATTCATTATAAAACTGATATTGAACAAAAGAGTATGAAACCAAGTTCTTCAAAAGATTAACTGTAATAATCCAGGCAAATAAGAACAACAGATTAGCTAACCGGGGGTTATAGTAGTCCTTTCCAGGCCATATCAAAGGAGGGTTATCACCAATCTTGTGTTTGAAATTGTCAAAACGACCAAAACATAAATCCAGTCCTCCAATATAGCAAATCCGATAGTCAACAATAACAAGTTTTTCATGATGGGACCTATAGGTAACCAGAAACGTACATCAGCATCTGCAACAACCCAAGTTAATAGAGCATAGATCAACATAACCGAAAATGTTACTTCCTACTTGAAACAGGAAAAAGTTGGTGAGAATCGTTATGCAGATATCAAATTTGTATGGCATACCAAAGATAAACGCCAGTTGAGAAATGATCAGGATAACGTAACACTTTCACATTCTCATGAATGTTGAGAAGTCTTCGCTTGCTATATACGCTATTGATTTTCAAAGCAAGAGCAACTTCTTTGTAAAGAAGGATGTGTATCTGCAGAGTCATCCATGAAATCATGCCAAATATAAATAAATAAGATATGCACAATGCAACTTATCTTTCTCTGTATCAAGAAAATGCAGGGACAGAATATGCCATCATAATAAAGTTGTACAGACCTTTTAAATGCAAGGACGCAAGTTAGATTCTTTAAAAAAACACAAGCTAGGTGTAAATTTCATAGTGCAAGTAATTGGATTCTTCATTTCGTATAACTATTAAAATACATCCAACTAAAACAGCTCATCATACTAAAAAAATTGCACAATGTGATTTTATTTTTGAAAAGATGTCTGATATAGGCTCCTCAGAAGATGGACCATAAAAGCAAATACATAGTAGTAACATGTAAAGATGAGCAATTTCTGGAGATGAAACCTTCCACTAAAGGAAATCAAGGAATCATGGTTTTTTGAGTTGTATTACCCAATAAAGTAGAAACTTCCAACATTTGGGAAATGGAACTAAGTATTTACCTGCTTTCAACATTGTACATTTGGCATCATTTGCATTAAGAGAAAGATCTTATGTGCATTCATATCTTAAGTCTGAACATTGATAGCCTTCTAGTGTCTACAATAAGAATTCCTTGACTGAATTGTTAGCATACAGCAAAATCTTACAGTACCATACAATGGTTCATCTACAGAAGGGTGTCAAAAAGTAGATATACATGGTGCATTTTTTATGGCAGTAACTGTGACATATATATGATTTGTGGCTAAACAGTAACAATTAAGAGTTAGTCTACACCCATTGTGGGCAGTAAAGCAGTCCAACACGTCATAAAGTCACACAGATGTGTGGACTGCAGTGTCCAACCATGATGAGTGGACGTCCATTGTAGACTAACTCTACAACTAAATACATGTTGAATTTGAAGAAGAAAAATATTTGACACAATGTGATAAATAACTCATTGAATGCAAAATAATGGAATGATCTTCAGTCAAAATGTATGTTGAGTTAACCCTCTAACAACGATAACAGTTGATGAGGCGCATTTTTTAAGAGTGAACTGACTGTTCTGCAGGTTATGAGCTTGTTTGAGAAAATGCCGACCAAATGAGATGCCTCAAAATAGAATAGAACATGCTCACACTTTGCATAATGTTTCCAGCTAGCCCATGAGAATTATCCGTCATGGCAACTAACAATATAATACTTTCTATCTTTTACTGTGTAATCTAAAGTGGCGGCTTCAACAATAAATGGGTTCATCATCTATAATATTTGGTACCTGTACTTTGCAGGAGATCAGCATGATTTTGACATGTAAATATTAAAAAAATTGACATGGGTGCTTTTGAAGTTGAGATCAATTGGGATTATTTTGCTTATACCACCAGAATCTCAGTTGGAATTTATGACTAAAATATCCATAGCATCACTAAGCAAAATAGTCCATATTGTTGCACTTTATGGTTGTAAAGTTCTAAAAAATATTCCACTAATATTTTATTAATAAAATTAAGATTAAATATATAGCTTCTTCCATATAACCAGGTTTATTGATCGAATGAATGTGACAGCTAGACCCGTACAAATGCGGTAACGCAGCTTTATGGAATTCATCAGTTAAACATAATATGTCAGCAAAAGCACAGGGACTAATATGAGAGTCTAACTAATATATGAAAAATATTCATATCAATGTGCAGCTTGAATAGCATTATGCAATGTTGTCATTCTCCAAACTACGCATATTCTGGTGAAAATCAAATGTTTTTCTTTCACATCTGCGTATGGTCAAAAGAATCCCAGAAATTAGCATAGCAATTAGCATGGATATGGAACTTCAAAATCATATGGACACAATAAAAGTTATTGATGGGTACCCCAGATCTTCTAAATAATTTTGCCTGCAGTCCCCTCAAAGCACATCATCACCGATGCAGATATACAAAGCCATGAGAATAATAGCAAACAAAGAATCATATAGAATGGACCGAAAAAACTAAAGAAAAATACCTGAACCCCTTCCTTAGCTTTAGCTTCTAGTAAAGCATCAAGTCGAGAAGACCCGTGCATATCAAAAGGGCGTCGTAGATACAATTCTGGGCACAGCCACCAGTCAGTAATGAATATCTGCACGAAACTCTCAATCATCTCAGATTTTCATTACAACAAAAAATAAAATATCAGAAGTTGCAACACAGGTAGAAATTGTACTTGGAGTTCATATGAGCACTGGAAGAACCAACCTCTGACTTTGCTTCTTCAATTGACGAAGCAATTGCTTCAAATGCAGCTTCCCCATCTACAAACCACTGAGCCTGACTACCATCTTCAGTCAAACCTCTTGGTGGCGCATATGAACCAAACCTGTGAGGATAGCACCAGCCCTCAGGAGGCCTTAAGCCAGCATCGTTTATTGCTGCAAGCCAATCTCTAACTTTAGCACTACTTTTAGCTCTTAGCTTGATGGTTCGGCTCCCACAAGACACCTTTCGAGTTGATGAGTATTAGTTAGATATTGGAAATTGCTTGCTTCATAAAATAAAATAAGTGCTACTGAACAATCAAGGTAGACACAACTGAAAAAATCAAATACTTATACACTTTGATATTGTTACTTGTATAAAGTGAAATGTGGATAAGATTTCATCAACAGAAATATATGACATGTAACCCATATAGAATCGAGGAAGTTCTTGATCGCGTACTCTTGTCATCAATGACTTTGGATAAGAGTTACATCGACGATATTTCTCGTCAACGACTCTGAAAAATAGTTTCCAGCGACGTTGATAATAGCTCATTGACAAACATTTATTTTTTACATCTATCGATTTTTCACTTCGTCAAGCATTCATCTCACAGTTCGCTGAGCGATGATGACTTACTTCATCGATTATTTTGATGTCAATACAGTGAGAGGGAAATTAAGTGACTTAGTTAGGGACGCTGCAATAATAATATAATCCGTTGGGGGCTTTGCCAGCTGTTTGACAGTTATTTAGTCATTATTTGATAGTAATTTGGCCAATTAAGCAATGACACGTATTGATTACTAATTGGCCCAGGTAATTTAAGTAAGACAAGTTTCAGGAATTGTGAGAAATTAAAAGAACAATGAATAAGAGATGTTGATAAGGAACAAATGAACGGCAGACAACGAGATTTCTCCGAATCCGTGCAGCCATCAATTAGCCAATGACAATTGAACACGGGGAGTATATTGAATGCGGGAATTCTCATATGAATTCCCCTATAAATAGAAGTGATCTCATGAGAAAGAACAGAAAATAGAGGGTTAAGGACTTGTAATGAATGAGTTCCAAGTGATAAGTGTGATGTTCTAGAGAATTCTTAAGTGATATCTTCAGTCTTCAACCACTTCAATCATCTACAAGATCAGAGACTCATTGCTAAATCAAGGTGGAACTCTTCATTAGGATTAGTTTCCAAATTCCTTAACTCAAATGTAAGTTGGAGATTCATCTCCTTGTACTTGTGTCAGAGAATTAATGAAATATAATATTTTAGAGAGTTTTTTGTTTGTTCTTCGATGAATGTGAGCCTCTGATTATTCACTGGAAGAATAGTTGGTTGTACACGATGAGCCCGGTCATTTTGTCGACGATCAACGACGATGAATTAAGGTGACAACTTAATTCATTGAGATGTCGACAAACCTCTTGGTGAAGTTATATTACTGAGATGATTTATCGATTCTGTGATGGATTTTCATAAATCTTTATATCATCACACTAGTACACTTTGACCACAAACATTATTTTATTTCTATAATGTGTGATGTTCAAAATAACTTTTACTAATGGATCATCTAGCTTTCAATAAAATCGAAAGATTTGGTCTAACAACTGTTTTAGTTAAATTAACACAATCAAGCAGTGTTGTTTAAATCTTACTATTCCAGTCCGCACCCTATAATTCAGAATGAATCTTGCAGTGTGCGATTCAGGATCCAGTCTTGAATCTTACATTAGTCGAATCGTACGATTCAGATCTGTAGGTTAAAAATCAACAAAATTGAGTCAATATGGGAACCAAAACACATAGTTCATGTCTTATCACTTTTTTACTTTGCGTATTAAAAGAAACATTACGTAAAGTGAGCTTAACACATGACCTGTAGCTAAGCTGGAAGTTAATAATATTGCAACCTTCAGGTCACAGGTTTAATCTCACCTTACCTATTAAAAAAGAAAAGCTGAGTTGACTAAAGTTAAACTCAACTATATGGATCTTTCAACCCCTGTTTAGGGTGTCATGAAACTAATGATTCAGGATTCGACTCAATTAGCGCCCCCCCCCCTACGATTTTCAGTTTCGATTCGATTCAATTTCTACAACACTGCAATCAGGTACGAAACAGTGAATACAGACGAGAAAAGTACAAATGGTAGTTTCATAGGAGTAACTATAAAGATCTTCACATAGGGATTGAGTCCCACAAATAAAATAGCTAGCCTAAAATAATGGAAAATAATTTTGGAAAACAAAATTGTACACCGAAAATATCAAATAGTTGTATCAATACTACATAGCAAGAATGCTAAGCATGCAATGTACAAGCAAATATGTGCTAGTACAATGAAAAATTGCCTGTGTTTTTCATTAGTTGGTAAGATGAGTCAACCCGAGCCACACTAAGTGTGTCTTTAGTTGCCAGGAAGAAGGTAGAGAGGTATCCAAAACACACAAGCATCAGCAAAACACTGTCGTAAAGATAAATTCAAAAGAGTGAAAGAATATTGTAATAAAATGACAAAAAGACATTACTCTTATTTTTGCCACTTTTTTGGAGTTTGTACTTTTTATAAATAATGGAATGTTAATTTACTGATAAAAAATTTGGGATGGCCAACTAGCACTCTCGATGATGCGGACATCGGACCCTTCGAAGTGTACCAAAGGCGCAAGAAGAGATCGAAAAGATTTGTCCCTCATGTAGCACTTTGAATGGGTAGTTGAAAGCCTGATGCGTGCATGTGCAACATCATAGAAGACCCCACATCGGGAAGATGTGCACATGGGATGATTTAGATTATTGGATTACCATTCTAGTATTCTACATTGTTGGACCATCATTTTAATACATCTTTGTCGTTGGATAGTTGATCGTGGGATGGACCATTGTTAGATGCATGTGGATCAATGATAGTGTGGTGGGGTTTGATTTTTGGTCCAGTAGTTTACATAGGATGTATTTGTTTTATTTTATTTTGAAGTTTCACTTCAGGTCATAGGAATCATGTTTATGTAACACATGAACCCCTTAAATTCGTCACTTTTAGCGCATCATCCGAAAACTGGTCATAACTTCTTCAATACTCGTCGGAATTGCATGTTTCTTGGCTCGTTGGAAAATTATTTCGATAAGCTTTCAAAATAGATCAGTTTCGCATCAATCTGACATTGTTTCATGCTTAAAAATCGACCATACATAGAGTGACAGGATTAAAAGTTGAGCACTCTGTAACTGTCCGATCAAACGCTTTTTAGAGTTTAGGTATTTTCTTAATAATTATAATTTTTTTTAGAGCAGTCTTTAAATATCCTTATGTAAAGAGACTATCATGATGATGATGATGTTATGGTTATGAATATTAGAAGAAAAAAGAGATTTTTCTTCATCTTCCCCGAGATAGATTTGGTGTAAGGTCAATGGTTCTTCCTGATATTTTATGTGCAAGGTAAGTAGTTTCTTTAATACTTTTTGATGAAAAATTAAATCTTTTAGTTTTAGTCTCTAGAAGAGAAGAGCCTTTTTGTAAATCTAAAATTTACCCTACTGAAAATTAAAATTAACTTCGTTTGAATGAAATAATTATTAGAATGAACTTCTTTTATCTTTTATGAGATTCAAAATCATCTTCTTATATTTTTCTGTAGTGTTTCAAACTTACACCTTAATCTCATAAATCAAATTAGGGTTTAGTGTTTGATCCTACATCACGCAAGATTCAAAGGAAGTTGAGATTTATTTAAAATGATATTATAGGTTTTATTTATTTTTAATATTACATAAGTAAAAGAGGAGTAACTTTGTCATTTGTACTTGTTTGCAATAAGCCTTCCCTGTGTAGCATGACTCCATATTAGGTATCTTATCAAGTGGGTTTTCACATGGTACACACACTAAGTGCTGTATTGAGAATGGTTGCAGTCAATGAGATTGCACTCGTACAACTGCAGCTTGGTGCAGATTAAAAAAAATGCATTCTGCTATTTTCAAGTTTTGATTAATAAGAGCTGCGTAATTTTCTTACTAGCTACTGACTGACAATGGTAAGTACTAACAGGACAAGCTAAGCATAGCCTCATGCTGAAGCTACATGTGGTCTTCATGTCTATTGCTAGAATTGTTCAAAGACAAACTGATGAGATTCATAATAAACAAGTTTTTGCTGATTGCAATTTTATTGCATGTTGGTTAATTGTGATGGAATGTGAATAATTTATCACCATAACCCAGATTAGGACTGCATGAAGTTCCACACTTCTGTCCTTGTAACAAACTCTAGCTTGCACTGAGCCTTAAAAAAAACAAAAAATCTAGACATGGGTTTGCTCCTGAAGGTCTTGAGTTCAAATCCCCTCGGCCTTAATGCATGTGGTTTGTGGGTGACAGCATGCATTCGTAGGGATTAGTCCTTCCCTCGAAGTATTTGGGAAACCCTATGCCATAAAAAAAGTGTAATTTCCATCAAACTGTGCTGAAAATGCCTATTGTTTGACATGCAAATAGTTCAGAATAATAAATGATCCTCCTACAGTAGCCAACCACAAGCTGATATTGATGTGTCCACATCAGAGAGAGAAATAAAACACTGTTTAGACTTTCAAAAAATAAAATAAAAAATAAATAAAATAAAATAACAGACATGAAGCAGCTTACCGAAAATCCATAACGTAAAGGATTACGTTCCTTAATCTCTTTCGCTAAAGAAACTCGACCTTCTCCATTTCCATCTGAGGGTGGCAATACATCGAAAACAATTATATCCAAAAGCTTCGTATCAAAAGGATCTTCCAACAAGGCCAAGAACCCAGGCTTCAATACAGCCCACACCTACAAGCAGTGTCTAGTTAGTCAAATAGCTTAAAATGCTGTCAAACAACATTCAATTTAATAAAAGACAATCAGTACAAATATTATAGAGCTTTAGGCTGTGTTTGGGTTAGCTCTTATAAGAGCAGAAGCAGCTCTCAGCCTGCTCTCTGTCAGAGCAGATAAAATCTGCTCTGGCAGAGAGCAGACAGAGAGCAGTTTTATCACTTAAAACAGCTCCCTGTCAGAGCAAATGGTGTGAGGAGCTGTGTTACCAAACATGAAAGCAGTTCTCTGTCGGAGCCAAAGAGTAAAAGAGTTGCTCTTTACCCTGAAAGAGCTAACTCAAATGCAGCCTTAATCTGTCTGTTAGATGACCATCAACACCAGAAGAAAGAAAATGTTAACAGTTAGGAAACATGAATTTGTCATGCCTAAAATTATATCCATCGTCTCCATAACGAGAAAGAAGTGTACAAGCTCCTATTTGGTATGACATTTGATTGCAAATCATTCCACATTTCACAGGTAGAATTCATACAACAATTCAAATATCTCAAGAAACAACTGTATATAGAAGAGCTTATTGTTGCATCAACAGACTGGTGGTGCTTACTAGCTCAAGACAAATAAGTATAATCCAACCTGGTAAAACCTTGATTCCTCCCTTTAAAGTAGTTGCACGTCGATTCAATTTCAATGTGATGTTTGTGCTCTCTGCACACAAGTTAGAAATCTTTATTCTTCTTGCATGCACAGGTGTAGTTCTCCCTTTGAGTTAGTTCATTCTGATGTTTGCGGTATTTCTCTCATTTTGTCTCTTGACGGATTTCAATATTATGTTGGTTTTATTGACGACTGTACTTCCTGAAGTCCAAAGATGAGTTGCTCACTAAATTTCAAAAATTTCATTCCATGGTTTGCACTAAATATGAGGTTCTTATAATGGGGGCAAGTACAACTCTCAATCTTTTGCTCATTTTCTTCGGGAGCATGGTATTATCCATCAGTTTGCATGTCCTTACACTCCGCAACAAAAGGTGTAGCAGAGCATAGACATAGGCATCTCATAAGTGTGACTTTTTCCTAAGACAGATCGGTCGATAGTCTTACTTCTGATTTTTATTAATCGCACCCTCTTGAATTAGAGGCCTTACTCCTCTTCTAAGTTTGTGCCCCTAGAGATTCTATATTTCCTATAGAATCAAGTGTTTTTAGGTGAACTTGTTTATAGTTCAAACCTTCGTCCTAGTTGTTAAAAGTTGGATGATAAGGTCATTCGGTGTGTCTTTGTTGGCTATTTCAATGGATCTAAGGGTTATTGATGTTATAACCCTTTTCTCGTCATTCCTTTCCCTCCATGTTCCTTTCTTCAAGACAGTGCCTTATTTCTCATCAAGTTCTTCTCAACTATCTTCAAGTCCATCAAAATTTGTTTACATTGTTCCTCTGCCTATTCCCGTTACTACCAAGGCTCTTCCTTCACAACAGCAGAATTAGGGAATCACTTGTATTCACAAGTGGCATATGCGCTCTTCTTCCCCTAGGACCCTCAGTCTTCCACGCAGATAACTCCAATGATTATTTCTACCCATTTGCATAACTCTGTTGCATCACCTACTGATAACCTTGTTTGCTCATCTGATATTCCTTTTGATCATCCTTCTAAGCTTGATTTACCCATTGCTCTACGCAAGTGGGTTATAAGTATACTACTTCTCACCCTCTTGCCAAGTTTGTATGCTATCGGGCTTTCTTTTTCTTACAGTTCTCCTTTCTAGTATTGATATTGTTACTATACCTTGAGCTGCTTGTGTTGCACTGAGCTACCCCGCTTGGAAAGCAGAAATGATGGATGAGATAGATGTTCTTTAGCGTAATCAAACATGGGCTATGGTCTCTCTTCTTCCAAGGAAGAAAATAATTGAATGTTGATGTGTCTTTGCACTTAAGCATAATCATGACGGCAGTGTTGCAGAGTATAAGGCCCGTCTGGTTGCTAGAGGATTCACGCAGACTTATGGTATTGACTATGATGCAACGTTTGCCTCCAGCAGCCAAGTTGACTTTTGTTCATGTTCATATCAATCGTTGCCAATTAGGATTGGTTGCTTTATCAATTGGATGTGAAGAATGTCTTCTTACTTGGGCATCTCAAGGAGGAGGTTTATATTGACCTCCTAGCTTTCCGCTTCAGGGGGAGTCTGTGAAAGTTTGCCGCCTTTGCAAGTCTGTTTATGGTTGCAAGTAATCGCCTTGAGCTTGATCCCATCACTTTAGTGGTGTGATTATTGGCAAAGGATTTCAGAGATGTCATTCAGATCACAGATTCACACTTGTTTCATTCATTCAGGTTTTGTGAGACATAGTATTCTACTTGTATATGTAGATGATAAAATGATATTATATAGCGTGGAATGTTGGGCCACAAAAAGGGAACAAGAAGATAGAGTACATGTGGCCAATGTGTGAATGTTGAGATGGATGTGTGGAATAACAAGAAAGGATAAAATACAAAATGGGTATGTAAGAAAAAAATTTGAGAGTGGCACCCGTAAAGGAAAAATTACTGAGTATCGTGTGAGGTGGTTTGGACATGTTTATCGGAGACCATAAGCAGACCTTGTACAAAGGGATGAGACGCAACAAGCACAAGGACGAAGGAGAAGAGGAAGACCAGTGAAGACCTGGATGGAATCCGTGAGAGGGGATATGATGATGATGATGATTCCACCTCCAGAACATATGTAAAGGGTGAGCTTGATCGTACATTTGAGGTTAATGATTTGCGCAATTTAAAATATTTTCTTGATCTTGAAGTTGTTCACTCTAGGAAAGGGATATTTCTCTCATAGAGCAAGTATGTTGGCATGAGTGAGGGCAAACATGTTGCTTCTCATATAGACCAAAAACATTCTCTTAATGGGAGGAGGTGATCTTCGTGATCTCCATGTGTATCAGTGCCTAGTGGATTAGTTGATTTATCTCACTCTTACTCAACCATACATTTCTATTGGCATCAACTTGGTAAACAAGTTTATGAATGCTCCTCATACCCATCATCATATTGTTCATCGCATTTTGTGATACATTAGGTCTAGCCCTCATGGTGGCTTTGTGTACCAATTCCATGCTCATCTTGATCTTTGGCTTCACGAATGCTTAGTGAGTACCATGGGTCAAAATATCGTCCAATACCGATACGTGTCGGACGATACGTATCGGTTTTGGACCTCAACGATACGGTACATTCAAAGTACCATATAGGTGCCTCCCATACAAAAATCAAAAATATCAGACGATACATTGGAATGTATTGTCTGATACGTATCGGATTTGGGGCTGGACGAAACATATCGTTTTTCCGAGATTTTAACCCATGGTGGGTATGTTCGGCTAATGATCGTCACTCAACATCTGAATATTGTGTCTTCCTTGGGAGCAATCTTATTTCATGGAAGAGCAAGAAGCAGCCAGTTGTCTCTCGATCTAATGACGGGGCTAAGTATTGTGCATGGTGAATGCATGACTTTGTGGCCCAACCTCTTACTTTCGAGTTAGGGTTTCCCCTCAGCGGTTTTATGCCTCTCCATTGTGATAATGAAACAGCTGAAAAGATTGCTTGAAATTGTATACTACAGGGGCGAACCAAACACATTGAAGTTGATGTTTTGTTAGAGAAAAGGTTTGGGACCGTACGTTGACCGCATCGATGTATCCTCCTTCCAGCAGCTTGTAGATGCATTTACTAAGGTACCAAGACTCGAATCCCTCGCTCTCCCCTCTTTCTAATCACTTGAGTTCTCGTTTGAATTCGAAAAAAGTCTCAATACATTGTTGGGCCTGCACTTCTTCAGGATGTTTTTGTCAATCTGGATATGCATGACATTCATGTTCCAACTTGAAGGAGAGTGTAGGTAGTAGTATGCGTGTAGTAGTATATTGGTGTATAGGTAGTATTGGGGGTGTACTTTTAATATTTCACATGTTACTAATATAACAAAGCTAGTGGATCTCTATAACCTGACTACGCTATTCACTATTTTTTTTTGGCCTTTTATTTCTCTCTTCTTCTCAAATCTTAAACATAACACCTCAAACCCTAAACCCAATACTATAAGGAACTGATTTAACCTAACACTAATACCACACATCTTACCTACATCTAAGGGAAAGGACAAAAAGTACAAGTGAGGAATATATATTCTTATATAGGAGCAGTCATGGTATTTTTTTCTTATGTTGGGAGTTGAACTAAGTCTTCATTTGTACTTACTTTTCCTAGTTAGGTTGTTGCATTAGAGTGTCCATATCTTTAATGAGATGAAAGCCCCCAGGCATTGTGTATAATTTCTAGGTTGCATGCCATTTATTTAGTTATTTTCTTTATGAATTTGTACATTCACATTTTGGTGGGAAAATTGCACATCTTTATGTAGCTTTGCATATAAAACAAGAGAGCTGGTAGATGTTGAAAAATCTTTTATTCTTATGGAATATTTGAACGCTACAAGCTTTTAAGCTCTCTTTTAAATTGAAGAATATAGTGGAGATCTAGTTGTATTTCCTTCAATGTAATCTTTGGTAATGCAGTAATTTGTTTCATTCTATAGCATTATTATTCACTTGAATCCCTTTAATTTTTTTTTTGGTTATTCATTCACTCGAGTTCTTATCATCTAAATTCGGATTTGAGATTGCAAAAAAAATTGTGCTTTGACGGTGGTATGCCTTGCCTTGATGAGCATACCAAATTAAATAATTTTACTTACTGTCTTTTAAATATTTTATTGACTTAAAATATAATTGCTCATGAAATATTTTCGGTAATATCTGCAGGAATGAGCTTTCCTCAGATGTCACGACACCTAGTCAACACCAATACACATACCATGTCTAAATTACACTAAAAACTGAAATGATCCTCAACTCATTTATAGCATTGTCATGCCAGTCAATGATAGTAAATCAAATAATTCCCATATCTTTATTGTTCAACAAAAGAAAATTTCCTCTGATACGGATGATTAGTTAGAATATGGAGAGTACAATCACTGTTTCCTGAGAAAATAGCATTACCTTTTGCCAGCTGCCATTACAACAACTGAACCAATGGCATGTGCAACATTTTCTACCATCATCCTTCGGAATCTTTGGTAGATGTCTCACCATTACATAGTCCTCTTTCAACTTAGGCCCATACTCTGGCGAAAATGATAACTTGGACACCTCCAAAAACTTGCAAACCTACATAGTTCATAAATATTCCACAATAATGGTTATGAGCATATGATGAACAAGTATGGTAGTGGAAAATATTACATGTTTTCAACCCATAATCTAAAATAATTCACAGTAACACAAACAAGAACATTTTTTACTATTTATAATTTGCTACTCTTATAACACAAGAACTATTCAAATACAGAGAAGGATAGATGTACTACATTAGCAGTGCTACCTTGGCACTTCTACTTTTGGGATTTTTTACATGCCGACACTTGATGGCACTTGGACACTCATCAAATAGCACAACTTTTAGGCATGCATGAAAATACCATATAATACCATCAAAATGCTCATCGTTTTGACAACGATAAAATGAACTTCGTTTAAGAAAATAATTGTGTAAAGTTTAGTAACTACTAAATAAAATGTTTGGGTCGTTGAAAAAGATTTTTATATGATAGTATACTTTTATTTGGGTTCATGACATATACTATGTTTCTTTTCATTACGTATCTCAATTGGCTCTCTAAGATTTCCCTTCAATTTTTTTCTATATATGTTTTATTAACTTTTCTTAAGGTCACGCTGCCATATTGGAATCTTTAGAAGTTGTTGTCAAACATCTATTGACACCTTAACACTTGTCACCTGTGCCACGTGTCTAGGTAACACTATACATTAGGGAGCACTAATTACAAGATATAATGGATGGTGCTAAAGGTGAAGCAAAAGGAGATCTAAACAAAGGCAGTCATACATATAATTGCACAAGAAATACATCCAAGGCTAAGGAGTGGCACTTGTGTTAGTGTGTGCCTCTAGTAAAGAGTTGTTGTGTGTCGAGCAAGTCAGAATATGTGTAACTTAGGGTTATTGTTCTGTATGGGATCATGTTGTAAAGAAATATATAACCCAATTGAAAGCGAATGGAGTGCATCTAACTCCCTATCCTAATTTCCTCCATCTTCTTCCTTCTTTTTGTTCACCTTCACATACAACAATTGCAACTTGGTATCAAATCATCGATTTCTGCTGACCCATCATTTGGCATCGTCATTTGTGACAGCATGACATCATGCTGACACTAGAAAAGTCAAACCAAAGAAAACTTTTTTGGTAGATCGTCATGTTTAATGCACATTCTTTTTCGCTATCGATTGATACTAGCTTGAGTTGCTGCTTTAAAGTTACAAAAAAGGGGCATTCCACTATTTTGTGGTTTTGGAGAACTTCGAAGTGTCAAATCCAAGATTCCTGATGCAGGACAAAACAATTAAACCCTAATTACACAATGTGCAATCGAATTGAAATCTAATTGAGTATTGAAAATATTTATAATAACCCCAAAACACAAAAAATATTTAACAAATTCAATTAGCAACTCAATTAATCCGATTTAGCGCTCTATCTGCATTTGATCCGTTTCAAATCTAGAAAATACGACTTTAATGATAGAACTCGATTTTTACTCTAGTCTACGGAACCAAGCGACAATCAAGATGATATTTCTTGACTCTTCTCTAGTGTTTGAAGAATTTAAGGCCTTAAGGGTTTTAATTATTCAACGGGAAATTAATGGATGGATTTGAACAAAGTTGAAAATTTCGGAATTAAAACTAATTCCAGCAACAATAAACTAGAAAAAAAAATTCATGAACTTTGTTAGTTGTAATCGGAGAAACAAAAAGTAAAATTACCTGACCATAATTAGGAAGGTAGATAAGAAGATTCAAAGAATTTCACCAAGGAAAATACTGGCTTCGCACCAAATCCCACGGGGAATTGAAGAATCACTCTTCAAGTTCGAAAGAATCACTCTTTCAAAAAAAACTCTTCGCAAATTCTCCAGGTTTCGCTCAACGTAAAATTTCATTCAATCATCAATCAACTAACTTAAAATTGTCTTTACATGGCCTTATACAAGAATAAAAACCCTAAATTAAGTCTATATTAGCGAAATAGAAACTCCTAATCGAACTGGACTCAAAACAAGGAAACTTTCGCCTCAAAACTGGATTGTCGAATAAGATTTGTCTCAATCTCGATCTCGTGCACGCAGAACCTAGGCTCGTGCAAGCGAGTCTGAAGGTCTCGTGCGCATGAAATTGATCTTGTTTGCACGAGTCTGCACGAAAGAGTTTCTGGCTCTACTCGATCTCGCGCGCACGAGATTGCACAGAGCCTACTCTATGTATTTTTCATGTGCTTTCTTGCGCCTCTTCTCTCCCCATGTGTCGCTTCCCAAAATGGGGTCTTCTCACGTGAGTACACATGCACATGGGTCTTCATGGCCTTTCTGAAGCGTCTTGAGAGGGCCCGATGTCGTAGACTTCTTTTTGCGCTTCTTACACACTTTGCGGCATTTTATGTCCCCATCAACAATCCCCAGGTGGGAAGAACTCATCTCCGATGAGTTACGCATTTTGCTCATCATGATCCTTGTGTTTTTAATCTTCGACTTGTCATTCCACTTGACAAGGTATTTTTGACACTTTCTAGCTTGCTTGCTTGCTCATTGCTATCCAATTATCCTTAATTTTGAGCTTGCCCTTCCATCTGATAAGATTTCGCTGATGCGCTCCGATTTTGGCAATAAAACTCAGATTTCTCAAAACCTTCTTATCAAATCCTCTTTCAGATCGTAAATGTAGTATTTGCGAAATTAATGGAATAATGGGCTTGGGTGAAGGGAACTCAAAGAACGGATCTTGGGGTCTAGTTGTTGGACCTAGGAAAGGTGCAAGGCCATCTCGAAAATCTAATTAGTACCCATGCTTAGATGAACATTCAAGTTATTAGAATCACCCCTTTTCATGATTGTGAAAGGTCCGATATTGCAGCTTTGAAAACCTTTTGAAATTCTATGAGTTAGAAAAAATTTCAATATTTCTATTTCTCCATGGGATCTTTCCATTAATTTCATGCAACTCAGAATAGACTCACAATGTAACTGATGAGGTAACTCGAGATGCATTCAGAATGTAGCTCAGGAAGCTGATGCGTAAATACATCTACAGACTCTAAAACTTCATGCAGGACTATGAACCATCCTTTTCATCAGTACTAGAGGCTTCTTCAAAACAAACTAGACTCTCTTCTACCTCTTCTATCTCCTCATCACTCACCATAGTATCGGGCTCATGAACGTCCTCTTCTACTTCCAATCCTCCCTGCTCTTTATCATCCTCTTCCTTAATGAACAAGTTTTGAGTGGGAATTTTTGTGGGGCATGGATAAGCAAAGTGTTCAAACTTTTGACACTTATAACAGTTGATTTGGCTACCACTCTTTGAACTCTCATTAGTCACTCCTGTCCCTTTATCAACATGTGAATTCATTGGAGTATTCGAGGGTTTTGATGGTTGAACCCCGGAATTAGCCCTCTCCTCGGTGTAATTGTTCCTAACCACAAACTTGTTGGAACCACATCGCTTATCTGTTGGGGATTTCAAATACCGTAGACGGTGACAGTAGGTAAGAGAGAAATATTGATCAGTAAGCCTCTCTCTGATATCGCCCCAACATGTAATGGGTCGTATTTAAAGAGACTCAACGATGTTCGAATCAGTTCTGAAGGTTTTGGCTTTGCCCACCAATTTCATTTTAGCTAACCTAACCCGACACTCATCTGATATGTCATACCAATCAAAGTATTCCACTAAATTAGACAACCAATCAAGGTAGCCTTTAGGGTTCATCCTTCCATCAAAATTTTAAACCTCGACCTAGATAGATTTTGGAAACTTCTTATCAGGGTCGTACTCGGGTTCACAACAATGAGGTTACCTCCTCATATCTCTACGTCCATCACAACCATCATGAGTTTGATTAAGGTCTTTGGCATGATGGACTTCTTATACTCTTTGGACACGAGTAAGTAACTCATAACGACTCAATACACTTCACATGGTGATCATCACAACACAAACACTCTATATGTAACCTAGAAGGTAATATAGAATGCAAACACTCTATATGTAACCTGGAATTGTGCTTTGATACCAAATTGATGCAGGACAAAACGCTAAAACCCTAATTATGCAATTTGTATTGGGATTTAATTGAGCAATGGAAATGTTTAAAATAATCACCAAACACAAAATATTCAACAAATTTAATTAGGCAACTCCATTAATCCTATTTAGATCTCCGTCTGCATTCGGTCAATTCAAAATCTGGAAAATATGGTTCTAGTGATAGATTTCAATTTTCATTCTAATCTAGGGCACCAAGCGACAATCAAGATGATGTCTCTTGACTCCTCTACAGGGTTTGAAGAATTTAAGGCCTATTCAAAGAGAGACTAACTGATGGATTTGAACAAAGTTGAAAAAATCGAAATTGAAACTAATTCCAGCAATAATAAACTAGAAGAAAAGATCTAGGAATTGTTTAGGCTTTAATCGAAGAAATAAAGACTAAAAATACCTGAAAATAATTAAGAAGGTAGATAAGAAGATAAAGAAGATCCAAGGAATTTCACCAAGGAAATATTGGCTTCTCACCAAACACCACAGAGAATTGAAAATTCGCTCTTCAAGTTTGAAAGACTTGCTCTTTCAACAAAAACTCTTCGCAAATTCCTAAGGTTTCACTCAACGCAAAATTTCATTCAATAATCAATCAACTAACTTTAAATTGTATTCACTAAGACTAAATTACAAAAATAGAAACTCCTGATCAAACTAGACTCAAAACAAGGAAGCTTTCGCCTCAAAACTGGATTGTCGACTAAGATTCATCCTGATCTCGCTTGCACGGAACTTAGGCTCGCTCGTGCGCGCGAGTCTTGAGGTCTCGTGCGTGCGAGTCTGTGCAAAAGAGTTTTCTGGCTTTGCTCGATATCACGCACACGAGATGGTACAAAGCCTACACTGTGTATTTTTTGCACATTTTCTCGCACCTCTTCTCTCCCCATGTGTGTGGCTTCCCATAATGGGGTTTTCTCATGTGACGTACACGTGCATATGGGTCTTCATTGCCTTTCTGAAGCGTCTTGAAAGGCCCCGATATCGTAGGCTTCTTTTTGCGCTTCTTATACACTTTGCGGCGTTTGATGTCCCCATCAATTTCTTACTAATGAATGATTGGTTTTTCAACAGGAATATCACTATACAGTGGGATTTGAGGGTTTAAGCGGTGATTTGAGAACAAACACATCGCTGTTTTGGCTTGGTTCTACACTGTTTATGTTTAGTTTCTGGCTGGTAATTTTTTCTTTGGGGGTCACTACTTGCACATGAAAAAGCCTTTGTTATAGAAAAGTTCATGTGCAAAGGCTGAAAGTTCCGTGTGCAAGTAGTGGCTCCCTTTTAAGGATCGGCAGCAATTTGTTGGGCAGTTGTTTATTCGTTTTCTTAGGATCCGAGCCTGTCTTATTTTGCGGATACAAGTTATTGTGTGGTCTATAGAAGTAAAACCCTTAAATTAAATGGAAGATGGTGTTTAGCTGCATTTTGCAGTGAGTTGCTCCAGATTGTGTAGTCTATAGAGACCGCAAATTAAATGAGATATTAAATTCAACTGTGCTGTGGTTTTGTGTTGTTCAGCTAAGTTGCCAAGTTAAAGGAAAATATGTTGAATGAGATATTTATTCAGCTGTTTTGTGATTCTGTGTTGCTCAGCTGTGTTGCCAAGTTAAAGTTTGAGATATTGCTGCTGTAGCCCTAGTGTCCACTGCTGCAAGTATGGAATAGAAGAATTTTCAAAGGTTATCGCAGCTCTGTGGATGCAGAGATTGATGATATCAGCAGGTGTGTGATTTCCTATGCAGGTACAGGTAAGGTGTTTAAGGGTAAAACTGTCCACAATATTGGGATTTTTTGGCACTCTTTGACGGCGGGCTAGGCGTTGGTTGTGTCACAATTTGCTTCTTTTTCTTTTCTTTTTTGCTTTTTCGAGTCTTGTAGACCTGTTGAGCTCCTCACTCACCGTTGATCCCAGATGTATTTTTACTTCTAAATGAAAATTCATCTTTCCTGATAAAAAATATAAAAAATGAGATGGTATTTTTGACCTTTCATCTACTTATTTTGTAAATTGGAATTCTGTTCTTTTGTATGGGCATTATGGCCTATCAGACTAGTAATGATTATTATTAAAATAAGAAGGATCTTTAACCGCATAGTTCAATTAGTTGTGCATGACCAATACAGGTGCACATGCACCAAGCCAAGTACTAAAGACAAAGAAATATGAGTTGGTAAATTTGACAGGGACGCCGACATCGTGGACATAGGCTATGAACCATATCATGTGTACCGGTGTTGGAAGAAGCGGAACGGAAATCAGAACCAGGCTTAAATGAGCAAAATCTGCGTATTGGAGCAATGCGCAGTGGATCGATCGACCCCATGCTTCGATCGATCAATTGTGGTTTGTGGGAACTTATTTTTGGCGAAGTTATATAAATATGCTTCGATCGATCGAGCACCTTCTCGATCGATCGATTATTTAGTAATCCGAGAGTTATATTTCATATATACATATGCTCGATCGATCGATTTTTCGCAAAAAGAGGTTTTCGTCAGAATTCGAATTTAAGTATTAGGGGCAAAGTTGTCTTATTTTGGTGCTTTATTTGTTTAGGGTTTTCTTTTGTAGACCTCCTATGTAAGGTCTCTTAATAAACAATGTAAGGGGTTGATTATTGATTAATGAAAAGCTTTGCTTTGTGCTTGAGATGAGCAATTCCGGAGAGTGATTCTTCTTCCCCGAGATGGGTTTGATGTGAGGCCAAGGGTGTGATGTCCATTATTTTCTAGTTTCATTCATTTTAATATCTCTTTGCTTCTCTATTTTTCTGCTCTCATTTTATTCTCATAAGCCCTAAATCCAGCCGTTATCCTGTCAAAATTTCCCAACCCATAACTCTAGTTTTTATCTAAACCATTGAATCGACCCGATTCAATAACCATAAATCTCATTCCAACCATCTAACCAATCTAAACCCTAAATCGATCCGATCTCTAAACCCTTGAGGAACCTGAGATTCCATCATTGAACCACGAGCGAGCGCCCTAATCTAAAAGCGGCTAAAGTTCTACCTCTAGGATCTTCCTTCTGCAAGGCTAACAGACTTAGCGCAACGGATTGGACCCTACCTGAATCAAATGTGATCATCCGAATGGAAACTACGAACCTTAAGGTATTTGCGTTTATTCGTATTGGTTTTGCTTAATTAATTTAGTTTAATTTCGACAAAATAATCATTTCATCATCATTCACGTAGTCTAGGGTTTTGTCTTGCGTCAGTTTTGGTATCAAAGCACTAGGTTCTAGATTAGGGCATATTTGTGTGACATTTAATTCCATTACAATTTAATTTTCATTGCATTTTATTTCAGTTGTGGTCAAAGTGTGCACATCTAACATTCGATAAAATTCCTCTTTCATTGTGGTTCATATTTGCATGCCCATTTAGAACCCGTACTAGTAGTTGTGGTCACCATGGACACGAATGAGATTACCGATGTTCTTAACGGCATGAGAACTGAATTAAAAACGATCAATGATCGAATGGCTGCCATAGAGACAGCCCAAAGGAACTTTGAAACTTCCAATGATAGGTTGCTAGACCGAGTCAACCAGTTAAACGAGGATGATGAGTACCTCAAACCACACCGTGAGCGTAATGGTCCACGTTTCAAACGAAATGGCTACCAACATAATCAGAATTGGAATCATAGGATGGATCATCGTGGAGATGACTACGACCCGGAAGAGAAACTCCTCAAAAATGTTCGAGTTGAATTCCCAACCTTCGATGGAAGCTTGAACCCTAAAGTCTTCCTCGATTGCTTATCCGACATAGACTAGCACTTTGAGTGGTTTGACATGAGTGATGAGCGATACGTCAGGCTCGCCAAAATGAGACTCATTGGCCAAGCCCGACTCTTTGGGTCAACATTGAACGCATCAGAATGAATGTGGGTTGTGCTCCCATTACCCGTTGGGAGGACATGAATGAGCGACTTACAGAGAAGTACGTTCCTTCCTCATACTACCATCGTCTCCTCATTCAATGGCAAAATCTACGCTAAGGTAGTATGGCCGTAGCGGATTACATTGGCAAATTCGAAGAATACATGATGAGAGCCAAAGTATCCGAAGACCCTCAAGTCACCCTCTCTAGGTTTCGCACCGGATTGCAGTTTGACTTGCAAAAAGAGTTAGTCTATACCCTGTTGAAATTCTCGCTGAGTGTTACATCGTCGTTCAAGACCTTGAACGATATTTGAAAATGACGATGGTGAGGCGATATGATTCTCATACCGATCAACCTCGTACCGGAGAAGTGAGAAGTGGTGCTGGAAACAGGCCTCCCAAACCCACACAATTCACATCTACCAATGTGCGGTTTGACAAAGGAAATGGTGTAGTCGGAGAATCCTCGAAGAGCAATTCTCAAATCAAGTGCTATAAATGTTATGGGTTGGGACACTTTGCAACCCAATGCCCTACAAGAGATCCTCAAAGGAAAGTCCTCCTTAAAGGAGAGGAAGACGAAGGGAAATATTTTTTTGAAGAAGAGGTCTTTGAGCCGAATGTCATACCTAGTGATGAGGAAGGTGATGGCATGGGTCGTGCTCTAGTTGTGAGGTGTGCCTTTGCACAGCCTCAACTAGATGAAAATGAGGGTTGGCGGAGGGAGAACATCTTCCACACCTTCGCCACATGTGGGATAAAAAGCTATAGGGTTATCGTGGATAGCGGAAGCTGCACCAATGTGGTGTCAGAACATACCATCACCCGCTTAGGGCTCACACTTGAAGCCCACCCGAGACCTTACAAAGTCGCATGGGTTGACTCCTCATCCATTCCTGTATCTCAGGGGTGTCGCGTACCAATACAATTAGATTCATATTCTGACACCTTGTGGTGCGATGTGGTGCCGCTGGATGTGGGCCATATCATTTTGGGAAGACTATGGCTCTACAACTTTTTTGGCCGATCTAGCATTTGCACGTTCAATTATAAGGGCAAGAAATCACTCTTAACCCTTTGGCTCCCAAAGCACCATCAACCAACAAAGTCAAGAAGAAGGGCGGTTAGACCAAGACCATTAACCTTGTGAGCCCTTCAGAGTTTGAGAAAGCAGCATTAGATGAGAGTGTGGTGTACGTAGTTGTCATAAGACTTACCCAATGAGCTCCCTCCCATGCGTAACGTTCAGCATGCCATAGACTTGGTACCCGGATCTACCCTACCGAACCTGCCCCACTACAGGTTGAATCTGGTTGAGCACGCCGAGTTGACTCGATAAGTCGATGAGCTCCTTCAGAAAGGGTTCATCCAAGAGAATTTGAGCCCGTGTGCCGTACCCGCCTTACTCACACCTAAGAAAGATGGTACATGGCGCATGTGTGTGGATAGCCGGGTGATCAATAAGATTACAGTTAAGTTTCGGTTTCCCATACCGAGGCTCGATGACATACTCGATATGACGGTTGGTGCCACTATCTTTTCCAAGATAGACCTTAAGAGTAACTACCATCAAGTCCAAATCCACCTGGGTGATGAGTGGAAAATCGCCTTTAAGACCAAAGATGGTCTTTATGAGTGGATGGTCATGCCTTTTGGGCTATCTAATGCCCCGAGTGCCTTCATAAGGCTCATGACCCAAGTGTTGAGGCCATTCCTTGGCAAATTCCTTGTATATTTTGATGACATCTTGATTTACAATCATGACAAGGAACAAAACCTTAAGGTATTCGCGTTTATTCGCATTGGTTTTGCATAATTAATTTAGTTTAATTTCGGTAAAATAATCATTTCATCATCATTCACGTAGTCTAGGGTTTTGTCCTGCGTCAAAATTTCTTTTTGCATTTGTTACGATCTTCTTTTATTACACGTTGGAATTCATAGCATGTGTAGACCAATACTATGCATGCTTTCACATTTGTGTAATTCCAAGTTTCAACTGTCATTGACAAAATCAACTTCATACATTTTACATCATATTTTACACTTAGAACCTTACCTAATTATTAATGATTATTGGTATTTTAAATCTTATTGTGAGTAGTTATTAATATTTTGTTTAAATCCTATTATGATATTTACAATATAGTCATTAAATCTTGAATTTTATCTAATTAATTACATCATATTTCACTCCTACATATATACATCCCAAACTGGATAGTACAAGACAATGATGATGATGATGATGATGATTCATAATTGTGTTTAATAGTACATTTTTTTTTAAAAAAATTCAAGCAGAAAAGAAGTATCACAGAGCATTAGTGTTACATGGACACTTCTACTTTTGGGATTTTTGACGTGCCGACACGTGGTGGCACTTGGACACTCCTCAACATGACATAACACTTCTAAACATGTACGAAAAAAAAAATACCAGATAACATCAAAGAATGCCTCATTTTGACATGGTAAAATGATGCCATTTTAAGAAAAAAAAACTCAGTCTCAAAGTAAGTAAAATGAGAACACTTGGATCCTTGAAGACCAATTGAATAAGATGGAATATTTTAAGCTAGGTTTCATGAGATGCAGTATGTAGTTTTTTCAGCTTTTCATCAAATAGGATTCTCAGTTAGATCTCTAAGATTTCCCTTCAATTTTATTTTACTAGTATACTATAATTTTTTAATAGTTGAGCATCTATACACACATTTAAACTTATGGTTTTATTGGTTGAAAAATAATAACAAAATTAATTGTTAAGTCGTAAATTTTTTCAATAATTAATAAATATATCTAAATCTTAAGTATAGCTTGAGGTATAAATGTGCTGATCTTTCCAAAGCACATCGTAAGAGTAGTCATTAATTTAAACCCCACATCAAGGTGACAAACCTCGCGAGAATTTGCAATGTCCATGTTCCCCATAAAATGGTTTAAATACCCTTGCATTGCCACCTTCGCTAAATCTGAAATAGACTGCTGTCTTCCTAGGGCTGGCCGAATGATAGGCAAAGCAGCACTTGAAGGAACATCTCTGCACAACAAACAAACACCTCTTTAATAATCTAAAATCTACTGTAAAACACAGTGTTAAGCCGTCCAATTAAGTATTGGATATAGCAGTCATTGTCAATAGCAAAAAGTAATATGGGGCCACCTGTTTTTACTTGAAAAGCTTTCATCATGATGTAAAGGAACAGTTTCATCGTCAGCTTCATCATCATCTTGTACAACTGCTGTGTGCTCTCCTATACCTAGATTTTGAAGCCATTCTTTCACCTTTCAAGAAAATGCCAATGAAAACAAAATCAAACTCAAGTACAAATTAAGGGGAATTGAAATCTCATTTGGTGCCAAATATTTATTTTGATTCTGAGTAGTTTACAACACAGGTGAAAGAATTGAAACTCCAAAATTCAGTAGAAAAACAAAAGTCAATGAGCTGCATTATGAAAGTATAGATGGGCTCAAAACATAAGACATGCTAAAATCCTTAAAATGAGATTATCATCAAGATAATATGGACACACCTGCTCGTGTTTCTCATGAAATTCCTCAATGATTGCACGCTTCTTCAAAGCAAAGTGCAGATAGATAACTTGTGAAGCTTTCTTCAGTAAGCGCCATTTGAACTGGTGAATGGAAATACAGAATTAGGCAACAGTATCCTGCTACTGTATGACACATGATGAATAGCAAAACAAATGCAATTAAAACATGCCGAATGCCAAGAAAAAGAAGAATAATAGCAATTGGATGATAATTAACAAAGACAGCAGGAATTATTTCTAATTTAAATTCACAGGACAGAACCTAAAATCTGATGCCAAGCAAGCAATCAGTTCTGCTGGGCACTAGATTTTCTTATGGCGCAAGCCGCAGCAATAAAATTTACTATTAGATTTAAAACTTTGCATTACATACCATAGATATAACACTAATCATCTTTGTTACCCATTTGAAAATGACAGAATAAACAGTCTAGATTTGAAGGGAAGGGGACCTGTTTCTAACTGAAACAGCTCGCCGCCAGCGTTATTGGGGAGGGATCTGGTTTACCAATAGCACTCCCAGGTCCTAAGTGGCTCTTACACCCTGGGGAGCTATTCCATATGCACCCATAGGTACCAAGACTTTAAGCTCTCAAAAGGGCAGGTAGTAAGAAGGGAAAATTAGGTCTCAAACAGTAGTTAGTATAAAAGACACCACTGAAGCAACACAAAATGAAAGTTAATTCAGCTACATAAGCAACAACATCTCAAAAATACTCGTACCTTGAGTAATACACCTTCAAAGCTCTTTTGGTGCAAGGCAAACGGGTCATCAGGTTAGGAAACATGTCACAATTTTTCATCAAGTGCTCTAGCCACTTGATGTGAAAACCATAGATATGGGGTGTCAAAGATTGCATTGAAAAACATCTATATGGTGGTTGACCAACCGGTCAATTGCTATCAAATTGAACGGTTGTCATGTAAATCTCCAAAACCTGTTGTGGGCATTCATTTTAAAGGCCTTTAACTGGTTCGTCAACCACCATAGAGATGTTTTTTATACAATCTCCAATCCCACAGATCTGAGCATCACGTTCTTCGCATCAAGTGACACACTTAATGAGAAATAGTGCTACGTGTATTTGGTGTTTTGTTTCCCTTTTGGAGAAAAAAGGGGGGGTCAGTGACCCCAAACCAAATCAAAGCTCCCACGCTAAAATAAACAATCCCCAATCCACAAGCTTACACTAAAGAAACTTCAGTAACTCCAGAAGACACCTTTGTGTACTCCATATGAAGAATCCAAATGTGAAATTTTAATCCCTTTTTACATATATGAGCTACAATTAATCCAACCCATATGTCATTCCCCTTCAAATATAGACTCTACGAAATTACAACTACATTTCAAAAATATAAATATATAAATGAGTAAAAATCATGTTTCGGCAATCTCCCATTCTCATTACAAGAGCAAATAAATTAAAAATCCTCCGCAAATCTTGGTTAATTACACCAACTTGCTACTGCCTTTTGTCCAATTTAAGTATTGCTACATTCAGCGCAGTTGATCTTGAATGATAAGGGTACTCGAGGAATATAAATGAAGAAAAGGTGTACAAAAAGAAACATGGTGGTGGAATGCAGACATTCAAAAGTCAATTCTAGATAATAATAAAAAGATGTGCTTTAAAGTATGACAGAGAACTAGAAGTGCAAATGATCTTGAAAATATAAACTTGTCAAACGAGAAACTAATAATGTAATAACTCGACTTTTCTAACACTTACTTAAATATAATAAATATTTCTTTGTCACTTTGATTTTCGTTAAACAACTTTCGATGATCTAATTAAGGCGTCAATGACATGTTCTCATCGTCTATGAGGAATTTAACTAGTATTGACTAATTTGACCTCCTTGATCTTAAATCCAATTGTTTGAGTAATGACGGTGATCTCAATGAGATCGATTGGAACCCTCGAATTTTCGATCCTAAATAATTAGGGATTCAAAAACATTTAAACTTGTATAAGAAAGTATATATAAATATCTTAATAATATAAAAATTATTAATGGTGGTCTATCAACAAAAGTTATATAACGGGGACGCCACATACATGGACATTGGATTCGGACCACATCGTTTCTACCGACGGCAGAAGAAGCGGAATGGACATCAGAATTAGGCGAAAAGGAGACGAAATTTGGAGAATTAGAAGAGACTGCAAATTTCGATTGAACGACATATATATTTGATCGATCGAAAGCTAATTTCGATCGATCAAACTTCATAGGGAATTATATAGTTCTAGAGTATAATTCTATCGATCGAATTATATACTAGATCGATCGAATTTTTGCGGCGATATTTTGATATATTTTTGTCGATCGATCTAGTTTCACTATCGATCGATCGAAATCGCGCAGAGTTGTTTTAGTTTTAAATTTCTAATTTCGAACTTAAGTCTTAGGGGCTTGTTTATCTTTTATTGTAAGACCTCCAATATAAGGTCCTTAAGCAAAACAATGTAGTTAGTTGATTGAATATTTTGAATGCTCTTATGCTTGAATATTCTTTGCCTGAAATGGGTTTGGTGTGAAGCCAAGGGAGTGATTCCCAAAAGCCATTGTTATTTTCTCTATTATCTATCACTACCTTCTTTGTATCTTTTACCTTATTGATCCCTGCTTGTTTTTCGTACATCTTAACCTATTGATTTCTTGATCCCTAAAACCATAAATCCCTTTCGGAATCCCAAATCAAACAGAGCCCAAAACCCTTTTCTAAGCCATAAATCAAATCATAAACCCATTACAAAACCATACACCTATTTCCAAGCCCTAGTTAGAACCTGCGAATCTACGTCGGATCGAAGACGAACGCCCAAGCCTGGAAAAAGCTAGAGTTCTATCTCTAGGCCGATCTCGCCTCAAATCTAATAGTACTTGCACATCGGATCGGACCCTAACTGGATCTCGCGTGATCTACCAACCTGAATTCTCTGAACCCTAAAGTATTTAAGATAGCTTTAAGATTAAGCTTGATTTAATTTTATTTAATTTCGGCAAAATAATATAAAAATCATATTCACGCATTTTAGGGTTATCGTCCCGCGTCAGTTTTGGTATCAGAGCCCTAGGTTTTCTAGGTTAGGGCATCTTTGCTTGTCATATTTATTTTATTGCATTATTTTTCTTTTTTTCTTTTGTGAGTCCATATTGCATTCCATATTAGAACCCTAATAGACCTTGTGATCACCATGGCTTCGGATGAGGTTCTTGATACTCTTAGAGCTATGCGAAAAGAATTGGGTGCGATTAATGCACGTTTGAATACCATAGAGCAAGCCCAAACATCCCTAGGAGTTGGTAATGATAGATTACGTGATCGAATCAACCAACTGGAAGCAATGGGTGAACTTGAAAATCAACACCAAGAGCGTAAGGGTTCTCACTTTGAACGTAATGGTCGCCAAGATAACCGGAACCGTAGGGATCATCGTAGAGATGACTATGACCCCGAAGTTCAACTCCTCAAGAACGTTCGAGTTGAGATTCCGACTTTTGATGAAAGAATGGACCCTACCGTTTTCCTCGATTGGCTTTCCGACATGGACCAACACTTTGATTGGTATGCCATGAATGACGACCGTTGCGTTAGACTCGCTAAAATGAAGTTAGTTGGTCAAGCTCGGCTCTTTTGGCTCAATGTTGAGCGCATTAGGGAGAATGCGGGTTGTCCTCCCATTACCCGTTGGGACGACATGAAGGAACGACTTACTAAGAAGTATATTCCTTTATCATACCACCAACGTCTCCTCGACCAGTGGCAAAATTTACGCCAAGGTGGTATGCTCGTTACCGATTACATTACCAAATTCGAAGAGTTCATGATAAGGGCAAAAGTATCAGAAGACCCTGAAATCACCCTCTCTAGATTCCGCACCAGATTGCGACTTGATTTGCAAAAAGAGTTGATTTCTCACCCCGTAGAAACTCTTGAAAGATGCTATGACATTGTGCAAAATCTTAAACGGTACTTGAAAACTACGGTGGTGAGGAGGACCGAATCACAATATAGCGGTCAACGATCCGGTGAGGGACGATTTAATCCTCCTCCCAAGCCTACACAACCCGCCCCTACCAATTCTAGGTTTGAAAAGGGAAAAGATGTAGTCGAAGAATCTTCAAGGGTTAATTCTCAAGTAAAGTATTATAAATGTCATGGGATGAGACACTTTGCCGCCCAATGCCCTATGAAAGAACCCCTAAGGACTCTCTTTATTGAGGGAGAGGAGGATGATGATGAGGTAGTGGTTGAAGAAGAAGTATTTGAACCGGTTAGCACACCCAGTGATGAGGAGGGCGATGTCATTGGTCATGCTTTAGTTGTGAGGTGTGCCCTCGCACAGCCTCAACAGGATGAAAAGGATGACTGATGAAAGGAGAACATCTTTCACACCTTTGCCAGATTTGGTGAAAAGAATTGTAGGGTCATCGTGGATAGCGGTAGTTGTACTAACGTAATATCAACTCATGTCGTACGCCGCTTGGGGCTTACACCTGAAACCAACCTGAGACCTTATAAGGTCGCATGGGTCAATTCTTCATCCATCCCCGTATTAAAAAGGTGTCATGTGCCGATTCCATTAGGTTCTTATTCGAACACCTTATGGTGTGATGTGGTGCCGATGGATGTGAGCCATATCATTTTGGGAAGGTCGTGGCTCTATGACATAGACGTGACTCTTTCTAGTCGATCAAACATATGCACGTTAATGCATAAGGGCAAAAAGATCACTTTACACCCTTTGCCTCCCAAAACACCATCGACCAATATAGTCAAAAAGAAGGGCAAGTCTTCTAAATCCACTAATATAGTGAGCCCTTCTGAGTTTGAGAAAGCATCGATAGATGAGAGTGTAGTGTACGTAGTTGTCACAATAGAGAGTGCTCCCGAGTCGGTGAGCGAGTGTCCCAAGGAGGTTGAGCCAATCCTGAAAGAGTTTATGGATGTCTTCCTTGAGGACTTACCAAACGAACTCCCTCCCCTGAGTGATATCCAACACGCAATAAACTTAGTTCCCGGATCTACCTTACCTAACCTGCCTGACTATAGGTTGAATCCGATTGAGCACATCGAGTTGACTCGGCAAGTCAATGAGCTCCTTCAGAAGGGGTTCATCCAAGAGAGTCTGAGCCTGTGTCTCGTACCTGCTCTATTCACTCCTAAGAAAGATGGTACGTGACACATGTGTGTGGATAGTCGTGCAATCAACAAGATTACCGTAAAGTATCGGTTTCTCATACCAAGGCTCGATGACATGCTTGACATGATGGTTGGTGCCACTGTTTTTTCAAAGATAGACCTTAAGAGTGGCTACCATCAAGTCCGCATCCGCCCCGGTGATGAGTGAAAAATCGCCTTTAAGACTAAGGATGGTCTTTATGAGTGGATGGTCATGCCATTTGGGCTTTCTAACGCCCCAAGTACTTTCATGCGACTAATGACCCAAGTGTTGAGGCCGTTTCTAGGCAAATTCCTTGTTGTTTATTTCGATGACATTCTGATCTACAGTCATGACAAGGAACAACACTTGACCCACCTTAGGCTGGTTTGTGAAACCCTCAAGGGCGAGAAGTTGTTTGCAAATCTCAAGAAATGCACCTTCATGCAACGTTCTATTTTTTTCTTAGGACTTATTATCTCGGCCAATGGAATGGTCACGGACCCCGAAAAGGTTAGAGTCATTGTGGAGTGGCCCGAATCTAAGAACATACATGATGTCCACAGCTTCCATGGTTTGACTACTTTCTATCGTCGCTTCATCAGAAGCTTTAGCACCATTATGGCCCCAATTACAGATTGCATGAAAAAGGGGGACTTTAAATGGGGCAAAGCAGCGATGAAAGCCTTTGTTGAGATCAAACAACGAATGAGTAGTGCGCCTGTCATGCGATTGTCGGACTTTCTAAAGTCTTTGAAGTCGCATGCGACGCATCGAGTGTAGGCATAGGAGGAGTGCTTAGCCAAGAGGGTCACCCTGTGGCCTATTTAAGTGAAAATTTTAATGAGGCAAAACAAAAATACTCCACTTATGACAAGGAATTTTATGTAGTCGTCCGATCTCTTTGGTATTAGAAACATTACCTTAGACCGCAGGAATCTATGTTGTTATATGACCATGAAGTCTTACGCTTTCTTGCTTCACAGAAGAAGTTGAACCCAAGGCACACGAAATGGGTCGAGTACCTTCAAGGGTGCACATTCGTGTTAAAGCATAAGGCCAGTGCTGAAAATAGGGCCGCTGATGCACTTAGTCGGCGAGTGGTGACCTTGCGCACAATGAGCACCGAGGTCGTCGGGATCGAAAAGTTAAAGGATGAGTACCCCGAGTGCCCAGATCTTGGGGTTGAGTACACTGCTCTCCTTAGTAACCTGACCAACACACACTCTGTGTACACCATCCAGGATGGGTACTTGTTTAAAGGCAATCGCCTTTACATCCCTCGCACTTCATTGCGTGACTTTTTCATTTAGGAGTTAAATGCTGGAGGGATGGCCGGACATTTCGGGCGTAATAAAACTATTGCGCTCGTAGAAGATAGGTTCTTTTGGCCTAGCCTAATGAGAGATGGCGCTCGGGTTGTCAAACATTTTCGTACTTGCCAAGTGTCAAAACATACCAAACAAAATACCGGCTTGTACACCCCGTTACTCGTGCCACACACACCGTGGCAAGACCTCTCTATGCATTTCGTGCTTGAACTTCCTAAGACTCCTAGGAAGCACGATTCCATCTATGTCGTAGTGGACCGTTTCTCCAAGATGACCCACTTCATTCCTTTTCCAAAACCTTCAGCGCATCCCATATTGCTAAACTATTTTTCGCGGAGATAGTACGTCTTCATGGATTGCCCAAAACCATTGTGTCTGATAGGGATGTTAAATTTACCAGCTATTTTTGGAAGACCCTTTGGCACATGATGGACACATTGCTCCAATTCTCAACAGCTTACCACCCTCAAACGGATGGTCAAACCGAAAGCACCAATAGGAGCCTTGGGAATCTCCCTCATAGTCTTGTCGGTAATCATGTTAGGACCTGGGATACCATCTTACCCACAGCTAAGTTTGTCTATAATAATTCTGTCAATAGGTCCATAGGCACGAGTCTTTTTGAGGTCGTACATGGTCATAGGCCTAGGACCCCATTGGATTTGATCCCCATGTCTGCATCTCATAGTATCAGAGTTCGCCGATGCATTTGCACAACACATTCATAGCTTGCATGCCGAAATTAAACAAAAAATTAATTCAAGCAATAGTCAATATAAATTATCTGCAAATGCTCACAGGCGTTCTAAAGAATTTCACGTGGGTGATTATGTGATGGTTCAGGTTAGGCCTGAGCGGTTCTCATCGGGATCCACAAAGAAGCTCCAATCTCGAGGCGCTGGGCCTTTTAGAATTTTGGCTAAGAGTGATCCTAATGCATACGTGCTCGAGCTTCCTCGAGGTATGGGGGTTAGTTCAACGTTCAATGTGGATGACTTGGTTCCTTACTTGGTTTCACCCCACCTCCTGAAAACCCACTCCAGCCACCTCCTAGTCTCAGCCCCAACCCAACCTTGCAACCTATACCCCTTCCTTCCCCAAGCAGACAGAGAACAGATGAAATAGAGGATATAATCAATGATCATGTCGTCTCTACACATGACGGGGGAATTCCAGAAGTAATTGGTTAAATGGGTCAGCAAACCGGAGTCTGAAAACACTTGAATCCACGAGAATGAAGTTCGTCGCTTGAACCCCAACCTGCTAGACATCTACCACGAGCGTGTTTTATCAGTGATGAAACATTTTTTATCCAGGGGAATTGGCGGGGACGCCACATTCATGGACATTGGATTCTGACCACATCGTTTCTACCGACGGCGAAAGAATCGGAATGGACATCAGAATTAAGCGAAAAGGAGACAAAATTTGGAGAATTAGAAGAGACGCAAATTTTGATCGATCGACATATACATTCGATCGATCGAAATACTCGATCGATCAAAGGCTAATTTCGATTGATCGAACTTCATAGGGAATTATATAGTTCTGGAGTATAATTCGATCGATCGAATTTCTGCGGCGATATTTTGATATATTTTTGTCGATCGATCGAGTTTTACTATCGATCGATCAAAATCGCGCAGAGTTGTTTTAGTTTTAAATTTCTAATTTCGAACTTAAGTCTTAGGGGCTTGTTTGTCTTTTATTAAAATTTGTTTTAGGGTTTTCTTTTATTGTAAGACCCCTCCTATATAAGGTCCTTGAGCAAAACAATGTAGTTAGTTGATTGAATATTTTGAATACTTTTATGCTTGAATATTCTTTGCTTGAAATGGGTTTGGTGTGAGGCCAAGGGAGTGATTCCCAAAAGCCATTGTTATTTTCTCTATTATCTATCACTGTCTTCTTTGTATCTTTTACCTTATTGATCCCTGCTTGTTTTTCGTACATCTTAACCTATTGATTTCTTGATCCCTAAAACCATAAATCTCTTTCCGAATCCCAATCAAACAGAGCTCAAAACCCTTTTCTAAGCCATAAATCAAATCATAAACTCATTACAAAACCATACACCTATTTCCAAGCCCTAGTTAGAGCCTGCGAATCTACGTCGGATCGAAGACGAACTCCCAAGCCTGGAAAAAGCTAGAGTTCTATCTCTAGGCCGATCTCGCCTTAAACCTAGTAGTACTTGCGCATCGGACCAAACCCTAACTGGATCTCGCGTGATCTACCAACTTGAATTCTCTGAACCCTAAGGTATTTAAGATAGCTTTGAGATTAAGCTTGATTTAATTTTATTTAATTTCGACAAAATAACATAAAAATCATATTCACACATTTTAGGGTTATCGTCTCGCGTCATTATGTAAGTTCCCAATGGTTAGTGACTAGAGAAATATACCAAAGATTATGAGATCAAGTCATCTTAAACTCAATAAATATTATTTTTATATTAACTCTTCTAAAATCTACATAACCTACTTAAATATATGTGCTTAACACCCTAGTAGAACTAATGGAGAGAAGAAAAGATAGAAAAATTCATGCGCACAAATTTTGGGAACCTCCCTATAATTTCTCTCTTAACCATATCTCTTATTAAAATAGTGAGAAATTCTCTATTTTCTCATGAGAATTTGAGATAAATATAGAAGGGAAATTTGCACTTTCGGCCCTATATGTTTGCGTATTTGCAGAAACGGCCCTATAGTTTCAACCGTTGCATTAATGACCAGCTCCACTCCTAGCCGCCTCCGCCTACTCCACGTCAGCAGCGACTTATTTTAAATAATATAAAAAAAAAATTCCACCGCCTTTTAACATTAGTATAAAAGCAACTTTTACTTTCATTAGTTACTGTTACTTTTAAGTTTAACTTTTCTGAAAAAAACAAGAGAGCGGCGACAAAGCGGTAAAAGGTCACAAAGCTCACATAACAATTCCAGGTAATTTATTTTTTTTACATTTCAACACATTTAGTCATCCCCAATGTTTCCCACCTAATCCGATAACTTACCGATAATCTAAATTATCGGTCGATAATCTAAGTTATCGATCGATAATTTAAATTATCGATCGATAATTTAAATTATCGATCGATAATCTAAATTATCGACCGATAATTTATATTATCGACCGATAATTTATATTATCGACCGATAATTTAAGTTATCGACCGATAATTTAGATTATCGACCGATATCTTAGATTATCGGTAAGATATCGGTAGGTTAGGGGATTAGTAGTTTTTTCAAAATCACTTCTTTTGTTTATTAATTGCTTTTTATTTATATTGCAGTTCCTACTAAGTGATTGAAAATGACCATGACTTTAAAGCCCATCGGAAAATGTTCTGGAGTTGGTGTTAGGAAATTTTACATGCACTGTAACGAAGAGAGAAAGAAAATTTTAGATGATTCGGTATTCGGTCATCTATTTAGGATGAATGAGAAATTAGGTTTCGTTGGAGACTTGGTTGACGCTATTTTAAGTTTTTGGGTAGAAGAGAATATTTTCAAGGTCAAGAACACCAATGTACTCACAAACCGATCGATATAGCCTTGATTTTAGGCCTCAACATCTTGACGGAACTTTGAGTCCGAGAAGGTTGCGTAAAGAGAAACAACTATTCGATACAAATTCTTTGAAGCGTGAAAAGATCTCGTATTGAAGAAATTATTAGCGATCTTGATTTATCCAATGATGAGTTTTTGAAAGCTGTCATTATTATTTTCAGATGTTCTTTTTACTTAGGACACATACCGGAAGTAGATACAGATAGACTTAGTAGATAACATTGAAGAGTTCAACAAGTTATCGTGGGGCACGATAGTTTACAATAATTTATTAGATAGTATATCAAAAGCGAGTGGCGGGAGGGAAATGGCGAAGGTCGGAAAAGGCAATACAATATCTATGGATGCACTATCGCCTTCTGATTTGGGCGTTTGAGCACTTTCCAGTGATCGCCACAGCTCTATTGGGCTTAAAGAACCATTTCAAGGCTAATGAAATGGGAAGGCGAAATTCAGCCGTAACCCTAATTTATATAGAGAAAATTTCTTAAGTCTAAAGTGATTATAGAGCTTGAAGTTGAGAAGCACGAATTAATTATAAGATAAATGGCGATACTTTTTGATTCAAGAGAAATTGAAAATAAGAAGGAAGAGACCAAGAAAGAAGAAGAGCCTAACTCAAGAAAATGTAGATGAATATGATGATATCCCAAGTCATCCAACACGGGGAAGAAAGAGCCAAGAGCCGGAATTAGCCGAGATGACGACAATGAGGATGACGAAGATTATAGCGACGATAACGATGATTTTGAAGTTATGCGCCAATCAAAGGGCAAACAAGAAATTAGGCCCGAGCCAACAAGAGAGCAGCCAGTTAGGCAACCGCACCTAACCAAAGAAGTGACGGAGCTAAGAAAAGAATGCAAGACTCTCCGCATGGAAGTAAAAGAAATGAAAAAAGAATTCCGGCGTGCATTTACGCTGCTGAAAGGGCAAGCACTCACAATTGAACAACTAGGCAGAGATAAGAAGGCCTTACAAGAAGAAAATAAAGCCATACGGAAGGATCTTGATGCGGTCATCTCTCATTTAAGAAAGGTATCAAACCAAGACTTTCAATTTTAGAACAAAATCATTTCTTTACAACTTAATGCAAAATTAGCTGTACATTACCGGACGATATACATTATCGACCGATAATTTAAATAGTCGATCGATAATGTACATTACCGGACGTTATGTTACATTATCGGTCGATAATGTAAATTATCGGTCGATAATGTAAATTATCGATCGACAATGTATATTATCGATCGATTACTTAAATTATCGGTCGATAATGCAGTTTTTTTTATTTTTTATTTTTTGTAATGTATATTTTTTTGCAATTATGCAGGATAATATTTTAACCTCGGTGCTCTTTGACACCTTCGTTCCTTCACCCACTTACCCTCAATCAAAATCAACTGTCCCTCAACCCACCACTCATCAACCATCGCCCAAAACCCCTGCTCCTCAACAAAGCCATCATTCCGTGCCCCAAAACCAACGGTCCTCAACCAAGCCATCACAAGTGCCCCAAAACCCTCTCGCTCATCCACCTACACAATCAACCAAAACCCGCCGCCTCAACTTACAAATAAATCTCATCGCCATTAAACCCAGCCCCAAAACCTCATCGCTCCTCATTACTAAACAACCCTTGGTTGATACGGGTGATGATGGTGCTCCTCTTCTGTGACCTTCTCGTGAGTCACAGTAGGCATCACTAAAACAATTATAGTGAAACTATCATCTACCAAAAATGAAGCGAAGGTTATGACTTGCGTGCTCGTAAGAAGAGAAAGTCCCCGACCAGTAAAGCATTAATAAAAAAACGAAGATTGGTTGTAGAGGAGGAGGAGGAGGATGAGGCAATATCAATGGAGCAAAAGTATATGCTCAGTTTTTGGAATCGGCCGGAGAACGTGGACAATGTGATCGTCAATACTACCAGCGCGGTTGAGATCACAGTTGCTCTTTTGAAGCTTCTCAAAGGACGCTCGTGGCTTGATAATGAAGTCATCGACGGATACTTGAGAGTCCTTGAAGGTATAAATGATTCAATGTTTACGCGCAATGCCGACAAAAGTTGGTTCGTCAATATGTCGTAAGGTTTCCAATATTTATTGGAAGCTCGTTTGTTTCTTTTTTTTGTCTTTTCAATCACGACTCTTGATTAACTTCTACTGTTTACTGCCAATCAGACCTTGTTTATGGCAGACGAGAAAAAATTTGAAAAATATATCGATAATGAAGGTATTGCTGCGCTCAGCGACCTCGATAGGTGGCAGGCCTATTGTGACGAATGGAATGTTCGTAACAATTCAAAGCCGATGGAACCACTATTGACAAATAATATCCGCGGAATTCACGCGATCGACTGTGGAACGGTACGTTTTTGAATACTAAACTTCGCTTTATTTAACGTTAACGGCTTTAAATAAAATTTATTATTTAAAATTTCGCCTTTATGTGTAGATTTATCTTAGATGCATAAAAAACATAGCCATTGGGCATTGGCTATAATTTCATTAGTTGATCGAGAAATTAAGCTAATTGATCCGAATCGAGAGTGCTCAAAAAGGTTTGAAGCGCATAAAGAATGTCTATTGAATCACTTTCCGCGCCTTCTTTACACTATCGGTTTGAAGTCAGCTTTCGATCAACAGTGGAAGGTATCGGCGTTCAACAGCGTCGTTCTCCCGATCCAAAAGAACGGTTGGGATTGCGGTGTATACATTTTGAAGTATATAGAATACTTCTCCCAACAGCGGCCTATTGATTTCGACGATAAACATATGCAACAATTTAGAGCCGAAATCGGACATCGAATGTGCACGTTTGGAAAGAAGATTTAATATCCGTAATAAATTTTAGTGTTTTGTAAAGATATTTTTGATGAAATTGTAAATTATTTAATTTTATTAATTATATTCTCTTGTATAATTTCCATTATCGCTGTTATCAATTATTTATCTTATTTGTATCACCTTGCATGAGGTATCAATGGAGGCTTCCTCTCTTGAAGCAATTCCAATAGGCGGATGACTTATATCAACGGCCGATAATTTAAATCATCGTATCTTAAAAATTATCGGCCGATATCTTAAATCATGTCGATGATTTAAACTATCGACGATATCTTAAATCATCGGCGATGATTTAAATTATCTAGATAATTTAAAACATCGGACGATATTTTAAACCATCGGTAGATAATTTAAATGATTGCGATGATTTAAGATATCGGTAGATAATTTAAAACATCGGACGATATTTTAAACCATATAGATAATTTAAATGATCGCTTAGATGATTTAAGATATCGGTAGATAATTTAAATCATCTACCGATGATTTAAGATATACCTTCTACGAATTGTGAAGTCGATATCTTTGGTTTGGCTTTATGCCAATCACTAGTAAATTAGGGGCGAATTTGGAAACTTTCAAATCCTGTTTGAATGAATGATTTATTAAGAAGCACAACAATATATTTTAGTCACAATTCCAAAAAAATATATTAAAAGACATTGTAGATGTTGATCTCTTTTATTGAGGTTTAATCTGCTTTATATTGAAGGAAAGAAAAGAGAAAAAAATACTCTTCTATAATGAAATCATTGGAAGCTCGATTGCCACTAGGTCTAATCTAATCTAAATCATTTTCAATCTCAACCTTTGATGTAATATAAGTTAATTTCAAATATTAACAAATTTAACAAATTATGACCATTACTTGTTACAATTTTTACATTGTAGTGGTCGAACTTCCCTTTAGATCTTATTCTCCTTTTCTTGGACTGAGCTTGACGTATTTTGTGGGGAGGCAAAACTTGAATGTCTTTTATTTTATGCGAAGTCCATTGGCGCTTGTCAGCAGTCGGGACAAAGTGTTCTTTATAAGTTTCCCTAAATAAGTCGGTAAACCGGTGTTCACAAAATTGGGGATCTCTCTTTCTCTCTTCGCGATAATGCGGCAATCGATGTGAACATGGTAATCCAAGAATAGCCCAACGTCTGCATGTACATGTTCGCGATTCTAGATCGACACTGTGAGTGTAATCACCACGTTTAACTTGAAATATATCACGACCATATGGTATGACGTTTTTTCGACGGGCCCATCCTGAATTTCTTTTTATGTGTTTTTCTGCCATCGGTGTTAACACATGTGTCATTTTATTTCCTTCCTCCTGACGACGAAGATAAAATTCGGCTACTTTTGTGCGAATAGTTTCTAACATGCTCACAATCGGTTCCTCCCTGGCTATTTTCAACACACTATTTATGCTTTCAGCTATATTAGTTGTCAACATATCATAACGCCTCCCTTGGAAATAAGCGCGTGCCCAGAAATGATCACCAATTTCTTTAATCCATTTTGTACATTTCGTCTTCTATTTTCGCATAATTCTTTTAAATTTTGCTACGAAAATGCCGGCAAAGAACCAAAAAGCGGTCTAGAGATTGTATCCTTATATTTAGAGCCGAGCATACAAGAGTCGTGAAAGGCATTAGGAAAACTTTTTCATCGCTTCCATCAAACCTTTCATTCATTCGATATCAAAACAAACTGCTTTTTCAAATTCACCGATTACATCGCCTCCCTAATAGATCAAGAAACCATGTCCAATGGTCTTCATTTTCTTTCGGTACTACGCCGAACGCTATAGGAAATATATGTCTATTCCCGTAGCTATTAATAACACTCCCTTATATCGTCCACGCAAATGCGTTCCATCTACCGTAATTATTCTTCGTAAAGTATTGAAAGCTTGAATGCAAGGTCCGAATGCCACGAAGAATCTACGAAAAATGCATTATCGGGCTCGAGACACAATTGATGCAGTATGCGGATCGACCCGTAATTCGGCAACATATGCGGTAACATCTTAAATTGCTCCTTCCAACTACCTCGGATGTCATTCAATGCCATTCTTTTCCTCTCCATGCTTTCCGGTAACCTCTTTGTTATCGTATTTTTTCAATATCAAAAATTATTGAAGGTGAGTCTCGTCAAAACCCTTTAATAGTTTATCTCTAATGAATGAAGCTATCCACGATGTCGTACATTGGGTCCGCTTCAAAAGTGGCATTCCGCACGTGTGTTCCGGTGGAAAGTTTTCACGAAAGCGTGTCACGCCTACTAATTTCGATGCATGTATTCGCCAAGCACATCCTACTTCAACACACCTCGCAGCTTACTCAAGAGGACTGGTTTTATTGGTTTAATCTGAAAATTATTTGTCATCGCAAATTCTTTAAGAACTTTTGAAATGATTTCTTATTTCTAAGCGCGACCAATGGTAATCGTTCCCCTTCATCTGACTCCTCATTGCGAATCCATGTACTCCCCTTAGGAGTCATTAAGTGATAGTCTTCGTCCACGAGAGGTTGATCAATTTCCTATTAGTATAAACACGCCAAGTGGGAGACGGGGGCTTCATTATTTTCGGATCACTATCAGTCATCATTTGGATGGTTATTACGTGATTGGGATTGAGCCCATCGATGTACGCTTGGTTGATGTGCGATTGTTTGGATTGATGTTAGCCGATGCGAGAACGTTTGATGTATGAGAGCATTACATTGAAGGCTCGATTATCGTTGGCTCGGCTATTTGTTGGAAGGCCATTGATATGGACTAAGGCCGACTAAAACGCTTTCCCACCGATTTCATCGAATCGAAGTTGAATCGAGATGTATCATGCATCGGATTCATTTGATGAGAATATCCTTGATCTTCATCGCCTTCACTCATCGGAATGTACGAATAGGGTTGCTCGGAAGTTTCGTAGGGCGAATCCTATATTTATATTTCTATCATCGCTCGGCTATTATCGGTGCAACAATGTTCTCCTCTTCATACCGTATTCCTTGATTTTCAATCAGATCTTCTGTTCCAACACCGTGATCATCTTCGTTGGTTTCCTTAAGCGGTTGAAATGTTACTAGAGACGGCTAAATTTCTGCTACAGTAGAGACTAATGATATTTCGATTTAAATATTTGTAACAACATCACACGATATGCTCTAAATAAGTTTGTAAGATCATCAGTCAGACAATTCGGCAAATACAAGCTCATTCCCTATGCGTAATGAAACGATAAATGTAATAGAATGTTCTTATTGTGTCATCGACTTTGTACATTTTCTCTATAAACTCAAAGAAATGATATATTCTCCGTGATGTGACAATCCTCCGTGTCCTCCGTTGTAAGTATTATCTCTCGCGTCTGAAATCAAAATGGCAAAAGAAGGAACATCCATTTCAACCTACAATATTTACAAAATTAAAATTAAAATTAGTTGTTTATAAAGTGTTATACTTGACTTAGCGCTACAATTGCTTAAAAATATTATTAAAAAAATTAAAGGAATGAAAACTTTAGAGTTTTTGTCAATCATAGGTTATCGCTCGATATCCTAAGATATATAGCCGATGGATGGACTTTTAACGTAAACCATAATCCAAAAACAAAAAAAAAAACCTCTTAAGTTATCGGGCGATAACTTAAGATATCGGCCGAGATCTTAAGATATCGATTCGACATCTTAAGTTATCACGACATCTTAAGTTAGCGTCGACATCTTAAGTTATCGGCCGACATCTTAAGATATCGTGACATCTTAAGATATCGATAAATTAAGATATCGGTCGATAACTTAAGATATCGACCGATATCTTAAGATATCGACCGATATCTTAAGATATCGGTCGATATCTTAAGTTATCGACCGATATCTTAAGATATCTTGGACTTCCTACGATGTTGCGAGAAATTTGGAAAACAATAACTTAAAAGATATTGTACTCGATATCTTACCTAGCCTGTTGTATTCTCTATGTTATACGACCTTTAGTGGAATCTCGAAATCGCTTTCCAAGAGAGATAAAAATTGTTAAAAGATGGTACAAAAATTCTAGATTCAATGCTTGCATAGAGAAGCATATATATAGATATCTGACGTGCACCCGGCTAGGCTTGGAGCTGGCCATTTATGCAAGGATTGAAACTATAGGGCCGTTTCTGCAAATACGCAAACATATAGGGCCGAAAGTGCAAATTTCCCAATATAGAAATAACAAAGAAATTGACATAGAGTCCAATTTCACTCAAATTCTCTCCAAATCTCTATCCAATGATATCAAAGTCAACATTAGAGTTTCCCTATGTAACAACCCTTATTTTGTTAATATAAACCCTAAAATTCCATGAGACCTCTTTTTTTCTCTACCACTTTCTTTTCGAGACCTCTAGCCTTACACATCTCTCCTTTTCTCTCTTTCTAAGTGTGTGTTTGGTAGTTGCCCATCCTCTCTCGCCCACAACCCTCTTGCTTCTCGTGGCACTACATAAATCCACAGCCCTGATAGCGATCATTGTTGTCGTATACATCAAAGAATGAATAAGGGAAGGAGAAACAAAGGTCAATGAAACCATCCGAGTCAAAGTCGTTCCACGCGCCTGAACAAGTTCTCATGCGGATCAGACACTTTAAATCCATGACGAGTAATGTCAAATTCACGTCGAAATCATCTCATAATAAATATGACAATCACTATCGAGGTCAGTTCGCATCCCTATTATTTCATCTTGCAAATCGACACGCAATGACGACGACGAATTGCGCCATCAATGCGATAGCACCACAATAACTTGGGATCGGCTCCTTGCGACGCTAGGATCACAAGTAGGGATAACTCTTATGCCCATTAGATTAGGTTTTTATCATATTCAAAATAAATACATATAAATGGTTGTCTTTTACGTGCTTTTGTCGATAAAAATAATATATATATATATATATATATATATATATATATATATATATATATATATATATATACACAATAAATTTTGGGTGTTGTGGACGAAATCCGGCAACCCCTTGGGCCTTACTATCTACTCTAGTGATATGTTTGTGGGGAAGGCAACCCACAATTTTTAGATTATGAGTCTTGTTTTCAAATGAGAAGCACCAAGGATGGTGCCTTTCCCTCTCTCCTTTTATTTCTTAAAAACAAAAATACGCTCAAAACCTTTACTTTTAGATATTGGCTCAACCTTATTATCACACGAATTCAAACCCAACCTTGTTTCTATCTATTGCATGGCAGCCCTCTATCATCTGGTTACGTCTCTCATGGGAAGACAGTCCACAATTTGCAGGTTGTGGGTCACGATTCCATGAGAGGAGGAGCATTCAATATGGGGCTCACACTTTTCTCTTTAGTAAAGAATATTGTAAATATAAATTATAAAATCCATAGGAAATAATGCTCCCTTCCATTTTAGGTAATGGGCATTACTAAAATGTAATATTTGGCCCCTTCATATGATGCAAAACTCCTTTAAATGTAAAACTAGGTCAAGGCCTTTATTCTGTATGGTGGGCCGAGGTCTATCCTTCTATCTAACAAGGTCACTTTGCCTGATATGTACATGTGAACAGGCCCAGTGCTTTTTTTTTATGCCTGCACAAGCAGAGGTACTTTCGATCTACATGTACAAGCTCAAATCCCTTCTATCCAAATACATAGCCCTTTATCGACACCCCTTAGTCATTTTAAATAGTGTCCATGGCCACTTTTATATGTATATGGGCTCAATTCCATTTTATTTATTGGGCGCTTTATTCAGGAACATGGATCCATGGCCCCTATCCTTGTACAAATGGGTCCAAGCCTTCTAATTGATTTCTATGTGCATGGACCGAAGCCCATTCCTTTAGTTGTATGCATATGGGCCAAGGCCATTTATTTATTTGTATACCTTCAAGTCATTTTTGTTATTTGTATGTACACAGGCGCAAGCCATTTTTGTGGTTCACATGCACACAGACCCTTTTAGTGGTTTATATGCATTATGCACGTATGACTATTAATATAAATTTATAATTATATAATCAATAATGCACGTGAAATGTGTGCGTATATTATTACTATTATTAATTGTGCATGTGTACAACTAATATTCCAATTCACACAATGGGACTCAAGAACCCCTCGAGTACGGTCAGGTATGAATGAAAAATGTTGTAAGATGTAAGAATATGTTAAGTTCATGATATGCTATGTGATACATGATGATAATGTAAGATTTAAGAATAGATTAAGTTCATTGTGAGCTACGTGATACATGATATGAGTGTTGTAATGATGTGTGATATATATATTAAGTCAAGTCTCTGCCTTTGTGTGATGTTACACATGATCTGGTTCAGTCCATGTATGATTTCATTACCCAATCTCTGTTCACTGTGATGGTATGGGACGTTACAGTGTGAGGATTGCAGTGATAACTTCATAACTTACGAGAGGACGTGATTGAGAGTGTCGAATACATAATGGCTCATCCAAAGTCAAGATACAAACCAAGATTAAGAAATATAAGTCAAGACAAGAAAATAATAATTTGGAGGCAATTAATCGAACATTTAATGATTTATGTCGAATACTAAGTCCCTTTATTAGGATGCTTGCATCCGGTGATATAGTAGGAGGACCGCAGCCTCCAGTGATTAGTAGGAGGTTCTCCTTCGGTGATTAGTAGAAGGTCTACGACCTTCAGTGAAATAGTAAGATGTTCGCATCCTGTGATATGAGTTGGTCAACTATCGACGGTAGGTATTCCCGTCTTATTATATGTAGTCTTGGGTTATTGTCTATGCACCTAAGTTATTTTAAGTTACAATTTGAGATAATGATATAATGAATATGTTCTTTGTTAAGAATAAGGGTGATAAGTTAAGTCAAGTTAAGAAAAGGTGAACAGGACCTAAGACGTAGACCCATAAGAATAAGACGGTGAACGAGACCTAAACTGTGAACCTATAAGAATAAGAAGGTTAGCAGGACCTAAGCTGTGAACTTAAAAGTATAATCGTGGGACCTAAGCCGCAGATAAGCTAAAATAAGATAAGTCAAGATAAGCCACGGGACCTAAGCCGTAGGCGAGATATGCTAAGATAAGATAAGTTAAGATGAGTCACGAGACTTAAGCCGCAGGTGAAATAAGCTAAGATAAGATGCAAGACTTGAGTTATGGAAATGATGAAATCCTAACACATTATAAGCAACTTACGAATTCAACCATAAGATTAAGCTATGTTACGTTCTACTCTTGGTGTAGCTACCGTCACAGAATGTTACAAGACCTGACCGAACCATCCGATCTAGAAGTTTCCTCTATACAGAATGGGATGCACAGAATTGCTTCCATGTGAAAAGATGCGACAGTTACATCAAGAGATACCTGTGACTTCTACTGCATTATGGGTCCAACCTTTACGCTTATATGTCTATTAAGAATATATTAAGTTTAGAACTACGACCGGCTTTATCCCAATTAGGGTACGTAGGCAGCTTCCAAAGCTTAGTCGTATGTCTTATATAAGAAATATGTAAGTAATATGTTTTTGATATGATAAGAAAATGAAATGAAATTATATGATAAGTTCAAATTTCTAAGATACGACCATGTTATGATTAAGTCTAATTTTTTGAGCTCAGTGGTTACCCCTATTGGGCACAGTGGAAAATCACTCAGCCCTCGACTTATGTCGACAGATCTTACTGACATCGAGTTCAGGTGAGGTACAGACATGGACTATATAGGGTGATCGACAAGCTTCTTGAGGACTCACCTTTCTCTCTTTTCTCACTGTGAGTATTTAATAAAGCTACTGCATGGTACTGGATACTTTTAATATTGAGGATGGCGTTATTATATGTTGATCTTTTATGCACTTGAATTATTGTTGTTTAGTTTAGTTATAAAAAAAATAAAAAAATATTGCTCACATTTTTCAAGTATCATAAAGCCAAATGCATGAAATAAGTAACTGATATATGAGTAGCGACTTGAAATTTTACTTATCGTTTAAGCGGGATTTCGGGTCGTTACAAATAAAGTCGTGAGTAAGGTTAAGTATGAAGCGTCTAGGCTAAGAACGAAAGGAGAGAGAAAATTTATAAACTTGCCAAGACTAGAGAAAAGAAAACTAACAATCTCGACCGGTAAGATAAATAAGAAAGGAAGATCAACGGATCGTGGTAAAAGAGGATGAGATAAAGAATAGATAACAAGAATACTATAAGAATCAATTAAAATAGAATATGTGAAGGAAGTAGATCAAGAAAAAGAACCAAATCAAGGAATGATCAATGAAATATCGAAAGCTGAAGCAAAAGCATTCTCATAAAAAATGAAAAGAAAAGTATTAGGACCAGATGGAATACTTATAGAAGTTTGGATCGTATTAGGAGAGAATGGACTGAATTAGTTGATCAAATTACTCAATAAGATATTAAAAAACAAAGAAAATTTGAGGAATGCAGTAAGAGTATCGGACTACCATTTTATAAGAATAAAAGAGACAACCAAAACTATGCCAATTATAGAGGCATTAAATTAATAAGCCAAATTATGAAATGTTGGGAGAGAATAGCAGAATAACGATTCAAACAAGAATCAAGTGTATTAGAGATTTTTATTTATTTATGCTTGAAGATCAACAACTGAACTTATTATTCTATTGAGACAACTAATGGAGTAGTTCAGAGAGAGAAGGAAAAACCTGCATATGATTTTTATTGATTCAAAGAAAGCTTATGATAGAGTGTCAAGAGAAACAGTGGACTTTGAAGAAGAAAAGCATCCCGGACCTATATATTGAGATTATCTAAGACATGTATGAGAGGTCGATAACTAATGTAAGAACTAAGAACATGTGAAGGTACAAATGAGTTCCTTGTCAGCGTTGGGCTACATCAAGGATCTACCGAGATCACTTATTTGTTCGTCTTGATAAAGGATGCGTTAACCATAGACATATAAGAAGAGATTCTATGGTGCATGGTATTTGCAGATGATGTGGTATTATTTGCCTAAACAAGGAAAGAAATAACTGATAAGCCAGAACTATGGAGAAAAGTCTTTCAGTAAATTAGCAGAACAAAGATGAAATGTAGGGAGTGCAAATTTAGTAACTTGATAACCTAGAGGAAAATTTAGTTAAAATTGAAAACCATCTAGTTCCACATTGCCCTAGATTTTGCTACCTAGGATCTGCTTTACAATCAGATGGTGGGTATGAAGAGAACGTCTCAAATAGGATTAATGCAAGTTGGATGAAATGGAGGCAAGCAAGAGGAGTATTATGTTACTCAAGAATTCCACTTTCTATAAGCCAGCGGTCAGACCTGCTATAGTATATGGTGTGCGAATGTTGGGCTATAAAAAAAATGACAAGAAGATAGACTGCATGTGGCTAACATGTGTATACTAAGATGGATGTTTGAAGTAACTAAAAAGGATAAAATTTGGAACGAGTACATAATAGGATGGATATTTGAGAGTGGCACATAAATAGTAAAAAAATATGGAACGCCACTTGAGATGGTTTGGACATGTCCCTTGGAGGCCAGAAGCAAGCCCTGCACAAAAGGTTGAGATGCTACACGCGCAAGGAAGAAAAGTGGAACACATGTGAAGACTTGGAGGGAAATAATGAGAAGGGACATGAAGGATTGTGAATTCACAGAGAGTTTAGCAAATAGGACTCGAAAAGCCGACCCCAAAGAGATAGGATGGGGCAATGATGATGGGGATACATTTATGGGCAGTTCAACTAACAGCTATGTTTCGCCCCAATTTCCAATGTATATCATCCCATCAAATTTTCCTCACAAAGAACCCCATTTTAGAACATTTTATAAAGTAAAATATGCAAAGGAGGACATGAATGTCATTTAGATGATATTCTGATACGCTTTATAACTTAAACATGTATTTGTGTGTGTTAGTGTTAGCCATGGATAAAAAGTCCCAAACGGCTAACAGCGATTGTGGGATTATATAACCCAAAAAAAAAACTTTAGCCAATGAACGCAGGAATAGATAACATAAAGACACCTTAACATGGATATACATGGTTTAAAATCTCAGCCAAAACATGACTCGATGGTGCCTAAGACGAGTTTTATACCACTTCCCATACACCCAATAAAATCGCACCCAACTCACCCTAACTTGAGCGAGATGATTCAAACCATGGTCTGAAAATATGAAAACCGACTCGACTCAGAAGTTGTCCGAGCAGAGTAAACTTGGAAACTTGCTTCGACTCAACTCGTCTCGCTCCAACTCACGTGTGTGTGTGTGTATATATATATATATATATATATATATATATATATATATATATATATATATATATATATAATTGTATGCAAAATTTCGCAAAAAAAATGCATAAAGTAGATGTGGGGAAAATTGTAAAATATAATTATTCCCTGCATGCACTTTAAGTTTAAATGATATAAGAATATGATTTGACTCGCCAAGTCGAAAAACTCAGTCAACTTTTCAAGTCGACTTTGGCGAGTTGACCAACTTTTCACACTAAAATAGCTGCCCAAGTTTTCCAGGTGAGGCTATTGAAAATTTGGTCGAGTCGAATCAACTCGCCTGAGTTCTGAATCAACTAGCCGAGTTGTTAAACCATGGTTCAAATATCATTCATCTTGTCCAAGATAAAGAAAAATCTCGAACGTTCCACGTCATTCCTGCCTAAGGAAGGGGATTTTTTAAGGGAGATTGTATATAGATATGTATAAGGTAGCAAACCTATTCACTGTTAAGAGTGAATGGATCATAAACTTTGTACATGCAGTACTATTTTGATCCTATGTGGTATCAAGTGCTTTATAAAAGGTGACCATCTAGATCGGATTCATGCTAGCTTTGATCGAAAACTATTTTCACCACGTGATTAAAGGCCTACAAGTGCTATGAAATGAATGGCTTCCATGAGTTGCCCAAATCTACTTTAGTCGATCATTTTTTAAGTTCTTTTAGCCACTTAATCACATAGTAGAGAAATATAAAATCTTAGGGATGTATCAATAGCTATGACGGCCTCAGCAAATAACATGTCCCCCCAAAATGGTAACATTGCAAAATCATTGACCCATTAACTCTCAATGGTGAGCGCATATAAATCTAAAAATTCAGGGAAAATTCCTTGATTTGCTTATTTACATGCTACGTTTACAGAATTGGTATTAGGTACCCAACTTGAGCACAAACGGGGGTGCTTAGATCAATCTCTCTCCGCTAACATTAGGAAATGCACAAACATATTTGAGTACCAAACCAATGAGAGGGTAAAACACAACCTTTCACTGATTTGCATGTTCATATATAGCTGTGCACCTCTCAAGGTATGACTAATTTGGCAGGAGATTGACTTGAGCACCACCGAATTGGACGGGTACTTAATACCAACCAAATTAAAATTGACTCTCTTTTTTTTGTCAAAACACGTAAAAATTGTTTTTTTATTCAAAATCAATTAAAGTGGGGTATCTTTGAATTTCTCAAGTACGGTTTACATATTCCTACTATTCGGGTTTAATTCCTTTAATTTTTTTTGAAATAATCTATAATTTCATATTATTCATAATTTGTTAGTATCTTTCATTTTTTATCAATTGTAAATATTAATTAAATTAATTAATGAGCTCTAGACGTGGCACGGGTGCCAAGTGTCAGGGTGTCATCGATGTTTGGCATGCTAATTCCTAAAGACTTCAATACGGTAGTACGGCCTTAAGAAAAATAAGATTTTTTTTAAAAAAGGATGTATATCGAAAAAAATATACAGGCAAAAAAAATTTGAAGGGATATCTTAGAGAGCTAATTGAGATATGTACAAACTCATTACGCATCTTCAATCGATTTTTATAAACTTTCTATACAGTTTTTAACGAGCATGTGCAATGTATGTGCATTTTTGCTAGTGTAAAGAAAATATACTAATGTCTATCACGAATGTCATGAACCTAACTAAAAGTATACTAATATTATACAAATCGTTTTCAAGGACGCGAGTTGTTTATTTTATCAGTTAATAAACTTTATAATAAAAAATTTAATAAAACGACAGTTCATTTTATCATGTCAAAACAAGGAACATTTTGGAGTCACTTCACTTTGTCACACGAGAAAGCAAATGGTATTATGTGGTATTTCATACTTCTAGAAGTATTGTGCTATGTTGAGGAGTGTCCAAGTGCCACCAAGTGTCAGAACGGCAAAAATCCCAAAAGTGGAAGTGCCTAGGTAACATTGTCGTTGAGAAGTCTCGGTCTCCGGCTTGTCTGAGACGACTTGGATTTCCAAGATTTAAAACCATGTGGATATAAGTCAGTGCCAAAATCATACAACATATATGACACAGAAGGCTTCTAAATCTTGGAGCGTCATTGTTCCATATAGCTCATAAAATACCAAAGCAAGGAGTTTGTCAATTTTCAAACAAGAGCCTCCTTCATTCTCTCTTATACCTATGGTGCCTCCTTATAATTTCACAATTAGCTAGGTTATCGGTTTTCTTAATTTCAACTATTAATTCTCTCTTTGTGCCCCCACCCCCAACCCCCAAAATTAATTAATAAATAAATTAAATTAATACCAATGGTGCCTCCTTATAATTTCACAATAAGCTAGGTTATCGATTTTCTTAAATTCAATTATTAATTATCTCTTTGTGCCCCCACCCCCACTCCAAAAATTAATTATTAAATAAATAAAATAAAATATATTTATACCTAAAAACAGCTTGTCAATTTCTAAACACGAGCACCCTCCATTCTCCGTAATATCAATAGTGCCTCCTAATAATTTCACAATTAACTACTTTATCGACTTTCATAAACTGAATGATGAATTCTCTCTTTGTCAACAGGGAAAAAAACTGACCTAAATATATACGTAAAGAAAGCTTGCAAACCTTCAAACAGGTGCCTCCTAATAATATCACAATTAACTTGCTTATCGATTTTCTTAAACTGAATTATTAATATTCACTTTATCAACCATTAAAAAAAATAAAATCAATCTAGTGTTTTTGAGCCAGATATCGTCAAAAGAGAAAAAAAATTCAATTTCAGCCAAGTCTCCTGTTTATACACCAAACAAAGATAAATCTTTATCCAACAGCTCGAAAAAATGTGAAGAAACATTCATTCCCCAGACTGAAACCCTAATCAAAACATCCAAAACATAGATCAATGCACAAACAACACCTACAATACCCAACAAAAAAACTAAGATACATAATTCTAGATAGAGAAAGAGATTGAACCATCCATGCCTGCTTATACTGGAATTCAATTGTGTACGAAAGCAACATAGGGCTGATGTCACCAGCATCCGGCCGAGAAACCGATACGATCATCGCCTTCGGCAATTCATCGAAGACCCAAACCGGTTCCGAACCGATACGGAACGAGTGCGACGAAGACAAAACCAACGGCTCAGATTGCATCTGGACGTACCGGTGTCCACCGGCGGCGGCTCCTTGATCGAAATCGTCCCTCGACATCGCCAGAGATTCGATTCTCCGATCCAAAAACACCGAATTGAATAGGAAGAGAGCGAGTAATTAATCGGCTTCGCATGTCCAGGTTGCGACCGATTGATCTATCGATCAATCAATCAACAATCTAGAGAGAGAGAGACAGATTGGGGTTTCAGTTGGCTTTTGAAATGAAAACTAAAACAACGTGGAAATCGAGAGACGTGCTGAAATCTAAAACTTTTATATGTGTCGTTCGTGGACACGGAACGGTAAATTTTGACGGCAAGATTAAATGGTTGTTAGAACGTTTGATGAACAGTAAATGTTAATGTGTTTAACCACTAAGACCGAAATGATATTTGTTACTTTACCACCATTAACAAATGGATAAGGAATCTTTTGACTTATAGTTCAATCAAACGCATTTTAACTGAAATTATTTGGTAATAATATATATTTTGTTAGAGCCTCATACCACTGCTTTATACTGCCATGAAAAGCACCTAATATTTTCTCTTAATTTTATTTATTTTTAATTTAACTAAGTGGAATCTCCTTTGAATATTCCTGATTGGTTAGAGGGGAGAAGAGAGAGTATAGAGCTTGATGATGTGGAAGATCTATAACCATAGAGACGGTAGGTCATTGAATGAATGGGAGATGCGAATAGATTGCATTGATCGCATTAATCGGATCGGACGGTCTTGATCGTCTGATGAAGAGCTTCAACTGAACGGGAAGATATTGGTTCTAGTTCATAAAATGTAAGATAAATGTGTTGATCATGGGAAAACTGACCATGAGGAGATATCATAAATAATAAGTTCACTGAGTGCTGTACGTCAAGAAAAAAATTAGTGTGCAAGTAGCATTATTTCTTCTTTTTTTTTTTAAAGAAGTGCAAGTAAAGGTAAATATATTTATATTTATATTTATTAATTGATGTGGTGTTAATAAAGGTTGGTGTGCTTTTAGAAATTCATTAAGTATTGTGGGGAGATATTTTGGGGTATGCACCGTGCACATAGCAGCACTGGCGAATACTTAGTAGGCTATCACCGGCTCAAGGTTAGGGGTGCATATTCGTTTAACCGAACCGAAATCGAAATTTCAATTTTCGGGTCAGTTTTTGTAAAATTGAATCTTAATCGAAACATTTCGATTTCAGTTAATTGAACTTTTCAACCATCCAAACCGAATCAATCCAATTTCGAATTCGGTTGGTTCAATTCGGTTTGATTTTGTTCATATTTTTTTTTTGGTTTTCTCAACCTATTCGGCGGGCTCTCGGTTTTAAGGTACCAAAATCGAAATTGAATCAAGCCAAGTCAGTTTGGTCCCGTGTTGGTTTTCAATTAATTTCGGTCTCAGATTGTTTTTTTCACCCCTACTCAGGATCCATCCAAGGATAAGCCGATCTCTCACTACTTTCAGGGGCACTGACGTTTATAAATATTAGTTTTTTATATCAAATAACTTACAAAGGGTCGTTAACATGGATCAAAATATCGTCCGATACCGATACATATCGGACGATACGTATCGGTATCGGATGTGAACAATACGGTACATTAAATGTACCGTATCGCTCATTTGTATTGTAAATACCGGACGATACATTCAATGTATCGTCCGATACACTACTGTTTTGGTATATATTGTCCGGTACGTACCGACTTTTTTACTAGACGATACGTACTGATTTTTCGACATTTTAACTCATGGTCGTTAAATTTTAATATTAGAATTAGCGTTAAAAATCATCAAAATTGTGTATGGGCGGAATTCAAAAAAATAAATAAATAAATAAATAAATAAAATTGTGTATAGGCTTGGCTGACAATTTTTAAAGAACTTGTATGAAGTGTACGGCTCACCAATTTCTTTGCACGTGGCACATGTACTATTTTATATATATATAAAGTCACGCACTATTATATTATTATATTAATTGTGAGGTTATGATGACTCAAATTATGTCTCTTAATTAAAGCATTTTTTTTTTTTATCAATATGCTCATTATTCTATCAAAAAAATATATATATGCTCATTATAGGATTTAAAAAAATAAAAATAAATAAATAAATAAATAATATGCTCATTACAGGGGGTACAGATTCGGTCAACCGAATCAAAACTGAAACTATTAGTTTTCAGTACGGTTCAACGTGATTTGAAACCGAATTTAAACAAATCGTTTAGGTTGAATTTTGAAAATAGGAAATCAAAATCGAAAAAAAATCAGTTCAGTATGATTGAAGTTTGAAGATTTTTTTAATTCTTTTTTCCAAATTGTTTTTGATTTTTTCAATTTTTTTATTTTGAGTCGGATTTGTTAAATCCACCCACTCGGTTTTCAGTTCAGCCACCCAAAACCAAACCAATTGAGAATTCATTTCAAATTTTTTATTTTTGGATTAGTTTTAGCCCGATTTCGATCCCATTTGGTCCGCCAAATTTTTAGTTGGTTTCAATTTCTTTTTCAAGAGATCTTTTAAAAGTTTATTGTCTGAAAGGATCTCAAACTACTTCATATTTGCTTGATAGGGATTAAAATTTCGCTTATTACCTAATAGGGTCTCATACCCTCAACTTCTTTGTTTTTTTTTAAACCTAAGCAAATATTTGATATGTGCTGAATTTATTTGAGTAAAAATGTGATTACTCAGACCCATATGCCACAATATTGTCTGATTCTCGGCTTAGGTCCCGGCCCCAATTTTGTTTCTTGCTTGGACTTAAGTCCTCACCCAAAACGCGTCATGACATGTAGCATCTTGTCACGGGGTCGCTCTTCCAACAATGTCAACCCATGAGGCACCTAATGCCCGATGGGCTAAGTCAGCCATCTCTGATACCAACGGTCGCGGGAGCGTCCTTCGACGCACCATCAACTCGCGCGATGCCTCGCTATCGCATGCAACGAAGTCAACCAATCTTTTCATCAGTTTTGATACCACCCGCCTAGAGGACGGGAACTCCCCCTCGTGGTTACCTCTGTTTCGCGGCCTACCACCCGACGAATCATGCCCTTTACGACACGCTCGCTTGCACCATTGTTTCATATTTGGTTTGCTCAAACTTCACCCTATGCAATGCACTAGTACCTCGCTTCGCAACAGTCTTAGCATGGAGCACCCCATACTATCATGTCTTGCTCACATACCGAACCAAGCTCACAGTCTTGTGCTTACTCATGCTGTCGTGCTCAACAAAGTCACACACAGCCCTCATGTTGTCGTGCTCTACTGAGTCCCACGCAGCGCTCAAGTGTTCTCGTGAGATTGCCTGTAAAGACCCGTATTTTGAACCCAAGTTAGACTGACCCTGTGTGTGTATTCGGCTCGGCAATCGACGTCACCATTTGTTTTGGATTTTTATCTAGATGTGATTGTGCGGATAGATTTTAATTTAGAGCCCATTTGGACCCTCGTGCGAAAGTTGTGCACCGACCTCGGTGTAGCCGCTCAACACCGGACTTGAGTTTTAAAATTAGAAGTGTATAATACATAAGATGTGTGTGTGTGTTTTACTTTGTGAGCAATCCTATTATAAGAAGGAATTGCATTCCCGTATTATACTAGGTTTTGTTAAGAGAGGATAGTTACCCAACCGTGTGAAACTCCTTCTTCTCTCTTCTTCAATCATCGTAGGAGATCGGTTTAGAAAATCTCCTTCTCTAGAACCCTCTTAGTTGAAAACACTTAAACCTTAGAAAAAACTTGAATCAACCTTGGATTCGTAGTTGGCTATTGGGAGAGGTTGAGATCATTGGGGGCGTGTTGGAGTTGTCTCTGTGAACTCGTGGGATCGATCGCGGCGCGAATCGTTGAGGAAACCCGTCGGTTTTTATCATCGCTCGAGCAAGGTATCACCGAACTCCGATATTGCCTTAGTATTTTAGTCATAACTTTTTATTCCGAACTCCGATTAAGACGATTCTTTTTGTGTTGGAAAGCTAATAGAAAAATCTACAACTTTCATGTTTTTACCAACTCATGAATCAATCGTCTTGATGGTCAAAAAAATATGAGAATGTTACATCAAATCGCTCGAGCGAGCTATTATCATCGCTCGAGCGAGGTATCACCGAACTCCGGCATTGTCTTAGTATTTTAGTCATAATTTTTTATCTCGAACTCCGATTGAGACGATTCTTTTTGTGTTGGAAAGCTAATATACAAATCTACAACTTTCATGTTTTGACCAACACATGAATCAATCGTCTTGATAGTCAAAAAAATATGAGAATGTTACGTCAAATTCTAGGATTGGCGCAACTTGCCTGTTTTGACTTGTTTTTGAGGAAACGCTTAAATAGGTCTATATTATTAGTAATTAGAGTTTATCTTAATGCATGAACGTATATTGTGATGTAGATTGAGGGCGAGAGGCCATCAATAGGACCTTGCTTGACTTCGCATAACTCCGAGTTTTAGGTAGGAGAAATCTCATCTTTACAGTATTTTATTTTAATTCGCATGGATATTTTGAATTAAAATCTTTGAACTTGCATATGCCATTGAAATCACATCTGTAAATTGAAATTGATATAAATGACTAAAAATCTAAATCTACCAATCTCGAAACTCGAATCGCTTAAGCTCAAGATCTGAAATCAAGAACCTGAACTATGTATAAGAGACTTCCATCTGATTATATTAGTATCTGCATTTATTTTATGATTGACCTGAACGCCTCAAAAATTCCTGAACAACTTCCTGGCACAAGTTTCCCTCATTACGCAGGGGCTTGTTGCATCCTGAAAAAGGGTTCATGAACGACGATGGTAGGTAGGGGTTCCCATCGGCTATATTCCTGCTCTCGAGATATAGTTTACTCGGGAGGTATTTTAAGTTGAGGATTAAGTCATGAATTACTGAACTTTGCATATAGAAGTTAGAGAAACTAAGACACAAACACCGTGCATCTGTTGAAACTGCTTTTCACATTTAGAAATAAATCTTACATATGATTTCCGCACCTAAATTCAGTTTATTATCTGCTTATATGTTTGACAAGCTATATTCCGATATTTGTTTTGAAACCATGTTAGTTAAAGTAAAATGTTGTAGATGTCTTTCTTCTACTGAGCTTTGTTGGTTAGCTCACTCCGACTATACGTCACAGGTTCAGGTATTGACGTGGCTATTCGTGGCGTGAGAGATCGACTACGCGCTCGAGGAAGAGCTTAAGGTTCCTCCTGAGGAGTTTTTCCCAGTATAGAACTTACTGATTTTCTTATTTGTGGTGAGAGTTAGACTCGAATTTGTGGGCCCATTTTAGTTGGATACCATAGTTTTATATTTGACGTTGATTTCTGTTATGAGCCATGTTTCGATGATGGTCGGCCATCATCGGTGGTTCTTTACTTTTAATTGCTTCCGCATTTATTTTATTTAGCTATGGATATTTATTGCGCTTTACTCTGATATGTGTCATGTTTGTCCGGCTTATCGTTTATTCAATAGGTTGGCGAACCGGCCTTTCCTATACCTGAGGGATTGGAAAAGTCGGGTCGTCACATTGCCCAACCGTATGCACCGCGACGTGTAGTCCGAGACCATACTTCAACCTCGCATTGGGTGATACACAACATCGCTGTATCGACGTTATAGGCCCACCCTTTCAGACCTAGGAGACACTTGCGCCCCCTCTGGTAATGCAAAATCCCGTGTGTGGGGGAATAGATCTCAAGCTCCCTTCCCCCTATATAAGGGTAAAATTGTAATTCAGTCAAAATAGCAGGAGAATCTCAAACCCCTTAGTTTGACATACTTTACTGTTCACACCGCAAAGCCTCGGATCACTAGCCCACTTGGTCACATCGCGTCCGTGTCGACCCCCATACGACCGTGTATCATCCTCGCAGTGCGACCACATCGTTAGGCCCTCTTGGCCCCATGTCGCGTGCCCTCCTGACATCACATGTCGTGCCGTTCTGGTACCAAAATGTCGCGTGCCTTTCTTGGCACCACATCGCGTGCTGCAAGCACTATGTTGCAAGCTCAAGTGTTGACCCCATTGATGTGTAAATTAAGTTGTACTCGCAAGTGCACGAATCGTGATGTAGTCAGTGGGTGCAAAGTACGAGATCGTTCCCACGAGGATTAGTTAGAAAATTTAAAATCAGAAATAGCAATTAACTAAAAGAATTTCCATAGATCTATCACAGTAACCAACAACCTAGAATTTTGAGAACTTCTGATAAATAAGATAAATACTAACGAAATTTAACAATTAATGAAAGATAAGGATTGGGATGCTAAATCCTCCCATCGTAGGTTTATCATTTGCAGAATACCAATATATAGATTGAGATGTGAGATCTTTAACAGATTTCTCAACAGAAGCACTGCCCCATACACACGTGAGTTCTAAAATATAAATCTGAGATCACGGAGATGTATGATTAACATCCCATGAGTGTATGATTAACACTCACACCTCGGACAATATTTAGAACTCAATCTCTAGGGTAATTTCCAAAGTACGATCTAAGATCAAGGAGATGTATGATTAACATCTCATGAGTGTGTGATTAACACTCACACCTCAGATGACAGTAAAACTTCACCCCGAGATGGGTATAAATATGATAAAATCATTATTGCAAATCTGAAATCATAGGGCATGATTAGCTCCTAGATCTCAGACTGAAATAAGATTTTACTATTTTCAATGAATATTAGGGTCTTAAAAAATATCTGGCATCTCAATCACACGGATTTATATGAATATAAATGAATATCTCGGATGGGGTTCATTAGATTCCCATCCTTAATGAAACTAGCCACACATAGTAAAAGTAAATAACATGGCTGAAATGTAAACAGATATTAACATCAATATTTAAAATACCGTAAAGAGCTTTAACAATTTCCACAGAGAGCTTTTAATTTCCAGTTCATACAACCATTTCTTGAAAGTGGATAAACGCAAGACTCAGACTTATCTTTCTTCTCAAATTAAATATTAAAAAGATAGTTCCAGAAACTGGGACTCAATGCCCTTACACTTTGAAACGCATAAAACTAAAACAGAAGAATGCAGCAAAATGAAAACTCTCCCCAACAAAAGGACCCCCGAATGAATATAACTCCAAGAATATCTTTCCCCTTAATTGCCAAAACGGAAGCCGCTTTTTCCTCCTTGAATCCAAGATTTTATTCCTTGAAAAGAGTATTGAGATTCTCGCAGCCAAACACAATTTCGAACTCAAATTCGAACTTGGTCGATTGATCGACTGAATATGGTCGATCAATCGATTAGATCAGATTTTGTTTTTAATTTCCAAGTTCTTCGGATTAAGTCGATCAATCGACCAAAAGGGGTCGATCGATCGACCTCCCAGATTTTCGTGAACTCCCGCTAAACTTTGCATCAGACACTACCTCGATATTTCAGCCATAACTTTCTATCCTTAAGTCGGATTGAGGCAATTCTTGCGGCGTTGGAAAGAAGACGACGAGCTCTTCAACTTTGATGTTTTAATCATTTCGTGAATCCAGTGTTTTAAAGGTCAAAATTAAGCTCCATATCGAGATAAGTTCTGAATGATCCAAGGTAGCACGAATTTGACGTTATATTCTGAACTTTTGGATTATTTCATGCTCAACGCATCTCCAAACCTGTAAATCACTAAAACTATATAAAACATTTTAAATGACTTTCATCGGGTAGCTAAATGTAGGTCTTTAGGGGTGAAATATCATCATATTTCACTGCACATCACCCATCATAGTCCGCAATCACATATAGCCTAGGGTTAGGACTTTTCCCTATCCGATGTGGGACTATTATAATCCCCCCACCTTATAGAAGAGTCGTCCTAGGCTCTAATACCATTCTATGAAAACTCAGACCCACATACCACAATATTGTCCAATTCTAGGCTTAGGTCACCACCCCAACTTTGTTTTTGGCATAGACTTAAGTTTCTACCCAAAACGTGTCATGACATGTAGCGTCCGTAATCACATATAGCCCAGAGTCATAACTTTTCCCTATCCGATGTGGGACTATTACAGAAAAATAGGTTTGACGAAAAAGCCATTTGGTCCCCCATATGATACACCCTAAGGTCCCATATCAACCCGTCCCATATGGGACTGATCAATGGGATCTCATATTAGACCAATCACTCCACTATGAGATTGATTAGGCGGTCTCATATGAGACTAATCAGCCTCATGCGCAACTGATTGCTTCAATATAATGTTCAATCAATAATAAGACCGATTAGTTTCATAGGAGACTGATCAATCCCCTATAAGATTGATTGGTTCTATATGAGATCGACTGGTTGGTCTCAATATGGGACCTAAAGGAAGCTTTGTCTAACCTATTTTTTCACCTAAATTGAATTTCAACATATGTCAAATATTTGGACCCGTTTACTTAGGTTAAAGAGAAATGAAATGGTTAACGGTCTCGGACCCTATAAAGTGATAAGCGAAAACATTGGACCATGTCAAATAAAAAGTAAAAGTTGTGGACTCGTTGGGTAATCTGCCCATTTTACAATCTTCGACATTACATTTCTAAACATCATGATCTTTCCATCAAATGACAATGTGAAACACTCGATGAAAAATAGTATCACGTATTCTAGAAAAAGTGACAGGAATTCTTTTTATTTGAAAAAGGGTGAGTTACGTAAAAGGTCTCAACTCTATTTAGTTCAACTCTTCAAGGGGTCAGCAACCTCGTACAACTAATTATTATTATAATAATAAACAAGAATTAAGTAAATAATTCGTAAAACAAGTCAATTCCCTCCACCAAACTCGACAGTCCACCAAACTCGACAGTCCTCATGAAATGCACAAATATTTATTAAATGTCCATTAAATAAAGAGAGCCATTGCATGTACTCCATTTTTAATTGATTGTACCAAGGTTTAAAAAGACTGTATTTTAGGAAAAAAGACTGTATTTTAGCAATATGTGACATTTAAAACGTTTGATTTAAAGTTTATGATCTATAGATCCTTAGTGGATAAGATTAGCATAAAATATAATATTCATCATGTTATTAAATATAGTCAAAAGTTATTATTTGATTTAACGATTGACAACAATAAATTATACATAACATGTTTTACTCTAATCTTATTCACCAAGGATCTATAGATTATAAACTTTAAATAAGATGGCGTAGCTTGCGTTTTTACATGTCATAAGTCCCTAAAATACAAAGTCTTTCTTTAACCTCGGTGCAATCACTTAAAAAACATGTGCAAGTAATGATTCCCTAAATAGATGGTCTACTCTTAATTATATATTTTCACTAATTTGGCACACAAAATTATTTGTCTATCATTCGATTTTGATAGTTTGACAGACGGTAATTAACTCATGAACTGCCGCCAGTGGTGCATGTTTCAGACACCTAATACTAACTCATTTTCATCAATCGTCGAGGTATAAAATATATCAATACGTATCGATTTTCTCGCAAACCGAAATGTATCCGCGCCGATATGCATCAAGGTATGGCACTCAAAAAAGCAAATACAAGTTGTCCATTAGCTGCTTTTTCTGCACAATAGCCAGCTCCATTTTCTACAACTTTGTTTTTGTAACTGCATTAATTGTGACAGTGTGCCAGACTCCCAGCCAGCAGCCCAACTAGCGCACACAGAAAGGAAAAGGTACTTCTGTTTGCGCTTACCATTTCCTGAAGGCATCCACGTCCCAGACTCCATTAATACCATTGATTATGTTAGATTTGATGATAAAAGTCATATTTCACCCACAACTTTCACACAATAAATTTTGAGATCATGGGAAATATATCCGACGATCAGTGTTTGATTATATGTGTCACAGATTATCAATAAATGACACCCTTGAATCATATGGCACACATCACACTTAAACATGATTTTAAAGCTAGTTTTTTGGATCTATAATATGCATAATCCATAACTTGCCGTCTGATAGGTGCATCAAGATCTTAAGATCTATTGTGCAGAAAGCCTTTGTGAAAATCGACCTCTATTATCTGATACGACACAATCAATAATTTTTTTTTTTTCAAAGATGATCTAAACAATGCACATGTGTTCTATGAGGCATCAAAATAGTATTGCGAGTGCCACATAAAGCTTCATGTAGGATCTTGGAGGGCGCTCACCGTCCTCCATTGAAGGATGGAACCCTTTTTCATATATATATATATATATATATATATATATATATATATATATATATATATATATATATATATAGTCCACTAGTTAGGTAGTCACAAGCAAGGTGTCAAAATCGGAATCGGACTCGGGCATCGGTCCATGGAGGACCGATACGACTCGGCCGATAACAATACATTATTTTTTAAAAAGAAAAAGAAAAAGAAAAAGAAATGAAAATAGAGGTATCGGCCGAAACCAATACTGATATTGATACATATCGGGCCCGAAATGTATCGGTTTGCCGAGAAACCGATATATATTAGTAGCAGCCGATTTTTGAAACCATGTTCACAAAGACCATCTATTATTGTTGCCCTAACCATCTGTCATCTTATTTGAAGTTTATGATATAAAGCATATATATCACACATATATATCAAAGCATATATATCACACATAATTCAAAGCATAAGAATATGATTGTGGGACGTTCACCCACATTAGTAGAGAGAAGCTCACAAGTGCACTTGTTTTGCCATGTGGCACGGATCTTTTGTCAATTCAAGTCGCCAAGTTACGAATCATCATATATATTATCTAATGCTAACTTATAATAGTGTCATCAAAGGATTCTAAATGTTGGATTTGGGCTCTTTAATATAGATCATTGTTCCCATCTAGTGTAGCCATGTAGGGTCATATTGAAGTTCTTTAGATTAGATGACATATTTTTTTGGACTAAGTGAAGTTTTGGGCAAAGTGGATTGGCCAAAAATATATCTATAAAAATTATGTTAGAGATCGGACTATAGTGAAATCTCTGTGACTTGTAAAGAGAGATATCCATGAACAAATATTGCGGCTCTCGTACCGATGACGAGCGTAGTAAAATGTGATACTTGGTGTAAATTACAATTCATAGAGACAAAGAAAGGGAGGGATGCTTACCTGTTTATAACGGAATTCAATTGTGTACAAAAGCAACAAAGAGCTGATGTCCCCGGGATCCGGCCACGAAACCGACACAATAGTCACTTTCGGCAATTCGTCGAAAATGCAAACCGGTTCCAACATCGTGATGCTGAGCAAATGGGACGACAACATTTTCAGCTCCGATACCTGTTTCGGATGTCCAAATTCCGATAGATGGGTTTCGGGTTGGCTTTCAAGAACAAAAACTTTGCCACATTGTAGGAGTTATGAGGTTTTATTTTAAATTTTTAGTTATCATTAAACTTACTGTATTGTAGCACTAAGAACCGAAATGGATCTTAGTTACTTTAACAGGGTAAAAATAAGGAGAAAAGAATCTTTTGACTTGTTAATCCAGGCTAAACACATTTTAACTGAAATATTTGTTCATAATATGTTTTCAGATGTTTTTTTGTTATGTGGTGTTTTGTTACAATAACCTGTTTTGGCTCTTAGTGGAGCAACTCCTGATATTTTCTCTTTTTTTATTTATTTAGCTGAGCGGTATCTACCTTGGATATTCTTTTGAGAGAGAGAGAGAGATACGTGTGGCAATGGGTTGGGTGGCCGGGCCTGGTTTGTTAGGCCCGGCCCCATTAAAGAAGGATTTGGGTACGACATAAAGCTTGTGGGCCAGGGTTGGACTAGCACTTTAAGTCAAAAATTTAAACGGGTCAAACTTGGAGTTAAGCTCCTAAGCCCATTGACCTCTAATATATGATATGTATATAGAGTTTCACTTAAAATATTTGAAAGAAAAAACACATTTCCTTTCATTTCTTATGATTTCTTTTCCTTTCCCCCTGCTCTTAGGGTTTGTTTGGCAATTTTTCGAAAAATATAGGAAAAGATTTTGTAAATTCAATGGATTCTAGCTCTTTAGGAATTCATTGTTTTCCGGTGTTTGTATTGTGTAATTGGCACATAGAAAATAAAAAAGGACTATTGTCGATAATATATCTCACACACCTAATAAATTTAATTTTTTATTATGAAAGAAATTTCGTGAAAGAGAAAAATTAGGAAAGAGAAAAGGTAAATTTAAAAAAAAGAAAATTTTGAGGAGAGAGAAAAAAGTTAAGAGAGAGAAATTAAAAGAAGTATGTAGAGAGAGAAAATTTAGGAGAGAGAGACATATAAAAAGAAGAATGATAATACAGAGGTAAGAAAGAGAGAGAGAGAGATTTAATTTTTATTATTTTTTTTCTTTTGTTAAATTTTTTTAAAATTTTAAAATTTTTATATTTAATTTTATTATTATTATTTTACTTTTTTAAAAAATAAATAAATAAAAATTTAATAAAAAGTAAAAAAATAAAAATAAAATAAAAAATAAAATCACTCTCTCTCTCTCTCTCTCTTTCTTTTGATAAAAAATAAAAAAATTACAAAAATAAAAATAAAAAAAATAAAAATAAAAATAATTCTTTTATTTAGATTCTTTTATTTTATTATTTGATTTATTATTATTATTTATATATTATTATTATTATTTATTTATTTTATTTTATTATTTGACTATTTATATCTTAAAAAAAATTTTAATTTTAATTTTATATTTATTATTATTATTTATTATTTATTTATTTTATTATATTTATTATTTATTATTTTTGTATTTTTATTTTATTTTGAAAAAAAAAATAATTTTTAAAAATTTTGTATTTTTATTTTTTATTTTTTATTTTAATTTATTTTATTAAAAAAATTTATTTTTAATATTTATTTTATTTTATTTTAAAATTTTTATTTTAATTTATTTTTCATTTTTATTTTATTTTACAAAAATTTTGTATTATTATTATTATTTTTTTTTATTTATTTATTTTATTAAAAAAATTTATTTTTTTATTTTTATTTTTATTTTTAAATTTTTAAATTTTAAATTTTAAATTTTAAATTTTAAATTTTTGTATTTTAAAAATTTTAAAAATTTTAATTTTAATTTTAATTTTTTTAGTTTTTGTATTTTAATTTTAATTTTTTACTAAAAAAATATTTTTTATTTTTGTATTATTTTATTATTTTATTATTTTATTATTATTTTTATTTTTTAATATTTTTTTATTTTTTATTTTTATTTTTAAATTTTATTTTGTTATTTTTTTTAACTCTTATTTTATTTTTTATTTTTATTTTTATTTTTTTTATTTTATCTTTATTTTTTTTACTTATTATTATTTTATTTTATTTTTATTCTTCTTTTTATTATTTTATTTTAATCTTTGTAATTTTTTCAATAGTTAATTTTGTTTCAATTTATTCATTAAAAAAGAGTGAGGGATAGAGGAGAGAGAAATCGAGAATGACAAAAGTTTTTCGATGAAATCCTTCTATTTTAAAGGGATTTGTCAGTTTCCAATGAAAAAAAAAATTAAAAATTTTCCTATGATTTTTAGTGACAATTTTGTTGCAAAACATAGAAAAATATCACATTTCCTTTCATTTTCTATGATTTCTTTTCCTTTCTCCCCTATCTAAACAAGCCTTTAAAGAACTATAGATTTTCCATTTTTATACTCTAGACTTTCTTGAAAATAAATATTAACTTAATAAATATTTGCATTATAGCAACTTTTTCAATTTTTAAGAACATAAAGCAAATTTTTGTAAGGATAAGGTCCAGTCAATTGAGTCATGAGATATAACTAAGCCCATGTTTCAAGCAATTGAGTCATGAGTCATGAGTCATGAGATATAATTAAGCTCATAATTCAAGCTATCATTAGCTGTATGACATATAAGAATAAAAGACCTGATTGGGCAAGACCGAGATTTGAAAGTTTATCGTAGGTCGGGCTTGGGATCATACACCCGCCACCAGCTCAGGCCCGATTTGAGCCAAGTTCAAATTTGTCGGCCCGGGCTTTGAGTTACCCTAGTCTAGCCCAAGCGCGCTCATTGCAACCCAGAGAGAGAGAGAGAGAGAGAGAGAGAGTTGATGCTCTTGTTGATTCATCTCGGTTGTACAGATGGTAGCTCATCGAATGGATAGGGGAATTTGAAAATTGATTGGCATTGATCGGATGGTTTTGATCGTCTGGTAAAGAGCTCAAAATAAATAGTGAGATATTAGTTTTGGTCCATATGAGGTGAGAAAAGTGTATTGGTGGAAGGAAATTAAATTGTAGACTTTGTTAGAATAATCCCACATTGCCTGTGGGCTATATATAATCTGGCCACTCCTCACCATACAAGAAAAGAGTTGGGCTATGTTTGTATATGGGGAAAGGAAAAGAAAAGATTAGAAAGGAAATGAAGTATGTTGATTTCCTATATTTGGCAACCAAAATAGAGCATTGGAAATGGGCGGAAAAGAAACTCATTTTTCCCACCTTCGGAAACGGCAAATCCATTTAAAATTATAGAATTTTAGATTTTCCTATGGAAAAGAAAATCGGGATGGTCTAAGTGAGATATTCTCTCTCACTTTTTCTCTCCTTTCTTGCTCTCCCCTCTCTCTCTAACCACAATCTCTCTCTCTCTCTCTGTCTCTCCTGATTTCTCTCCCTACTATTCTCTCTCTCTTTCGATCTCTCTATCCGACACACACTCTCTATACAATTCTCTCCCTATGAATCTCTCTTTGAATTTCTTTTTCGTTTATTTATTTATTATTCTCACCCTCCAAATCTCTCTCTTATTTATTTATTTGTTATTTGGTGTGTGTTGTCAATACCAAAGATTATGCTCTCCTATTTTCTATGTGCTATCAATCCAAACACCAAAAAACGATAAATTCCTATTGATTCCAATAGGGCTGGAATCCATAGGATTTTTAAATTCATTTCTACTCTTTTTCTCGAAAGCATCCAAACAAGGCCTTAGTTTAAGAAAGTCCTACGTAAAATCATTAAGTTAAAAAAGAATTTGTCTGATGTACTTTTGGCTGACCATTTTAGGTTGTACAAGATGCAAAGTGGGGTCAGCGCCTACTTCGTGCTCCAAGGAAGGTTTTAGGTTGTGTTTGGCATAGCTCCCTGCCAGAGTAGAGTTTACCTACTTTAGCAAGTTTTCTATCTTTTTGTTAAATCCCTGCTACCTACTTTAGTAGGTCCCTCTTTCTCCTTGTTAACTCTTTGCATAACAGGATTTACCCGCTCAAACAATTCTCTCTTGCTCTCTACTCACTCTTTGCTAGAACAGATATTATATGTTCTAATAGGGAGTGTTAGCAAAGAGTGGATAAATCCTATTTTGTGGGAAGCTAGCAAGGAGAAGAGGGGCCTACTAAAGCAAATATATCCGACTCTTGACAGAAAACTGACAAAAAGCTATGCCAAACGCAACCTTAATACTGCTTTGTATCGGTCATACCACATGGCACACCATCTCCATTTTGGAGGTGACATAGTTTGAAAAAAATTAAAATTGAAAACGCTTTTGTGGCCTTAGCATATTTGGTACATCAATTTTTTCTCCAATTTTAACCACCATTTAAATGGGGGTAAGAGGTTTTCATTTTAATTTTTCTTTTTGGGATTAGATACCACTTGACACCCAAATGGATCAAGTGTATGGGTGGTTGCCTTAGAAGTTAGAAGTGTACCATTTGAACGATACACTAGTGCCGAGATCAAGTGCCAAAACAAACACTCGTTTTGGGACCATTAGCCATGTGGCGAGTGATCTAAGAAAATCATTTTTATGACTATTTTGCCCTTTAAAACTTGTTCAAAAGTTTGACCTCTCCTTCCCTTAACTTTCACCAGATTTTGGATGGTGGAAGATATGTTTTTTTTTTTTTTTTGAATGGACCAGATCAATCTTGTGCATGTTGCCTTCACACTTATCTTTGGATTAGGTGTACTTAACACCCAAGTGATACTAGTGCAGTGTTGAACCCTATAAGTCCCATATATATATATATATATACATATCTGTGTGTGTGTGTGAGTTATCCCGCTTTGGAACAAAATTTCTCATTAACCCCGAAGAACTTAAAAAATGTACAAATCCTATTTTTCTAAAGCTTTTTGAAATGTTTTCTTAAAAGGTTCTAAAACTTTTCCTTCGTAGTCTAGTTTTTTCAAAGTAACTCAAACTAATATTACAATCTTTATCCCTTGATTTCCTACCTTTGCCCCGAATGGATCACACACACACACCAACATGAGTTGCTGAGACTGAAATTGTCAATTGAGGCTCCAATTTCTACAGAGGCAATGAACATTGGCAAGGGAAGCCATATAATCATCAGACCTGCAGATAAGAATGATATAATAATCAACAATATTGTGTAATTGATTTAACAACACAATCAACAATATTGTTCAATTGAAGCAGAATTTTTAATTAAGTTGTCACATTAGAAGAAGAGTTAGTTTCAGGTCTATTCATGGGCATAGCTGAGAGGTATTGGCAAATCTAACGTCATTCGTTTTCAGATCATTGGGTGTTTGATGCATTAACTTTACATCACATCACATTTTTTTCCCTTTCTAGACATAGAAGTCGTACAAGTAAAGAGATCTATTCATTGATGAGGAAAACAAAGGTGAATGGTGATTGAATTGATGATAAAAAAGAATTCTGGGTCGCGAACAGTGATCCGATTGATGATGAAGAAAGAATTTTTTATTCAGGTCTCCACCTTAACCATGACAGAAAAAGGGATTCATCAAATTCTGACTCGCATGTGGTGTGTGTGTGTGTGTGTGTGTGAGAGAGAGAGAGAGAGAGAGAGAGAGAGCTTTTGAACAAAGTGTTAAATAAGGAGGCAAATTTGCAATGAAACAAATTGAGGTGTTACTTTTATACATCAGTGGTACCAAAATATTTCTTAGAGTACAAATCTTATAAATGTTTAAATAGGTAAGAGAATGGTTTTAAATATTGGCCATATTTGATACATATCGGCCAATAACTAACGAGTTTGGCCCCATTTGATATGGTATACAACCCCGATTTTGTAAGGGATCCAATATCGGGTCAAACAAGTCAAATATCAGCCCATCCGTCGTCATATTGGCCAATATGTATCGGAATGACTCAAACAAAATACCAAAAAATGCTCTTTTTGCAAAAACAATTATACTCTTATATACTTTTTATTATTTTAAAATCGGAAAAAAGGTGCTCAAATATCAGCCGGTTTGGTCGATATGTATATGATATATCGGATAAGTATCGGCCTGGGACCCAGCCCTATGCCAATATATCTCGGACTTTAAATCCAAGTAAGAGAAATAGTAATCCAATGAACAGTGGCATTTCAAAACTTTGAATATGTAAAGTCGTAATCTTGCAATAAATAATTAAATACAAACCCAGTTTTGGGGTTGCCAGCAAAATGCTATATATGTGAACCATTGGACGACTTCCATCCAATATTCTTTTCAATATAGTAAGGAAAATTATAATGAACGGATGGGAAACAGCAGACCATTCAATGGGCGATTACGTGGCGCAATATAAGTGGCTGTCCTGACGTGCATTGCTGGTCCACTGCGCTTGCATCACGCCACGTTAGCAATCCGTTGAATGATCTGCCGTTTCCCGTCCATCCATATAACATTGTCCACATAGCAAAGATAAATAGGAGGAATATTGAAACCTTAGTCCATATGGAGACTGGCATGCAGCAACTATATGAAGTTTTGCACCATCCGGATCATTCTGCTCAAGCAAAATAATAAATCATTTAACAAGGAATGCAACTTATACACATATTCTCTTTAAAGTAGTATAAATGTATCTACAAAAACAAATTATAGACCAAAGATAATACGAAAACGTAAATCATAAAGACTGAAAGCAGACCTGAGATTCGTAATATAGCCCAGCGTACAGAGAAGCATAGAAAAACTCACTTGCCTGGCCATCCAAAAATGCAGAGACAAGCTGCACAAACAGAAAAAAATATTTTTTTATTATATGATTTTTTTGGAAGTACAACCAGGAAAACCTAGATTATTTATGTTTCAATTCATGAAAAACAAAGCTCTCTATGTACCATTATCTCAGAAAAAATCATAGATAGTTTCCGAAAGAGTACCTTTATTTCCACCCATAGATTCTTTTAGTTCACCCACGCTCCCATGTGCGCCTAAAATGAACCCAAAATTCCCCCCGAAATTCGTGAGCGAAATACACCCACCCTTTCCTTTCGGTACACCCACTTATTCACACAAACCATTCCTGAGCTCTTCTTCTTCCTCTCGTTCCCGCGCTACAACCACTTTTAACACCGAGCATTCTCCACGCTCTCACGTTCATTCTTCTTCGCTCAGTTGGACACCTACGACCATCTTCTTCTTCCTGTCGGTACACCCACTTACTTTCTTCTTTCTCTCGTTTTGGTTCCGATTTCGTGCTATTGGGAACACCGAGCATGGGTTTGAAGGACGCAGATGGTAACTCCGAAGAGCTGCTATCCTATGATGATGATTTAGAGTTGACGGAACTCCCTCGGACAGAATCACAACCTCCTATACAGGTAAATGAGTTTTTTTTTTCATTCTATTTGTATTATTTTTCATTCAATTTGTATTCATTTTCATCCTATTATTATTCATTCTATTAGTATTAATTTTCATTATATTATTTTTCATTCTAAGTAAACTTAGGGTCTGGTAAATGAGTTATTTTTCATTCTATTTGCATTACTTTTCATTATGTTATTTTTCATTCTATTTATATTCATTTTAATTCCATTATTTTTCATTTTATTTTTATTAGTTTTCATTATATAATTTTTCACTCTAAGTGAACTTAGGGATTGGTAAATAGGCTATTTTTCATTCTATTTTCATTATAATATTTTTCATTCCATTATTTTCGATTCTATTTGTATTAATTTTCATCATATAATTTTTCATTATAAGTAAACTTAGGGTTTCTATATATTAATGAAAAATGATTTGGTAGGTTCCATTTCATTTCTATATCGAATTTATTTATGAAAGAGCATTTCTACATTTTTGATGGATTGACTTTGGTTCAAAATGGAGTGGCTTTGATTAAAAAAAGATTTTCATTAAATCTTTGAGTATCTCGAAGTAAGTTACAAGAACGTATATATGTTTTTAAAATAGTATTGTCTTTAAAATTATGTGCATGAGTTCATTCATTTCAATAGTGATAATGTTATGAACGTTATGTTATTATGTTCAGATGGTAGATACGCAGTTACAGAGTACGAACCTTACTCTCATTATGACCACAATTCAACTCTTTAATACCTGCGAGGAAATGATAGAGTGGGCTCGCGATGTCGCGGATAAAGCAGGAACTGTGCTTACGATACAAAGGTCCGATAACGGATTTGTAGGCCGCAGTGTTAGGGTGAAGTTGGCTTGCAAGAGAGGAGACAATTTTCATCCTCGTATGAAGGGACAATCCAAAAGTATAGCAACGAGAAAAACTTATACGAAAAAGTTAGGTTGTCCATTCTCATTACGAGAAACGGAGATTAAACAAGAAGGGAAGTTTGTACGGAATACCTAATAGCATCGGAGTGCCTACTGGATGACTGTTACAAATATGGAATACCTAATAGCGTTGTGCTATCGTACCCCTTTAGTCCTTCTTAGCACCCGGCTTTATATGACCTTTTTTCCAGTGTGGATAGTAGCAGACACAACGGATAAGTTGATTTGCATCGCTCATGTGAACGGGTGTCACTTCGTCCCAATCACCTTGATTAAAGATAGTCTTATTCCATCATCGACAGCTGTATGGAGGCGATACTGAGATGATTGTGCAGCGGGATGGCCGTCTCAGTTCGTGGAACGGTCTAAGGACTTCAACTCTGCCAACAATGATGAGATAGTTGTCACCGAAGATTATCCGGTCATTGACATCGATTGATTGCACTACCTAGGAATTCGATAGTTTTTTTAGTTGGGGGTCGGGGTATATATGTAAATGGTGAAATTATTATAATTATGTCAACATTTTTTTGTGTAACTGGTCTGAATACAGATATTATGAAATGGTAAAGAAATGAATACAAAAGATTTTTTTTTGTTAAAGTGTATACTTTCTTTTGCTAATATTTCATTTGACTTGGCTCCTATAATTATCAAAGGAAACTATGCTATCTACATCTTTTCTTTTTCCCTTGTACCTGTCTCCAAGTTCTCACAGCAATATATAGAGGTTATCTTAGTTTCATTGTCCACAAAAACAAAAACGACTATGGTCAATTGGTTTGGGCTGTGTTTGGATTTAACAAAAAAAAAAATTGTGTTGTGAAAGGCCATGATCAGCCCATTCAAAGCCACCCAGATGGGAAAACGTGCTAAGTTTTGGATTCATAATGCTATGGGATTGACTTTAGAGCTGAGAGATTTCCTTAGCTTGGTAATGCAGAGGCCTCTCTTTGTAAGTACTTAGAAATAGAAGAGGCCCAATTCTCTAATTCTTTTTTTTTTGTTACATGCACTATGCATGTTATATATGTTTCTTTCAATCGAAGTCTCGTTTTGAGCGGAATTTAAATAATGGGTATCAATTTGATCTTATTAATTTAGTTGGTTTCATCCAAATTCTTTTTTGTAAGAACAGCCGGGGGCAGAGCCAAGATTTTTTCATAGGGTAGTAATCTAATCAATTAATGTTGAAAAATTGTATAATTTTTTTTTCTAAGCAAACGATAAAAAAAAGAAGAAAATATCTACAAATGAAACTAGATACAAAATAAAAGAAAATCATATACATATCGATTAGGTCGTTCCAATAAAATTGGCCTAATTCAAATTTCACTTGAAGAATGACTACAAGGTAGCATCATCCTCGTCGTCATCCTCCAAAGAGTAGGATGATGTGGCACTATGTTGCAGGGAGCCCGTGAGACTATCGAAGTTGTTGAACATATCCCGATGATGAACATGAAGACCCGACATTTTTTTATTTAATAATTTTGATGCCTTTGTAAAATTATATATGTATTAAGATATTTTTATTCTTTACATATCTTGGTGAATTGCTCTAGTGGTAGACTTAGTGATTTGTCAAGGATAGGTTCTAGGTTCAAACCTTGTTATGTGTAATTAATTACTTTTTTTTTTTAATTAATTATACTAGAGCGTATACACCATATATGTGAGTATGTAGCTCTACAACATAGTGGAGCCTCTTGTGAGAGAAATCTCTCCTAAAATAAGTCCGTGGAGCACCTAAATAGATGGAGAGGAGCCTAAAATAGGTTTAAATTGTGGGATTTAGTTAAAAAAGCTTGTTTGAAGATTTTAGATCATTTTGGGTGGTCAATATAATTTTAGATGGATGAGAATCCACTAATATAAATAAGGACACCTAAAGCTTAGTAACAAAATTATAAAAAGTGTACAAAAAAAAAAAATGTGTTGTGGGCCTGACGGTGGGAACCCACTGTCACAACTGTAAAACTAACGGTAGGTACCCACAGTCACAGTTCCCATAAAAAAGAAATTGCTTCCTGAAGGTGGGCACCCACTGTCAGATTTTTTTTAACTGACAGCAAACACTCACAGTCAGGGCATCAGAGGATGAGCTCAAGTGAGGATCCTCACTGAAGTTCATCCTTTGATGCCCTGACGGTGGGTGTCTGCTATCACATAAATAAACCTGACAGTAGGCTCCCACCGTCAGTAGGAATTTTTGAATCTGACGGTGTGTGCCCACTATTAGTTATGCTTTTATGACAGTGGGTGTCCACCGTCAGGTTCTAATTTTTTTTATTTGAACTTTGACAGTGGGTATCCACTGTCAGTGCTGCTGTGTAACAGTGGGTGCCCACCGTCAGGCCCACAACACAAGTATTTTTTTGTTAAAGCCAAGCACAACCCAAATCACATTTTTTCTGTAGGGTTTTTTTATTAAATCCAATCTTGTGAATGTCATTCATCTTGATAGTATCATGTCATCATATTAGGACGCTCTTCAAATCTCAGTCTTCGCTCCTTCCTCACGTTCTTGCAGCGCGATAAGAAGATTGGAGAAGACGATGTGGGTGTACAACCACCAGTCCAAAAAGGGTTCGTATAGCCACGGAAACTCTTCCTAACATTGCACAGTGCGAAAAGAAGATTGGGGAAGACGATGTGGGTGTACATCCATGGCCAATTGATCGATTTAGAGGGCCTCGGAGGAACGAAGTTCAAATATGGCGTAAGTGCGGGAAGAAGAAGAGGGAAGACGATGTGGGAGTATAGCAAAAGAAAGTGGGGAGTGCATTTCAACGTTAAGGGGGTGGAAATAAATATTCGGTTTAGGTAAGACGTGCACCCACTTATGTGGGTGAACTCAAAGAGTCTGTGGGTGGAAATAAAGGTTCGCTTTCAGAAATAGATGGTTATGAAGAAATTAGTATGTCACTCAATTTCATTTATTTGTTGATCCATAATGGCAATATTTATAGATGCAGATTTGTAATGGGGCTACTTGTAACATATAGCTCACTTGTTAAGCTATCAACTACTGAGCTCACAAGGGGATTCGACCTTTGCCCCAATGGTGATGGCCTCAAGCGATAATCACAAAGTTGAGGATCGACAATAAATCAGAAAGAGTCTTAGTTGGGAAAAATCAGCCAAAGTTGAAAAAATCAGGGAATTTTTTAATATATATATATATATATATATATATATATATATATATATATCATAGTATATTTCAAATTAAAATAATACTTTTATTGAACAAAGTAGTACACAATAGGCAAAAGAAGAATATGAAGAAGAAAAAATCGAGCACTATCACAAACATCGCCGATGAATAGGCCGAGTCGCCAACTCGGCCGAGTAATTGGAGATGTAGTCGGGATGACTGCAAGTCACCAACTTTTTCCAAAAATATCGGAGACTTTTGTGACTATGCCTCAAGCGTGTAGTGTTGAGGTCAAGGGTTCAAATCCCATGCTTAACTATTAAAAAAAAGATAAACTACTGAGCTCACAAGCCTCTTAAACTAATGTACAAGTGACGCGGGACAACAACCCTAAAATGTGGAATATGATTTTTATGCAAATTTTGCCGAAATTAATGAAATTAAATCAAGTTTAATCGCAAAATTATCTTTGATACCTTTAGGGTTTTGTAGAATTTTGATGGGTAGATCACACAAGATCCAAGTAGGGTCCAGTCCGATGCGTAAGTACTTTTAGAGTCGAGGCGAGATCGGCCTAGAGATAGAACTCTAGCTTTTTCCAGGTTTAGGCGCTCGTCTTCGGTCCAATGTAGATTCACGGATTCCAAGTTGGGTTGTGAAAGGGATTTGTGGTTTGCAATAGGCTTATGGTTTTCAAAAGGGTTTAGGGTTTTTGAGAAAACAAGGAAACAATTAGGCTAAGGTTTTAGAAAGCAATCACAGATCGCAAATAGCAAATAGAATAGAGAAGATAACAATGGCTTTGCGAATCACTCCCTTGTCCTCACACCAAAACCCATCTCAGGCAAAGATTACTCAAGCATAAAAGCATTCAAATAATCAATCAACTAACTAAAAGTCTTTACAAGCCTCTATATATAGGCCACCAATAATTAAGTTCGAAATAAAAGAGTTCTAATACTAATAAAACACAAAAAGGGGAAGTTTCGCATAAAATCCTATCTAAAGTCGTGCCGTAGCTCGCTCAAGCGAGGATTATCATCGCTCGCGCGACTTCAAGGGCTCTCTGTGGCGTTGTTCTCCTGGCTGTTTGTGTCCGTTTCTCCTCTGAGGCTACGGTACTCGGGCTTCCTCTACGCTTCTTCCGACGCCGATAAAAACGATGTGGTTCAAATCCGATGTCCATGTATGTGGCATCCCCGTCAACAAGTTATCCTAAGATTTGAAAATGATACAAAAGGTTGTCTAAAATCAAACTACAAGTTCTTCAATGGCCAATAAAGATATCTAAATTACCTTTAATCATTGGCAGTTATATCAAGATTTAAGGAATCCCATTTCTGCAACTCTACTTGGGATTCAGTATTTGGGCTTTTGTTTGTTGAAGGTTAGTTGACTCTTCCTCATGCAAGCTTATTCTCATGGATTTGAATCTACTTAAGCTTGATTGTCGATTCCAAACTAATTTTCACTATCTGTACACATCAAAATACTATTTAACAACATGATGGCGAGGTATGAACCTCTAAGTGGTTTGGCATGGTGGCCAGGTACCCGCCTCAGGAAGCGGAAATCCTCAGTTCAAATCCCCCCCTCACCCCCACTACCTTGAGGCTACCCTAGGGATTTATATCCCGTGATGACTTGGAGCTCGCACGTGCCCCTGGGATAAGTTGGGTGCTCTAAGAGGTTCGGACACCCAGGTTATTAAAAAAAAAAAAAAAGCTCCTGAGGTATCCCAACAATTTGCAGATTTAACAGTAAGCCCAAAATATGTACTTACTAATAGTACCCAATTCTACTACTAGCACACTAGTCAGTCTTCAGAGACTATGCATCTCTTTTTTAGTACTGATTTCTTTTGAACCGTTCTTTGTCCAAAAGAACTGAACACAAATTCGACTTAGCCTATTGAAATTGTATGTCATGAAAAATTACACTATCAACTCCTAAGACATATTTTTGTTCTAAATGGTTTGGATGATTAATTTTACTGACGGGGATGCCACATACATGAACATTGGATTTTGATCACATCGTTTCTATTGGCGACGAAAGAAGAAGCGGAATGGAAGTCAGAGCTAGGGAAAAATGAAAATTCTGGAGAATTTGAGGAACACACGATAAATTCGATCGATCGAAGTCCTATTTCGATCGATCGAACTAGGTCGACAGAAACACTATTTCTGGAGTGTATAATTCGATCGAAATTTAAATTCGATCGATCAAATCTCTGCGGCGATATATCAATATATATGTATTATGATCAATCGAGTTTCACTTTCGATCGATCGAATTTAAATTTCAATCGATTGAGTTTCACTTTCGATCGATTGAAATCGTGCAGAGTTGTGTTAAAAGTCTAATTTCGAACTTAAGTTTTAGGGGCTTATTTGTCTTTTATTTAGTATTCGTTTTAAGGTTTTCTTTTATTGTAAGACCTATATAAGGCCCTTAAGATAAACAATGTAATTAGTTGATTGAATATTTGAATGCTTTTATGATTGAGTATTCTCTACCTGAGATGGATTTGGTGTGAGACCAAGAGAGTGATTCCCATTTATCTTCTTTTATCTTTGTCATCAATTTATTGTGATCTATTATATTTGCTATCTCTCGATCTGTGTTTGCTTCCCCTACACCATAGTCTAATTGTTTCCTTTCGATCCTAAAACCTAAAACTTTTGAAACCCTAAATCAAATAAAGCCAACAACCTTTTCCAAACTATAAACCTATTACAACCAAACCTATTACAAACCAATAATCTAATTCCGCAACCCTGGTTCGAGCCGTGAATCTGCATCGGATCGAAGACGAACGTCCAAGCATGGAAAAGCTAGAGTCCTATCTCTAGGCTTGATCCCGCCTCAAATCTAACGGGACTTACGCATCGGATTGGACACCCTATTCGGATCTCGCGTGATTTACTTACCGAAATTCTACGAACCCGAAGGTATCGTGATATTTTTGAGATTACGTTAGAATTAATTTTATTTAATTTTGGTAAATCGCATTAAAACTCATATTCACGCATTTTAGGGTCGTCGTCCCTCGTCAGTTTTGGTATTAGAGCCCTAGGTTTTCTAGGTTAGGGCATCTTTGCTTGTCATATTTATTTTATTGCATTGTTTTCTTTTATGAGTCCATATTACATTCCATATTAGAACCCTAATAGACCTTGTGATCACCATGGCTTCGGATGAGGTTCTTGATACTCTTAGAGCTATGCGAGAAGAATTGGGTGCGATTACTGCATGTCTGAATACCATAGAACAAGCTCAAACATCCCTAGGAGTTGGTAATGATAGATTACGTGATCAAATCAACCAATTAGAAGCGAGGGGTGGATTTGAAAATCAACACCAAGAGCGTGAGGGTCCTCACTTTGAACGTAATGATCGCCAAGACAACTGGAACCGTAGGGATCATCGTAGAGATGACTATGGCAGCGAAGTTCAACTCCTCAAGAATGCCCGAGTTGAGATTCCGAGTTTCGATGGAAGAATGGACCTACCGTCTTCCTCGATTGGCTTTCCGACATGGACCAACACTTTGATTGGTATGCCATGAATGACGACCGTTGCGTTAGACTCGCTAAAATGAAGCTGGTTGGTCAAGTTCGACTTTTCTGACTCAATGTTGAGCTCATCAGGGTGAATGCGGATTGTCCTCCCATTACCCGTTAGGACGACATGAAGGAACGACTTACTGAGAAGTATGTTCTTTTATCATACCACCAACGCCTCCTCGATCAGTGACAAAATTTACGCCAAGGTGGTATGCCCGTTACCGATTACATTGCCAAATTCAAAGAATTCATGATGAGGGCCAAAGTATCGGAAGACCCTGAAATCACTCTCTCTAGATTCTGCAACGGATTGTGACTTGACTTGCAAAAAGAGTTGATTTCTCACCCCGTGGAAACTCTTGAAAGATGCTATGCCGTTGTGCAAGATCTTGAACGGTACTTGAAAACTACGGTGGTGAAGAGGACCGAGCCACAATATAGTGGTCAACAATCCGGTGAGGGACGATTTAATCCTCCTCCCAAGCCTACACAACCTGCCCCTACCAATTCGAGGTTTGAAAAGGGAAAAGGTGTAGTCGGAGAATCCTCAAGGGTTAATTCTCAAGTAAAGTGCTATAAATGTCATGGGATGGGACACTTTGCCGCCCAATGCCCTACCAAAGAACCCCAAAGGACTCTCTTCATTAAGGGAGAGGAGGATGATGAGGTAGTGGTTGAAGAAGAAGTATTTGAACCGGTTAGCACACACAGTGATGAGGAGGGTGATGTTATTGGTCATGCTTTAGTTGTGAGGTGTGCCTTTGCACAACCTCAACGAGATGAAAATGATGACTGGCGAAGGAAGAACATATTCCACACCTTTGCTTGACTTGGTGAAAAGAATTGTAGGGTCATCGTGGATAGCGGTAGTTGTACTAACGTAATATCAACTCATGCCGTACGCCGCTTGGGGCTTACACCTGAAGCCCACCCGAGACCTTATAAGGTCGCATGGGTTAATTCTTCATCCATTCCCGTAACGAAAAGGTGTCATGTGCCGATTCAATTAGGTTCTTATTCAGACACTTTATGGTGTGATGTGGTGCCGATGGATATGGGCCATATCATTTTGGGAAGGCCGTGGCTCTATGACATGGACGTGACTCTTTCTGGTCAATCAAACATATGCAGGTTCATGCATAAGGGCAAAAAGATCACGTTACACCCTTTACCTCCCAAAACACCATCGACCAACACAATCGAAAAGAAGGGCGAGTCTTCTAAAGCCATTAATATTGTGAGCCCTTCTGAGTTCGAGAAAGCATCGATAGATGAGAATGTGGTGTACGTAGTTGTCACTGTAGAGAATGCTCCCGAGTTGGCGAGCGAGTGTCCCAAGGAGGTTGAGCCAATCCTGAAAGAGTTTACGGATGTCTTCCCTGACGACTTGCCCAACAAACTCCCTCCCCTGCGTGATATCCAACACACAATAGATTTGATTCCCGGATCTATCTTACCTAACTTGCCCCACTATAGGTTGAATCCGGTTGAGCACATCGAGTTGACTCGGCAAGTCAATGAGCTCCTTCAGAAGGGGTTCATCCAAGAGAGCATGAGCCCATGTGCCGTACTTGCCCTACTCACTCCTAAAAAAGATGGTACATGGCGCATGTGTGTGGATAGCCGTGCGATCAATAAGATTACGGTTAAGTATCGGTTTCCCATACCAAGGCTCGATGACATGCTCGACATGATGGTTGGTGCCACTATCTTTTCAAAGATAGACCTTAAGAGTGGCTACCATCAAGTCCGCATCCGCCTCGGAGATGAGTGGAAAACTGTGTCTCTATGAGTGGATGGTCATGCCATTTGGGCTTTCTAATGTCCCGAGTACTTTCATGCGACTCATGACCCAAGTGTTGAGGCCGTTTCTAGGCAAATTCCTTGTTTATTTCGATGACATCCTGATCTACAGTCATGACAAGGAACAACACTTGATCCACCTTAGGTTGGTTTGTGAAATCCTCAAGGGCGAGAAGTTGTTTGCAAATCTCAAGAAATACACCTTCATGCAACGTTCTATTGTTTTCTTGGGATTTATTATCTCGGCCGATGAAATGGTCGCGAACCCTGAAAAGGTTAGAGCCATTGTGGAGTGGCCCGAGCCTATGAACATACACGATGTCCGTAGCTTCCATGGTTTGGCTACTTTCTATCGTTGCTTCATCAGAAATTTTAGCACCATCATGACCCCAATTACAGATTGCATGAAAAAAGGGAACTTTAAATGGGGCAGCGACGAAAGCCTTTGATGAGATCAAACAACAGATGAATAGTGCACCCGTCAAGTGATTGCCGGACTTTTCCAAAGTCTTTGAAGTCCCATGCAACGCTTCGGGTGTGGGCATAGGAGGAGTGCTTAGCCAAGAGTGTCACCCAGTGGCCTATTTTAGTGAAAAACTTAGCAAGGCAAAACAAAAGTACTCCACCTATAACAAGGAGTTCTATGCGGTCGTTCGATCTCTTTGGTATTAGAAACATTACCTTAGACCGCAGGAATTTGTGTTGTTCTCTGACCATGAAGCCTTACGCTTTCTTGCTTCACAGAAAAAGTTAAACCCAAGGCATGCGAAGTGGGTCGAGTATTTTCAAGGGTTCACATTCGTGTTAAAGCATAAGGCCGGTGCTGAAAATAGGCCACTAATGCACTTAGTCGGTGAGTGGTGACTTTGCGCACAATAAGCATCGAAGTCGTCAGGTTTGAAAGGTTAAAGGATGAGTACCCCGAGTGCCCAAATTTTGGGGTTGAGTACACTGCTCTCCTTAGTGACCCGACCATCACACACCTCATGTACACCATCCACGATGGGTACTTGTTTAAAGGCAATCGCTTTTGCATCCCTCGCACTTCATTGCGTGACTTTCTCATTTGGGAGTTACATGCTGGAGGGATGGCCGAACATTTCGGATGTAGTAAAACTGTTGCACTCGTAGAAGATAGATTCTTTTTGCTTAGCCTAATGAGAGATGTCGCCCGGGCTGTTAAATATTGTCATACTTGCCAAGTGTCAAAACAGACTAAACAAAATACCGGCTTGTACACCCCGTTACCCGTGCCACACACACCGTGGCAAGACCTCTCAATAGACTTTGTGCTTGGACTTCCCAAAACTCCAAGGAAGCACGATTCCATCTATGTCGTAGTGGACCAATTTTCCAAGATGGCCCACTTCATCTGTTGTTCCAAAACCTCTGATGCATCTCATATTGCTAAATTATTTTTCGCGGAGATAGTACGACTTCATGGGTTGTCCAAAACCATTGTGTCTGATAGGGATGTTAAATTCACTAGCTATCTTTGGAAGACCCTTTGACACATGATGGGCACATTGCTCCAATTCTCAACCGCTTATCACCCTCAAACAGATGGCCAAACCGAAAGCACCAATAGGAGCCTTGGGAATCTCCTTCGTAGTCATGTCGGTGATCATGTTAGGACCTGGGATACCATTTTACCCACAGCTGAGTTTGCTTATAATAGTTCTGTCAATAGGTCCATAGGCATGACTCCTTATGAGGTCGTACATGGTCATAGGCCTAGGACGACATTAAATTTGATCCCCATGTCTGCATCCCATAAAGTGTCAGAGTCCGCCGATGGATTTGCACAACACATTCATAGCTTGCATGCCGAAATTAAACAAAAAATTAATTCACGCAACAGTCAATATAAATTATCTGCAGATGCTCATAGGCGTTTTAAAGAATTTCACGTGGGTGATTATGTGATGGTCCGGGTTAGGCCTGAATGGTTCCCATCGGGATCCGCAAAGAAACTCCAATCTCGGGCCTTTTAGAATTTTGGCTAAGAGTGGTCCTAATGCATACGTGCTCAAGCTTCCTCCAAGTACGGGGGTTAGTTCAACGTTCAATGTGGAGGACTTGGCTCCTTGGGTTTCACCCCACCTCCTGAAAATCTACTCCAACCACCTCCTAGTCCCAGCCTCTTCCTTCCCCAAGTAGATAGAGAACAAATAAAATAGAGGATATAATCAATGATTATGCCGTCTCTGCATATGACGGGGGATTCCAAAAGTACTTGGTTAAATGGGTCGGCAAACCGGAGTCCGAAAACACTTGGATCCATGAGAATGAAGTTTGCTACGAGCGCTAGACATCTACCACGAGCACGTTTCATCAATGATGAAACCTTTTTGGTCCAGGGGAATTGACGGGGACGCTACATACATGGACATTGGATTCGGACTACATCGTTTCTACCGGCGTCAAAAGAAGAAGCGGAATGGAAGTCAGAGCTAGGGAAAAATGAAAATTCAGGAGAATTTGAGGAACACACGATAATTTCAATCGATCGAATTTAAATCTCGATCGATCAAAATTATCGATCAATTGAAGTCCTATTTCGATCGATCGAACTAGGTCGACAGAAACACTATTTCTAGAGTGTATAATTCGATCAATCGAGTGTCCATTTCGATCGATCGACATTTAAATTCAATCGATTGAATCCCTGTGGCGATATATCAATATATATGTATTTCAATCGATCGAAATCACGCAGAGTTGTGTTAAAAGTCTAATTTCGAACTTAAGTTTTAGGGGCTTATTTGTCTTTTATTTAGTATTCGTTTTAGGGTTTTCTTTTATTGTAAGACCTCCTATATAAGGCCCTTAAGGTAAACAATGTAATTAGTTGATTGAATATTTAAATGCTTTTATGCTTGAGTATTCTCTGCCTGAGATGGGTTTGGTGTGAGACCAAGGGAGTGATTCCCATTTATCTTCTTTTATCTTTGTCATCAATTTGCTGTGATCTACTATAATTGCTATCTCTCGATTTGTGTTTGCTTCCCTTACACCGTAGTCTAATTGTTTCCTTTCGATCCCAAAACCTAAACCTTTTGAAACCCTAAATCAAACAAAGTCAACAACCTTTTCCAAACCATAAACCGATCCAAAAACCATAAACCTATTACAAACTAATAATCTAATTCCGCAACCATGGTTCGAGCCATGAATCTGCATTGGATCGAAGACGAACGCCCAAGCCTGGAAAATCTAGAGTCCTATCTCTAGGCCCGATCCTGCCTCAAACCTAACGGGACTTGCGCATCGGATTGGACACCCTATTTGGATCTCGCGTGATTTACCTACCGAAATTTCACGAACCCGAAGGTATCGTGATAGTTTTGAGATTACGCTAGAATTAATTTTATTTAATTTCGGCAAATCGCATTAAAATTCATATTCACGCATTTTAGGGTCGTCGTCACGCGTCATTTACCCAGCTTCCTTCCTATCACATTGAATGCTTAAGCACACAAACTACAAAGAATTGTGACATCCATTCCGTGACAAGAAAAAACTTAAACACATGGATATTTTTGGCAATAATTGGCATGGTTCTTTCAAGATTACGGATTTCTGATTGCATCTTCAAGCTTGGAATTTTCTTTCAATATGAGGTAAGCCAATGGAGATGCATACTACTAGCTAAAACTGGATTTTAAAGTGAAAAACTTGGGCTTATGGGACTCACAACATGATGATACAATTTATTTTTGAGAATTGTAATGTAAGATAGATGGATAATATTTATAAAATTATGATAGGTTGCATTATTTTATTTTATGATTTAATAAGCAGGAGATCCTGGAAACTTCATAAAAATCAAAGAATGGTTAAGATCTAGTAAATATGCAATTCAGACTACCGAGCATGGAAATTGGTATATAATGACATTTTCTTCAAGCTAGAGCTGCAATATAGAATGGGGATGTAGCATCAAATTATGGAAGTTTTTACTAATGAATCATGCTATCTAGGGATGCAAATGGGTTGAGTATCCCGATTGGATCCGACTTCCTCCCTCTAATTTTAAACCCACCTGGCCCAACCTGACCCTACCTAAATGGAGTTCTTGCTAAGTGAGTCGGGTGGGGTTCAGGTTGAGACCTGAAATAATCGGGTCGCATTCGAGTTGAGGTAATTACAATTGGGTTGACCCAGATCCGACCAGATCCATTTGCAGCCGGATGCTATCTTACCTTTATATTCTATCATCCATAAAATCACTTATAATATGTATTACATTATATTCAATATAAAACTGGGTCTCAAGTAGAATCATCATCAAATGTTTGTTTAAATGGATTCAAATTAGTCTTATTGAAGGCACATAACAGAACAAAATTATCCATCTACATGACATAACTCTGTTCATTCAAATATTTTATGTGGAGGTTCATGTCTTTATGGAATATGACCATCATAGTCATTTGGAAATTTATCCAAGGTATTTTTTTAGACTATAAAAACCTCTCAACAAATTTATATTTGCACTAATGCCAATACTTCCCAGAAATAGTCACTCTTGGATGAGTGTTCCTGAAAGCACCTGCCAGCAAGAATAGAGTTGGTACAGGGTGACCAACCAGTTGGTCAAAACTTGGGAAGTGGAGAGCTATTTATTAGCATGAAAATCAGTGAAAGTACAGGTTTGACCATGCCAGCATAAGGAGATTGATCCATTCACACTTGAGAGTAAACGGGGAGGTTACCACATACCAACTCTTATGAATAAAATAGAGAAGATATAAATGGCATAAAAAACTAAGGATTCAAATCCTCCAACATCTTCTTAGAATGTGCCCTGTCATCCTGAGATGATGTGGCAGATTTATTCATACCATTATATCGTCATTATGTTCTCCCTAACTGTTGACGATTTCAGAAACTTCCTTCCAAAAAGGATTAATTTTGGAAAATATTGCCATGTGATGCAAACCGAAGCTTGTCGAGAGTTATAATTTTATTTGAAAATACATTAAAATATCAAAGCATGCAAAAGGAATAAAATGAAAATAATGCAGAATTGAGAATAGATGGAATCTTGTCATAAAGGTATAGAGAGTTTAGGCATAAGAAATAAATAACATATAGTGAGCATTTATCCACAGTCCATACCTTCTCGGGATCCCCACCATCTTTAAACATATTATAGGCTTCATGCATGACAGGCCGTGAATCTTGACCAACCTGTATTTAAATTTAAAACTACTTAGCAAAATTATATTGAGCTTCTCAATAGAAACTTACCGCCCCCCCCCCCGCCCCCCAAAATGACGCGGGACAAACCCTAGACTATGTCAATGATAATGAAATGAATATTTGCTGAAATTAAATTAAATTAATTAAGCAATAAACCACACAAATGATCGTGATACCTTAGGATTTCACAGATTTCCGTTGATGATAATGTTCAGATCGGGTAGGGTCTAGTCCGTGCGCTAGATCCGTTAGCCTCGCGGAAGGAAGATCCTAGAGATAAAACTCTAGCCGCTTCCATATTAGGGCGTCGCTCTTCGATCAAGATGGGATCTCTAGTTTTCTCAAGATGTTTTGATACGGAATGGTTTAATGGCTCAGGCGAGATCTAAGGTTATTGAATCGGATCAATTCAACGGTTCAGATGAAAGCTAGGGTTTATGACTTTCAGAATATTTGAAAGAGTAATGGCTGAATTTAGGGTTAATGGGAACAAAATAAAAGTAGAGAAAGATAAATCAAAAGACATAAAAGATGATAGATTGTGGGCTTCGCACCCTTGGCTTCACACCAAACCCTTCTCGAGAAAAAGGTTCACTCTTCGTAGTTGCTCATCTCAAGCAGAAAGCATAAGCTTTTTTTTTCATTAATAAAAAAAATTAATTACATTGTTTATTTAGATACCTTATATTTGAGGCCTCACAAAAGAAAACCCTAAAGCAATTAAACTAAAAAAAAAAGACAAGTTTGCCCCTAAAAACCAATTTCCGTATTTTGGCGGAGCTCTATTTCGCGAAGCTTCGATCGATCGAGTATATATATATATATATATATATATAATATTATAAGTCTCGGGTCACAAATCATTCGATCGATCGACAATGGTACTCGATCGATCGATTATATATATATATATATGAAACATAACATCACCAAAATTTAATTCCTGCTGGTCGCAATCGATCGATCGAAGCCTGGGGTCATGGATCAAAAAATCGGATTTCTGACGTATCGTCCTTACCTCCAGGACGATGCGTATCGTATATCGTTCGATACATTGAATGTATCGTTTTGATACTTTTTTTTTTTTAATTCCCAAAAATTACTTTAAAAATCAAACGACCAAATTATCGGACGATAATTTCAAATTATGGGTCCATGTCAAACCACCAAATTATCGTCCAATACAAGCGATAAGGGCGATAATTTACCCGTATCGGACGATAATTTGACTGTTTCAGGGGGTACTCGATAAAAATCATTTTTATCGTATCGTCCCCCCTCCAAAACGATACGTATTGGATGATACGTATCGGTATCGTCAGATATTTTGATCCATGCCTGGGGTCGATCGATCAACTGTGCATTCTTTCATGTGCTCCTCTGTGCTCGGTTCTAGTTGCTTTTACGCTTGGTTCTGGTTTTCGTCCCGTTTCTTCCGCTGCCGGTACACTCGATATGGTTCATAACCGATGTCCACAATGTCTGGTTCAATGTCCACAAAGTCGGCGCCCCAATCACACACCCTTTTAAGAGTTCAAAGGAATCTACTTGTTTTTTCATCCATAAACTACTTTTGGGGCATGTTATGGTCAGTGTTACCTAGACACGTGGAGCAGGTGCCAAGTTTCAAGGTGACAAAGATGTTTAGCATTCCAATTCCTAAAGATTCCAATACTGCGGTACGACCTTAAGAAAAAAAACGTATATGGGAAAAAAAAAATTGAAAGAAAATCTTAGAGAGCCAATTGAAATATGTAATGTATGTTATTAATATAACTAAAATTATACTATATTATACAAATCGTTTTCAAGGACCCAAGCTTTTTATTTTATTTTATAAGTTACTAAACTTTACACAATTTATATTTATAAAACAGTGGTTCATTTTATCGTGTCAAAACGAGGAACATTTTGATGGCATTATGAGCTATTTTCATACATGTCTAGAAGTATCTTGCTGTGTTTAGAAATGTCCAAGTGTCACCAAGTGGCGGCATGGTAAAAATCTCAAAGTTGAAGTGCCTAGGTAACACTGGTTATCATGATTCTTTAACTGCATAACCCCTAAAATACAGCTTTACAAAATCTTATATGAAACCAGGGATCGGCTTCACTGGGAAATACGACACATGTTTGAAGGTGTCCTAATGGCACAAATTAGGCATACACAGTAACAAACTCAAGTAAAATGACCAGTCAATAAAATAAAGCTTTTGATAAAACCCACTTTCTATAATTTACTTGTGTACCTCCAAGATCAACTCTAGGTCCCTCTCTAATTTCATCACTACTAGCTTCCTAAAATAGTTTAAATTTAAATACCAATATACTATCTTGGCTCATCTAATAGACATTAGTTTGTTACACTAAGAAATGTACACTCATATATACCCTGGAACAACAAGTCTCTGAAATCACTTTTCCTAACACATGCTAACAAAACCATAGATATTATTAACACCAACTGAATGCTCATAAATAAATATTTGAACCCCTAAGCGCAAATAGCCAATGAGGTAAACCATACAAAATAACAACTAACAAAACTACTAGATCTAAGGCTTTTCTTCTCTTCTTTTTTCTCCTTTTTATAGTTAATTAGGGTTAGGTTTAGGTAGGAGGGAAGAAGGAGAAGAAGAGAAAGAGGAAGAAGAAAATTAGGGTTGAGTGTTGTGTTGTTGTATTCATTCAAAGAAAGCAAAAACCTCATAGTCCACAACTTCACATGAGCTGAGAGGAAAAAAATAAGTAATACCCAGTAACCAGTGACTTGCCTCGAGGAATCTTCTCCTTGCTTCATATCCTCCATACAACTGAGCTTCACATAGAAAACACCATATCGACTCCTCCGTATCATTTGGATTCATCGCAACATCTATTCGGAACTGCTCTGCCCCTTCTTCAAACCTACAGAGACCAACTACAAATGTTATTAAATTTTATGCAATTATACAAAATTATGCTCTAAATGACATACATCAAAATCTTGGACAATACTGAGACATAGCAGGTGATACGTCTCAGTATTGGAGCCTCCCAAGACAAATGTTTTACCTCAAGGATTTCCCTAATGTAGGATATAGTATCTGTGCTACCCCAACGGCAGAGCCACATAGGAGACTGCAAACCCACCCCCACCCCCACCCCCCAAAAAAAACATAAAAGAGAGAAAAAAGAAAATTGCAAACGGGGTCCAATGAGCCATGCACTTAGGCCACCCATATATGGTGCAGCGAGTTCCTCCATTAGAATTTTTTTTCCCACGATAAGTGGTCGACAAGTCCTGCATACTATTAACCTTGTTTGTTTTGCTTTGATCAGATTGCGCCATTGAATGATTTCTAGTTTTCTATCATCTCATAAGTGACTACAAAATCCCACGATTGTGCCATCCGATCGATATGGTTACCATTTGATCAGATTGTTCCATTGAGGAATCGGAAGATTGTGCCATTGAATATTTCTACCATTTGGTCTATGGAAGATTGTGTCATTGAATATTTCTACCATCTGATCAAGTGACCACAAAATCCTTCAAATCAATAGGTAATAGGCGCAAACGTTGCTTCGATCAGATGGTTAGAAACCTTTGACCAGGATGAATTTTGGGCAAGGTCCCATTTATCATCATGCGTCCACCTTTCAAGAAAATCCTGACTCTGCCCAATACCCGATACCCAAGACAACATGGTGAAATGATCACTAGCGAATCGTCCAGTTTTTCTGGGAATTCTGACCTCCATTCCTTCTCTGCGGATAACAATTGCTGAGAGTCGCCAGCTCCGATCCTTGAGGACACCTTTTCAGATGGGGTGGGTGACAACGATGATTGATCCAGCAATCCGGAGAGCAGCTCTTCTGCAGTGGATCTGGGATCCAACGAATACGTGGCCACTTCTCAGGATGACCTTAACGCTCTGCTAGAGGAGGACCTTGCCGATATATGTAATAAGTACGGTCTGTTTTTCAATGGAATTCAATCTGCGACTTTCAGGGATGCCAGAGAAGTGCGACGGAGTTCGAGGCTTCTTTGGTTTGTTTTTTTTTTTGTGTGCAGTTTTCTTTATCTTTTATCATGAATTTGAATTGCGTTTCGTGGAACGTCTGGGGGCTCGGGGACCCTAAAATGTCAGATAGTCAAACAAACGGTGGCGGATCTCAAGCCGAACTTGGTGACTTTTCAGGAGACTAAGTGGCACTCTTGCACTGATGCCAATATCTGATCGATTCTCAGGGGTGATCACTGGGATTGGGTAGCCCTGGATGCTGTGGGTACTAAGGGGGAGGGGGGTTGCTGGCATGGGACAAAAGGTCTTGGACTCGTGTGGATTCTGTGATCGGAACTAGAACGGTGTCTGTGGTGCTGTCTTCTTCAGCTGCCGATCTAGTTTGGGCGTTCACGGCAGTATATGAGCCTAATGACTACAGACTTCGTCAGGGCTTTTGGGAGGAGCTTCAAAACATTCATTCTAGATGGGATGCCCCGTAGATGATTGGCGGTGACTTCAATGTCAAGAGATTTGCCGAAGAGAAGACCGGGAGACCCAAACTCACTACAAGAATGATTGGTTTCGGTAATTTTGTGGGGACTACTGGCCTAATTGATACTGCTATGGCTGGAAGAGGTACACTTGGTCAAATGGTCAAGAAAGACCAGTTATGAGCAGAATCGATCGTTTTTTGGTATCGATGGAATGGGAAGAAATTTTCCCTCGCGTTGCCTCGATCGGACACCCATGTTCCGTATTTGATCACATTCCTATCTCTTTATCGGCCCAATCTGTTGGTTGGGGTCCTAGACCATTCAGATTCGAATTTGCTTGGCTGAATCACGAAGGTTTCTGGGATCTCTTGGAAACTAAATGGAATGAAGGGGGAATCTGAGGTACAGCTGAAAATATTTTTCAATCAAAAACTCAGGCACCTAAAAATTTTCTTGAAGGAGTGGAATAACAACATTTATGGGAACGTGCACAAGAACCTGGAGGATATTATTTCTAGTATTGGGAACGTGAACAGGAAGGAGGAAACCCAAGGTGCTTTGACTCCGGAAGATCGCCAACTCCGAACTAAGCTTAAAGAGAATCTCAATTCCAAAATTACCGAGGAAGAATTTTCTGGAGATAGCGGTCTAGAGAAAAGTGGTAAAAGAAAGGGATTCGAACACAAAAATTTTCCACGAAACGCTAATGCTCGAGTTAGATCTAATCTCATCCCTTCGCTAAACACCAGCAAAGGGAGAATAATCGATAAGCAAGAAATAAAGGAAGCTGTTGTGGCTCATATCTCCCACCAATTTGCCGAGCAAGTTGTCAATAGACCTTTCCCTGAAGGTCTTCTTTTCCGCAGCATTAACTTTGCGGAGAGGGACCTTTTAGAAGCGGCTTTTTCTGTAGACAAAATCAAGCAAGCAGTTTTTGAAGGTGATGGGGAGAGAGCCCCGGGGCCTGATGGCTACCCCATTAAGTTTTTCCTAATTTTCTGGGGGGTGATCAAATCTGATCTGGTTAACGTTATTCATGATTTCTACAGATCTGGTCACCTTAGTGAAGGAACGAAAGCTACTTTTATTGCATTAATTTCTAAAGTTTTACAAGCCGAATCTCTAGGGGAATTTCTACCTATCAATTTGGTCAGATCACTGTATAAACTGGTGGCCAGACTGCTAGTGGCTCTATTCAGGAGTGTCATTGATAAAATTATCGAGTCAAATCAAGTTGCATTCATTAAAGGGAGACAAATGTAACGACCGAGATTTTTCGTTATTTAGTCCTTAATTATTTGCTAGATTTGTAATTATGATTAGTTTAATTGATTTGATGGATGTGATTAATTTTACGCATGAATGTAATGCGTACTTTATTTTATAATGACTCATGATAATTAATTAATCTAATTAATATACCCTAAAAGCCCTTAAATATGTGTTAGTAATAATTGGGGTGCGTTTAGCAATGTTTAATGGACTTTTAAAATATGTTAGTAAATTAACTAAAGACCCATTAAGTAATTAAAGACCCAATAATTAATTAAAGACCCATGAAGTAATTAAAGACCCATTAAGTAATTAAAGACCCAATAACTAATTAAAGACCCATTAAGTAATTAAAGGCCCATAGAATCACTTAAGACCCATGTAGAAAATTCTAAATAGAATTAGATCTTAAATAGGAAACTTTAAAATATTCTAAATAGGTTTAGATATTAAATAGAAAACCTTAAAGCATTCTAAATAGAATTAGATCTTAAATATAAAACTTTAAAGTATTCTAAATAGAGTTAGATATTAAATAGGAAACCTTAAAACATTCTAAATAGAATTAGATCTTAAATAGGAAACCTTAAAGTATTCTAAATAGAGTTAGATATTAAATAGGAAACCTTAAAGCATTCTAAATAGAATTAAAAATAAAGTAGGAAATCATAAAGTATTATAAATATAGAGATTAAATTACAGAATTTTTATATAACTCTTATTACCTAATAACCATAGAGAGAGAAAGAGAGAAAATTCTAGAGGAGAATTAGAGGAAGAACCCTAAAGTTTTTGGTTTGAAGGCTTAGAAGAACGCAAGAGGAGCCTACGACGGGACCGGTTTTCGGATTAGTGCTTCGGATTGGATCAAGGGAGAGAAGTTACATAAATATTTTACACGAAGACTAGAGGTATGGAAAAATTATGTTGAGATTAATCGGAAACGTAAATAACACAAAATAAAATAGAAATTAGAGTTTATTTCATTTAATGAATATCCTTCATATTAGATTGAAAAATTTTTATGCTTAATCACGGGTTTTCGATGGTACACGGGGTTTTGTGATTGAATCCGTAATCCGTAATCTATTCGAATCCAGAACTGCTCGTAATCCGAATCTGTTTGGAATCCGTAATCGCCCGTAATCCAGAATCCGTGCAGAATCCAGAATCTATTTGGAATCCAGAATCTGTCAAAAATCCAGAATTTGTTAGGAATTTCAGAATTTGTCTAGGATGCAAGCAATGAATTTTTATTCAAATATTGTCTATATTTAATCATCATGCTTAAATGTTTATTTATGTTCATCATTGTTTTATTGCTTAGAATCCATGCAAGCTAGGATGTTTGATTTACACAACATGAAACAAGTAGGAATCGATAGAGATTACATATTTATGATGTGTTAAGCCTAAACAAGTGAAAGAGATACTGTATGATCGGTTGATTTCAAGTTTTTCTATGCATGCACATTCATGATATTCATAAAAGTGAAAAGATACGTTTACGACATGACACATGAAAATAAAATATTTCTATGATTATGATAGAATTCCTATGGGCTTATGCTAGAGGAATTAACATGAATAAGAATGATAAGTAATAAAAGTTATGCATACATGCATTAATGATAAGACTGAAGGGATGGAGAAGGTCTTTAATTTTAAGCTTACTACTTAACTGAAGAGAAGTTATGTGAAGGTTAACGTAGATACTAATCGAAGGATCAGAGAAGATTAGGATAATGATTAAGAAAGAGATAACAATGTCCATTATGTATGCCGATTCATGAGCATTAAATGCACAATTAAAAATAACTATACATGAAATTAGGGTAGAGACCCGAGTCATAATGTTTATTTAGATTTAATGTTATGTTTCAATTGCATTCTATTGCTTTGCTTATTCTTTATGTCACATGATATATCTCTGTTATTGTTTGATTTTTATGAGATGATTTGAGTTATGGACCTTTTCTATTAGCCTCATCATGTCTGGTCCATACCAGTTTACTTGGTAAACTGACCCACTATTTGGGATTCCAGAGAGTACAACTATACATGGAGTGGATGAAGTAGATGCTTCAATGATTGACGGAAATCCAGATCTGAGCGAAGATGGATTTGAAATTTAGTTTATAGGATTTTCTTTATGCATTAGAAAGGATTTTTAGATGTTTAATTCAGATTGTTTTATGAACAAGTTCAGGCTAATAATGGATTATATTTGATTTCAGTTTTATTTAATTTAAGGAGTAACCATACAATTGGGTATAATAGGTTGTTATCTCATAATTTAGTATTGTTCTCAAGATGAAGAAAAAAAAAAAATTTTGCGTGCACTTTTGATTGTTGTTTTTTTTCCGTTGCGTTTATATGCGGATCTTTATGGAATAATTGATTTATTTAAAATCATGGATATATGGCGTAGTGTGATGTCTCTAAATGAGCGCATTGATCCGGTGTGTGAATTTGGGAATCACCTATAGTTTTATTTTGGCTCGTGAGTGCATCCATTCGCGCCATATCGAGAGGAAACCAGGCTTAGTATTAAAGCTAAACATGGAATTGGAGTTTTATTTTCAAAGCTTTGCGTAAGTTCGAATTTGGCGAAAGATGGTGCCGATGGATCAAAGGTTGTATATCTCATCCTACCTATTCGGTGTTGGTGAATGGGTTGCCGAATGAATTTTTTGAAGGATAGAGAGGTCTCAGACGAGGGAACCCTTTGTCTCCTTTTCTCTTTAACATAGTGGGGGAATACTTTCGTCTTCTCATGGATAAAGCTGCCAATCTGGGGGCAATTTCAGGTTTTCTAGTGGCAAGAAATTGTAACCCTATTACGCATCTACAATTTGCTGATGACACATTGGTTTTTTGTGATGCTTCCAAGCAAAATCTCCTCCAACTACCCCTTATGTTATGCTGATACGAGGCTTGCATGGGGCAAAAGATTAATCTCTCCAAAACCAAGCTCATGGGCATCAACATCTCCTCCGCGGAGACTGCAGCTTTTGCCTCTTATTTTGGCTGCGATATGGGAGAGATTCCTTCTACTTATTTGGGTTTACCATTGTGCATCGGTGTCCCAAAAAAATCTCTTTGGAATTGGGTTGTGGAGAGAATCGAATCTAGACTGTCGGTGTGGAAAGGGAAGCTGCTCTCTATGGCCGGGAGGGTGACGTTAATCAAATGTGTTCTATCTAATATGCCTGTATATTTTCTATCGATGTTTCACTGCCCTGCTAGTGTCAGCAATCGTGTCGAATCCCTCATGAAGTCTTTTCTATGGAGCAGAAGTGAAGAGCGGAAACAAATTCACCTCGTCAGTTGGGATAAAGTATGCTTCTCGAAGCATAATGGGGGGTTGGGAATTCGAAATCTGAATCAGATGAACAACGCCCTTATCGTTAAGTGGCTGCGGAGATTGGGAGATCATAATGCTCCTCTTGGGGCTACAATTGTGTAGTAAATACAAAGTCAGCAGGGGCGGATGGGACCTTTCTCTGAGGAGTGTTACTAGAGCTCCCGGATGGTGAAAAGGGGTTTTTGCTCTCTCAGGTGATTTTCGTAGAGGGCTGGTCTTCCAAGTACATAATGGAAGGTTGGTTGCTTTCTGGGAAGACCAATGGATTGGTGCCCAGCATCTTAAAGATAGGTTTCCTGCAATATTCCAACTCAGCAGGAATAAGAAAGGAATGGTTGCTGAATTCGTGTGCGCCACTGCCGGAAACACTTCGTGGGATTTCCATTTTCGACGAGACCTTAGAGGTAGTGAGGCCACTCAAAATCTGGAATTGCAGGAAATTCTCCCTCATTCTTCCTCCATTCAAGGAAGAGCGGATATTCGTAAATGGTTGGGCAATGCTAATGGGAATTTCTCGGTGAAATCGGCCTACAACTTTCTTTGGAGAAGGCCCTTAATTGATCAGAACTGGACTGGCATTTGGAGGATTAAGGCTTCCCAAAAGGCTATATTATTCGCTTGGAGCGCAGCGCTTGGTCGGATTAAAACTATTGATCTGTTGAACAAGAGGAGCTTCCAAATGGTCAATCGCTGCTCTCTTTGTTGTCGGCAACTGGAATCGGCTAGCCACTCCATTCTCCATTGCTCAGTGGGGTACTCTATCTGGATTTTCTTTCGGGCGAAGTTCAGAGTTATTGGATGTATGCCGGAGGAGTGCAAAGGACGTTTTAGCTAAGTTTTACAGCCGAGGAAGTTTCGGTGAAGATCAAATTCCTGCGGCTTTTCCTTTAGCGACTCTCTGGTCTTTATGGCACGAACAGAACCCACGCATCCTCGAAGGCTGTTTTCAATCTTCTGCTGCTATGCTCGAGGAAATCCTTCTTCTGATGAAATACTGGAAGCTGGCCTTTGGCCAGGGATCGGGTGGTGCTCTGTCTTCTACTGATTTTCTTTTCCTCTCTCCTTAATGTAGTGGGGGAGACGAGGGGAGTAGGGGTTTCTTTAGCCTCGGATTTTGGATCCTTGTTTTGTTTTTTTTTTTTCCTTTTATTTTTTATTTTTCCTTCTGAGCTTCTCGCCCAGCCCTGATCCAGTTGTTATTTCTTTCATTAATGAAATTTCAACTTAACTGATAAAAAAAAATACCTATCCAGATAATATAATGTCAGCCCCCTTTGCCAAAGATCTGAGAATAATTAGAATTCAACATTTTTCAGAATAGAAATAGAAAACCACAGAAAAAAATCACAGTAATCAACATGACGTACATGCCTTTTGACGAGGATCAAACTGAATTGCTTTATCAAATTCTACCAATGATCCGTTCACATCACCCTTCACATCAAATAGAAATACAGCAATTAGTTCTAACCAACTATAAGGGTTACTAGGTAAACAAATTTTCTGTATAGTTTTCGTTTCAAAAAGTAATTATACCTGTCTAAAGAGCTGCATTCCTCTTCTAACGGCAATTGAGGCTTCACGGGCATTATTCCCACCTGTTAAAGCGTCCCAAATGGCTGACACGGATGGTAGGAACAATCGCCGGGACAATGCAGGCGATATGGATGGCTGATATCGAAGTCTCAGTGAAGTAGGACTAAACAATGGTATTTGATCATGGGTTTTGATTATTGAAGGCAATGTAGAAGCGGTAAGGGACAATGAGTGGTAAAAACAGGCTGACGAGGAAATGCAGGACTGAACATTTAAACTTGAAGTCATGGAAAATGTAATGAGGGGTGGATGGGATTTAGCTACCAAGTTCATACCAAGATCCATGAATTACAAATTGGCTCAAGCGAACTGATTAGAGAATTATTACAAATTTGAGCTGTTACAACCTGTGAATTATGATAAGTGAACCAAATACAAATCAAATTTTTCTTCACCTTTTAATGCAAAATCAAATATGAAGCCATGGAAAATGTAATGAGGGGTGGTTGAGATTTAGTTACCTTCCATGAATTACGAACCAAACCGAACTGATTAGAGAATTATTGCAAATTTGGGCTATTACAACCTGTGAGTTATGATAAGTGAGCCCAAATGCAAATCAAAATTCTTCTTCACCTTTTAATGCAAAATCAAATTTGGTACTTCTATGTAATTTCACTAATCTCTGTTGGTACTGGATATATATATACGGGAGCCGGTTAGGTCCTCCAATGGAGGACGGTGACCGTCCTCCAAGATACACATGGAGCTCCACGTGGCACCCAAAACACTGTTTGGGTGTCACGTGGAGCACAAGTGGACGGTTTAGATCAATATTAAAAAAAGAAATTTCGAAAAAAACATTTTAAACTCACAAGTCAAAGTTTGACGGATTTCATTGGTTCACGGTTCAAAAAACACACGGTGGAGATGAGTGTCAATTATATTTTTTTTCAAAGATTATCTAAACAATGCACTCGAGCTCCACGTGGCATCGAAATAATATTTTGGGTGTCACGCGGAGCTCCACGTGGAAGCTTGGAGGACGGATACCTTTTCCTATATATATATATATATATATCCACCTGCCACCCGGTACAAGAGGTATCACTACCTGAAGTCCAGGAAGGTAGTCTCATTACTAGGAAAGGATAACAACCCAAAGCGAACCTTTGTGTATTATATCATGTATTGTTACTTGTAAGATACATTTAGATATTTGTAAATAGGAAAAAATAGAGAAATGCATCCAAAATGATGGATAAGGCTGTGACGATGATGATGATATCCAAAATGTATCTAAAAATTGAGAAATAAAATATATAATGATTTATGATCATTTCTATGAAGCACTATATTCATTTCATCACTTGAAGTTAAAATTTAGATCAAATAAATTAAACAAAACAAACATTTCATTGAATTGATTGATAAAGTATAGACACAAATCTATAGTCACATAAAGTCATGAAGTTTTCTTATTTTTAACTATCTAAAAGGAAGTCTTAGATTTATACTAGTATAGTGTATATATGTACTAGAGCCCTATATATACGTGACCCAACCACCGATGTTCTTAGTACTCAGGTCTGTTTTGGGGATTTGTGCCATGTGGAACCATCATACTTTCCATGTGATTTGACGCCCATGATCACGAGACTGAGATTAGAATGAAAATGATCCCCATCGTCTGATTCAATGTGATCTAGTGCCATCTAAATTTAATGGAATGCTGAATGTAAATGGCAGAAATTAGTTTTAGATGATGGTTGACGGCTTCAAACTAAATGATGAAAATCATTCTTCATCCCAACCTTTTACACCAAAGATCTTTAGATCATGGCGTACCAATCAAACGGTAGCATGTTAATTCCACATGGCACACGTCTCAAAAAGTGACCCATTTACCAAGTCGATTGGCACCGCACCCGTGCCACTTACCTAACATAATACGTAATACTAACACATTTTCTCTGACGACCATAACTTGCCCCCTTAAGACGAAAATCTTTGCTCCGCCCTGAGTATAGATTGTATATGCACATTATATATTTATGTATTTGTGTACTTGTTTATTGACATTATACGTTTGTAACCTCCACAGAATTTCAAAATATGTAAAAAAAATCCAAGCCTTCATCTCCATTTCCATCTCTATCTCCAAATATAAACATCATAATCTTTATAATTAGTTAACATTTCAACATTTTTTTAATTCTTAATAAAAAATAAAGTCATAATTTAAATCCTATGTAGTGTTTGCATCATGTGTCATATTATATCAAACTATATCGTAGCATATCATAGGATACATATTGTTTTCTATAATATCGTATTTCGTATAGTGTATGTGCATCATGCGATACCAACAATTAACGATCAAATTCTTTGTATCAGAGCCCATGTTGGCCACCCCAAAAACTCACATGTAACATCTGATCTAATGCATATCGGATTCATATAGTGGTGCAGTAGGAATTGAATAAATTAAGAAAAATAAGAAAAAGGAAATACAAATAAGTATTATATATTAATTATGATGGATATATAGTAGCTTCATCTATCGTATAAAAATAAGGAGAGTTAGCGTCACGTTGACAATCGGCTGTAAAAAATCAGTTCAATGAAGGTTGCGATTTGATATAATGTACCAAACCCGAGTGCTAGCAGCAGTGCTGAGGTCAATCTCAAACAGCCAACCTCGGAAAATGCATTGATATTTATTATTATTATTATTTTTTTTAATAAAACTAAGTAAAATACAATAAAATGAAAGTGTAAATCTACAAAAGTGATAAGAACAATCATAAAAAAAAGTGATAAGAACACATATTAGCACCATCAAAGATGATATTTCCCTTCAATCTTATCCTGTCAAAATCGAAAGGCCAGCACTTAAATTGATCATGACCCAAAAGTGAAACTGATCAGACATTTTCAGGGCCCCCAACGAGTTGAGCTTGAGCTGAGCCAGGGTCAGCTTGAGGTCGGCTCTTTTATAATCGAGCCGACCTCAAGCTCGATTATAAAAAAGCCGAGCTCGTGGTCGGCTTTATCGAGTTCGAGCCGAGCTCAAGCCGGTTTGGAGCCTAGTAATTATGTTATATTATAATATTTATTTGGATTTATTTCTTATTATCTTTCTTTTTCATTATAGTTTAATTGATAAATATTTAAATAATTAAAACCTGTCTTCTAATTAAAAGTATTCAAAGTATTTCATTTCTTAGTAAATTAGTATTACCAGAGTCATATGAGAGGAGACGAGAGCTAGCAATTAGGATTTTGAGCCGACAGATTTAAGTATTTATAGGTAGAGTAAAATGTTTATTTGTTAGTTTACTAAAATACTCAAAACCCTTAATCATTAAAGCTTCTACTGATTAATTTTCGGATATTTTAGCAATTTAAGTTATATATCTTATACATATAAATATTTAAAAATAAATATTATATATCGAGTCCAGTCGAGTCCAGTCGAGCTCCAAACTACCCAGCTAGTGGCCGGCTCGTTTACAAACGAGCTATTAACTCATAGCTTGGCTCGGCTCGAGAGCCGAGCTCAAGGTTCTTGCGAGCTCGTGAGCTCCCGAGCTGGCTTGGCTCATTTTACACTTATTTGTAAGTAGAGATGATGGGCCAATGAGTCCAAGAACCATCCTATGTTTTCTCAAATACGAGCATAATGCGGACGTTAAGCACAGTTATTAGCTATTATAACGGTAGGATTGATATGACAAGATAAATAAATAATAAATAAATTATATGAAAATTATCCTAAGTCTTAACCCTTTCGATGGTGAGTTTTCAGCAATTAAAACAATAGAATTAAAGCTGAAAAAAATTCGAAGACCAAACGATTTAGAGAGAAATGTACCTTTGGTTGCTTTTGAGGCTTTGAGAGAGAGAGAGAAAGAGAGAGAGAGAGAGAGAGAGAAGATAAGTAGCCGACGGCAAGTAGTGAACATTTAGAGATCAGCTGTGAAACGCAAATGAGTGAGGATAAGTGCAATGGTTATAGCCGTAGATTTTGACCGGACTCAGATCTTGATGGGGTGGGGAACTAATGAGTTGATAGCATATTATAGTGGTGAAATGGTCCGGGCCAGATGGGCTGGGTCTCAAATCCCTATGTGTTTTGTGTCTTTAGGGGGACTCAAAGGCTTTCGGCCTCTTATGCTTGAGGTCCAGCCTGATGGGCTTGAGCTGTCGGGCCAAGGCAGGAATGGGCCATAATTTTGTACAAACGGTCCGGGCCAGTGTGTTGGATTAACCTTGGGATTAACTGCAGGCCCGACTGGTAGGTCCATTTATAGGCCAGGCAAGGGCCCAGCCTGCAATTGGCTAAAAAATAGTAAGTTAATTCAGCCTATAAACTTGACTGGCTGGGCTCGGCCCAAAACTTTTGTCCCACTCCTATCTTGAATGGACTCAAATCAGCCCAGCCATGTTTTAGGTCCATTATCTAGTGGAGAAAATGAGATGGGTTAGTTCCGACCATAGTCACAAAATTCATGAATAATTCACAATTTTGGGCTGTGTGAATTATATATAAATAATTCTTTTTTTTTTTTTTAATTCGTCCATTTTTATGAAAATTGCGGATAATTCTTCTTCTTCTTCCTATTACTATTATTATATTAAGCTTGGTCACCATTCCTGCCTTGGCCCGACAGCTCAAGCCCATATTTTCTTTGAGCTTGGAATTTTTTTTTTCAAATTTTAACCTTGCCGCTGTTGTGAACCCCGGCTTGGTGATCTCGGCTCAAGCTTCAAATAGGTTAATTTTTTATCAAGCCTAAAATTCAGGACCAAGTTCTCTCTATCAAAGCAAATAAAATCTGTTCTAACAAAAAGCAAATAAAGAACAATTTTATCACTTAAAACAATTCCCCGCCAGAGCAAATGAGGTGAGGAGCTATGTCACCTAACAAGAAAGCAGTTCACCACCGGAGCCAAAGAGCAAAAGAGCCGCCCTTTGCCCTGAAAGAGCTAACCCAAATGCAGCCTCAGAATTGAGGCTTGGGTCCAACACATTTCTTCTTGAGAGCTAACCGAGTTGAAATGAATGAACGGTTACTCAATGATATATTGATCGATCTATCTTTGAGGCCATTGACCGTTGTTAGATGAATGTGGATAACGCTTTTTTTTTTAAAATTTAAAATAATAAAAAAAAGTTGGTTTTTATGGTAGGCTTACTAGCTTTGATGAAAAAATATGAATTTTTTTAATGCCCCAAATTATAAGCATAGTGACAAATTTGGCCGACAGTTAAATTCGGCGAAAAGGGGGGAAAACAAATATTTTGGGAAATTTTCGGTATTTTTTGGTGAAATTTCAGAATTTTTTTTTCGTTATGTTTAATTTTTTTTTTTTTTAATATGTTAGTAATTTAATATATATTGTGGTAATTTTTTTTTTAAATATTAAATATATTTTTAATCCCCGAATTTTTTCCATAAGGTATCGAAATTAATCTGAAATGTACCAAAAGGACCTTCCGCCCAAAAATAAATTTGTCACTATGATTATAAGCTATTATAAATATATAATTATTATATAATCCAAGGCCGAGTATGAGGCTACTTAGTCCAAACACAAAATAGTTTAACTCGAGCCGAATCATGCTTAGCTTGGGTTGAGTCCAAGTCCGGGCTTAAACAACCAAATATCCTACTCTTTCTGGGCTGGGTCCAAGCCGAAATCCGGATAGCCCGATCCACTAACAGCCCCAATACGATCTATATTTTTTTATTGAAGAACATTTCTTGAGAAATCAATTCTCATAGGCCTTTAAGAAGCTCATCTCAAAGTGAACAATATGATTTGATTAAGATGAGTCAACATGAGTGTCGTACTAATCTTTTCAATTGATACAATTTGATTTTGAACTTTCTTCTTTACAATAAGATATTTATCAATATATTTGGAACATTCACTAGTCTTGTTATTATTGGATATAACTATCGCAGCAAAATTGTCATATAAGATTCTCAATGGCCTTGAAATACTATCAACTACTCGAGGCCCTAAGTAAAATTCCTTAATCATATCGCCTCACATGCCTCACATGTTGTCTCAAAGCATGCAATAAATTTTGTTTCCATAGTAGACGAAGTAATCAGCATTTACTTAACACTCTTCCAAGATATAGGTTCACCTGCAAGCATAAAAATATAACCCGATGTAGACCTACAGGTATCTTGACACCCAACATAGTCGGCATCTGAATAACCAATAACTTCAAGGTTATTCGACCTTTTGTACGTAAGCATGTGCCCTTTAGTCTCTTGTAAATAGCGAAAAATCTTCTTGACTGTTTTCCAATGATCCAAATCAGAATTACATTAATACCTACCAAGATGCTAACTATATACGCTATGTTTGGACGAGTACAAACTTGTGCATACATGAGACTCCCAACTGCCGATGCATAAGAAATTGTCTCCATCTACTTTCTCTCCAAATCGATCTTGAGACTCTGAAATAGACTAAATTTATCACCCTTAATGACAGGGACAACAGTAACGAAACAATTATGCATGTTGAACATTTTGATAGCTTTATCAATATAAGCTCTTTGAGACAATCCCAATATGTCACGAGTTTTATCTCGATGAACCTTAATTCCTATCACGTAGGAAGCTTCACCAAGATCTTTTATATTAAAACTCTTTGATAAAAAGTTCTTTGTTTCATATAATATGCTCAAATTATTACTTAAGTAATATATCATCAACATACATAACACAGATGATAAACTTGCTCCCACTGATTTTAAGATATATGTATTGATTCACAATATTTTCTTTAAAACCAAAGTTTGAAATAACTTTATGAAATTTTAAGCACCTTTGTTGAGATGTCTGCTTTAAATCATATATAGACCTTTTGAGTCTACAAACTAACCCTCAACCTGAAAATCTTCAGATTGTCATAAAGACATCTTCATGTAAGTCACCATTCAGAAAATTTGTTTTAACATCTATTTGATGCAATTTTGAGTCAAAATAAGCTAATAATATCTATTCTCAACTTTTGAGTGAACCCTTTAGCGACTAACCTGCCCTTGTATTTTTCTACATTACCTTTGGAATCTTTTTTAGTTTTATATACCCATTTACAGCATACAGGCTGAACTCCTTCAGGTAACTCGCAAAGATCTTAGACTGAGTTATATTTTATTGATTCCAACTCATCTTTCACAGCTTCGAGCCATTGAATGGATTTGTCGCTTTTTATAGCTTGGTTAAAAGAAACCGGATCTGATTTATTTTCAAAATCATACTCAATCTTATTGAGGTAGACGATATAATCATCAGAAATAACTGGCTTATTTGCTCTCTCTGATCTACATAATGATTGATTATTGACGGTCACCATGAGAGCAAGAGCATTCTCAATGTAAAGTGTTTCAATAGATATAACCGTATGTACATCAACACTATCTTGAATGACAGGTGTTGGTGTCACCTTTTCTTAGATAAAATGGATAGAAATTATAACTCGATTTTCCTCATAAGTGATTTTCCTAGACTCAACACTCCTACTGTTCTCACGATCCTCAAAAAATTTTACATATCTAGTCTCAACAATTTGGATACTATGAGTGGGGCAATAAAATCTGTAGCCTTTTGACCTATCAGGATAACCAATGAAATGACAACTTATAGTTCTAGGATCCGATTTTCCTAATTGTGGATTATACACCTTTACTTCAACTAAACAACCCCAAATATGTAAATATCCTAGAGTCAGTTTTCTTCCTACAAGAACATAGGCAACTTAAAGTTACACAACATGTTTTTCACCATATCTATAAGAGTACGATTTCGTCGCTTAGCTATACCGTTCTGTTCAGATATTTCCGACATAGTGTACTAAACAACAATGTCATGCTCTTTTAGATACAAGGTGAATGGTCCTGGATTGCGACTTGTTTCAGAGTATCTATCATAATACTCTCCGCCTCTAACAGATCTTATAATTTTTATATTCGAATTGAGTTGTAACTCAACTTCGGCTTTATAGATTTTAAACATTTCCAAAGCCTCAGATTTCTCATGAATGATAAATATGTAACCAAAACGAGAATAGTCATCAGTAAAGGTAATAAAATACTTTTGGCCACCAATAACAGGAGTTGAAAACGATCCACAAATATCAATGTGAACTATTTCCAGCAAACTCGTGCTCCTAATAGCTCATTTCTTATCAGTCTTTGTGAGGTTTCCTTTAACGCAATCAATACAAGTATTGAAATCAAAGAAATCGAGCGTATCAATTGTATCATCTTTAATTAGCCTCTCTATTCTATCCTTAGATATATGGCCTAAACGTTTATGCCATAAAATGGAATTGTCGATTGCTCGTTTTCGTTTCTTCTTATCTTTATCATCCACATGCATGAAAACTAAAAATTGGGCGTAAGATGAATCCAAATTCAACTAATAAAGATTGCCACTAGTGAGCCACTACCTACAATATCAAAATCAAATAATAAGGTAAAAATATTATATCCAAATTTAAATTCAAAATTTAATGAATCCAATTTAAAAATTGAGATAAGATTTATAGTGATACTTAGAATATAAATAATATCTACTAAATTCAAAATAAAACCACTATTTAAAATAAGACGGAGAGTCCCAATGGCCTCCACGTATTCTTCTACTCCATTTCTGAGTTTGATGGTTCATTCACATTTACTTAGCTTCCTGCTGGATCGAAATCTCTACATTGAATTACTTATGTGAATAGTTACACTACAATCGATCCACCAAGTATTGCGTGAAGTATCAACATAAAGTGATTTAAAACATACTAAGACTAGGTCATTACCTTTCTTAACTAGTCAATCTTTGTATTTCTAACAATTCTTCTTGATGTGTCCCTTCTTCTTACAGAAGTGGCACTTGATGCTAGAAGTAGACCCGCTAGCTTCTCATTGTTTGATTTTCGATGGAAAAGTTTTTACATTTTTTCCTTTATATGATCTTTTCTTTCTCTTAAAATTTTCTTTCGATGATCCAAGAGTGGCATAATGAACACTTTCAAGTTTTTCAGTTCGAAGTCTTTTTTCTTCTTAGACACAGTGAGCGATTAACTCGTTCATCTTCCATTTCTCTTTTTGCGTGTTATAATTAATCTTGAACGGACCAAATTGTGAAGGAAGAGAAGTCATAATGAAGTGAACAAAATAACTCTTAGAAAAATTCATGTTCATTTTCTTTCAATTAAGTCGTCATGTCATTCATTCTCATAATGTGCTCCCGTACGCTACTATAATCATCTTATTTCATGATTCCCATTTTAACAATAAAACTACTCACAAGTGCCTTAGAAGTCCCCTGAAATTGTTTATGAATGACTTGCATGTTTTCCTTTACATTATACGAATTAAAAATACCTCCCCGGTCGCATCAGTAATGAAACGTTTTATGATCACTCATACTATTTAATCTATCCAATTTTTTCAAATATGTACTATTCATTGTCAAATCCTCAACTGAGGCATCAGCAGTAAGCACCTTGAGTTTATTAGATCGTATAGCATAGTCAAAATCACTGCAGCCTAGAACAATTACAAATTGTTCCTTCCATTTGCCATAATTTGAGCCACTCAAAAGTTTAATTCACCAAGATGAGTTCAATGTTACGCAATAATTAAAGACTTTATTATATCCACATACTACTATGGCAACGATCCATTCCACAAGAAAATATTTAAAGTGATTTGCTTATGGCAAGGAATATAATAAAGAAATAATTAAACCAATGTGATTTTATTGTGAAACAATTTGTATCATTATAACCTTCCGTTGGGTCGAGTCATAACACACTAGTCACTTCCTCAATCAATATTAATGATTGTAATACTAATTGCATCGTTATAACCATTCGTTGGGTCGAGTCACAATACGCTAGTAGTACCCATACACAAAATAGTGAATAGTAAGACACAATCATCACACAACATTAAGTAATTTATTGCCGTTGGGCAAAAGTAATTTCATAAATTGTGATGCCAATATTTACTACACTTTCACTGAATTTTTAATACAGTCTTTTACAAAAATAAATCTCACTTTGAAAACTATAACACTAGGTAAAATCATCACCGTTGGATAGAAGAATCATTCCAAGCTATGTTTTTTATTTAAGTTTTATAATATTTTAGATAGTCACAAAAGTATTTAAATAATAATAACAAATAATTTAGTTAAGAGATGCAAGTGGCTAAATTTAGCATGTGTTATGAGTAAGTGCCAAAAAAATAATAATAATCATAAGTAACATTATGTAAATATCAGTCTTGGTGCTAGAGTACAACCTCCAATATCCGACCCTAATTATAGGCACTTAAAAATATAACAATTATCTGATTAAAAAATTAATAAAAAGGACATCAAGTCATGAAAATAACACAATAGAGAGCTCATTGTCAAAAACAGACCTCAAAAATAAATTCGGAATGTCCAAGAAAGTCAAAATTCGTATATAATATCCGAAAATTAGACCTATAAATAGCCCAAAAATAACCCGAAAGGATAAAGAATAATATGGGTCGTAATTGGGCCTTAAGGACAAACGGGTCATGTTTAGGGGCCGAATCAGATCATGAATTATGGGCCGAGAATTGACTAGACCAGACCATGGGTTGGACCGAGTCATTGGCCGAGTACCATCATGGACCGAATCGAATTTGGGCCAAGATATTTGGACCTTTATTATTAATTCAATAGAAGACAAAACACAAGTCTCCTTAACCCTTAAGGAAAGTTCTTCTCCCTCAAGAAAACCACATAGAGGTCTCTTTAGTTAAAATTTATATACAACAAATCCTAACCCAAAATTACATTGATTAGGTAATGTAATTATGTAACCATACAATTGTTCCAAGTTGCATCATCAAACCAACTGGCGATGAGTTGGCACTTGGCAGATAAACTTCTAAACTAAAGATATAGTTTAATGAATCTATAGTAAACATAAAAATTGCATTAGTTATAATTCGACCCATATTGGTAAGGGATAATAGCTCAGGCCGATTAATACTGCGGAACCTTGAGATCACCCAGGAGTATATAATAATTTTAAAATAATAGAGGCAATCGCAGCGCATGTTGATTAATATGAACTAATGCTTTGACCAATCAAACACCAAAACTTGGCTCTGATACCAATGATGGATCTGTATGGATCTATTAATCCGACCATCTAAATATATGTCCTATGATTTAGACGCATGATCAATTAAAAGCAAGGAATCAATAATTCATAAATTAGAATATATGTGCACACCTTGAGTGTGAGTCATGAAAGGTGAGTTACTGATCTTCAACGATTTCCTTGTTCTCAATACCTCCTAGCATAATAGGGATGTTTTTGCTAATAGGAAGGGTTGAAGTGTGTCAAGCAATCATTGAGACCAAACATCCTTTATATTTATAGCCAAAGAGTCATTTCACATTAAGGACTTGAATTACTAATTATATTGTGATTGAAATTCAATCATACTTTAACGAAAATACTTAATTATTAGTTGTTTATTCTCTTCAAATTCATCGAATTAGCAACTACTACATCTCAAGATTGATCTTACACCATTCACCGATCAACGGACTAACCATAATGACGACCACTAAAATAGAAACTTGTAACATAAGAATCATTTCCAAACGGAAAGAGATGTAAGAAAAAAGAAGAAATGAGAAACTTATATCATCTCCATATGTTTCTTTTTACATAGAATTTATCTCTTGCCTCTTCATAAAAATTTGGAAAATTCCAAACGACAGATAGATTTTGTGCAAGTGGTTGACGGCAGACTGACTGCCCCAACTTGTATTGCTTAGGTCCCACTATGGTTGAAACCAATTGTGTCGCGATGGTAGAAAAATATTAGGAACATAAATTCGAAAATGATGAAATGGGCGAAAGAAATTAGACTCGAGGCACGTAATCGCTATAAAACGTTATTCGCTCCTGACTCGGATAAATCCTCGAGTTCGCAAAAGGGTTCCAGCGAGACATTTCCAGGATACAACATGGCCAAACTCTTATATACGATCCATTACTTTGCAACAGTAAATGATCGCCCCAGAAAACTCAATCTGATGAAATACCAACAAAAGAAGAAAGCAAGAAGAATTCTCAAGTTTTATGCAAGAATTTCAGAGTATGTAAATTTATGTCATAAAGTTTCCTTATATAGACTTTTCAATATGACTGTTGGTCCAATGCGCCTAACGCAAGCATGACACATGCCTTTTACATGCATGTGCTGTGACTGCCATATACACACTCTTCTCTTATTGTCAAACAATAATAAAAGGTGTAAGGTACTATATATATAGCATAAACACTTTTTACATTTACCAATGTGGGACTATTTATTTACATACAAAACTTGAAAACATTTATTACCTTAACGCCCAACCTACAAAACTAAGAAATCAAAATAAAGTTTTATTTTCTTTAAATTTATTAAAATATTTATTATATTAGTAATAAATATAACAGCGACACATCAACCGCCTTCAGTTTGCTTGCACAAAACTTGCCTGCAATATAACACTGTCCTGTAAATTTTAGTGCTCTACATGCTAAACTAATTGTAGCTTTCAGGAAAGGAAAAAAAAAGGAAACAGTTTTTGGAGTCTATTGTTAGTAGGGCTATGTATTTTTTGGGCCAAACCAACCAAACCGGACTGAACCACCAGTTTTAGTCCGGTTTGGACGGGTACCAATTTAGGTTTGGTTTCGCAAAAAGAAAAATTGAAAAGTTCGGCTCCGGGCCTTCCCAATCTGAAACCAACCGAACCAATTGTAAGTAAATTTCTTAAATATATATAGTCGACTTGAGTCAAGCAAGCAATTGGGCCTCAAATTTTCGATCCAAAATTTGGGCCTAAATTTAGTGTTTAACAACCTTATATAAGGCTCGAATCTCACAAGACGTTGAATTAGGGAAAAGAGAATATATTATAAAAGTAAAACAACTCCCAAAAAAATGAAAATAGTAAAAGTATAAAATAGGTTAAGAATTTGAGAAAATTTTGATGTGCAAGTAGAACTTATAGGAAAACCGAAACCGACCAACCCAACTCGAAACCAAATTGAATCGGGTTGGTTTGGTTCAACAGTTGAACAGTTTGGTTTGGTTTGAACATTTAGACACTGATTAAAACTAGTTTGATTTGTGGGTTTGGTCCAAAACCGACCAAACAGAACCACATACACCCCTAATTGTCAGCAAGTCATGATTTCAGAATAAGTAGGAGTGAGGAAATTTTGAAAAAAAAGCTGAAATAAAATAATAAAAATCAGGAAAAAATTAAGATAAAAAAAGTAAGAAAACGTTGTGAATTAAGTGCAATTAAATCGCAAAGTTCATGATTTTTCATAAACTAATCAAATTTTAAAAAGTTAGGATTAATCTGCGATTATCATAAACCTAAATTCATGAGCTAATGGCGACTTTTCCGAAAGTTCGTAACTATGGCATGTCATTGATTTGTGTATAAAATATATTTTAGATACCATTTTTATTTTAAATATAATATTTAATCATATTTTTAGTAAAAATATTTAAAATGCCATTATTTCTTAGGACATAGCTTTAACTAATAAACAATAATTGAGACTAAATATAGAATTTTCCTGAGTGCGGGTCAATACATATCTATTTCCCAAAATTGATCCATGCCTAATACCAATTCAAATTTGACATCTATATATTCAAGTTTGACTAAAATTAAATTTTGAAATAGTCAAACTTTGACCAATTATCAAATTGACTAAAAAAATATGCATTATCAAGATACAAATTAAATTAATTGTTGACAATCTTTATTTTCGAGTTACACTAGTCAAATTTTGACTAAAATTTAATTTTAATAAAAGTCGAACTTTGATAAAATAGCAAACTCACTAAAAAAAAATGAAGCTACACTAGTCAAAATTTAACTAAAGTCAAACTTTGACCAAAAATTAAATTAACTAATAAAATTTACATTATCAAGTTACAAAGTAAACTTAGAGTAGATATTACTTTTAAGTTATGCTAATTAATGTTTGACAAAACTCAAATTTTGACCAAGAGTCAAACTTTGACTATAAAAATTTATAAACTAAGTTACATGCTAAAATAGTAGTACACACTCTACTTTCAAGTCATACTAGTCAAAAGAATAGGGGAAAATTTTAAAATAACCCTTGAACTTTAACCTCTACATCAATAACGCACCTAAACTTTTACTTTTATCTAATAGGCACCCAAAGTTTACATAAGTTCATCAATTAAACACTTAACGTCACCTTCGATTAATATGCTAACGAAAGTGCTGAATTTGAATACAACACCCCAAAATAGCATGTGTGGCATGCCAAAGGGATGAGGACTTAGCAGGCACGCTGGTTGACGTGACTTATTATCACATGTCTCCCACGTAATGTAATTAATATTCTCTCCAAATAAACAGAAGAGGGGATTAGAGAAAATCGTTGGCTCTTCTTCCGCTCGACCTGATTTTTGGAAGTATTCTCCAGCGGTTAGGCCTTCCAAATACTCCTACAGATCATTTCGGGGTCTTCTCATTTGAAATCAGAAACACTTGATTGAGCATTCGAAATGTGAAAATGATTTGGCTTAAGAGAGTGAGCCCATTCAAAGTTCCCATCTACGGAAAGTCTGTAGGAGTATTAGTGTTGAATAATAGAGGGATATAATGCATGATTTTGAAGCATAATCAGAAAGATATATATATATATATATATATATATATATATATATATATATATATATATATATATATAATGAATGTGATGGAGGATGATGACCCGGGTGACTATAATCCGGACTCTAGTTCCTCTGATGATGAGAATGAATTGTATAATAACGACTATTTACAATCCGATGGTGATGCATTATTTGGTGCACATGCGAATGAGGAAGTAGATGCCCGCAAGGGTGATGCACCTCTATCCCTCGTTGGTGATTATGATGGAGGTTTTTCAGAAGGGGAATTGAAGAGTATAGCAAGTGACTCCGATGATGAGGACCTTCCCAAGCATCTAAAGTATTGTACATTTAACGAGAAAACGGACATAGATAATCCCACATTTTGTATTGAGGTGAAGTTCAAGACTCACGAGATCTTCAGAAATGCAGTGAAAGAGTATGCAATCAAGTTAAGAAAAAAGATATTAAGTTTGTAAAGAGTGATAGGGAGAAGATAAGGGCCGTGTGCAAGGAAGGATACTCTTGGGTAATATATGTCTCATATGTCCTAAACGATGTCATATATAGAGTGAAAACATATAGGGATTTGCATTCATGTACCAAGTCCTTTGATATCCCGTGGGTGAGCAAGTAAGCTAAAAAGATTAGACTTAATCCTCCATGGCCAATTACTTCATTGGTAGAAACCATTGAGTCTAAGAGGGAATGTCAAAAGTGATGTACAAAAAGTTTATCGGGTTAGGAAAATGACCTTACAGATGGTACATATTACTTCTCAATGATCTGATCCATAGGAAATCTCCTTGGGATTTTTTCAAGAGATTTACCCTCTCTTTCGGACAGCAAACGAGAGAGAGAGAGAGAGAGAGAGAGAGAGTAGTAAGTTAACGGGTCTTGTTGCATTGTCTTGATTTCACAACTTGTGATGCATGTAATCTATTATGCACCTAGAGACAATAATTTGACAGAGTAGCTGACAAAGGAAAGGGAAATAAGCTTGAAAGATTCTGGCATTTTGGAACCTTAAATATTTCTCTTTGATGAGCCTGAAGCAATTATTTCACTATTTTGTCTGAAAGAAAAAGTTCTCGAGTAATCAAAAGATGAGGTTCTTGAATTTTCTATTTTAAACTTCTTACAGCTTGCTAGCATGCATTTTCATGGCGTCTATAATTCTATACCATGTTTGCTCTAGTTGAAGTGCCGAAATTTTTTCTGAGGAAGATCACTGTTGTTTTGTTTTTGCTGTTAAAAGCATAAGATGCTTGAGACAATCAAATGTTATTTAATTTTTTCAAAAACATCAAATGTAGCAACACACGCACACATATATATAGACACCGAGTCGGACCAAGTCGAGTTTTATTCAGTCTTCGTGTTCGGCACAGCTGATTTTCGAGTTGAGTTTTTGAATCATGATACAAGAAGTTTTTGGAGCATATGGTCAATATAGTGGGTTGGATCTTTTTCTCAAAAAGCTGTAGAAATGGGCACAATGAACTGTTTAATCCTAAATGTGGCATCATTGACCTCCTCAAAAGCCAAAGACGCTCCTGAACATAATGATCAAATGCAACAGATTAGTAAACGGATTAATGGGCTATCACATACTACAATAGATAAAGCCAACTCAATCACCGGCTTTATCTATCATACATCTGATAGTGCACCAATCCTTTTTTTAATCCGTTGCATTTGTAGATGATTTGAAGAACAGCAAATGGGAGAGCTCATACAACACCAGCGTGACTAAGGGGGAGAAAGAGAGTATGAGCTGAACGTTAGCTTTGGAGAGATAAAGACCACCAGCGAGAGAGAAATGATTAGAAAATTAAAATATATATATCTAAAAATCACAATTTATTGAAAATAATAACCAATTGAGCATCACTCAATGGCAGTCTGCAACTATTTCAAAACATGATTTTTATTAAAAAAAAAAAAGGTAGATTAAAACGTGATTTATTCTTGCTTTACAGATTTTAATCACTACTTTATAAGGAAGTCTGGAGAATTAGGTGACTATAGTTATGTTATGGATGCATTAGAATATTTCATGGTTTTGAGGGCCTATATACACATTTTTTATGAGAAAATGCTCAAATTATTTAGACTAATTACAGTGTGCATATTTCAACTGTATTTAAGTGTAACACCCCATACAGAAACGAAAAGAAATCACACTGAATGAAGTAACTGAGTTAAATGCTTTCATAGATCAGTTGGTTAGAGCACCCATTCAGTAAGCGGGAGGGTTCATCAGCAATTACCCATATTCTCGATAGCTACGATGACGTTGAAGAAATAAAAGCACTCGATGCTACTCAGAAACAAAACAGCAAGCCGAATAACTCCATACTTCATTAAATGCTTCTCCTCCAATCTGCATTGAACTAGTTATGATAATTTTTGGAAAATTTGCCAAAACCAATATCAAAATTTCGACATTTGCCAAAACCTGTATCCGATTCCAAAAATTCTAAATTGTTGTATCACTAAAAATGTGAAATGGCAAAACTGCCATCACTTTTTCTGTCATTAAATTTGGCACCAAACCAGCTTAAACTTTTTATCAAAATGCTTATAATGTAGAGCAACCTTTTCAAAAATTACAGTTCTTTAACTGTTACCCCACCAAATTTGAAACAATCACTTTTTTTCTTCCTTCCGATTTCAATCTCACATCAAATCCAAGAGATATAAAGGGATGGCAACAAAAAATCAAAAGTTAAGGCTAAGCCCATTTTTAATTGAATACATCTATTAGCACCTACCAAATTATTCAAAGCAACCACACTCAATTTACCCAAAGCACCCGCCTTCCTCTTCCTCAATTCAAATCCTCAACCAGAAACCCTCTTGAAACCCACCTAAAATCCACCAAGAAGTTTTGTATTTGATCGGTAAAGGCAGAGTAAATTAATAAACCAGCGAAAAGCTGGGAAGGAGTACAAGAGAACCAAACCAACCTAAAAGCAAAGAAAAAAACCCAAAGCAAAAAGACTACCCCCAAGCTCTAAGGCAAGGGAAACCAGGGCCACTCTAAAATCTCAGGAACCTCAACGGGCCCATTCTTACAAGCCTAATCCATAGACACCATCAGGTCCATAATACCCTTTAGAATCAAACCCACCAGACGATGCCTCCTACAGAAAATGCGAGCGTTCCGCTCAAGCCAAATACTCCAAACGACCGCGAAGAAACCCACCTTCCAAAAGGTCAGCAGCTAGCCCTCCAACTGAGCACCATACCAGGTCAAAAAGTGAGACGGAATAGAACTGGGAATCGCCCAACGCATACCAAAAGATCTCAAACGGACTGCTCAAATCTCTGGCGCAGCCCAGCAAAGCAGGAAGAGATGAGTGGCTGTCTCCTTCAACTGCAGGCACATCACACACCTATTTAGCACATCCCTGCCCCTCACAATCAGCTGATCGATTGTCAAGGCCCTGACCCTTATCACCGTCCAAGCAAAGAACTTTGGGGGGAACCAGAGCATTCTAACAAGAGGCCTAAAGGGCATCATAGGATAGAAAGAGCGAACCGAGAATCATCTGCCATTTGAATTATGGAGCCAACATCTAGAATCACACCGCAGCTGGTTACTCTTCGCTTCAATCACCAAAGCCTGCAAACAGAGAAACAGTTGCACCTCATCATCCTACAAAAACCACCAGGGTATAAATATTCCACACAGTCCTACCCCCTCACTCCATAGATATCTCATCTACCAAGCAACTACGATTAGCAGCAATCCTGTAAATGCTAGGAAAGGATTCTCACAAAAGTCTACAATCAATCCAATCAATCCAAGGGGTCATGTCAAAACTTGATACGAGACTCATCACCCCAACTAAAACGGATCCATATAACAAAAACCGGTCATAAAGAGCAAAAGCCTTTCCACCAAGCCGAAGCATTTCTGATCCCATTCACCTGGATACCCCAGTCTCCGTCAATCCACCAGCAAGTTGTAAAAACAATAGCATACCACAAACACCAACTTAGTGCATGACTTCGACACCTAACACACAGGATGTTAGAATATTACTTTATATACAAAAATATCCTCATTTTATTTAAATTTTTAGGCTTTATTATAAATTTTGAGTACCATTATATATAAACTAGCAATGAACGTTAGATTATTCATTTCTGTTTTGATAAAATTAACACTCAATATTATACTTACAAACGATTGAGGGAGCAAATGTTTAGTCTGATCTCTGGATGCCACATCTAGATGTCATGGTACACAACCAACTTGGCCTAGCGCCTCACATTTCGATAAAAGAAAAACAAAATCAGATTATAGTATTTAAATTTTCAATGCCTTCTATATTATAAATTGAAGGAGACTTCATGTGAAACTAGAAACCTTTTATCCATTATCTTAAAGAGCCATCTACCAACATGTTCAAAAAATCATGCATTCATCTTCCTTTAAAATCTTTATGTTTTCCTTATTAGCTTCATCTCTCAAGGTACCTAGTTGTTTTATAATAATAACAAATAATTATTTATTTCTTCATACTATTACTAGCTAAAAGTTAATACTATTTGGTTTTATTTGATAGGTTTTCTGGCCGTTGAAGTTGTGGCAGCGAAAGACAATACAAGAAATTTTAATAAAGCATCGTAGTTATGGTTGTGGCTTTAAATAATAGTAAGTCATAACTTTTTTCATTTATATTAAAGGAGAAATCTATAACAAAAACATTGATGTAAAGATTACAAAGAAAAATATAGCGTTTTGAGGTGAAGGGATTGATAAAACGATTATATAAGAAACCGAAGTGTACAAGGAGAAACAAAGAAACTTCCGACATAACCACCTTTAATACAGTCAAGGTTAAACTACATTAAAGCTTTTGTGCTCATGCATTAAGTAAAGAGTTGGTGTAGTTTAACTTGGTTAAACCACATTAACTCTTAACTTAATAGATAAACATAAATGTTTGAATGCACGTAGAGACTATATAGAAAGTCTTTGGTTTCTCTTCCTACACTTTAATTTCAAATTATAATCGTTTTATCAATCCCTTCAACTCTAAACGCTATATTTTTCTTATTTGAAGTCGCAGTCACAAGATCCAACGAAATTTTCAGTATTGTCCTTTGCCACTATAATGTCGACAACCAGAAAACCTATCAAATGAAAACGAATATTACTAGCTAATTATTAGCAAGTAATAATATTAAAATATAATTAATTAATAATAATTATTATTATTATAATTAGTTACCTTAAGAGATAAGTCAATGCTGTCCTTTACTACTATAACATCGACAACAAGAAAACCTATCAAATGAAAACGAATATTGCTAGTTAACTATTAGCTAGTAATAATATTAAAAGATAATTAATTAATAATATTATTATAAAAATAATTAGTAACTTTAAGAGATAAAGCCCATAAAGAAACATATGGACCTTAAAGGAATAGGGATGCATGGTTTCCTGAATATGTTCGTAGATGATTCTTTAAGACTATGGATGAGAGGTCTTCGGTTTAAGAGAAATTATCTATCAATTTATAATATAGAAGGCAACATGCCCAAGATCGATTAGGACAATCTTAAAAAAATTGGAAAAACATTTTATCCACTTTTCAAATGGTGATCAAAGTTGGAAAAACAAATAAGTTGGGCGTCACCCAATATCTGAGAGCATGTTTTGGAGGCTAAAGGATTTTTTATTTTTTATTTTTATTTTCACTTGATCCTAAAACGGGTGTTTTTTTGGATCAAGTGCCATGTGGCACATGATCTCGACACTTATAAGTGAAGGAAGGAAACCAAGCCAAGCTGATACAATAGGTGGGCAAGGGTGAGCAGAAAAAAGGAGCATGAAAAACTAATTGAGAAAGCTGCCCTGCAGTTGTGTAGATATGCTCACAAGTGCAACGTTTAAACACTGCATCACTAGTGCAGGGACCCCTTAACCATATATATGTGTATCTTACTTGAATATTGTAATTATCCTTTGGAAAATGGAAGGTCAAATCATTTTTGACCTAGAGCCACTATTGTGGTCCTGATTTCAGGTTTTTAAGATTACATCAATAGAACTTAGTATTAGATAAGCGGCCAAGTACTAGGTGACTAGGTACTCCGATCACGTTTTGGGATGCGTGTCACGTGAAATTATAATGTGTGTTGTTTGATGAGTACACCATGATCTAAAGACCTTTGATGTAAAGTATTGGGATGAAAAATAGATCTCCATCATCGGGGTTAAAATAGTCAAACACTATCTAAAATTAACGACTATCATGTAATCCTGACATACCATTAATTTTAGCTAGCATCTGACCCCTTTGAATAAAACATAGAGATTGTTTTTCATCTCAATCTTTTACACCAAAGATCTTTAGATCAAGCCGCACCTATCAAATGGCATACATGATGATTCCAGGTGGTACACATCCCAACCAGTGACCCGAGTACCAAGACTACCCGGAACTCAGCTGCTTACATAGTACCAAGTCATATCATTAGTATCCATGCCACTAGGATTGTCAAAGAGTCAAGCCAGCTTGAACGCTCGACTGAAAAACCCACAAAATAGCTTTTAAGGTCTTCAGATCAGCTTGCGAGCCTAGTCGAACAAAGCACCCACAGCTCGATTAATATAGAGTCGAGCCAGAGCTGAGGAACATGAAACTCGGTTTGACTTGATATACATACATATATGAATATTATATATATTAAATTTTGCGTACACACACACACACATATATATATATGAAAGAAAGAAATGTTAACTAATTACATATATTAATTTTTAAAAGTCGAGAAGTGCTAACCACGTACTCATAGATATCGATAATTTTAAAAAGTAGCGAAATAAATAAATAATAATAGAAAAACTTAAAATAGAATTCATTCTGGCTCGAGCTCTACTCAAACTCAACTCAAGCTCGGAAAAGAGAAACTAGATGTCGAAAGTTTCAGGTTCGAACTGCCTAGAGCCGAGCTAGAGCTGACCCTAGCTCGACTCGAACTCAGGTCGTTGACAACACTACATGCAACGAATGGCATGCTTAGACCATATAACAACAACTGCATGAACATTTCCAACTCCAATGTCAACTGGCCGGGTTAGGGCTGGGGCGGCCTAAAACCTAGCCCGGCCCTAGGGGCCAACTCCTGGCCTTCGCTCAGTCCTAAATTAGGGGTCAATCTTCCTAAACTACAATGGTAAATCATTTCATCTTATGGTGATGGGCTTGTTGTCGATTTCTAAATGACAACTTAAGTGAAAAGGTCGGTAATCAAGCTCATAAAATCACTATTTCTGTGGCTATAAATATCTGTAAAAATATTTTATGCCCATCCCAAGCTTGAAAAGTTGTGTGATCAGCAACTCGCACGCAGGTTTGATGATCAGAGCTCAAGACTTGTTTGTCAAACTTACCTGTCGAGACAAACTTACTATTGATGCTTGTGTGTAGTTTCTAAACAATTGACACGAAAGTACACCAATCAGATGATTCCAATATTATGATGGGCATTGTTATTGTTGGAATGTGTATGATGTGTGTCTGGATAGAATCCTTATTTGTGTATACACTATAGATTATATATTTGGATTTGTGTTAACATTATTTTCTTAATATTAAAGCTAGTAGGCCACAATTTCTAAGATTCTCTCCCTAAACCTAATATATAAACTTAACCCTTCATCCTCAACATCTAAACCCTAAACACTATTAATCTTTTTGGATTTGGATAATTGCCGATATCAATTTTTTTTATTTTGCTAATGTCAGCATGACATCATGCTGACATCAGTAAGATCAAACCTTTGATCTCAAATCTTCTCGAGAAGGATACCTCTTGGATCATTTTTCTATGGAGAACCATTCTCCCCTCAACAACTTTTAGGTTTGAAGGCTTCTGAATTTTTAGTTTTGTTCCCTTATTCTCGTGTTCCTCATGACACGGATCACTAGGGTCTGCAAACTGGTAGTGATTGGAACAGAAGCTCCCTATGGAACTTCTACGAACGATTTTAGGATCGTTGAAACTGATTTGATCACAGTTCTATGCTTTTACATGGCTGGTGGTCACACCTCGTCCCTGACCTGATTGAATACACTTCTCTAAAGCTACTTGTTACACAGCTTTATGGTTGGATTTGGATATGATTTTCTTCAATATGTTGTGAGCAGCGCTCTTGTTTAGTTTAGTACCGATTGGATGAGGTTTAAGGATTTTTTGTGCGCATGTTTATGAGCTGGAACCTTACCTGTTGTTTCTCTCATTCTTCGATGAGATGGTCATCGAAATACGTACTGTAAATTAGAGATTGAATGGTTTAGGTTTGTCAAGTGACTTGTGCAATGCCTAAACAAATCAACGTTTCATTGTTTTGACGGTCTCGATCAAACAAAATATACACAAATAGCTTGTAGATAAGCAAAATTATCATATTATTAGGGCATAACATCAGCATATAACAATAACAACTTGATGTTGTGGCCACATACAACTTAAATGAACAAGCAGTTGTCCAGATTTTCTTCTTCGAGTATTGAAAAATCTAGATCCTCATAGAGTCAGGTATCAATTGTCAAATAGAGATGGTTATAGGATATCTTTGATGGTCCTGAATACTGATATATGGTTTACTATCAACCTACTCCTAATCTCAACGCACGAAGAATCTCAATGATTTTGGAAGAGATGGTGAAGCTGAGCGCAGTGCTTGCATAATTCATGATCATGATGAAATTGAACAGGTTAGTCAGGTTCAATCATTGTTGTCAAAAGCAATCGCATATGTGATCCTAAAGAGGGTTTTCACATATGCCATGATGGCACATGCGATCCTAGAAAGTATGTGATCGCATACCCCTCCAACAGACATAAATACGACTGTTGGAGCTTATTTTATTTTTTGTTTTATTCTTTTAGGCCTCCCCAAAGCTTATAAATAGGGAGTTTCTCTTCCTAATCCATACCACATCCATCCAAGGTATGATTCGTGTCTCTTTGATTTTTTTTTTTTTAGTTTTTAGTGTTCTTTTTCTCTCTATCTCAAAGCTTTGTTGATAATTCTTTTTCCTCTATTTTTGTAGTTAACTGAGCAAGGAGGTTCAATCTTCATTGACATTCCATCATTCTTCAAGCAAAGAGAGAAAAATTCATTTCAAGAATCAATGATTCAAAGTTAGAAATTAATCTATAATTCTTATAAAATTTTGTTTGATTGTTATCCCTCTTTATTACACCTCATTTCTTTCATTTTTTTCCTTTTTTCAGTGGGGTTGTTACTCGTTAAGCTCTCCAATCTCCACCCACTTCTTTAAATTACATTGTCATTATGTCTACGTTCTCGAATGACGCCTTTAGGCCGACAAATTCGGCCGATTCGGGTTGAAAATATGGACATTACAAGAGTGTAACCGAAAAAAATAAGTTCCAACGTACCCTATGCACCTATGTAAGCATGAGGAGAATAGAAAGACACAAGCAACATCTTGATTGACAATCCGGATTGAATGCGAAAGCATGTCCAAATGTCATGTCGGAGATTTGAAGAGAGATCATAGAATGGATGGATAAGACTTTGAGGTCGAAACATTACAATGAAGTATTTTACAACAGTACTATGATGTTGATGAAGATGAGGAAGATCATGATAGATCTACTCCCTCCACGGCAAGTAGTGTAAAACCACCACCCTCTAAAAGAGCACGTGGTGGAAAGAGAAAGGAAATAAATAAATTTCTCTTGTATACCACATCCCGAGGATGTTGTAGACGTTAGGAGTAAGGGCCCAACCCAAACCATTATAGAAAATAGGTTTAAAGCTAAGGACCGACCCGAGACTATTCAATACGCGGCTAAGTGGATGTACCAAGCCGGTATTGCATTCAATACCATAAAGTTAAAGAGCTTCAAAAAAATGGTTGAAGCTCATGGACAATTTTGACCCGGCCTAAAACCTCTCTCATATCATAAGATAAGACATACATGTCTTAAAAATGAGGCAGTCTTCACAAAAACCTTTCTCAAGGAGTATCGAGAGGATTGAAAGACATATGGGTGCTCACTAATAACTGACGGTTGGACCAATAGGGCTGGTAAGTCAATCATCAACTTTTTGGCAAACTGTCCTACCGGAACTATGTTCATTAAATCTGTAGATGCTTCGGCTCATTCTCACAAGGCCGAATATCTATTTTCCCTCATAGAAGAGGTGATAGAAAATGATATCGATGCACAACATGTTGTCCAAGTTGTCACGGACAATGCGACAAACTTAGTGCTAGGGGTTAGACTAATAATGAAACGGCGACCATACATATATTAGACCTCATATGCGGCCCATCGCTTAGACTTAATCTTAGAAGACATAGGAAAAGTGTACATTAAAATCGTAGCTAAGGCTAGGAAGGTAGTAGTGTATATGTATAAGCATACACTTCTACTCCACCACATGCGTAATGCAATTGGAGGAAATCTGCAACTCCCTACCATCACACATTTTACTACCGCCTTCTTGACATTACAAAGCATGTATGTTAAAAGAGGAGCTTAGAAACTTCGTAATTTCTACCCATTGGAGGAATGGATCTTGGTCAAAGGTCGAAGGAAAGTGGGTGGCACAAACCATCTTAACAAATTCTTTTTGAAATAATATTGTCCAATCACTTAGAGACTCGCAACCAATCGTAGAAGTATTACGATTAGCCGACTATGGGCTATATTTATAGTTTTATGGAGAAAGCTATAGAAAAAATTAAATCTAATAATATGTACAAATCTCGTCTCTATCAACCCATTATTGACATAATTGAGAAGAGATGGGGTATCCAAATGACTAGCTCGTTGTATTCCGCCACATTTCTTCTAAATCTCGTAGTCTATTTCTCTTATCCAAACCGAGAAGCGGCAAAAACAATACATATTAGTGGTTTCTTTGATGTTTTAGAAAAATGATTTCGGACAAAGGTGAGTAAGATCGGATTAGCAATTCTTTTCGACCAATACAAGAATGCTCAAGAGATGTTCGGAAGAAAAATTGTGATTCAATAAAGAGAATCCAAAATACCTAATAAGCAATTTTATGATTTATTTTTTAGTACATTTCGTTATTGCAAATTTGTAATGAAATAATTTCTCTCTCTCTCTCTCTCTCTCTCTCTCTCTCTCTCTCTCTCTCTATATATATATATATATATATATATATATATATATATAATCTAATTAATATTTATTGTTTGTAGTCGATTGGTAGTTCGGTGGCAAAATATGGATTATTGAAGATGGCCGTTAAGGTTCTTGGCCTTACATATGCCGCTTCGACATGTGAATGGAATTATAGCACATTTGAGATGATAACTAATTTATTTTTATTTTATTTTTAGTCACATAATTTTAATTTAATTGTTGTTTAAATTTTAATAGATATTCATATTTATTAAATGTTTCTCTTAAATAGATACACACGAAGAAGCGGAACAAGTTTGAGTAAAAAAAACTCAATGATTTGGTCTCTGTGCAATACAACCAAAAGCTACAGGATCGCTTCCTAAAAAATCAGGAACATCCGAGACAGTATGATCCTATCTCTCAAAGACTTGTCATCCAATTCTCCTTGGGTGGTGGATGCCTCCGATGAACGAGTCTTTGCGGATGAAGATCTTACGTGAAAGTAAGTGAAAGAGCCTGCTTTTGGAGATGAGCTTCCTATCGGACGGAAGAGAAGATCGATAATGAGGGAAGGTAGCTCACGCTTGCGTCAATAAGAAGAAGAAGAAGAAGACGAGATACATGAGGAAGCACCCATAGACGATATAGATATTGTCTTATTGAGATCGGATGATAAAGAAACCGGGGAAGAACAATATATTGAAGAAAGAGACGATTCAGATGATGACGACAATGCAAGTGACGACGATAGTGGAGGTAGAGATGTACCATTGTGGGTTAGAGACAAATGTGTAAAAAAATTTGCCAGTACACAATATCATTAGGAAGTAGGAACAGATGTTAAAAACTTAAGAATTAAGATACTCTTACTTAAATAATATTTTTCTTCTTTAACCCGGAGGGGTAGCTCAGTTGGTCAGGCCTTGGGTTTGCTCCCCAATGGTCACCAGTTTGAGTCCCCTCAGGGCCACTAGAGTATTACCCGGTCGTTAGCTCCATGGCCCCATGGGATTAGTCAAGGTGCGCGCAAGCTAGCCAGGACACCCACGGATATTTTAAAAAAAAAAAAAAAAACCTTTACTGTTCTTTCTTTTTTATATGTTCATATGTTCATTTTTGTGCTATTTTGTTTAGCATCAATGAAATTTATATTTTCCCTTTTAACTTGTGGGTTATATACTTATATTATATACTTTTATTTCGCATTCTAGACACTACAAAATTAATAGAGCACAAAATTAACACAACATATTATTGATCAATATGGGAAACTTTGAGGGTTTTGGGGGATTTTTTGGGTTTTTTTGAAAATAAAAAATTTATGTCATCGCATAATCGCATATGCGATGGCCCTATGCCATTGCATATGCGATGTGACAACATTGGGTCCAATCAGTCGAATATGTCATAGAAGAGATTCGTACTCTTATCAAATTAACGACGTCAGTCATACACAATATTAATGGCTTGTAGAGGCACAAATAGTACCATCTTTGATAATATTGAGGACCATTATATAAGAGCTCATAACAAGCCTAACTTTTTATAATAATTATTTTCTATAAATTCGACCAAAATGGATTTGACATAATGGCATAATGCTTAACTCCATCATCAATATAAACTCTCCAATTAATTACCATGGCGAGGCTATAGCGTCGCCTTGACAACCATGCATAATGCTTAGCACCGTCATCAATATAAACTCTCCAATTAATCTAACGTGCCATGCCTCAAAACTTGTATCTATGCTCAATAGATTTGACAACTTGGATCATAGGAAATATACACCACAAACATAAGAGCACTTCAATAGTGCTAAGCACCACCATTTAAAAACACATAATAATGTTTAAGTCCTATTGATAAATTAGAAAGTGTGGAACTTAAAGCAAAACTTTGTTCTAAGAGACATTTTCATAACAAAGTGACTGGCTAATTGCTTATATATAGACAGGTCTATGAATGCGCACTGTAAGGCAACACCTTTGATCAATCTAAGTAATCCAACTAGCAACCCATCATTAGCACATGTCCTAGCCAAAGAGTCACGCCTATGTCAGGATTTGAACCATCCAATCGATGCACTTTAACATCAACTATTAAAAAGTATGAACCCATCATATTACGGGGCATGATTGGACAATTCAAATTCCCCAATCAGTTTGATTTTTTAGTTGACTTCTATTCAATATTTAAGCTATCACTTTGATGACTTGAATTGCTAAAAAAATGTCATTTAGCCTAAAAGGAGGACACACAATACTCAACTTATTCAGTGTTGGTTACACTATATTAATCCTTTGAGGCCGACATATAACAGCAAATGAAAGATATAAGACATGTGCAATTCAAGCCAACAACGTACTACCTACTATATTGAATTGAAGTGAGCCCAAAAATCACAATTTTTTGGAGATTTGAACTATTTGATCCATGCAATATAATATGAATGTAATTCATATTTTTTTAACTATAGATATTAAAGTTCACCGACTGGAGGGTTCACATCCTCTTATAGGTGTGATTCATTAGCTAAGACATGTGCCAATGACGGACTGCCACTTGAACTATTTAGATTGATCACAATGTGCCATGTGGCATAAGAGCCGGAGGTCATGTCCTTATCATACGCCATTAAACATATGAGAACATTTATACAACCTTTTGGTGTTAAAGTGCTGATCTCGCCCCACTACGGCTAATCCTTTTTATACTGTATGAAAAAGGGAATTTAGAATAGTGCCTAACACCAATAAGGATAAAGGCATTCCAAATGTTTTTAATAAAGATGTGTAATGACCAAGCCTGTCGAATCAATCATCTGTCGTAGCCAGCAACTTACACTAATGCTACAATGAATTGACAATCGAGATCAAATGAAATACAACAATGGCTTAAAGAAGAGGGAAACACAACAATCTTTGATTTCAATGGTGCAGAACACATAATAATTATATTTTACTGTTACTAAGTCTTTTATATAAAAAGAGGAAAATGAGTTCTAAAACTTATAAAAAAAAAAATTCAACTCTTCTGACAGACATTTAAACAAGGAATGCATATTTAAAAGAATCATGCACCTTTATTGGGAGATCTGACAACATTTAAAGTCTGTGCAAGTGAAAAATTAGGCATCACTTGCTACTAAAACAAGGATAAAGCCCAACCAGTCCTCCTGACTTGCAAAAATTGAAATGTCGTGTCCATCTCATTATATTTGTGATATATGATTATGATTATTTAAACATGAAAGCCCTATTTAAATGTCAGTCAGCTCCCACTAATCCTTATCTAAATGAGGCTATACTCAAAGTTGGGAATCGTTGTTTGCACCTAAGGAATCTTCGAGAGCAACTATCCCAAAATCTATTGGCTGCTTCAAATTAACAATGGAGATCGTTTTTCACCCCAATCTTTCACACAATAGACCTTGACATCATGAGCATACCAAGACACGATCAGTTTTTGGTTTCAGGTGATACACATCCTAAAAAGTGATTAAAAAAATCATGTTGTGAGCCTGATGTGTATCACATGATTTTTAGTCTTTTGGGATGTGTGCCACATGAATTTAAAAATTGACCATCTCATGGTATGTTCATGATCTCAAGATATATTGTGTGGAAGATTGGGGTGAAAAACAATGTCCATCCTCAAAGATTCAGTAGGTGAAAATAAAAGGACTCTTCAAAGGTTTAATACCAACTACTACTGGATAGGGTGGTACAAAACCCAAAGGCTTAATACTACCAGTATTAACCCTTTTAGAGAATTTGTATTGGTCGATACATTCAACGTACTAAGAAGCAACCATTATCGACAACGAGGTTTAGAGCACAAAATAGGTCAATTTAAAAGAAATGTTGAAAATAAAAGGTGATTTTTTAACATTTCTTCAAAAGTGATCCATTTTGGGTCGCTTGGTAAAAATATAGCTTCTAGATAATATTCCCTACTTTTTTTAATAAATGTGTAATGATCAAGACCCTGCAATCAATGAGATGTACCAAAGCTCATAAGTTTACCTATGCTCCAACAATTTTGGCCATCATCTTTGGTGGTACACGACATTGTTATATATATGCCATCTATTTGGGTTCGGCTTATCCCATTTATCAACATCATCACTGAAGTGATGCGAGCCACGCAAGATAACCACTTAAGAGAGTACTAGTTTTGACAAAAAATACTAGCAAAACCTACAAGAAGGCTGAAATTAGTCCTCCAACGTGGTTGAATTAAGGAATAAAGGAACCTTGGGCTTTAAATCGCCCAAGTGAGGCTTAGTCGAGAAGGAAGGAGACGGGGGAGCTAATAAACTAATCATTGACTTTGACTGTTGCTGATATCAACCTTTTTTTTATTTTGCTAATATCAACATCACGTGATGCTGACATCAGCAAGGTCAAACCTTTGATCTCGAATCTTCTCGAGAAGGATCCTCTTGGATCATTTTTCTATGGAGAACCTTTGTCCCTTCTACAACTTTTAGTTTTGAGGCTTCTTTATATTTGGTTTTTGTTTCCTTAACCTCATGCTCCTTGTGATAGATCTCTGGGGTAGTTTGGTCTCTGCAAACTGGTAGAGATTGGATCAGAATCTCCCTATGGAACTTCTAAGGGCGATTTCAGGATGGTTGCAACTGATTTGATCACAGTTATATGCTTTTTGATGACTGGTAGTCACACCTCGTCTCTGACTTGATTGAATACAATTCTCTTTTGCTACTTGTTGCCCAGCTTTATGATTGGATTTGGATCCGATCTGCAAGTATTCAGGATCTATTGTAGCACGCTTTAAAAGAATGGTAAGTAAGGGCATGTCCACAGGGAGGCTGGTTAGAAATATGATAAATCTCCAGATCTGTAAGAGATCTGGCACCCTAGCTATCACTAATTTAGTTAAAAGACAGAGGAGAGGTTTGAAATGAGTTGTCACTTAAACTAAACTACAATTAAAATGCAAATTGACTTAGATCGAATTTGGAGCCTCAGATCTTGCAGATGGAGGGTTTAAAAAACTTAGAAAATGGAGAAGAACAACTTGGAGGTTGTTTTCGCTGCAATCAGGTTGAGCTAAGGATATTACAGGGGTTCAACAGCTGGCCACAAGCACAGCTGCAGGGTATAAATTCCACTCCAAATCACAGGATCCACCTGGTCTTAAGGCTATGATCTGTCCACTTTAATGGTCACAGACCATCCTATAGACTTTATCGAATCCATGGATTGCAGCGGATGAATCCAATTGAGGCCTGAGCTTAGATTTACCTTAAGGTTATGATCTATCCACTTTAATGGTCACAGACCATCCTAGAGATCTCCTACAAAGTCAGAGCCTCAATTAGAATAATTAAAACCACTACAGGTGCTGCAATTTTCGGGTCACAGAAGTAGGAAATTACAGGGATATCAGATCCAGGGAATTCAGATGATATCCAAGAGGTCTACCAGTTAGGTGGGTGAGCTGATCAAGCAACTCCTCTACACAAATCCGATCGAGCACCAAAAGGAATCAAAAGAGCTTTAGATCTAATTAAAACATTAAAAACAGCATTATCATTGCAAACAAGGTCACTTTACAATGGAATTACTCTCAGATCTGTAGTCTGTGCAACAATTAACCCCAGCAACACTCTTAGCCTTACCCAATCACAGATCTAACTCACTCTTTGCTGCTCCTAGGGAATTAGCCAACCATGGTGGGGCTAAAGGAAGGAAAATAGAATCTCGTTGCAAGCTCCGATCTCCAAAAAATTGTTCAGAATTCGATCCCCCCCCAATTGCAATTGGGGGTGTCTATATATATATATATAGCTTTCCCTCTTTTTTCCCGCCAATCTTCCCTTCTAGAAGGTCCTCAGAGTTTGTTAGGGTTCTGTTAGAGCACGTGGATCGGTTAGGGCTTTCTAGGGCATCTTCTAGAACGTCGCGCCGATCACCAAAGTGCCTCGATTTGCGTGCAGCAACTCACCAAGTCACAGCATGTGCACAACTAAATTTCTGAGAAGTCCTGCACGCGATTTCGACAGGTTGGAGAAGCTTCCGATAGGTTGAAAAGGAGTTTATAGCCCCTTTCGATAGGTTCCAATAGGTTAGGCTTAGATGCTTTAGCTTCACTGCACTTAATCTGAGGCCTTCGACAGGTTGGAAGAGTAATTCGATAGGTTGGGGATTCACATTCCATTGCTTCGATCGGATGACCCTTGTTCCTATTGAAATGTTCAAATCATTCTGCGATAGGTATTGTCCCAACACTTCTATTTCGATAGGTTCAGTGGACCATTCGATAGGTTCAGAGAACCTTCCAATAGGTCTCCTTTTTCCTTCAAGCCAGCTTTCGATAGGTTGAATTCTCTTTTTCTTTCAACTGCTCAATAGGTTCTTGGATCCTGTCGAATTCTTCACTTATGTATGAATTCTTCCTTTTTCTGCCTTCTGATCCTATCGAATCCTTCTCAACTGCACGAATTCCTTCCTTTTGACCCTCAGCTCCTATCGAAGTCTTCAAACACCCTCTCGATAGGATGTTTTGGACCTACCTTCACTTCCTTCCCCTTGTTCTGTTGCTGGGGTTACATGGTGCTGAGAAATGACTTCTTTGTGGGCATTCTTAAGTAGTTTTCTGCATTATTACCAGCTTTCATTGCTATCTACAAAATGCACTCAACAGAGGCTTATTAGTGTGCTCACAGGTCCATCAATGGTCAGGTTAAAGGGTGAAAAGTGGCATTTTTCATCACTTAACACATCCCCAAACCTAAGCTTTGCTAGTCCCTGAGCAAAGGACAATTAAAATGAATTAAAAATGTCACTTTCGTAGGGAGCACGGATGCATTTAGCCTATGCATCAAGCCTTTTAAACCCCTAGGTGATCCCTAGTGGAGGAGTGAAGTCTCCTGAGGGTTTTCAGTCAAGGTGCCCACAAACTTCTCCAATAAAACTTAGTTAATAATAGTGCAACCTGTTAAAACAGAGTTTAAGCAAATCAAATAAATTCACATCATGCCCATTCATTAAAGGATAACAGGAAAAAAAAAAAAAAACATCTATTTGGAGATATGAAAGTCTGCTGAAATCTCTTCATCATCACTCAGTTTGTGTCAAGGCATTTCTCCTAAAATTTGATGCAGAACTCATCATCACTTTGAGGATCCTGCTCAGATACTTCCCTCATCAACTGGATTTCAGACCCAAGTCTCACCAGGGCTGTTCACTCATTAGGACAGAGAAGAGGGGTAAATCATATCTCTCAAATTAAGAGCGATTCTGATTTCAAATAGGACTGCAAGCTGGAGCATAGGCATTGCTTGAATTTCTGACTTTTCCAGCTCTTTTCACCATAGATTAAGCAAATTCTCATCTCCACATGACAGTTCAATCCACTTTCAGATCAATAAGGTCTTTTTATTGGGTTGTAATGTGGCTTAGGGATGAGGTTTATGAAGGAACAAAAAGGGATAACATAATTCAAAATTGAGAAATCAGTAAAGGCAAGGAGGTGATTCATGGCTTCACCTTCTTCAATTCAGAACCTCTTCACTGTCTTTTTGAATTTTTCAGACTTGAAGTGATCAGCTTCTTGTCTTCTTGTAGATTTTTAAGTGGAGTGACTTCTCTTCCTCATTCTTTTCCTTTGCTTCTTTTTTTTTTTAATATGTGTGTGGGTTGGAATGCCACAACATCACAAACTGTGTTTTCCTTTCTTTGACCAAATTTGTCACCTTGCTCCTCTAACCTCATTTCTCCTTCCATTTCTTGATTTCTCAAATTGGGGGTAGACTGAAATGGGCCAAAGGGGTTTTGGGTTCAAATTTTCTGGTTTCTATCAAAGAAAAGTGGGATTTTTTTATGGCTCAAAAAGGTGTGTATCAAGGGCAGTTCAAAGGTGGGGAATTTTAGGCTCAAACTGTCCAAAGGATGGCTTTACTTCACATCCTCAATGTCCTGAGTGCTGCCAAGTTGTTTCAACTCAAATTTGCCTAACTTCTAGTGATCAAGATTAGGTCCAGTCAGTCCTTAAAGCAGAAAGAATTGCCATGACACTCTTCAAAGAAATCTTTCAGGCCCAATTCTCACTGGGTATGGCCTTCCATCCAATTTTTCTGGGGGGTATCTTCACAGTCTCTTCTCGTTGCTGGTTTATTACACATCAAAAACTTTCTTCAAAAATACTTGACATTTTCTTCATGAAAAAATGTTAAAACTTCAGCTTACTTCAGTTGCAAATGGTTTTTAAAGTTTCCTTAACAACAAATATGAGGTGAATTCATTCTCTTTTCGATTATTCCTTTTTAACTTGGCAACACTAAAATTAACTAGTTTATTGGCATACATGCCACACCCCCAAACCTTAACCAAACAGTGTCCTCACTGTTTTGAGAAAATGCAATCAAGAGAGAGACAGGGTAAGAAGATATCTATAGAATAACAAAACAAAAATGTCAAATATATAAAAGAAACAACAAATGGCCACATTCATATACAGCTTGGTGCCAACTACCCCATAGAAACAGGGGCCTTGCCCTTGGATTTGGATTGTTGTGGTTGTTTTGTGGGTGCCTCCTCAGACTGGGCAGAAGGCTTTTTACCTTTAGGATCAACAGCGGGCACAGAATCAGAATCCGAATCAGAAGGGAAAAGGGCAATGGGGTCCAATCCTAGAGACGCAGCAGCCTTCCTTCTTTCATCCCTAGAGAGTAGGGTGCCATGGGGGTCAGATTGAGCGGAGGACCTGGTGTGCTTAGCTGCTTTGGATGGGGCAGAAGGTTATTTTCCTTTTTTGATAGAGGTAGCAGAAGAAGCAGATTTCTTGGCGGTGGCGGTTCTTTTGGAGGGAGTCCTTTTTGGTTTGGGAGGGATAGGTTGGACAGGTGGAAGTACCTGACAGGAGGAGGGGAAACATCCATGGGTGGGGTCGTTGAAGGAATAGTTGTAGAGGGGGACATGGGTGAGGGGAGGGAGGCGCAACAGTAGGTGTTGTAGCAAGAGGGGTATGCTGAAAGGGATGAGACAACAATGAAGCAACCTTTTGCTCCAAAATATCAATCTTCTTGGCAGCATAGAGGAGGTTAGCATCTGAGAGCTCCTTGGTGGCCTTGATGATCTCCTGAGCATTGGCGGACTTTTTCTTGAGGAGCTCAGAATTCTTCTTCTCATACTTGGCAATGTGCCAACTGTTTGGCTGACTTATAACGAGTCAAAATCTCACGCCACCCCTCAGAGATATCTCGGAGCTTGATGCGGTGCTCCAATTCGATGTTGGCAATCCGCACTTCGTAAGGGGCTTCCAGGGAAGCCCGGAGGGCAGCCATACCCCTCAGGACAACCCTGTGGATGTAAGGGTTGTCCCTCATTGCATACAACAGAGTGAGGTACGGAGGAATGTACATGTGCTGGCGAAGGATGATGGGCAAGGAAGGGGAAGAAGTGGATGGGCAGGAGGGGGGTAGAAAACGAGATCCTCATATGGATCAATTTGGGTGGAAGCATCGTGGAAAGGTGGAGAGGAAAAGGGGGAATGGTCTACAAGTTTAACCCTGATTCAAAAGACCAAGCCGGTTGAGGCAGTGGAGGAGGTGCCCACTACCTCAGCAGCAAATCATGTTGCTGACATTCCCCCATCCACCATTCCTCCTACAGCACCCTCTTTCCAAAAACCTTGGGAGCCATTTTCTCCACTGGCTTAGCCTCCTTAATCCTTCATCCACCTTACCTACACCAATTAGCCACTAACACTGACAATCAGGCCCTCATGAGCTCATGCCTCCAATAAATTCCATCCACCCTTATTCCCCCCACTTCAGTTTCCCTACCCCTTCCCACTTCTCCTCTCCCCCCTGATCCCTCACTTTTCCATTTCTCTCCCCCCTGATCCCTCACTTTTCCATTTCTCTCCCCCCTGATCCCTCACTTTTCCATTTCTCTCCCCCCCTTTTCACCCATAGCCTCCCCCATCCCTACTAATATCCTATTTGTAGAGTTAGCAGCTCCATCTCTGCCCCCACCTCCCTTCCCAGCAACTGTTCTACCTTCATCCCCACCTGCACCTGTTTTTGGAGTTGCTGAGATACCCACCACCCATTCCCCTTTTCCTCTCCACCTTATTTCCACGATGCTTCCACCCAAACTGATCCATGTGAGGATCTCTTTTTCTACCCCCTCCTGTCCATCCACTTCTTCCCCTTCCTTGCCCATCATCCTTTGCCAGCACATGTACATTCCTCCGTACCTCACTCTACTGTATGCAATGAGAGGGACTCTCGGATGCTAACCTCCTCTATGCTGCCAAGAAGATTGATATTTTGGAGCAAAAGGTTGATTCATTGTTGTCTCAACCCTTTCAGCCTACCCCTCTTGCTATAGCACCTCCTGCTGCGCCTCCCTCCCCTCACCCATGTCCCCCCTCTACAACTATTCCCACAGCGACCAAAAAAGGACTCCCTCCAAAAGAACCGCCAAGAGATTTGCTTCTTCTGCTGCCTCCAAAAAAGGAAAACAACCTGTTGCCCCATCCAAAGCAGCTAAGCACACCAGATCCTCTGCTCAATCTGACCCCCATGGCACCCTACTCTCTAGGAATGAAAGAAGGAAGGTTGTTACGGCTCTAGGATTGAACCCCATTGCCCTTTTCCCTTTCGATTTGGATTTGGATTTTGATTCTGTTGTTGATCCTAAAGGTAAAAAGCCTGCTGCCCAGTCTGCTTCCGATTCGGATTCGGATTCTGATTCTGCTGTTGATCCTAAAGGTAAAAAGCCTGCTGCCCAGTCTGAGGAGGCACCCACAAAACAACCACAGCAATCCAAATCCAAGGGCAAGGCCCCTGTTTCTACGGGGTAGCTGGCACCAAATTGTATATGAATGTGGCCATTTGTTGTTTCAGTTTCTTTTTCATTTGTCTCTTGTATATATTTGACATTTTTGTTGTGTTATTCTATAGATATCTTCTTACCCTGTCTCTCTCTTGATTGCATTTTCTCAAAACAGTGAGGACACTGTTTGGTTAAGGTTTGGGGGTGTGGCAGTAGTCCAAATACAACTTAAATGAAAAAACAGTTGCCAGTTCAAGAAGATGGTTATACAATCATCTTTGATGGTCTTGAATCCTGATATATGTTTTACATATCAACCTACTCCTAATCTCAACTCACAAAGAATCTCAATGATTTTGGAAGAGATGGTGGTAGTGAGCGCTTGCATAATGCATGATCATGATGAAATCGAGCGGGTTAATCAGATCCAATCAGTAGAATATGTCATAGCCGAGAATCATACTCTTATTTTAACGACTTCAATATTAATGGCTTATAGAGGCACAAATATTACCTACCATCTTCAATCACATTGAGGACCATGATTTATAAAAGAGCTCATAATAAGCCTAACTTTTTCTAATAAATTATTTTCTATAATTCGACAAACGAGGATTTGACATAATGTTTAACACCATCATCAACGATAACCTCTCCAACTAATCTAATGTGTCATACCTTAACACCTGTATCTATGCTCAATAGATTTTACCTGAAACACAGGAAATATATACCCATGACTTTTTTTTGACAGGTAAGCTGGCTCGAGCCTGCGACCTTGAGGTTGGAATATTGTCAACCTTCCATTGTGCTATCAACCCAAGCTATATACCAATGACTTACAATCAAAACCTCACTTCAATAGTGCTAAACACCATAATATATAAATGCATAATAATGTTAAGTTATATTGATCGATTAGAAAGTTTGGACAAATTGCTAATAATTTATAGTCCCATTAGGATTTTAATGGGAAAATAATTTGTCAATCCAAGCGAAACTTTGTTCTAAGAGATATATTTTTTATAATGGATCGACTCACCTCACGGTTTATATACAAACAGATCTATGAATGCCCCACTTTAAGGCCATGTAGCAAACACCTTAGATCAATCTAAGTAGTCCAACTAGCAGCCCATCATTAGCACATGTCTTAGCCAAAGAGTCACGCCTACGTCAGGATTTGAACCATCCAATTCATGCACTTTAATATCGAATATTAAAAAAAATAAACCATCCATATTACAGTGCATAGATTGGACAATTCAAATTCCCCAATGAGTGTGATTTTTGAGTCCACTTCTATTCAATATATAAGCTATCACTTTGATGACTTGAATTACTCAAAAAATGTCATGTAGCCTAAAATGAGGGCACACATTAAGTTTTGGTCACAATAAGTTAATCCTTTGAGACAAACTCTCTTGACCAACATATAACACCAAATGAAAGATATAAGGCGTGTGCAATTCAAGTCAACAAAGTGCTAGCTCCTATATTGAATTGAAGTGGGCTCAAAAATCACACTTTTTGGGAGATTTGAACTATCCGATCCAAACAATATAATATGAATGGAATTCATATTTTTGTCAACTTAGACATTAAAGTCACTGACATGAGGGTTCACATCCTCTTATAGATGTGATTCATTGGCTGAGACATGTTCCAATGACGGACTGCCACTTGAACTATTTAGATTGATCACGGATTTTACACGTGGCATAAGAGTGGGCAGTCATATCCTTATCTCATTCCATTCAAGATATAAGAACATTTAAACAACCTGTTGGCGTTAAAATGTTGATCTCGCCCCACTATGGCTAATCCTTTTTATAACTATGAATACAGGAATTTAGCGCATAGTACATAACACCATTATTGATAACGGCATTAGAAACTTTTTAATAAAGATGTGGAATAACCGAGCCTGTCAAGTCAATCATGTGTTGTAACCAGCAACTTACATGACAGAGAGTGTAACACTATAATATTTGATTTCAATGGTGCAGAGCACATAATAATTATATTTCATTGTTCATTAGTTCTTTTATATAATAAGAGGAAAAGGAGTTTTACAAATTATAAAAAAAAATTCAACTCCCCTGACAGACATTTAAACAAGGAATGCATATTTAAAAGTTCATGCACCTTTATTGGGAGATCTAACACAGCATTTTAAAGTCCGTGCAAGAGAAAAACCTAGGCATCATTTCCTATTAAAACAAGGAGAGAGCCCAACCAGTGACCATCTCTAACCTGCGGACTTTTCTTCCACGACTTCCCCACTTGCAAAAATCAAAATGCCATGTCCATCATATTTGTGGTATATGATGATGACTATTTAAATGTCAGTCAGCTCCCATTAATCCTTATCTAAAGGAGGCTATATTCAAAGTCCGTTGACTGCGTTAAATTAGCTGATGGAGATCGTTTTTCACCCCAGTCTTCCACACAATGGATCTTGACATCATGAGCATACTATGACACTGTCATTTTTCGGTTTCAAGTGATACACAACCCAAAAAGTGAACGGAAAATCATGTTTGAACGTAATGTGTACCACATGATTTTCAATCCTTTTTTGGGATGTGTGCCACATGAAATCAAAAACTGACCATCTGAATATATGTCCATGATCTCAAGATCTATTGTGTGGAAGATTGGGGTGCAAAACGTTGCCCATCCTCAAAGATTCGGTGGGTGAAAATAAAAATACTCTTCAAAGGTTTAATACCAATTAGTATGTACATAGCCGAATAGGGTGGTCCAGAACCCAAAGGCCTAGTACTGCCAGTATTAACCCTTTTAGAAAAGTTGTATTGGTCAATACATCTGATGTACTAAAACAGAACCGATATTGACACCGAGACTTAGAGCCCAAAATAGGTGTATTTTAAAGAAATGCTAAAGAAAATAAAACGTATTTTTAACATTTCTTCAAAAATTGATCCATATTACGTCATTTTGGAAAAATACAGCTCCTTCTAGATAATTTTCCTTACTTTTCTTAATAGAGATGTATAATGATCAGGACCGTGCAATCAATGAGATGTACCAAAATTCATAATTGTACCTATGCCCAACAATTTTGGCCACCATCTTTGATTGTACACGACATTGTCATATCATTATCATTTTATCCCATCTATCAAAATCATCCCTGAACCACCCTAAAGAAATCGATCAACAAAAGGGCTAAAAGGCTATAAGATTTAGCCTACTTACGAAGAGCCCTTTCAGAAACATAAGTCAGTCAAAAGATGACTTTTGAGAATTCTTAAGGACATCAAGATATATGGATTGTCGACCTTTGACAAGATTAATGAGATAAATGGTTCTTCATAAGCTTGATATCTTATGATGCCACTGACACCCCATTAATCATTAATAAATATGTTTTTATCACTTGCTATTTTTATTCCACACTTTTTTCAAACTATGTTCAATAATCGACTAATTAAAAGGAAGATGAAAGTGCTTTTGTCCATATATGTCTCATTGGAATATATTTCATTTGATCCATGCCATCAAACTTATGGGTGTATAAGTACAAGTTGAGGACTGTGACTAGAGTAAAACATAAGTCTTTGCCTAGCTTGTCTACGCAAATGTCCTTGGCTTTGTGGCTCAGGTGAGGCTTAGTCAAGGGAAGGGCCAAATGCATCACCTAGAGTTGACTAGACGCCTTTGACTTATAAGTTATCAATACTCTTATTTAATGGTGCTTACCAACAAAGAAGATAATAAAGGGTCATTGAGCTTCAAATAGCTCAAGTGAGACTTAGTCAAAGATATATATATATATATATATATATGGGAAAGGTGAAGGTATTCCAGGTAAAGTACCCTCAATGTACTCCAGCATCCACATGGAAGTCCACGTGGCAACCCAAATACTGTTTTGGTGCTACATAGAGCTTCAGCAGCCTGTACAAATCAATTTTTTTTTAAATGAATTCAAAACTGAGTTTTAAAATTAAAAGTCAAATTTTGATTGTGATTCAACGATCTAGATTTTACGACCCAAAAATTCCATGATGGAGATGTTTTAGATTTTTCTTTTTCAAAAATGATCTAAACAACGCTACCTTGCTCCACGTGGCACCCAACATAAGCTTTGACTATCACGTGGGCCTCCATGTGGATGTTAGAGTACAGTGAGAGTACTCCACTTGGAGTACCTTCCCGGCTCCCTATATATAATGGCTTAGTTAATACCAATGCTTACTCTGCGTATTCACCTTAAGCTTCTACCACTAGCTATGGCATATTATATTCTTATAGTTAATGACACAATTTAGTGACTAGAAAAAGGTTATGACCATTACACATCTCATAAAGCGAAGCATCATGGTGCTTACTTCTTGTTTAATAATAGAAAATAATTGCTTGATAAAAACATTTGACTACTATCTCTACTCTTATACAGTGGTTTTAGTATTATGATATTATCAAAGATGATAATAATCATGTTCCTACAAGCCATTGTACAATCCATTTGATCCACATTGTCCAATCACTGTAGTACAAGTACTATGTTGGACACATCCGATTGATTAGATGGTCCTAATTATTACATATTTTTTGCTAACTAAAGTATGGAGCACCATTATTGAAAATGGGGTTAAGCACTCTACAAAACCCACTTTATTCTAATTATAAAATATCTCACGCACAAAGTTTTCACCCTAGGATACAATTTTTCATTTAAGTCTTGTGTTGGGACAACTCAAAAATATTAGTAAAAAAGTGAGAGGATTGTGTCTTTTTATATGACGATGCTTAACATCAAAGATTAGTGCACAGATCTCTATAACCAATTGCTTCACACGCTTTGTACAATCCAAATTGTCAAATGCTACAATCCAAATTGTCAAATGCAATGAGCATTTACTGCATTAGCAATGACACAAGAACCACATTTTGACAAATCTAAGTCCTCCAATTTTAATCACTCTGTGATGAAGTATTTTGGAAGCTTTTCCTTACCACAATCTCTCATCGATCAAGAACGGGATACGAAGAAAATAGGAGATGAAAGGAAAGCTGAGAGAATCTGACCCTTGACCATTGCCACCATTTTAAGGGAACAAATTGTTGAAAATTAGTAGGCAATTGAAATTGGGATTGGCTAGGAAAATTATGTACAATCTCAGGCCTACAGAGCTAAAACGAAATCCCTATTATATAGGAGAAGACAGAATGCAATTAGCATGAACAAGGGCATAGAATGTTAATGTTATACCAAGTGACAAGTGATGTTAATTTCCCAAAATAAAAATGACGAGATTTCTCTTGGGAATATTATAATTTTTAAAAGGCTCAACCTCCAATCTTCCTAATTACCACCTATTATAATATAGCGCAATTAGTTTTAGGATGTTCTAATACAGTGCAACTAGTTTTAGGATGTTTAGGAGTCATAGATAAGATAGGATTCTAATTATACACGAACTATATTTCTATCTTAGTTGTTTTAATATGCTAAATTGAGAACACTAATTTTACCATTTAATAAAAGATTAGGATTAATTGTATCTTTCACTTCTCTCTAATCCTTTGGGCATCTGATTTACACTCTTTGTTTATTTATTTACTTGATTATTGTCAAAAATCAAGCTGGGGTTTGTATCAAGTAGTATCAAAGAAAGTCTTCCTGCAGGAAGTGTCAATATGTGGCCATTAAGAACGCCTCTAACCACTCAACGATTTGATCACCTAGAATAAGCAAAGGACAAGATCAATCAGAGGCTAGATCTCTTTACACAGATGCATAGAGAGAAAGCAGAGATTAAAAAATGAGGTAGATGACCATGAAAGCAAGAGCGAAGGTCCATCATTTTGTTTTTTGATAACATAGGGTGTCCCAACCCTTTACAGTGAAGGACTAATTCAAATGGGTAGAGAGAAGGTCCACTGCATGCAACCGGGTCATTCAACACACGAATGGGGGACGAGGGGGGGGTACCATCATGTCGAGCACTTGTGTGGTGAGAGAAGCTCCATCATCAACATCCCAGATCGACAACGGGCTTCAATAGCATAACCATTCAGAGTTGTCAAACTTTAAACCATGAGGAGACAAATGGGGAATGCATGCCTTTGTGACCACAGTTACTAGTGGCAAAATATGAGGACGAGGATTCAACAGAACCTTCTCCCGTTATCAAGAATGGTGGAAAGAGTGAGGTGGAATTCATCGTGAAAGAGATCAAGAACGAACATGCCACCCTTCACAGTCTGTGATGAAGATAAGCACAAGAAATTTCATGTCGAGTTTTCAAGCCACTGCACAAGGCAAAACCGTTATATACGATCACATGTTGTTCAGTGATTGCTAATATAACATGCTATCTCCATATCACATTTAATCTCTTCACTTCTAACTACCTTCCTCAATGGCTTCATCGGTCTTCCCATATGTATCATTCATAAGAATTATAAGGTTACTTCAGGCCTTCAATGGAGAATGTCCGAACCATCTCAAACTACATCCCTTCACCTCCCCTTTTACTAGGGCCACCCATAAATTTTGTATGTACTCATTCCTAAGTATATCCTTTCCTTTCACTACATACATCAACCTTAACAAACACATGCCACCCACACGCACTTTTGCCTTTTAGTGGATACTACATGGCCTAGGACTTCACACTTAAAAAGTATTACTTCAATCGTAGTAGCACTATTTGATCGTAAAAACATACCAACGGCATGTTGACATTATGGCCAGTCCTTTTTACAGCTGTATCCAAAAGGGAACATAACATAGTGCCTAACACCAATAATGATAACGGCAATCCAAAGTTTTTTGATAAAGAAGTGTAATGACCAAGCTTGTCGAATCAATCATGTGAGGTAACCAGAAACTTACACTTATGCTACAATAAATCGATAATCGATATCAAATCAAATACAACAATGAATGTATATTTAAAAGATGAGGATAACTCTATAATCTTTGATTTCAATGGAGCACATAATATTTATATATTATACTTAATTAACTCGTTTATATAATTAGAGGAAAAGGCGTTTTACATGATGCTTCATACTTTCTTAAGAAAAATTATCAAAAAACGTTCAACACTTCTGTCATACATTTAAACAAGGAATGTATATTTAAAAGATCATGCACCTTTATTGGGAGATCTTACACAGCATTTAAAGTCAGTGAAAAACCTAGGCATCACTTGCTATTAAAACAAGGGTAAAGCCCAATCAGTAACCATCTCACCTGCAAACTTTCTTCCTCGTCCTCCCCACTTGCAAGTATTAGAATGCCATGTCCATGCCATTATATTTGTGGTATATGATTATGATTATCTAACATGAAAGCCCTATTTAAATATCAGTCAGCTCCCATTAATCCTTATCTAAATAAGGCTATATTCAAAGTTTGGAATCTTTATTTACAGCTATAGAATCTTTGAGGGCACCTATGCCAAAATCCGTTGACTACTTTAAATTGGATGATGGAGATCGTTTTGTAAAGACCCGATTTGAAACCAGCTCAAATATTTCATTTTAGTTATTTAATTAATGCCTTTAGGACTTTGCATTTTTTTTAATAGATGGTTGTTTGGGACATTTAAGTGGTTGAAAGGGGGAGATGTGGTAATTTAATTAATAAAAAAGGCGTTAGAGGTATATAGGTGGTTGTGATGGGTTAAGAGTAATTTACTAAATCAAAGGGCGCATTAGGCAATTGTAGGAATTATAGGGTTATATTGGTAATTCAATAATTAAAAAGGGCAATTTAGATATTTTGATTGATATTAGGTAATTTAATAATGAACAGGGACATATTTGACCTTGAATAGTAGCTAATGAATATAATAGAATATGGAATATAATATAAAAGAGATATAATATTATTGTGTTTGGGGATAAGAGAAGGGATTTCGGGTAGGGTCTAGAAGGGCTGAGAAGTTGGGTCTCGTGGGGGAGCTTTGTAAAAGACAAGACAAACAAAAAAAAGATAGGAAAAGAAAAGAAAAAGAGAAAAAGAAAAGAAAAGAAAGAGAGTACCTGAGAGAGAGAGGGAGAACGAGAGAGAGAGAGAGAGAGAGAGAGAGAGAACGAGTTCAAGAGAGAAAGGGATCTAGAGTGAGAGGGAGAGAGAGGGAGAGGAATAAAGAAGATGAATAACCCTAGAGCTACTTGAATTTCTCCAAGCAAGTATCCTATTCTAGAATTTCTTGACTAAACCTGAATATGAAATCAGTATATAAATACTTTCTGTTGTTCTTTTGACATTTGGGCGGGCTATATAAATCTGAGTTTTTGCTTTTAGAGACCCTTACACCTGGAATGAATGTGGAATTTCTCTCAATTTGGAATATATTAAAATTTGACTCGGTTTGGGAATTTGTCATGAAACTAGTACATGCTGAAATCAGGGTACCTGTGAAAGTTCTTCTACACTCGGAATTTGTGAATATACAATTATCCAGCCTTGTAAATTCAGGTTTTCCATGTGTCATAGAAAATAATATAATATAATATTTCAGATTGTAGTAATTCACAAGATATTTCAGATTAGGGTTTAGAAGAGGTACTTGTCTCAAGAAATCCAAGCAGCTTTAGGGTTCGTCTTCTTCGTGAACTCTCTCTCTCTCTCTCTCTCTCTCTGGGAAACTTTAGGGCTCGTCTTCCTCGTGAACTCTCAAGCTCTCTCTTTCTCTTTCGTTTTCTCCTTTCTTTTCATTTCTTTTAACTCTGCAAACCCTCTCTCTCATGCTCTCTTTTTGTTTCTTTTTCCTTTTTGGTTTTATCTTTACAACCAATCCCCCTCCCACGAGACCCAATGTTTCAGCTCCTCTCAAACCTTCAAAAAACCTCTTCCCTTATCTAGCTAATAATATTATATTGTATTATCTTCTTATATTATAGTAGATTATATTATATTATAGTATATGATATTATATTACATTCTTATATTCATTAACTACTAACACGAGGTCAAATATGCCCTTGTTAATTATTAAATATCAACCAAAATATCTAAATTGCCCTTTTTCATTATTGACTTACCAATATAACATGGCTTACCAATATAACCTATATAATAGAATATTATAATATAATATATTTGAATAATATAATATATTCTATTATAATATAATAGAATATGTTATATTATAATATAATATGTTCTGAAATCAGATACCTGTGAAAGTTCTACACTCTGAATTTGTGAATATACAATTATCCAGCCCTGTAAATTCAGGTTTTCAGTTTTTTTTTAATTCATCATGTTTGCTTAAAATACTCCGAAGATCATATCAGATTATATCTTGAAACCTCTGCCCTGCAATATGAAATCTGCTTATATAATTTGCTATACTTGAATGTTTGCAAAAGTCATGTCTATATAACTCGCTTGAATTGAACCTGTAATCTCCGACCTTTCAAGTACTGAAATCTGTTATATAATTTGTTACACCTAAATGTTTGCAAAAGTCATGTTTATATAACTCGCTAGAATTAAACCTATAATCTCCAACCTTTCAAGTATATATTTTGATTTTTTATGAGTAGTTTATACCCTTTCCGAGATCGAAGTATTTTTGGGCATAAATGCCTATATTCATTTTTAGGCATTGAATTTCAATACCATAATTTCTGAAAGGCAATGAGATGGTGCCTATGTGCCCAAATGGGACAATTCGAACACCCTGGCCAGGTCGTGAATCTGCTATATGTTCTGTTATCTGTTTTGTCATATGATCTCAATTAAAGGATTAGTTGAGGAAAGCATTTGGTATTCGTGCTATTAGCTATAAAATATTCCAAACAAAGATAAATATGCTTTGGTAGTTTTAGTGAAAGTTTGATTTATGGCATGGGCAATGAGTTTTACCGTAGTACTGGTTTATGTGTCACTTTAATACCAACCTAACTTCATTTAAAACATTTGATTGTAAGGTACCTTGATAAATAAAATTCAAAATTTTGTTGTTAGTGATTTATTTATTAGAATGGTTTACTTGCGGAGCATGTGGATTACCTCTTACGGTGGTTTTAAGTTTTAACCACTAGCAGGTTAAGGGAAGAGATTGGAGGAAGAGTTGTAAATGGAGTTCTCGACAGTGTTATCTGGTGAAGACTTTTGTACTTGGTAAGGTTATCTGTGTATAAAGTATGTTCATAGTGAGTGGCATGTAGTAGTGCCAAACTTTATATATGCCGTCGTTTGCGCCCTGTTGTACAGGGAGTTGTGTTATATTAAATGTAGTGAATTGTTCTGACCAGTTCTATAGAATGAAAGGAAAAGTTTCAACTGTGTTTTTGAAATCTGGTTATTCGGATATCTGTAATCTGTCTGGATCGTGACTCGAGATCCAAGTGTTTGGATTTTGGGTCGTGACAGTTTTTCACCCCAATCTTCCACACAATGGATCCTGAGATCATGAGCATACTATGACACTGTCAATTTTCAGCTTCAGGTGATATACATCCCAAAAAGAGATAGGAAAATCATGTTTGTGCATGATGTGTGCCACGTGGTTTTCAGCCCCTTTTTCAGGATGTGTGCCGCATGAAATCAAAAACTGACAGTCTGTCCATTGTCTCAAGATCTATTGTGTGGAAGATTGGGGTGAAAAAGGTAGCCCATCCTCAATGATTAGGAGGGTGAAAATAAAAGTACTCTTCAATGGTTTATACCAACAGGTAACAAATAGGGTGGTACATAACCGGATAGGGTGGTACAAAACCCAAAGGTTTAATACTGCAAATATTAACCGTTTCAGAGAATTTGCATTGGTCAATACATCCGATGTACTAAAATGCAACCAGTATCAGGACCATGCAATCAATGAGGTGTACCAAAGCTCAAACCCAAAGGTTTAATACTACAAATATTAACCGTTTCAGATAATTTGCATTGGTCAATACATCCGATGTACTAAAATGCAACCAGTATCACGATCGTGCAATCAATGAGGTGTACCAAAGCTCATAATTGTATCTATGCTCCAACAATTTTGGCCATCATCCCTGATTGTACACAACATTGTCACGTCATCATCATCATCTTATGCCATCTATCAACATCATCCCCGACCCACTGAAAAGAAATCGCTCAAACAAAAGGGATAAAAAGGCTTAAATGTTAGCCTACTTACAAATAGCCTTTAAGCCACAGAAGTCAGTCAAAAGATGACTTTTGAGAATTCTTAAGGGCACCTACATATGTATTGCCAACTTTTGACAAGATTAATGAGATAAATGGCTCTTCGTAAGCTTGATATCTTATGATGCCAATGACACCCCATTAATCCTTAATAAAAATGTTTTTCACTTTTATTCCACACTTTTGTCAAACTATGCTCAACAATCAACTAATAAAAAAGTGAATCTATCATGTGCGCTTTTATGATGGTGCTTGTCAACAGCAAAGAGGATAATGCTTTTGTCCATATAAATCATTGGTAAATATTTCATTTGATCCATGCCATCAAACTGATGGGTGTATAAGTAATTAAGTACAAGCTTGGGTCTGTGACTATAGTAAAACAGAAGTCATTGCCCAGCGTGTCTAAGCAAAGTTCCAAATTGATCACGATCACCTAGAGTCGAGTAGATGCCTATCAGTTACCAGTTTTCTTATTTAATGATGCTTGCCAACAAGGAAGGAAATAAAGGGTCCTTGGGCCTCGAACAACCCAAGTGAGGTTTAGCAAAGGGGAGGGACCAAGCAATCAACTATTCGATGACTCTGACTCACATATATATATATATATATATATATATATATATATATATAGATGGAAAAGTGTTGTGTACCCAACATGGCACAATGAGTGCCCCAACGGTACACGTGGAGCTCCACGTGGCACCCAAAACAATATTTTCGTTCCACGTGGATAAAGTTGTTTTGTTTAGATAATCTTTGAAAACAAAAAAATTGGGAACTCAATCATCTCCGTCGTGTTTTTTAGCCTTGAAATCAGTCAATCTTTGATTTTTGCCTATTTTGTTCGGTAATTTTCGGTTCGGTACACTACAAACCGAAACCAAACCGAATTATGAATCGGTTCGGTGTACCAATTTGTAAGAATACCCAAACCGAAACCCATTTTTTCGGTTTTCAGTTCGGATTGGACCGGTTCAATCGATTTGGGTTCTAGAGATTCTAGAGAGAGGTTTGCAAGAATACCCAAATAATAGAGAGAGGTTTGCAAGAATACCCAAATAATAACAAATTTAAAAGAAATTTACCAAAATGGTAGTTCTAGAGAGAGAAATTCTCCCTCAGCCTCATTTGGCCGGATTTCTCTGCACTGCCTATCAGCCTCCTCTCGTCAGAGTTCTCTGCGTCGCACATCACCAGATCTAAGCTAGGACGAGGGTATTTGGGTCGGGTGAGGTCTTGACTTTTGATGAGGAGTGAAACCAATTTTAGAGGGACATTGGACGCCATTAAAGATGGAGACTGGAGAGGACTGAGGAGAGAAAGCGGAGTCTTTTCTCTGTTAGGCTGCTAGGTTAACTCTCTCTGTTAGAATTACTGAGTTAGAAACTTAAATAGAGTTAGAAATTTAAGAGTCTTTTGGCTTGTGAGTTTTGATTGAATGTATATAATATAGATAATATATTAATAAATAGTTACTATAATGTATACGACCAAAGAGACGTTGGACGCCATAAAGCTAGAGACCAGAGAGGACGATTTTAAAGGGACGTTGCATGCCATTAAAGCTAGAGACCGGAGAGGACTAAGGAGAGAAAGCGGAGTTTTTTCTCTGTTAGGCTATTAGGTTAACTCTCTCTGTTAGAATTACTGAGTTAGAGACTTTGAGTTTTTTGGCTTGTGAGTTTTGATTGAATGTATATAATATATATATAGTTAGTGTAATAGACTGATAGTGTAATGTATATATATAATATATTAATAAATAGTTATTGTAATGTATATATAATATATTAATAATATATTAGTATATTATATAGTACATTCTATATAATAGTACACTAGAATATTCTATAGTAGTAGTATATATAGACAATTTGTTATTTCTATTTGATAGTGTAATGTATATATAATATATTAGTATATTATATAGTACATTCTATAATATATAATAGTATACTAGTATATTCTATAGTAGTAGTAGTATATATAGACAATTTGCTAAAGGAAATGTAAAAATTCATATAGACAATTTGCTAAAGAAAATATAAAAAAATATTAATAAAAAGACGTACAAAAAATAAATAAAAGTGTACAATAAATAAAATTACAAATCCACTTCCTCATATATATTTCTTTCGAGATTCCGCGCTCGACTCTCTCCTGTGAGATCCAATTCTTCAAACATACTAACGATTAACCGTTGATTCTTTCAAGCGACTTCAGAATGTCCCTAGAATTCTTCCACCAACACTAAATGTCGATTATGAGGCATGCCATAACGGAGAGCATCGACTATTAAGAGGAGACATTATTCCACCCGTCTAAGATTTTAAATTTATTTTCGTTAGTTTCATTCCAAACAATCTGGCCATTATCAAAATAATAATCAAGCTCATCAAAAGTAGTCGTGGTTGGTGTAATTATATCTTCCGCATTATATTTTGTACCATATTTTTCCATTACTAATGAAAAATCATATGTATTAGTTTGTTCAGCGGAACTATTTTTATTTAATTTTTCTTTATAATAATTAAAATTTTCAAGACATTTAGATTTATAGTTCATTAATAAAGTTTGCACTTCTTTGGAGTCACCGTTATTTTGCATCCTTAAAAGAAGGTTTAGTTGTACTAGTTTATATCTCGGGTCCATCACACTTGCAAAGGTCATATTTAATGAAATTTCCCTCCAATTGTTTTACTTGTTCTTCAATAGAGAGGATACCCTCCAACATATTAAAAGTAAAATTCTATCGTGTCGGGCAATCCAAAATTAACTTCTTCGGTGTTAAATTCGCATTGATAAATAATTGTTGAAACTCTTGTAATTTAGCGGGTGTCACAAAATTTCTAACTTCATCTATAATAGGACTAAAATATAAAAGTCCATCGGTCATTATTAGGTTCAAAACATGTGCACTACATCGCATGTGAAAGATTTCTTGTAAGATAGGTATAGTTACTAACCTATATTGGCCGGTTAGAGCACTAACAGTGGTGATATTATTGGATGCGTTATCTAAAGTTATTGAGAAAATTTTATCTTTAATCTCAAATTTTTGTATAATAGTAATTAGGGCCGCGACTAAGTTGACGCTCGTGTGAGGCGCTCGAATAGGACAAAATGCAATAATGCTTTTATTTAATGACCAATTAAGATTAACGAAATGTGCGGTGGCACATATGTATAGTTTCTCGGTTACGAATGTCCATACAATCAGTGATCTCCTTAAGAGCATGGGTCAAAATATTGTCCGATGCTGATACGTATCAGTCTCCCCCCTTTGGTACAATATATTGCATATGTGTCGTACCAGGATTGTATTATCAGTTGTATCGTCCGATAATTTGGTAAATTGAAATTATCAGACAAGAAATTAAATTATCGTCTAATAATTTTGAGGTACAAGATACGCTGATTTGTCAAATTATCGGCCAATAATTTCGAAAATTTGAATGTATCAGCTGATATGACCGATAATTTGAAATTATGGGCCTATAATTTGGTCGATACATTGATCAATGTTTCAGTAATGTATCGACCGATACATCAATGTATCAGATGATACAAACGATACCTATCGGTCTGGAGCTAGACCGATACGTACCGGAAAATGGAGATTTTGACCCATGCTTAAGAGGAAAGGGTTGTCTTACCACTAGGCTATTAAGCTATAAGGATTGTCTTACCACTAGCCTATGTTTAAATGATGGTTAGGGGATTTAAAACTGTGATCTCCTTTAGAGGCAAGGGGGCTGGAAATTAAGCTATAAGGAGCATTTGCTTTCATTTCATTATCAGTCTGAGGAGAACTCCAGCCTGTAACCATTAAACAGTTGTCACTTCCCATTTGTTCTAATTTCTAAACAACCTAGGACAGAATTTACTGTTTTCTTAGGGAGCAATGTTGTGCATATACAATGGCTTGCAGGAACATGATTATTAGCATCTTCAATAATACTAAACACCATCGCAAGCATTTATATGACTTAAGTCATTATATATATATATATATATATATATATATATATATATATATATATATATATATATGTGAAACAATCTATGATTATTTTGGAAATACTAAGTGTCATAGACACTCATTCCATCATATTTCACATTAGAAATTAGAATTTATGTTAAATTTAAATTTAAATCAAATAAATTCAACAAAACAAAATATTTCATTAGATTGATTTATAAAGTTGAGATAATAATCCAGTCACATAAAATCTCTAACTTTTCAATTTTCCACTATATTAAAATAAATCCTATAGTTGCACAAGTATAAGTGTGGTGTAGATGTGTATTATATAGTTGTATGATGTGTCTTTCAATTCCCAACTTTTACTTTTTTTTTAAATGTTGTACTTGTTTCTTGACATTACTAGTTTGTAATCCAAAATGTAAAAAAAATACCCAAGTCTTCATTCTTCATCTCTATCCTCAATATTAACACCATCATCTTTGTTAGCAGTTATATTATCATTTTTTTGTATTTCTTTTACTCCTCATAGTCATCTTCCTCTTCTTTATCCCTATCATTCTTTCTTTATAATTTGTTTTTGGGATTAGGGTTGGAATAAGTAGTAGCTCTTTTTTAAAAACTGAATTATAATCAAAATCACATTATCATATGTATCGTGTATCGCACCGTATCGTAATTTATTGTAGCGTGTATCGTAAGATACGGTTAAGAAAAGATACTCATCATATATAAGTATCGTTTTCTCTAAAGTCAAATATCGCATCGTGTATCGTAAGATATTGACAACCATGCACCCTGGAACTAATCTCAACCGTCGAATCTCACTTTACAACACCCCCCCCCCCCCGGGCCGGTCGTGGGAGGGCTCCAAAATAAACAGCTTGATCAGGCTTCACAAAACCCATCCAATATATACAAAGAGTTATGAGTTTGTAAGGGACTGTGAAATATAAAAGAACGAGTATAATAACACAGGACTGCTAAGTGCCAAATCCGTAGAGGTTTGTACAAATATATAGAAAAGTACTGTGTATCGAACACTATATGGGACTGACCTGTTTGGCAACGCAGCTTTTCCTGCTTTTCCCACTTCTGGCGGTGAAAAACCAGAAACAGCTAGAGGAAGCCTGTTTGGTAAACACTAAACACAGGCTTCAGGCTTTTCTGTATAGCTTCTAGCTTCCTGCTTCCCGCCCTTTAAAAAAGCATCGTCCAGAAGCGGCAAAAACACGCTTCTGGATATTGCTGTTACGGGAAGCGGACTCTTTCCCGCCACGTTCCCAAACAGGGCCTAAGATTTTAAACCATGGACTAAACCAAAGAAAGTCAATTTCTTGACACACCTTAGAAAGAAGGAACTATATAACTACCCACTTCAAACTTTCGACAAATTTGATATTAAAGTACTCAAGCTGAAGCCTGAAAGCAGATAAAATCAGAACATAATTGAGAACAAATCACAAACAAAATACAATTTGACAGACAGATCCAATTTAACGAAGTAGCAAAGCAAATCTAATCCTTTCGAGATTTCCCAACCAGCTCAAATAAAGAAACAATGGAAATCTAGTTTCAAGGCTTAACAATCTATAGTTTTTTGTTCTTCCATTTAAAATATTCATATAGTATTACTGCTTTAACGTTTGGTAACACAGGTTCTCGCTCTATTTTATCTGGCGGGGAGCCATTTTAAAACTGCTCTCTGTCCGCGCTCTGTAAGAGCAGATTTTATCAGCTCTGATGGAGAGCAGCCTGAGAGCTGCTTCTGCTCTTATAAGAGCTGAACCAAACACAGCCTATAGAAATGAGGGAAAGAGTTCGTTCTATGTGCATGGATCAATCTCCAACCGTCAAAACTAGTCAAAGCACCAGAACCGGACAGATCTTTATGAGCACCCAAATCAGTGAAAGTACACTTTGGATTATTGGGTCAAGCGTGGTTGATGGTCAGGCACCTGATACCACCTCATATTAGGGAAAAGTGGATCAAAATGCCGGAAAACAGGTACAGGTACGTATCGTCCGAGCCCAAAACCGGTATGTATCGGGCTATGCCTATCGGTATCGGTGCGTACCGGACGATACATTGAATGTATCGTTCAGCACTTTACATAATAATGACCGATCCGGTACATTGAATGTACCGTATCGTTCACCACCGATACCGATACGTGTCGTCCGATACGTATCGATATCGGACGAAAACTACTGCGAGCATCTTCTACAAATAGCTTACTTGTATAAACACTCTAAACCAATCAGATCTGTGCGATCAACGGAAAATACAAAAGTTACACTGGATCGGAGCCATAGTAGAACAACATGGAAGGACGTAAGCCATAAACTTTATATAAACCCAAATGATGAAGATGATGATGATGGGGGTGGTGACGGTGAGATAACACTCAACAGACATAACACATGCTGCGATACATATAAGAAGAGAGAGAGTACTTGAATTGGCCATGGAGATCTCGCTGGCTTAATTGGGGTCGAGCCAACCCTTTCCCTTACCGCACTTCAGAACGCTCGAAGCTAAGCGCTTCTGCAACTTCAACTACACCATCGTTTACAGATCTCTGTGTGCGTGTGTGTGTGTGTGTGTGTGTGTGTGAGAGAGAGAGAGAGAGAGAGGAGAGACAGAGACAGAGACAGAGAAGGCAAATGTATAAAAGATGGGCACTTGGTTATTAGGGTTTGGGGGCACTGAGGTAATTAAGTGCAAGCATTGGGCATACTGTGAAGGTACTTCTAAACAGTGGGTCCAATCAGATTTCTTTATGGATACGGAGATCAGTAGCCATAGACCTCGTGAGTCCTAACGTCCAATCAGATTTCCTTACGGAGATCAGTAGCCAAAGCCTCGTGAGTCTTACATGTAAAAAGGAAACACTAGGGGCCGCATTCAATAAGATAGTGAATGGATTACTCAGCTCAAAAATTGAGGTTAGCATTAATTCCGAAAAACCAAAAATAAACCATATAAATGAGGTGAACATTGATGATGGTCCTATCGTGATCCTAAAGGGCCGAATAGCGCATATCTTTAGGAATATAGTGATTAACTGCCTTCAAGAGGAGTTTAGAGCTTTTAGTTCTACAGAATTGGGTGAATTTACCAACAAGACACTAAATACGGATTGCAACCCTAAGGTGAAATTGACTAAGCCATCAAAGCTAGACACGATCAACAGCTTGATTGAATTGGCTAAAAATTTTGGAATAACCTTTCAAGGATTCGATGAGAGACTATAAGCGGTGTTCAACGTCATTATTAAAAATAAAAATAATAAAAAGACAGATTTCAAAGTCAAAAAAAAGAGGGAGCTCAAAAAACTTCATATGACAAGGTCAAAACCAAATTTAAGATGGAGAGAGGGAATAACGATGAGTGATGACGAGGCTTCTTGGAGGGTGGCATGTGACAATGGAGAGAGGGAATAACGATGAGTGATGACGGAGCTTTTTGGAGGGTAGCATGTGACAGTCTTCTTTCAAAGGCGTTGTTTTCGGAGTTTCTTGGTGCCTAAGAGGTTTGGTCTCCCATTGTTCCCGGGACTGGGGGAAAATAGTCAGAACCATTAGGATTGTTTTTGGGCTTAATCGGTTTCTAGTAGATCCTTATGGCAGCACTTTTTCTTAATCGGACCTGCTCCACTCTTGATCGAGCTCGATTTTTGGAGGGTTGTGTAGTATCTCAATATCTCTCTCCTTTCTCAATGCCTGCTCCAATTTGACCATCGTGGTCGAGGAAGTATTTTTGTGGATTGCATTTTTTAATATATTTCTTTGTTATCATTTCAATATATATATATATATATATATATATATATATATATATATATATATATATATATATATATATATATATATATATATATATATATAGTCATAATGAAAACTACTCCAAAGTGTAACTACAAGTCTTCAAGGGCTTTATACCCTAGGTGTAGCTTTGTTTGGCATAGCTACCTGAGAGAGTAGGTTCCCTTTCTCTTTTCTAAATCTCTACTATTTTCTTTAGCAAATCTCCCTTCTCCTTGTTAATCCCATGCAGCGATGGATTTACTTGCTCCAACAATTATCCCTCTGCTCTTTGCTCACTCTTTGTCATAATAGATTTTATTTGTTCTAACATGGAGTTAGCAAAGAGCAGGGAGGTAGTTGCAAGAGCAGATAAATCTTACCTTGCGAGTCTTTAACCAATAATTATTTTTCCTATTTTTATTAGTGATTTGCATATGTAATAGGTATATAGAGTATAAATATAAATTAAGATTAGATATATTTAAAATTTACATATTTATATAAATTAGTAATAAAAGTTTTGATTAATCACATATTCACATACATGAATTAAGATAATTAATCACATTCACATATGGGAGTGTAACATTAAATGCTTTGAGTATGAAGGTAACTCTTATAGATATTGAGATTATGGTCTTAACATCATAGGGTCATATTTTGATTCCACCACTATAAAAAAAAATATTATTAGCAGCAGTTTTTTGGAGTAAAAAGTTGCCGCTATTAACAAAAAACTATTAAAGACTATTAGCGGCAAGGGCATTAGTGGCATTTTTTTTTTAATAGCGACAGTTTTTGGCTACCTCTAATAGTATTGTTATATGTAGTGCACGTGGAAAAAATATTAAAAAGTGATCAAAGAAATTTTCTTGCCATATATAATGATCATCGTTCATTTTTTTAGATGTGTTCTACTTGTAATTAAAATCCAAAAGTTTGATGATAGGCCATGATCTGAAGATATATTATATTTTCACGAAGATTTGAATAAAAAAAGATCTCCATCTCAATCATTCAAGTACGTAAAATTCAGTTGAAAAGAAAGAATTTTGGTTGTAAATAAAGGTACCCTTAAGATGTGGAAGAGACTTATATGAAGCACTCAATGGTGTAAGCTGGTAGATATTTAAAAGTTTATTAAACTTGTCTTTTTCGAAGAGGTGTGTCTTTTCAATTGAGGTGTCTTTTCCCAAGAGGTGTGTCTTTTCAAAAAAAGTGTCTTTCCAAAGTGGTGTACCTTTTCCAAAAGGATGCATGTAGCACATTTTCATAGGAAAATGGTGCATTAACACACCACTTGATTTTTATTTAAGGAATCTAAAATTATTGTTTTAATCATCATAATAGAGTCTTCTTTTCTCTCTCTTATTATGAATTTAAAGGTCTTTATCAGAGCGTTCTTACAATATATGGTATTTGGATAGCGTGATTGAATTCGCCAAATCCTTCACAAGAATACACAACCGGTTCGTTGTATCCTGGAACTAGTTTGTCGGTAACCTATTGGTGACCACTTTGTCGAAGTGGTGGGGGCAAATATTGGTTTAAAGACAACGATATTTCTCGTGCCTCAGACCGGTTCCCTGTATTATTTTGGATCAACATTTCAATTTTTCTAATAATTTTAAACCAATATTTAGAGGTTTCGGATCCGATGACACATGGACACACTGCCCAACTCTTTGTTTGCAACCCGATTACGAAGGCGTGGAGAGGTGTTCCTTTGGATAATGACATGTTTAAGAGGTATGTTAATTTTACTTTATTTTTTTTATGGGCGGATTTAATGGCATTGACTGGCTGATTGAATGCACCCATTGGCACCCTCATGTCAGAATGTGAAGCATTTTAATGGGTGTGAGAAAAGCACTACCAAGGTGCTTCAACCAACCATTTAAAGTGAAAACTTTTATTTACTTGGGCAATTATTTTTTATTATGGGTCACCTATGAATGAAGAGTGACATTAAATCTAAGTGTAATTTTTTTTTATTTGATGTGTGATCATGTTTTTTGCTCATTATCAACCAAAAGCCTTTGCTAAAGTGTTCATGATCATGCCACGATGGTCTAACAATCATCATTGGTTGGTGATGAGTGGCCACGATCAAAAGTTGCAATCAAGAACTCACTTGATAAGAAATATAATCAAGTTGGTTGAAGGTTAAGATTGAATGACTATGATTTATTAATCACTTTTATTTTTACGTTATTTCTTGTGAGATTTTTTATTTTATTTTTATGTCTTTGTCAAGAAGGGTAGACTTTGTCACCCATGTGTTCATATCTGATTATGTTTGTGCGACTTTGATTATATCACCATTGTTCGTTAACAACTGTTTGAGCATGATCAAATGGTTGATTCAATAGCCTCATAACAGGCTTGACTCAAAGGTCATCCTTATTTTCATGATTGATTGATTGATTAATTGGGCCCGATTATATGGTTATTGAGTGCCCTTGATTGAGTAGACATAGCTTGCAATCATTATCAATGATTTGACCATAAAATTCTCGCAACATCGAGTTGTCCTGAAAAGATTGCTAGGATCATTTGGAGATGGTCAAATGATTCTGATTGAATTATCTTAGAAAGATAATGAATTTAAATCAAATGATTTTTCATTAATAAAGAGAGTCATGATCTTACAAGAGATGTTAAGATGCAACTATAAATCTGACTTAGTATGTTACTTGTATGAAATATAGGTAAAGAAATGAAGTGACTTAATGATCCATTGGTAGACATACCAATAAAGATTAAGTTATAACTTCTAAAATGTATATGAAACTTGTTTTCTTGTTAATTCATAAGAAAATAAATGATTTGTGGATCCAGACGAAAATGTCTGAAGAAGCACTTTATGTGTTGATAATTATAATTATAAGCAATTATGGAAAGTATTAATCTACAAAAATTGGGATGGGTTTAAAGTCATTTACCCAAACAGTCACTTACGATGGGAACCCTACCTAATATTTGTTTGGTCAATGTTTAGGTTCAAAGAGAAGAACAAGTCGTAAATCTGTGGCAGACAAAGGGGAACTACATTGATGAAAATTAAATTTTCATAAACATCCCAAGAAGGGTAGTGTTTTACCTGTAATGGATACAGGGAGGTTGAGTATTGCTCTTAATAGATGCTATAATATTATGTGTTAAGATGTTAAAGTTACATGGACATCTCTTATAGGTCTACCTATATAAGTGTGAGGGTGGAGCCGCTTTCATTGAGACATAACTTTATCTCATAAACACTTATGAAAATCAGGGTACTAACATATGGCCTAAATGTGCTAACCAAGAACAGTAAATATATGAAATCTATGTGTGGAATAGTTTTAATTGTCGTATAAGATTGTTAGTTCAAGACTTAGTTTAACTAAAAATCTTGGAAAACTTTGAGTTATTTCCACTAAAGTAAAAATTCAAGTCTGTAAGACATTTTCATTTATACATATATTTCAGGCTTTGCTCTTATTTCAAAATTTTAAATAGCGGGGGATTGTTTGATATTTAAACTTTTAAATAGTGGGGGATTGTTAGATATTTAAAAGTTTATTAAACTTGTCTTTTCCCAAGAGGTGTGTCTTTTCAATTGAGATGTCTTTTCTCAAGAGGTGTGTCTTTTCAAAAGAAGTGTCTTTCCAAAGTAGTTACCTTTTCCGAAAGGATGCGTGTAACACCTTTTCATAGGAAAAGGGTGCATTAGTACACCACTTAATTTCTATTTAAGGAATCTAAAATTAGTGTTTTAATTATCATAATAGTCTTCTTTTCTCTCTCTTATTATAAATTTAAAGGTCTTTATCAGAGCGTTCTTGCAATATTTGGTGTTCGGATAGCGTGATTGGATTCGCCAAATCCTTTACAAGAATACACAATCGGTTCGTTGTATCCTGGAACTAGTTTGCCGGTAACCTATTGGTGACCACTTTGTCGAAGTGGTGGGGGCAAATCTTGGTTTAAAGACAACGATATTTCTCGTGCCTCGGACTGGTTCCCTGTATTATTTCAGATCAACATTTCAATTTTTCCAACATAAGCAATAAAATTTTAGTATAGAATGAAAAATATTGGCTTGTAAATGTATGTGCCCATTTAATTATTTATTTCGTGCATTTCACTTGCTCAGCTTATTGCAACGAAATATATAAAACAAAATAAAATTTAATTATTTCGTCTCTCATGACATAAGTTGGCCTTCTTGCATTATTATTATTTTATTTTTTCGATAACCTGGGTATTCGGGCCTCTTAGAGCACCCGCCTAATCCCAGGGGCACATGCGCACCCCAAATTCAGTACATGCCGAGTCAGCACATGATATAAATTCCTAGGGTGGCGTCAAGGGGGGAGGGGATTCGAACTTAGGTCTCCTGCCTTTGGAAGCAGGTACCTGGCAAGCTCACCTCACCCCCGGAGGTTGGCCTTCTTGCATTATAATAACTAAAGCGATAGAGATTTGTTAAGATGAGAGATTAAGAGTGAGACAATAGTGAGCATCATAGCTTGGTTTTTATTTAAAGAATATTTTTATGATGGTACCATAATTTGCAATCATAAGTTATGATTGATGTTTAGATTTTTGATGAAAAGTGGTATCCGGGTCCCAACTTCTTCATTCTCGCATTATATATGGTAAAGATTATTCCGTAGTATCTTCTATGCACATAGAGAAATAGAAACAATTTTTTTGGGGGAGTAATCATATCGAATGTTTGGTTTTATTTGGCCATAGTTATTATTTAGCAATCATAAAATATTTTCTCATAATCTTGATTGTAAATAAAGAAATCGTTTAACGTTTGAAGGAACAAAAACAGTGAAAGAGAGTCTAAATATTTTTGTCGGGTCCCAACCTCCCCTACTCGCATTATATATACTAGGAGAATGCAAGTGTGACTACTAATTGAGATAAATTGGTTGCATACAAAATGTTGGAGCCTAATTCAAATTTGTTAAGGATGAAGAAGGCTTTGACTTTGAAGAGTTGCTAGGAAATTAGAATATTGCAGAAGTTATTGCGAAAGTGGCCCAATATATTAAAGATTAAAAAAAAAAAGATCTATAATCTATATCATCTTATTCAATGCACTGAAATGTATATGAAATTGATGGTATGCAATTGCTGGGTTTTGGCTTGATTTATGGTTGCAACTAAAGATTCCTTTGAGAATTGATTTGGTCGACTAATAGGCAATAGAGATTTAAATGGGTTTAGTTGCTATTTTAAGATGAATTAATATAGGTTCCAATTAAATAGGATATGAAAGATAAGTAAGGAGAGTCCAAACCAAATTGGAAAGTGAGTTTTTTTGGAACGTGGGTTCTCTTGGGGATAATTAGTGTGAGAGAAAAAAAAAACTTATAAATATGTGAGATATTTTGGACGTGTAGGATTTTTTGGGTTTTGGAATTGGGATCCTCTTTGGTTTTGTTTTGGTAGAGAGAGAGAATCTGGGTTTTGTTTTGCATGTGAGACTTGGTCTTTTAGGCATGGGTAATTGTGGTTCTCCTTTGTTGGGTAAGATTGGAGACTTCGATCTCCATTGTTTGTAACCTTTGTGCATCTTTTTTGTGATAGTGGAAACACTTTGTTTGACTGCCTGTGGATGTAGGCTTAGGCCTAGGCCGAACCACGTAAATCTTGTTCTTATTTGTGGTATGATCTCTTTTTCTTTCTACCTTTTTGTGATATTGGTTATTTGGTTTATTGGTTGTCTTCTTTGCACGTGAAAGCCATTAACGTGATTGAAAGTACAAACACCTTATAAGGGGTTTTTGCACAACAATTAGTATCAGAGCCTAGGTTTTGACTTGGGCATCGTTTTGCTTCTGCGAGAGTTTTCTCTTGTTATTGGTGGTTCTTTACGATTGGAGTGAAGATGTCGGGAGTTGGTTCATCCGGTAAATTTGTGCAAAGGACTACGGTCTCGAACACAAAATATTTGTTGACTAGAAAGGTCATTGAGGTTAAGTTCCAACATGATTTGGACTTAACTCATATGAGGCGTATTTGAGCACTTTCGGGTGCGGTGGTGCCTACAGGCACATTTGACACTTTCGGGTGTGTTGGTATTGGCAATTTGGGCACTTTCGAGTGCATTGGCAATTTGACATTTCAAGTGTATAGGTAATTTAGGCACTTTCGGGTGCATTGATAACTTGGGTACTTTTGAGTGCATTGGCAGTTTGGCACTTCGGGTGCATTGGCAATTTGGGTACTTTTAGGTGCATTGGCAATTTGACACTTCAGGTGCATTGGTAGTTTGGCACTTCGGGTGCATTGACAATTTGGGCACTTTTGAGTGCATTAGCAGTTTGACACTTTAAGTGCATTAGTAGTTTGACACTTCGGGTGCATTGGCAATTTGGGCACTTTCGAGTGCACTTCCAGGGTGCATTGGAGTCGGTGGGCAAGTTTGAGGCAGTTTTGAAGTTGAAATTGAAGATGCTTGATTTGTTTGAATGACATGAGATTTCATATCCACGTGGAGAATTATTGTTGGTTTGCAAATCTCACTAAGGTGGACATTGTTGGATTTTGGCTTAATTTATGGTTGCAATTAAAGATTCTTTTGAGAATTGGTTTCGTTGACTAATAGTCAATAGAGATTTAAATGAGTTTAGTTGCTATTTTAAGATGGATTAATATAGGTTTCTATTAAATAAGATATGGAAGATAAGGAAGGAGAGTCGAAACCAAATTGAAAAGTGAGAGTTTTTTTGGAACGTGGGTTCTCTTGGGGATAATTAGTGTGAGAGAAAAAAAAACTTATAAATATGTGAGAGATATTTTGGATGTGTGAGAATTTTTGGGTTTTGGAATTGGGATCCCCTTTGGTTTTGTTTTGGTAGAGAGAGAGAATCTGAATTTTGTTTTGCATGTGAGACTTGGTCTTTTAGGCATGGGTATTTGTGGTTCTCTTTTATTGGGTAAGATTGGAGAATTCGATCTCCATTGTTTATAGCCTGTGTGCGTCTTCTTCGTGATAGTGGAAACACTTTGTTTGACTGCCTGTGGACGTAGGCTTAAGCCGAATCACGTAAATTTTGTTCTTATTTGTGGTATAATCTCTTTCTCTTTCTACCTTCTTGTGATATTGGTTATTTAATTTATTGGTTGTCTTCTTCGTACGTGAAAACCATCAATGTGATTGAAAGTGCAAACGCCTTGTAAGAGGTTTTGTACAACAACACTCAAATGCATATGAAATTAATGACAATTTAGAGTCATACGTTACATTAATTTTAAATGGCATTTGTGTGCGTGAATCATGTAATAGATATTGCTTTTTACCTAATCTTTTAGAGAAAATATTTTTAGATCATGACACACTTATCGGAATATATTGGCTCTACATAGCACACATCCCAAAAAGTGACCCGAGTATTAAATGATGTGGCACTCATCTCGCTTAACTAATACTAAATCATTTCCTTAGTTCATCATATCTTGCCTTCCATGGAAGAAAATCATGGGTCCACCACTGGTTCTGATCGTGTATAATTCATCGTAAACGTGGATTGCGTTTTTTTTTTCTTTTCTTTCATTTTTATTTGGGTCATAATTAGAAAAAATGGATGAATAATTTATTGAGAGAGCCAATAGGGCTGACACAATGGCGAGGACCACGCTTCTTCCAGAGTTCAAATCCAACACCCCGTTGGCCTGGAGGATTTATCCCTACTGACTGGTATGTATAATGTGTGGGTGTTGCATGTGCCTGGGGACTTAGTCGGGTCCTCTAAGAGGCCCAGATGCTTCGTCATCCAAAAAATAATTTATTGAGAAAAGGTAAAAGAAAATTAGAAAAACATGCATACCTTATATTAACTTTAGGAAAACATGCTCGATTTCTTTAGTTTTAGGAAATCAATGCTTACGAATTTTGAAAACATGCCCAAAGATGATGGCCCAGTACCCAAAAAGTTTGGGCATGGTCCTATGCATATTTACTATTGAAAAAGTAGTCAATGATACTCAAATCCAATGAACCAAATTGCATGGGTGGTGACCCTAACTCTTACCCCTCAGAATGCGGGCCAAAAAATCTTTAAAAAGCTGATTTTTTTTTCAAGTATATTTTGTGTAGATCATCCATCCAAAATGGGTGTTATTTTGTATTGAATCATTTTTTCCTAAAACTAAAAAAATGGCGAATGTTTTCCTAAAGTAACTGCAATTAGACATTATTTTCTAAAAAATCGAAAAGATTAATCAGTGAAATGATTTATGATTCCAATTTATTATAGGATGCAAGATATCGATAATTTATATTAACCACAACCCAAATACATAAAAAGAGAAAAAAATTTAAAAAAAATCATCCAATGAGGTCCAAGAGATCAACAACAAGATAATTTAGTTCTTTAACCATCTCATTCCTCTTTGTTACTGGAGATTTACGATCAAATGGTTGTTCGACGAACGTTTGTTCGCAGGTGAGGGCACAATCTGTAGAACCAAACATATTAACATTTGTCATATCAAAATCCTTACTCTCTACAACTTTGAATGCCTTACTAATAAGGAAACTCGCCTCCAAATACGGTCTACGACAAACAAGATCAAAATAGCAGTTTCGTTGTTGGTTTCGGGCATGATCAAAACTAAAAATTTGAAATGAAATTTCAGCCAAAATTTTGAATTTCAACTGAAATTTCGGCCAAAAATTTCTCCTCCATACATATTTAAACCGAAACAAATTTTCGTTTCGGTGGGGACAGAAACTGAAACATTTCGGCCAATAATTTGAATTGTCAGCCGAAATTTTGAACCATGACGATAGATGTCAAGGCTATGCTTGGTTATGCGCTCCGCGATTTTGATAATCAACTCTTCTATATGAGAATAGGTATCGGTGACATTCAATAATGTGGACTCCATCATGATCTTGAGGAAGATGCTGAGATCGGATGTGAGCTGCAAGGGTTGGACGTGAGAGTAGAGACTCAAGTATCATAATATTCAATTTTTTTGCATGTGCTTTGTACAAAATCTTTGGGGTTTTTTGAGGTTGCCATGACCAAGGTATCAAAAATCGATTGATACCGATACGGATCGGTTTTCGGCCAAACCGATGCATATCAGTATCTCGTATCGACATCACCGATATGTATCGGGTATCGACTGATATGTCTCAGTTTCGATCGAGACATTTTTTATTGTTTATTTATTTTTATAAAATTGACCGATATGTATCAGTATCGGCCGATTCGTATAAGCCCGGGCAAATCGATACCCGAGACTGATATCGATTTGAATACCTTGACCATGTCAGAGAGATGATAAAAATAGAAAAGAATAGAGAAAAACGAGAGGTACACTATAAAAATAAGGTGCTTGAGCAACATTTGCTTAAGGCAATTTTTGATAGTGACAAGACTAATAACGATAATTTTTGGTAGTGACGCGACTAATAGTATTATATTTTATAGTGGTAGAAGAGCAAGAAGGAGACTACTAGGAGCTGCCATTACTAATTATTTAGTATGAAATCTAAGGGAAGGCTCAGGATTCATTCATTTAAATAGACAAGAGATTAGATGGTGGTTCTAATAACAAATTAAAGTGATTTTATGATAGTCTTAATACAATTTAGAAGATGGGTCGTAAAGAAATTTAGAAAGTTACGTATAAGCGCAAGTGAAGTTTAATATTAGAATTAAGATCTTAAGATGAATTTGTTAAAATTAGGAGTCATTGAAATTATTTTTATTTTTATTATTTGTGTAAATGAAAGTCTATATATAGGCATAAAAAAGATTACTGAAATAACGTATTATTTTTTAAAATAATAGTCTCTCGCGATATGTAGCTCTCCCCTCTCCTCTCTCCCCTCTCCCGTCTCTCATCTCGTTCTTATTTCTTATTTATTTTAAATTTCTATCGTCTTAACGAAAGAAACTTGCAAAAGTGTAAGTGGGTAAAAAATAATTAAAAATGGTATAAATTGCAACCTTACTTTATTAAATGATGGTGTGTCATACAAAAGTATTATCGTGAAAGTAATAATTCTCAAAAAGTAGAGTTTTGAGCGTACTAATGAAACTATCGACGAGGTAGGACTAAGGTTCTTAATGGGCGGAGCTTGAGTTCAGGCCGGACTGGCCTGCTATGGGCTAGGTATGGGCTGCACTTTTCTGCCCATTTATTAAACGGAGCATACTAGCCCGAAAATATAAACAGGAGGGCTTGGGCATTTAGAGTCAAGCCCACTGGGCTGGCCCACTGTACCATAGAGCTTTGGCCCGGCCAAAATAAAAAGATGTAAGTTTATATATGTTTTAATGAAATTATTATAGGGTAATGATCACTTGACTTGAGTCACGCATGACTCGAGTGAGTGACCGTTAGATCACGTCATAGTCAACATTTGATCGTGATATGTCGGTCACCCGCTCGAGTCACACATGACTCGAGCGTGACTCGAGTCAGGTGATCATTACCCATTATTATTTTATCTTTTTTTTAATCAATTAGTGTTTTAAAATAATGGTATATTTGAAATTTACCTCAACTACATTTGCTCCAAATGGTCGGATGGGCTCATGCCTGGCCCTAGTTCACGCTAAAAAAGATTAAAAATGGGGCTTGAGTGGGCTTATGTCGGGCCCGGCCTGAACAAAGACCGATTATGTGCCGGGCAGGGTATTACTCATGCCTAGTATGGGCTAGGATATTTTTTAATTGGCCCAACCCGAATTATAAATGGGCCAGGCATGGGCCGATCATTTGAGCCCATTTAAGACCCAATGTCTAGACCCCTAGGTGAGAGTAATCCGTGCATAATTCATTTTTAGAAAACGGTGTATCCGGCTTCTTAGAGCACCCCACTAACTTTATGTGTATATGTAAAACCCTTAAGATTTTGGTTTTGTCCCGCTCTAGCTACTAGAATTTTGACCAAAAATTTGACCGAAAGTCTTCAAAGTGGCTAAAATTTATCAAAAATTTGACAAAAACTCAGGTTAATCTTGGTTTCGGACCGAAACCGATAACAAAACCAAGTTTTTGATCGTTGCATCACACGTATCAGTTAGTAGAAAAAAAATACAAGTTGCCGATATGGGTTGGGATTCGAACTCAGAACCTTCGTTAATGAGACCATGGGGTGGGATTCGATCTCCGAACCCCCCCCTTCTTGAGGCATGGTCCTAGTCAGTGGTGGCCCGACATAGAAGCGAGGAACAGTGGGTGTGGTAACTGCTTTTTGTTGCATTCTGATCTCTCTTTTATATTTATTTTTTTATTATTATTTTTTTTTTATAAGATGTACTCTCCCTCTTCAATGAACTATTTTTCCGATCTCTCTCTTTTTTTTTTTTTTTTATTCGTGATAAGACTCTCTCTCTCTCTCACTCTTTAATGAGCTATTTTTTTTAAAAAATTTTGATTAGGTAGATGGGCAGTCTACTGCCTGCGTGCACAAATTTTGTGGTTATTATAAATTTTTGCATCAAAATATTAATTTATAGAGGTGGAATGAGATTGGCTCATGTAGCACCACCGCAATACACTAATACCGTGAGGTTCAACACCTATGATCTCGAAAGATTGGGTCCATATATAGTCACCAGTAACGGGTAAAAATTTGAATAATCTGACAAGTTTGGGAAAATATTCGGAGGAAAAAATGGATTGAAAAAATAAAAAGAAATGAGATTTAAAAGTATATTTTGATGAAAAATATTAAAAATCACAATTTTTTGAAAATTCAAGAATTATTCTCAAAATTTAAAAAACCTAAACCTATGAATTTTTGAAAGCACCCGAATTAATTCGCAAAACCTTAAATTCATGAATTTAAAAAAAGAAGCACAAATTTTGTGACCATGATTGGGTCCTAAGTTGATCTCCATCATTTAATTCAAAATTTGTGACTTAACACCTATAATCTCAAAAAATTGGGTGGAAAGATGCATCATCTAATTCAAACATCAAAGGATATATATTTCAAATTAAGGTATATTGGATATATACAGTACTCGTCAAAGTTTGACACTTTACAATCTTACAATGGAGATAATTTTCGTCCCAATATTCTTCACCAAAGACTTTTAGATCATGAGGCACTATCAGATGAAGACGAAGCCCCAAACCTCCAATCCCACTTACAAAATACTACCGGAATAAAATCGTTAATATTTGATCCCCAATTAGAGCCCCGACATTCTTGATACTTAGGTCACCTTTTGGGATCTGCATCAAGTGCAACCATTATGTATACCGTGTGATTTGAAGCACATAATCTTAAGATCTATTGTGTAAACAATTAAAAGAAAAATGATCTATATCATCTTATGCAATGCACTCAAATGCATATAAAATTAATGGTAAGTTAAAATTATATGTTATACATTATGTTTTTAGTGGCATTTAAGTGCATGAATCAATTAATAGATATATTTTTGACCTTATCTTTTAGATGAAAGATTTTTAGATCATGACTCTAGACACCCCATTTTTGACCTTTCAAAATTATATGTAACATTCTAACTATTATATTTTAGGTTTCAAGTCTTATTGACCAAGAGTCAATGGTCGAGCCAAACTTGTAATAATATATTTCTCATTTGAAGGTTAAGATGTGAACTTTTTTTTCCAAACTTTAGTATTTTAGCAATGCTTTGATGCTATAGAATTTATGGGCTTTTAAGTTTCGCGAAAAGGCTTATCATTTGAAAGTTAGAAATTTGACCAATGTGCAAAAACTCGGATTTTATTCTTAAACTGGAATGTTGAATTTTTTATCCTTTAAGAATTTTGATCCGATACTATTTTTATTGGATTCAAATGAGGGATAATTCGTTATTTACATGCAATATTTCAAATAAATGAAAAGAAAAGAGTAATGACATTTATTTAAATAATATTACATGTAAATATGGCTGCCTGTCTATCCTCGTCTGTCCCTGTTTATCCCTGCCTGTAGCTTGCCTGACCCTCTGCCAATTATACACATAATAGTATACGTATAATTGAAATATCGGCACAACTCCCAACATATAATTCAAGCCGACTCAGACCCGACCGAGTTCCAAATTATACGCTAGTTTTCCAGCATATAATTTAGTTATACGCACACAAGCCCTTGCATATAAATAGTCCTAATTGAACTAGGAGTGGCAGTTTAAGGCAAACTACGATGGCTCCTAAAGCCTAGTTTTAGCCGAGTTTTGAATTATACGCTGGAATCTCAATTTATAATTGAAATTATAAGTATAATTCCAACATATAATTCCTAATTATACGCTGAAATTCTAACGTATAATTAGCCTAATACTATAAATAAGTCCCTAGCTGCCCCCCTCATTCGAAAAACACATTCATTCACTTATTCACTTTGGAATTTTTGAGGTTGGCTCTGAAATTTCGAATTATAAAAAGTTAAACTCTAAATGTTTGGGCTTAGAACTTCAACTGCTTCTAGGAATTTCGCTAACTAGACATTCTAGTTGGGGTTGACACTTCTACTTCACTTATTGTATTTTCTAAAGAAAAATAGGGTTAATCCTAGAGCCTTTCCCTTAGGATCTCCTTTTTAAATCTGTAACCCTAGATCTAATTAGGTTCATACTACTTTTGCATATTTCAAAACATCATAGCCTTTAAATTGATTTATCCAAGGGAGCTAATGGAGGGTTCTCGGGAACGGTTTCGATCATCCCACGTGTAACGACCAACACACCCTTTTTAGTTTAGAACTTGTAGGTTAGATTTTCGAATTAGCTAAAATTTGGCAACCTTAGCTGCTAAAATCCACATGTCGATATTTAGTATAGGAGTCTAACCTTGTGACGATCCGAACTTTTCCAATCCTTAAATGTATAGGAAAGGCCGGTTCATCAACTTATTGATTTCTCAATAAGCCGTAATAAACAGAAGCCGACAGCATAAGCATAGGTCAAAATAGAGGTATAATAAAAATAAATAAGAACAAAAGCTCAATCAAAATAATATATCACCCTGAGGAACCAAGAAGAACCACCGGTGATGGCCAATCCAACACCTAAAATAATGGTTCCTCAAGTGATATCCAAAAGACAACACAATGGCCTAGGGCCCAATATTCAAATAATTTTAAACCAGAAGTATCAAAAGTATAAATACAGACCAAGGAAAGAATTCCTCTCCTGGGGTCTCCAATTCCTCCTCAGGAATATAGTCGGAGTCCTCAAGATCCAAATCTTCCATTCCCAAGTCAGTCTCAGCACCTATGATGTATAGTCGAGGTGACCTAACACCGAAGCTCAATAGAGGAAACATATCCATTTGCATTTTATCATAAATAAGGGTTTTTCAAAGACAAAAATCAGATCAGATATGGTTTTTCAAAAGATGCTTCAATGTCTAATTTCCAGTTCTAAAATTGAAAACCAAAAGATGATTCAATGGTTCTGATGTTTCCAAAATTTCAGAATTTAAGCATGCTTCTTATCTTAAGATTATAACTTAATTTTATCTCCCAAATTACATATAACATGAGAGCACGGTGTATTACCGATGGGAAACCTTTTTCGGAAGTGCAACAAGCCCCTACGAAATGAGGGAAACTTGCGCCAAACTAAAATTACCGTCAACACGATTGGTAGGATCTAGAATTTCATTCGTATGTACCTCAAATCAAATGCAATGCTAAACATATCATATGTTATGTAATTTATACATTTTTCGGACTTTCGGAGTTTTGATTCAAAATTCACATTCGAAGATGTAGTTCGAAAGTTCAAATTTCTGAGTTCTTATATCAAAGTGTCGAAATTCTAAATCAAGTAATGTTGATCAAAATTCAGATTTCATCCTTGCAAATAAAATAATCTAAACTTATAATAGCATGCAAATTGGGTATAGGGTTCCCCTACCTCTACTTAGTTCGATCCAAACATAAGCAAAGCAGTCCTCACTAAGGACCTCTATCACAAAACCTACAATAATTAATACCAAAGGTGTTAATTAAGTCCAAAAAGTCAACAAAAAGACTCCCCAAAACAATTTCCAAAAGTTTTCAAAAACAAAAAAAAAAGGGCAAAATTCGATCCTCGAATTCCTAAAATTTCATTAGGCCCTAAAAGTCCAAATTCGACCCTCGAATTTCTCCAGGTCTGTGGTTTCGAATTTTGTTCCTCTAATTTGTTTCTTTCCTTCCAAAGCACAACTTGTTTATCATTTCTAGGTGTACTTTTTGTCAAACTAACCTAGGCATACATAACACCAATCAAAGGTATTTATAGAACCTAGTTTCATGGTCGAAATTAGCCTCTGGTGATCCTATTCCATGCGACGGATCAAGCTACAAGCCTCCACTAGTTGGATTTCAAAATCAGTCCATCCCTAACCACTTCAGCTAGAGCAATGGTTGCCCAGATCAATCACCAAAATTGACCACACTCCCCTAGCCTTGCTTCTAATATCTCAAACAAATCAGAAACAAGGTACGAGATGGGGAGAGGGATTCTAAATCACAAGGGATCTACGATCAAAGCAGAGAGGCTCAGGTTGTAGAGAGTGTTGGTTCACACGTGAGGGAGAAGAGATCAACTTCTCCTTCAAATCTCTCCCTTTATAAGCTAAATTCATTCCTCAAAATATCAAGATATTTCACCTAAAATTCTATCCACTTAACTTGCACTTGTTTTCGGTGTTAAGCGCTCACATAATACTTAATGTATAAGCTACAACAGATTAACTTCCACAAGTCCGAAACCAAAATCCTTTGGTCACATAACTCATCATACTCTAACTTACCAAAGTTAATTTGGTTCGTTTCGTAAATTTTTTGGACACACATACCGAGGTAATCAAACTCAGGCCCAAAATATCCAGGATATTACAAACGTACAATCCCCCACCTAAACCTCGCGATCAATGACGTTCTATGGCGTCAATAAATATCCGTAGGTGGCAATCACATATTGATTAGTAGGCATGTTTGCTACTAATATTTTTTTTGCATAATACTTTATTTATTAATGAGTCTGTTTGTCACTAACGCATTATTTTGCAGGTCTGTTTGTTGCTTAACTTTTTCAAATTTGTTAGTGAGTTTGCTTGTCATTAACATCTCTTTTGCAGGTTTATTTGATATATTATCATAAATATTTTATCAAAGTGACTCTGTTTGTCACTGTCATTGATTTTGCAGGTTTGTGTGTTGCATAACCCTTATTTGAACATTAATAAGTCTGTTTGTTATTAATGTTTGGTTTGACATGTCTGTTTATTGTTTGACCTTTAAACTAGCAAGTCTGTTTATTGTTAGTGTACCTTCACTGTAACGACCCTGAAATTTAAGACACGAACCTGACTGTTTCGATCTACGTGCCCGACACAAAAATCGAGGTTGACTTAAAACTTTAGAATTAATATTAGTTAAAATAAAGTTTCACGGTGATCAGATGAGTTCACATGTACATTTTCATTTAAGTCTGAGTTGTGTAGAGGGGCAATGTGACACGTTGCGTCGTAGCAACCGTGTTCGTGCTCCATACCGGAACGTGAACTAGGGGCAAAACAGAAAATATCTGTTTAGTAACTTATAAGAGAAGGAAGGGAGACTTAGGGAGAGATCCACTTCTTCTTCTTCTCCTTCTCTTGCCCTAGTTGCTCCAGTAGCTAAAGGACCTGTAGCTAGGTGGGTTTTCAAGAGGGTTTTTGGAGAGAAAACAGGGTTAGCAAGAGTGAGAGGATGAGTTTTCTAAGCTAGGGTAGGTAGAGTTCAATGAAATGAGCTTAGGTATGGTCTAAGGTATGGGTATGAAGTCTCGGCATGCTGAACCGGAGCTAAAGGGTTGCTCGTCGGACTCAGATCGGTGACAAACCCCGAGAGATAGATCTGAAACCCTCATCCGGAATGATTGCCGAAACCCCGAGAGAGCCCAAACAAAGGTGAGTCTGTATATTTAAATAGAGGCAAATGAGAAGCCCATGTGTGTACATTGATGTTGTGTTAATGGTTGTTGAAAACCATTAATGAAAAATGAGTTAAAATAAGGTTGGAGATGAACTCCATTAATGATAGAGTTTCTGTCATTATTGATCGATCAATGGAGGTATTGATCGATCAATGACAGTGGTGATCGATCAATGAAGACCATTGATCGATCAATCTGTATAAGACAGAAAGGGGGAACAGAAGCCCCAAAAATTCTGGAAGTTCAATGTCCGAAGGGCATTGATCGATCAATTTGGACATTGATCGATCAATCCTGGGCGTTGATCGATCAACAAGAGAGTGATCGATCAATGACATTTGGTGATCGATCAACATAGGTATTGATCGATCATCAGAATTGATCGATCAATGAAGGCATTGATCGATCAAGCTGTATAAATAATTAATGAGAACAGAAGGTGGGAATTTTTGAAAAAAGGGTTAGTGATCGATCAATGAGGGCATTGATCGATCAACAGGATGTATTGATCGATCAACCCAAGTGGTGATCGATCAATTTGAGCTGTGTTAAATGTAAGTAGAAGAGAGGTTATTGATCGATCAATAAGTGTATTGATCGATCAATGATGATAGGTGATCAATCAATAAGAGTGGTGATCGATCAATCACCCCTGTTTTGTTGAGTTTTGGTTTTATGGGTTAAACACCACCGGGCATTGTGCCGGTTAACTTTCTGACATCCCTGACACTTAAAGTACTATGTTTATGATCTAGGATCAAACCCTGACACATTGAGAAGGCTTTGGATTTGCTTAGAAGACAAATTGATCTGAGGTAGGAGGAAATCAACTTAAACTGTTTTAAGTATGATTCCATGTGTATTTCATATCTATGCCCTGATTTCTGTTCTTACCAAACATGTATGCATATCGTGATTCCTGCTATTCTAATTTCCGTTTCCTGATTCGTATTCTGAAACTTGCTTCTGATTCTGCTATCTGATCTGTAAGGTATATACGTATGTGATTTGATGATTTAAACCAGATGATCCCCACCGACCCGGCGGTATATCCGATGCCTGGCACACTTGTGCACCTGCTTTCAATCCTCGGCACAATTGCACTCCATAGATGAGGCATTGTTGCACCTTCAAAATTGTTCATGTGAACGACGATTGGTTGGGGTTTCCTATCGGACATTCCTGTTTACTCCGTGCTATATAGTCACGGGAGTTTCTTAAGTTAAATACACACAATTTAAGTACTCTGATAATATACTTGCATAACATCTGATTTCTTGCATAAAATCTCAGCTTTTAGTTTGATTCGTCATGATTATATGTTCCTGATTTGATTTCTGTTATGAGATAGCATGATCTGCATATTCAATTCGTTTAGTTGGAATTCTTCTATTGAGCTAGGATGTAGCTCACCCTGTTTTCTAAATCAATTTTAGGTTCTGAGGCTGTAGCTCCCGGCACAGAGAGTGACCCAGATTACCAGCCTGATCCAGAGGCTGAGGCCGAGGACGAGGAGACTGACGTCCAGGCGGACGACTTTTATCCTTAGCCTGGGTATACGAGTATGCTATTTTTGGGATTATTGTGCGCCTGGTGGCCACTTCTGTATTTACTTTCTGTAGATATTTTCTTCCTTTCATAGTATTACTATACATTCTATTGGAACCATTATTAGGAACCATTGTTTTGGGTGATGGAAGTCCATCACCATTGGTTCTTCTTGGTTCCTTTTTGGGAATGTATATTTTTACATATTTAGATACATATATATTTTATTGCTTTTTTCTATTTTAGATGCCTTGTGATAACTCAAGCTACCACTGCTGGACAGTGTCTACTTGGTTTCCGTTATACGAGCAGACACTTCGTGATTTGTCTTGGGGATCATCCAGAGTATGATCCTGATGGCACGAATTTCTGGGTGCAGAAATCCGGGCTGTCACATTCACCCTCTTACAAACTGAGTCCCAAGTAACCAATTTGGACAATTTTTTCCCAATCTGAGAGGGTTCCCGAAAATCATATACCAACAATGAAATACATACCAAACCAAATATATAGACTCTACCTAGCACACTTCCCAAAAAGTGACCTGAGTATTAAATGGTGTGGCAGTCATCTCGCTTTGACCCGAGTATTAAAGGATGTGACACTCATCTCGCTTACCTAATACTAAATCATTTTCTCAGTTCACCATATCTTGTTTCTATGGAAGAAAATTATGGGTCCAACACTAGTCCCGATTGTGTAGAATTGGATTGTGTTTTTTTTTTTTTTTTTTCCATTTTTTTTTGGGCTCGTAAGTTAGAAAAAATGGATGAATAATTTATTAAGAGAACTATTAGGGTTGGCACAATGGCCAGGACCACGCTTCAAGAAAGCGGAGGTCCAGAGTTCAAATCAAACCCCCTATTGGCCCGAAGGGATTTATCCCTCCTTACTTGTATGTATGTATGCATGATGTGTGGGTGTTGCATATGCCTGGGGACTTAGTCGGGGGCTCAAAGAGGCCTAGATACATCGTCATCCAAATAATAATTTATTGAGAAAAGATCATAGAAAATTAGAAAAACATGCATACTTTACTTAATTCAAGGAAAACATTTCCTGTTTTTTTAGTTTTAGGATATCAATGCCTACAAATTTTTAGAAACTATTTATGGTCTACATATGGCATGCATCTAGGATCGGATGCCATAAAAACTTGTCCAAAGATGATGCTCTACTACTCAAAATGTTTGAGCATGATCCGATGCATATTTACTCTTGAAAAACTAGTCAAAGATGCTCAAATCCAATGTATCTAATGGATTTGGCGGTGACCCTTACTTTGACCCCCCAAATTAAGGGCAAAAAAATATTTTAAAAGCTGATTTTTTTTTTTTGAAATCACATTTTGGGTAGGTAAATGGGTCTTATTCTAATGAGAAAACTACGAAAACACGCCCCAAATAATTTTTATCACAGTTTTGGTGGATTTTTTAAAATTAAAATTATAAGATAGCGCCCCATATGGGCGAAAACAAAACATTCTCGCCCGTATGTTTACACGCCGGCATGTTGGTACGGATTTCTTTTACAGTTTTGCCCCCATTATTTGTAGGTTTGTACCCAACTGTCCTTATACAACCCATCTCGAAAACACTGGTTCCATCTCCAAAATAGGACTCTTTCGGGGTCGGTCGTCTTCTCCATAACCCTAGCTTCACAGGCGGCCATCTCCTAATATCGCAAAGGGCTGGTGACTGTGTACAATCGACACAGGGTCAATGTGTTCTTGCCATGAAAGTTCTTTGGGTGTCCTCTTCTTAAAAAATTGTGGCATCGCCGGTGACCATCTCGCCGGATCCCATCTCCATCAGTCGACGATCGATGTCCAACGACGGTTGAATCGAGTTGAGGGCACTTCTCCAAAGCCCTAGTTTCCCCTGTGGTCATGACGAAAATCATAGCTTCTCTAAAACCCTAGCTTCGCCAGCAGCCATCTCTCTGGGCCGTCTTTGTCTTCTTCAACGACTTCTAATTTTGGTGGCATAAAGAATGATTTTTAATACATGTAGGGGTCCTATAACTAAGGGCATAATGGTAAACTTGTCTGGGAAGTTTCCAACGCCCTACGTGGGTCTACAGAGCTTATCCCCGTGTAAAGTACGCTGAGGCGCGATCAGGTACAAATTAAGGTGTTTAATTTTTTCGGGATAAAAAGTGACGTAGGTCCCTCTTTTAAACCACCCTATTTTTATTGAATCACTACAGATCTAAAATCATAGGCATTGTTTTTGTAAAATAAAAAAATGGGGCAAGTTAATTGAAATTAGACATTATTTTTTAAAATGCCCAAAAGATAAATCACTTAAATGATTCCAATTTATTATAGGATGCAAGGTACCAACAACTCATATCAACCCACAACCCAAAAGCATAGAAAGAGAAAAAAAAGAAAAAGAAAGAGAAAAGACAATCATCCAATGAGGTCCATGAGATCAACAACAAGATAACTGAGTTCTTTAACCATCTCATTCCTCTTTGTTAATCAAAATTTACGAACAAATGGCCATTCGGTTTCTTCACAGGTTAGGGCACAATCTGTAGAATCATACATATCAACATTTTATGTATCAAAATCCTTACTCTCTACAGCGCCAAGGCTTTGCTTGGGTATGGGCTCTGCGGTTTTGTTAATCAACTCTTCTATATGAGAATAGCTAGAATAGCTAGGTATCGGTGACGTTTGATAACGCAGACTCCATCATGTTCTTGAGGAAGACATTGAGAGAGGATGTAGATCGAACATGAGAGCAGAGACACAAGTATCATAATATTCAGTTCACAAGTACCATAATATTTAGTTTTCTTGCATGTGCTTCGTACAAAATCTTTGGGGTCTTCTGAGGTTGCTATGACAGAGGGTTGATAAGAATAGAGAAGGAATAAGAGGGAGAAGAACTAGAATGAATGAGATTACTAGTTAGGATTTGCCATTACTAATTTTTCAGTAAGAAATCTATAGGGAGCCTCCCCTTTAAGGGGAAATTAGAAAAACAACTTTGAAAACCAAACGTTTTAGCCTAATATACATAACTTAAACGTTTTAGAAAAAAAGTTTTTAACATTTTTTTTGAAGTTCAGAGATTCGCGAGATGTCAAATACTCAATACATGTAGGTTTAAGTGAATTTGTGAGTTTACAAATTTGTCCCTGATTGTCTTCTCCACTCAAACCAGCTTCGGCGAAACCAGCTCTAACGACGAGTTTACCCCCGGCACTCTACTCTCCCCTAGTTGTCTTCTCCACTCAAACTAGCTCCGGCGAAACCAGCTCCGATGGCCTAACATTTGTTTAGGCCATTTGCCCCAATAAACCAACTTCGGGGACCTAATATATCTTCGGTGTTTGTTAGAATCAGTCAGCGATTTTGAGAGTAGGACCTCTCAGTAGTTCTGTAATTCTATAGGTGTGAATAGAGCTACCTTTAGCTAGTTGGGACTTGGGTGGACTCGTGTCTTAATGACCGATTTTAATGGCTGTAGTTTTTTTTAATAAGTTATCTTTACAACAGCTTTGGGCGGCACATGGATTAAAGGATTACTAAAGGACAGTGTTATATGGATGAGTGGTGGTCCACCTTTGCAACAACTTTGGGCGGGATGTGGATGATAGGGTTACTTATATGGAAGACAAATTTTTTTTCGGCCGATGGAGCTGGTTTATTGGGGCAAATGGCCTAAACAGATGTTAAGTCCACTACAAAAAAAAAGACTTTTGGAGACGATTATTGGAGACGACTTTTAGAAGCCGTTTCTAATAATCATTTATTGAAGACAACCACTCAAAAGCCGTCTCGGATGCTTTTAGTAGAGACGGCTAAAGCTGTCTCCCTATATAAAATAATATATAGAGACAGTCATGATGGTCTTGATAAGGTTCACTTAATCCATAGGTCGTTGAAAACTTTAGAGACTACATTAAAAGCCGTCTCTAAAACTCTCGTTAAGACCTATAGAGACGACTTCAAGCCGTCTCAATCATTATTTTAGTGTACAGGCATTACTACTTCTATTTAGCACTTGATAAAATCTCTTCCCCCTATAAAATGAACTCAAACCACGACTCCATTTCTACTATCGTCCATTTAGGGTTTGAGCTGTGACATAGAGAGCTTTCTGAATAGTTTGAAGCAGAGAGCTAGGGTTTGAGACGAATCGAGGTTTGTAGATCTAAATTTGAACCAAACTCTTCCAAATTGTCTATATAATCAAAACATGATCTCCAAAATCTGTTTGCTTTCGATCTGACCTTCAATGGTTTGACATAGAGAACTAGGGTTTGAGAGGAATCAGAGGTTTGGAGATCCAAATTTGGCGTTTGGATAGTTTGGCAGATCGAAATCGAGATTTGGAGCCGAAAATCCACAGCATTGAAGGTCGAATTCGAGATTTATGTTACTTTTTAGGTAATTTCCCTTTTACTTTGGTTTAAGTTTTGGTGAATCGAATTAGATCGTTCGTCTGATTTAAACTTTGGTGAATCGAATTAGATCTTTTGTCTGATTTGAGTTGAGTTGCGATTCGATTACGAATTAAGTTACAGTTCGATTTCGATTTCGATTCCATTTACAAGTCGATTTTGATTCAAGCTATGGTTACAAAGTTGCATAGTCAGATTCAATTTCCTTTCAAGCTATTGTTCGATTTTGATTTTGATTCAAGCTACGGATTTTAATGTATGAAATGGGTATATATATATTTTTTACTGATTGATGCTATTTGTGGCTTTCTTATCATGCCATGTAGCTCTTGCATTATTAGCACTTCTCATATCACATATTTGTTGATTGATTATGCAGCTACCTATGTATCATCTCACAGTTACAACCCATAGCTATTTTAATTTTAGGCTAGTGGAACTCTAATTTTGCTATTAAGGGCATAGTCGCAAAAGTCTCCGACTTTTTCATCAAATTGGAAAAAATCGATGACTTGCAGTCTTCCAAATTTTATCATAGATTAATTGGCCAATGGGCGACTCGGCCTATTAATTGGCGATGTTTGTGATGTGGTTCGATTTTTTTTTTCCTTTTTTTCACTTAAGGGGAAAAAACCTTTAGGTTTTGTACTATTTTGTTTAGTTTGTTCATAAAAAGCCTTTAGGTTTTGTATTATTTTGTTCATAAAAAACCTTTAGGTTTTGCCTATTTGTATTATTTTATTCATTAAAACCATTATTTCATAAAAAGCCTTTAAGCTAGCAAAATCTGAAGAACAAATCTGTGGACTAAACTTCAAGTTAAGCCAGGTAGGCAGTATATTATTTTGTTTTGAGAAACATTATGACGCTGTTTTTGTTTCAAATCCGATCAAAATGGGTTGTGTGAGTACATATATTTTTTTTTGAGCTATAGTGTGTGGCATTGATCATGAAGGTAGTTTATCAAATGCTTCAACTTGGTTGGGAAGGTGATAGGCTTAGTCCTCTCATAAAGTGAGTTCTAAAATGAATAGTCATTCCATAGAATGACAAATTTATTAATTTTTGTTATCTTAAATCTTTAGCTCAACAACTTTTTATTCTTCACTCTTTTGGTTTCTTCAGATTTTAGAAAAAAAATGGGTTGTGTGAGTACCCATTTTTTTTCTAAAAATGTCAGATTATAAATCATCTTTCATCAATGATTAGCTCTCTAAACACACCTGTATTGATACTGTGTTTTAAACTAGGAGAAGTTGGGATCCACGGGCCGGTGTTACTGTGTTGTAAATTCTTTCCATAGATAACTGTGTTGATACTGTGTTGTAAACTAGGAGAAGTTGTTGTTTTTAGATAGTTGATTGTGCTGTTTATATATAGATGCAGTTTGCTATGTTGTAAACTATGAGAAATTGTTGTTTTTATATTACTGATGGTGTTGTTTATATATAGATGCAGTGTACATACAAGGCAGTTTTTTATTGATGTAGTTTATATGTCGCTGATGGTTTCTATATCATCATCATTTAAAAAAAATGCAAGTGTAGAACTGTAATTTTGTTTTAGGATAAATTTTGGGACTGGACATGAGCTATTTTTATTATTATAGGAATGGTTGTGAGTTTATATAAAAAACTATATACACTGGGTTTCTAGATTAAAAAACTTATATATATACACTGTTTTCAGTTACCAACTCTAGATGAAAAAACTATGTAGAGTTACAGTTGATATAGGACAAAGAACGCAACCACTTTGTGCGTAAAAAGCCAGAGTTTAGGTCAATATCTCATCCACCCTGTCCATACAGGACCAGCACTGGGTCCATAATACTATTACAGACACAAAGATAAAAAATAATTCCGAAAAATTATTATAGCAATGGCTTCATGCATGTTTCTTCTTCAAAGTTATTTCCCTGATATGTTGTTTTTAAAAATCTCATCTCTTTCATTATTTTCAAATTTCTTAAACCATAATGTGCAGCATGGCCATCGAAGGGATCTTGAGAGGCTAGATTATTCAACTGTCAGGCATCCTGAGTTCCGCTATAAAACAGAGTTTCAAAGCCATGAACCTGAGGTATTCTTCTTTTTTGGGCTATTGTCACTTGATGAGTAACTAGTAAAATTTTTGTATGGAATAAGAAATGTTGTTTAATTTGACTTAGAAACTAAAAATGCTGTTAAAATGGGCTGATTTTGAACCTGATTTCTTTTTTGAATGTCCCTTCCTGCATCCACCTCTCTTGATTATTATGCCCTGCATTGGGACTTTGTACTGCATTTTCTCATTTTCTCATTGTTTTTTTGTTTTAAAATTAGTTTTCTAGTTGAAATCTTGTGTTGTTTTGGACGATGCCAAACTTGGTACTTGTTTGGTGATTTATTTATTTATATTTTTTCCTGATAGATAATGGCATTATATTAAAGTTTGATATCTTGTATTATCTAAGGTGGTAGGGAATCTTTTTAATACGTTGGACATGTGTTAATTTACCAGGCGTTGGCTGATCCTTACTTCAAAGGCTTGTCCAAAGTGGGAAGAGAACTGTCTTGTCAGCCAATCACAAAAATAGAGTTTGAGTTCGAGAGTTGGAGGGTGACGAAAGAGGACTTAAGAGAACTTATTTTCCGGGAGATATTGGAATACCACCCCCAACTGCTTAAAGACTACATTAATGGAACTGAAAGGGCAAATTTCCTCTATCCTAGGTTTTAATTGTTGCCTATTTAGTTTTGAGATTCTAGGCCCATACGATAGAATTTTGTCCTGTTCTAACAGTGGTGATTTCTTTCTTATGCAGTGTTGTTGATCAGTTCAGGAAGCAGTTTGCTCATCTTGATCAGTTCAGGAAGCAGCTTGCTCATCATTGGACGTTCTCCTATTGTACAAACTTGTTAGTTTATTGTTGGTTGGGAGTCTATTTGGGGTCAGCTTTGGGAGTCTTATCTCTCTGCTCATTTAGGTTCAGGTATCATTCTTCGGTACAATTTTCCAAATTTAAAGAGTAAGGAGTCTAACAGATAATGATCACATTCATTGAATTGGCTGATTCTTTGTATAATGCTTATAGTTTTTCGTTGGTTATTTTTGTTGAACTTAAATTACACTATAACCATATTTTTATTTTATTTTATTATTTTTATCAGTAACGGTGTGACCATGCTTATTATACAATTAGGACGATTCAAATCCATGGTGGATATCTACGGCTACGAATGTGAAGAACATACGGTAGGTTGAAATCATTGACTGAAATGATTACTTGTACTAATGCATGTCGGAAATTATCTAATCTCTTTGAAGGTCACCCTTACGAGTCTTATTTCTCCACTCGTTTTTGAGTCATAAGGTTGTTTCTAATTAATAAATTTCATTTTCATTCTCTTCTCATGCATATAACTAAGCAAAAGTCGAGTTAAATCTGGTTGATCGGTCGTGCCCCTCAATTTGCTTCAATGACCAGGTGGAGGAGGTGGAGAGTTTGAGAAAGAATAGTACGGCCTTCAATAACATCGAGATTGCTGCCGGATCGGTCGTGCCACTTAATATTGGCAAGGCCACACAGGTCAATCTTCTTCTTTTCCTTAGTTCTTTTTAATCATATATTGACCCTCACCTGATCCTGAAAATGGCTAGATTAGCCTGCATATATGATAGTTATTTCACTAACATGGTGAAATGACTACAATGCTGCTGATGAAACTAGCTGCTTTCCACCGATCAGTCTCTGTCAAACATGGTAGGGGCATTTTAGTTAGACTTTGTATCGGGTAACCGATCCGTTCAGGTCACTGAATTGGGACATGTGGCATATGATTTCATCAACTGCACATTGTGATTCAAAGGGCCTGAGAAGCAGATCTAGTGGGTTGAAGATCACAACAAAAAACTTCTATAGCAGACAAAAGCTTTAAAATGAACGGTTGCCATGTAGTTTTTTGAAATTAGTTTCAGTTGTTCATTTTAAAGTTGTTGAATGCTTTTAATCACATGATACAAATGTTTTTTGTCTCTCAATCTTCCACACGTTAGACCTTTAAATCATGGTCTTCAAATCTCATGGAACACATGATAACAAATGAGGTCATTTGTCAAAAAAATATAACACGTTCTAAGTCACTGTTTGGAACGGGTCAATTGCCTTATATGAGATCTTTTAGTCATTTTCTCTAATTACCAGAAGAGTGGGGATTGAGAATTTTGTATGGAAATGGAAACAGTTGGACATAAGTGCAGAGTTTGAGATTGAGAAAGAGGCTTTGGAGGCGACGATCGAGGCTGATGTGGGGTACTACTGCAGCACAAGTGGTGGTTCTGCTGGTAGAGGATTATTGCGGCCGTTTGGGCTTCTGGTTGTGGCTGATGAGATCCTCTCCGAGCATACTACTGTGTACTTCTATGTTGGAAAGGGCAACGACGGTGATCTCCGTACTTTCTTCTGCCAAGATGAGCTAAGGTAGCTCTTTTCCTTTATGTGTGAAACAATTTGTTAGACTGAAATTTTTGTTATCCCCTAAGCTGATGAATGAATGGGTCATCACACATAGAGCCATGATAACCCCTTTTTTAGGCTATGTGGCACATATTTTTAAGCAATCTAATCGATAAAGCGATCTAATCAATAAATTGATAGCTCATATATCGAAATTAAGTGGTCCCAACAATCACACTCATAGTGTAATTTGAATTTTCTCAATTATGTTCTCTAACGTAGATGGTTGTTCATACTTTTTTTTATGGTCAATATTAAATTACACCCATAGGCCATAGATGATTCCAGTTCTCTCCTAGGCATGATTATTTGGCCGAGATATTCAATTATTGGCGTCTCGAACTTCGCAAGGTTATGAAGCAACTTTTATTCTATGAATCAACTAACTGTCTTTTGAGGCTTTGTCAATTGTGCTAAGTTAGTTGTTGGTAAGATTCGACGGGGGGTTAAATGGCTCTTGGTAAGCATGATAAAATTATGATGCAGCTGAGCAGAGTCCAATCTCATAAATGAACTTAGGAGGAAAAAGTTACATAAGATTTTAGCCCTAGAATCATTTGAAAATGTGACTTATTGATATCTTTGGAAGTTTCTTATTGATGAGATAAAGGTATGATGATGATGATGATGATGATGATTATGATGATGATAATGATATGCAAAAAAAATGATATATTGATAACTTTGAAACTTCCTTATTTATTTGTTTGTATTCACGGTTTGTCCAGGTGGCTCAGAGGCTTTACGAGGGAGTTAAACTATCAGATGATGAAGCCACAGGGCTAATAACATACATGCGAAATGATGGTCTGCACGTAGGTATCACTTTGGCTGCATGAAAATTTCCTTGCAATTTCTATTTAATTGAATTAAGTCAAAACTGCTGTTTGGAAATAGTCATATTCTTGCTTTTTGTTAGTGCATTTGTTTGGTTGTTATTCATGTTCTTTATTTTTTCCTATTTATCTGTAGTTAGCTTATGCAGAGATTTTTTCTTCCTTTCCATAAATTCATATTTGGTGATACTGTTCTCTGTAAGTTTCACATAAGGTGTGCTGGCGTCCTGTTGTAGAGCCTATCAAGGTGTCATGCATATTTGTGCCAAATTCCAGGCTCTTTATGAACTGAAACCCCTAATGTTGGCCAATATTTTTGCATAGCCATTACATTCCCCTAGTTCCCTATGTATATAAATTTAGAAATATCAAAAGTAGCAACAATAGCAGAACAACATAAGTCCATGTCAAAAGGTATAAACCCCACTCCCAAATTCCAGCATGGGCTGGACAGTTTTTGTTACTGCCATAAAAACAATGTCTTTGTGACCCACATAGAGGGTGCTCGTTGGAAGTGGTTCCAAGTGGGACTGACAAGGGAATTTCGGGCTGCTCTAGTGAATGGAGTTGGATGGAGTTGGGATTATTAGGAATGCTATTGAGTGTTCCAGCGACTTTTGGGGGGCTTTTGGTGAGTGGGACAACAATATGGAGGAATTTCGGGCTGCTCTAGTGGGTCTGGTCTACATGCTCTTTGTGAGATGGAGATGGGTCTGTTGATCCTGGAAGGAGACTAAGAAGAGTGTCTTGAGATCTTATAACGCGCTCCTATGGAAATGAATGCCAAACTTTCAGCTTGTATCCGTTAACTGATTGATGCCTGGTCCACCGTTTTATCATTACCCTATTGTTAGACTTGTTTACTTGAACCATTACTCAATGAGGTGGACGCACCTCATTTAAGTAATTACAATATAAAAGCTGATAAAAATTGGCCAAGTGCTATATTCTGCTTTCGATTGCCTGTTTCAGTTCTAGTAATTAGTGAGAAGGTGGATACACCTATTGGCTGATACTGTCACAGTATCGGCCGATACTAATAGATACAAGACTTTTTCTTTGTACTTTAAAAAAGATAATCCGTTGATACAGATCGGTGGATACAGCCTGACTATTGTGTTGCTATATGCTCACTTGTTTGCATCATTACAAAGATCTGAGGCAAGGTTAATACAGCCTGACTGTAGTGTTGCTATATGCTCACTTGTTGCATCATTACAAAGGTGCATAGGCCTTTGGCATTTGCAAGAGGTAATCGGGAAAGCGTCCTAAATCATATGTTTATGTTTAAAGCTGCATTTTTCACTGTTTGGTTCACTTTTTTTTAATAGTTTGCATTACAGTCTTTGAAATTTTCCTCTTGAATACTTCTTGTACTAGTTGTGTCATCTATCAGTTCTATCTAAAGCTATATAGCTGTATGAAAGTTGTAAGATAATTATTAATAGGGATCTAAAACTTGCACATGAGATTTGTACTGTGTGACATGGTTAAAAAGAACGAATGTTATTTTTTGGGATTTATACCACGTGGAGCACCATCTAAACCGTCTGATTTGAAGACCATGATGTAAAGATCTGAGGCAAAAATTGGCATGAAACATAATCTCGATCATTTGATTTGTCAGAGTCTACCATTGAATCAGATGTTGGCCTTTGTTTGTATTGAAAATTTCAAATTAGATGAAAGAGATAGCATTTCATACCAATTTTCTGGTTCACAAATCTTTCCATCATGGTCTTCAAATCATACGACTTATATGGTGTTCTGCATGGCGCAGATCCCACAATTAACTATCTTTTTTAAAATCATGTGCCACGGTACAAATCTGGCATGCAAGTTTTAGCTCCCTTATTAATAGTACTATTGTTTGAATAACTGCCTTTCTAATGGAAGAAATTATCAAAATGCAATACAAATTGAAGGCTCTGTAATATGTACCAATGTTCAGAAGAAAATTATTATTTTAACTTGCATGCATCAATTATAAAGATTTGGTTCTTTACAGTCATGCTGTAATTGCATTTGAAGTCTAAGTTGTGAGTTCCCTTTCTGGTTATTTGTCTTATATAAGGTGTGTGCCGACACAAGTGGCCAAAATCGCTAGAAACCAATTTCATATATGGTGAGTTTTTTTGTATGATTTTCCCTTTTACCGCATCCTGAATTCCACAAATGCTATAAAAAATTCATAAATGGATTTGAAATTATTTTTTCTCATGATGTGTAAAGGGTCATCCTCAATTGGAACATCAATCGATACAAATTTTTTTGATGCATTTTCAGCAGCTTGTGGGAAACAGTTATGCCCGTTCTCCGAGCCTGGAGAGTCTGACCCAGAGGTGATGATTATATTAAATCTTGACTATGTTAAAACCATCTGATTTGGGTTAAACATGAAATTCTAACCTAGTTTTTCATCTTCACTTTTCAGTGGGGCCATTAGCGTGCCACCCATGAGTCAGGAAGTCCTTCAATGAGGATCATATTTCCAACTATTGAAAGAGTGAAAAACCGGGCTTATGGGATTTGGCCTTTCAGACGCCTGCTTGCCCTATCAGAGGTATCAAATTTATTTTATGGCCCCTGTTTTGTACTATGATCCCTAGATTTGTATATTGACTCGGATATGGCGAGTTATACTACTGATTTTATTCCTAGACTCCTTATGGATACTACGAGTACTTTGTTGAATTCATATCATGTCTTATAAGTTGGCGCCTTGTGCATATGCAACGCAAGACGAGAAGCTCAAGTTTTCTCTTTTAGGTGGAGTATGCATTCAAAGCTGTTGATTCTATGCTGGTAAAGGGTAGTTTGGGGTTGCTAGTTGCCGAATCATCATTGAGGAATTTCTTGGAGGCGAGGAAGCTTTTTTCTTTGCTTTGGTGGATGCTGAAAAACTTCTTTCTCTACAGGACTATAAATGAGTCAACGATGGTGATACAAGTTCAAATACAGGTGGAATGGAGAATATAGAAAAAGTTTTTGGTGATGAAAAAAATTATCAAACTAGAATATGCTATGCATGTTTCTTTTGTAACACTGTAGCAAGAAAATTTAGGGGTCGTTACTTGTACACATAAATTTGTTGTGAATGAAATGACGGTGTTGTACGTTAAAATTTACTTTTCTGAATGAGCTTTGAGCATGTTAATGTGTTTATGCTAATGTGAGTATGTAAATGCAGGTTATAGATTTTCATTAAAAAAATAAAAATAAAAAAATGCAGGTTATAGATTGTACTGCTAGGCAATATGGTTATTGGAGCAAAAAAATTAAATAGCATTAAAAAAAATAAATTATTGGAGACGGCCAAAAGCCGTCTCCAATAACAGGCTCTCACTTATTGGAGATGGCCAAAAGCCGTCTCCAATAACAAGAGATGACTTATTAGAGACGACTTTAAGCGGTCTCTAACATATCTTTAGAGACGGCTGATGGTTGTCTCCAATAACCTTGACTATTAGGGACGGCCTTCATTTGGTCTCCAAAGACAATGGAGACGGAACTATTCGAGACTACACGGAAGCTGGTTTCATGTAGTCGTCTCCAATAAACTTATTTTTTGTAGTGGCCACGGGAGCTGGTTTCGTCGGGGGTGAACTCGCCGCCGGACCTGGTTTCACCGGAGCTGGTTTGAGTGGAGAAGACAACTAGGGGAGAGTAGAGTGTCGGGGGTAAACTCGCTGCCGGAGCTGGTTTGAGTGGAGAAGACAACCATGGGTAAATTTGTAAACTCACAAATCCATTAAAATCCATATGTGTTGAGTACTTGAGATCTCATGGATATCTGAACTTCAAAAAAACGTTAAAACCTTTTTTCTAAAACTTTTAAGTTATGTATATTAAGTTAAAATGATTGATTTTCATGGTTGTTTTTCTAAAGTGCCCTTCATTTAAATAGATAAGCTCTTGCTAAATTCTTGCTTGCCTCATTTAATTTGATAGGTTTTGTAATAAATTGAAAGAGCAATAGTTAGGTCCAACTGGTTGAGCCTGATTTCATGTTCAACGAGATCTATAGCCATTAGACATAAAAGAATCTTGACTACATGTATCTTATTAAATTGTAAACTTTGGAAGTCAGGATTCTGCCATATCCTATGCCTGTTGAGTTGGTTGAACAAAAACTCGAGTTAAACTAGTTGGATCAGACCATTGCCCTCATTTAAAGTAATAAAGAGACAATAAAATCCGTCATAAACGTATAAATTGGGATCCTTTAGGAAGGTTAGGGTGGCGTTACTGCCACACCACTTTATGTTACAATCACCTCAATTAAGCTACATAAAATTTATTGCCTGCTTTGAGTTAGATGGTGGAGATAATTTTTTATCCGAATCTTCCACAGAATATATATTGATATCACGAGTCTATCATCAAACAATCGGATATTGATTTCACGCGGCACACAGCTAAAAAAGAGAACATAAACCATGTTTGATGGTACACCATGATTATATTCATTTTTTGGGTTGAATGTCACGTGTAATCAATATCTGACCGTTTGATGGTAGGCCCATGATCGTACGATTTATTGTGCTGAAGATTGGGAAGAAAAATTATTTCTATCATCTGATTCAAAGCAGTCAACATTATTTTAGTTTGAAAAGGTGAGGTGGCTGTAACATAAAGTGGTGTGGCAGTGACACCAGCCAAAGTTAAATGAATTAATTAGAGGCCAAAACAGTCAAATCGGGTCTAACTGAACCGTAAATTAGTAAGTAATTTCTTTAATTAAGAAGCGGTTCAACAGGCTGTCTGTAACGATTTCTTTTTTAAAGCATTTATGGATAAATTTATTTCGGTTGATTTGGTTTGGTTCGGTTTTCGGTTGATTATAAGAACTGATCTGATTTCGGTTGCTTTGGTTCGGTTTTCGGTTTTTCTTCATAATTTTTTAAATTTTTTTATAGGATTTTTTTTTCCGGGTGCTTATTGGCTTTTTACAAATTATAATTATTATAATTTAAATATAATAATAGTTATAATTTTTTTATAGGCTTTTTATATATGTTCAAATTTAAAATATAGGCTTTAATTTAATTTAATTTAATTTGAAATCCATGCATACTCAAAATTTTGAACCCATAAAATCCGTGCAGTCCTGATTATGTAAATGATTTTGAAGTAATTTAATACTAAAAAACTTTTATAACATGAATCCTCTTTTCGCTAAGTGCCCTATATTATGTGTGTTTTGGTCCACCGAAAAATGAAAGAAGTAACATGAAAAATGAAAGATGTTGATCAAGCACGCCCTACTGGCTTCCTTTAAATGCTTCAACTACCTCATCATATATAATATATAATTGAATCTATTAAACCTCCCTCCTCCCAGCTCCTCATATACATCCATTTCTGGTTGTTTTAATTTGGAGCTGCCTGCTGCCTGCATGGAGTGTGAGGATTTGGATGAGAGGTTGGAAGAGGTGACAGAGGTTCAAAAGTAGGAGTTGGAGGAAATCTGAGTTAAGTGCTATAATCAAACTCTTCCAAGAAAAGGAAGGAGACATTTTCAGAGCACTTAAAGAAGATCTCGGAAAACACCATGCTGAAGCTTTCAGAGAGACGACGTTACTCAAAATTTTTCTTTTTTTTTGATATTCGTGGGTGTGCAGGCCAGCTTGCGTGCACCTTGACTAATGTTTACTCGCTTAATCACTATCTACTTTGCGTAACTCATATATTAATAGAGATTTGGTTTTTTCCTGATTATGTTGTGTGATGTGTAGATAGGAACTGAAATCTATAAATAAATGGATGGCGAGCACAAAGGTGAGAATTCTATCTCTTCTGTGTACCTCAGCAATACGAGAGAGAGAGAGAGAGAGAGAGGTCTCTTCTTAAGGAAAGATTAGTTGCCCTTTGTGGAGAAATTGGATGGGTTTTGACATGTAAGAAAAATAAGTATATACAGAAAGAGAATCAAGAAATTGGATGGGATTTTGCATTTTACCTGGAGTTAAAATTAAGCAGAGACTATTTATTGAAGAGAGATCCTCTTTATACTGAGGTAAAAATAAAATTTATAGCTAAAACTATTTGAATTTAGAGTTTAGCATTGGTAGATGAGCAAACTTGATAGTTTGCTCATCTAATATAACCATGGTTTGAAATCTCGAATATCGGACTCGTCTCGGCGAGATGGTGTGATATGCTGAGACAAAAAAATAATTTATTTTTATTTTAAATTAAAATTAAAATTAAAATTATTATATTTAAGTTAACAAATTAAATAATATATTTTCAAAAATATATAAACATAATAAAATTACTTAATTTAAACATATATAAACATAAAAATTAGTTGAAGAATCCTAGGAATATGGGAAGTGGGTACTTTCATTTAGGGTACCTTTTTACAATCTAAAATTCTTCCGTCTCAACCTCGGTTTTACATGCTTAGACTTTCGACTGCTTTGAATTGGACCATGGAGATTGTTTTTTGTTCTAATCCTCTACACAATACATCTTGAGGTCATGATCCTATCATTGTATGTTCTTATTTTGATTTCACATAGCACAATTCCTGAAAAGTGATCCAAGAATCAGGTTTGATATACCCTCAAGATCATGTTCATTTTTTTGGATGTGTGCCATGTGAAATCAAAATTTGGCCGTCTAACTATAGGCCCGGCCATGGTCTCACGATTTGTCGTGTCGAAGATTGGGATAAAAGAGAACATCTACCCTATGATTCAAAGAAGTCAATTGGTTAAGGATATAAAAAACCTGGATTGAGAAGGAAGAATCTTGGATTGTAAATAGAAGGACCCTTTTGTCAAACCAACTCAAATCACACCATATCTCTCCAAGATGTACTTTATCTCACACCATATCTCTCCGAGATTGCCGAGATCTTGTATATCTTGGCGAGATGTGGTGTGATTTGAGGCCCCTATTCACACATGAATCTCGATTGTATTGCCGGAGCCCGAGATGCGAGACATTTAGTCTTGGGCGAGATTTCAAACCATGAATATAACAGTAACTTTGATTAATGGTTTAATTAATTTGAATGTAATAAAGGTCTTTAAAGCTTCTTATGATGCAAAGTGCACCAATTAATAACAATATTATAGTGCACTGAGCAATTTAATTCACCCAAAACATATGGCAATGGTCTCCTGACTCGAGCTCCTATTGGCTACATATAGGACTGTCAACGGGCCTGGCCAGGCTGGGTTCGGGCCGGGTTTTTCACCTGGCCCATTTTTTTTGAAGAAATAATTTAGGCCTGAACCTGGCCTGAAAGCTAACCGGGCCGGTCCGGGCCTTACACTTTAAAGCCTGAATTCAAACCCGTTTCTTATCCGCGTCAGGCCCGGCCCGTTTAATAAATGCCTAAAAACCCAGCTCGTTGACAGCCCTAGCTACATGTCATTTAACTGCTTTTATAAAGTCAAAAGACAGTTATTGCAGCCAATAGAAGCGAGATTCCCATGACTAAGAGTGAGAGGATCAATATATATATATATATATATATATATATATATATATATATATATATATAGTGATAATGATGATGATGATGAAAAAGTATGGATGATATGATGTTAAGGAGAAGCAACACCAATATTTATATGTATGATTCTAATTATATGGGATCATTGGCAGGTTAGTGTACCCTTGTTTGCATTCCCGACAACAGGTGAAGTGGTGCCCGAACCTCTTGGTCTTGTTCTCATTTTCTCTTGGAATTTTCCATTGGTGAGCAAAACATTACTTTTATGATTTTTAATATTTCAATGGTCTCCAATTGATATGTAGACGAGTAGGAAAAATCGAAATTTGTTTATTAGAAAGGTAATTGACTCTCCTCACCAACATTAATTTAAGATTATCAAACTTATCAATAGCCTTTCAGCCACTTAATCCTCTTCAAAAGCTGACTTTCCTACTGCATTAATCCTTCACCGATCAAAGATTGATAAATAGGGGGATGAAATCTTTGGAAGTCAGATGTTGAGAGGAAGATAGAGGGGTAAAAAGGCAATTCACAATTCTTGCCTGCCTGGAGCAGAGACAAGGTCTGTCCAAAATTTTACTTGCCCCTTAAGTTAAGGCGATATGCCTGACGGACAGTGCTAAACAGAGGACAGATTTGATATAAATAAAGTGCAGGTAACTTATGTGGCATGACGCAATTGGCTGCATCGGTGGCAGGGTTCGATAAATACGGGTTGGTGCAGCCAGTCATATAGCGCTACATCAATCACCTGTACTTTGTCTGCATCAAATTAATCTGTCCTCTGTTTATAATTTTTCTATGCCTGACCCCATAAGTTAAGGTTTTATGCCTGACCTATGTATTTCAGTGAAGAGAATAATGAGTCAAAAAGCTGTCTTTCACGGATGTTAGAAGCTTTATGTCCTGCAAAAGTCATCATGTAAGAGGATTTGGTAGATAACAAACAATTTAGAACCCTCTGATGCCCGTGAGGATTGCCAAAGTTCATGCACAACCAAATTCTCCGAGACATTTCCACACAAAAGGTTGGTAACAGAGAATATTAGGGCTGTTTAGATACTTAGAGACGTTTGCAAAAGAGCAGACAACTTGCACATGAGATTTGTGTAGCTGCACATAGAAAGAAAGACTATTTTAATTGGGGACCTCTATTTGCGCCTATGTAATTTCTGAGGGCGCCTACACTCCAAACCCATTGAAATCCATTGACTGCTTGCAATCAGATGATGTAAGCCGTTTTTCCTCCATTCTTCCACAGGATGAATCTTATGACCATGAGCTACGATCAGGCGATCTGTTTTATATTCCATGTGACACATATCCCCAAAAAATGGCACTAAAATTTCATTTGAACGTGATCTATGCCATGTGATTTTAGGGCCATTTTTTTGGGATCAGTGCCACGTGAAATAAAAAATTGATTTGTTTGATGGTTCACTTATGGTCTCAAGATCCATCGTGTGAAAGATTGGGGTGAAAAATGATCTCCATCATCTGAATCCAAGAAATCCACAGGTTTCTAACATAGCCATCCTTAGGAAATCACGTAGGTGTGATAAGAGGTTTCTTATTTGTTGATATAATTATGTTTCTTTTTGATAACTTAAGGCATCCCAAGCTTATGTTTTGACTAATCTCTAAGGCTGCATATGGCATAGCTCTCTGCTAGCCCCTGCCATAGCAGAGTTCACCTGTTTTAGCAGGTTCCCATATTCTTTGTTAACATCCTGCTACCTACTTTAGTAGGTTCTCCTCCTTGATAACTCATTGCATAGCAGGATTTCATGCAAGATTTACCTGTTCAACAGTTCTACTCTTTTTTTTTTCGATAACCTGTGTATCCGGGCCTCTTAGAGCACCCGCTTAATCCCAGGGGCACATGCGCACCCCAAATTCAGCACATGCCTGGTCAGCACAGGATGTAAATCCCTAAGGTGGCCTCAAGGGGGGGAGGGGATTCGAACTCAGGTCTCCTGCTTTTGGAAGCAGGTACCTGGCCAGCTCACCTAACCCCTTGAGGTACCCTCCTCTCTACTCACTCCTTGTCAAAGCTGATTTTATTTATTCTGATAGGGATCTAGTAGAGAGAAGGGAGGTTACCGCTAGAGTAGGTAAATCCTCCTTTGCAAAGAGTTAGAAGAGAGAATGAGAATCAACTAAAGCAGCTGAGCTCTACTGTGGCAGGGGCTAGCAAAGAGCTATGCCATACGCAACCTAAGTGATTCCCTCATCCCCACCGTGCCACGAGTATTTTATGGATTACCCACCAAGGAGTTAATCGCAGTGGGTGCCGGCTTAGGTATTCTCCCCAAGGCCGCGAGTTTAAGTAGTTACTCCTCTTTTGCGATAATGGTTCCCAGTCACTATCTATCTGATTTGAAAATCATGAAGAAAATATCTAGAGTAGCTCTATTTGCCTACAGTTTTACCGAGGGCGTCTCTGCTAGAAATTCATTGACTGTGTGGAATTAGACGATGCACAAAGGATCTTTAGACCATGGGCATACTATCAGACAACCACTTTTTTTTTGCATGGCTCAAATCTCGAAAAGTAACCTTGAAACCATGCATGTTTGTGTATGATGGTGCCACATGTTTTTTAAGTCACTTTGTTGAGATCTATGCCACGTGAAATAAAAAAACTCATCGTTTAATAGCATGTCCATCGCCTCAAGATCCATTTCGTGAAAGATTGGGATGAAAACTCATCTCCATCATCTGATTCCAAGCAATCAATTGTTTTCAAATGTAGGCACGCTCCGAAATTTGATAGGCTCAAATAATACTACCGAAAGAGCTTTTGCCAAAGATTGGCATGGAACACAATGTCTATCATTTGACACCCTATGGTGTGACGACCCGAACTCACATGCCAACGATATTGTCTGGTTCTAGGCTTAGGTCCCTTCCCTGGCTTTGTTCTTGGAATGGGTGTTACGTTTCGTCTTCCTCACCCAAAACGCGTTGTTACATGAAACAACTTATCGCACCTCAAAGCCCAAGCTCCGGACTTCTCTCTATTCGATGTGCGATATTACAGTCAACTATTAAATTAGATGATGAGCTTTGACTGTGTTGAATCACATGCAAGAGATTGTGTTTCCTATCAGATCTTTACAACATGGCCTTCAAATTTACTTGCTACTTAGTTTTTGAACTTTAAGTCAATAATTTTTTCCATTTGAGATCTTTTAATAGAAATCACCAGAACTCCTGTAAACTTTTCCATAATGTACTGTAATACTAGAAATCGTCTTGCAAAAGGAATTGACTTAATGTAATACTAGCTAGGATTGAGTTCGAATCCCCTCTCCCCCTTGAGGCCACCCTAGGGATTTATATCCTGTGCTGACCCAGCATGTACTAATTTGGAGTGCCATGTGCCCCTAGGATTAGGCGGGTGCTCTAAGAGGCCCGGATACCCAGGTTATAAAAAAAAACAGAAAAAAAAGAATTATAGTTTAAAATTGGTTGAAAGTACGTAGGCATGTTCTTTCTAATTTTCATGGAAATGATTTACACAATAAATAACATGACTTCTTAAAATCTAGGAGATATAACATATATGATCTACAAACAAATAACAAGCCTTTATTCACAAATGAAAATAAAAAAAAAAACCTTTGAATTCAACTCAACCCAATTGAAAATGGAACCCCTGTCGCTGGTAGCCACTGATCTCCCTATATAAATGGCACTACTGTAAACTGATTTGTCTCCGACGAGTCTTGACCTACTATTCGAGAACCATTTTTCTACAATCGAATCTCGGGGATTTAATTGATCCTGCAAGGTGGTTGGAATGGGACGGCAATTTTGCTTTGAGTACACTGTATTATGGGGAGTATAGTAACTGGACACCCAGTTCGAATACTACCCGGAGAGTAACGTGGTCGGGTTATCGAGTTATAAACAGCTCATTGGAGGCGAATCAGTTTACAGTAGTGCACAGCTCGTCGGAGACGAATCAGTTTACAGTAGTGCCATTTATGTAGGGAGATCAGTGGCTACCAGCGACAGGAGTTCCATTTTCAACTGGGTTGAGTTGAATTCAAAGGATTTTTTTAAAATTTTCATTTGTGAATAAAGGCATGTTGTTTGTTTGTGGATCATATATGTTATATCTCCTAGTTTTTAAGAAGTCATGTTATTTATTGTGTAAATCATTTCCATGCACTTCATGTTTACTATTACAATGTAGTGAAAATTAAAAAGATTAATATGCCAACTTTCAACCAGTTTTAAACTATAATCCTAGTATTCCAGTACATTATGGAAAATTTTATAGGAGCTCTGGTGATTTCTATTAAAAGGTCTCAAATGGAAAAAAATATCGACTTAAAGTTCAAAAATTAAGCTGAAGTAGCAAGTAAAAATTGGCCTTGCGTGACTCGAACCCATGCCAAGCGTTCACTTAGAAGACAGTAATACTTGGAGTTATAACCAATGTTCTCTACACTATGGTCGAGTGCTCTAAGGGGCCCAGGCGCGCCCAGGTTATCAAAAAAATCTAATGTTCTCCATACTACAGGATTTCATTCCATCGCCCTAAGCCCCTAATCTAGAAAAGAAAGGCTATATTCCAGATTTTGCAGATAATAGGGACCACTAGGTATAACCATATACAACAGGCAATTACTACACATCCACATAGCAGCATTCATTTTCTTATACAAAATCATTAAAAACATTCAAGGATCAAAATTTCGGGTATCATTTTGGTTTCGGAGGGGACTGAAACCGAAATTTCAACCCCATACAAAATCTGACCGAAATTTCGGTCCCACCGAAACCCATAATTTCAGCCAAAATTTTGATCCTTGAAAACATTATCTAACTTTTCACTAAACAAAACAAGGAGCCACAAGATCCTAGAAGAAATTAAAAAAAATTTCAAGTTTAAGGAAAGAAGATTAACTGTTTGGAATTCAGCGTTGGTCCCAGGCTAATGCAAATTTTCAACTGTTTTTTCTTTTGTTTTGCGGGAAAATTGTAGTTTCATTGGATAAGAAAAATAGCACCCAAACATTTCTTTCTAACCTCTGAAGGCAAGCTCTTAGGCTATGTTCGGGTATTTCCCCAATTATCTCAGAAAAGCTCAGATTCCTGGTTTTCCCAAGGTGTGTTCTTTTAGGCCTTAGAAAAACTCTGATTCCTGGCATTTCACAGAATCGAAGGATTTCCTGTGTTCTTTTAATTATTCTAGAAAAACACAGAATCGGTCTACTTTAGGGACATTGCATGACGGTAGGAATGATGGTAGAACATCTGATACTGTGCCGTATATATTTGAAGGTCATTTTTGGGCGATGCACGATCCATGGGGGATTGAATACTTCCGTCGGTGCAATTGTGCAAAAAAGATTCCTACAACTTTACTACCCGATCGCCTATCATACTAACACTATGAGGTAGTCATTGTATGTTAGGGATGCAGGTTTAGTGTACCAAACTCGATATTTTCGGTGTTCGGTACACTCCAGACCAAAACCGAACCGAACCCATTCGGTTCGATTCAGTTCGGTTCAATTCGTTTTTCTTGAAACCGAAATCGATTCGGTTCGGTTTAGGTAAAATACCTATTTTTAAGGTATTTTTTCATTTTTTTTCCGATTTTTTTGGGGTTTTCCCGATTTTTTTTTCTATTTACTCAACCCACTCCCTCGGTTTTCGGTTTCAAGCCATCCAAATTGAAGGGGTTTGGTTCGGTTTGTGTCAAGTTTCGGTCCGGTTCGGTCCGATTCAATTCCCTCGATTTTCGGTTTGGTTTCGGTGTTCTGCTTACATCCCTATTGTATGTATGTGGGAGCGTATGCGGTGAGAGTCGTGGCCTTCATGAACTTCGTGGCTTTCGGTTCGGTTTTGGTCTTTGTGCGAGCGTATGCGGTGAGAGTCGCACGACTTACTCGATGGATGATGGAGAATGATTTTTGTGCCCATCTTTGGCAACAAAGATCTATACATCATGGCCTTCAAATCAGATGACTTAGATGGTATTGAACGTGCCACATATCCCAAAAATATTAAGTCCTTAATTTTGAATCATGTGCCAAAGTATAAATCTCGTGTGCAAATTGTAGCTCCCTTTTATAAATAATAAGGATATTTTTAAATTTTAAATAAATAAGAGCATTTTTTATAAATATAAATAAATGAGATGATATTTATTTGAACCACATATAAAAAGCCAAGCATGGTAAAGGAAAACAGTTGGAAACAGCCGCTACGTGCCAAGAAGGTAATCCTACGTGCATTGAAGGCTTGTGCAATGAAGACTGTAAATGCAATTTTTAAAATGAAGAAATAAGGAGGAGATGAAGGTTTTGTAGCCGTTATTACACACGTGTCGGGACAATTATCTCTTGCATATTCTTTAAGGGCAGCATACTACAACCGACTCAGAATCTGCTTCTTTCTGACTAATTTACTCGGAAATGAAAAAGTGAACCTAACTCCGGAAAAGGTAGAAATGGTGTGGGTCCCACTGGTATTGCCGAACGCCAGAATTGATAAAAAATGACTCAGAATCGTCACTTTCTGAGCACCAAACACGATTTCCGACCATTTCTGTGTATTCGAACATGACCTTAGAGAAGAGACAAAGAAACCACTCTATGGCTACAAGCGAAACATCAAACTCCAGAGCTTCCAAGCGAGCAACAATCCTACATATAATTTCAAGACGGGATGAGAGAGAGGGAGAGCAAGAGACGGTTTGGGCGTTTGTTTTAGATGGGTAAATAATAAGACGACTTGTACTGTCTTACTGACCGTCCTTAAATTTTGTGCCATTGGTGGTCGTCCTATTGGTAAATTTAAGACAGTTACAAACTGTATTATTTAAAGACGAAAAAACCCAGTCTTATTTTATGTCTTTTTGAGACATTTTTGATGTAGTGTTCAAATCACAAGTCATATGACTGATCATCCCGAAAGAGATTGTTTTTACATAAGTGCATGTTTTTGAAAATTGTTCGAATTAAGATAATAGTAAAAACCTAGTTAAAAGTAGGCATTGAAATTTAAAGAGACTAAGGTTGCGCATGGCATTGCTCTTTGGTAGCCCCTGCCATAACAGAGCTCACCTGCTTTAGCAGGTTTTCATTTTCTTTGTTAACATCCCGCTACCTATTTTAGCAGGTACCTCTTCTTCTTAATAACTCCTTGCATAGCAAGATTTTATACATGATTTACGTACACTAGCAGCAACCTCCCTGCTCTCTACTAGCTCCCTATCAGAGCAAATAAAATCAGCTTTGACAAGGAGTGAGTAGAGAGGAGGGTAGAATTGCTAAACAGGTAAATCATACATAAAATCTTGCTATGCAAGGAGTTATTTAGGAGAAGGGGTACCTGCTAAAGCAGATAGCGGTATGTTAACAAAAAGGATGGTAACCTGCTAAAGCAGATAGCGGTATGTTAACAAAAAGGATGGTAACCTGCTAAAGCTGGTGAGCTCTGCTATGACAGGGGCTACCAAAGAGCAACACCATATGTAGCCTAACTCTCCTGACCTTCATTACTAACTCTCATGACCTTCATTTAAGCACCAAATGGTGTTTAAATGTTCTTTCACAATTTATTGACTTATAATCTTGAAAATCCATACCATCAAAGTGATATATCATAAATTGAAAGGCTAAGGGTAAAAAATCACACTTTTTGGGTGATTTGAACCATCCAATCTTTGCACTCTAATATCAACGATTGTTCTTAATTTTGACGGATGATATTAAAGTTCTACATCGGATGGTTTACATCGACTAATAAGCATAATCCTTTGGCTGGGATATGCTCCAAGGATGGGTTGCCAGTTGAAAATTTTAGATTGATAATAGATGTATTCCACGTGGCACAATGATAAAATGGTGTGAGATAAAAAGTGACATTTTAATGAAGGAAGATGATTTAAGCACCATTATCTCAAATTTAAAATGCCCTACAACCTGTCGCATTATCAGGAATATTGATGCCAGTGTGTTACAAATAATCAAGAATGTTGTTCAAAGCAAGCAATGGCAACAATAGAAATTTCAGCAGAATTAAATTCTTACAAGCTCTTTCAGCAGAAATCATTTGATTAGACCAATATGCCAATCATTGTTGGAATTGTCCCACATGGTTTATGGGCAGGACTTTTTTGGGCTCTTTATATCTTTGGCAAATTTTATCTTACTAGCCGATTTTGTAAGATTGAGTTAGGCCCAACGGAGTTGAAGGTGTAAAAAATTTAAGATAGAGGAGTTCGTGGAGAGAGAGAATAGACAAATATCACATGATACTAAATTGTAAAAAGTCTTCCTTATTTCATTAATCAGATGCCTATTTATAGATGAGATTACACAAATAGCATCCTAATTAAAGTCAAATACGCTTCTAATCTAATCAAATCAATCTAAACTAAGTAATTTTTATCCTAAATAATACAAGTTGTGAGGATTCACTTTATTTTATGAAGAAAAATGCCATTACACACTGCTTTGGTTCTGAGTACCTACGGGTGCGGTGAAGGGTGGACGGGATAGAGAGTTAACCTCTGGCTTTTTATGCACAAAGTGGTAATTCTTCATACTCGAACTCATGTAATTTTCATGCTTGATAATCCAAGCCTTTTACTGTTGCACCAAGCAATGACCGTATTCACTTTATATTTTGGGCTATTGATTTCCTCCACACTTTCCCAATCAGAATCATCTATTGTTGGGTTGGTGAGATAAGGAGGACCAAGCTTAGTTTTAGATTTGGCCATTTTATTCATAGCTGTTATATTAGGGTTAGCCCCCAAAGCTAATTGTTTCGATATACTCGTTTACTTTTCCTTGATAGAGATGAGCAACCACATTTGCATGTGTTTGGGTACTATTATATTTACATATGTGAAAATGTAATTGCAACAATTGGTAAACACACCAAGTAATCTGGGCAGTAATTAAAAGTCGTGTTGGATTTGTTTCACATCCGCTGCGGGTTATGCCTTTTTGGGCTCTTTATATTTTGGGCAAATCTTATCTTACAAGCCGGTTTTGTGAGGTTGAGTTAGGCCTGTGATTTTTTATCCTGGTATCAAAGTAGGTATTTCTCCATTCCATATCACTCAATTCAATTATCCACGTGATTTGGCTTAGCTCAATCCCACCAACCCTTGTGTCTGCAATCATATATAGCCCAGGGTCATGCTACAAAAAAAAAAGACTATTAGCAGCAGTTTTTGGTTGTAAAAAATTGCTGCTATTAACGAAAAAGCTATTAAGACTATTAGCGGCTGTTTTTTGTTAATAGTGGCAGTTTTTGGTTGCCGCTAATAGTCTTATTTTTAGTAGTGGATCACGACTTTTTCCTATCCGATGTGGGACTATTTCAAGCGTGTTGGAATAGTTCCACATTACCTGTGGACTTGGAGGCACTACAAAAAATAAGACTCTTAGCGGTAATTTTTTTAACAAAAAACTGCTGCTATTAGTCCAATCGCTACCAAAAACTACCGCTATTAGTCTTGTCTCTACCAAAAATTGCCTTAACAGCAAGTGCCGCCAAAACACCTTATTTTTGTAGTGAGGTCTTCTGCTTTATATAATCTGCACACTCCTCACCTTACAAGCTGATTTTGTGAGGATGAATTAGGCCTGTTGGATTCCTTATCAAATAGCACCCCTAAAATTGGTAAGATTTTTCATGATTTGCAACTCACTCTTTATACGATCTCTACAAGTAGAAAATAAAAGAATGGGTGAGCACTACAAATTTAATGGGGTGTGAACCTAGTCAAAAAAATACCCTCAATATTCACTACTACAAAATTAAATAAGGTGTTTTAGCGGCACTTGATTGTATATTAGTTTTGGTGGCGGCAAGATTAATAGCGGCAGTTTTTGGTAGCGATACGACTAATAGCAACAGTTTTTTGTTAAAAAAATTGACTGTCACTAATAGTCTTAGTTTTGTAGTGCGTGTTGACTACAGTTTGACTGTGTATAATAATGCTACCCTTATGCTTTCTCCTTGACCATAATTACCATAATTTCTTTTTTCACTGGGGTAAACAAATATAAAGAAAACAGCCCAATGATTTTATAAGAGCAACCACCTTTCTTCTTCCTCTTCCACTACTAACAATAAAAACTATTAAAGGTTATTAAATCTATTAGCCGCAGTTTTTTTTGTTAGTAACGGCAGTTTTTGGCTGCCGCTAATAGTCTTATTTTTTATAGTGTCAGATTGCTTTTGGATGGAAAAAAATTGAGCAAGCCTCTGGCGACCCTCTTTTCATTTGTGAAAGCCAAGTTTATGTGTTCAGGCAGTGAGTACACATCAGTAGATTAAAAAATTGGCAGTGAGCACTTACTGTCAATTTTTAATTTTCACATTTGGTGATGGTGCCAATTGTCAGCATCACAGACAAAACCACATCAGTTATATTCCGTGACACTAGTGATCTATGACGGGGGCACGCGGCGTGGCCATTCGGGTCAGTCGTAGGGCCATTTTTCCTCTCCATGTTTTGAGCGTCACTGGTGTGTCAAGGCCATGAGGGCGGCACCGTGTGTACTGGGCATGAGCCACGATGGCGTCGCGACACATTGGGATGTAGGGTGAAGACTTGGTCGCGACACGGACGCGATATAGTCAGCTAGGCTAGCGTTGCGGGGCGTTGCGCGGTGAATAGTAAAGTATGTCAAACCAAGGGGTTTGAGGTCCTCCCGCCATTTCGCCTGAATTACTGTTTTACCCTTATATAGGGGACATGAGCTGGGGTCCCCCGACCCTACATGTGCACTAGCCTCGTGGGCATATGTGCGTGCATCCAGGCCACGCTTGGTGCACGGTCATCCTAGCTACGTTGTGTACTAGGGCCATCGCGTTGGTGGTTCCCAACCACCTTCGAGGTGCGGGTTTTAGCCCAGAGGGGCTCGGTATATGTTCGTCGTTGCCTATCACTATATCTATCATCATTGCATGTTGCCTTATCGATCATCGTTGCCTGTTGCCTTAACAATCGTCGTTGCCGGCTCTAACCTGCTGCGTTGCTTCGCATGGCGAAGTCCGAACGTAGAGGTTGAGGTGAAGCTTGAGTAGGACAAGCCTTCCACCCTTCGTAGCATCTGAGAATCTACATCGAGTGCCTCATTTGGGATAAGTAGGCTGACTTAGCGCAGCAGGCGTTAAGTGCCGCGCGGGCTAACACTGCTACAAGAGTGACCCTGTGACATTTGGTATCAGAGCCACTGTGATGGCTGAGATGGAAGGGACCAGCGAGGATGCAAGACGACGAAAAAGGGAACAATCAATAAGAGAACGGTTAGATAGTTTGGAAGCTCAATCGGACCAGCTCGAGTCGGTAGTATCGGTAATGACACTACATGGGGAACGACTGAATAGGCATGAGAGGATCAATGCCGATGTGGCTGAGACCGTAGAGCAACTGGCAACAGAGGTACGAGATATAAAAGTCACGTTGGAGGAGGTACGTGAAGAGATGAGTGTGTTGAAAAAGCTCATCCTGGCAATGCTAGTTGGGGTGTCAGTAGGGACGCCGACACCTCGATTTAAGTTCCCCAAGCCAGAGACGTTCAAGGGCTTTCGCGAGGCGAAGGACCTCGAGAACTTTATATGGGACGTAGAGGAATACCTCGAGTCGCTGGGGGACCTCGATGCTAAAGTTAAGCTAAGAATTGCATCGAGATATTTAGTTGGTGATGCCAAGTTATGGTGGAGGCACTGTATGTCAGAGGTGCGTATGGAGAATGGAGCAGTTGATTCTTGGGCCGATCTAAAGAAAGACCTGCAGGCTCAATTTCTACCTACCAACGTCGGATGGTCAGCACGAAATGCATTATCGACGTTGAAGCATACGAGACCATTGCACGAGTACATTAAGACTTTTACGAGACTGATGTTAGACATTGACGAAATGAGCGAGAAGGATCGAGTCTTCTACTTCATAGATGGCTTGGCGCCATGGGCGTAGCGGGAGTTGACTCATAGAGGGTTGAAGACCCTGGATGAGAATTTGGCTGCGGCGGAGTGGCTAATCGAGCACCGCAATGAGAAAGAGAGGGCAACCCAAGTGTCCACTGACAATGCCGACAAGCAGGCGAAGAAGCAAAATGATACATGGCATGTGCGATTTGGTCAGGACAAAGGTAGTAGGTATGAAAAGAAGAGAGACGAAAGGCCGAACAAGAAGGGCTGCTTCCTGTGTAATGGGCCACATTTGGTGCGAGATTGTCCAGAGAAAGCCGCCTTGAACGCAATGGTCGTGAAAAAAGAAAAGAAAAAAGTTGATGATGAGGAGCTCGTCGCCAGAATAGGGGCGCTCCGGCTAGTTAACTGCTGAGCAAGGACTACACCGCGGTCTTATTGGTGTGGGCCGTGAGAAGACTACACCGTGGTCTTGTTGGTGTGAGCCGTGGGAAGACTTAGACACCAACTATGTACAGATTTTGAGGTGTGCAGTGTTGGTTATGTACAGTTTTGCTACATAGGGTGAAGGCAGGGAGTTGTCGAGGAACCGTGGCAGGTGACATAAAGTACTGAACTTCAGAATGTGTGCCTTTGCGTCAACGAGGACGTTGACGATTTTGAGTGGAGGAGGATGTGATGGGGGCACGCAACATGGCCATTCGGGTCAGCCGTAGGGCCATTTTCCTCTCCATGTTTTGAGCATCACTGGTGCGTCAAGGCCATGAGGGCGGCACCTTGTGTATTGGGCATGAGCACGAAGGCGTCGCGACACATTGGGATGTAGGGTGAAGACTATGTCGCAACACGGTGGCGATACGGACGCGACATGGTCAGCTAGGCTAGCGTTGCGGGGCGTTGCGGGGTGAATAGTAAAGTATGTCAAACCAAGGGGTTTGAGGTCCTCCCGCCATTTTGCCTGAATTACTGTTTTACCCTTATATAGGGGGACATGAGTTGGGGTCCCCCGACCCTACATGTGCACTAGCCTCGTGGGCTTATGTGCGTGCATCCGGGCCACGCTTGGTGCGTGGTTGTCCTAGCTACATCGTGTACTAGGGCCATCGCATTGGTGGTTCTCAACCACCTTTGAGGTGCGGGTTTTAGCCCAGAGGGGGCTCAGTATATGCTCGTTGCTGCCTATCACTATATCTATCATCGTTGCATGTTGCCTTATCGATCATCGTTGCCTGTTGCCTTAACAATCGTCGTTGCCAGCTCTAACCTGTTGCATTGCTTCGCAGGTTGAAGTTCGAACGTAAAGGTTGAGGTGAAGCTTGAGTAGGACAAGCCTTCCACCCTTCATAGTATCTGGGAATCCGCATCGCGTGCCTCATTTGGGATAAGTAGGCTGACTTAGCGCAGTAGGCGTTAAGTGCTGTGCGGGCTAACACTGCTACAAGAGTGACCCCGTGATAGATCGGTGTCCATTGCCAGGTTATTACATCTGACAATGATGCCCATTAATTGTCATGCATGTTTTAAAAGGCTTTTTGTGAGATGCAAGTTGTGGCCACTGTTTGGTAGTGGTTGCTTTCATTTTGATTTGTATCCTAAGCATAGTTACCAAATCGGGGTTCGGCAATAGTTTGGCGAGGTGAAAATTCAGAAAAATCCGACAAATTCGGGAAAATATTCGGAGGAAAAATCGGTGAGAAAAATTTTAAAATAAAAAGATTTAAAATTATAAAAAAATTAAAAATTTTAGTAAGTCACATTTTTTTTTGAAAAATTTGAGAATAATTCGTAAATTTTTGTAACCAATAATTCGGATGGACTTCAATTCACGAATTATTCGCGATTTAAAAAAAAATTCGGCATTTTTGTGACTATGATCCTACGGAGGGTGCATGCCGACTCTAACAAATCTACATCTTTAATCCATTCTAATGTAGATGCTTCTGGTACACGACTCCCCAGTGGGTGCAATACGACTTCGTAGGAGTTGAAGAAGAAGAGTTACTTGCTTCTAGTATACATAATTTGGCCAAGGGTAAAGTTCAACTCGTTAGTAGATAACAACGATTGTAATAAGATCTGGATGGAAGATGCTCCTCTCAAATCTATGATATTATCATATTAGATTTATACCTTAATGAAATTTCTCCGTTTTTATTATAAAAAAAAGGTCTCTTTTTAACTAAATGGTCTCCCAACAACCTATCGGGGTTGGCACAATGGCTAGGACCATTCCTCCAGGGAGCTCTGAGTTCAATCCCACTCCATTTGACACCCGACCTGACCCGAAGGTCGGGTTAGATGTCACATGCCAACCCAACCAGAAAAAATATCGGATCAGGTCATGTCGAGTATCGAGTCAACCCGACCCCTTGACAAGCCTACCCTTGAAACACATTCAATACTTATATCTAGACATTATACCAGCATCGGGGTGGTATCGATATCAAGGATCGGTATCGGCCGATACTACATAGTATCCACTACAAAAATAAGGAGTTTCAGTGGCACTTGCTATTAAGACATTTTTTGGTAACGGCAGGACTGATAACGGCAGTTTTTGGTAGCGACATGATTAATAGTGGTAGTTTTTTAATAATTTTATTTTTTGTAGTGATTGGTCGATATGGCTAGGGGATAGGTCAATACCTACCAAATTTTGAATTTTTTATATATTCTTATTTTTAAAGTCTTTAAATTTTTTTATTTTTAAAATTTTTATATTAAAAAAACCCATCAAATAGTTAAAAAAGAGGCCTTTATGATACTTTACCAAAATTTGAATTTATACAATAGATGACACTGTCTTATTCAAAGAAAGTCCATCTTAGAGGTCCTCTAATGTAATATCCCGGATAATTTAAACCTGATTTCGATTACCTCGATAAGCGTGCCTGAAAAACATACATGAGGAATTATGGGTATTCAGGTAGGTAAACCTAAAAGAAGAAATTCAGTCAAGGGATTTCTGGTTTGGAATTGAGAAAGTCCTATTTTGATAATTTATACACTAAGAAGTATGTTTGTGCTTAACATTGAAACTAAATGCAAGTTAAGTGGATAGACTTGTAAATAAAAGATCATGATATTTTGGTCAAATATTATGATATTTTGGGTAGGAAATTGATATTATAAAGGGAGAAGAGTAAAGGAGAAGTTTTATCCTTCCTCCCTCACGTAAGAACCAGAACCTTGAACTCTTGCAACTCCTTCATTTCTTTTGCTTAGATCCTTTGTGATTACAATCCCTCTCCCCATCTCAACCGTATACAAGCTTTGAGAGCAACTTTTGATTTGGTAGATAAATTGAGAAAGAAGCATATCGGAGAGTGGACAATTCTGTGGATGATCTAGGCTAGCAGTTGCTCTAGTAGCAATGATAGAGAAGGACTGATTTTGATGTCCAACTGATTGAAGCTTGGATTTGATCCGGTGCTTGAATTTTGGATCAACGGAAGGAATAAATCTCAAGAGGTAGGCTTTTAAGTTCTTTTGATTGAAATTAATTGCACCTAGATTAGACTAGCTAAGCTTTGAATATAGAATGTGATAGCAGTTTTGTCCTTGGAAGAAAAATCAAGTTAAGAAGGACAAATTGAAACATCACAAACTTGCAGAAATTCGAGGTTTGAATTCAAATTCGAACCTTGAATCTGAAATTCGAACATTGAAATGAAATTTGATGATCGAATTTGGGATTTTCTGATTGATGCACTTTTGGTGGAATTCGAGCATCGAATTTGGAATTCGATGATCGAATTCTGTCCTGTTTTTGGCCTTCTAAAATTTCTTAGAAAAATCTATGGGTAGCTTATGTTTGGAGTTATAGACCCCTTTAATACTTTTATGGTGTTAATACTTGTAGGTTCTAATTATAGTCCACTGTAAGGACCTCTTTGTGAGATCTTAGACCGAATCAAAGTCGAGGTAGGGGAACCTTAAAACTTATTGCATTTTGCTCTAAGTACTGGTTAATCCATTTTTAAGTTTAAAATTTGAATTTTAGTGAATATACCATGATTATGTGAACTCTGAAACTTTGAAATAATATATGACTTTGAAACTTTAGAACATCCGAACCTCAGCTTTGAATTTGAATTATGAATTAGAACTATAAGATTTGAACAATGTATTAATTACATGAAATCTGATATATTTAGTATCCGCATTTGATTTGAGGTTAATTAGAACGAAAACCTAGATTTTACCAATCGTGTTGACGGTATTTCAGCCTAGCGCAAGTTTCCCTCATGACGCAGGGGTTTGTTGCACTTTCAGAAAAATGGTTTATTGAACGACGATGGACAATATGGGAGATATATTAATTTGGGAGATATAATTAATTTATATCTCCCAAATTAACTCATAAATTTGGGAGATACTTTCGCTCTCATGATATATTAATTTGAGAGATATAATAAAGTTATAAATTTAAGACAAGATGCATGCATGATATAAGAATTTGAAATGATAAGAACATCAGACTTGTTAAAATTCTCTTTGACATACTATTTTAGAATTGAAATTTAGTAATCAAAGCATCTTTTGAAAACTATAATTGATCCGATTTTTATCTTTGAAAACCATTACTTGTGATAAAATATGAATAGATAAGTTTATTCTTTTGAGCTTCGATGTTAGCTCACCCCGACTATACGTCACAGGCGCTGAGACTGACTTAGGTTTCGACGATCTTGATCTTGAGGACTCTTACTACATTCCTGAGGAGGAGCCAGAGATCCCAGCAGAGGAGTTCTTTCTTTGATCTAGATTTATCTTTTTGGTACTTTTTGTTTAGAATCATTAACTTGAATTATGGGCCCAAGGCCTTGTCCTGGATATTATTTTTGATATCATTTGAGGAACCATCATTAGGAACTATTGTTAGGTGATTGGATTGGCCATCACCGGTGGCTTTTCCTGGTTCCTCTTGGAGATATATTTTGTATTGAGCTTTTATTTTTATTTTATTAGTGGGCTTCTGTTTAGAACTATGCTTATGTTGCCGGATTTAGTTTGGAATGCGGCTTATTGAGAAATCAATAAGTTGGCGAACCGGCCTTTCCTATACCTAGAAGATTAGAAAAGTCAGGTCATCACAGTTGGTATCAGAGCACGGCTCTAGGTTCAGACTCTTAGGACTAACGACATGATTTCCTTAACAATAATAACAAAAAAAACTGATCAATTATTATTGTTTTTTAACAATGACAGAGCAGCATGGCTCCATGATTCAGGGGCAGGAGCAGAGGTTGAGATGGACCTAGAACGATTCGTGCTGAGGAGATTAATGACAGCATAGGTACCTCATGGGGCAGAGATAGGGTGGCTACTGGTCCTAATGCTGACCCCTTGGGAGCTGGTAGAGGTGGAGGAGGCAATGTTGACCAAGTATTGGCGGCTTTGGCCAACAATATGGCTTAGTAGACTGCGGCTATGACACAGTAGACAGAGCTACTAACAACTAGGCATCAGCCAGGAGGTTTTGCTGAATTCAGGAGGATGCGACCTCCTACCTTCACGGGTCAGACAGATCCATTAGAGGCCGAAGGATGGCTCGACGAGATGGAGAAGATCTTTGAGGTGTTGCAATGCATCAATGTGGAGAAGGTGCGCTGGGCAACCTTCAAGCTGTTAGGCGAGGCTAGTCCTTGGTGGGAGTCTGTATCCAGGACTCGAGAGCAGGACTACCCTAACACTCCATGGACCTGGGCGGAGTTTGTGGACACGTTCAACGATCAATATTTTCCAAAGATTGTACGTCATCAATGGGAAGGCCAGTTCATTAAACTGGAATAGAATGAGATGTCTGTGCGCGAGTATGGGGTAGAGTTTGATAGGCTTTCACAATTCGCACCTTTGCATGTGGCCATCAAATTGATGAAGGCCCATAAATTTCAGTGTGGCTTAAGGCCAAACATCTAAGAGAAGGCGGCGATGTGGGAGATGGAAACCTTTGGGGGTGTCATGTCGAAGGCTCTCATTATTGAAGAAGAGATCCAGAAGTTGTATTTGAGAAGGGATCAGGGTAATGGAAACCGGTTCGGACAGGGACAGTTTAATGTGTCTGAGTAGGCGAACAAAAAGCCGAGGTTCTCGAAACCGCTTCGCTATCCTACTCAGCCATCGTATTCCAAATCGGCTATTACTTCTGGACCTGTATCTTCCTCCTATCAGAGACCATAGAATTCTTTACCTACATGACCTTTCAGATCTGCGAGTACCACTGCGAGTGGGGCCTCTGTGGTTCAGGGATCATCGCGTGGACCATTGATCACTCCGATTTTAACTCCAGCATGTACACGATGTGGGAAACCACATAAGACAGAGGATTGTCGAAGGAACACTGGAGGGTGCTTCAGGTGTGGGAAGATCGGAAACATGATCAAGGATTATCCTGAGGAGGACTACTTCGGTCTCTACGTAGAAATTGTCACAACCTATAGTTCAGGGTTGAGCCTATGCGGTGACTGCACATGATGCCTAAACGTCGAACGATGTAATCCAAGGTATCATTAAAGTTCAGATGTTAATTCATGTATTAGTTTATATTGATTTTAATTGTGAATTCTTTAAAGATAAATTTGAAAAACTATAATTCATTGCATGTAATTAATGAACATTCTTGATAAAAGATACCCTTGTTATGAGTTGTGAAGGTGACTCGAGTAAAACAAAAGCATGATTATTGATAGACCCTGGGTCTACACACTCGTTTATCACTCCTCCTTTCTCTGAGAAGTTGGGCATCATTCCCAAACCCCTTACTTTTATCTTGGCGGTGTCAGTTCCCACGGGAAGCTCGGTGAGCATGGATACGGTATGCCAGTCAGTTATCGTGATGGTTGATGATCACGAGACACTAACCGATATGATTACGCTGAACATGGAAGGGTTCTACGTGATTCTCGGGATGGATTGGTTGTCTGCATATCATGCAAGCGTGGACTGTCATTGTGACCTTCCGACCGCCAAAGTGAAAATCGTTTTGATTTTGTGGAGTTAAATCAAGCATCACACCACTTTTTGATCTTGCTTACTTGCAAGATCAAAAAGAAGAAAAGAAGGACATTGTACTTATCACGGTTGCTTGTGAATATCCGATGTCTTCCCTGAAGACTTGCCTGGATTGCCACTTGACAGAGAGATCGAGTTCGCGATTGAGTTAGCTCCGGGTACCGAACCATTGTCCAAGGTTCCGTATCGGATGGCGCCTGCGGAGTTGAAAGAGCTAAAGGAACAACTTCAGGAGCTATTGGATAAGGGCTTTATTAGACCGAGTATTTCATCTTGGGGAGCGCCGGTACTCTTTGTGAAGAAGAAAGACAAATCGATGTGTCTGTGCATCGATTATCGCCAGCTCAACAAGATGACGATTAAGAATCATTATCGACTTCCACGGATAGATGATCTGTTTGATCAACTGCAGGGTGCAAAGTTATTTTTGAAGATTGATTTAAGGTCATGCTATCATCAACTCAAGATCAAGGTAGAAGATATATCCAAGACTGCGTTTCGTACACGATATGGTCATTGAGTTCTTAGTGATGCCATTTGGGTTGACGAATGCGTCTCTATCGCTTATGTATATGATGAACCACGTGTTCAAGCCACACCTCGATAAATTAGTGGTAGTTTTCATAGATGACATCCTCTTCTATTCAAAAACTAGAGAGGAGCATGTACAATATCTACGAGTGGCTCTTCAAACACTCAAGGACCATTAGCTATATGCCAAACTCAACAAGTGTGAGTTTTGACTTGATTAGGTCAATTTCTTGGGCCACGTTGTCTCTGAGACGGGTATATCTATTGATCCTATAAAGATTAACTCTGTGATGAACTGGGAACAACCGACGACAGTTACTGAGGTCCGTAGTTTCCTTGGTCTGGCAGGATACTATCGGAGATTTGTCGAGGGCTTCTCCAAGATATCGGGTCCGCTTATGCAGCTTACGAAAAAGAACATGAAGTTCCATTGGACAGAGCAGTGTGAGCAGAGCTTTCAGGAGCTTAAGCGGAGATTGACTGCAACGTTGGTACTTGCTATACCTTCAGGCAGTGGAGGCTTCGCAGTGTATAGTGATGCTTCTTATGGGGGATTTGGTTGTGTGCTTAATCAAAATGAGCGGGTCATTGCATATGGTTCTAGGAAATTGAAGGACCATGAAAGAAATTATCCGACGCATGATCTCAAGTTAGCAGCAGTTATCTTCGCCCTAAAGATCTGGAGACATTACTTCTATGGTAAAATATTTGATATATTCATCGATCACAAGAGCCTCAAGTACATATTCACTCAGAAGGACTTGAATATGAGGCAGTGACGATGGATGGAGTTCTTGAAGGATTATGATTGCACTATCCAGTACCATCCGGGAAAGGCAAATGTCATTACAAATGCTCTCAGTAGGAAGTCTTCAGCGCTTTTATCGCATCTTGTCAGTAGGGTACTAAGATGGAAGCTATTGGAAGGTATGGCCTTAGGCAGCCAGGGGTTTGATGTGAAAGGCTAAGGAGCACTGATGGCTACTCTTATGCTTCACCCTATGCTCTTCGAGAATATCAAGAAGCTACAGATGACAGACGATGAGCTTATGGTGATTAGGCGAGGTGTGGTTAGTGGAAGCAAGAAGGATTTCTCCATTCGGGCATATGGAACCTTACTGTTTTGAGACCGAGTATGTGTACCGACGAGTACTGAGCTTCGGGACACCATTTTGGAAGAGGCTCACAAATCGATGTATGCCATATATCCTAGTAGTACCAAGATGTATTAGGATCTGATGAAGAGCTTTTGGTGGAGAGGTTTAAAAAGGGACATCGCTGAGTACGTGTCGCGGTGTTTGATTTGTCAGCAGGTTAAGGTTGACCATCAGAATCCTGCAGGGTTGTTACAACCTTTACCTGTACCCGAGTGGAAATGGGAAGCCATTTTGATGGACTTCATTATGGGGTTGTCAAAAATACTAAGGAAGAATAATGCCATCTGAGTCATTATTGATCGGTTAACGAAGTTCGCTCATATCCTACCTTACAATACGACGTATACCGCCAGCAGACTTGTCGAGTTGTACCTCAAGGAGATAGTTCGACTGCACGGTATACCTGCCAGTATTGTATCAGATAGAGATTCGTTGTTTACCTAGCATTTTTGGCAACAGTTTCAAGAAGGAGTGGGTTCTCGTCTTGACTTCAGCACAACATTTCACCCTTAGATCGATGGCCAAACTGAGAGAGTGAATTAGATCATTGAGGAGATGCCTCGGGCTTGCATGTTGGATTCCCACGGGTCATGAGACCAACACTTGCCTCTGATTGAGTTCGCTTACAATAATAGCTTCCAAGCTAGCATCAGTATGGCACCGTTCAAGGCTTTATATGGACGGCGGAGCAGGTTTCCGTTGAATTGGGAAGAAGTGGGTGAGAAGCTCATTCTAGGCCCTGAGATAGTAGAGCGTACGATCGAGATAGTTCGGTTGATACGTGAGAGACTACGTGTGGCGCAAAGTCGTCAGAAGAGCTACGCAGATCTGAAGAGGAGGCATGTGGATTTTCATGTGAATTACATTAATCACCTTATACGACTCTAAATGATGAAATTGTTGCTAATACTTGTATTTCATGTCAGCGACAATGTGTTTGTTCGAATCTCGCCTACGAAAGGCGTAATGCGATTCGGCAAACGAGGGAAGCTGAGTTTGAGGTATGTTGGGCCTTTTAAAATATTCGGCTGAGTCGGAGAGGTTGCATACAGAGTGGCATTACCGCCGCAATTATCCATCATGTACAATGTGTTCCATGTGTCCATGTTACAGAGATACATATGCGACCCAACTCACGTGCTTGATTTCCAACCCATTGAGCTTAAGGATGGTTTGACGGTAATCGAGGACCCGATACAGATCTTAGACCGCAAAGAGCAGATCCTATGAACCAAAAGGATTCCTTTGGTTCTTGTAAGATGGCGGAATCATACATCGGAGGAGGCCACTTGGGAGTGCAAAGCCGAGCTCCGAGAACAATTCCCGAAATTATTTGAGTAATTTTAGGAACTTGTATTTATGACTGTGTGTACAATGTATTAGGTTTTGGGATTGCAATATAAATATATATATATATATATATATATATATATATATATATATATATATATCGATCGTTGTACCCAATTTTCGAATTGGATTGTTCTAGTGTTAAAAAGTATTCTGCCCTAAATGACAACAAATTAATCGGGCCACGACTTAATTGAGTTGGTAATGGGCAATCATGAATTATAGTTTGTGTACTTACTTTATAGCCCAGATTCGGCATTAGACATGTAAGGGCCTTAAGGAGGACAGTATAGGACCAAAAGCAGTATTAAAAGATAAAAATTTTGAAATTTTTTTAAAGTGGACTGTTATTGCAAAATTCGAACCTCGAAATTAAAATTCGAAGGTTGAATTTTTAAAGCACTTGATAAGGTTTTTGGGGAATTCGAGGGTCGAATTTAAATTTGAGGGTCGAATTCAAATTCATGGGTCGAATTTAAATTCGAGGGTTGAATTCAAATTCGTGGGTCGAATTTGTTGGGTTATCAGTCAGATAGGGTTTTGTTTTTATCATTTCACACTTTTGGAAAAGAGCCGAACTTGGGTTTCTTTGGGGGTTTTAGGGTTTCCTTGGGCTATCTTCAATTATTGGACAAAATCAAGGGGATTACACTCGGATTTGCAAGGAATTTGGGTGTGCATTGACAAGGAGCCGATTTTGCTTCATTCCAAAGAGGTAAACCCTCCCCCATCTTGTAGATTTTTTATTATTATTTGTGAATCCTTGTTCTCTTTTTTTTTTTACAATGGGCCTTAAGAGACAAACAACCCCTAAGGCCCCTACTTTTAAGAGACCAGCTTCTAGGGATGGATCTTCAAGCCAACCACCACAACCTCCACAACCGGTTCAACACCCCATGTAACCCCCACAAATCCGTGAGCAACCCAATGAGTATTGGGGTGCTAAAGGATTTGCTGATGAATGGATCTTTGATCCTGAACTATTTGATCAGCAAGACACCACACAATGAGCCTCTAATTACCTAAAGAGAGCCCAGTTAAGGTCATTGCTACAGCCATTTCACACTCACTTCTATCCCCGATTGGTACGCCTCTTTTACCAGTGTATGTGATGGGAAGATGGAAAGAAAATTTATACTACCATCGACAGGTGCGACCATGCCTTTGATGTCGATGACATTACTGCGGCAATGAGTTGTCCAACCAAGCATTCATTGACCATGGGTCTGGCTCCTCAAAACACCAAACCCGTGGCTGTTCATGAAGTGATAGCCCAGATGACCCAAGGACGTCATGGATCCAGCAGGTCAATAGCCCATTCCCAACTGCCGGATACAATGTGGATGCTTGACGTGATTTTTAAAGCGACCCTATACCCTTTTGGACATCGATCGGAACGAAGGGGCCCCATCCAACAGGTCCTATTTTCAGCGTTCAAAGAGAAATGGTTCAATGCGCCGACTGTGGTATTTCAAGGTATCATAAAGGCTCGAGAAAAGATGGGTAAAAAGGTAAAGACCCCAACCAAGGGCATTCCCTACGCCAGATTGATATCGTTGATGCTTGAGGACTATCGTGCGGGACCGGCCTATGAGATTCCTCATAATGAGCCTAGGTCCATGGCTAGTTTAAAGACCTATAAATTGGTCGATTGGGGTCGAAACTACAGCAAATTGGTAAAAGCTCCTACAGATACCGTGGATCCAGATGATGATGAGGTGGATGAAGATTAACCAGTTGTAGAACATATCGCTCTTGAGACAAACCAGCCCCCACACACTGACGTGCTCACTTTATCTGAGTTCACACGCCAGATGACCGCTATGAGTTAGTAGATCCAGGTGCTGACTCAGCACACGGGCTCCATGAGCAGGGAGTTAGAGATACACGGGGGGGCTTTGACCTATCTGATGCAGCAAGCCTTTCCTGCTGATTACGCGACATATATGGCTGATATTTGCACGTCTGTGCACCACGCTTGTACTTTTGGAGCAGGTGATGAGGTGCCTACGGATGAAAGAGATGACGGCGGGAATGCTGATGATTAGGCTCCGGCTGATTAGGCTACTGGTTCCTGTAATATCTCTGATATTTTAGCCCTGATTTTGATTACCTCAGTATGCGTGCCCAGAAAATTTACTGGACGAGTCCGAGTTATTTGGGTAGCTTAGGGTATGATGAGAAATGTGGTTAAAGGATTTTGATTTTGGATTTTTGGAAGCTATTTCTTGGTAACATATACGCTAAGTCATGTGTATGCGCTTAATGCTGAAAACTAATGCAAGTTAAGTGGATAGAATTATAACTATAAAAACCTAGATATTTTGTTTTGCTTAATTTTTTTATAAAGAGAAGTGTAGAGGAGAAGCTTCACTCTTCTCTCTCTCGTGTGAACCTGAAATTTGAAGCCTTTGCACCCTTTGCTTGTTTGCTTAGATCCTTGGAGATTTAAAATCCCTCTCCCCATCTCAACCATTGACAAACCTTGTGTTCATCTTCTGTTCTGTTTAAGATATTAAGAGAGAAGGATAGGGGAGAGAGGATATTCCTGTGGAAGTTTTGGTCTCTTGCTCTTGAAACAAGATTGTGATGGACTGATTTGGAAGTCTAACTAACTAAACCTTGAGGTTTTGATTCCGGTGCTTGAATTTGGAGAAACGGGAGCCGAAGGATTTAACTTCAAGAGGTAGTCTTTTAAACCCCTTTGAGTTAATTAATTGTGCCTTGCTTAGAGTAAAAAAATGGTGTGTATAGCATAGATAACAGGTTTTGTTTTGGAAGATTAAATTGCAAGAAAGGAGACAAAGAAAATTGAACAGACACCGACCTGGGGAAATTCGAGGGTCGAATTTCAATTTGAGGGTCGAATTTGAAATTTGACCATCGAATTTAAATTCGAGTGTCGAATTTGGGCTTTTATAGCCTGATGCAATTTTGGGGAATTCGAGGGTCAAATTTTGCCCTATTTTTATTTTATTTTTTGGAAACTTTTAGAAAATGTTTGGGGAGTATTTTGGTTGACTTTTTGGACTTAATTAACATCGTTGGTGTTAATCATTGTAGATTTTGTGATAGGAGTCCATTGTGAGGACTGCTTTGCTTGATTTTGGAGCAAATTGAGTAAAGGTAGGGGAAACCTAAACATAATTTGCATTCTATTATAAGTTTAGGTTGTTTGTTTGCAAGCATGAAATTTGAACTTTGATAAACAGTGCATGATTAAGAATTCTGAAAATTTGATATAAGAACTCAGAAATTTGAACTTCCGAACCTCATCTTCGAATGTGAACTTTGAATAAGAACTCTGAAAATCCGAAAATATATTAGTTACATAAAATATGATATGTTTAGCACTTGCATTTGATTTGAGGCACATACGAACAAAACCCTAGATCCTACCAACAGTGTTGACGGTACTTTAGCTTGGCGCAAGTTTCCCTCATTACGTAGGAGCTTGTTGCTCTTTTCGAAAAAGGGTTCATGAACGATGATAGTCAGTAGGGTTTCCCATCGGTGATACTCGTGCTCTCATGTTAGTATGTAATTTGAGAGATTATGCTTAAGTTATAAATTTAAGATAAGAAGCATGCTTAATTCAGAATTTGAAAATATCAGAACATTAGATTTATTGAATCATCTTTTGGCATTCTATTTTAGAACTGGAATTTAGACATCAATGCATCTTTTAAAAACCATATTTGATATGATTTTGTCTTTGAAAAAACCTTTACTTATGATAAAAATGCAAATGGATAAGTTTCCTTTATTGAGCTTCGATGTTAGCTCACCCCGACTATACGCCACAGGTGTTAAGACTAACCTGGGATCGGAAGATCTGAATCTGGAGGACTCCGACTATATTCCTGAGGAGGAATTAGAGACCCCAGCAGAGGAATTATTTCCTTGATCTGAATTCATTCTTTTGGTACTTTTTGGTTTAGAAGTATTTTGAATATTGGGCCCTAGGCCATTGTTTTGTTTGTTTTTTTGATATCACTTGAGGAACCATCATTAGGAATCACTATTTTAGGTGTTAGATTGGCTATCACCGGTGATTCTTCCTGGTTCCTCAGGGTGATATATTATTTTGATATGATCTTTTGTCTATGATTATTTAGTTTTGCTTCTGTTTTGTTCTTTGTTATGCTGCCGGCTTTCGTTTGTTTAAGGCTTATTGAGAAATCAATAAGTTGATGAACCGGCCTTTCCTATACCTTAAGGATTGGAAAAGTCGGGTCGTCATAGTTGGTATCAGAGCAAGGCTCTAGGTTCAGAGTCTTAGGACTAAGGGTATGATTATTTTTATAATCAATATTGATCCATTATTATTGTTCTTCAATAATGACAGATCAGCATGGCTCCACAGTTCAGAGGCAGAGGCAGAGGTGGTCGAGACGGACCTAGAACAGTTCGTATGGATGAGGTGCATGAGGACGTAGGTACTTCACGAGTGAGAGATGGAGTGGCTACGGGTCCTAATGCAGATCCGTTGGGAACTGGTAGAGGTGGAGGAGGAAATGTTGACCAAGTATTGGCGGGTTTGTCCACCAATATGGCTCATCAGACTATGGCAATGGATTGGCATACAGAGTTGCTGGCAGCCAGAAATCAGCCTGGGGGTTTTGTAGAGTTCAGGAGGATGAGACCTCCTACTTTCCGGGGTAGACAGATCTCATAGAGGCTGAGGGATGGATCGACGAAATGGAAAAAATCTTTGAGGTGTTGTAGTGCACCGATGTTGAGAAGGTGCATTGGGCAACCTTTAAGCTATTGGGCGAGGCCAGTCCTTGGTGAAAATCTGTATCCAGGACGCGAGAGCAGGACTACCCCAACACTCCATGGACTTGTGCAGAGTTCGTGGACACGTTCAACGATCAATATTTTCCAAAGATCGTACGAAATCAGTGGGAAGTCCAGTTCATTAAGCTGGAACAGAATGAAATGTCGGTGCGCGAGTACGGCGCAGAGTTTGATAGGCTTGCACGATTCGTACCCTTACATGTGGCCACTGAGTTGATGAGGGCCCATAAATTCTAGAGGGGCTTGAGGCCAAACATTCAAGAGAGGGTGTCGATGTGGGAGATGGAGACTTATGCGGGTGTCATGTCAAAGGCCCTCATTGGAGAGGAAGACATCTATAAATAGTATCTGAGGCGAAAACAGGGAAATAGAAACCGGTTTGGCCAGGGAACAAAAAGCCGAGGTTCTCGAAACCTCCTCACTATCCTATTCAGCCATCATATTCCAAGTTGGCTGTTACGTCAGGACCTATATCTTCTTCCTATCAGCGACCGCATATTTCTTCACCAGTGCGACCTTTTTGAGCTGCGAGCACGACTGTGAGTGGGGATTCTGTGGCTCAGGGATCATCTCGTGGACCAGCTGTTACTCCACTTCCTACTCCAGCATATACACGATGTAGGAAACCATATAAGACGGAGGATTGTCGAAGGAACATTGGAGGATGCTTCAAATGTGGACAGGTTGGTCATATGACTAGGGATTGTCCTGAGGCGGACAAGGGAAAGACTACGTCAGTCTCTACACAGAAATCGTCGTGAGCAGGCGAACAAAAAGCCGAGGTTCTCGAAACTTCCTCACTATCCTATTTAGCCATCGTATTCCAATCCGGCTGTTATGTCAGGACCTATATCTTCTTCCTATCAGCGATCGCAAATTTCTTCACTAGTGCGACCTTTTTGAGCTGCGAGCACGATTGTGAGCGGGGATTCTGTGGCTCAAGGATCATCTCGTGGACCAACTATTACTCCTGTTCCTACTCCAGCATATACACGATCTAGGAAACCACATAAGACGGAGGATTGTCGAAGGAACATTGGAGGATGCTTCAAATGCGGACAGTTTGGTCATATGATTAGGGATTGTCCTGAGGCGGACAGGGGAAAGACTACGTCAGTCTCTACACAGAAATCGTCGTGACTTATAGCTCAGGGTCGAGCCTACGCGGTGACTGCGCAGAATGCCCAAACGTCGAATGACGTGATCCAAGGTATTATTAAAGTTCAGATTGTCAATTCTTGCATTAGTTTATATTGATGATAATTGTGAATTCATTAAAGAAACTTTTGAAAACTAAAATCATTGCATTTAATTAATGATAAATTCTTGATAAAATGTACCCTGATTATGAGTCGTGAAGGCAACTCGAGTAAAATAGAAGCACGAGTATTGATAGACCCTGGGTCTAGTCACTCGTTCATTACTCCTCTTTTCTCCGAGAAGTTGGGTATCGTTTTCAAACCACTTGCTTTCATCTTGGATGTGCCTTGTTTGAGTATTTCCTATGCTTATGCCTTGTTTGTTGCAAAAAATAGCTGAAAATTTGAAATTTCTCAAAAAAATGCAATTTGCAAGTGTTTGGCAATGTAGTGGGACCCACATTTTTGAAAAAATACTCACATAAAATTTCCAGCCAAAATTTGGCTGGAACTTTTTTCCGCCCATGACATGGGTTAAAACTTAGAGGAATTTTGGTGGCCACCCATGCAACCCGAAATTCGTCCTTCTCAACTCGGATATTTCATGCTTAAATTCGTTTGATTCTTTTGGATCAACCGATGGAGGTTTTTTTTTCACCATAATTTTTCATATAATGGATCTTGAGACCATGAGCTTATCATCAAACGCTCAATTTTTTTGTTGATGAGGCACACATGCCAATACCTCTTTCTTCACGCCCAAGCGCTCTTTGAAAGCGCCTACATCCCAGACCCCTAAAAAAAATATTGATTTCTTCGGATCAGATGATGGAGATCTTTTTTAACAAAGATCTTCCACAAAATAGATCTTGGGTTCATGATGCATCAATCTGACGGTCAATTTTTTATTTCCTGTATCACCGATGCCCAAAATATGACTCTTCAATCATATAACACACATCATGCTCAAATGTGACTTTAGGGCCATATTTTGGGGACTGGGGACACATGGAATCACAAACTGACCGTCTGATAGGCGTTACATGATCTTAAGATCATTTTTATGGACGATCGGGGTGAAAAACAATCACCCTCATATGATCTAAAGCAATCAATAGTCTTCAAGGGGTCTGGAACATGGACGTTCAGAGAACGCATGAACCTGAACAGAGGTACTCATAAACAACGACACCAATTAATGTAACCCAACCATCTAAGCCAGTTAATTTGAAGGCTATGATTTAAAGATCATAAGTGAAAAGATTGGCACCAAGCATAATCTTTATTATATGACTCAATGCACTCCAAAGCCATTATCCGGTTCAATAGTTGATTGTATCGAATCAGATGATAGAGATTGGGTTTTGCACCACTCTTTTACGTTGTAGATATGTAGTCATGGCCTTTATATCAGATGGTTTAGATGCAATCTCACCTCATAATCGTACTATTTATTAGCACTGAAAAATCGTAACCTCGCCCCATCTCCTCCGGCCAACATGCATTGACTAATTTGAATATGACAAAGGAGATTGTTTTTTATCCCAATCTTCCAGATGATGCATCTTGAGATCATGGGTATATCGATTTTTTTATTTCATGTGGCACCCATTCTAAAAAATGACCCGTGATTTGTATTTGAGCTTGATATATGTCTCACGAGTTTAGAGTTATTGTTTGGGACTTGTACTACGCAGAATAAAAAACTATCTGAGTGTATGCCCATGATCTCAAGACCCATCTTGTAAAAAGTTGGGACAAAACAAAAAATTCATGTTCTAATTTAAAGCGATTAATGCATTTTGGCCCGATGAGATGGGGTGAGGTTACATGTTCACATGGTATAAAGAATGGTGCCTTAAGAAAATAATTTTACACAATGTAACCAAACAGCTCAAAAAAATAAAATCTAACCATCGTAAAATTTTAAAAATAAAACTTCCCAAGAATTCTTTTATTTACAAGCCCATGTAAAAAAAAAAAAAAAAAAATATTTCCATGAGTTTTGTCAAACAAGGGATTAATACTGGATACCTAACTGTTTTCTACACACGGCTCACGGCTGAAACTTAGAATTATAACCGCTGAAAAGGCCTAAAGAACACTTCAATTGCCCATATGGCAAGCCAAACGCATTCCTTGCATTTGGGTGGTCTCCTATTAATTGGATTCCATTCTAAACACCTTTAAGGGCTCACACTTCATTACCAATCTCACTACTTTGCCTTCAAAAATAGAAAAAACCTTAATCAATATATTTAGTATATAAGATCATAAGATTATGTATAAAAGCCATAGAGAAGCACTTGAGCTCAAAAGCAATCATGGTTCGTCTCTATATTCTCTTCTTTCTTCTTCCCCTCGCGGTCTCCCTCCCCACTCCTCCTCGTCGCATCGGCAGTGGCGCCGGCCATAAACTGATCCTCAAGACTTGCAATGCCACTTTGTATTACGACATCTGCCTCGAAACCCTCTTAACTGATCCCGCTAGCAGAAAAGCGGATCTCAAGGGCCTCGCTATGATCGCTTTGAAGGCGGCAAGTGGTTATGGGAACGCCACGTCAAGTTATATCGGTCAATTGAGGAAGATCATCAATGATCCTTACTTAAAGCAATGCCTAAGCGATTGTTCGGAAAATTACTTGGACGCCATCGATTTGATGGAGGATTCCAAGGTGGCTATGCAATCTAATGGTTATGCTGATGTTAACATATGGGTGTCTGGGGCCATATCTGATTCTCAGTCGTGCGAACAAGGGTTTAAAGATAGATCGGGATATCGATCGTTGCTGGCTAACAGGAATAGCCTCTTTTCCGAGATGTGCAGTAATGTTTTGTCCATCACCAAGCTTCTTAAGTCATGATTGGCTCTTAGTCTAAGGCACTAGAGTTTCCCTTTTTTTTTTTTTTTTGTTATTGTTGTCATTGTAATCTTCCAAATCTATTTAGATTTAGATTGGTGAATCTGGAAAATGTTTAAAATGGGTAGGAAATGTAATATGTATTAGTTAGTCTAAATAAATTGATGGAATTAGATAAGAGTGGTGTGGAATTTGGTCTAATACCTACCAGTTGATCAGGGTTATGTTTATTTGTTTTTAATTTTTTTTTTTATAATGCCATACAACATAGACAACCTGCATGTGCCTTACATATTTTATACATATTGTAAAAAGTATGACAGTTCAGGAGTAATACTTAGGGAATAAATCCTACACAACAAAGCACACGGAAAATTGTAAACGTATGACATATTTATTGAGGACAAAGTGCGTGGATGATGTCGACTTGACTGTATTAACTGCATTAATTGAGCCCTGACAGCACTTGCGTACCACCGCAATTAAATCACGCCACATTAGCTGCCTACACTTTGTCTGTATAAAATTTGTCCACCATATAACACCGTGCCAAACCACTCACAGTGACACATAGGGGAATAAATCCCACACCTCACCTTATTAATACAAGGGAGGAAGCAAATTTGGTCTAACACCTACTAGTTGATCATTTTTAGCCATAAATGATAAGTGCAAATTTTCATGTTAAATGTTGATGCCCTTCGTTGCCTATATTTTGTTGACGGGTACCTTTAAAAACTCCTACCCAATCTTGAAAAGTGCCCATGCTAAAAATACAATTACTGCTTTGAATCGGATGATGGAGAGCGTGCTTCGTCCCAATCTTCCACACACAGTGATCTTGAGATCATGGGAGTACCACTACAAAAAATAAGACTATTAGCGGCAGTTTTTTGGCTATTAATAAAAACACTATTAAGACTATTAGGGGTAGCTTTTTGTTAATAGCGGTAGTTTTTTGTTTGAAGGAATGAAAAATCATCAAATAGTTTAAAAAGAGGTCTTTATGATACTTTACTAAATGTTGAATTTATATAATAGACACTACAAAAAAAAAAAAACTATTAGCGGTAGCCATAAACTGTCACAATTAACAAAAAATGTGCTACTAATGCCCTTGCCGCTAATAATCTTCATAGTTTTTTTGTTAATAGCGGAACTTTTTGGCTGCAAAAAACTGCCACTAATAGTCTTATTTTCTGTAGTGAGATGACATTGTCTGATTCAAAGAAAGTCCATCTGAGAGGTCCTAGAAAAAGAAAAAAAAAAAGAAAAAGAAATCATTTGAACCTAACGGTCGTATGACATTTCCTATACTCATTACTGTATACCAAACTGCATGCTTTCTACGCGCGGCTGAAACTTAGAAGTATAACCGCTGAAAAGGCCTAAAGAACACGTCAATTGCTCATATGGCAAGCGAAACTGTAATAGCCCTAAAATCTCGAACAAGAATCCGACTGCTCGATATGCGTGCCCGACACAAAAATCGAGACAAATTTAAAAATTAGAAATTAATATTATTAGAAATAATATTAGCCCGTAGTTAGATGAGGTCATGTGTGACTTCTCACGTGAATTCGAGGCTAGTAGAACCTTGGTGGAGCGTGTTACGCCATAGAAACGATATAGGCGCTTCACACCGGAGTCGAGCTTAGAGAGGAAATTGAAATATCAAAGATATTTCAGTTTCTTAGCTTATAAGAGAAGGAAGAAGGGTTGGGAAAACCTATCTTCATCCCCACTTCTTGTTTCTGAAAAATCTAGAGCCATTGTTAGAACCCTGAAACCACTCCCTTGAAGAACCACAAGCCGAGAGAACCTAGGTTAATAATTACGTGATCTTGGAGTGTGAAATCGATGTTGGTACATCGTATCTGATCGGCAAGAAGGTGTGCTATCACTACGTGTTGAAGCCGAGCCACAAATTTCCATTTTGAGTCAACCTCTTGGATCTACTCACATGGGTTTAACAAATCCTTTCTATTCCCTCCTGAAACCCTCTTTCTCTCTCTCTCTCTCTCTCTCTCTAACTCACAATACAAAGCCAAGGGAGAAGGGCTCAGGTGTGAAACTCCCCTTATCCTATTAGTTGTGTTTGTTTACTTGTAAAGTACAAACACCTAACATCTATGTTACCTTATCCACTAACACTCCAATGTGTTAGACACATACACATACAGGTGAGTGAATGTGTATGGGTTCCCTTGTGAACCACATACACCCAGTCCTGAACACACGTGACTTGACTTATATGATTTGTAAAAGTTGGGGTTATCACATTTTCGATCTCACATGGCACATATCTCAAAATCATAGCTTGGAAGTTTTGTTTGAGTTTGATGTGTGCCATGTGATTTTAGGGATACTTTTTGGGGATTTGTGTCATGTGGAATAAAAAATTGACCGTTTGATAGGTGCACAATGATGTCAAGATCCCTTATGAAAAATGACCTTCATCATCTAATTTAAAGTAATCAATGGTTTTCACCGTAGGTGTCCAACAAGATTCAATGGGTGCGTTTAAGGCTACCAAAGAAATTTAGAGTTATTTGAAGAGTGGGTTGGATTTTAGTTTGGACTCCGGATGACTGCCAGGAATGATTCGATCTCAATAGGGAGAGTTTGTGGAGTATCTTGTTGGATGCCCAACTTTGACTTTTCCTATTCAGATAGGACTTCAAATAGCGGTCTCAATGGACCAGGCCTTAAATGGCCTGATTGTCACTAGCACATAAAAATAGATAAAATCTGCTAGGGCGGAGGGCAAGCAGAGAGCTGTTTTATCACTTAAAACAGCTCCCCACTTGAACAAATAAGAGGAGAAGCTGTGTTACGTAACGCGAAAGCAATTTCCCACCAGAGCTAAAGAGCTTCTCTTTCACCCAAGAGAGCTAACCTAATTGCGGCCTAAGATTTTATAGTTTTTATGTTTTATAGCTAAGTGATCGTTTGTATTTCATTTATTAAAGAATATAAATTTATATTATAAATTAATAAATAATTAAAAAACTCAACCTATCCCTAGTGAGCTGGGTTCGCTTGATACTAGGGAATTGCAAACCCAATTTCCACTACAAAGAATAAGACTATTAGCGGCAGTAAAAAACTGCTGCTGTTAACAAAAAATTGCCACTAATACCCTTGCTTCTAATAGTCTTAATAGTTTTTTTGTTAATAGACTGTAAAATATTGCCACTAATAACCTTATTTTTTGTAGTGTTCGAATCAACGAACTAATTAGTAACTATGGTCCATAATTGACACATCACGGGCCAGGTTAATTTTTATATAAGACCTGTTCAAATGATTCTCGGCGAGTTTCGGTCAGGCATAAACTGACCACACTACAAAAAATATCTACCAAAAACTGTTGCTATTAACAAAAAGATTTGTTGTTTCAATAGCGACATGACTAATAGTGGCAGTCTTTCTATTAATAGCAACAGTTTTTGGCTGCGGCTGAAACCTCTTATTTTTGTATTGCTGATTATTAATTGGGCTTTTGAAATTAGCTCGGACATGACCCATCTTAGTGTCGGGCTGGGACCAGCCAACCCATTTACATATTTAGGCTCATATACCTAACTTTTAAGCTCATTTAGACCCCTAGCTGCCAAATTTGGTAGGCCAACTCCTTGGTGAGGGTTAAGGTTTATAACTAGGGAGTGACTACTTACACACAAGATTTGTTCTGTTACACTTAGTTAAAAGAAAGACATGATACCCTTACCTTCCACACCGAAAGGTTTGTAAGTCAATCTTCGACCATTGACATAACCAAAGAAGTCAATTTTTATCGTAAAGAAAGAGCTTTTATGTTCAGTGTAGGATTTATCTAAAAGTCTAATTCATGGGTTAATCTCTGTTTTCCTAAATAAATTAAATGGTCTCCCAACAACCAATCGGAGTTGGCACAATGGCTAGGACCATTCCTCAAGGGAGCTCCGAGTTCGATCCCACCTCTTGTTGGTTATCTGTAGATATCTGTGCCGATGATGTGCGGGTGTTGCACGTGCCTTGGCACTTAGTCGGCGCTCTAAGAGGCCTGAATATACCCTCGCAACAAAAAACAAAAATCTGCCCAGCTTTGATCCATTTGACGCCCGACCCGACCAAACATCTTAGTCGATCTGACCCGACCCGAAGGTCGGGTTGGATGTCACATGCCAACCCAACCGCAAAAAATATCCGATTAGGTCATGTTGAGTTTCGGGTCAACCGGACCCCTTGACAAGCCTACCCATGAAACACATTCAATACTTATATCTAAACCTTATACACAATATCGGTATAGGTATCGGCATTTGCCGATATTACACAATATCGGTCGATACGGCTCGGGGATAAATCAATACCTACCAAAATTTGAATTTTTTATATCTTTTTTTTTAAAATTCTATTTATTATTATTATCATTATTTTAATATTAAAAAAAATTCATCAAATAGTTTAAAGAGAGGTCTTTATGATACCAAACCAAATGTTGAATTTATACAATAGATGACATTGTCTGATTCAAAGAAAGGCCATCTTAGAGGTCCTCTAAGGACCCGTTATCCTTAAAAAAGAGAAATCATTTGAACCTAACGGTCATATGGTATTTCCTATACTCAGTACTGTATACCTAACTGCTTTCTACACGCGGCTGAAACTTAGAAGTATAACCGCTGAAAAGGCCTAAAGAACACTTCAATTGCCCATATGGCAAGCCAAACGCATTCCTTGCATTTGGGTGGTCTCCTATTAATTGGATTCCATTCTAAACACCTTTAAGAGCTCACACTTCATTACCAATCTCACTACTTTGCCTTCAAAAACAGAAAAAACCTTAATCAATATATTTAGTATATAAGATCATAAGATTATATATAAAAGCCATAGAGAAGCACTTGAGCTCAAAAGCAATCATGGATCGTCTCTATATTCTCTTCTTTCTTCTTCCCCTCGCGGTCTCCCTCCCCACTCCTCCCCGTCGCATCGGCAGTGGCACCGGCCATAAACTGATCCTCAAGACTTGCAATGCCACTTTGTATTACGACATCTGCCTCGAAACCCTCTTAACTGATCCCGCTAGCAGAAAAGCGGATCTCAAGGGCCTCGCTATGATCGCTTTGAAGGCGGCAAGTGGTTATGGGAACGCCACGTCAAGTTATATCGGTCAATTGAGGAAGATCATCAATGATCCTTACTTAAAGCAATGCCTAAGCGATTGTTCGGAAAATTACTTGGACGCCATCGATTTGATGGAGGATTCCAAGGTGGCTATGCAATCTAATGGTTATGCTGATGTTAACATATGGGTGTCTGGGGCCATATCTGATTCTCAGTCGTGCGAACAAGGGTTTAAAGATAGATCGGGATATCGATCGTTGCTGGCTAACAGGAATAGCCTCTTTTCCGAGATGTGCAGTAATGTTTTGTCCATCACCAAGCTTCTTAAGTGATTGGCCCTTAGTCTAAAGCACTAGAGTGTTTTTTTTTTTAAATTTTTTTGTTGTCATTGTATTCTTCGAATTCTATTTAGATTTAGATTGCTGAATCTGGAAAGTGTTTAAAATGGGTAGGAAATATAATCTGTATTTGATGGATTTAGACAAGATTGGTGTTGAATTTGGTCTAACACCTACCAGTTGATGAAGTTATATTTACTATTAATATAATAAATATTTTAATAATTTAAAGAAAATAAAACTTTATTTGATTTCTTAGTTTTGGGTTGGGTTTTTAGGCAATAGTTATTCTCAAGTTTTATATGCAAATGAATAGTCCCACATTGGTAAAAATAAAAAGTGCCTAGGCTATATATAGAACCTTTCACCTTCTATTATTGTTTAACAATAATAAGAGAAGAGTGTGCCTTGCGGCGAGCCGCCGCGTTCGAGCACGCGCGTGCGTGTGCGTGGCGATTGGCGTTTAGGCGCATTGGCGCTTTAGGCGCTCACGCACTTTGCACGCATGTGCGCATCGTCGCAAGGAGAGGTTTGAATTTTTGACCAGGCAGATCCAACGGTCAGATTATTCGTGGGTTGGGTTAGGCCTGATGGGTCACTATTCAACGGGTCAATTCGGTCTATTGGGCCAAACGGATTGGTCAAACGTTGACCGTTGGACCCAACCGTTTTATAACTGCTTATAAAGGTGTATAACCGTTCGAATTTGAATTCGAAAAGTTACAACCTTTCATGCAGCCGTTGGATGTAGCGGTTGAGATCTTTGAAAGATCTGAGCCGTTCAAAATATGACTGTTGGTCCAACAGTCATATTGAAATTTCTATATAAGGAGGCCTTAGGACACAGATTGAAACACTCTGAAATCCATCGGAATCCTTGCATAAAACTTGAGAATTCCTCTTGCTATCTTCTTTTGGTGGTACTCCATCGGATTGAGTTTTCTGGGGCGATCCTCTACTGTTGCAAAGTAACGGATCGCATTTAAGAGATTGGGCTCGTTGTATCCTGGAAACGTCTCGCTAGAACCCTTTTGCAAACTCGAAGATTTACTCGAGTAGAGAGCGAATAGCGTTTTAAAGACAACAATTACGTGCCTCGAGTCCAATTCTCTTGCCCTTTTCATCATTTTCGGATTTCTGTTCTCTGCTTTATTTAACAGATGAGGGTTTTGCTTCTTTGTATTTTTAAAATTTTTTTATAATGCCATATAACATAGACAACCTGCTGAACGTGCCTTACATATGGTAGAAAGTATGACAGATCACAACTTACACTTAGGCCTTGGTAAAATCTTATTCAATGATCAACATTTCGGGTTTCAATTCGGTTTCGGAGGGGACCGAAACCGAAATTTTGGACCGAAATTTGGCCCAAAACCGAAATTTCGGCCAATAATTTGACCGAAACTTTCAATCCCATATATTATATGACCGAAATTTCGGTCCCAAATTATCGTTTCGGTGGGGACCGAAACCGATAATTTCGGCCGAAATTTCGATCATTTCAGCCAAAATTTTGATCCTTGATCTTATTCCAAGATTTTACCGAAACCAGAACTTCCCGTCATTTGGCATTCACGTGGGACCCACAATATAGAGTTTTTTAAAAAAAAAAGCTCGGATAAAATGGTCAGCCAAAATTTAGCTGAAATTTTTTTTCGCCCACAATATGGGTTAAAATATTGAAGAGTCGTTCGAAAAAGGTGAAGTGGAGAGGTACAGTTTGTATTGCGTGCAACTCTAAAACTCGAAGAAAGGTGTTTGAATCACCTCTGCCACACGTGCCACACGTCTAAATATAATTGAAGGATCCTAAACATTCATTTGCTTAATAAAACCAGATGTTTGATTTTGATATATGATCTAGATTGATGGTTGATCGAAAGAGTGCCACGTGGGTCTATATAAGCTCTTAGAGCATCTACGTCCCAGACCCCTGAAAAAACATTGATTTCTCCGGATCAGACGGTGGAGATCTATTTTAACAAAGATCTTCTACAAAATAGATCCTGGTTTCATGATGCATCCATTTGACGGCCAGTTTTTGATTTCCTGTATCACTGATAGGTAAAAAATGACTCTTCAATCATATAGCACACATCATGCTCAAACTTGACTTTAGGGCCATTTTTTGGGGAATGAGGATACATGGAATCACAAACTGACCATCCGATAGGTTCTACATGATCTTAAGATCCATCCTGTGGACAATCGGGGTGAAAAATAATCAACCTCATCTGATCCAAAGCAATCAATAATCTTGAAGGGGTCTTGGACGTGGGCGCTTTCAGAGAACGCATGGACGCGAACAGAGGTACCCATAAACAGCGACACCAATAAATATAACTCAACCATCTAAGCCACTTAATTTGAAGGCCGTGATCTAAAGATCATAAGTGAAAAGGTTGGCACCAAGCATAATCTTTATCATGTGACTCAACGCACTCCAAAGCCATTATCCGATTCAATAGTTGATTGTATCGAATTATATGATAGAGATTGAGTTTTGCACCACTCTTTTGCGTCGTAGATATGTAGATCATGGCCTTTATATCAAACGGCTTAGATGTAACCTCACTTCATAATCGTACCATTTATTTGCACTATAAAATCGTAACTTTGCCCCATCTCCTCCAGCCAACATGCATTGACTGCTTTGAATTTGACAAAAGAGATTGTTTTTTATCCCAATCTTCCACATGATGCATCTTGAGATCATGGGTATATCATTAGACGATTTTTTTATTTCATGTGGCACCCATTCTAAAAATGACCTGTGATTTGTATTTGAGCTTGATGTATGTCTCACGAGTTTAAAGTTATATTTTGAGATTTGTACCACGCGGAATAAAAACTATCTGAGTGTATGCTCATGAATCAAGACCCATATTATAATAAAAAGTTGGGGCAAAAGACAAAATTCATGTTCTAATTCAAAGCGATTAATGCATTTTGGCCCGATGAGATGGGGTGAGGTTACAAGTTCACATGGTGAAGAATGGTGCCTTACCAAAATAATTTTACACAATGTAGCCAAACAGCTCAGAAAAAATAAAATCAAACCATTGTAAAATTTTAAAAATAAAACTTCCCATGACTTATTTTATTTACAAGCCAAAAGTAAAAAAAAAAAATCATTTCCATGAGTTTTGTCAAACAAGGCCTTAGGGAATAAATACTACACAACAAAGCACCCGAAAAATTATTAACGTAGGACAGCTTTACTGAGGAACAAGTGCAGGCGGATGACGTAGCACGACTTGACTGGCTGCATTAACCTGCATTAATTAATTGAGCCCCACTACACTTGCAGCCAATTGCGGTACGCCACATTAACTACCTACACTTTGTCTGTATAAAATTTGTCCACCATGTAACACCGTGCCAAAGCACTCACAGTGTGGCATAGGGAATAAATCCCACACCTTACCTTATTAATATAAGGGAGGAAGCAAATTTGGTCAAATACCCACCGGTTGATTAGTTTTAGCCATAAATGATAAGTGCAAATTTACAAGTTAAATGTTGATGCCCTTCGTTGCCTATATTTTGTTGACGCGTGCCTTTAAAGACTCCTACTGAATCTTGAAAAGTGCCCACGCTAAAAACACACACTACGTGAAAATGATATAAAAACCACTGTAGCAATATAAACAAAAACCACTGTTTAAAACAACAGTCTAATAATCTACCACCTAAAATCATGGTAGTCTAATAATCCACTGCCTAAAATCATGGTATAATAACCAAACCCTTCTAGGTATCGAATTTGGGCCGACCACGAGCCGACCCATTCAACCAGTACTCAGATTTATATATCGATTCCCCTTGTTTTTTCTTTTCATTTTCAACCCTAGCCCCTCTCCTCTCTCCTTTCTCCGCAAAACATATGAAACCTAGAAATGCTCCGACTGAATTCGAACACTCGAATTCAGAGATCCACCAAGATGTTGAATTGGTGAAGCAGATGCCGAATCTCGAAAGCCCACATGTTCTCACTTCGATGACCAATGCGATCTTGGACGTCGCTCAATTCCGATCGGTCCTCCAAACCTTAGGAGACCGCCTCGATCATGAGACCGTGGATTATGCCAAATTGAAGATCACAGAGATCGATGCGAACCTCTCAAAAATGCTCGAAGAAATCGTGTTATCAGCATGCCCCGATGGGGTCAGCAGGCTAACAAATAGAAGCAATGCATTTGGGATGGCTCGGGAAATTAGAGGATTTGAGATCGGGAGATCAGAGGATCCGTCAAATCCATTTCAAAGCTGTTATATGGTTGAGATGTATCAGAGGATTTGAGATGGGTCGGGAGATCGGGAGCCGGTGAATGCTGATTTAGGTATGTTTTATGGTTTTGATCTTGTGGAGCGGAGGATTTGAGATGGATTGGAAGCTGGTGAATACAGATCTAGGTATGTTAGGGTTTCCCTTCCTTTTATTTTAGTTTATGTTTGTTTGTTGTTTTTTTCTTTAAATTTTTCTCACCATGAAATTTCATCTTTCTGAGCGGTATTTTCTATTTGCATGTTTTAATTTGTTTATTTTTATTTTTTAAATGATTTTATTGAAAGATGATGAATATCCTATTCTACAAACCAATAGCATCTCTTTTGATGCGATGAGTTGCATAGATCCACATGAGATTTCTGATTTATTATTCACTCTTTTTTCTTTTGTTTTGTTTTTTTTGGTTTTATTTTTTTACGTTTTTAAATTTGGGAATTACGTAGGCTGGTAATCGAAGTCGATTTACATGCTACATGCTCAGAGATTGCTGATCCGTTCTTCATGTTGCAGGCTAACTGTTAAGCACAGTGACCAAGTCTAGGTACTGGAATAAAACGCCTCCAGGAATATACGGAAAAAATGTTAAATTTTGGCAATTTCTATAAAAAAGAGAAAATTTTAATATTAATAACTATAAAAAAATATATATGCGGTAACCAAACAAGGGTTATAAATGGGATAAAAATCGAGAAAAACCTCTTTTTCTTGGAAAAACAGGTTTATAACACGTTTACTTTAGAAAAACGAGAATTATTCGATAAAACATTTTTTTTTCTTTTTATTTATTATTATTTTGTTTTCAAAAAAATGCATTAGCGTTTTCAATATGAGCTTAGGTTTAAATCTGAGCATAGTTTAATGTAAAATGGTTGAAATGGAGAGACTGAGCTTAGTTTTAAATCTGAGCGTAGTTTTAACCTCTCCTACGGTTACATAAGACCATTGTTAAGGTTTTCAACCACTGTTATGTTTACATAAACCTATGCTCAAATTTAAACCACTGTTGAAATGGAGACACTAATTTTTTTACATTAAACTGAACTTAGTTTTAACCCACTGTAAGCTGACATAAAGCCACTCTTATGGTTACTGTAATATCCCGGATATTTTGGACCTGTTTTCGTTTACCTTGGTAAACATGCCCGAAAAAGTTGCGGGATAAATATGTTTTTTGGGGTAGCTTAGGTTTGATGTGAACTTTGGTCAAAGGATTTTTGATTTGGACTTGAGGAAGTCATATATTTGATAACTTGTATGCTATGTAATTTATATACGCTTAATGCCGGAAATAGTTGCAAGTTAAGTAGATAGAATTGTAATATAAAAATATCTAGATATTTGGTTGCTAGGTTATGGATGTAGGTATTGTCGGGACGTGAGTTTTCTATGACCCAATTAGGACTTTAACAAAGTTAGTGGAGTTTTGGTTTTAGCTTCTATAGGGAACTTGCAGCTGTGGCTGGAGATTTAGAACTTCGGATTCGATTTAGGACTTAAATTGTGGATCTCATAATCACTTTTAAGGGAAATATTGGATGATTTGATAAATGTACGGCTAGCAGATAAGATATGTTTTAAGATTTTGTTGGAACTTTAGGTCATTATAACCACAACATTATTGATTGGAGTTTTGTGTCATGTTGACAGACCGAAATGGCACCACGAAAGAAGGCTAAGATTATACACACTGGAGGAGGTGAGCTGAATAGGCAGCTGCTTGAGGCGATGTTTAGCACTGACTCAGTAGGCTACCTTACTTACGACAATATTGATAAGGATGACTCACACCTCTCCATCGACATTAGATGAACCATGTTCTAGATGTGACAGGCGACACCTAGTGAGAGACTGTAGATGATCTACTGGGGCTTGTTTTAAGTGTGAACGAATGGGACACTTGATAAAACATTGTCCTGCTTTGAAAAAGGAAGCGATGACCTCGACAAACACTCAATGTAGTTCTCGCTCTTTACATCCGGCGATGACTAGAGTTACTCCGGTACAGCAGGCCTTGCTTGTCTCCTCATCTACACCATTTGTAATGTGCGCAGTGTGGAAAACCTCATAAAGCGGAGGCATGTAGGCTAGTCTTGGGTGTCTATTTTAGATGTGGTGAGCAAGGACACCGAGTCAAGAACTGCCCAGATATGAGACAGAAGCAGGAGACCTCGACATCTACTTCCAAGCCGATTCTTCCTATGACTCAAGATGCCCAAGGTATAGGTTCAATGTCAATTGTCAAGATTTTGTTTTAATGTTTAGATGATTTAGGAATTTTGTTGGTTTTGACACGTGCGGAATATCATAACATCATTGCTTGTGTATCGACTTAAATCACTTGCATGACATAAAAGAATTCTAAATTCAGAAGATTAACTACATAAGTGATAGTTATTTTGGCAGACTTAATAAATCTTGATAGTTATAATAAATTTCTTAAGGACAATTGTTTAGTAAATTTGAAATTTCTTTAATACTTATGAGTAATGAAGTTGAATTAACGGACTTAATCCTAGTATTTTTCTTCCTAACTAATGAGTCATGATTATGGTGTGTTTAAATACATTCCTTTCAAACGTGAGTTCGGTTGTTAATCGCTGTAATTTACTCTGGAAGTTTTCCGAGAATTGGAAAAGTCTAAGATAATCATGTCGGTAATTGACAAAGGATAGGAAAATTTAATTACGAATATCATGGGAGAGCATAATTGGATGTCGCTATGGTGGATTGCGTTGTTTTCACCTAAGCCATGATGAATGACTATATATTTTCAAGGAATATATAGAGATTTAGTTAGTATAGGGAGTGTGTTGAGAGTTGTGCACATGAAGAGTAGATTAATCATGCCTAGGTATTTATGTACGACTTTACCCTGATGCACTTAAATGGTACGATATTGAGAGCAATCATTTGCAATTATCTCTTTGATTTGAAAGGCTAGATGTGTCACACTCTTTTGCCCTTTCCGTATGATCGAAATTCTATTCGCATATCATAAGATTGGTTAAGGGTATAAAGTTTGAAGATTTCACGATCGTTGCGGTAGATTTTAGAGGTTCTCATGTTGGTGATAGCTTTATCTCATTTTGCTGATGGCTTTACCTCATGTTGGCGATGACTTTATCTCATTTTGCTGATGGCTTTATCTCATTTTACTGATGGCTGTACCTCATATTGGTGATGGCTTTATCTCATCTTGGTGATGACTTTATCTTGTTTTGGTGATTTCTCTTACCACCGTTGTGTATTAAAAAGTGGGTGAGTGTGAACATTTATTCGTAGACAGATGAGACCTATTCCGAGTCATGAGTTGATTTGTTCTGATAACGATAACATCAATTTGGTGAATCAGACTTTTCTTAGATGAATCGTATGTTTCAAAACTGGTCCACTGTGCTCCATGAGTATTTTTGAAATCGTAAGGAGTCACTGTGATTAATACAATGGAAATGATGTATGATCACTAATGATAAACATCGTTAATGGACAACACATTGTATGTCCCTCAAGGTTTGGTTTATCTTGTTTATAGTTATATTATGGTTAAATAGTCTTAATCTCACGATTAAAAAAATACAATTCTTTGTGAAATGAACACCAATCAAGTAAATAAGGGGGGGGGGGGGGGGGACATCCTTAATGAAAAGCCCAATAGCTAATTTTTGCCTATGTATGAATTTTACGAGCATTATGATCGTTTTCTTTTGACTAATGGTTAACTTGATGGAGACATACTACTGTATATAATTGCTTATGGAGGTATGATATGAGATTTTCAGTAGATTTGGGATGAGCTTTTCGGCCTGTACATTAACCTGACAATTTTACCTATAGGGATCGTGTGGATGCGCTGATTTTGGGGGAAACTATTTTGACTCTGGATGTGTGTGAGTCCATTGTGGGTGTGTGGACTCAGAGAGAGGGGGTTGTGCATATATGAGTGACGACTGTATGGTTGTGACTATTTCACACATAATACCTCTGCGTGTGTGCATTGACGCTACGAACAATTGAGTTTTACTCGAGATATCTTTGGGGTATTTTCGAGGACAAAAATTCCTTCCAGATGGGGAGATTATGATAACCCTAGTTTGGAGGACGTTGAAATTATGATGGGGACTTATAAATTATATGGCTTCCTGCAGGTAGATTGCCAATTTGCGGATTATAGATGTGCGTATGTGTGGATGGTGGAAGGACTCTTGATATGTCTTATTTACCCACATGTTGCTACTTAGGTAGACGTACCTGTCTGGTCGCTGGTTCGACTATGTGGAAGTCAAATGTAATGAGGTGCGTTAGATTTCATATGGGTGTACAGGTGTACAGTGCACATGTGTGTAGGGTGTGGACCATTGATGTGGTTTTGCACACCTATGTGGGGTTTGTATGCTTTACACACTAGAGGTTAGAAGTTTAAAGGCTTGGCTAGGAATGGGGATTATCCCTTTTACTTTAACTCTTGCATTTATGTTGAGTGGTGGAATTTAAGAAGAAAGACAAGGAGATTTGGTGAGGGAGTTATTGCTCGTGAATGTGGAGCATGGACACCATGCGATTGTGTCGAAGCTAGCAAGGATCGCCACTAGTTTTGGACATTGTTAAACCATTGGAACCCTGGAGCTTGTCGAGCTCATGGGCTGAGAAATCGGTCGATCTAAGGTAAGATACTTTAGCAGTATGCTCTTTATGTTATTGGTGTTCAATGATGTGAAAATCATGGGATGGGATGGAGGATAGAACTCTAAACCATGGAATTCGCCGGTAAATCACTCAGCTACAGAGGCAAACTGGGAGCGCAAAGTCGAAATTCATGAGTAATACCCGCATTTGTTCACCAAATGCGAGAGGTAATTTTTACGATTTTAAATTCTAACTCATTATTGCTTTATGTATATGGTAATTACAATTCCATATAGTTGGAGTTGTCTAAATAGCATATACTGATACCCTATACGTGGTGAAATAGGGACTGGATAATGCCTCCATTAATGAGATATGTTTAAAGAAACAGCTTGACTGTAATGATTGATCGATCAATTTGGTGAATTGATCGATCAACTGAACATTTGATCGATTAAACCAATTTGAACCGTGTTCTGTGAAAAAGGACTGTTTGATCGATCAAATTTGAGGATTGATCGATCAAACTTGTGGCTTGATCGATCAATGAATCGAGCAAGGGTCAGTTCAACTTGAAATTTTATCGATCAACAGAGACTGGTTGATCGATCAATGTATCGAGCTAGGGCTTATCACTTGAGCTTTGGTCGATCAAATTAAGCATTGATCGATCAATTTGGACGAGTTAAATAAGAAAATGGGTTTTTTCTTTTCTCCTGCATGATTAAACTTTCCAATCGTTCGAGTGGGTTGTACATCCCTTGTGTCTGAAGGCTATTTCCGACTAATAACCAAGATGGTCGAACAGTATATCGCCTTGAGGGAGGAGTATAGCTTGGCTCCTGGCGAGCCTTGACTGATCGACAATATAAAAGTTTTCAAGCTCAAGGACTGGACCAAGAGCTACAATCTTTTGGTCAAGAGGTTACTTGAGGAGGGGGGGTGGTACCACCTGCCCCTGTTGAGGAAGTGCCTGAAGGAAAAGTACCAGATGATGGGGAGGCACGACCTGACGTTGCACCTGAGGGTGATCCATCTGCTATCCCTGCTCTTATTCCTTTCCCATGAATTGTTCCGACTTCTGGTGCCACCATTGACGATATCCTCGCAGAAATGAGGGAGAACAACCGTCGTATTCACCAACGTTTGGCTGACCTCGAGAAGAACAACAGACAGATGCACCGTCGATTAGCTTTTCATGGGGGGTTGCTCACGATGTTGATGCAGCATGCCTACCCTACCACGGCTATTCCTATGATTGGCCATGCTCGTCTACATGTCGTTGATACGCGCAATTACGTACTAAGCCACCTAGGCCCAGTAGACCTCCACCTGACCAGGCAGGACCTTCTGAGCCACCGGCAGGTAATTACCCTAGACCTTGTACTTCTATTTTATATTTATTTTCTTAAGATATATTCACATTTCGTTCTCTGTTATATCTGTATACTTTATACGATGTTTGATGTTTTGTATGTGATTTTTGCATGATTTGTCTATCTACATACCTTTCCCGTGTTCTGACTCTGTTTCTGCCCTCTGACGTACCCTTAAGCATGTATTAATTCTGGTAATTTGTACACACTTGTTAGGGTTAGGACTCTCGGTTTCGTTATACTAGTTTAACATTTTCGATGGCGAAAATTCCTATTAGGAGGGGTGAATGTAATGACCCTAATTTTTGAGCACATTGAATTATACTCATACCTTTTTGAAATTGACATGTCGATTTTCAATGATGAAAATTCTTTAAGGTGGGAAGAATGTAATGACCCATAAAATTAAACCCGAACTCGACTGACCTCGTGTGTGTGGTCGGCATGAAAACCGATGTCACTATAGATTTTTATATGATAATAAATATTTAAATAATATTAGGATAACTTTGTGCGGACGGATTAAGGTTTAAATGTGTGTTTGAGCTTTTAGTATGAAAGTCATGCACTGACTCACCGTGTGCCGCTCAACACCGAAGCCAAGTCTAAGATAAGAGGATAGAATTTTGGCAAAAATATCAAGGATATTTTTGGGGTTTCATTTGGTTATAAGGAGAGGGTTGCTTAGAGGCTAAGTGTTAGCTGCTTGAAAATTTGAGGAGAAGGAAGCAAGAGCCGAGCCCCATTTTCGGAATTCGTCACCATTCAAACCCTCGTGAGATTCTGATCGCAAGATCGTGTAATCGCCGCGATCTCCGCACTCTCCACGAAGCATTTAACGCGATCATGACTTGAGTTCCGCTCTTGAAAATCTCAAGTCGTTCAAACCATTTTTTCGTTAGAAACCCTTTTTCTATAGAAGCCCCATTTTTAAAGAGCCGATCACCTTGGATAGTCTTCCGCTCTTTGAATAGGTTAAGATCGATGCGTGAATCATTGATGACTTCATCTTGAATACGTGGTGATCAATCGTTGTGAAATCGCCGTAGAAATTCAAAAGTTTTGTTTCGAAACCCTTTTGGACAACGATTCTTAAAGGAGCGAAGTCGATTGAAAAAAGGTTAGTTTTCTTTGATTTTAATGGTTTAGATTATAGAATAAATCATTGTTTTAGTTTAGTGTGTATGTGTGTAATTCGATGAAGATCGTAGAAGATTTGGAAGAAAATAGATTAAAAATGATAAAGCCTTATGGCTGTGCATTTCTGAAGGTTTTGATTGATCAAATTTGGCATTGATCAATCAAATTAGATGATTGATCGATCAAATTTGGTATTGATCGATCAATCATTCAGATTGATCGATCAAATTATATATACAATCATAAAAATAGAAATTTGTTTGCTGGAAGTTCATCCCCGACTGCATTGATCGATCAAATTAGGTGATTGATCGATCAATGTGATGGGTTGATCGATCAAGGGTGAAATTGATCGATCAATGTGGAATTGATCGATCAAATTGACTATGCCGACACTGCTTCAGTATTTTGGCCATAACGTTTTACTCCGAACTCCGATTGACACGATTCTTATGGCATTGAAAAGAAGACAACTAAATCTACAATTTTTATGATTAACTAATTGATGAATAAATTGTTTTGATAATCAAAATTGAGATGAAAGTTTGGCCAAGTTCTAAGTTAGCACGTTTTGACTGAAGCATCGATATAGCTTTGGTATTTTGGCCATAACTCTTTGTCCTGAACTCTGATTGATGCGATTCTTGATGCATTGGAAAGAGTATGACGGGATCTAACTCTTTTATGATTTAACCAAATTTTTAATCAAATATTTTAAAGGTCAAAATAAAGTGTGAAGTTGGGTCAAGTTTCGAGTCAATACGAAATTACCCATTTCCGCCTCGGTTTTGAGAAAACACTTAAATATATCAACATTATTAATAATTAGGATCAATTTTTAATACATCATCATATGTGTGATGTAGACTAAGAGTGGAGGCCGTGGATAATAACTTTTGGATTGCTTTGGAACGGCTTTGGATTTGCTTAGAAAGATCTGCTAAGGTAGGGAAAATTCAACCTAAAAATGTATCTGAATATGATTTTATGATTCCTTCACATCTGTATCCTAATTTTTGTTTTAAAAGCATGTTTGCATATCAATCAATCTCTATCATCTCAGATTCCTGCATTTTGATTTCTGTGTTTTGAAGCCTATTTCTGATTTCTGATATCTGATTCTTGAGGTCATATGTGTGTATGTGATTTTAAATATTTAATCCATATGATCCTCACTGACTCGACGGTATATCTGTGCCCTGACACAATCGTGCATCTGCTTTGATAATCCCTCGATATAATTGCACTCCATAGATGAGGCATTGTTGCACTCTAAAAATTGTTCATATGAATGACGATTGATTGGGGTTTCCTATCGGCATACACCTGATTACCACATGCTATATATTCATGAGAGTTTCTTAAGTTAGAAATATGCATAATTTAAGTCACAAATTATATACTAATAGCATCTGTTCTATTATTTAAAAACTCAGTACATGTCATCTGATTTATCCTGTCTGCATATTCTGATTTGATTATCTGTTTGAGATACTACCTACCAATCATATCTTACATTTTCAATATAATTTTAGCTGTGATTCTTCTACTGAGCTTAGATATAGCTCACCCTATTTTCTATAACATTAATAGGTTCTGAGGCTAGAGCTCCCGGTACTGAGAGTGACCCTGACTACCAGCCTGATTCGGAGGCTGAGGTTGAGGAGGAGAATACCGATACCCTACTGACGAGTTTTATTAGCTGTTTGGGCTTTAGTTTGTATATTTTTGGATTTTGTACTGAATTTTAGATTATTGTGATTCTGGTGGCCACGATTTTGTACTTAAAACATTATAGATACTTTATTTTGTGTACATCTTATAGGAACTACTACTTGAAATCATTATTTTTGTGTGATGGATGCCTATCACCAGTGATTCTTCTTGGTTCCTTTTTGAGAATGTATTTTCTTTTGATTATATATATATATATATATATATATATATATATTGTTAAATTCTTCTCTCTTTTAAAGCCTTATATGATGACTCAATCTGCCACTATTGGACAGTGTCTGCTCTGATTTTTGCTAGACGAGCAGACACTCTGTGATTTGCCCTGGGGATCATCCAAAGCATGATCCTGATGGCATGAATTTTCGGGCTGTCACATATCTTCTCAGAACAAACATGGTTTCAAAGACAGATTCGAAGCATATGGTTTCCAAAGCAGAATAAATAACTGAATTTCAAAGACTGAGATTCAGATGCAATTTCTCATACAAATATCATTTCAAATTCTATAAATTGAGTTCAAACAAATCAAGATTTCATATGGTTTCGAATTCTTATTTCTTCTTAATTTGTACATGCAATGCTTCTCTTATTAGTGCTTTAAATAACAACTTAAATCAATCTCCTGGGCATTTATAACTTGGGAGCCTGAGATTTCCGATGGGAACCCCTACCTAACCATCGTCGTTCAATAAACACTTTTCAAATGTCCGTTGCAGACTGGAAATCAAGTAGAACTGTGTCGGTTCGCAAACAAATACATGGATATCTCGTTGTGCCGGTCATAGATATCCCACCGTGTCGGTCACGGATAACCCGCCGGGTCGGTGGGGGATTCGTTCGTGTGAACCTTAAAATCAAATGTGGATTCTAATACTTAATTCAATGTTATTAAATAAATAGCTAGGTTCAGAGTTTCAGAGTTCAAAGTATCAGATTTCAGATTCAGAGTATTAGAGTTCTGATTTGTTTTTGGATTCAATTTCAGAACTTGTATTTAGAGGTTCAAAACCAAAATTCAAATCATATTCAAAGCGGAAGTTAGACATCAAATGCTAGAAGTTTCGAATTACAAAACCCCATGATATAAGGAAAAATATAAGTGATGTTGAGTTTCCCCTACCTAAATTTCGAAGCCATTCAAAGCAGTACTAAAAATCTTTATTTACGTCTCCCATTCTTAACCTAGTTTACACAGAGATCATACTACATGTCAATAGGGTCGAAAAACGGATTGGTTCTGGATTTCCCAGAGTTTTCTCAAGAAAACTAAACCAACCAAAACTAGAGTAAATCGATCGTTGGATTTCAGAAATCGATTGTTGGATTTCAAAAATTAATCGTTTGATTTCAGAAATCGATCGATCAATTTCTTCAAAACTCCTGTATCTCCCAGTCCTGTCAAAATAGATCAATCTATTTTCAAAATCGATCGTTCGAATTTGACAGATTCTGTAACCCATTCGGGTTTCTTTAAAACACTAATATGCTCACCTTTTGGGGTCGTTTCCGTGTCTCGAGATGATTTCGATTGAAAAGGGTTTTTAGAGTTAATCTCGTAGCTTCTTGCAATGATCGGGATCAAAACAGAGCCCAACACCACGGCTCACACTCATGTCTTGATCTTGCCTTCTCAATTGCTAATAGAGCGTCCACGACGATTGGCTGGCATTCACTCCACAACTATTCCTCCACTCCCCTAGATCCACTTAATATATGAATTCAAAGGTTTCTCGAGGTCGGAGTTAACGAGACTGAACTCTTGCTCTCGCAATACCGGTGTCAAGTTCCTCGCGAAGAATTTAGAAGGTTGCGTAGCGATCTCGCAATCAAATCTCACAAGAGGGTTTAAAGGAGAAGAGGAAAGTTCTCTCTCTCACTCCCTACACTTCTTTTATAAACCAAATCCACATGAAATATCTTAGATATTTCATTTCATTTGACTTAGGGATCTACTTTGGTGTTAAACATACACACCATGGTTCAATGAACGGGTTTCTAATCAATGGTCACAATGACACCTAATTCTACTTTTCACATAAAACATGAACTTGTAAATTAATTATCCCCAAAATTTAAGATGGCGTCTTGTGATTTGCCGGACATGTACACCGAGGCGGCCGTGCTTAGTTTTGAAAATTTTCGAGATGTTACATACCCATTACTATTCATGATGGATAATGTATACTCTATCAGACCCGTACACTTAGTCGGGTGTGTTCGGGTTCAGAATTTTCGGGATGCTACATAACTTCTTTAATACTTAATGGAATTGCATGTTTCTTAGCTCGTTGGAAAGCTACTTCGATAAGCTTTCAAATAAGACAAATTTCACATCATTCCGACGCCATTTCATACTTTAAAAGAGGCCAAACATAAAAGTTACAGGATTGAAAGATGAAGACGTACTCCGCAACCCTCCGATCACAGACATTTCAATAATAAACTTTTGATTTTCTTTTTTTTCTTCTTCTTTCCACTTTCTCTAGTCTTCTTTCTCGGATTTTGCACTGCATCAACATGACTTGCCCAAGGGTGCAGTTCAAGTCATTAGTGCATAACCAACGATTGTAATGAGATCTGGATGGAAGATGCTCCTCTCAGATCTATGATATTATCATGTAAGATTTTATACCTTAATGAAATTTCTCCGTTCTTGAAAAAAAAAAGGTCTCCTTTTTACTAAATAGTCTCCCAACAACCAATAGGGGTTGGCACAATGGCTAGGACCATTCCTCCAGGGAGCTCTTAGTTCAATCCCACCTCTTGTTGGTTATCCGTAGATATCTATGCGGATGATGTGGTGGCGCACAACACTCCCCCCCCCCCTACAAAAAATACTATTAGCGATTAACAAAAAGCCTATTAAAGGTATTAAGACTATTAGCGACAATTTTTTTGCTAATAGCGGCAGTTTTTGGTTGCCGCTAATAGTCTTATTTTTTGAAGTGCCCACGCAACAAAAAATAAAAATCTTCCCAGCTTTGATCCATTTGATGCCCGACCCCACCAAACATCTTGGATGTCACTTGCCAATCCAACCACAAAAAAATATCAGGACAGGTCATGTTGGGTATCCAGTCAACCCAACCCCTTGACAAGCCTACCCTTGAAACACATTCAATACTTATATCTAAACCTTATACCAGCATCGGGGTGGTATCGGTATCGGCAGATATTGCGCAGTATCGATCGATACGGCTCGGGGATAAGTCAATACCTACCAAAATTTGAATTTTTTATATTTGTTTTTTAAAATCTTCTCTTTCTTTTAAATTTTTTTTTTTTTTTTTAAAATGTTTATATTAGAAAAAACCATCAAATGGTTTAAAAAGAGGTCTTTATGATACTTTACCAAGTGTTGAATTTATACAATAGATGACATTGTCTGATTCAAAGAAAGTCCATCTTAGAGGTCCTCTAAGGACCCGTTATCCTAAAAAAAGAGAAATCATTTGAACCTAACGGTCATATGGTATTTCCTATGCTTCGTACTGTATACCTAACTGCTTTCTACACACGGCTGAAACTTAGTAGTATAACCGCTGAAAAGGCCTAAAGAACACTTCAATTGCCCATATGGCAAGCCAAACGCATTCCTTGCATTTAGGTGGTATCAGAGTATCAGCAGTCAATATTGGCTATTGAAAATTCTAGCTTGATGTGACCTACTCAATACCATAATTTGCAACAAAACGGTTGCTTTGACGTCCCTCATTGGACTTCCCAAAATTTAAAACATAAAATCAAATACTTAAATTTACCATATCATTCTCCAACAATTATTTTTAACTACTTTCCATTGGAGACACTCTAAACAAGAATTGTGGAGAGTATTACCCTCTACAACATTTTTTTTGAGATACGACCAACGACAACATCTATGTTATTAATTAGGTTTGAGTGTCTTTTCCGAGTCCTTAGAGGTTAATTCGCGTAATTTTTTGATGCAGTGTTAGGGTTGAGTTTGATCTATATGATGGCATTGGAATCATAGCACCTTTGTCAAAATCTATTTAGAAGCTCATTTTCTATCACTAATAGTATCTTAATAGCAATGCCATATGACGACCTTGGAATCATGTAGCATTATATGGTGCAAAAATGGTGCCAAATGTATAGAATCAATCACCCAATCATTCTACACTTGAACTGGCAATGAACAATTGGTCTTAGTAATTATTTTATCATCGAATTGAGGGCTTGTACACCATAGATTTGGGGTTATATAAGAAGCCTATCTTATACAAATTCAAGAGTTATATGGGGGTTCAGCCCCACACATTTCTACGTGGCTCCGCCCCTGGCCATATCTAAGGGTCACATTAAATGAGTTTGTATTTTGTCCACAACCTATACACCAGCACACAGAATGCGCACTCTTCAGGACTTCTTATGGATCATAAATCTATGCGACTAAAGGAACACGTATGGCACAGTAGGTATATTATATAGTGGTGGACGGTTCATGCACCATATACAAACTGGAAAGGGATAAAAGCTCATGATCGACATTTCAACACGAAATGGTGTTTAAATGATCTTCTACCATTAAAATGTCACTTTTTAGCTCACATCATTGAAGTGTAATTTATCATTGAGCCATGTGACATATCTATGATCAATCTAAATCGTCCAAGTGACAATCCATCCTTTGAACATGTCCCAGTCAGAGGAGCTTATAAGTCCGATCGGTGAATTTTAATATCAGCCATGAAAATTAAACTGTTCTTCATACATCGATATCGTAGTGACATGAACTAATCTTTTTTGTCTCCCTACCCTCAGTATGATGTTTTCGGACTTGTTAATATAAGATGTGCCACATGTACAGAACTGATGACCCTCCCAATTGAATTTTCCACAAGGAATGATTTTAAACTGCCAAAGCAGGTTTAACTTATTATAGTGTATAATGAAATTATTATACCTTTTTTAGAAAGTGTATCTGCTGGCTGCTTGTAGATGGAAATTTGTACGCCATCAGGCACACATCTTTGGCCAATCTGAGCAGTCAAAGGATTGGACTTATCTGATCGGTGCACTTTTAATATCAACCATTAACACTCACATCAGAGTGCATGTATGCGATGGTTCAAATCCCCAACAAGTGTATTTTTTGGGCCTACTGTACCTCCAAATATGAGCTAATACTTTAATGATTTGGATTGTTCAAAACATGTTTCATGTGACCTAATACTGGAGCACTCAAGCCCCACTTATCCTCTATTTTAGCATAGAGAATAAATTCAATTACCCTATATTATTCCATTTCCTCAAGGAAAAAAAAAGAAAAAAAAAGAGCACCTATTTCACTCTCGACTCTCGAGCCAAATTACACCTTTTTTTTTTTACTATAAATGAGTACATGAATAAAGAGAACGAGTCCTATTACCGTCTTTAAATAGATCGCGCCATGACTGTCCATCTTTTTAGCCAAGTCACAAATATGTTTGATCAATCAATGCTGTCCAACTGACAGCTCATCATTGACACGTCCCAGCCAATAAATCTAGTTTATTAGAAGACTCAAACCATCTGACTAGTGTACTTTAATTTTGACCATTGAAAAAAATATGACCTACCCTCCATTTTAGCATGTATAGATTGGACATTCAGGTTCAACAATGACTGATTTTTGGGCCCCCTTTAGTTCATTATATGACTGCCATCTTGATGGCTTGGGTAACTCAAAAATAAACCATTGAATCATCCATAATGACCAACTACCCTAGATGAGATGCACAGAGCATCCTTTATGTGTTTTTTCTAATGAAAAAAAGACTTGCAAGCAAGTTTGACTACCAACTTCAAAGACATTATTGGCATCTTAGAAGCGGGGCACAACAAGTCTGTTGATAAATTATTCAAATTTCAATCACATTCAGTCAGAGCAATGAACTAGCTTACTGGTATACCTCTACTTGTAGAGTTGGTCAATCTGGTCACTAAATCGTGTGGCAACTCTGTCCCTTCGTATTTTCATGGTTGGAGTCATCAAACCACTCTCAATCTGCAACAGAAATGGCAACTAAATCATAACCACTATCAATCTACAGAAAGTAAATTCTGTCCTAAAGATGATATGATGGTGATAGTGAAGCTGGTGGTTATGAAGAAATTTACTGTAAAAGTCTCTTCTACAATCAGTATCGGTCCAATCTGAAATGAGCACTCCGATGTCCTGCAGGAAGGCAACGCTTTCTATAAGTTTACTTTTTTTAGTGAGTTGGAGAAATTATTGTGGTATACGTGAAGAATCATATTTGGTAACAAGGTAGCCAATGAAGGATATGATGGGACTGAGGGCACTAAGCCAATAGGCTGAGAAATAGGGAATATTTCAGCAACAACTGCAGAGAGATGAGCACACTTAGACTGATTAGAGGAAAAATAGGGACATGCTCATAAAAGGTAACATCAAGGGAAGTAAAAAAGTTGCGAGATTTAGGAACATATCACTAATATCCGTTAGATACCTTAGAGTAGCCAATGAAGACACATAAAGGATCGATCATCTAACTTTTATCAATTAGAATGGATACCCTGAACAAAGCAAATACACCGAAACACCCGAAGTTCAATGGTAAACATAGAATTGGTAAGAGAAGAACCAGAAGAGGAGTATGACCATAAGAAACCCTTAAAGGAGTACGATTAATTAAAAATATACAATAAGGCCATTGACAAATAGGTCTTAGGTACAGACATACCCCTCAATATAGAACGCGTAGCCCTAATAAGATGCCCACGTTTGGGTTCAGCTACTCCATTTTGTTGAGGAGTGTAGGAACACAAACACTGATGGACAGTGTCATGCTCCCAAATAAACTGAGCGAAAGAATGAGAGGTAGACTCTCCACCATATCTGATTGGAATATTTTAATAGATGAACCGTATTGAGTTTGAACCTTTGGAATGGAATTCCTGAAATTTAGCAAATACTGTATCTTTGATTTCATGAGTTAGATCCAAGTGATGCAGGTGTAATCATCAATAAAAATAACATAGGAACCCTTCTAGAAAAGTAATCAGGGAAGGACCACAAACATCCAAATGAATCAACTCAAAAGGACCACTGCATCTGTGCATACGGGTAGGATAGACACTTCTGACTTGTTTGAAAAGGGTATAGACCTCTCATCGAAATTTAGATGACATACAAACAGTTTGAAATGAAGGCATCAATGAGCACAAGGTTTAAACTCAACATTCCCCAATTTGACATGCCAAAGGGAACGGCTATCATGGTTGAAAGTGAGTGGAAAGATCAAGAGAAGAATTGACAGCAACAGTAGCAGCATCAAAACACTTATGGTCAACATCCAAATAGTATAAACCTCCTTTCTCAATGCCCTTACCAATACCTTCTTAGTCGGAAGATTTTGAACAATGCAATCAGAGGGATAACATGTGATGGAGCAATTTAAATGTATAGTAAGACTACTAACTGAAAGCAAATTTGTAGCTAAGTAAGGAACATAAAGAACATGAGACAAAGAAAGGGAAGATGATACCGAAATGGTGCCAACACCCAGTGAATGAAATCGGCCAGCCAAACCTGTGCCCATGAGGTTAGAAGAGGATATGAGAAGCCCTAAATGTCACCCACTTATGTGAACAATCGCACCGAAATCAATGAGCCAACAATAGGTAGGTGAGACAGTCACAGCGTAAGCAAAAGTTCTCGAAGGAGTACAAAGAACAGCAATCCTAGCAGCCACACTACTGAATAACCTATCTGACAGTCCTATGCACCCTCATTCAAGGAAATATGGGAATCACAACCCTGTCCACTGACGTCATGTACAACCCATACGGAAGATTCCGACACAACAGTAAGCAACCCTCTATTTTCACTGAAGACAATAGATCTCAACTTTCAACAGCATCAGTGGAACTCAGCTAGCAATTATCAACCATAAAAACCAGAGAAGGGGGTTTTGGGGGGGGGGCGGGCGGGGGGAGAGAAACTTGCATCTCCGTCTTGAACAACCATATAAGCACAACGTTCCTAGATTATGATGAATATCATGTGGACAACAAGAGAACCCAAAAATTCCTCTAGAAAAGAGATAAAAAAAGTTACAAAATACCTCCAAAAAATCTTTCGAAATCTCTTAAAGTATATGTCCAAACCTTGATCACTTTCGGATGAAGAAATGAAAAAAAAAACAACCAATTATTTTCAGTCTCATCCAAATTTGTGGACTGGATAAAGAGATTCACATAGGAAAAATGAGAACAGGTTTCACAGCTGAAACTGTAAAATCAAACACGCCCAAAAACAGCTCAGAAACACACACCAAATAAGTTTCTATAATCAAAGATCATCTTATGATGTTTCCAAGTGTTGCAGAGATTAGAAGTCAACAAAATACCATATCATCTTACGGGTCGAGAATTTGTTATCAAAATCTAATGATTTACAATGTGAATCCTCGATTCAAATCAATTCCAAGCTCAACGATTCAATTTATATGATAAATCTTAAATGCATATAAGTCTTACGATTCATATATTGAATCATGTAATTTGATTCAAATCCTATGATACATACGAATGTTACAATTTGAATCATATGGGGTTTCATGGTCACAGTGAACCCTATTTTTCGATTTTTCTTCACTTTTTGTCTTTTTTATGAATAAATATATTTTAAAAGTTCTTTTAGTTCACTCTATAAAAGTTTCTAGGATTTTTTCGTCTTCAATATATATATATTTGCGGTATGAACATAGATTCAATTCCCATTGTTGTGAAAGTTCTCTTATGTCGAGGGCTATCAATGGATGCATGGTTTTGGAGTTTGAAGGCCTCTGGTGGATAACCTATCGCAACCAATTTTTTTCATGTTTCAAATAAAGGAACAATTATTTATTTTTCAATCAATTGGCCTCTGAAAACCTTGACGATTGAGCTTTTATAGATACACTATAGTTTTATATCAGTAAATGCAATTCTAAAGACTGATAAGTGATGATTAAGGTTGAGGAGGAAGTGGAGAGTTCAGTTATGGTATCATACATTTGTATTAGTACATACTTCTTTGATATATTTCGACCCATTTTATAATTGATCTTCAATCAGGCATACTTGATTTACATTTATATACTTTGTGAATAAAATATCATGTTGTATAAATGATTCTGAGGCAAATTTGTATACAATTCAAAATTTTAGATTTATTGGATATTTTTCTGTTTTTTTTTCTTATTTAACAAAAAAATGTCATGAATCTTACGATTCAACGATTCGATTCCCAAAATCCAAAACGATATTGCGATACAATTCGATATTGACAACATAAGATGGACAACTGGGGAAGAAAGTAGTAAAAAACACTCCGAACGCGATTTCAAATGTGCACAATGGTGCAGTTTTGTTCGTCTATTAAGGTCAAATGTTGACCTGCCGACGCCAGCATGACATCATGCTGACATCAGCAGGGTGACGTGGCAGGACAACCAGTGATAACCTGCTCTGATACCGAGTACATTTTAGGTTTAGGGTTACAAGAGTAGAGAACAGAGAAGGAGAGAGAGATGGGAGTAATCAGAAGGCTCAGTGAGAAGAGTGGTCCTCACTAGCATTTATATTAAGTTGATAATATTACATATACAACCCCAACCCCCCCAAAAGATACTAGATGCACACCATACTACATAAACCCTACTACAACCATACTAATGTACTAAGCATATACTAAGTCCGTCTTTCTTCACCATATATACCTATAATACACTGGGCTAGCCTTAGAACGCAGGTTGGACTATACATCAACCAAATTGTTGGATCTTTGAAGTTCGATATATGTGCAAATGTTATGTGTTTTTTATTGTTAGTGGTTCTGTTCAATATTTTCGAGGCATGATATGGTCATTTACAAACACATTTGAGGACTCAAAATAAGAAAGACCAATCTTAAATGACAGAAAAAATGTGGCATCAAATAGTAAAAACCGATGCATAGGCATACAGACATCCATATGACAAATCATATAATCTTTATAAGACAAACCATCTGTTTTTAATGAGGTAAATGTGTTGAAACTATAAAGAACTTGCTTTTTTTCAAAAGCATATTTGCAATGAACAATAGTACATCACCCTTGCAACTGTAGAGAAATATTTCCTTCATAAACATGCAAAACAAGTCAAACTTTTCATATAGATGGTTCTAAGCCAGAATTTAAACATGTAAGAAACTTAAAAAACCTTACCAAGTCCTTAGTTCATCACGTAACATATTGAGCATCTTTTCCTTGCTGAGTTCAGAGGCTTGGGAATTTATAATGGATAAAGTTTTTGCTCTCACTAAAATCTCGTCCTTGTTTGGAACAATTAAAGCACCAAGTCGTCGTTTATCCTGTAGGAGAATCAACTAATTGTAGTATTCACCTCATGAATGAAAAACATTTCTGTCTTATGCCTAATTGTAACACCCAAAGTACCTAAGAAAACATTAGACAAAAGGAATGATTCTAGTAGTCCATTTGAGATGAAGGTATTCAAATATTACCTGGCCAATAACAACAATTTGTTGAATTAGACTACTACGCATGGCAGCTTCCTCAATTTCAGATGGCTCCACATTTTCACCTAAACTTACACCAAAAGTTACGATGAGGAATGGAAGAAATTCTTGAAAATATTGAGGGGATATTGACCATAAGTTACATTATGAAAGGAATTTTCAGCAAGGTTGTAACCATGTAAGTTCATCAAAAGGCTCCCCCCTTTAGCTCATTGCTAAAAACCTGTAAATTATGATAATCCTACATGCACCTTTGACGCAATCCGCAATGTGGAAAATGAAAGTTCATACAAATTAACAGAATATAGTGATACCCACTCTAGGCATACAGGATGCACATTACACAAATATTTAATCTCTATTGTCAGCAAGGCAATAAGTCAATGCACTGTCGGTTAGCAATGGCTTAGGATGTAAACTATGCTGCTTCATTTCCATCACCAGTTAAGCCACTATATTCTGTCACTGGTGCAGAGTAAAACTATCTTTTAAGCTAAAGTTTTTATTTTTTGGTAGCTTCTTGTGTTGCGCACCCACAACACCCACCCTTGCAGACATGCACCAACACAGGAACAATCCCAATTTACAAATATGTGAATGATATTTGTAAAATCATACATTGTTATTTACTAGATCATAGTTTCACCACGATAACATCACCAAAACATCTGTGCTTCACAGTTCTACCAAGTGTTGTCTTTGACACCCATGTCTGTTGCAAAGAACTAGCTACCAAAAATCTCATAAACGAACTTCTTAAATGTGTTATTGTTCATTACACTTCCACGCAGAAGGTAATGGGTTACTCCTACAACACATCCTTGCACAATGCTCAAAGCTCTAGGCTGAGTAGCAAAAGCAATTTTTAATTTGTTATGAGCCCAAACGGTGGGTTCAATAAGTTCTTGCTAATAAAAATAGTCATAAGACTGAATTACCTAAGATGCTTGTGCCCATCAATGATCCCGGAGCCACCTATTAATAGTAATGGAACTCTGAGTTTCCTCCCATGATGATTCACCACACCTTGACTACTTATACTACTCAAAACTTTCGACTGGAATTTCCAACTGAAATTGAGAATGAGCACCGAAATTGCATTGCACATGCAGAAATAGACCTAAGAAGACATGAACCCAGGCGGATACTTGACATGTCCCAACTCCCACCTCTTCTAGGTCCGTAACAAGGGAAATAAAAACCAAGAATTTCTTTATCAGGAATTAAAAAAGAGCTATGAACAAAGAGAACACCTTTCAGTAGTGTCAACATAATCACATAGATCATAAATGCATGAATATGATGTACCAAAAGATCTGCAGTTCTTAATGGAATAGGTAACAAAGTGATTAGTCGCTTATTGCCACTAAATTATGATAATCCTACATGCATCTTTGTAGCAATCTACAATGTGGAAACTGATGAGGACATTCAAGCTACTCACCCATGTGACCTGAGATAGAATTTTGGCAGAACAAGGGAACTCGCCCAGGCAATTTTGAAATCGCCCAAGCAAGCAGAACATGAATTTGGCAAAAGGCTCCTTGCTAGGGCGAATCCCACATCGCCCGAGCAACTTTCGCGATGGATTAGTCTTAAATTTGCGTTTTCTTTTATTTGACGAGTTTTTTAGGTCTAGCTTCCTTTTTAGAATAGAAGCCTTTCTATTTTTGATTAGTTAGGGTGTTTATTTGCCTATATAAGGCTTTGTAAAGAAAAATTACGGAGAGTTGATTGATTAATGAATTGAGAGCATGCTTTTGTGCAAACCCTAGAGAACTTGTGAAAGGTTTCGCCCGAAAGAGAGTTTCTTTCAAACTCGGAGAGCGAATCTTCGTTTTACAGTGCGGATTGGTGTGAAGTGGAAGTACCTCCTTGGTGTGAAGAGTTGGAACCCTTTTCTTTCTTATCTTCTTTTTTAATTATTGTAAGGTAAATTATCCCTTTTATTTCTTTGATAGAGATACAAAATCCAAAATCCCTAGTTGGTTAGTTCCTGGAATTTTTGCTCATATTTTCTGATTTTATACATCCTATGTTTTTTCCCTTTTAAATTAAACCCGTCGGGCCTTCGATTTCTTCAAACCATAGAGGAGTCAAGAGACGATACCGAAATTGTCGCTTGGTGCCCTAGAGTAGATTGAAACTCGAGTTCCCTCATCGCAATCGTTTTTCTAGATCGGGAAACTTCAATTACAAACGAATGCTATAACCGAATTAATACAATTTTATGTGGTTGGATAATTTTGAATATTTCCGCTATTCAATTTAATCTCCAAGTAACCCAAACTCACATTATGAGGGTTTTAGTGTTTGTCCTGCATCAGAAACATAACAAAAGTTCATACAAGTTCACAAGATAAAGTGACACACTCTAGGCATACAAGATACGCACTACACAGATATCTAAATCTCTGCTGCCAGCAAGACAAATAAGTCAAGCAATGGCTTAGGAGGTAAACTATGCTGCTTCATTTCCATCACAAGTTAAGCCACTATAGCGTATCACTATAGGTAAAGTTGTTATTTATTGTAGCTTCTTGTGTTGAACACCCACAACACCCACCTATGCAGAAACGCGCCAACGCAAGAACAATCCCAATTTACAAGTATGTGAAGAATATATGCAAAATTAAACTTCTTTATTTAATATGTTACAGTTTGAACAATAAAACGTCTCCAAAACACGTGTGCCTCACAGTTTTACCAATTGCTGTTGCTTTGACACCCAATCTGTTGCAAAGAACCAGCACCAAAATCTCATATACCAACGTCTTAAAAGTGTTATTGTTCATATTTAATTCCACTTATAAGGTAATATGTTACTCCTACATCACATCCTTGTACAATGCTCTAGGCTGATAGTAGGCACAACTTTTAATTTGTTATGAGCCTAAACGATGGATGCAATAAATTCTTGCTAGACATAAGACTGAAATACCTGAAATGGCTGCGCCCATCAATAATCCCAGAATCACCTATTAATAATGGAACTTTGTGCAAAGTTGCCTACCATGATGAGTTACCACACCTTGCTCACTTATACTACTCAAAACATCTGACTGGAATTTCCAACTGAAATGGAACATGTCTATCAAAACTGTATTGCACATCCATAAATAGACCTAAGAAATGATCTCAGACGAATACTTGACACATCCAATCTCTTCCAGGTCCGTCACAAGGGAAACCAAAACCAAGATTTGCTTTATCAGGAATCAAACAGGAGCTATTAGCAAATAGAACGCCTTTAATAGTATCAACACAGTCACATAGATCGTACTGCATGAATTTCAAAAGAGGTAACAAATCAATTTTTCCACTTAATGCCACTAAATCAACCTCCCTCCCCCCACAAACACACACACACACACACAAATTGTTGCACCAGGTGCTAAAGAACGAGTGTCTTATACCCATTGAGCAAAGATGGGTTGTAATTGGGCAGCGAAATTTGAAAGGATAAATGGGAAATGACTGCCTCTTTATTATTGTCGCTTGACCATCATAATTTGTCGCCGAGTGGCATATAATTTTAGCAATCCAATTCGTCAAACCAGTAGGTCTATATTTTGTGACTTCAAAAGCCCTTTTGATATAACTGATCTCTATTTGATCAATCCCTATACCCCTTTTGATTGTGGGATTGTGATTTTAACCCTTGCACTGTGTCTGCATTTTGGATGCACTGGACGTGTTCCATATGATACCTATTCGTAAATAGCTGGTGCTAGTCTGAATCTCGGTTTATGTTATAGGGGCTACAATCAGAATTAGTACCTTACCTTGGGTTGCCGGTGGTGCCATTGTTGTCAGGTTCCCATTGCTTACCTCACATGTGAAACCATGAGGAATTTCTTACCTGAAGTCGGTGTACAACTTCTCAAGTGATCCGTGTTCTCCCTACATGGGCAGATTGAATCTTTTATGGAAAGTGGGAGACTGCACCTTTTATTCAATATTGCCGAACCACAGTTTCTACAATTATTTTTCACATTGCGCATATGGTCTTGATCATTCGATACTAGACCTCATTATAGCCTTAAGAATTTGGAGTCTGGGGTTTGGCTGAGAATTAAACTGATGCTTTGATTCAGTGCACAGAGTGACATTTTGATGAGTGCAACAGCCTTCTGTTTTGGATAATCAGGAGATGTTACAGGGATGCTTTCCAGATGTGACTGGGGCATTTTACAACCCTACCTTCTCAAGGGATTAATGTGTGCATTCTAAATTCATGTGACAAAATTATTTTAGTAAGCCCTAAAATGCGAATATCAATTTGCTATTGACATTCTATAAATAAATTTCTAAAACTAGTATTTTTCACCAAAACGATAGTATGATAATTTTTATTGCATAGACAATGCCAAGAGTGACCAAGTTTTTTGTCAAAACTAATTTGCATTACTTTAAATTTTAAATTATATTTTTAATTAATTAGTAGAGAATTAAAAAAATTATTGTGTGGGGGTCAGGGGGTCAAAATAATTTTTTTTGAGAATTTTTATGTGCCCTATAAATAATGGTTGATCAATTCGATGCATGTGAGAAGTCACCCACACTACATAACATTATTGTGCACATGCGATCTAGACCATTTACTGTTCTCAGAAGCAGTAAGGGTAAGGACGTGGTAGATCATACCATAACAAGTTACTGAGGACGTCACTTATGTGGACAAGTGTGCTCCCTTAGTATGATGGCTCACTTGAGAAAGCACTAGTTAGTATTAGAGTCATGCAGTTGGGTCCTGACTGAATAATGGTTCTAAAGGTGCATATGTTGTTTACTGGATCGTAAGGTTTTCTAATTTGATTAGAAACCTATCATAATGTCTTTATATAATCCTCAAAAGTAGCAAAACGTTCACACTTCTGGAGAGATTATATCATTGAAAGAGAGGTGGAAAAAGTTCAAACTTTGCAGAAGAGAATTGAAGATCAAGAGATAAGATCAAAACCTCTTTATCAAAACTATCAACCATCAACTAAACGGTTTGTTTATCAAGGAAAAAAATGTACAAACTGGTTTTAAAAAAATTCTTTTTTTTTGTTAAATTAAAATTTCAAATTAACTAAAATCAGGTTGTGAAACTTGAGTTTAATAAAATTGAATCTTTTCTACTTACAGTTCTTAAGTAAACATTTTTTTTAATTAATATTTTTAATCAATCCAAATCAATTTTTTGTAAATCAATTAAAATCAAATTTTGAAAATTGGTTTTCAATAAATTGATAGTGTTCCAAGAAGCCCTCCTTTTATTAAATTATTTTTAAATTAGTGATAATCAAATTTTGAAATTGGGCTTTAAAATTGATTGTGTTGTAATTAGTTTTTAAGTAAACCCTCTAGATAAATTATTCAAATCTACTAGAGTCAATTTTATGAAAATTGGGTTTCATAAAAGAGTTATTGCTGTAAAAGCTTATGTGCATAAAAATTCATGCAAAAGTATATACACTCAGAATTATGTGTATGTCAAAATCCGTATGCACAAAATCCGCGTGCATAGATTTCGTGCACAAGTAAAGTACACAAACTTTTTGTGCATATAAATTCATGCAACCAGAAATTTGTGAAACTGGAAGTTTTTGTCCAAAATTACATTTGCATAGAAATTCATGTGCAAAAAAATCTGTGTAAACAAAATCTCGTGCATAGAAATTAGTGTAAAACTCAAAAAAAATTAGCGTCCACAGACTACAATCAGAATTTCGCACCTGAAATTTTTTGCACAGAAACTCACAGGCATAGAAATTGTGTGCAGCAAGAAATAGGTGAAAATAGAAACCCATATACAGAAAACAGTGTCACCAAAATTTGTTATTTGATTCACCAAACTTTAAGTCTGAATTTTGTTTTCATGGGTTCACCAAAATATGAATTATAGCTTATGAATATTATTCATTGAGTTTGTTGCATAATAATATGCACGAGAAGGGAAACAATTTCAGTAGGAATCCAAAAGCCGGAAAAGGGACTCACCGATGAGAGATGAATCAGTGAGGCAATATATGTGAGGATTGGAGAAATGATTTCAGCAGGAATCTGAGAGGTGACCATGGAAGGCTGTCTGGAAATAGCTTTGAAAGAGATAAGGGAGAGCCTGAGTGAGGGTGAGGGGGACAAAAAAAGGCCCCCTCGTCGTCCGGTGGTGGTTAGGGCGGGGGACTAGATCTATAATCGATGTAATGACATGAACTTTGCTCAGAGGACGGCGTGTCATGGATGGGATGCTCTGGGATTCGTAGGGAGGGGAGACTGCTTAAAAGTGAAAGAGATACACCCTTGTATGCTAAGCATAGAGGCCGGGTGGTTCTGTCAAAGCAACACGCTTGTGACATTGACGAGGGCTGACAGATTTTGGGAAGAATACAGAGACATGGTAGCTGGATGTAAGGGACGGGATGAAGGTGCGAAAATTTTCACAGCTGTGCACACCAGAGGTCAAGATAAATCACAGGCGGGTCTCGGTGTCCAATTGATCCCACTCCCCGAACGTATCTTTTGTTATTGGAGTTGTTAGTCAGTACATGCATGAGCCATGAAAAATTCACTTAGACATGGTAAAATGAAATCTTAAATTCCCAAGTCATTGCCAAGAAAAAAGATTCTCTTTGCTAGACATAGGAATCTCACTATCCAAGGGTACTCAGATGTTGATTAAGCTAGATCCAAGGAAGACTGTAGACCTAAATGGGTATTGTTCATTTGTGCATGGAAACCTGGTCACATGGAAAAGTATGAAGCAAAATCTGGTTGCCAAGGCTAGCGCTGAAGCCAATTATAGGGCCATTGCTCATACTGCATGTGACTTCATTTGGCTGAAAGAAAACATGTTTGACCTTAGATTTATTGTATCTATGTAAACGAAGGTGTTTTGTGAAAATCAGGGAGCTACTTATAGAGCTTCCAATCCAATCATTCATGCATATTAGGGTTGATTGTCACTTTATCAGAAAGAAGAACACGTTTGGTCAGACTTGTACTCCTTTTGGCGAGTCTTCTATGCAACTAGTAGATGTTCTTACCATGTCTCTGGGAAGCAATGAGATTTATAATATTTTGGGCAAGTTGGACATGATGGATATCTTTGCTCCAACTTGAAGGGGAGTGTTAGCTGTATATGTAAATATGGTTAGATTAGTACCTTGTTGTAGTGTAGTGTTTGTATTTCATGTAAGTAGAGGGAGAAATTGGTAATGTAAATTGTTTTTATCTATAACAAAAGAATACAACCTAATCTAGGGCTAACTGTTCCTTCTAAAATTTTGTTCTTTCTCTCTCTCTCTCTCTCTTCCTCTTTTCCTCCAAAACATACACCTTAATCACTCTATGTCTCACACAATCTCATCTCCTTGACAGTTAACAACCCCAAACTTCTCTTCTAGTTATTTTTGTCACGAATGAACAAATCATAGTGAACTTGATTGTCAATATATTGGGAGAAAGATAGTCTAAAGAAATAAAAATCTCAAACTTAGTATGGTAGCATAGTAGGCCGATGTGTTTATAAAGGCACTTTGAAGAAGCAAGTTACAAGAGATGCAGACAAATTGGGAATGATAGATATCTTTGCACTAGTTTGATGGTCTATTTATAAAAACACACACATACACGCATGCCCACATATGCACATGCACACACACACACACATACACACACACACACACACACACACATATATATACTGAAAGTAGCATGGTCCATAGGACCAGGTTCAGGCCACCAAAATGTGACACGTGGCGCTATAAACATTGGTTTGGTGCCACGTGTAACAAGCGGCTGGCCGTCGTATAGAACACATACAAGGAAACAAAGTAAAAAAGAAAAAGACTGCGTGATTTTGGCATCAGAAAACCAACAGTGACAACAATCTGTTTCAACTGTTCAATTTCTGATGAAAAAATCACTGTTTTTTCAAGTAATACCCCAAAAAAGGTTTTTCAAGGTTTTCAACCATGTTGCCATTAAAGTAGCTGTAAGTATTTGAGTAATTAAACTTATGTCTTCACAGGTAACATATTAATGAAAACACAGTAACCATTTATGAAATGTGCAAATAATCATTCTTAGCAGCTTAGAGAGTGAACTAATATATTCTTCCCCCCAAATTCTAAACTAGAGTGGGTCATACCTTTCCACAGTAGTTAGACAATTTTCAAGTATACCTGTTGTCAGAACTATTGTATCCTTGGCACGTCCTTCAAGAACAACCATTCCTCCACAATGACGACTCCTTCCAGTAGAATTGTTTGGAACAATCCAACCTATATCACCAGTGTTGAGCCATCTGTCCTCATCTATAGCTTCATTTGTAGCAGCCGGATTCTATCTCAAGAAACAAGAGGAAATATCAAGTCACCAAGAGGAAACAATTCAAGCTTTAAGAATCCTATTATCATATCCACATTCACGTTAAAATAGGTTTAGAACACAAACTTGATTGGGGAGGTAGTTTAATTCCCAGGAGTTTCACTGAGACAGTCACAGCTCCCTTGGTATATCCATTTTCTAGACAAAGGAGTTTATCGTGTTTATATATATATATATATATATATATATATATATATATATATACTTCACTTATATTAAACTATATTACATTATACATAATACATAGTATATTAAATCCAATGTTTGAAACCTTGACCTATTGTGATAAGTATCAGTACTTGGTCTAATTGATACAATACTTAAGTTGGCATACGGGCCTCTACAAATTCCCATTTTTTGTTTAGTTCGTTCGTCTACCTACCTATCTATCTATCGAATCTATCTAATCTATGTATCTATGTATCTAATCTACCTACCTACCTATTCTATCTATCTATCAAATCTATCTGTCTATCTAATATATATATACACTTCGGGACCCCCCGGATCTTGGGACGCCCGCCTAGACGCCGCCCTGCCCGATCCTTCCGAAAATCCACCCGACCGCCCAAACCCGCCCACCGACTTTAGGAACATTGAGCACTAGAATTGATTCAACCTAATTGTTTTAATTAAATTTATTAAATTATTTTATGTGATTGGGTAATTTGAATATTTCCACTATTCAATTTAGTCTGAAGTTAATCCCAAATTCGCATAATTAAGGTTTTAGCGTTTATCCTGCATCAAGTTTCTTTTTAGGTAGTGAAAAATTGGAATAGTTTAGGACTTTGCGACTATGGATTCCTGTACAACACAGTGTCATATTTTGTTCAATTTATTTTATGTAAATTTTAATTTCGAATGCTACATATGATGGAATGAATGTCTTTGACCAATTAGTATTATAAGGAAACAATCATAGATTGTTATATATTTCATTTTTTATTTTTTTGTATGTTTCTCTATCCCCTCTATTTATATTTATAAAAATATAATTGTATCGTACGATACAAGATATACACCATTTGAAAACCTTGGATACAAGAAACATACCTTTCTACACGTGTTTTTGTATTGTTTGGTGGTGTTAAAATTCTGTGATAATTTATGCTGAAAATATATTTGCTCGCGCATTGAACTTGGATCATATATGAATAATTTTTTCTGTACTTGTACTTCTTCAAAACAAGCATTTGTTCATGAGTTGTGAATGCAGCGTATGACAAGATTACTAGTCTAAGCCGAGGTCCAACAGAGACTCAGCTCAGTATTGTTGTTAGATAAAATGCAACAACGATACATAAGGAGATACATGCTGGATGGCATGTGCACATCATCCCATAATAAACTTGCAGATAAACTCCAGAATAAGAAAAAAAATTACACCGCAATCTGTTTTCTGATATCATTTGTGATTCTCTAAAGACTTATATGTTAATGAAGATTTATTATGTAATGATGAGGCAGTTTTATTTCATGCATATTCTATGTGAATTTGACTAAATAAAACCCAAGCAGATTAAGACAGCTTATCTACATGGTTGACAATCAATCAAATTTCATGGTATTACAGTGACTCGAATAGAAATCCATTACCTTGTAGTAACCCTTCATCACCTGTGGCCCTCTAACTTTGACAATGCCCTTCGAACCAGCTGGGAGATCTTTGCCAGTTTCTGAATCTACAATTTTGATTTCCGTATGTCGAAGTGGATGGCCAATGGTGCCAAGAACCTTGAATAATTAAATCTGTGAAACTAAAGCACACTATACCATTCTAACTTCAACTTTGACTGATAATTTTGGAAGTTAAAACTAAAAGCAAAACAAAAGAAGCAATCTATAAAGGGATTAAAGAAGCAACATGAAATGGGTTTCCCTTTCAAAATTAAGATAAATTTCATTACTGAGGTACCAAAAAACATCTAAAGTAGAATGTCATTATATTTTCTACTTAAGATGCATTTTGGCATTTAGTATATTCGTGCATCTACATGGATCCTTACCAATAATATAGTGGGCTGAATTGAATATAACATATGTTGGCATCTGAAAAACCTCAAATTACACAATTTAGCTAGTTGCTCATTTTCATATTAGCATAAAAAGCTTTTTCTTTCTAGTAAGTTTGACATGAGAGAGGTAAAATAGCAGTTGCACACAGGGGATCTGGTTAAAATTTAAGTTGTTCAATGTCACTCTTTTATATAATATTTCAAACGTAGGAGAAACACTCAATGATCAATTTAAACTGGTCAAATATGTAGTAGGAAAAAGATTGAACCTAAAGTAGTTATCTTACTCAAATTATTAAGTGGAACAGCTATAGAGGATACATAAGCCTGATAATGTTTTCTAGCCGTGAACAAAACTTGTAGTTATCCTCAGTTTATTTACAGATTAACATCAGTGAAAGAAGAAAGAGCAGGAGATAGGGTTTCAGACCAATTTTATTTTACCCTTTCTTTATGATATTATTGACTCGAAAATTTTGGAATTGGGAACTCTTTCTTCTTCCACTTAGCCTTAAAAAATTAGATACAATAAATTAATAGAAGGAATTAGGAAAAGAGACTATTATAGTTTCTTTTTTAACAAATCCTACTCTAAATAGGATTTCAAGTCCTAAGCTATGTCAGACACCTAGGTGGCTAGAAAAATACTTATCCACCTAGGTGGATAGAAAAATACTTATTCACTTAGGTGGATAAAAAATATACTTAGCCACCTAGCTGGCTAGAAAAAAATACTTATCCACCTAGGTGGCTAGAAAATATACGTAGCCAGCTAGGTCATAGAAAAATACTTATCCGCCTAGGTGTATAGAAAAATATTTATCCACCTAGGTGGCTAGAAAAATATACTTAGCCACCTAGGTGGATAGAAAATATACCTAACCACCTATCGGGCTAGAAAAAATACTTATCCACCTAGGTGTATAGAAAAATATACTTAGCCACCTAGCTGGCTAGGAAAATACTCATCCACCTAGGTGGATCGAAAAATACCTAGCCACCTAGCTGGCTAGAAAAATACTTATCCACCTAGGTAGCTAGAAAATATACCTAGCCACCTAGCTGGCTAGAAAAAATACTTATCCACCTAGGTGGATAGAAAATATACCTAGCCATTTAGCTGCCTAGAAAAATACTTATCCACCTAGGTGGATAAAAAATATACGTAGTCACGTAGGTGGCTAGAAAAATACTTATCCACCTAGATGGATAGAAAATATACCTAGCCACCTAGCTAACTAGAAAAATACTTATCCACCTAGGTAGCTAGAAAATATACCTAGCCACCTAGCTGGCTAGAAAAATACTTATCCATCTAGGTGGATAGAAAATATACATAGCCACCTAACTGGCTAGAAAAAATACTTATCCACCTAGGTGGATAGAAAATATACGTAGTCACGTAGGTGGCTAGAAAAATACTTATCCACCTAGGTGGATAGAAAATATACCTAGCCACCTAGCTGGCTAGAAAAATATGCTTAGCCACCTAGCTTGCTAGAAAAATACTCATCCACCTAGGTGGATAGAAAAATACTTATCCACCTAGGTGGATAGAAAATATACGTAGTCACCTAGGTGGATAGAAAATATACCTAGCCACCTAGCTGGCTAGAAAAATACTTATCCACCTAGGTGGATATAAAAATACTTATCCACCTAGGTGGCTAGAAAAAATACTTATCCACCTAGGTGGATAGAAAATATACCTAGCCACCTAGCTGGCTAGAAAAATACTTATCCACCTAGGTGGCTAGAAAAATATGCTTAGCCACCTAGCTGGCTAGAAAAATACTCATCTACCTAGGTGGATAGAAAAATACTTATCCACCTAGGTGGATAGAAAATATACCTAACCACCTAGCTGGCTAGAAAGATACTTATCCACCTAGGTGGCTAGAAAAAATATTTATCCACCTAAGTGGATAGAAAATATACCTAGCCACCTAGCTGGCTAGAAAAATACTTATCCACCTAGGGGGATAGAAAAATACTTATCCACCTAGGTGGATAGAAAATATACCTAGCCGCCTAGCTGGCTAGAAAAATACTTATCCACTTAGGTGGATAGAAAAATACTTATCCACCTAGGTGGATAGAAAATATACGTAGTCACATAGGTGGCTAGAAAAATACTTATCCACCTAGGTGGATAGAAAATATACCTAGCCACCTAGCTGGCTAGAAAAATACTTATCCACCTAGGTGGCTAGAAAAATATGCTTAGCCACCTAGCTGGCTAGAAAAATACTCATCCACCTAGGTGGATAGAAAAATACTTATCCACTTAGGTGGATAGAAAATATACGTAGTCACCTAGGTGGATAGAAAATATACCTAGCCACCTAGCTGGCTAGAAAAATACTTATCCACCTAGGTGACTAGAAAAAATACTTATCTACCTAGGTGGCTAGAAAAATATTTATCCACCTAAGTAGATAGAAAATATACCTAGCCACCTAGCTGGCTAGAAAAATATTTATCCACCTAGGTAGATAGAAAAATATACCTAGGCACCTAGCTGGCTAAAAAAATACTTATCCACCTAGGTGGATAGAAAAACACTTATCCACCTAGGTGACTAGAAACATACTTAGCCACCTAGGCAGCTATGAGAAAAGAATGACGTACGTGAGAAGAATCTTTCTCAATCCACGTGAAGATGAAAACTTACGCAACTCTCTCGACCGTTTATTTCATGAAAACCTTACGGGAACCGTAGGATCATAACTTCTATAACCGCTACCATAAATCTATAAATAGCAGACCCGTCCTCATTGCAAGAGATCCGAAAATTCTGACACGAGAGCTTTGCCGAAAATATCTCCGACTCTTCTAAAAAAGACTTTAGGGTATCTCCGAGATTCTGGCTATTATTTTCTTCTTCTTCTTCTTTTTATTTATTTATTTTATTTTTTTAAAAGTGGACGGGAGGAATAGGTTAAGATTAAGACTTTTAGGATAAGGGTTACGACCCTTACCTAAAAGAGATACGCTTAGGATAAGAGCTACGGCTCCTCCTAAGTAGGATTCATGGTTGCAATTTGTACGCTTAGGATAAGAGCTATGGCTCTTCCTAAGTAGGATTCATGGTTGCAATTTGGGATTACGCATTACGACTCGTACCCAATCTCTTGTGTACTTAGAAATAGTTAAGCCACGTGGGTATGACCCTGGGCATAACTCCTAGTACACTCGGATTGGAAACCACGAATTCGATACTCATATGGGTTGCAATTACAAACCCGAAAAATAATTTCGAACTATAATACCCAAAATATTCATCTATGATAATTAGAGTTTCCCTCGCGGTTCAGATCATCACTCCCTCAAATGAGGGTTTGGACCTTAACCTTGAGATTGAAAATTCTTTCACGGTGTACTTGTTGACTTTTGGTCAAATGATCATAGTGTGAGATCATAATGAGATCTAACGGGGAATTTATCACATATTGATCATATTTTATTAATGTGGTCAAATCCAACGGTAGAATCGTTGACTTTTGGTCAAACGATCATAATGTGAGATCGTAATAAAATTCAGCGATGGATTTATTACCTATTGACCAGATCTTATGAATCTGGTCAAATCTAACGGTGGAATCATTGATTTTTGGTCAAACGATTATAGTGTGAGATCGTAACGAGATCTAATGGTGGATTTATTACGTATTGACCAGATCTTATAAATCTGGTCAAATCTAACGGTGAAATCATTGACTTTTGGTCAAACGATCATAATGTGAGATCGTAATGAGATCCAACGGTAGATTTATTACGTATTGACAAGATCTTATGAATCTGGTTAAATCTAACGATAGAGTCGTTGACTTTTGGTCAAATGGTCATAATATAAAATCGTAATAAGATCCAACGGTAGATTTCTTACGTTTTGACCAGATCTGATGGATTTGGTCAAATCCAATGGTGAAATCATTATTAAATTATCCATGATCATCAAATTTTAAGAAATTTGACGATATCTAACTCATAATTAGACACTATCACTGAAAGTGATAACTCTTTTGATAATCAGTTGCCTGAAGAATGGATTTGATATTCGAACTCATTTTTGAGACCAGAGAACAAGAATTCGTTTTAAGACTCATCCACGAGTTTCTTGCTCCAGTGATGACTCGTGCTTTTCGATCAAATGGAACCGACTTTTGGAGGAGGGGTTCTCCCATCCGTCGTCCCCTATTTCATATTTCGCAAATCTCCGATGAAGATAGTCTGCTATGCATTTATCTCATGACGGATTGAAGATGTCGATGAAGACTTAGAATTAGAATTTTGGAGATGTAATTACGTTATTATTTTTATTTAGTAGCTTTTAATCAGAGGTATTCAATTTTGATGTAATTAACGGGGAATCGACTGCGATACCCGGAAGTGTAAGGTCCACCATTTTAATAAAACCCTCTCCTAGCGAGGGAAAATTTGTTATGATTGATTTGTTTTAGATTTATATCCTACGCAAATTTGTTGTTTACAAATATATTTCAAAAATACCCCTTTATTTAAGAACTAGGAATGATCAAGCTGCGCTTATGCTAAAGAAACCCAAGTAATTCTGTTGCCCACTATGCCTTAAAAGCATAAGTAACACTCAAGCTGTAACATAGATGTCAAAAATGCGCAAGTTGCATATGATGCTATCTACATGTTTATCGTCCGAGCGGTTTAGTAAAAACACCAGCTGATTCTCAGATCTTACTTGAGTTATAGATATTTCTTACGCAAATTATACACAACAAAAAATTGACAATAAACTTTAATATCTTTAGGAACTCCAAGAAGTGACGAAATATGTTCTGCAACCAGATTCTCACAGTCCACTATTGTAACATAAAACTACAATTAGGTTGCAAATGTTCCCTACCGGTTCAACTCTCATGCTCTATATACTGTTGTTCAGTGTTCAACCAGCAGGAGATGTGACGCCTTTCTAGTCTCAATTATTTATCTGTTATGATGTAATGGGCCTTATTGAAATAAATGACTTTTTATTTTGAGCCACTCTATTTTTTATTGTTGTCAATATGTCTTTATTTTCATCCCTAAAGCACTTCATATTCATTTATGTGCTTTGTAGATGTTTTGCTAAATCCAAACCCAGAATAGCTGGTGCTAGTCCGAAACTCTGTTCTCTCCCACACAGGCATATTGATTTTTTGTTAAGGCGAAGACTGCACCTTTATTAGGTACTTCTTTCATTGTGCACCATTCTGTCATGCAGTCTCATGGATTCTTAATGCTAGATGTTATTACAAATAACAATCTTATGAAGTCTGAGAGTTTGACCAGGAGGTCAATATATTAATTTGATTTAGTGTGAAGGTTGCAACATTTTGATGAGTGTAACAGTCTCGTACTTTGGGTAAAATTTAGATGTCACTGGGAAAGTTGTCAGATGTGACCAGAGTAGTTTATGATCCTACCTCATAGAAAATTGATGTTATGTAATGGGACATATATTAGTTTGGTATAGTGATGTGTGTTGTAATGATTGGTTTGCAAACACCATAATATGGATGTACTGGTAATTTCCTTTTCTCTTACTTATAAGGCTAGCTGAGCAGCCATTCACTCTAGTCACTTTCTCTCCTCTATTCTTTATCCTCACAAACCTAACACTAAATCCATTAAACTTAAGTTGGTGCCAGACCCAGACAAGAGTTACCCTTTGCTGACACCATGAGGTCAAACTTCTGTCCTCGGATCGCGACATAATCCATATCTTCTGAGAGAGATTGATTTATGGTATTTTGTGATTATTTTCTGACTATGATTGATTTTCTGTCATGGCGGAATTTTTATGGGATTTGGCTCAATAATTAAATCAAGGGCTCACTAGGTACCTATTTTTGAAAACCCCCCAAACTCCCATAACTGATTTTATGCCCTGAATCTCCTGGTGAAGTATCCTTTTGAATCTGACAGCTGCATTTTATTTGGTGACGAGGAATGTCATGGCACATTTTGACCACTTCATCTATTGATCTTCCTCAGATCTATTTTGACAGATCTCTCTGGCATGTTACTAAGGTATGATTTAATGTTGTTTAATCTTGATTGGAACTTTATTAGAGACATTTGAGCCGTGATTTATGATGTGGTGTTGTTAGTGATTTTTGGTACTTGGATTTCTGGGGTTTCTTCTTTATTTAAAGGGTTTTTGCAGTTCTATTTGGGATTTTATGATCTGTGGTGTTGCCTCAAGAGATTTTTATGATACTCATGGGCTGTTCCACCTTGTTTGCTGCCTGACTTTAAGTGGTTGGGTTGTCTTTGTGAATGTGGACGTCTTCCATATTGATAGACCCTTGGGGATGCTTTTCCCACAATTTGGGTTGGAAGCTACGTGATTTGTCTCCGAATTCGAGCCATATTTTTTGAATGAATATGGAATCTGAGTTGAATACTGGTGTGGGTCACACTCATAGTATTATAACTGTGAAACTTAATGGAGATACGTTCCATGCATTTGCTTGATTCGCGAATATATGGGCAGCTGTAGGAATATAGGTTACTATCTCGGCCCCAATAAAGTCCCATCCAAAGCCGATGACATCTACACATAGTGGGAGATCAATAATTGTAATGTGTAGGGTTGGCCCTACAACTCCATGGAAGAGCACAGTTATAATATGTTGCACAGATCCATGAAACTGTTGATCAATTTTGGAATGCTCCCACATAGACGTATGCACATGCAAACAATGACCCTAGGCATCTTAGTTGCATAGTAAAATCTCACGAGAACTTGTTCAGGACCTGCATCCTTAACCATTGCTGATGGGGACGCTGACATCGTGGACATAGGCTATGGACCATATCGAGTGCGCTGGCAGCGGAAGAAACGGGACGGAAACCAGTATCGGGCGTAAAAGCAACCAAAACCGAGCATAAAGGAGGACATGAAGGAATGCACAGTCGATCGATCAATTAGTGACTCGAGACTCATATATAATTATATATATACTTGATCAATCTACCTTAGTACTTGATCGATTGAATTTTCGTGAAAGAGAGCTCCGCCAAAATACGGAAATCATTTTGAGGGGCATACTTGTCCTTTTTGATTATTTGTTTTAGGGTTTTAGAGACTTCCTATATAAGGTCATTAAGAAAAACATTGTAATTAGCATTTGATTAATGAAAAGAGCTTATGCTTTCTGCTTGAGATGAGCAACTACAAAGAGTGAATCTTCTTCTCGAGAAGGGTTTGGTGTGAAGCCAAGGGTGCAAAGCCTACAATCTATCATCTTCTATCTCTTTTGATTTATCTCTCTACTTTTATTTTTTTCCCATAACCCTAAATTCAGCCATTACTCTCTCAAATACCCCAAAATCATAAACCATAACTTTCATCTGAATCGTTGAATTGATCCGATTCAACAACCCTAGATCTCATCTGAGCCATTAAATCATTTCGCATTAAAACACCCTGAGAAAACTAGCGATCCCATTTTGAATGAAGAGTGAAGCCTTAATCTGGAAGCGGCTAGAGTTCTATCTCTAGGATCTTCTTTCCGCGAGGCTAACGGATCTAGCGCACGAACTGGACCCTACCCAAACCTACACGATCTTCCATGCGGTAAACCATGAACCTTAAGGTATCGCGATTATGTATTAATTTTTGCTTAATTAATTTAGTTTAATTTTGGCAAAATATCCATTTCATTATCATTCACGTAGTCAAGGGTCTTGTCCCGCGTTAGTTTTGGTATCAAAGCATAGGTTCTAGGTTAGGGGATATTTGTGTGACATTTTAATTTTATTGCATTTTATTTCAATTGTGATCAAAAGTGTGCACGTCTAGTGTTTGTTAAAATTCCTCTTTTATTGTTGGTTCATCTTTGTATGCCACTTTAGAACCCATACTAATAGCCGTCCTCACCATGGATATGAGCGAGGTTGCCGATGCCCTTAAAAGTATCAAGGTTGAGTTGAATGCGATCAATGATTGGATGACTGCCATGGAGCAAGCCCAAAGAAACCTTGAGACTTTCAATGGAAGGTTGTTAAACCAAGTCAATCGGTTAGAAGGGGTTGACGAGCACCTTGAGCAACACCGTGAGCGCGATGGCCCACGCTTTGAGCGCGGTGGTCATCAAAATGATCAAAATCGGAACCATCGGGTAGATCATCGTGGGGATGACTACGACCCTGATGGGAAATTCCTAAAAAATGTTCAAGTTGAGTTTCCAACCTTTGATAGAAGAATGGACCCTAAAGTCTTCCCCGATTGGTTATCCGATATGGATCATCACTTTGAGTGGTATAACATGAGTGTTGAGCTATGTGTTAGGCTCACCAAAATGAAACTCATTGGTCAGGATCGACTCTTTTGGGTCAATGTCGAGCACTTAAGAATGATTGTGGGTTGTGCTCTCATTAACCGTTGGGAGGACATGAAGGTATGACTTACGGAGAAGTATGTTCCTTCATCATACTACCATCGCCTCCTTGATTAATGACAAACTTTACGCCAAGGTAATATGCCCGTGGCCGAGTACATTGGAAAATTTGAGGAATACATGATGAGAGCCAAGGAATCGGAAGATCCTCAAATCTCTCTCTTGCGATTTCGCACCGGATTGCGATTTGACTTACACAAAGAGTTAGTCTCTCACCCCGTTGAAACCCTCGATCAGTGTTACACCGTCGTTCAGGACTTTGAACGATATTTGAAAATGATGGTAGTGAGGCGATCTGAATCTCATACAGGTCAACATCGTACCGGAGAGGTGAGACTTAATGCTGGAAACCCACCTCCCAAACCTACACAATCCACTTCCACTAATGTGTTGTTTGACAAGGGAAAGGGTGTGGTAGGAGAATCCTCGAGGGGTGGCTCATAAATCAAGTGTTATAATTGTCAAAGAATAGGACACTTTGCCGCCCAATGCCCTATGAGAGATCCCCAAAGGAATCTCTTCATTGAAGGAGAGGGAGATGAAGAGGATGGAAATTTTGAAGAAGAAATTTTCGAGCCCGATGTCACACCTAGTGATGAAGAAGGTGATGACTGTGGTCGTGCTCTAGTTGTGAGGTGTGCCCTTGCATAACCTCAACGGGATGAAAATGAGGATTGGCGTAGGGAGAATATCTTTCACACCTTCGTCACTGTGGAAAGAAGAGTGGTAGGGTTATTGTGGACAATGGGAGTTGCACCAATGTGGTGCTGGCACACACCGTCACTCGCTTAGGGCTTACACCTGAAGCTCACCTGAGACCATACAAAGTCGCATGGGTTGACTCTTCTTCCATCCCCGTGTCCCAAAGGTATCGTGTGCCAATCCAATTGGGTTCATATTCAGACACCTTGCGGTGTGATGTGGTGCCAATGGATGTGGGCCATATCATTTTAAGAAGTCCAAGATTCTATGACATGAATGTAACCATTTTTGGCCGATCTAAGGTGTGCACATTCGTGTATAAGGGCAAAAAAAATACTATAAACCCTTTGCCTCCCAAAGCACTATCGACCAACGAAGTAAAAAAGAAGGGCGGTCAATCAAAGACCATCAATATTGTGAGCCCTTCAGAGTTTGAGAGGGCGTCTTTAAATGAGAGCGTGGTGTCTGTTGTTGTTACCGTCGAGCGTACTCTCAAGTCTATGGACGAGTACCCCATAGAGGTTGAGCCGATTTTAAAGGAATTTGCGGATGTCTTCCCAGAAAACTTGCCCAGTGAGCTCCCTCCTATGCGTGACATTCAACACGCTATAGACTTGGTTCGCGGATTTACCCTACCGAACTTGTCCCATTACAGGTTGAATCCGGTTGAACACGCCGAATTAACTCGACAAGTCGATTACTCCTTCAGAAGGGGTTCATCCAAGAGAGTTTGAGCTCTTGTGTCGTACCTGCACTACTTACTCCTAAGAAAGATGGTACTTGGCGCATGTGTGTGGATAGCCGAACAATCAATAAGATTACGGTTAAGTATTGAGTTCCCATATCAAGGCTCAATGACATGCTAGATATGATGGTTGGTGCCACTATCTTTTCCAAGATAGACCTTAAAAGTAGCCACAATCAAGTCCAAATCCTCCCAGGTGATGAGTGAAAAACCACCTTCAAGACCAAAGATGGTCTTTATGAGTGGATGGCTATGCCTTTTGGGCTATCTAATGCCCCGAGCACCTTCATGAGGCTCCTGACCCAAGTGTTGAGGCCGTTTCTAGGCAAATTCCTTGTCGTGTATTTTGAGGACATCTTGATTTACAATCATGACAAGGAACAACACCTGATCCACCTTATGAGTGTATTGCGAGACCTTGAAGGGAGAAACTCTGCGAATTTCAAGAAGTGCACATTCATGCAACGATCCGTTGTCTTCTTGGGATTCATCGTCTTGGCCGACGGGATGGTTGTGGACCTCGAGAAGGTGAAGGCTATTGTGGAGTGGCTGTAATCTAGGAATATTCACGAAGTTCGTAGCTTTCACGGTTTGACTACATTCTATCGTCGCTTCATTTAGAATTTTAGCGCCATTATGGCTCCCATCACCGATTGCATGAAAAAAGGGGAGTTCCAATGGAGCAAAGCAGCGATGAAAGCCTTTGTCGAGATTAAGGATAAGATGACTAGTGCACTCGTCATGCGTCTAGTAAACTTTTCTAAACTCTTCGAAATAGCATGTGATGCATCGGGTGTTGGTATAGGCGGAGTGCTTAGCAAAGAGGTCCACCCTGTAGCCTACTTTAGTGAAAAGCTTAACGAGACGAAGCAAAAATACTCCACCTATGATAAGGAGTTTTATGCGGCCATCTGATCTCTTTGGTATTGGAAACATTACCTTAGACCACAATAATTTGTGTTATTTTCTGATCATGAAGCCTTACGCTTTTTAACTTCCCAAAAGAAGTTGAACCCGAGGCACGCGACATGGGTTGAATACGTTTAAGAGTTCACATTCGTGTTAAAGCACAAGGCCGGTATTGAGAACAAAGCGGCTGATGCGCTTGGTCGTCGGGTAGAGACTTTGCACACTATGAGCACCGAGGTCATTGGATTTGAGTTGTTGAAACAAGAATATCCCGAGTGCCCAAATTTTGGGGTGGAATACGTTGCTCTCATTGATAATTCGACCAACACTAACTCCAAGTATACCCTGCAAGATGGGTATTTGTTCAAAGGCAATCGCCTATCCATCCCTCGCACTTCATTGCGTGACTTCCTCATTTGAGAGTTACATGCCGGAGGGATTGCCAGACATTACGGGAGCAACAAGACCATTGCGCTTGTTGAGGATAAATTTTACTGGCCTAGTCTAATGAGAGATGTTTCACGGGTTGTGAAACAATGCCGTACATGCCAAGTGGCCAAACAGAGTAGGCAAAATACTGGTCTATACACCCCGTTAGCCGTGCCACATACCCTATGGCAAGACATCTCCATGGACTTCGTGCTCGGACTCCCCAAGATTCCGCGAAAGCACGATTCCATTTTTGTGAAAGTGGACCGCTTTCCAAGATGGCGCACTTCATGCCCTGCTTTAAAACTTCTGATGCGGCACATGTAGCTAAATTATTTTTCGGAGAGGCTGTGCGTCTCCATGGGTTACCCAAAACCATTGTGTCAGATAGGGACGTAAACTTAACTAGTTATTTTTGGAAAACCTTGTGGCACATGATGGGTACCATGCTTTAGTTCTCATTGACCGATCATCCTCAAATCGATGGCCAAACGGAAGCCACCAATAAAAGCTTAGGTAATCTCCTTCGTTGTTTGGTCGGTGATCATATTAGGACTTGAGATTCTACATTGCCAATAGCCGAGTTCGCGTACAATAATTCTGTCAATAGGTCCATAGGCATGAGTCCGTTTGAGGTCGTACATGGTCATAGGCCTAGAACACCACTTGATTTAATCCCCATGTCTACATCACATCGAGCGTCCGAATTCGCAGATGCAACATATTCATAGTTTGCATGCCGAAATTAGACTGAAAATTAATTCAAGCAATGAACAATACAAAATATCGGCGGGTGCGCATAAGCGTTTTAAAGAATTCCAAATTGGTGATCATGTCATAGTTCGGATTAGGACGGAGCGGTTCCCGTCAAGAGTCGCCAAAAAGCTTCAAGCCCGTGGTGTTGGGCTTTTTAGAATTGTGGCAAGGAGTGACCCTAATGCTTATGTTCTTGAGCTTCCTCCGGATATAGGGATCAACTCAACGTTCAATGTAGGGGACCTAGTCCCGTCTCTGGGCTCAACCCCACCTCCTTACAACCCGTTCCAAACAACCCCTATCCACACACCTACCCCATCCTTGCAACCTCTACCGCTTCCTTTCGCAAGCAAACAATGGAAAGATGTAATCGAAGGGATATTGGATGATCTCGTGGTGTCCACCCATGGTAGAGGATTTCAAAAATATTTGGTAAAGTGGATGGGCAAACCAGATTCAGAAAATGGGTGGATAAGTGAAGACTACGTGTGCCTCCTAGACCCCGACATGCTCGAACTTTATCACGACTCCGCTTCATAAGTGATGAAGCCTTTTCGGTCTGGGAGAGTTAACGGGAACGCCGACATCGTGGGCACATGCTACGGACCATATCGAGTGTATCAGCGGTGAAAGAAATGAGATGGAAACCAAAATCGGGCGTAAAAGCAACCAAAACCGAACATAAAGGAGGACACGAGGGAATGCACAGTCGATCGATTGATTAGTGACCCGAGACTCACACATGATATTTTATATATATATATATATATATATATATATATATATATATATATATATATATATATATATACTCGATCGATCGAATTTTCACCGAAGAGAGCTTCGCCAAAATACGAAAATCGTTTTGAGGGGCATACTTGTCCTTTTTGATTATTTGTTTTAGGGTTTTATTTTTTTTAGAGACATCCTCTATAAGGTCATTAAGAAAAACACTGTAATTAGTTTTTTATTAATGAAAAGAGCTTATGCTTTTTGCTTGAGATGAGCAACTACGAAGAGTGAATCTTCTTCCCGAGAAGGGTTTGGTGGAAGCCAAGGATGCGAAGCCCACAATCTATCATCTTCTATCTCTTTTGATTTATCTTTCTCTACTTTTATTTTATTCCCATAACCCTAAATTCAGCCACTACTCTTTCAAATACCCTAAAATCATAAACTCTAGCTTTCATCTGAACCGTTGAATCGACCCGATTCATCTCACCTGAGCCATTAAACCATTCTGCATTAAAACACCCTGAGAAAACTAGTGATCCCATTTTGATTGAAGAGCTACACCCTAATATGGAAGCGGCTAGAGTTCTATCTCTAGGATCTTCCTTCCGCGAGGCTAACAGATCTAGCACACAGACTGGACCCTACCCAAACCTACACGATCTTTCATGCGGAAAACCATGAACCGTAAGGTATCGCGATTATGTATTGATTTGTGCTTAATTAATTTAGTTTAATTTCGGCAAAATATCCATTTCATTATCATTCACGTAGTCTAGGGTCTTGTCTCGCGTCAATTGCACATTCTGGAACTATTGCCGTCGAGTCCTCTAGTGACCTTTAGTAGTGTTGTGAGGTATGATGGTGCATATGATTGATTTCTATATGTGTCGAGCTTGTTGATCTTCGTGAGAAACTATAGGCTACCTTGTCTGCTCCTTTGGATTAGACCCCATGTACTTCTGCATTGTCAGCTTTCCATGCTAGATCTTCTACATAGACTTCTATTTGGGTAACTGACTCATGTGTTTTTGACCACATGTTCGATGAGTCATAATTGTTTTCATTTCATGCACCATTAGGTATCGGTTGACAGGTACGCTTACCAAATGGTTCAACTACTCTGATCACCAGCATAGGGAGCGCTCCCCTATCAGCTAGTCACTCTCTTTCTCATGTTCTACATGTTTAGAAGCTTAGTACTAATTTAATATCTGTTAGTCGCCTCACAAAATCTTTGAACTAGTTTGTCACAATTTTGTCCTATTCATTGAGTTTTTAGGACTTGACTACAAGGCAAATTTTTTTGTATGCGGGATGATCTCTTTGATGATGCTCGACCAGTCGCTTTTTCCTCCATATAGATAGGATTACCTTTTTCCTGTCATAGCTTGTTTACGGGAGATGTAGTGTCTGGTGGTTGCACAAGCTTTAATTTTTTAGAGTGCCAAAACTTTTGGTTACTAGTAACATATTTTGTTACTTTTGCTTCGTTTTGGAGTTTTAGTTTTCTTTACAATTCCGGAATATCCTAATTTCTAGTTCTGCTCATAGCTCCAACACCTTCTCTTGACAACTCTAGTTGATAAGGTGTAAATATGTTGTTATCCTATGTTTTTAGTATTTCCTATTATCTTATAATTGACAATTCGTTTTCATAGTCCACTGTTATTATAGGAAGATAATTTTACTATGTTCATTCAAATAAAACTTAAAACACATAAATATGTCAAATTAGATGAAAAGACGATGGTCTCTGCTTAATTTTCTATCAAGAGCTTGAACATGTATATAGCTACCCAACCCCGGAGGGGCTTAGGTGCCACCAGCCAAATATGAGGTCACCACCCGGTTTTTTCAGTAAAGCTGGGAAACCAAAATCTCCTAAGATTCGACTCGCGCTACCGGTTTAACGAAGAACTAAGTCAGCGGCTCCGTTACACAAAGGGGAAGTGTGTTGGACACCCCTTGCGCCCGCACGAATGCAGTCACATCTTAGGCTCGTTTAATGGCTATGCGATTGAAAGTAAAACAACGACAATGTAAGGGAATGTAAAGGAAAATGAGAGGAAGATAATTTTTTTTGAAAATGATTCGCTCTTTTTCGTAGGCTTCACCATGCACATGCTCGAACTGATATCAAGGACACTATCAAGGCCGTTACAATGCTTTTTGAGCAGAGTAACAACGATGATAAAGGAAGTGTATGTGTAAATATCAAAACTAAATTGAGCAGAGTCTCCTCTTGCCTGAAGGCAAGGATCCACAAAGCTAAGCCCCAAACTCGCAATGGTTTCAGCAGAGGGCAAGGAGAGACTGAAAAAGGAAAATAGAATTGCAATAAGAAAATAACGATTAGAGAAGGAGTAGATGAAGAGAGCTTTTGATCTTGATTGGAACTTGAACCAAGAAGATGTTTCAACGGTGTAAGGGTGATGGGTATGGTAGATCTAAGGATCTAGGGTTTGGCTACGGTTAGGGATGAAGGATTAGGGTTTTGGAATGGAGCAGGAGATGAATGTGGAGGAATTAAGGTAGAGTTTCACTTAAAGTTTTCATCCCTTTGAGAGGAAAAATTATCATAATTTATAGCAAAATAGGCCAATGGGGCCGTGATAAGTGTCAAGCGCTCATTAGCTCAATTCAAGGCACAAGGATTATGGTTTTTCTCCTCTAGATCCATCCTTGGACATGAAAAATCTCACAAATTCACGAGTAATTGTAGAAAGGGTAAGGGGTTATTCTGAGTGAGGGTTGTTTAGCAACTTTTTAAATTCTAAGGTTCCTAACGGATTAGGGTTTACTAATTGGATATATTTAGCTAGGCTAAAAGGGATCTAATCGGCGTTTATGAGAGATTTGCATGGAGATGAGAGAATTATAAAGGTTCCAAAATTTGAATGGGAAATGGATGGTGTGGGGCCCACTAGGGGTGACCGATATTAAAATTAACAAGGGGGTAATTTGAGTAGGTTTAGGACAGGTAGAGGAAATTCTCGAGGTCAAAGGATCAACCAGGATGGGCATTGGGATTCGGACCCATACCCAATGTTCATCCAAGTTGGTGTCTGTATTACAGACACTAGGAAAAACTGGCATTTTTAATATAAATGCCAGGAAAACTGGTGTCTCTAATATAGACGCCACGAAGTCGTAACAAAAAATAAAAGGGATGCCTCGGGTCACCTCTTAGTTCTTGCACCAGGATCCATGAATGACATCATCTCTCAACTCCAAGATTTGACTTCAATGGTGCCAAATTGGGGTGTCTACAATGTTTAAACAAGCACACCCTTCATACAACATGCAACTAAGATAATGATTAATATGGATTAGATTAGCACGATGGAAAGAAACTATTGAGTACAATAGCATCCTTAACCCAATATTTGGAGGGGCAATGCCTCTGTGGTAAATGGCTATAAGAATAAATCTCATTTTGATCTAAAATTGTTGCTTACATTACATTCAGGGCGTCGAGCTGCTACAACGGGAGAGGACTCTGTTAGACCATACCCGTTCTGGATCTTCACATCAATAGCCTGCAAGCAAATATATCTACATATATAATGTGACTGCAGGATGTCCTAAAAAATCCTAGTGATAAAAAACTAGAAGCCTCTAACCTCAAAAAACTTGTCAATATGCAAAGGCAGGCTCCACTTATACCAGCCTGCATGGTCAGACAAAACTAACATTAAATCCCTTTTATGTACAACATAATGTGAGCACTTCTGATTAAGTTCGCTAGATATAAAGACTGGAAGAAGCTAAAAACCTTTGATATTCCAATTCCTGAGTGAATTTTTCTGTATACAAGCTCCATTCCCAGCATATGCAATGGCCATAAAATTGCAGCAATAATTCTTCCCTGTAACCAGTCGAACATGGAAAGCAAAGGCCACTGTTGCTCCTGTTTTCTCGTTAGGAACTTCCCCTACAAAAGAAGCTCAAATCATTTCATGAATAAATTCCTACCCTAACAAGTTACTTAGAAAAGGAAAGTTAAATATGGATGGAGAGACAACATCAATACAGATAATCAACGAAGATACTCTGATTAGTGTCCAGGAGAAGATTAAATCAATGAAATCCAGAATAAACTGATTTCAGTAGTAGAAGATTTAAGTATAAGTGGGGAATTGTAATTTACAGTATTGATTATCGTTTACTTTACTGATTATAATATGGACAAATTGCTAGAAATGGGACAAATTGTTATAATATGTTTTTTGTATGGAAAATTATATATAGTTTGCTGTATATCATATGTGCTATACAGGGTAACATACCTCTCATGTCCTGTCACATTAAGTCGTGGTACAAGAAATCTTACAGAATGTTGTCATTCTCTCGTTACGCATATTAAACCTATACGGTCATGCAATAACAAGTCATGTTTCTCACTCTAGTGCTGAGGTAGAGTATTGGTTGATTACACATGGTGTGACGCAGGACAAAACCCTAAACTATGTGAATGCGATGAACTAATTACTTGCCGAAATTTATTTAAATTAACTTAAACAACAAACCTGAAAATAATGCGGCTACCTTAGGGCTCCATTGTTTTCCATACGAAAGATCACGTCCGGGTTCAGGATAGGGTCCAGTCTTTGCGCTAGATCCGTTAGAGTTGCGGTGCAGATCAGTCCTAGAGGTAGAACTCTAGGTTTTGCATATTAGGACGCTTACTCGTTGTTTAATGGTGGGATCTCAAGTTCTTCTACGGTTTATGGGATCGGGTGTTTGGAGATTTAATGGTTGAAATAGAGATTTGTGAGATGGGTTCGAATCAATGGTTCCAATGGGGTTAGGATTTATGGTTTTAGGGATTTGGAAAAAGGTGACGGCTGAATTTAAGGTTTATGAGATCGCACAAAATAGAAAGAAAATAAATAAAGAGGTAGATAGAGGAGATTTTAGGCTTCACACCCTTGGCTTCGCACCAAACCCTTCTCAGGAAACGAAGATTCACTCTCCGAAGATGCTCATCTCAAGCAAGGAAGCAGAGGGCTCTTTTCATTAATAAAAAACTAATTAAAAGTCTTTACAAGCCTCTATATATAGGCCACCAATAATAATTCGAAATAATACAGCTCTAAATGAAATAAAAGATTAAAATGTAAGTTTTCGCAAAAACAAAAAAATTTGAAAATCTCGTCATGACGTCCACGGACGTCCGTGGGGCACTACGGATGTCCGTCCCAAAAAAACAGTGAAGGCTCAAAATCACGGACGTCCATCAGTTTTCATAGACGTCCGTCACTGTTCATCACGGATGTCCGTGATACTGTTCATAGCACTGTTCATTTTTTTTTTCCTCCTTTACGCCTGGTTTTGATTTCAGTTCCGCTTCTTCTTGGGTGGAAAATCTGTAGCGGTTCGAATCTACGACTCTCGATCTTGGCGTCCCACATCATTCTCCCAGACTCGAAATGTTTCATCACCGATGAAACACGCATGAAGTGAATCCCGATACTCGGTGACGTATGAGAATTATCTCGGTCCATTGTAGAGGGACGTACTCGGTAAACCTCTCCTTGACGAGCCCAATAACTCGGCTTGCAAAGCCACTCTACCAAATACTTTTGAAGTTTCGCATCGACTCTCCCGAACCTGAAGGAATTCATCCTCGATGAAGTGTGATTGCAATATCGACCGGGAATACGAGAACTTAAGAGACGAACTCTCTCATGATTGACCCATGCACTCTCGGTAGTCGACTTGCCAACCCTCTGCATCTCATAGACTAAAAATTTTCGGCCACAGGTGAATGCCACAAGATTATCCCAAATTTCGTCAATTATCACTTTTCTCTGCCGGAATGGTAGAGGTTGCAGGGTGGGGCTGGAATCTAGGTGCGGGGCTGCTTGGAAGGGGTTGCTGGGGGGTGGGGTTGAGCCCAAAGAAGGGACTAGGTCCTCCACATTGAATGTATAGCTGACCCCTATATCCGGCGGAAGGTTGAGAACATACTCATTAGGCCCGCTCTTTGCCACAATTCTAAAAGGTCCAGCGCCGTGGACCTGGAGTTCCTTTACGACTCCTAATAGAAATCGTTCAGGTCCAATTCGAACTATTGCACGATCATTTAATTGGAATTCCATGAGAGTCTTAGGTAAATGCGTCGATAATTTGAGAGTTTCATTGCATAAGTTAATTTTAAGCTTAATTTCGGCATGCAATGCGGAATGAGATTTAAAAGGTGACTCATAATAAGGCTTGGAATGTATAGCAGTATGCAACTTGAGACTATGATGTGCATGCGTGTCTATGGACTTGATTCTCTCAGGTGCATGCGACGCGAATGACTCACATGTAACCGACTTAAGTGCTCTTGACTCTACTAACATCAACGACTTAGGAACAACCGACTCTGTGGGCACCGTCATCTCATGTGTGATTGAATCAAAGGACACTAATTTCCGGTTCGACCAACTTTAAAGACTAAAGTGCACTTGACTCTACCACCAACAAGGACTTGTGCACAACGGGCTCTACGGGCACTAACAAATTGTGCGTGGGTGACTCAGTTGACTCATGTGTGGGTGACTCAACATCACTACTCACAAGGGAAATGGTAGTCTCTTTGACACAAGTTAGGTTCTCATCAGCTTCGCCCATCTCCTCTTCACTCATCATGGTACGGGGGTCATACATCTCCTCCTCTACTCTCAAATTTTCCTGCTCCTTAGAACTCTCCCTTTTAATCAACAAATTCAGAGTGAAAAGTTCTGTAGGGCATTGATAACAAAGTGTCCGAATCCGTGACACTTGGAACAATCAGGACACTTGTCTGTCTTGGTTTTCAAAAACCGTAGAGGGTGACGGTGCGTTAAAGGGACATACTTTTTAATAAGTGTCACTTTCCTATCTTCCCATGTAGAGATGTGTTTAATTCGACGAAACTCAATAAGTTCTATATGAATCTAAAAGATTTTGGCATTACCCTCAAACTTTGTTGTCACTAGCCTAATTTTGTACTCATCTGGTACACCATACCAATCAAAATAATCCTCTACACTAGACAACCGCTCTATGAAGGTTTTGGGGTTTGTCGTACCCTCAAAATTTGGAACCTCATCCCGAATAGATTTGAGAAACTTCTCGGCAGGGTCGTACTCGGGTTCACTAAGACAAGTGTATCCCCTAACTCTAGTCTCATCACAATTTTTGGGACTTTGCCAATAACTTGGGGTGTGATGGTTTCTTTGTTCGATTAGTACCCTCTCATGAAGGTTAAGGAAGTCATGGTGACGTGTAAATGAGTCATACATGATGTTTGTCACAAACACAACTCAGGCAAAATTCTATGGACCACGCAACAATTGGGGAATTTTAACAAGCACATGATGTGCACACAAATGAATAAGCAAATGGCATAAAATCAAATGACATTGAAATGACATACACATGTGAACCAAGTGAATAAGGACTTTTGTCGAACACAAGATGTGCACACTCGATGAACATAAATGAAAACAACAAAATTAAAATGACACACAAAATGCCCTAACCTAGAACTTAGGCTTTGATACCAAAATTGACGCAGGACAAAACCCTAAACTACGTGAATGCGATGAATTAATTACTTGCCGAAATTGATTTAAATTAACTTAAACAATAAACCTGAAAATAAAGCGGCTACCTTAGGGCTCCATCGTTTTCCATACGAAAAATCATGTCCGGGTTCAGGAAAGGGTCCAGTCTTTGCGCTAGATCCGTTAGAGTTGCGGTGCAGATCGGTCCTAGAGGTAGAACTCTAGGTTTTCCAGATTACGGCGCTTACTCGTGGTTCAATGGTGGGCTCTCAAATTCTTCTATGGTTTATGGGATCGGGTGTTTGAAGATTTAATGGTTGAAATAGGGATTTGTGAGATGGGTTCGAATCAATAGTTCCGATGGGGTTAGGATTTATGGTTTTAGGGATTTAGAAAAGGTGACGGCTGGATTTAAAGTTTATGGGATCACACAAAGTAGAAAGAAAATAAAAATAAAGAGGTAGATAGAGGATAGATTTTGGGCTTCACACCCTTGGCTTCACACGAAACCCTTATCGGGAAACGAAGATTCACTCTCCAAAGATGCTCATCTCAAGTAAGGAAGCAAAAAACTCTTTTCATTAATCAAAAACTAATTAAAAGTCTTTACAAGCCTCTATATATAGGCCACCAATAATAATTTGAAATAATAGAGTTCTAAACGAAATAAAAGACTAAAAGGTAACTTTTCGCAATAAAAACAAAAAAAAATTAAAAATCCCGTCACGACGTCCGTGGGGCACTACGGATGTCCGTCCCAAAAAAAACAGTGAAGGCTCAAAATCACGGACGCCCATCACTTTTCATCACGGATGTCCGTGACACTGTTCATTTTTTTTTCCTCCTTTACGCCTGGTTCTGATTTTCGTTCCGCTTCTTCTTGGCTGGAAAATCTGTCGCGGTCTGAATCTACGGCTCTCGATCTTGATGTCCCGCATCATGGTGCCTATGAGCTTATGTGGATTCTGTTTCAAGTTGGGAATTCCTATCAGGAGCTCTATGTCTCTTTGTAACGAAGCAGCTGAGGAGATTGCTTCTGACTCTATATCGCATGTTAGAAATTACATCTTGGACATCATTGATGTATCCTCCTCTCATCAGCTGGTTAATATATTTAACAAGGTGTAGACCTTCTCTTCTTGCAAACATTTTTGTCAAGTTGGACATGCATGATATATTTATGCTCAAGCTTGATGGGGAGGGTTTCTATGTGTGTATTTGATGTACACCGTTGTATATAGTATTTTAGTGGGGTGTGCGTGTGTAGTTAAGAGTTATACTTGTAATATTTTGTCTTTAGGTTTAATATATCAGCTAGTGGGTTCCTCTAAACCCAACTAAGCTATTATTCTCCACTTTACCTCCCTCTTAAATTCCTCTCTTTCTCTAACCTAATTTCTTCCCCCGAAACTCTAATACCAATCTTACCTAAACCTAATACCACTCCAACCTAAAACTCTCCTTCTCTACTATTCTATGCTGCCCGAATAAGGAGTTCTAACAACTCTCATATTAGCCATTATGTTCTTTGTTTTTCACTGTTTTGATAGCCTTCGGCATTAGTGTTATCTAAGTCAGCTGTCCTTTTAAAGATGGCATCCAGCCACTATTATTGCTGCTTTTCAAATCAGGGACCATATAATTGTTTATTACTATCATAACAGCATTTTAAACGAGTTTAGCAATTACAAAATTTTGTTATAGCAGTTTTTCAAATTAGCTTTTTAAAAATATATTATAGCTGTTGTAGAACAGTTTTGAAAGGCTTTTTATACAATTTGTACTGTATTTTAATAGTCGAGTACTCGAGTGAACCTATTTGCAAATAGTGATGCAATTTTTTCAACAGTCCATTGATTTTTTTTTTTTCAAGAATTAGAAATATTATTTTAACAGCTCAATTGAAATCTGGTTTTGTGTTCAATAGCGTTAAGAGGGTAGACTAAATGAAATCAGTCTTTGTGCAAAAGTATTTTCTCATAATAGGTGTCCTGAAATCTGTTCTATCAGGTTTCCTCTCTGTTTTTAACAGTCCCAATTGAATTAGAAATTTGGATTTCATAAATGTAGTTGGGTTCATATATGCTTATATTGATATCATGACGCATGAATTGTTTTTATGCACCAGGGTTTACATATATGGACATACCTGCTAGAAAGTTAGAACTTATGTCTTATACAATGATATGCCTATGAATGCGACGGATGTTTGAACACAATGAATAAACTGTGGATGATCATCGCGGTGTGATTACATTTTAACACCATATCAAATGGGTCGTAGGTTCATTATTTATTCTGCACCTTCTAGGGCCTATCTGTAACCTTCAGTATGTAGTGCAGAATTTTTCCTTCATAGAATTTCTTCATTTATCCTTCTTTCTTTATCTCATCATTATTTGATATAGCTTTCATCACAAACAAAATTTACAAAAAAACTATGATTAAGGTTCAAACCTCGTAAATCCTCTTAAACTCCATGTACAGCAAGCTGATCTTGATTAAAGTAAGCGCAACAAATCTTCGAGCAACAGAACTTCTAGAAATCTGCTTCTGAATTCCACTGCAGCACAAAACTGAAGGAACATTAGAGAGATAAATTAATGAGAAGCCTACTGAAAGGCAACTGATGAGCACTAAATGACTAATATATATTGCTGAAACAATTACAGGGAAACCTATAAAGTACCTATACAAGTATATGGATGAACACAATTCTAATTTCAACATTTCCCAAGAAATTTAAGATCTAGCACAATTCCTGGTATTCCAGATAAATAATGGTTCTGAACTAGTGAGTAATTGCATGATTTGACACATGTAAAGTGACATTATTTGAGAATTGAACATGATAATAATGCTATAATTACTGTAATAAGAAGTTGACCTATAGCCACATTTGCTTTTCTGCGTTTGGAATCGTTATTTTCCGTGGAACTAAGTTCGCATTTCACTAAATAATCACAAAATTGGAAATGTGTGTACCCCGCCGAATTTGAATCACTGAATCATCAAGGAACGAACTATTATGGAAGGTTTGTCACCTTCACAAATTGATTTATGGGCTGAAGTAGTCCCGAGATCTTGGTTTCAAGGTCTAGTACTATTGTACTTACTCAGACATTCATCCGATGCCACTCCGATCACACACGCTTTATTCATATTGGATTAGGGGCCATTAGAGAGCCATTAGAGACTCTAACCCTAACTAGGTCATTTCACACACTCTCTCTTACATGTTCAACCTCCAATTAACCATAATCATAACTCTCAAACCCTCGAATCCACCAATTAAAGTCAAGTTGGTATCAGAGCCAACAGATCTAAGATTAACCTCAGTTCGGTTCATGTCACTTAATCTCTGCTGATGACAGGATGATGTCATGCTGATGTTAGCCGGGTCAACCAGTTGACTAGAATGCTTATACAAATTACTTGGATGGAAACAGTTAACATTTGAGGTTCTTTTGTAAAGAGGTTGCCATATTTTAACCTCTTCTTCGCTGGTTTTCGAAGGAATTTTTGTTAAATCCCTCTTTCAGGATATTTTGCGATATTGGACCATGTGAACACATTTATATGGGGATTCCTCGTGCAACTGAATCGTTTTTCAGTGCTGAAGCTTCGTCTGGTATTAGTTTACTGATTTGTAAAGGCTACATGACATTTCGATTTCTTGCTTGAATAGATTTCTCGTTCTTCATGGTATATATGGCTGTTTTTGATCAATTTGGGTGTGCTATCTCCTGATTGCTGGATGCATATATGCCATGTTTTTGCTAGCTTCAGTGGTCAATTACATTTTGTCTGATTGAAGGGATCCAATCATTTTTTTTGGAGATTTATAGCTATTGGATATGTTATTTTGCATCTAATTTTCCGTGGTCAGTCAAATATCTCAGCCCTCTATCTTGATTTTCTCTAAAATCTGGTACGTGCTAGATATTATCTTTTAATACATGGTTGCATCTATAAGTTTATTTCCCAACCAATACTGTCTTGGGTACAGTAGACGTGTTACCTACTATATTTGATCCTAAAATGTATTGAGCCATTGGTAGACTGGAGAGAGAGATTGGCACTTGGATTATTAGTTACTGGTCAAATGCAGGCTATCTTTTACGATGGCTGTTTCTCATACTGGTTCTTTCCGTCTGTTTGATACTATTTATGGATGCCTTTCCGACTTTGGTTGACAATTGTGGACGTGTTTTTCACACAACTGAATTGTATTTAATCCTATCAAATACTAGTTTCATTGTTTCTTTTAAGATCAATGATGGCGTCCAACTTGATGGCGGATTGGTGTTCTTTGCAACCCAAGCTAGCTAGCTTCAGGGACAGAATTTTTCCTTAACAGATTTCTCCTTTACTGGACCACCATATGACGCTGCATCATCGACATACCCTGCTGTATATTTCCTCATTCTTCTACTGGAGTCATCAACTCCGATCCACAAATCATATGAAGGGTGAGCCCTACCTATTCTCATAATCCTCCCCACACTTTTTATCCAAGCCGGTTTGCTTAGCTGATGGCTCCTTCATTCTTGTTTCCAGTACGGGTAATATCCCTCTAAGCATTGATCTCTTTCTTACTGATGTTCTTCATTTTCCTCATCATAATGTGAACATTATTTGTACGTTGTTTAGCAAAATCTCTCAATTGTTTAGGAACTTTTTTCCCTTCTCATTGTATTCTTCAGTATCTAAGTACCAAAAAAGTTGTTCACACAAGATATGAGAAGGAAGGTCTATACTAATATGGTGATGATCGGATGTTTTGCCTTTGCACCTAGTGCTCATTTTTTTCCTGATCTAGTGAAGGTACGTTTACCAAAGACACCTTCAGTAGGTGGCATGCCCATCTAGGACACGCTAATCTTCATCAATTGTGTTTGTTATTTCCATCTTTCAGAAGTATATGTAGTGCTCTCAAATACCAATGTCCAACTAGTTAACTTTCAAAGCATGCTCACACTTCTTTTCCTCACATACATTGTAGTGATAGATATATGATATTGTACACAGTGATGTTTGGGGACCTGCCCCTTTCACTTATTTGATGGCTTTCGATATTATGTCACCTTTATTGATGATCACTCACGTTGTACTGGGATATATCTTCTTCAGTATTGGGAAGATGAACTTCAACTTTATCAGTTTTGTTACTATGGTCCAAACTTAGTTTGAAAAGTCTATTAAATCTCTTCGGTTTAATAATGATGGAGAGTGAATTTCCATTGCTTCCACTCAAACATTTTTTCACGCACCAAAATCTGATCCGTTGAGTCTCAGCATGTGAACGAGCCTAACTACCAACTATATACTAATAGGCAACAAACAATATTGAATGGTATTTTCATTAATGCTCTCAAAAAGATTACACCAGCATCATTACAACAATCAAGAAAAACCTTCAGTGGTCTTGCCTATTCATGAAAAAACAAGTCTCCAAGAAGCGTCACTTCCTGGTTGGTCGATGCCAACCTGGTTAACCTCTAAAATATTCATAACAGGGTGAGTTGTAATCTAAACAAGTTACACCTTGTACAAACTAGCATATGACCTGTCTCTTACAAGTTGAAAACATTATAATCAAGCAATGGAACATAAGAATCACTCATTTTCGTAAGAACATTAAATTCCATATCTTAAAATGTCACATCATAATATAAAATAATATGGAGTGTGCTGTTTAAGAAAGATGCCCCTTTTTTAAAAAACAGTGGTTTGGTAGATCATGCATTTGAAAAGAAATAAAAGAAAATTAACTTAAACCAAACATTTACACTCCTTATAAGTACACGTGCTAGAAATAGTAGCACTGGATCCATAGCGGAATTGCACGACTTATCTATATTGGACTCCATCCTTTCATCAGGGTTGATCTATTCCTCACATCACATATCACCCCTCACATATACCTACCCTGTTAGGCATGTTTACTTCTTGTTACTGAATTACTCAACGGAAAATAGTCCCATGTACCACGCGACCTCGTGGGATCTCTGCCAGAAATACCAGATACATATATATACAAAAGTGAAAGATGTTTTTAATAGAAGACCATTCTTATATCAATCATTTCTCAACGTTCTTCATCATCACGATGACCCTTATCAATCCAACAGTTTATTTTTGGAAATCTAATCCTTGAAAACAAGAAATTGTATCATTCATTCATCTTGAAAACATTAGTTTGTCATTGACAATCACACAAGTCTCATACTCTCATGTAATCATGCTCACGGTCAAATTTATGCACAATTATATGATGCTTTTATCAGTCACATATATGATCCACAAATAAATAAATCGTGCTCGAACGATAACCATAATTCATATGCAAATAGTGTAAGGACTGCTCCATGTAGGCAATCTTTAATACATTTATTAGTACACCTGACATATCACAAGGAGGAGGACAAAGTGACTTAGTTAGGGTTGAAGACGTAGCTACTCAATATATCTACACCCATTACTAGTAGTAATGCAACGCAAGTATTAATTACATCACACACCCAATACTACCCTCAAGCTGGTGCATAGATATCCATCATGCCCAACTTAACAATAACACCACTAACTTGTGTGGGGCCTAGTGCCTTAGTAAAGATGTTAGTCAATTGGTCATAAGATAAAACTTTGGGGCTTCACAATAACATCAGGTCAGCTTGAACCTTTTCTCGGATGAAGTGAATATCAACCTCTATGTGCTTTGTCCTTTCATGAAGGACTGAATCAGTTGAAATGTTGATGGCGCCCTGTAACGATCTGAAATTCCGCATGAATGAAATTGAAATTTCATGCCATTAAATTCGTGACTTGAGCAAGATTTATTGCAGTGAAAATAGGAGGTGCATGAGGTGGCACAGTAGAAAGGTTTTCCGGGCTTGCAATCTTGTTGACTGAGAAATATAGCTAAGATTTCAAAATAGAGGAGCGAAAGTAGGAGGGTTGATCTGCGTGTAGTAGAGATTGAGATGGAAAGAAGGAAGAGAGATGTGCTGCATTTTATTCCATACATATATATTAAAGAAAGAAGCCATGATTTGTGCATGTGTGCCACGTGAAATGAGAGACTATGTATATGTGCCACGTATATTAAGGGCTTAGCATGTGTGCCATGTATACTAAAGAAGATAAGCCCTTAATTTACTTGGCACATATACAGTCTCTCATTTCACGTGGCACACATGCACAAATCACGGCTTCTCTCTTTAATATATGGAATCTCGCTCAACTCACGAATTTAACGGCACAAAATTTTGGGTCGTTAACCACCCTGATTATCACAATGTAACGACAAGAATAGATGGAGAAAATCCAAGTTTTAAGGCGAGAATGCAACAATAAGAGTTACATGAGACACACGCCATCACCCTATATTTAGACTCAACACTAGATTTGTATACCACCTCTAACTTCTTACTCTTCTAGAGTACAACATTACCACCAAGGAAAAAGACAGTATCTTGAAGTGGAGCAACGTGTGATTACTCTGGGTACCAGCAGGAATGCGTGGGGACCTTAGAGCTGGTTGGTTGGCTAGCAGGAAGGCGTGGGGGCCTTGGAGCTAGAGTACAACATTACCACGCAAAGCCCCATGTGCGAGCGCGAAGTCATGGAGCCTTGCGTCGTGTGCGTGCTCCCTACGTGTATGGCGTAGATGGCTACTCGAGCTAGGTGGTGTGCTAGTAAGACAATTAGACGCGCGTGGGCGTGGATAGCTGACTTGGATGTGTTGGTGTTGCATGGGTCTCATGTGCCATGGACAGAATGTCAAATCAATACGTTTGCGGTATTCCTGCTATTTGGCTTGAGGTAGTGTTTAAATCATATATATGGGAGGGGATTTATGGAGCTAATCCCATACACATGGGGCCTTGTGGCACTAGAGGTTGCACAGTGGTTTCCTAGGTCTGAAAGGGTGGGCCTAGGACGTTGCTTCGACAATGCCGTGTGTCACCCAAGGTGAGGTTGTTGTGTGCACTGCAACTTGTGTGCCTGAGTTATACGTTGCAGTGCACATGGGTTGGCTATGAGGGAGGCAATCGTGAGCTACGTGGGACACTATGATGCGCGTTGGCTGAGGGTTGGATGCTGGTGTGTGTTGGTTGTGAGAGCCACACATAATGGTGGGTTTGGTTCAGTATGACGGCGAGACATGCTGGAATAAGACGACATGAGGAGTTGCATGCTATTGTTGCGAGCGAGGTACTAGGGCATGGCATAGGGTGAAGCTTTAGCAGGCCAATTGAGGCACAGAAGGGCTGACATGCATGCCGGAAGAGGCATGATGCGTTGTTGTGATAGGCCTTAGCAGGAAAGCAACCATGCTCGGGAGTTCCCGTCCTCTAGGCGGGTGGTATCAAAGTTGATGGAGGGTTAGGCTGACCTCGTTGTTGTGGCAGCAAGGCACCGCACAAGTATGACAGCTGGTGTTGGGCTGTGCCCTTGTGACAATTGGTATCAAAGTCGGCTTGCACATCTGTGGTTGAGATGCACTCTGTTACAATGAGTTTTAGAGCTCGGTCGCATGCAGAGATGATACTATTGGGATACGCTGTTGCAGAAATCTGATGATGTTCGATGCTAGTTGGCCATGAGGGCCACACATTAAGAATGCGGGTCGGCCCGAGATGGATGAACACTAGTGACTTCCGACATGAGACGTTGGGTTACGCAAGTGCTAAGCACTGTTGCCATGTATGGGATGGTGCAAGGAGGATGCTTTGTTCTCACTTCATGAGGAAGTTGAGATTTCTGAATCGATTGCTGGTACATGACATGATGGTCAAGACCGCTGGTGGGCTGTGTGAAAGATCAATGTGTTGCGATGGGCCAGGATTGAGGGTTACAGTTAAGGGGAATACAACGAGAACTGGAATGAGCTATGTTGAACCAAAGAAGTGGTCAGAAGCTTGTTGCTTTGTTGTGAGACGACAAGGCATTGTTTGTCCGTGAGAGACGGATGGCTATACAGGTGATCTAGTGCGGCTTCAGAGGAGGCAGATGCGAGAGCCAGATGGGTATTTTAAGAGGAAGCGAGTCTTAGACGATCGCTGAGATCTTTGGTCTAAGAGAAAGGGCCGAAGGCAGTTTTTGAGCACGACAAAGGTAGTGTGGTAAGATTATTGAGGCAGAACAGTTCTAAGCAGGTGTGTTATGTTTCGTGGTGAAGAGATCAATGTCAGAGGTACCAAGGCATGATAGCCGCTAGAAAGTGAAGGCATCGTGTGCTCGTTAGGACACTGGAAGCATACCTAAAGTAGAGAATTGAACCAAAAAATGGGTTGTAAGAGGTGACTCAACACACTATGGGTGAAGACAGACGTTGAGGTACCATAGTAGTGTAAGAAGCATGGAAATTCGTTGGTTGAGCAAGGCGCTCGTGGTAGACTCTTTGGTGAAGGCATAGTGGTGTTGAGGTACTAGAGCGCTGCAGGACAGTTGAGGGCTTGTGATGAAGATCAGGTCTAAAGGTCCAAGAAAACTGGATTCTGTTGAATGCCACAGTCGAAAGATACAGGCAGTGTGGCAGACTACAGTAATGTGAGGCAAGTGCTTTGTTGGGATGAGCGTGGTAACTCGCCGATAGACTCTTAGGTGAAGAGAGATGGTCGAGGTACTAGAGCACTGCAAAATTGGAATAGGTTGAGATAGCTTGGGTAGCAGACTCGTGGTTGAAAACATACGTTGAAGTACTGGAGGTCTACAAGTCAGATGAGAGTCGAACTCTTGGGCGAAGACACAAAGGTGTTGAGGGCTTGAGTCCGGCAGTTTAGATGAAAGTTGGTCTCCTAGGTGAAGAGAATGTTGAGAAACTAGAGGGTTACGATGTGCAATGAGTTGTGTGAACTTGGAGCCAGCAATGAGTTGTGTAAACTTGGAGCCAACAATGGAAACATCAAAGGAGTCGGTTGCTTGGTTTCAACAGTCGATTCGGACAGTTGACATAATGATGTTAAGGATCGGTTTGCTTCTGGTTGTGTGAGGGACTGGTATGTCGGATACTCGGGTGAAATACAAACAGTGCCAAGTTTTTCAGAACACTGCGTGGAGTGAAGACACAGAAAATGGTTGAAGCTATTATGCCGAGGCATGAGGCGAAGACCAATTACGCCATCGAGGAACTGATGCAGAGGCATGAGGTGAAGGTGCACGTAACTCGTCGTGTGCTTGGGTGAAGATGAATGACAGTAGTCGATGTCCTGGTGCAGATGCAGTTTGATGAGTGTTGCTTGTCATTTGGCTGGTGTGATGATGCCTAGGTGAAGATGAACGATAGTAGTCGAGGAACTGACAGAGTTGCATGGGTCGAAGGGTAACTGAATGGTCAATGTACTAACACAAAATTGCAGATGGGCACAACAAAGAGTAGTAGTTGTGGTTCATATGTGGGTTGTGTTTGGGTGGACTGAAATTGTGTCGAGGAACTGACGTAGGAGTTTGGGTGTCGACGTGGGTGTTGACGCATTCGAGTGGGGGAGGATATGGCGTGGTCACGACCATGGTGCATGGAGATGCACATTTGTTGAGCTAGTAGGAAGGTGTGAGGACCTTGTAGCTAGGTTGAGCCGAAGGAGAGCTTGAGAAGCAGAGTAGTGAAGGCATGCCCGAGGTATTGTGGTGTTTCGAATGCCGAATTTGGTGGGCAGACCCTTGGGTGAAGACACTTCGTGTTGAGGTACTAGAGCGAGCTGTGGTCACAAATGCTTGGTAAATGGCATGGTGATGGATATCGCTGGTGTGGAGCCGCGTGAAGAACCAATGTGTTTCTTGTTCGTATGTCGAGTGGAATGTGGATGAGACCAAGTCAAACTAGCGGGGAGGTGCCAGACCTCGGGGCTAGGTATTTGTGGAGACTTTGCATGGGGTGAAGACGAAGGTCGAGGAACTGATGCAGGGTTTTGGTGTCAGCATGGGATGTTGACATTACCAGATTGGAGGAGGTGGCGTGGTCATTCCCTTGTGATATCGTTTCAACAGGGACATTAACCTTATGAAGTGAGGGAGGATGTGACAGGGTCATTATTCTGGGTACCAGCGGGAATGTGTGGGGGCCTTGGAGATGGTTGGTTGGCTAGTAGGAAGGCGTGTGGGCCTTGGAGCTAGGTGTGTAACGCGTGAGCGTGGAGGTATGGAGCCTTACATCACGTGTGTGCTCCCTACATGTATGGCATAGACGGCTACTCGAGTTGGGTAGTGTGCTAGTGTGGCGACTAGACACGCGTGGGCGTGGATAGCTGACTTGCATGTGTTGGTGTTGCATGGGTCTCGTGTGCCATGGGTAGTATGTCATACCAATATGTTTGAGGTGTTGCTATTTGGCTTGAGGTGGTGTTTAAACCACATATATAGGAGAGTTGTGGAGCTACTCCCATACACATGGGGCCTTGTGGCACTAGAGCGTGGACAATGGTCTCCTAGGTCTGAAAGGGTGGGCCTAGGACGTTGCTTCGGCAATGCCGCGTGTCACTCAAGGTGAGGTTGCTATGTGTTGTGGTGCACATAGGTTGGCTATGTGCCCCATGATAGACGGCTAGTAGGAGCACTGACATAGTCAATATCACTGTAACAATTAAAAGAATAATGCCTTGCATCAGTGTAAAACAACCACGAGATGAGGAGGTCCCGGAGCATGCATAATCTGACAACCATTGTGAAATTTGGATGAATGTTTGTGAGAAGGCAAACAAGTCTTTAATACTCAAGAGGGATCAGGAAGACACTCACCAATGTTAGAGTGTAGGTATGTTTGGGATCCGTAAGCATACTAGTATCACGTAATAAATCAAGGGCATATTTTCTCTGAGACAGATATGTCATGATCTGAGCGAGCAATTTAGATCCCAAGAAAGAACCGGATTTGAGCAAGATCTTTCACATTAAAGGCACGACCTAGTTCAGGTTTGACATGTGCCATGAAAGTGATGTCATCTTACTAATGATTCCATCAATATATACAAATAATATGGTGCATATCCCTCTCTCCAGTATGTGTAAATCACGTGTGGTCTGAATGCCATTTCACAAAACCCATAGAAAGCACTATAGCACTGAATCTGTGAAACCATGCCCTGGGAGATTGCTTCAACCCATAACTGGACTTCAGCCGCCAACAAACTTTCCCAGAATACTCCCTCTGAAGACGCAGGTGGAGATCCATGTGTTGAAAATAAATCAAAATTCGGATGAAAAATAAATGCAACTTTTCAAGAGAAGAAAATTGTTCTCTTAAGCTCAAAAACCTCAAAAAATGAAGTCTAATATAAAGTACTAGATGAAAGGCTTCAAATTTCACTAAACAACTTCATACATTATGAGACACAATATATAGCAAGTACAAGAACGAATTTCACATTTCAACTAGACTTTTCACTTTCCTAAAGAAACTTTTCATATTCCTGTGTGACCTTTCTCTTCCCTAAGATACCTTTTCATTTTCCTATGAAACCACATAAACCCAAAACATAAAAACATTGCAAAGTCCAAAGCTACAATAACTAAACTCTTAACTACAAAGTCAAACTTCTAAGATGAGGTCAAAGATCCAAAGAGAGTGAGGCCCACGGTCCATGCACATATAGTAGCCCAAAATGGTCTAGCTTAATATTTCAACAACCCCCCTTAAACTAGACTTCAACTACACCAAGCTTCTCTTTCATTTTGATGAATGTTACGTGCTTCAAAGCTTTGGTAAAGATATCCGCCCTTGATCTTCTATCTTGCAATATTTGATTTCGATTTCGCCATCCTTAACTAGATCACGAATAAAGTGATATTTGATCCGAATATGCTTGCTTCGATTGTGGAAAAGTGGATTTATGAAAGTGCAATAGCAGAACTATTATCGCAAAATAATTTTGTAGCTTCACTTTGAGGATCCTTTAATTCTTCTAAAATCCATTTCAACCATAGTGCTTGACAACTTGCCGATGCTAATGAAATATACTCCGCCTCCGCCGTAGAAAGTGCTACAACGGTTTGTTTCTTGGATGCCCATGAAACTACACCCGAACCAGTGTTGAAAGCATAACCGGAAGTACTTTTGCTATCATCTATAATTCTATACTTACACCCTAGTCACTATCACAATAGCCTACTAAGCTTGAATCTTGAACTCTTCCATAGTGTATATGATGACCAATAGTACCGCTTACATATCTTAAAATTCTTTTACCACTTCCCAATGACTTCTTTTTGGGGATACCATGAATCGGCTAATCATGCTAACAACAAACATGAGATCTGTTCTTGAAGCGGTCAAATACATGAGACTACCAATGAGACTTCTATAAAGAGTCTCTGCCTTCAACATCATGCTTGCTTAGCTTTAATCCTACTTCCATTGGAGTGCTAACGGGTTTAACACATTCCATTTTGAACCTTTTCAACAAATCATTGGCATACCTCTTTTGAGAATTGAAAATTCCATCTTCATTTTGTTTAACTGCAATGCCAAGAAAAAAATGAAGAAGTCCCATATCAGTCTTGTCAAACTCATGCATCATGGCCCTTTTAAATTCTTGACATAGACTAAGACTATTGCCATTGAAAATTAAATCATCAACATATAAGCATACTATTAAAAATTCACCTCGCACATTTTCCTTGATGTAGAGTTATGCTCGAAAGGATCTCTTTTGAAACAACTTTTCAAAAATTGTCTGTCAATGTGACTATACCAAGCTCTCGGAGCTTGCTTCAACCATAAAGTGATTTCTTTAATCGGCACACCTTATGTTCTTCACCTTTCTTCACATAACCGGGTGGTTGATCAATGTAGACCTCTTCTTCAAGAGATCCATTCAAGAAGGCTGATTTGATGCCCATTTGATGTACTTTCCAATTTCTTTGAGCCGCCAATGCTAAGACCATTCGAATAGACTCAAGACAAGCAACGAGGGCAAAAACTTCATTGTAATCAATGCATTGTTTTTGCTAATAGCCTTTGACCACAAAACGAGTTTTGTATTTTTCAATTTCACCTTTTTCATTCAACTTTGTTTTATATCGTCATTTGAGACCAATTGATTTGTGCTCATTTGGAAGCTTCGTTAGCTCTCCCGTATCATTTCTTTCAATAGAATCAATTTCTTGATCTATTGCATGCTTTCATTTTTCTTCATGAAATGCTTCTTCAAAAGAGATTGGATCTACATCGGCAAATAAGGCAAAATCACTTGAGAGATACCTTTTGGAAGGTTGATGTGGCAGGCTAGATCTCCTTAATGGTGCTTGAGGCGATTCTTCATTATCATTGATATGTTCTTCATTCTCACTAGATGGTGAGAATTGAGGGCTTACGACTTCATTTTCTTTTTCCGATTCCACATCTAGCAATATGAACTTTTGCTTTTTCTCATTTTCGTTCCAATCCCAAGCTTCTTCTTCATTCAATATTACGTCTCTCCTTATGATAATTAGCTTAGTGATAGGATTAAATAACTTGTACGCCTTTGAATTTTCGCTGTATCCAACAAGGGTAGATTTTTCAGATTTAGCATTTAACTTCTTTTCTCATCCGGCACATGCGAGTAGGCAATGCTACCAAATACATATGGTTTCTATCCACTCGAAGCTTCTTAAGGAGTCATGCCTTTGACGCTTTTGGATGAGGCACGATTTAAAAGATAGACAACACATTCAACGACTTCTGCCCAAAATGTATTGGGCATCCCTTTGGCTTTTAACATACTTCTAGCTAATTCCATGATTGTCCGATTCTTCCTTTCAGTCACCCCATTTTGTTGAGGTGTGTAACGAATAGTAAATTGATGTTGAATGTCATTTTCTTTGAGAAAATTACCAAATTCATGAGAGATATATTCACCACCTTGATCAGAACGTAAAGTCTTCAACATGAAACCACTTTGTTTTTCCACCAAGGCCTTAAATGATTTAAAGTATGCAAACAAATTCTGATTTTTCTTTGAGAAAATAAACTCATATCTTTCTACTATAATCATAGACGAAGATGAGAAAGTACCGATTACCTCCAATTGAAGTGATGTGCATAGGGCATAAATCCGAATGAACAAGCTCAAGAGGGTTTGATGCCCTCCAAGCATTCCCAATCGGAAAAAAATTCCTTTGATGCTTCCCGAGTGCACAAGCTTTACAAACTTGATCTTGATGGTTGATGTTAGGCATGACTCGTACCATATGCACCTTGCACATGAAAGATAAGGTGCAAAAATTCAAGTGGCCGTAGCGGAGATGCCATAGCCATAAACTATCTTTGATGATGGTACTCAAACATGGAAGTGCTTCACTTTGAATCTTTATGGGAAACATCTTGTTAGATGTCATCATCACCTTTGTGAGAAGAACATTGTTCTCGTCCTTGATTTCACATGCCGCTTCCTTGAAATGAGCATTATGACCCTTCAATAGAAGTTGTCCAACACTAAGAAGATTATGTTTGAGTCCTGGATCATAAAAAATATTTGGAATACGTTTAACACCTTTATTTGTCTTGACAACAATATCACCACTTCCCTTAACGAAAAGTCTTTTATCATCTTCGGTTCGTACTTCACTTTGAATAGATTCAGCCATAGTAACAAATACGCCTTTGTTTCCCGTCATGTGGTTACTACAACCACTATCAAGATACCAATCCTCATTGAGTGCAATTTCTTGAACATTACAAGCAAGAAAGAGAGTATAAATCTTCTTATGCTTATGAAATTTATGATCAAATGCTGAAATTATTGTCATTATTCTTAATTTTAATTGATCAAAATAATATGAATCACAACCACTCACAAAGTCGCACACAAGATCACCTGGATAGATTCTAGTGGATCGGTTGTGAAACCACTGAGATGCCCAACTGAGCAACTAAACCCACGCAATTTAACAATTTTCGAATGACGGTACTAATTTCCATGTTGTCGACGATGTCGATGAGACGGTTTATGTTAACGATGTTGACGACCTGCTAGATGAGGGAGTAAACGTTAGAGATTCCTGTGGGTATTGAGTTCACAAAAGTTATGGTCCTCATCAATGGATTTGTAAGTATAATACGTATGTCTGCTTATTGCCTTAACAAGCGTGCGGAGTCATAACACGGAATTCTAGGCCCTTGCGATCAGGTAGAATTATGGGTCGTGACACTTTCATTTTTATAAAATTTGGGCCGTTACAAACAATCTAATGTTAGAAACCAGTGGTTGTGTGTACCCTTCGCTTAATTAAAAGGATAAAATTCGGTGACATGGCTTTAGTATAGTATATCATGGCCATGAAGATTTGACTAAGATTACATCGACACTAGGATGAGCAGATGACAATCGGTATAGTAAAAGGGGAGGATCTCTTGGCATTAAACTATTGTGATAGTCAAACTGCAGTCTACTTATCATTCCAGGCATATCGAGTAGTGTTTATGATAGGGTATTATTGTAATTTGTTTTTAAATCTATGACGGTCGGGGATATGATGGCACCCAATCAGAGGATCGGGTGCCGTAGCAACTTGCCCAAGGTCGATCATGTCCATAAAAGAAAAAAGAAGATAGTTATCCAGTGTTCAAATGTTGGCCAAAGGTGCAAAATTTCAATGCCAGGTTTAGGCAACAGATGGAAATATTTGACCTGGACTTTGAAGGGAGAAATGGTCCGAATTTATTTTTTTCTTTCTAATACCCAAAGGGTCTAGGTGAACCCTTAGAGGATTGGTGTAACTTGCGATCATGTGCGACATGGCATGTGATCTAGCATTCGAAAGCACGGTCACCGCTGTGATCTCAAATGCATATTCTCGTTTAGCTAACATTATTTAGGAAATAACACAGCTTCCAAAATCTTACTATTCACGATAATTAACTTAGTGTACATATTCGTTAGATATGACTATTGAGCTTAGGTTCATATCAGGTTAGAGCATATTGATCTAGTGTGAACCATGTGGATGTAGGCTACCTGTAAAGTCTGTGTTGCAACTCATGGTTAGATGAATGCCCAATGCAAGAATTATCCCTTGAGTAGGTAAAAATCCCAACAGGCTCAAGTAAAAGAAAACTTACTGTATGAGATTGTTGCTTGTTGCTTCAATTTTTTGATTGAACAATTAGGGATGATTTATATAATGGAAACGGATCCTGAGGTGAGGGGTTGGTTAGTCCACGAAAAAGTGATTATATTTAAGTAGGGATGTTATTGAGATATTGATGGGAACATCCAAGTCGAACCGCCCTTTATCGTGTACCGAAGACGCAAGAAGAAGTCCAAGAAGCTTCAGACAATAAGGGCCGGCAAGGGAGCACGAGTCACTGCCCAGGCATGCTCGAGCGACAGTGGTTCCTGCTTGAGCGAGATCGACGACAAGTGAGCAAGAACTCTCTGCCCAAACTCGCTTGAGCGACATCGGTTCCCGCTCGAGCGAGAATCAACAGAAATATTGAGCGTGGTGCGACGTGGTCACGACCCCTGGTGCATAACAATGCACATCGATCCACTAGCAGGCAAGGTGAGAGGGCCTTGTAGCTAGGCTGAGCCGTAGGCAAAGCGTGTTAGGCGAACTCTTGGGCGAAGACATAGTGTCGAGGTACTAGAGCGAGCTACGATTACTAATGCTTAGTGCATGCATAGTGATAGACTGCGTGGGTGCGGAGTCACGCGAAGGACCAATGGGGGGTCCTTATCCGTAGGCAACAGATGAAACCAAGATGAGCTAGCGAGGAGGTATTAAACCTCGGGGCTAGGTGTTTGTGTGAACCTTGCATGGGGTGAAGACAGAAGTTGAACTAATGCAGGTCTTGGTGCCAGTAAGACAACACGATCGCCTCTAAACTAGGCATATGGCTAGCAAGTAGGCGGGCTAACCTAGTAGCTAGCTATGTAGCGTGCGTGTGCGCAGAGGCACGTGGCCCTGCGACGCATGCATGTGTCCCTTATGCATGATGCGACAGTGATCCAAACTAAGCTACGATCTAGTATGGTGACTAGACGCGGGAAGGGCTTGGAGTATGGTGCTCCACGTAGGGGCACGCGACGTGGTGCCAAGAGGGCATGCGATGTCCGAGTGCTACAAGGCATGCGAGGCGGTGCCATGACGGCACGCGATGTGGTGCCAAGAGGGCACGCGACATCTGGATTGTACGGCAAGCGATGCAGTGCTAAGAGGGCACGTGATGCGGTGCCAAGAGGGCACGTGGCATACATGTGCAATGATGAACCCGACACAGTGTTGAATGGGCACGAGACACGGTCATGACTCATACATGATGCGGTGCCACGAGGGTACGCCATGTGGTGCCATGAGGGCACGCGACATAAGGCCATGAGGGCCTTACGACATGGTCGCGACACAGTGCTATGTGGGTATGAGGCCATGAGGGCCTCGCGATGCGGACGCGACGTGGATGCGACACGGATACGACACGGTCGCAAGTGACGCTGATGCGTGATCTCACAAGACGTGTGGGCTTGGAAGATGACACTGTGTGGCACAAACAGAAGTTCGTGTGCTATAATTAATGGCAAGACACTACCTTTGCAGGTGTGTGCCACGGGCAGGAGGCCGTGTGCCATGGTGGTATGTCAAACCAAGGGGTTTGAGGTTCTTCTGCTGGTTAGCTCAAGTTGGTGTTTAGACCATACTTGGGGGAAGGGAGTTGCGGAGCTATTCTCTCACACATGGGGCCTTGCGTTGCGGGATGAGCGCATGGGCTTTCTAGGTTAGGGGTGGGCCTAGAACATCGCTGCAGCAATGCGGCGCTGTGGCGATGCCATGTATCACCTGGGGTGAGGTTACCATGTGGCCCCGTGCTGGCGTTGGGGTGCACATGGGTCGGTGATCTCACGAGGGCACTTAAGGGCTAAGTGGGACGCAGTGGTGCGCACTAGCTGAGGGCCTGATGCGGACGTGTGCTGGTTGCGCAGGCCACACACGATGCCTGGTTTGGATAGCATGAAGAGCTGCATGCTACTCCAAGTGTGCTGGTCGCGTGGGCCACACACGATGCTTAGTTTGGATAGCATGAAGAGCTGCATGCTATTCCAAGTGTGCTGGTCGCGTGGGCCACACACGATGGTTGGCTTGAATGGCATGAAGAGATGCATGCTACTGTCTGAAGCGAGGGACTAGTGCACCGCACAAGGTGAAGCTAGGCAGGCCAAATGGAACTGAGGTGCTGGCATGCGTGTCACGAGTAGACACGATGCATTGAGAGGGTTTGCCTCGAGTGAAGGCAACCATGATGCGAGAGTTCCCGTCCTCTAGGCGGGTGGTATCAGAGTGATGGTTGGATGCATTGGTCTCGCTGTGCGCGACAGTGAGACGTTGCACGAGCGTGATAACCAGCGTTAAGATATGCTTCGTGAAAAACTGGTATTCGAGTTAGGCTGGCCTCGCTGTAGCGGCAGCGAGGCGCCGCACGGGTGTCGAAAAAAGTTACCCCGTGACATGTGGTCGCAGCGAGGCGCCGCACGGGTGTCGAAAAAAGTTACCCTGTGACATGTGGTATCAAAGCCAGATCGTTCCGATTGGGACTACATTAGCGAGCCAGAGCGATGAGGTGCGCTCTGATTTTGTGACAACCAAAGTTACTTGGGTGCAGTTGAGTTGCACGTCTGCGATAGAGATGCGATTAAGTCGCACGCAGAGGGACGGTATTGCTGTGTTATATGTCGCGATAAAGGAACTTGACGCTAGTTGGCCATGTGAGCCACGTGTTGAGTTAGCGGGCCGGTCCGAGGTAGATAGACGCTGGTGACTTTCAACATGAGACATTGAGTCACACAGGTGCTGAGAGCACTGTTTCCATGTTGACATGGAGCACGGGGGATGCTCCGCTCTCACTTCGTGATGATTGTTGCCCATGAGGGTTATACGCTGCGGTAGCGGGTCGGTCGAGGATGGATGAACGCTAGTGACTTCCAACATGAGACGTTGGGTCACGGTGCTGAGAGCACCATTTCTATAAATGACAGGGAGCAAGTAGGATGCTCCATTTTCATTTAACAACTTGTTGGCTATGAGTGCCACACGTTAAAGTAAGCGAGTCGGTCCGAGGCGGATGAACGCTAGTGATCTCCAACATGAGACGTTGGGTCACGTTGGTGCTGAGAGCACCGTTGTCATGGATGACAAGGAGCAGGTAAGATGCTCCATTCTCACTTGAGGAAGCTGAGATTTAAAAATCGGTCGCTGGTAGATGACATGAGGGTCTAGACCGCTGGTAGGCGGCAATGTAAGGATCAATATGTTGTGATGGACCAGGATCAATGATACAGTTAAGCGAGATATCGCAAGAACTGAATGGAGCTAGGCTGAACCAGTGTAGGGGTCAGAAGCTCGTTGCTTTGTTGTGTGACGATAAGGCACAATGTCCGCGAGAGACGGATGGCTGGACGAAGATCTAGCGTGGCTTCAGAGGAAGCCAATGGATGAACCGAATGCGTACCTTTAGAGGAAGCGAGTCCCAGGTGATCCAGTATAGGTTCAGAGGAAGCAGATACGAGAGCCAGATGGGTATTTTCAAAGAAAGTGAGTCTCAGGCGATCGTCGAAATAAATGGTCTACGAGAAGGACCATAAGTCGAGTTAGGCTGGCCTCGCTGTAGCGGTAGCGAGGCGTCGCACGGGTGTCGAAAAAAGTTACCCCGTGACAGCGGGCACTTGAAGACTCACTCAAGCGACAACCAAGCTCGCTCGAGCGACCTTGCACTAAAGCGACACACGAAGTTTAATTTTCACTGGAGAATTTAGGCTTTAGTTTCCTTTTTAGACTAGGAGTCTTTCTAAATTCAATTATATGCTTAGGGTTTTGTTTGCCTACATAAAGACATTGTAAATACAATTTTAAGAAGTGAATGGTTATTGAATATTGCTTTTGCAAATTGAGAGCTTTTTATCAAAGTTTTCTTCGAGGGCGTGATTCTCTCAAAACTTGGAAGAGCAATTCTTCCTTCCGCGTGCGATTTGGTGCGAGGCCCACTTTATTCCTTGGATCTTCTATCCATTTTCTATTTTGTCTTTTGATTATTGTGAGGTAATTTATCTAGTTTGTTTCTTCTATTGAAAACCCATAAATCCAAAATACCTTTTCCTTTTTATATTGATGTTGGGGTTTTGGTTTCTAAATTCCTAAACCTAGTCTGTGTTGAAGAAACCTCTATTTCCGTTATGAATAATAGTTCCATGTTGGCCACATGAGTCACTCGAGTCACTCACACATGAGTTGTTAGTATCAGTTGAGTCAATCACACATGAGCCATTAGTGTCAGTAGTGTCACCTACACATGTGGGTATAAAGTCCATAAATGCTCGTACACCTCATATTCTCGAGTTGCATTTTGAGTCATCTCATGAGTTACATACTAATTCACGTTCTGAGTCATGTTATGAATCAAATCTTGAGTCACATTCTACATTGCATTGTGAGTTACCATCTGATTTTCATCATGAGTTGCATGAAATTAATGATAAGATTGTATTAAGCAATGGAAGTATCAAAAACTTTTCTAACTCACAAAAGTTGTTTAATGAATTTAAAGATAGTGATTTTTTTTTATTCAATTTAGACCTGAGCAAATCCTGCAAGAAATTGTTGAGGCTTTGTTAAGATGTTATATTGAAAATATTCTGATCTTTAACATGGGTCATTATGATAGTCTGGATTTTCCTCTAGACATGAGTACTAATGCAATGATTACGTTGAAGGATCTTACACCTTTTTTAGGTCCAACAACAAAATCTTCAGACCCATTCCTTGATGCCCATCTACATGAACCCAATCTTATCTACCCATTGATTTCTAAATACCTGTCGGAACAATATGTGAAAAGGTCAGATGGAAAAGTTTTGGGAGATCCATGTTTTTTTACCAAGGTAAAGACACACCAAGCATATCAAGAGTATCTTCGTAGGTTGAAAGGCAAACCGAAAATTGAGAACACTTGGACTGCAACGAGAAAGCAATCTGAAAAATATCAAGCATACCTCATCAAGTGGAAGGGTAAACCGAATACTAAAGCTATATGGATAATAAGAAGTATGCGTACCGAAAAGCGTCAATGGTACCTTATCAAGTGGAAAGGTAAGCCAAAGGTTGAGAGTACATCGATTGCGATGAGTAGACCACCCAACTCATCGGAGATGAGTTTCTCCCATCTGGGGGGAATTGGTGGGGACGTAAGAAGAAGTCCAAGAAGCATCAAACAAAAAGGGTTGGCAAGGGAGCAAGAGTCTCTGCCTAGGCTCGCTCAAGCGACATGGTTCCCACTTGAGCGAGATCGACGAAAAGTGAGCAAGAACTCTCGGCCCAAACTCGCTCGAGCGAGAATCAACAGAAAGATTGAGTGTGGGCACTTTGAAGACTCGTTCAAGCAACAACCAAGCTTGCTCGAGTGACCTTGCACGGAAGCGACACTCGAAGTTTAATCTTCACTCGAGAATTTAGGCTTTAGTTTCCTTTTTAGACTAGGAGTCTTTTTAAATTCGATTATATGCTTGGTAAGGGTTTTGTTTACCTATATAAAGGCATTGTAAATACAATTTTAAGAAGTGAGTGGTTATTGAATATTGCTTTCGCAAATTGAGTGCCTTTTATCAAAGTTTTCATCGAGGGTGCGATTCTCTCAAAACTTGGAAGAGCGATCATTCTTTCCGCGTGCGGTTTGGTGTGAGGCCAACTTTCTTCCTTTGAACAATTCCTTGGATCTTCTATCCATTTTCTATTTTGTCTTTTGATTATTGTCAGGTAATTTATCTAGTTTGTTTCTTCTATTGAAAACTCATAAATCCAAAATATCTTTTCCTTTTTATATTGCTGCTGGGGCTTTGGTTTCTAAATTTCTATCCCTAATTTGTTGATTCCCTTTGAAGGATTTAAACCCTTCGGGCCTTGAATTATTCAACTCCTAGTGAGGAATCAAGAGACAACGTTGAGGTTGCAGCTTGGTGCCCTAAACTAAATCGAAACTAGAGTCTATCTTTGGGCCACTTTTCTATATTAGGAAGTTCATATGCTAACGAATGCTAAATCGAATCAATTAAATTACCCTAATAAAGTTATTAAATATTTTGTGTTTTGGGATAAATTTCTATATCTCCGCTGCTCAGTTAAATCTCAAATTGATTTTAAAATTGCATTACTAGGGATTTAGCGTTTTACTGCATCAGATATTGTGGAGGCTTGAGGCTTTAGTGAAATGTTAGAGAGCTTTTAAACAAAACAATATCTGCCTTGTTCCACTCCATCTCTAAGGGCCTGTTTCGTTTCAAGGGAAAATAAGGGAAAACTCAAATGCGGCAAATGAATTGCTGAGATTCCCGTTGTTTGGATGACATCCGAAGGGTTGGAAATTATATTCGCATTTTCCGTCAAAATCCGAGAACAAATGCCGAGGGAGTCCCTCGGTTTTCTATCTTCCGACCCTTCGGACTTCTCATCCATATGACTCCTCTCACCCGTTTAGTAATACCACAATATTTTCACGTATGAAAACCATTGACTGATTTGAATCAGACGATGGAGATTGTTTTTTTTCCCAATCTTCCTCATGATAGATCTTAAGATCATGACGTCCCTATTAGACGGTCTGATGTTGATTCTATATGGCACACATTCCCAAAAATAAAGGCAGAGCCACTGACGCAGGACAAAACCCTAAACTATGTGAATGCGAAGAATTATTTACTTGACGAAATTAATTTAAATTAAATTGAACAATGAATCTGAAAATAAAGCGAATACCTTAGGGCTTCATTGTTTTCCATACGGAAGATCACGTTCAAGAAAGGGTCTAGTCTTTGCGCTAGATCCGTTAGAGTTGCGGTGCAGATCGGTCCTAGAGGTAGAACTTTAGGTTTTCCAGATTAGGGCACTCCCAATCTAATGATGGGATCACTGATTTTCTTCGGGTATTGGATATGGACTGGTTTAATGGCTCAGGTGAGATCTAGGGTTATTGAATCGGATCGATTCAATGATTCAGATGAAAACTAGGGTTATGATTTTCGAAATATTTGAAAGAGTAATGGCTGTTTAGGGCTTATGGAAAATAAAGTAAAACCGAGAAAGATCAAAAGAGATAGTAAATGATAGATTGTGGGCTTCGCACCCTTGGCTTCACACCAAACCCTTCTCAGGAAGAAGATTCACTCTTCGTAGTTGCTCATCTCAAGCAGAAAGCATAAGCTCTTTTTTTTCATTAATCAAAAACTAAATACATTGTTTATGGAGAGACCTTTTATAGGAGGTCTTAAAAAAAATCCCTAAAATGAAAATAAACATAAAAATAGACATTTACCCCTAAAACACAAGTTCGAATTCTAAAAAAGTTTCATTATCGCGCGATTTCGCTCGATCGAAATAAGGATTCGATCGAACGAAAATTTGTTCGATCGAAAAAAAGGTTCGATCAAACGAAAATGTCAATTTCCCCTCCTTTACGCCTGATTTCTCCACCTTTACGCCTGGTTCTGATTTCCATTCCGCTTTTTCCGACGTCGGTACACGCGAAACGGTCTGTATCCGATATCTACAATGTCGGCGTCCCCGTCAATTCTCCCGGGCCAAAAAGGTTTCATCACCGATGAAGCGGCGTCGTGATAGCGATCGAGCACGTCGGGGTTCAGGCATCGCACCTCATATTTAGTTACCCATGTGTTCTTGAAGTCCGGCTTTCCCAACCACTTAACCAAGTATTTCTAAAATCCTCCACCATGGGTGGATACCGCAAAGTCATCAAGTATCCCTTCGATCTCATCTCTCCTCTACTTGCGTGGGGAAGGGAAGTGTAGGGGCTGCAGGGTGGGACAGGAATGTGGGATTGGGGTTGCTGTCAAGGGGTTGGTGGGGGGTGGGGTTGAGACCGAAGAAGGAACTAGGTCCCCCACATTGAACGTAGAGCTGATCCCGATATCCAGTGGAAGTTCAAGAACATACGCATTAGGTTCGCTCCTTGCCACAACTCTAAAAGGCCCAGCGTTGCGGGCTTGGAGTTTCTTTGCGATTCTTGATGGGAATCGTTCAGGCCTAACCCGAACCATCATATAATCCCCAACTTGAATTCTTTGAAGTGCCTATGCGCATCCGCAGTTATCTTGTATTGTTAATTGCTCGCATTAATTTTTTTTCTAATTTCGGCATGCAATTCATGGATGTGCTGTGCGAATGCATCGGCTGATTCGGAAACTCGATGGGATGCAAACATGGGGACTAAATCGATGGGTGTTCTAGGCCTATGACCAAGTACAACATCAAAAGGACTCATGCCTGGAGACTTACTGACTGAATTGTTGTATGCAAACTCGACTATAGGCAATGTAGAATCCCAAGCCCTAGGATGATCACCGACTAAACAACGAAGGAGATTACCTAAGCTCCTATTGGTGGATTCCGTTTGGCCATTAGTTTGAAGATGATAGGCCGATGAAAATTGGAGGTTTTCCATAAATAACTGGTAAACTTCACATCCCGATCCGACACAATAGTTTTGGGTAATCCATGGAGACGCACAACCTCCCCGAAAAATAATTTGGTTATGTGAGCCGCATCGGAGGTTTTAGAGCAAGGAATGAAGTGGGGCATCTTGGAGAAGCGGTGCACTACCACAAAAATGGAATCGTGCTTCCGTTGAGTCTTGGGAAGCCTGAGCACGAAATCTACAGAGATGACTTGCCAAGGGGTGTGTGGCACGGGTAATGGGGTGTACAAGCCGGTATTCTGCTTAATCTGTTTCGCAACTTGGCATGTAGGACATTGTCTCACGATCCTAGAGACATCCCTCATAAGGCTAGGCTAATAAAACCTATCCTCAATGAGCGCACTGGTCTTATCGCGCCCAAAATGTCCGGCAATCCCTCCAGCATGTAACTCCTAGATAAGGAAGTCACGCAATGAAGTGTGAGGGATACACAAACGATTTCCTTTAAACAAATACCCATTTAGCAGGGTATACTCGGAGTTCATGTTGTTCGGATTTTCAAGGATACCAGTGTATTCTGTCCCAAAATCTGGGCAATCAGGACAATCTTGTTTAAACTGCTCAAATCTGATGACCTCGGTGCCCATAAACTGCAAGGTCGCCACTCGACGACTAAGCGCATCAGTTGCCTTGTTCTCGGCACTGACCGAATGCTTCAACACGAATGTGAACCCTTGAAGGTACTCGACCCACTTCGCGTGCCTCAGGTTCAACTTTCTCTGGGAAGCAAGGAAACGTAAGGCTTCGTGGTTAGAAAACAACACAAATTCCTGCGGTTTCAGGTAATGCTTCCAATACCAAAGAGATCGGACGACCGTATAAAACTCCTTATCATAGGTGGAGTATTTGTGCTTTACCTCATTAAGTTTCTCACTAAAATAGGCCACAGGGTAGCCCTCTTGGCTCAGCACTCCGCTTATGCCTACACCCGACGCGTCACATGCTACTTCAAAGACTTTATAAAAGTCTGGTAGGCGCATGAAGAGTGCAGTAACCATTTTCTCTTTTATCTCGGCAAAGGCCCTCATCACGGCTTTGCTCCACAGGAACTCCCCTTTTCTCATGCAATCGATAATGGGAACCATGATGGTGGTAAAGTTTCGGATGAAACGACGATAAAATGTGGCCAAGCCATGGAAGCTACGGACTTCATGAATATTCTTAGGCTTGGGCCACTCCACAATGGCCTTAACCTTCGCAGGGTCCGCAACCATCTCGTCTACCGAGACAATGAATCCCAAGAATACAACAGATTGCTACATAAAGGTGCACTTCTTGAGATTCGTGTATAACCTCTCTCCCCTCAAGGTTTCGCAATCCAACCTTAGGTGGATAATGTGTTGTTTCTTGTCCGGACTGTAAATTAAGATGTCATCAAAATATACGACAAGGAATTTGCCAAGGAATAGCCTCAACACTTGGGTCATGAGCCTCATGAATGTGCTCGGGACATTGGATAGCCCAAAAGGCATGACCTACCACTCATAAAGACCGTCTTTGGTCTTGAAGGCGGTTTTCCATTCATCGCCAGGGCGAATACGAACCTGATGGTAGCCACTTTTAAGGTTTATCTTGGAAAAGATAGTGGCGCCAATCATCATATCAAGCATGTCATCGAGCCTTGGTATGGAAAACTGATATTTCACCGTAATCTTATTAATTGCACGGCTATCCACACACATGCGTCATGCACCATCTTTCTTAGGAGACATGTGCCCAAGACTCTCTTGGATGAACCCCTTCTGAAGGAGGTCACTGACTTGCCGAGTCAACTCGGCGTGCTCAACCGAATTCAACCTGTAGTGGGGCGGGTTCGGTAATGTAGATTTGGGAACCAAGTTGATTGTGTGACATGGGAGGGAGCTTATTAGGTAACTCTTTGGGGAAGACATCCGCAAATTCATTCATGATTGGCTCGACCTCCTTGGGGTACTCAAGTGCTGACTCAGGAGTACTTTCGATAGTGGCGACGACATACGCTGCACTCTCATCTAACGATGCCCTCTCGAACTCTGAAGGGCTCACAATGTTGATGGCCTTGGATTGGCCTCCCTTCTTTTCAACTCTGTTGACTGATGGTGCTTTGGGAGCCAAAGGGTTAAGAGTGATTTTCTTTCCCTTATAATTGAACGTGTAAATATTAGATCAACCAAAAATGGTCACGTTCAAGTCATAAAGCCATGCCCTCCTTAAGATGATATGGCCCACATCCATCGACAGCACATCGCACCATAAGGTGTCCGAGCATGAACCCAATTGTATGGGTACAAGACCCCTCTATGACACGGGAATGGATGAGGAGTCAACCCATGCGACTTTATAAGGTCTCGGGTGGGCTTCGGGTGTAAGCCCTAAGCGGGTGACGGTATGTTCTGACACCACATTGGTGCAGCTTCTGCTATCCACGATAACCCTACAAATTTGTCCCATATGTGGCAAAGGGGTGGAAGATGTTCTCCCTCCGCCAATCCTCCTTTTCAGCCCGTTGAGGTTGTGCAAAGGCACACCTCACAACTAGAGCACGACCCATGTCATCACCTTCCTCATCACTAGGTGTGACATTCGGCTCAAAGACTTCTTCATAAACTCCCTCACTCTCTTCTCCTTCTTCGTCGATGAAGAGATTCCTTTGTGAGTCTCTCGTGGGGCATTGGGCGGCAAAGTGTCCCAATCCTTGACATTTATAACACTTGACATGAGACCCACTCTTCGAGGATTCTCGGACTACACCCTTTCCTTTGTCAAACCGCACATTGACAGATGTGGATTGTGTCGGTTTGGGAGGCGGGTTTCCAGCACTAAGTCTCACTTCGTCGGTACGGGGTTGACCGGTGTGAAAATTAGATCGCCTAACCACTGTCATTTTCAAATATCGTTCAACATCTTGAACGACGGTGTAACATTCGGAGAGAGTCTCAACAGGGTGGGAGACTAACTCTTTTTGCAGGTCAAGTCTCAATTAGGTGCGAAATCTGGATAGAGTGACTTGAGGGTCTTCGGACACTTTGGCTCTCATCATGAATTCTTCAAATTTGCCAATGTAATCCGCTATGGGCATACTACGTTGGCGTAGATTTTGTCATTGGTCGAGGAGGCGATGGTAGTATGAGGAAGGAACGTACTTCTCTGTAAGTCGCTACTTCATGTCCTCCCAACGGGTAATGAGAGTACAACCCGCATTCGTCCTGATGTGTTCAACGTTGACCCAAAAGAGTCGGGCTTGGCCTATGAGCTTCATTTTAGCAAGTCTAACACACCTTTCATCGCTCATGTCAAACCACTCTAGGTGCTGGTCCATATCGGATAACCAATCGAGGAAGACTTAAGGGTCCAATCTTCCATCGAAAGTTGGGAACTCAACTCGGACATTTTTAAGGAGTTTCCCTTCTGGGTCGTAGTCATCTCCATGTTGATCCATCCTATGATTCCGGTTCCGATTATGTTGGTAGCCATTTCATTCGAAACGTGGACCATTTCGCTCACAGGGTGGTGGTTCGAGGTACTCATTACCCTCGTCTAACCGATTGACTCGGTCTAACAACCTCTCATTAGATGTTTCAGGGTTCCTTTGGGCTGTCTCCATGGCAGCCATTCAATCATTGATCGATTTTAGATCAGCCCTCATGCCGTTAAGAACCTCGGCAATCTCATTCATGTCCATGGTGATATGGTTCACTAATGACGGGTTCTAGAATGACATGAAAAATGAACTGACAATGAAGGGGAGCTTTTGACAAACACGTGATGTTCACACTTTGGCCAAAACAGAAATAAGATGCAATGAATTTCAATTGCACACAAATATGCCCTAACCTAGAACTTAAGCTCTGATACCAAAACTGACGTAGGACAAAACCCTAAACTACGTGAATGCGAAGAATTAGTTACTTGTCGAAATTAATTAAAATTAAATTGAACAATGAATATGAAAATAAAGCGAATACCTTAGGGCTTCATTGTTTTCCATATGGAAGATCATGTTCGGGTTCAAGAAAGGGTCCAGTCTTTGTGCTAGATCCGTTAGAGTTGCGGTGCAGATCGGTCCTAGAGGTGGAACTTTAGGTTTTCCAGATTAGGGTGCTCATAATCCAATGTTGGGATCACTGGTTTTCTTCAGGTATTGGATGTGGACTGGTTTAATGGGTCAGGTGAGATCTAGGGTTATTGAATCGGATCGATTCAACGATTTAGATGAAAACTAGGGTTTATGATTTTCGGAATATTTGAAAGAGTAATGGCTGAATTTAGGGCTTATGGAAAATAAAGTAAAACAGAGAAAGATAGATCAAAAGAGATAGTAAATGATAGATTGTGGGCTTCACACCCTTGGCTTCGCGATTTCATTCGATCAAAATAAGGATTCGATCGAACGAAAATTTCGTTCGATTGAACGAAAATGTCAATTTCCACTCCTTTACGCCTGGTTTCTCCTCATTTACGCCTAGTTCTGATTTCCATTCCGCTTCTTCGACGCCAAGACACGCTGAAACCTTCAGTATCCGATGTCTACAATGTCGGTGTCCCCGTCAGCCACGTTATGACTTGGGTGGTCAATTGACCACCCAAACTTTCTAAAAATTTGTTACTAAGCTTTAGGGGTCCTAATTTATATTAGTGGATTCTCATCCATCCAAAATTATCTTAACCACCCAAAACAATAAAAAATCTTCAAACAATTTTTTTTATGGTATTCGTTTTCATAACAATATTTCTTCTTTGATTTTTTTTAACTCAATCCCACAAATTTGGCCCATTTTTAAGCTCCCCTCCATTTGTTGCACGAACTTATTTTTGGAGAGATTTCTCTCAGGGCTCTACTATGTTGTAGAGCTATATACTCATATATATGGTGTATATGCTCTAGTATAATTAATTTAAAAAATAAACAATTTATTACACATAACAAGGTTTGAACCTAGAACCTAACCTTTATAAAGCACCAAGTCAACCACTAGAGCAATTCACTAAGATATGTAAAGAGAAAAAAAACTTAATACATATATAATTTTTTGGTCATTTTTGTGAATCACTTTTATGATATTGCAACTGTTTTTTAGTTTGAATGATCTTTTGTGGTATTATGGCTGTTTTTTTTGTTAGAATATATTATTTTCCTACAATTTCCTGCATATGTATCCAAACACAAGATTTGGTTAATCCTGCGTTTTCCCAACTAGCAATGTGGGTATCCAAACAGTGAAAAACAAAGGGAAACAAAGGAATCCCATGGTTTCCTACAACTTAGGTATCCATGGGAAAATATAGGAATATTATTTTACTTTCCCATGTTTCCCGTGTTTTTATCCAAACATGCCCTAAGGAGGAAACCTTTCTTATATAAGAGAGAGAGAGAGAGAGAGGAGAGAGTTCTCACTGCGGTAAATTATGAGAGTTTGGAAATAAGATAAAAACTCTATTTCCCTTTTCCCAAGCTCCAACTTATAGAGAGAAAATTGAAGAGACGCTTATGGCATTCCATCCACAGATCATAATCCATAGGGTGAAAAATCGATTCGAGCATTATGGCCTGGGTGGTCAAATCTCGAACACCAAAGATTGATCTCCTCCTTCGATATCTTGGCTTATAATGACAAAAACAAGATTGAAGTGGAAGATTCAACTTAACCATCACGTGTGTCCAGTGTATTTAAAAATAAATACAAATAAATAAGAAGATAATGTGGTAATTCAAATGAGTTTTACTGACTGCTTGACAGCATCGCAACATATAAAATATATTCAAGATATGATCTCCCTAGACATGGATATATATGTACCAGCAAGAGAATCTTTTGGAAATATAATGCCATCTTTAGAAGAACATTGAATAGTCCTAGTAAATAATGCTACTATATTCTGATCTAATAAATTTCATTTTTTTTATATACGTATTATATCATAATTTTATGTTGTTGGAGTGGTGGGATTTTACAACATAAATGCTCCAGAGTTGTGATGATTGGTTGTGTATCATAGGCCTCATATGAAACCCTGCTTCCAAATGCAACTAGAGAACATTCAAGTACTGATATTATCAATGTCCATTAATCATTTGTTTGATACTTTTCTTAAATGTTTGGTTTTGTTTGACTGATGACCTTTTTGTTTTTACATGTTTAAGGCTCCTACAACTTTCCAATTATACAGCATGTTAATTTCCAAAACTCTAAAAGTATAATAGTGATGCCATGGCTACGTTACTGCCTGATCACCTAGGCGCCTTGGGGGAAATCCATCAACTAGAACCACCTAGGCATGTGACAACCTTCGCCATATAATAGTGATGGCCTAGTTACAGCATGATTGCCTAAGAACCTTGGCACCTAGGGAAAATCCTCCCCGTAGGGCTTACTAGGTATGCAATGACCTTCCCCATGTCTACCATCTGTGTTTTAGTAATTGATCTAAGGGTTAAGCATTTTAATGGAACTAAATGAAAGTTAAAGAATAAGAAATTTATTTTTTCAAGATACACACAACACACATATACAATTATTGTCAAAATCAATTCATGGGGAAAAAGGTAACAGCCTCAGAATACACAACACACATATCCAATCATTGTCAAAGTCAATTCATGCGGCAAAAAGTAATCAGCCTCAGAATCAAATGCATTACATGAAAAACAAAGAGGAAGGACCTCATTTCACCAAACAAAAAATAAATAATCAAAATAAAAATCCATATCTCCCCTAACAATGCTTTACTTTGTTTTGTGTTAAAGAAAAAGTGAATGTCATTTGCTGTAGCAAACAAACAGAAAAGGAGTTCTTAACATCCATTCATCAAGAAGTAAAAGAATCAAAAGTTTGCATAGGATATAAACAAGGACTACGAGAGATATGCTACAGAAAATGGAGATGAAATAACATTAACAAATATTTACAATAAAAAATCGTATCTAGAGATGCAAAGCTGATTAGATAAGCATACTAAACTTGTGTAAGACAAGAAGATCACCTATTTCAAAGTGACATAGTATCCGAAGCAAGAATTATTTTTGAACAGTGATGCGTAAGAAGATTGTTACCTGTAGAGTGTTTCGTATATCAGAGGAACGGAAATGAGGTACTGTGGTTGATAATGCAGCAAATCTTCCTATTAAATAAACAACCAAAAATTGATCAAAATAAAAATGGTTTCCATGCGAAAGATTGCTTTGAAAACATTAATCCAATTTGATAAGAGATAGAAGCTAAAGGAAACCAAGAACATCAGAATAGCAGATAAATCACAGAAATCTGAATGGCATGCAAGTTCATCTTGGACAGTTTATCATGAACAGAGATAGTAACTATGGTATCAAACCTCGGCCGATACCATACGTATCAGTTTCGTCGAGAACCGATACCGATACCACCCCGATACAGGTATAGGGGTGGTATCAGTATCTGTATATGTATCGAACTGATACTGGTCAATATCGGCCAATATTGTCTCGGTATCAGCCGATACTGACAGATACAACCAGCTTTTTATATTTTTGTAACTTTTTTTCCAAAAAAAATATCGACTGACATGCTATCGGCGTTAATGTATCTGTATCAGCCAATACGTATCAGTCCAAGATGGACCTATACCCGATACCAATATTGACAACTTGATAGTACAATTAGAGAGCTCCACGAAGTTTAAAGAATGTGCTTCATGATAATCTGAAGAAGAATACCTTCAAGTTTTTCACAGTTGTGTATACTTGCTCAACCCCACAAGTAAATGTGAAATATTCAGAAGCACGCTCATATGCATGCCAAGGTGGAAGAATGCTTAGGAATCTGTCCCCAGCTTCTGCAGGTACAATGTCGAACAAGTTCTTTATCTAAAGAACAAACAGAAAAGTCACCCCAAGCATTACCAATGTTATCATATAAAAATCATGCTAATCATATAAAATTTAAGAAATAGGAATATACATTCATATATAAGAGAAAATGCATAAATTCCCGAGAAAACCTTACCTTAACTTATGTGACTATAAATTGTATTGAAGATTCAAATTAGGAAACCATTATAAAAGGGAACTTTGACATTCTCATGGACACCGATCCGGCTGTTTGGGATCTCATGCATGCTAGTGAGTATGCCGTGGTAAACGGATGAATAAAAATATAGGAAACTAAAATACTAACAAAAGTCTAAAAAGGTTTAGATTGATCTTCAAATGAAAATACCTTTGATGGTATTATGATAATTATATAATTAATGGAGGCCTAAATCCAATAACTATCATATTAACAAACATATGTTAGTGCATATATAAGGTGTTTGAAGAGTCCAACATGGTTGAATAGTCTTACATGTCGACTAGGACTCAGCACCCCAAAGAGTCCGCATAACACTAGTTTCACATAGCAGAGAAAATCATATTGGAAACATGATGCTCAAAGAAGTATAATTGCATTTTAACACGAAATTAACAAAGTAGCATCTTGTATCTACCAGTTAAGAAAAAAGGTATCTAATGACTTCAAATGGTATTATGAAAAAACTAAATGGATAGACCATCATACCTGATGCAAGAGATTTTGATGTGTTAGCATTACACCTTTTGGTGAGCCAGTCGTTCCACTTGTATAAACTAGAGTAGCAATATCATCTGTCTCAATAGCCTCATAAATATAACATCGACCTATAATTAAATTAATCAGTTAGAAAAATGTGTGCTCACTACTTAACAGTTCATATATAAAGAAACACATGATAGTGAAAAACTATTTTTATGTTACAAAGGCATAGAACACAATATCTTATGAAGAGAATAAAAAATGAAGCAAGTTGGTAAGAAAATACAATTGGCATATGCAACTGACACGTTCAAAATATTGATTCTATGCTCTCTATAGTTAAGAATACTGACGTAGGACGGTTCCCTAAATTACGTGAATGATATGATTGATTTTGCCGGAATTAAATTAGAATTAAATTAAACAATAAAATTCACAAAATATAGCGAATACCTCAGGTTTTCGTAGTATTCCATGGGAGAATCACGTATGCATCAAGTAGGGTTCAGTCCAGGCGCTAGATCCGTTAGGTTGCAGCGTAGATCGATCCTAGAGATAGAACTCTAAGTTTTCCCAGATTAGGGCGCTCACAACTCAATGATGGGATCACTGGTTTCCTCTGAGTATTTGGTGCGGAAGGTTTAATAACTCAGTTGGGATTTACGGTTGTTGAATCGGAGTGATTCAATGGTTTAGGGGAAAATTAGGGTTTAGGATCTCAAAAGGGATGATGGCTGAATTAAGGTTGTAGAATCACACAAGCAAAGATAAAAGATAGATAGATAGATAGATTGGCAGACTTCACATCTTTGGCTTCGCACCAAACCCTTATCGGGAAGAAGAATCACTCTTCGTAAAGGCTCATCTCAAGCACACACAAGCAAAAGCTTTTCATTCATAATCAATAACTTCTTACATTGTTCAATTTAAGGACCTTATATAGGAGTCCTTTCAATAAAAGAAAACCCTAAAACAATTAATAAATAAAAGACAAATAAACCCTCAAAACAGAAGTTCGAAATTAAACTCCTAACTTAACTAAACAACCCGGCGCGATTTCGATTGATCGATTTGAAATTTCGATCGATTGAAAAAATTGATCGATCGAAATTTCATAATTCTATGAAAATCGCCGTCAACTTTCGATCGATCGGTCGAAATTTCACTCCATAACTCTATACTTTGTCGATGCCAGTCGATCGATCGATTTAGCAATTCGATCGATCGAAATTGCTGTATTCCTCCAATTTTCTCCAGAATTTCGTCTTTTGCCTAGTTCTGATGATTTCCATTCCGCTTCTTCCGAAGTCGGTACACGCGAAAAGGTCCATATCCGATGTTGGTGTCCCCGTCAAATTTAAACTAATTTTTGTGTTGTGTTTGCCTATTAATATCAAATCAGTGACTTGCGTGATATTTGTATGTTGGTGAGTCACTAGTTTTGGCGTGCAACATTTTTCGAATTTTATTCAATAATCTGTGGTACTTGTACTGTACAGTTAATCCTTTAGAGATCATATATATTCTGATGAATGGGCGTGAGAATAAAACCCAACGTTCTCCATTTCTCTCTATCTCTCCTCTTCTTCTCTTGCCAAATCCAAACTCTAACACCAAACCCTAACAATATAACCCTTACTTTATTTTGGTATCAGAGCAAGTTCCTTCAGATATGATCATCATCCTTATCAGAACTGATGCCAACATGATGTCATTTTGAGTCATCACAAACAAAGAGTAAGATAAACACACTTTTGATCAGGTTGATGAGGTAACTTTCATTTAGAGATTGTTTGGCATTTAGTGCAAATATTAAGAGTTTCGAAGGATTTCTGTTAAATCAGAGCTTCACGGATTTCAGGGATATGGTCCACCAACAGGATCGGATCCACAAGCATCTAGATCAGTTTTTGGTGTTGAGCAAGGCTATAAAACATTTTCATTTGAACTGGCATGTGAAAGTGACGCGAGACGATAACCCTAAAATGCGGAATATGATTTTTTTATGCAATTTGGCCGAAATTAAATAAAGTAATTCAAGTTTAATCACAAAACTATCTTAAGATACCTTAGGGTTGGAGAATTTTGATGAGTAGATCACATGAGATCCAGGTAGGGTCCAGTCCGATGCGCAAGTACTTTTAGATTTGAGGCGAGATCGGCCTACAGATAGAACTCTAGCTCTTTCCAGGCTTGGGCGTTCGTCTTTGATCCGATGTAGATTCGCAGGCTCTAACTAGGGCTTTGGAAATAGGTGTATGATTTTGTAATGGGCTTATGGTTTTGATTTTATGGCTTAGAAAAGGATTTTGGGCTCTGTTTGATTTGGGATTCTGAAAGGGATTTATGATTTTAGGGATCAAGAAATCAATAGGTTAAGATGTAGGAGAAACAAGCAGGGATCAATAAGGCAAAATCCGAAGAAGACAGTGATAGAGAAAATAACAATGGCTTTTGGGAATCACTCCTTTGGCCTCACACCAAACCCATCTCAGGCAAAGAATATTCAAGCATAAAAGCATTCAAAATATTCAATAACTAATTAAAAAGTCTTCACAAGCCTCTATATATAGGCCACCAATAATTAAATTTCGAAATAAAGAGTTCTAATAGAAATAAAACACAAAAAAGACAAGTTCTCGCTAAAAAAAACTCAAAATTCGGAAGTCCGTCACAACGTCCACGGACGTCCGTAGTGCCCCACGGACATCCGTGATCTACGGACAATGAAGGGGCAAAATCACGGACGTTCGTCAGTGTTTCACGGACGTCCGTCACTGTTCATCGTGAACAGTAAAATTTTTTTTTTTTTTTATTTCCTTGATGTTCCCTGTCATTCTCCTCCACTCAAAATGTTTCATCACCGATGAAACACGCATGTGGTACTCGGACTCGGGCTCCCTCTCCTCTTCTTTCGACGCCGGTAGAAACGATGTGGTCCGAATCCAATGTCCATATATGTGGCGTCCCCGTCAATTCCCCTGGACCAAAAAGGTTTCATCACCGATGAAACGCGCTCGTGGTAGACGTCTAGCAAGTCGGGGTTCAAGCGGCGAACTTCATTCTTGTGGACCCAAGTGTTTTCGGACTCCGGTTTGCCGACCCATTTAACCAAGTATTTCTGGAATCCCCTGTCCTGTGTAGAGACGGCATGATCGTTAATTATATGTTCTATCTCATCTGATCTCTGTCTGCGTGGGGAAGGAAGAGGTATAGGTTGCAAGGTTGGATTAGGGCTGGGACTAAGGGGTGGCTGGAGTGGGTTTTCAGGAGGTGGGGTGAAACCCAAGTAAGGAACCAGGTCCTCCACATTGAAAGTTGAACTAACCTCCGTACCTGGAGGAAGCTCGAGCACGTATGCATTAGGACCACTCTTAGCCAAAATTCTAAAAGGCCCAGTGCCTCGAGATTGGAGCTTCTTTGCGGATCCCGCTGGGAACCGCCAGCCTAACTCGACCATCACATAATCACCCACGTTAAATTCTTTAGAGCGCTTTGTGAGCATCTGCAGATAATTTATATTGATTGTTGCTTGAATTAATTTTCTGTTTAATTTCGGCATGCAAGCTATGAATATGTTGTGCAAATGCATCGGCAGACTCTGACACTCTATGGGATGCAGACATGGGGATCAAATCTAATGGGGTCCTAGGCCTATGACCATGCACTACCTCAAAAGGACTCATGCCTATGGACCTATTGACAGAATTATTATATGCAAACTCAGCTGTGGGTAAGATGGTATCCCAGGTCCTAGCATGATCACCGACAAGACTACGAAGGAGATTCCCCAGGCTCCTATTGGTGCTTTCAGTTTAGCCATCCGTTTGAGGGTGGTAAGCTGTTGAGAATTGGAGCAATGTGCCCATCATGTGCCAAAGGGTCTTCCAAAAATAACTCGTGAATTTAACATCCCTATCAAACACAATGGTTTTGGGCAACTCATTAAGACGCACTACCTCCGCGAAAAATAGTTTAGCAATATGAGATGCATCGGAGGTTTTGGAACAAGGAATGAAGTGGGTCATTTTAGAAAATCGGTCCACTACGACAAAAATGGAATCGTGCTTCCTAGGGGTCTTAAGAAGTTCAAGCACAAAATCCATAGAGAGGTCTTGCCACGGTGTGTGTGGCACGGGTAACGGAGTATACAAGCCGGTATTTTGTTTACTCTGTTTGGGCACTTGGCAAGTATGACAATGTTTGACAACCCGAGCAACATCTCTCATCAGGCTAGGCCAAAAGAACCTATCCTCTACGAGTACAATAGTTTTATTACACCCGAAATGTCCGGCCATCCCTCCAGCATGTAACTCCCAAATGAGAAAGTCACGCAATGAAGTGCGAGGGATGCAAAGGCGACTGTCTTTAAATAAGTACCCATCTTGGATGGTGTACACGGAGTGTGTGCTGGTCGGGTTACTAAGGAGAGCAATGTACTCAACCCCAAAATCTGAGCAATCGGGGTACTCATCCTTTAACTTTTCGAACCCGACGACCTCGGTGCTCATTGTGCGCAAAGTCACCACTCGCCGACTAAGTGCATCAGCGGCCCTATTTTCAACACCAACCTTATGCTTTAACACGAATGTGAACCCTTGAAGGTACTCCACCCACTTCGCATGTCTTGGGTTCAACTTCTTCTGTGAAGCAAGAAAGCGTAAGGCTTCATGGTCAGAGAACAGCACAAATTCCTGCGGTCTAAGGTAATGTTTCCAATACCAAAGAGATTGAACGACCCCATGGAATTCCTTGTCATAGGTGGAGTATTTTTGCTTCGCCTCGTTAAGTTTTTCGCTAAAATAGGCCACAGGGTGACCCTCTTGGCTAAGCACTCCTCCTATGCCTACATCCGATGCGTCACATGCAACTTCAAAGACTTTGGAAAAGTCCGGCAATCGCATGACGCTACTCATTTGTTGTTTGATCTCGGCAAAGGCTTTTGTCGCCGCTTTGCCTCATTTAAAATCCCCTTTTTTCATGCAATCTGTAATTGGGGCCATAATGGTGCTAAAGCTTCTGATGAAGCGACAATAGAAAGTAGCCAAGGCATGGAAGTTGCGGACATCGTGTATGTTCTTTGGTTTGGGCCACTCTACAATGGCACTCACTTTTTCAGGGTCCGCAACCATTCCATTGGCCGAGATAACGAATCCCAAGAAGACAACGGAATGCTGCATGAAAGTGCACTTCTTGAGATTGGCAAACAACTTCTCGCCCTTGAGGGTTTCACAAACCAGCCTAAGGTGGGTCAAGTGTTGATCCTTGTCGTGACTATAGATCAAGATGTCATTGAAATAAACAAGGAATTTGCCTAGAAACAGCCTCAACACTTGGGTCATGAGTCGCATGAAAGTACTCGGGGCATTAGAAAGCCCAAAAGGCATGACCATCCACTCGTAAAGGCCATCCTTAGTCTTAAAGGCGGTTTGCCACTCATCACCGAGGCAGATGCGGACTTGATGGTAGCCACTTTTAAGGTCTATCTTTGAAAAGATAATGGCACCAACCATCATGTCGAGGAAATCATCGAGTCTTGGTATGGGAAACCGATACTTAACGGTAATCTTATTGGTCGCACGGCTATCCACACACATGCGCCACGTACTATCTTTCTTAGGAGTGAGTAGGGCAGGTATGGCACAAGGGCTCAAACTCTCTTGGATGAACCCCTTCTGAAGGAGCTCAGTGACTTGCCGAGTTAACTCGGCGTGCTCAACCGGATTCAACCTATAGTGGGGCAGGTTCGGTAAGGTAGATCCGGGAACCAAGTCTATTGCGTGTTGGATATCACGCAGAGGAGGGAGTTCGTTTGATAAGTCTTCAGGGAAGACATCCATAAACTCTTTTAAAATCGGCTCAACCTCCTGGGGACACTCGCTCACCGACTCGAGAGCACTTTCTACGGTGACAACTACGTACACCACACTCTCATCTTTCGATGTTTTCTCGAACTCAGAAGGGCTCACAATATTAATGGATTTAGAAGACTCTCCCTTCTTTTCAACGATGTTGGTCGATGGTGTTTTGGGAGGCAAAGGGTGTAAAGTGATCTTTTTGCCCTTATGCATGAACGTGCATATGTTTGTTCGACCAGAAAGAGTCACGTCCATGTCGTAGAGCCACGGCCTTCCCAAAATGATATGGCCCACATCCATCGGCACCACATCGCACCATAAGGTGTCCGAATAAGAACCTAATTGAATCGGTACACAACACCTTTTCGACACGGGAATAGAAGAAGAATTGATCTATGCGACTTTATAAGGTCTCGGGTGGGCTTCAGGTGTAAGCCCTAAGCGGCGTACGGCATGAGTTGATATAACATTAGTGCAACTACTACTATCCACGATGACCCTACAATTCTTTTCACCGAATCTGGCATAGGTGTGGAAGATGTTCTCCCTACGCCAGTCATCCTTTTCATCCCGTTGAGGCTGTGCAAGAGCACACCTCACAACTAAAGCATGACCAATAGCATCACCCTCCTCATCACTGGGTGTGCTAACCGGTTCAAATACCTCCTCTTCAACCACTACCTCATCATCATCCTCTTCTCCCTCAATGAAGAGAGTCCTTTGGGGTTCTTTCGTAAGGCATTGGGCGGCAAAGTGTCCCATCACATGACATTTATAGCATTTTACTTGAGAATTAACCCTTGAGGATTCTCCGCCTACACCTTTTCCCTTTTCAAACCTAGAATTGGTAGGGGCGGGTTGTGTAGGTTTGGGAGGAGGATTGAATCGTCCCTCACTGGATCGTTGGCTACTATATTGGGACTCGGTCCTCTTCACCACCGTAGTTTTCAAATACCGTTCGAGATCTTGCACAACAGCATAACATCTTTTAAGAGTTTCTACGGGGTGAGAAATCAACTCTTTCTGCAAATCAAGTCGCAATCTAGTGCGAAATCTAGAGAGTGATTTCAGGGTCTTCCGATACTTTTGCCCTCATCATGAATTCTTCGAATTTGGCAATGTAATCGGTCACGGGCATACCACCTTGGCGTAAGTTTGTTTTAGGGTCGAGGGCGTTGGTGTTATGATAAAGGAACATACTTCTCGATAAGTCGTTCATTCATGTCGTCCCAACGGGTAATGGGGGACAACCCGTTCACCCTAATGCTCAACATTGAGCGTAAAAGCCGAGCTTGGCCAACCAACTTCATTTTGCGAGTCTAGCATACGGTCGTCATTCATGGCATACCAATCAAAGTGTTGGTCCATGTCAGAAAGCCAATCGAGGAAGACTGTAGGGTCCATTCTTCCATCGAAAGTCGGAATCTCAACTCAGACATTCTTAAGGAGTTGAACTTCGGGGTCATAGTCATCTCTACGATGATCCCTACGGTTCCGGTTGTCTTGGCGACCATTACGTTCCAAGTGGGGACATTCACGCTCTTGGTGCTGATTTTCCAGCCCCTCCATCGCTTCCAGTTGGTTGATTCGATCACGTAATCTATCATTACCAACTCCTAGGGATGTTTGGGCTTGCTCAATCGTATTAAAACGTGCACTAATCGCACCAAATTCTTCTCGCATAGCTCTAAGAGTATTAAGAACCTCATCCGAAGCCATGGTGATCACAAGGTCTATTAGGGTTCTAACATGGCATGCAATATGGACTCACAAACAAAAAGATAATGCAATAAAATAAATATGACAAATAAAATGCCCTAACCTAGAAAACCTAGGGCTCTGATACCAAAACTGATGCGGGACGATAACCCTAAAATGCGGAATAAGATTTTTTTATGCAATTTAGCCGAAATTAAATAAAGTAATTCAAGTTTAATCACAAACCTATCTTAAGATACCTCAGGGTTGGAGAATTTTGATGAATAGATCACACGAGATCCAGGTAGGGTCCAGTTCGATGCGCAAGTACTTTTAGATTTGAGGCGAGATCGGCCTAGAGATAAAACTCTAGCTCTTTCCAGGCTTGGGCGTTCGTCTTCGATCCGATGTAGATTCGCAGGCTCTAACTAGGGCTTTGGAAATAGGTGTATGATTTTGTAATGGGCTTATGGTTTTGATTTATAGCTTAGAAAAGGGTTTTGGGCTCTGTTTGATTTGGGATTCTGAAAGGGATTTATGATTTTAGGGATCAAGAAATCAATAGGTTAAGATGTAGGAGAAACAAGCAGGGATCAATAAGGCAAAATCCAAAGAAGACAGTGATAGAGAAAATAACAATGGCTTTTAGGAATCACTCCCTTGGCCTCACACCAAACCCATCTCAGGCAAAGAATATTCAAGCATAAAAGCATTCAAAATATTCAATAACTAATTAAAAAGTCTTTACAAGCCTCTATATATAGGCCACCAATAATTAAATTTCGAAATAAAGAGTTCTAATAGAAATAAAACATAAAAAAGGCAAGTTTTCGCCAAAAAAAGACGTCTAACCTACTGAGACGATGAAGGGCAAAATCACGACGTCCGTGGTGTTTCACGGCGTCAAATCCTTTATTCATCACGGACGTCCGTCATTGTTCATCGTGAACAGTAAAATCGAATTTTGAGTTTTTTTTTTTTTTTTCTTGACGTTCCCCGTCAAAAAGTCTAACCTTTTTTTCTTTTCCCTCGTTTTGAACCAGTTTCAAATGTTCCTGTGTTTCTAGCTTCTGTGAGATTGATAGACTGGTTGTCCTACATGGATGTGGATCGAAATGTATGACCCTTCATTTGCCTATGGTCTTGCTGAGTTTGGTTCATACTTTATGTGTGTAAGATCGAACCGAGGAAATTTGTATCACGGCTGGTCTCTCTCATGTTGTCAACTGTTCTGATGTTGTAACAGCCCAGTTTTGAGATAAAACAACATTTGTATGCTCTATTTGAGAACTACAAAAATTATTGTAATGTATGTTATGTATGAGGGGGACCGAATCGGTGGATCATATATTTGTGCACTGCTCTTTCGCCCGTGTGATCTGGAGCAGAATTTTTCAGATATTTAAAATGGAGTAGGTCCTTCCACAATGGCTTGTGCAGCTGATGGAGGGATGGAAAGAGATCAAGTTTGGGGACCACAGGAAAGAACTTTGGCCACTCATGGTGTACGTAGTTACTGGGCGATATGGCTGGAAAGAAACAACAGAATTTCAATCGCAAAGTGAAACCTTTCTCGCTGATTATTAGTGATGCGAGGGATCTACTTATCAGCTGGAATGCTTGCAAGCTAAGGATTTTCAACGATGGTGACTGAGACGTCAAGATCAAGAGCATTGAAGTTGAGCCGCAACAGAATTTCAACTTCAGGAAAAAAAATTTAAAAATTACTATTCATAATGAACAGTGACAGACATCCATGAATAGTGATGGATGTTTGTGATGACGATGAGACGTCAAAACGATGTGACGTGTGAAATGATGTGACGGACGTACGTGATTTTACATCCCCACTGTCCATATGTCACGGACGTCCGTGGGGCAGTACGGACGTCTGTGGGTGTCGTGACAAGGTTTTCTAATTTTGACAAAATTTACCTTTTTTAGTGTTTTATTAGTATTAGGACTCTTTATTTTGAAGTTTAATTATTGGTGGCCTATATATTGAGGCTTATAAAAACTTTTTAATTAGTGGATTGAATATTTGAATGCTTTTATGCTCGAGTATTCTCTGCCTGAGATAGGTTTGGTGTGAGGCCAAGGGAGTGATTCCCAAAAGCTATTGTTATCTTTTCTATTATCTATCACTGTCGTCTTTGAATCTTTTACCTTATTAATCTCTGCTTGTTTTTCTAAATCAGAATCTATTGATTTAGATCCGAAACCCTAGACCTTTTATGAACCCTAAATCCCTTTCACAACCCTATTTGGAAATCATGAATCTACATCGGATTGAAGACGAGTGCCTAAGCCTGGAAAAGCCAGAGTTCTATCTCTAGGCCGATCTCGCCTCAAATCTAAAAGTACTTGCGCATCGGACTGGGCCCTATTTGGATCTCGTGTGATCTACTAATCACAATTCTCCAAACCCTAAGGTATTTAAGATAATTTTGCGATTAAACTTGAATTAATTTATTTAATTTCGGCAAATCCGCATTAAAATTCATATTCACACATTTTAGGGTCGTTGTCCCGCGTCAGTTTTAGTATCAGAGCCCTAGGTTTTTTTAGGTTAAGGCATCTTTACTTGTCATATTTATTTTATTGCATTGTTTTCTTTTGCGAGTCCAAATTGCATTTCATATTAAAACCTAATAGACCTTGTGATCACCATGGCTTCGGATGAGGTTCTTGATACTCTTAGAGCTATGCGAGAAGAATTGGGTGCGATTAATGCGCATCTGAATACCATTGAGCAAGCCCAAACATCCCTAGGATTTGGTAATGATAGATTACGTGATCAAATCAACCAACTGGAAGGGATGGATGGACTTGAAAATCAATGCCAAGAGCGTGAAGTTCCTCACTTTGAACGTGATGGTCGCCAAGACAACCGGAGCCGTAGGGATCATCGTAGAGATGACTATGACCCCGAAGTTCAACTCCTCAAGAATGTCAGAGTTGAGATTCCGACTTTCGATGGAAGAATGGACCCTACTATCTTCCTCGATTGGCTTTCCGACATGGACCAACACTTTGATTGGTATGCCATGAATGACGACCGTTGCGGTAGACTCGCTAAAATGAAGTTGGTTGGTCAAGCTCGGCTTTTCTGACTCAATGTTGAGCGCATTAGGGTGAATGCGGGTTGTCCTCCCATTACCCATTGGGACGACGTGAAGGAACGACTTACTGAGAAGTATGTTCTCTTATCATACCACCAACGCCTCCTCGCTCAGTGGCAAAATTTACGTCAAGGTGGTAAGCCCGTAACCGATTACATTGCCAAATTCGAAGAGTTCATGATGAGGGCAAAAGTATCAGAAAACCCTGAAATTACTCTCTAGATTCCACACCGGATTGCGACTTGAATTGCAAAAAGAATTAATTTCTCACCCCGTAGAAACTTTTGAAAGGTGCTATGCCGTTGTGCAAGATCTTAAACGGTATTTGAAAACTTCGTTGGTGAAGAGAACCGAGCCATAATATAGTGGTCAACGATCCGGTGAAGGACGATTTAATCCTCCTCCCAAACCTACACAATCGATCCCTACCAATACGCGGTTTGAAAAGGCAAAAGTTGTAGGCGGGGAATCCTCAAGGGGCAGCTCTCAAGTTAAGTGCTATAAATGTCATGGGATGGGACACTTTGCCGCCCAATGCCTTACAAAAGACCCCCAAAGGACTCTCTTCTTTGAAGGAGAGGAGGATGATGGTGAGTTAGTGGTAAAAGAAGTATTTGAGCCGGACAACACACCCAGTGATAAGGAGGGTAATGGTATTGGTCACGCTTTAGTTGTGAGGTGTGCCCTTGCACAACCTCAACGGGATGAGAATGATGACTGGCGAAGGGAGAACATCTTCCACACCTTTGCCAGATTTGGTGAAAAGAGTTGTAAGGTCATCGTGGACAGCGGTAGTTGCACCAATGTAGTGTCAACACATGTCGTACGCCGCTTGGGGCTTACACCCGAAGCCCACCCGAGACCTTATAAAGTCGCATGGGTCGACTCTTCATCTATTCCCGTGTCGAAAAGGTGTCGTGTCTCGATTCAATTAGGTTCTTATTCAGACACCTTATGGTGTGATGTGGTGCCGATGGATGTGGGCCATATCATTTTGGGAAGACCGTGGCTCTACAACACTGACGTGACTCTTTATGGTCGATCAAATATATGCACGTTTACGCATAAGGGTAAAAAGATTACTTTACAACCTTTGCCTTCCAAAACACCATCGACCAACAAAGTCGAGAACAAGGGCGAATCTTCTAAATTTATCAATATTGTGAGCCCTTCAGAATTCGAGAAAGCATCGTTAGATGAGAGTGGTGTACGTAGACTTAGTTCCCGGATCTACCTCCCCTGCGTGATATCCAACACGCAATAGACTTAGTTCCCGGATCTACCTTATCGAACCTGCCCCGCTATAGGTTGAATCCGGTTGAGCACACCGAGTTGACTCGGCAAGTCAATGAGCTCCTTCAGAAGCGGTTCATCCAAGAGAGCATGAGCCCATGTGCCGTACTTGCCCTACTCACACATAAAAAAGATGGTACGTGGTGTATGTGTGTGGATAACCGTGCAATCAATAAGATTATGGTTAAGTATCGGTTTCCCATACCAAGGCTCGATGACATGCAAAATATGATGGCGCCACTATCTTTTCAAAGATAGACCTTAAGAGTGGCTACCATCAAGTCTGCATCCGCCCCGGTGATGAGTGAAAAACCGCCTTTAAGACTAAGGATGGTCTTTATGTGTGGATGGTCATGCCATTTGGGCTTTCTAACGCCCCAAGTACTTTCATGCGACTCATGACCCAAGTGTTGAGGCCGTTTCTAGGTAAATTCCTTGTTGTTTATTTCAATGACATCCTGATCTACAGTCATGACAAGGAACAACACTTGACCCACCTTAGGTTGGTTTGCGAAACCCTCAAGGGCGAGAAGTTGTTTGCAAATCTTAAGAAATGCACCTTCATGCAACGTTCTGTTGTTTTCTTCAGATCTATTATCTCAGCAAATGGAATGGTCGCGAACCCCGAAAAGGTTAGAGTCATTGTGGAGTGGCCCGAGCCTAAGAACATGCACGATGTCTGTAGCTTCCATGGTTTGACTACTTTTTATCGTCGCTTCATCAGAAGCTTTAGCACCATCATGGCTCCAATCACTGATTGCATGAAAAAATACTTTAAATGGGGCAAAGCAGCGACGAAAGCCTTTGCTGAGATCAAACAACAAATGAGTAGTGCACCCATTATGCGCTTACCGGACTTTTCCAAAGTCTTTGAAGTCGCATGCGACGCATCGGGTGCAGGCATAGGAGTGCTTAGCCAAGAGGGTCACCCTGTGGCTTATTTTAGTGAAAAAGTTAATGAGGCGAAGCAAAAATATTCCACCTATGACAAGGAGTCCGAAAACACTTGGGTCCACGAGAATGAAGTTCGTTGCTTGAACCCCGACCTGCTAGACATCTACCACAAGCGCGTTTCATCGGTGATGAAACATTTTTAGTCCAGGGGAATTGACGGGGGCGCCACATACATGGACATTGGATTCGGACCACATCGTTTTTATCGGCGTCGAAAGAAGAGGAGAGGGAGCCCGAGTCCGAGTACAACATGCGTGTTTCATCGGTGATGAAACATTTTGAGTGGAGGAGAATGACGGGGAACGTCGAGAAAAAAAAATTTACTGTTCATGATGAACAGTGACGGCTGTCCATGATGAACAGTGACGGACGTTCGTGATTTTGCCCCCAATCTGTCCATAAGTCACGGACGTCCGTGGACGTCGTGACGGGACTTCTAATTTTGAGTTTTTTTTGCGAAAACTTTCCTTTTTAGTGTTTTATTAGTATTAGGACTCTTTATTTCGAATTTAATTATTGGTGGTCTATATATTGAAGCTTATAAAGACTTTTTAATTAGTTATTGAATATTTTGAATGCTTTATGCTTGAATATTCTTTGCCTGAGATGGGTTTGGTGTGAGGCCAAGGGAGTGATTCCCAAAAGCCATTGTTATTTTCTCTATTATCTATCACTGTCTTCTTTGAATCTTTTACCTTATTGATCCCTGTTTGTTTTCTAAATCTCAATCTATTGATTTTGATCCCAAAACCCTAAACCTTTTCTGAACCCTAAATCCCTAAGAGCCAAAACCCTTTTTCTAAATCATAAATCAAACCATAAGCCCATTACAAAATCATACACCTATTTCTAAAGCCCTAGTTAGAGCCTGTGAATCTACGTTGGATCGAAGACGACGCCTAAGCCTGGAAAAAGCTAGAGTTCTATCTCTAAGCCGATCTCGCCTCAATTCTAATAGTACTTGCGCATCGGACTGGACCCTAACTGGATCTCGCCTCAATTCTCTGAACCCTAAGGTAATTAAGATAGTTTTGAGTTTAAGCTTGATTTAATTTTATTTAATTTCAGCAAAAACCGCATAAAATCATATTCACGCATTTTAGGGTTGTTGTCCCGCGTCAGTGACTTAGTGATGTCGGCGATGTGTTGCAGCGGCCAGAGTTCACGAAGAAGAGAAATGAAAATTTCGGCATTATATATGTGGCTGCCCGCGAAGTAAAAACAGGGGAGGTGCATTTTTTCCCAAGCTAGCCAAAAAATGTTTTTTTTTTGCACGTGAGAACATAGGTGTTTTCAATAAAGCAGTAGGTAACAGAGGTACATAACCTGAATCTTCAATTAAAAAAAGATCCATATTTTAGTTCTCAAAATGTCTTTTACAACTATGAAAGCATAAGCATGAAATACCTGAATTGTACTTCTAAATGGGTTCAGGGGTATGACTGGAATTTAGCCAAATGAGGGGGTAAAATTGAAATTTTACCTTCAGGGGCTGTTTGAGAATTTCCTATTTTATTAAAGGATAAAATGGTAATTTGAATTTGAGGGACTGAATGGTAAAATCAAGATTTTTGAGGGACTGAATGGTAAAATCAAGATTTTTGAGGCAAATTGGACTCTTATGCCCTAAGGACAGAATTGTATAACCACCCCGAATGAAATCGTAGTAGTTAAGATCTCATAATTGGAGTTTTCTGGTAGCAGATTTTCCCATGAGAAAAAGGCTTGGAAAAATAAAAATAAAGGACAGTTTCAAAAAATAAATAAATAATGAAACGTAAACAAAATAGATACATTGACAAAAATAAAAACCATAAAAAACATTTCACTTCAATCCAACATCGCAAATTCCTCCAATGTTGTCTTCTCCACTTTTCTCTTTTTTTTACCAATTCTCCACTGAAGGGTCAATCATATTCGAGTTTTCCACATGGAAAAATTCAATGTCATTCGATATTTTTGTTAAATGACTTAAAAGTTCCCTTACCTTTAAGTCATTTCCCACAAAAAGTAGGAACATCAGTAAAAATTGAGATGCCAAATATATATATATATATATATATATATATATATATATATATATATATATATATATATATGTGGGCCTGGGATTTTCGAACCAGATGAGCTCCACGTGGCACCCATTCTGGGGATTGGGTGCCACAGCAACTTGCCTAAGGACGATCAGGTCCTTCTAAAAGAAAAAAAAAATGAAAAAGGGTGTGCACCCATCGTGCAAAACCTGTTCAAAGGTGCAAAATTTCCAGGTTCACGCAGGCGGATGGGAAACTTTCACTGGTTTTGAAGGACAAAAAAGGGTCTAAAATGAGTAATTTTAGAACAGTGCCACGTAGCTGATCTGTTCAAACGGGTGTTGTTTTGGGATCACGCACCACATGGCATGTAATCTAGCATTCGAACGCACGGTAATCTGTTCATTTGAATGCATATTCCCCTCTCTCTCTCTCTCTCTCTCTCTCTCTCTCTCTCTCTATATATATATATATATATATATGGGAGCTAGTACTTGCACATGCTTTTCAAGTGATTGCACCGAATTTAAAAGAAAGACTTGCAAGGTTGGCGACCTCTACTATGTAAAAACACCACCTAAGCCGTTTGATTTGAAGGCCATAATTTAAAGATATCAATTGCAAAAAATTAGAGCAAAATATAATTTTCATCATTTGATTAAATGGAGTCAAAGGCTATTATATAATTCAACAGTTGACTACAATAGATCATATGGCAAGTATCGTGTTTTGCTCCAATTTTATATACCAGAGATCCATTGATCATGAACTTCAAATCAGACGGCCCATATTGCATTTTTACATATCACATGTCCCTAAAATACTAAGTCTTTCTTTAAATTCGGTGCAATCACTTGAAAAATATGTGCAAGTAATGGCTCCCTATATATATATATATATATATATATATATATATATATATATATATATATGAGTAATGATCCTCTCAGTCGAGTCATGAAATATACTTTCATGACTCTAGCAGCCATTCATTGCATGTCACATCAAGTTGACTTTTTAAGTCACTTGATGTGACATGCAGCCAATGGTTGCTAGAGTCGTGGAAGTATATTTCTTGAATCGAGTCATATGATCATTTTCCTACATATATATATATATATATATATATATATATATATATATTATTAAGATGACTATTTTCTTGAAGAAATTTTGCAATATTTGTGTGAAAACAGAATTTATAAACATTCAATATATTCAAATTTTTGAAAGAAATAAAGAGATAATTTTTTTTCTTTTGTGCGACAAGAATAGAATTTACAAATATTGCAAAATATTCATAATTTGGCAAGAAATTGGTAATAATTTCGTTTTTACACTTCTCACGAGAATTGTTACCATGAAAGAAGCTATCAAATTTTTGTTTCTCCATAAGTAACGTTATTGCAGTTGGGTATTAACTTTACAACTAACAATTGAATTCCTTATCATAATCCAGTATGATCTGCTTCTGGCTTTAGTTTGCCAATGTATTTATAGTACAAATATTAAAAATATATGCATGTCACTTTCAAAAATGTCAGCTCTGGTTAATGCATTACCTTCTATGGGTGAATCAAGAAAGGTTTTGCGGCTCTCTTCCCCCAAACTTTTTATCTCCTTGTAACTAAAAACAGGAACACCGTGTAACACTTCACTATTTAGGCATAATTTATCACCCCAAAGTAGAATAATAAATCTTATAACTGTTGTGGGCATGAAAGTTTCTGCAAGCCGGTTGAATATATCTGGATTGTCCACAACAAGCGCAACACTGTATTATAAAAATAAAAATAAGAGGTGAGATTCATCGACTGATGTTGAACCAATAAATTGAAGAAGAAAATGACACTAATATTAGAGGATAAAAAGAGAAATACTTGAAATATAAATTGGTGGGTTATCTATAGAAGAATTTCTAAAATGTACCCTTTCTCAGTGCGGAATTTAATAAAAAATACTTCTCAATATTTATAAGCCTTCTAAAATTCCCTTAGCACAATATCACATGCCAGAACATAAAAAAACATGGGAAGAGACCTGAATACAGTAAATTATAGGTCTTGAACTGAAACAATGTAGAATATCCCAAAAAAAAACCATGGAAAAGACTAGTACGTAACAGAAAACTGAAAAGTGATATGGTAGAAGAGGAAGAAATCTGAAAAAAGAACACAAAAAACTATGCACACCTTCAACAATCAATCAACCACAATAAAAGGAAGCAAAACCTTTTAATAAGCTAGCAATACAATCCACAAAACTCAACAAAAGAGCCACTATTTCATAAAATCAAACGCTAAAAAATAGGTTTCATACCCCATATTGTTTTTTAGTTGAAAATAACATCATGAAATGTCAAATACCCCTAAGAAATGAGATTCCCACTTTTGTCTCTAACAGCCATGTACTTTATCAAAAAAATCCCTACTTGTAAAGGATACTCTCCTTTTTTGTCGTAATTAAGAGCTTGAATCTTAATGTTGACTAAAAACTCAAGCCTCCTCATTAGTTATAAGTAATCAAGTGGGCCACTTGATCATGTGACCGTTCTTTTAAAAAAGTGGTCTCGTGGCCCACTAAGCGATCAATGACTCCCCTTTAATTGACCCATATAAAATCCACAATATATCTATTGTGGACTTTATATAAGGCCAGAGCCCCCATCTTTTATTTTTGTTTTTCCTCTTCTTTCTTCTCTTCACTATCTTCCTTTTCATTCTTATATTCTTCATTCTCATTGGTCTTTTTACATAAAAATTATTCCAGCTCACATACATGCAAGATTTTGAAGAATAAAAAGCACGAAAAAATATTACGAAGCCTCTTAGCTGAACAAGGTGCCATAGGTGGCATGATCAACCACTTACTGAAAAAGCCTTCCTCTTTGGAGCTTAAAGCCTTTACAAGACCCAGCTCATGCCGGTTGAAAACTAACTCCTAGCATAGAACATGAATTGGAGCTACATAGAACTTCAAAAAAGGCTGTCTTAATACATCCAATTGAAAAGTTGTTAGGGAATTAAAAATGATGCGCCCTAGCTGTGTTCTCCCACAAATGAAGCCAAAATATTTTCTGAGAAATTCATCTTTGTTAGGATACTAGATGGTTTGAGTAGGGATAATGTTATAACGTATGGGATGTATGTAGTATCATTTGGAGTGTATGTAAGTTTTCAATTTAATATAAAGCTAGTGAAGACCTCCCTACTCACTAAGCCTTCTCTCTATCTGCTCTCTTTTCTCTCCCCTTTTCCTCTTTTTCTAACCCTAAACCTAATACATTCAGTCAAACCCTAATACTACTGAATTCTACTTGTTATTTGACGGGGGACGCCAAGATCGAGAGCATTGTATTTGGGTCACAACAGATTTTCCAACGCAAGAAGAAACGAAAGGGGAACCAGAACAAATACAGTCAATTGATTGATCTCAAGCATTCGATCGATCGATTGTGGATAGAGGATAGGGTCTTTTGGTGAACTTATTCTTCTCAGTCGATCGATTGGGGACAAAGTCATGGAAAAATTTATTATTTCTCAGTTGATCGATTGAAAGTTAAATCGATCAATCGATCGAGCAAGTTAAGTCCACCAAAGACGGAATTTCGATTTTTTCTTTTATTTTGAATGTAATTACTTTAGGGTAGTTTAGTAATTTTTCTGTTTTAGGGTTTTGTTTGTTTATACTTACTATAAAACATCTTTTGTAAGCCTTTTGGAGGGATTGATTATTGATGAATGAAAAACTATTTGCTTCGGCTTGAGACGAGCTATGTTGAAGAGTGAATCTTCTTTCCTGTGAAGGGTTTGTGACGGGGACGTCATATACATGGACATCGGATTTGGACCACATTGGTTTTACCGGTGTCGGAAGAAGCGTAGAGGAAGCCCAGATACTATAGCATCAGAGGAGAAACGGATACAAACTGCGAGGAAGCAGGTCTTGCAAGCTGAGCCCTCGTATGAAGGACCATACTTCATACGAGCTAGCCTCGTCTGAGCGAGTGAAACTTCCCTTTTTGTGTTTATTTAGTATTAAAACTCTTTTATTTCAAACTTAATTATTGGTGGCCTATATATAGAGGCTTGTAAAGACTTTTAATTAGTTGATTGAATATTTTGAATGTTTTATGCTTGAATATTCTTCTTCCCAAGATGAAGTTGGTGTGAGACCAAGGGAGTGATTCCCATCTATTATCTTTTGATCTTTTATTGTCTTTGCCCTATATTTTCTCTATTTTCTCTTTGAATCCTTTACCTTATTAATCCTTGTTTCCTGAATCTCAATCTATTGCTTTAGATCCAAAACCTTAAACCTTTTTTTTTTTCTTGAACCCTAAATCCATCAGAGCCAAAACCCTTTTCAAAACCATAACCTAAAACCAAACCATAAGCCTATTACAAACCCTAAGTCTCAATCATAACCCAATTTGGAATCCGTGAATCTACATCAGATTGAAGACAAGCGCCTAATCCTGGAAAAGCTAAAGTCCTATCTCTAGGCTGATCTCGTCTCAACTCTAAAGTACTTGCGCTTCGAACTGGACCCTACCTGGATCTTGTGTGATCTACCCATCAAAATTCTGTAAAACCCTAAAGGTATCAAAGATAATTTTGCGATTAAACTTGATTTAATTTCATTAAAAAATCTACATAAAATCATATTCCATTTTACTGTCCGCGTCTTGGTGTGAAGCCAAGGGTGTGAAGCCCACAGTTTCCTAACCCTATCTCTATCTCTTTGTTTATCTACTCTCTATTTTATTTACTGATCTCATAAAGCCTATTCAACCATTACTCATTGAATATTTCGAAAATCACAACCCCTAGATGTCGCCTAGGTCATCTCGCCTCGACTCTAAAGTACTTGCGCATCGGACTGGACCCTACCTGGATCTTGTGTGATCTACCCATCAAAATTCAGCAAAACCCTAGAGGTATCAAAGATAATTTTGCGATTAAACTTGATTTAATTTCATTAATTTCGGCAAAATCTGTATAAAAATCATATTCCGCATTTTAGGTCGTTGTCCCATGTCAGTTTGGTGTGAAGCCAAAGGTGTGAAGCCCACAATTTCCTAACCCTATCTCTATCTCTTTGTTTATCTAGTCTCTATTTTATTTACCGATCTCATAAAACCTATTTCAACCATTACTCATTGAATATTCCGAAAATCACAAACCCTAGATGTCGCCTAGGCCATTGAACCGATCTGATTCGATAAACCCTGAGAAAACCAGTGATTCTACCTTGGATCTGCGAGCAAACGCCCTACTCTAGAAGATGTTAGAATTCTATCTCTAAAATCCCCCTTCTGCGAAGCTAACGAATCTAGCGCAACGGATTGGACCCTACCCGAATCTAATGAGATCACTCAAGCGGAAATCTACAAAACTCTAAGGTATCGCGAGTATTTTGAGACTTTTCTTAATTAATTTAGCTTAATTTTGACAAACTAGCATTTCATCATCATTCACGTAGTGACGGGGACGCCACATACATGGACATCGGATTCGGACTACATCAGTTCTACCGGCGTCGGAAGAAACGAAGAGAAAGCCCGAGTACCGTAGCTTCAAAGGAGAAAAGGAGGTTGAAGCTGTCATCAGGAAAACAGTACCGCAGCATGCTGTGAATAGTGCAACAACACACTATGAACTGTGCTACAGCACGTTGTTGGCGACGTTCCGCCCCGCGACAGAACTTCTAAATTTTACGGAAACAGCCTTTTTTCAGCGTTTTATTATTATTAGGACTCTTTAATTCAAGTTATTAAGTGGTTGCCTATATAAAGAGACTTGTAAATACATTCTAATTAGCTATTGAATATTTTGAATGCATTATTACTTGAATATTCTTCTTCTCGAGATAGGTTTGGTGTGAGGCCAAGAGAGCGATTTCCAAACCGTTATCTTTTTGTATCTATTTCTTTTGATCTATTATTATCTTTGTCATCTTTCAATCTCTGTTTTGCTTTAAACCTTCAACTTGCTTCATATTTGCTAAACCCTAATCTATTAGTTTCTTGATCCCAAAACCCCAAACCTCTTTTGAAACCCTAAACCCAAAACCAAAACCAAAATCAAACCATAAGCCTTTTACAAAACCATAAGCCTATATCCATAGCTCTAGTTTGAACCCGTGAATCTACATCGAATCAAAGACAAATGCCCAAGCCTGGAAAAGCTAGAGTCCTATCTCTAGGCCGGATCCCGCCTCAAATCTAACAGGACTTGCGCATCGGATTGGACACCCTATTCCGATCTCGCGTGATTTACCTACTGAAATTCTACGAACCCGAAGGTATCATGATAGTTTTGAGATTAATCTTGAATTAATTTTATTTAATTTCGGCAAATTGCATCAAAATCATATTCACGCATTTTAGGGTCGCGTCCCGCGTCAGTTTTGGTATCAGAGCCTTTTGTTTTTCTAGGTTAGGGCATCTTTATTTGTCATATTTATTTTATTGCATTATTTTTCTTTTTGAGTCCATATTGCATTCCATATTGGAACCTTATTAAGTATTTGTGATCACCATGGCCTCAAATGAGATTCTCGATGCCCTTAACGGTATGTGAGAACAATTGGGTGCGATTATCGAGTGTCTAAATACCATAGAGCAAGCCCAAACATCTTTAGGAATTTCTAATGGTCGATTGCGCGATCGAATCAACCAATTAGAAGCTGGTGATGAACTTTAGGATCAGCGCCAAGAGCGTGAAGGTCCGCACTTTAACCGCGATGGTCGCCAAGACAATCGGAACCGGAACCGTAGGAATCATCGTAGAGATGACTAGACCCCAAAGTTCAACTCCTCAAGAATGTCCGAGTTGAGATTCCGACTTGATGGAAGAATGGACCCTAGAGTCTTTCTCGATTGGCTTTCCGACATGGACCAACACTTTGATTGGTATGCCATGAATGACGACCTTGTGTTAGACTCGCTAAAATGAAATTGGTTGGTTAAGCTCGACTTTTCCGGCTCAATGTCGAGCACATCAGGGTGAATGTGGGTTGTCCTCCCATTACCCGTTGGGATGACATGAAAGAACGACTTACTGAGAAGTATGTTCCTTTAACATACCACCAACGCCTCCTCGACCAGTGGCAAAATTTGCACCAAGGTGGTATGTTTGTGACCGATTACATTGCCAAATTCGACGAGTTCATGATGAGGGCCAAGGTATCGGAAGACCCTGAAATCACTCTTTCTAGATTCCGCACTGGATCGCATGGGTCGACTCTTCATCCATTCCCGTATCAAAAAGGTCTCATGTACCAATTCAGTTAGGTTCTTATTCGGACACCTTATGGTGTGATGTGGTGCCAATGGATGTGGGCAATATCATTTTGGGAAGGTCGTGGCTCTACAATATGGATGTGACTCTATTTAGTCGATCAAACATATGCACGTTCATGCATAAGGACAAGAAGATTACTTTACACCCTTTACCTCCCAAAACACCATCAACCAACAAAGTCAAGAAGAAGGGCGAGTCTTCTAAATCCATTAATATTGTGAGCCCTTCTGAATTCGAGAAAGCGTCGTTAGGTGAGAGTATAGTGTACGTAATCGTCACCGTTGAGAGTGCTCCCGAGTCAGTGAGCGAGTATCCCAAGGAGGTTGAGCCGATCCTGAAAGAGTTTATAGATGTCTTCCCTAAAGACTTACCAAATGACCTCCCTCCCCTACGTGATATCCAACACACAATAGACTTGGTTCCCAGATCTACCTTACCGAACCTACCCCACTACAGGTTGAATCTGGTTGAGCACACCGAGTTGACTCGACAAGTCAATAAGCTCCTTCAGAAGGGGTTCATCCAAGAGAGCATGAGCCCGTGTGCCGTACCTGCCCTACTCACTCCTAAGAAAGATGGTACGTGGCGCATATGTGTGGATAGCCGTGCAATCAATAAGATTATAGTTAAGTATCAGTTTCCCATACCAAGGCTCGATGACATGCTCAATATGATGGTTGGTGCCACTATCTTTTCAAAGATAAACCTTAAGAGTGGCTACCATCTAGTCCGAATTCACCCCGGTGATGAGTGGAAAACCGCCTTTAAGACTAAGGATGGTCTTTATGAGTGGATGGTCATGCCTTTTGGGCTTTCTAATGCCCCGAGTACTTTCATGAGACTCATGACCCAAGTGTTGAGGTCGTTTCTAGGCAAATTCCTTATTGTATATTTCGATGACATCTTGATTTATAGTCATGACAAGGATCAGCACTTGAACCACCTTAGGTTGGTTTGTGAAACCCTCAAGGGTGAGAAGTTGTTTGCAAATCTTAAGAAATGCACTTTAATGCAACGTTCCGTTATCTTCTTGGGATTTATTATCTCGGCCGATGGAATGGTCGCGGACCCTGAAAAGGTTAAAGCCATTGTGGAGTGGCCTGAACCTAAGAACATATATGATGTCAGTAGCTTCTATGGCTTGGCTACTTTCTATCGCCGTTTCATCAAAAGCTTTAGCACCATCATGGCCCCGCCCCAATCACAGATTGCATGAAAAAGAGGGACTTTAAATGGGGCAAAAACTTTGACAAAGGCCTTTGTCGAGATCAAACAACGAATGAGTAGTGCACCTGTCATGCGCTTGCTCGACTTTTCCAAAGTTTTTTAAGTTGCATGCGATACATCAAGTGTAGGCATAGGAGGAGTGCTTAGCCAAGAGGGTCACCCTATGACCTATTTTAGTGAAAAACTTAATGAGGCAAAGCAAGAATATTCCACCTGTTACAAGGAGTTCTATGCAGTCGTCTGATCTCTTTAGTGTTGGAAGCATTACCTTAGACCGCGGGAATTTGTGTTGTTCTCCGATCATGAAGCCTTACGCTTTCTTGCTTCACAGAAAAAATTGAACCCGAGGCACGAGAAGTGGGTCGAGTACCTTCAAGAGTTCACGTTCGTGTTAAAGCACAAAGTCAGTGTTGAAAACAAGGCTGCTGATGCGCTTAGTCTTCGGGTAGTGACTTTGCACTCTATGAGCACTGAGGTCGTTGGGTTTGAGGGATTAAAGGATGAGTACCCCGAGTGCCTAGATTTTGGGATTGAGTACACTGCTCTCCTTAGTGACCCGACCAGCACACACTCCGTGTACACCATCCACGATGGGCACTTCTTTAAACGTAATCGCCTTTGCATCTCTCGCACTTCATTGCGTGACTTTCACATTTGAGAGTTACATGTTAGAGGGATGGCCAGACATTTCGGGCGTAATAAAATTGTTGCTTCTTTTGGCCTAACTTAATGAGTGATGTCGCTCGGGTCGTCAAACATTGTCATACTTGCCAAGTGTCAAAACAGACTAAACAAAATACCGGCTTGTACACCCCATTACCCGTGCCACACACACTGTGGCAAGACTTCTCAATGGACTTCGTGCTTGGACTTCCCAAAACACTAAGGAAGCATGATTCCATCTTTGTCGTAGTGGACTTCAAAGATGGCCCACTTCATCCCTTGCTCCAAAACCTCCGATGCATCCCATATTGCTAAATTATTTTTCGCGGAGGTAGTACCTCTTCATGGGTTGCCCAAAACCATTGTGTCTAATAGGGAAGTCAAATTCCCTAGCTATTTTTGGGACATGATGAGCACAATGCTTCAATTTTCGACGGCTTATCACCCTCAAACGGATGGCCAAACCGAAAGTACCAATAGGAGTCTTGGAATCTCCTTCGTAGTCTTGTCGGTGATCATGTTAGGACTTGGGATACCATTTTACCCACAGCTGAGTTTGCTTATAATAATTCTGTTAATAGGTCCATTGGCATGAGTCCTTTTGAGGTAGTACATGGTCATAGGCCTAGAACATCAGTATATTTAATCCCCATGTCTGCATCTCATAGAGTGTCAGAGTCTGCCGATGCATTTGCACAACACATTCATAGCTTGCATGCCGAAATTAGACAAAAGATTAATTCAAGCAAAAGTCAATACAAATTGTCTGCAAATGCTTACAAGCGTTTTAAAGAATATCACGTGGATGATTATGTGATGGTCCAAGTCAGGCCTGAGACGTTCCCATCAGGATCCGCAAAGAAGCTCCAATCCCGAGGCACTGGACCCTTTAGAATTTTGGCTAAGAGTGGTCCGAATGCATACATACTTGAGCTTCCTCTAGGTACGGGGGTTAGTTCAACGTTCAATGTGGAGGACTTGGTTCTTTACTTGGGTTTCACCCTACCTCCTGAAAACCCACTCCAGCCACCTCATAGCACCGACCCCAACCCAACCTTGCAGCCCGTACCTCTTCCATCCCCAAGCCAACAGAGAAAAGATGAGACAGAGGATATAATAAGTGATCATGTCGTCTCAACACATGACGAGAGATTCCAAAAGTACCTAATTAAATGGGTCGAAAAACCAGAGTTTAAAAACACTTGGATCCACGAGAATGAGGCTCGTCGATTGAACCCCAATTTGATTGACATCTACTACAAGCGCGTTTCATCAGTGATAAAACATATTTGGTTCAAGGGAATTGACGGGGACGCCACATACATGGACATTGGATTCGAACCACATCAGTTCTACTGGCGTGAGAAGAAACGTAGAGGAAGCCCCTGTAGCTTCAAAGGAGAAAAATAGACTGAAATCGTCATCAGGAGAATAGTATCTTTATGCATGTCAGAATAGTGCAACAAACGTTACAGTTGGTGTATTGGTCTTGAATTCAGCCTCGGCGAATTTCTAAATTTTTTCTGACGCCTTATTTCAGCATTTTTTTATTATTAGGACTCTTTAATTCGAGTTATTAAGTGGTTGCCTATATAAAGAGGCTTGTAAATACATTCTAATTAGTTATTGAATATTTTGAGTGCATTATTGTTTCAATATTTTTCTTCCCGAGATGGGTTTGGTGTGAGGCCAAGGGAGCGATTCCCAAACCATTCTCTTTTTATATATATTTTCTTTTGATCTATTATTATCTTTGCCATCTTTCAATCTTTGTTTTGCTTTAAACCTTGATCGACTTGCTTCGTAATTGCTAAACCCTAATCTATTAGTTTCTTGATCCCAAAACGCCAAACCTCTTTTGAAACCCTAAACCAATCAGAGCCATAAACCTAAATCAAACCATAAGCCTATTACAAAATCATAAACCTATTTCCATAGCTCTAGTTTGAACCCATGAATCTGCATCGAATCGAAGACAAACGCCCAAGCCTGGAAAAGCTAGAATCCTATCTCTAGGCCTGATTCCGCCTCAAATCTAACTGGACTTGCGCATCGGATTAGATACCCTATTTGGATCTCGCGTGATTTATCTACTGGAATTCTACGAAGCCGTAGGTATCGTGATAGTTTTGAGATTAATCTTGAATTAATTTTATTTAATTTCGACAAATCTCATCAAAATCATATTCACGCATTTTAAGGTCCCGTCCCATGTCACGTAGTCTAGGGTTGTTTTGATATCAAAGCATAGTGTTAGGGCATATTTCCATGTCATTTAAACCTTATTGCATTTTATTTCAATTGTGTTCGTTAATGTGCACGTCTAGTGTTTGATAAAAATCCTTATTCATTTTGGTTTACATGTGTATGTCACTTCGATGTCATTTGTGTCTTCATTTGGGTCCATGTCTTCTGTTTGTTAAAATTCCTCAATTGTTGTGTGGTTCATAGTGTGTTTATTATAGTATTGTGTCTGAGTTGTGTTTGCGTCAAACATCCTGTATGAGTCACACGTCACCGTGAATTCCTTACCCGTCATGAAAGGATACTAGCCGAACAAGGAAACCGCTATACTCCAAATTCTTGGCAAAGTCCCAAAAGTTGTGATGAGATTAAAGTTAGGGGATCCTCCCATTATTGTGAGCCCGAATATGATATTGATAGAAAATTTCTAACGTCTATGCAAGTCGAAGTCTCAGATTTTAAGGGTACGGTGAACCCTAAATCCTTCGTGGGATGGTTGTCCAGCATAGAGGAGTATTTTGACTCATATGATGTGTTGGAGTGTAAGGTTGCATTAGCCAAGAAGAGGTTGGTAAACCATGTCAAAACCTATTGGGCTAATGTTTAGTTTCGACGCGAGTTAGTTCGATGTAAGCCCATCACACGATGGGAGGACATGAGGGAGCGACTTATTGAGAAATATGGTCCTTTCACACACCACCACCTTCTACGGAGTTTGGAAGCTAAGGTGGATAAGTGTCATAAGCACACCCAACTTGAGTCAAGGAGCACCTACACTAAAGAGAGCTCTAATTTCCTCCATTGAAACCCGCCATTACTCCTACAAGGTTCCAAATTAATCACGGGAAATGAATTGTCCATGAGAGATATGATTTCGGGGTTCAATCATGGAAACTCGTGATTACTCCTCCGAATTTTCAAATTGATCACGGGAAACGAATTGTCCATGAGAAATATAATTTCGGGGTTCAACCATCGAAACCCATGATTACTCCTCCGAATTTCCAATTTGATAATGGGAAAGGAACGATTATTTAGAGCCTCAAAACTAGTGGTCGCAACAAATGTTACAAGTGTCACCGATTTGGACACTTTGCTTATCAATGCCCTACGAAATTTCCCGCTCAAAATTTATTGACTAAAAGAGAGTTTTAAGGAGCTGAAAAATATAAAGGTGGAAGAAATTGTGTATAAACCTAGTACCGTGATGAGTGAAGAGGGGACAGAAGAAACTGAAGAAAGTTTAGTTTGTATTAAAGAAACTTATATTTCCCTTGTGAGTAGTGATGTTGAGTTGCCCACACATAAGTCAATCGAGTCATCCACGCGTAATTCCACCGAGTCACGTACACACGATTCGTTAGTGTTCGAGGAATCAGTTGTGCACGAGTCCTTGTTAGTGGTAGAGTCGAGTGCACTTGAGTCTTTAGTAGTGCAGTTGGTCGACCCAAGTACACACGAACCAATCAAGTCACTTGCCTATGAGTCATTGGAATCCATAAGGTTGGTTACACATGACTTCATGGTGCCCGTTGGGTCGAGTACATGTGAGCCCATCGAACTGGGTACACAAGAACCATTAGTGTCAATTGAATCGAGTACCCCAGAGTCTTTGGTTTTGGTTGAAGCGAGTACGCATGAGTTAATCGAGCCACATGTACATGAGCCATTAGTGTCCATTGATTTGATCGCACATGAGTTGAGAGTGCCCACAGAGTCGGTTGTGCATAAGTTGTTAATATTAATAAAGTCAAGAGCACTTGAGTCAGTTACATGTAAGTCGTTAGTGTCGCATGCACATGAGAGTATCAAGTCCATATATACACATATACATCATAGTCTCGAGTTGCTTAACACTTCACATTCCGAGTCTTATTGTGAGTCAAATTTTGAATCTCATTCCGCATTGTATGCCGAAATTACGCTTAAAATTAATTTGTGTAATGAAACTCTCAAATTATCGATGCACTTACCTAAGATTTTATGGAATTCCAATTAAATAATTATGCGATGGTTCAGGTTGGATCTGAACAATTCCCATTGAAAATCGCAAGGACGCTCCAAACCCCTCATGCCGAATCTTTTTGGATTTTGGAAAGGGGTGGACCTCAAGGTATGGGGGTTAGTTCGACACTCAATGTAGAAGACCTAGTTCCTCAACTAGGCTAAACCCCACTTCCTAGAACTCATTTTTCAAACGTCCTTACTTTGTGCACCATTCCTGATCCCACAACCCCTATCTTTTCCTCCTCCGAGTAAAATGAGTAGCAAGGTCATTGAGAAGATCTCGAATGATCTTGAGGCATTCACCTGCGCCAAAGAGTTTCTAGTTTATGAGATGAAGAGAGTTAGTGAGTCGACTACCGAGAGTGCATGGGCCAATCATGAGAGAGTTCGCCGCTTGAGTTCCTGTATTCTCGACCGATATCGCGATCATATTTCATCGGGGATGAATTCCTACAGGTCCGGGAGAGTTGATGAGAAGCTTTATAAATGTTTCGTAGAGTGGGTTGGCGAGCCAGGTTATTTGGTTCGTCAAGGAGAGGTTTACAGTGTGCGCTCCGATACAATCGACCGAGATGAAACTCATATGTTACCAGATGTCGAGATTGTCTTGGTTAGTTGCAAGGATTTCCACCGTTTGAGTCCCAATACACTTGATCAGTACTACATACGTGTTTCATCGGTGATGAAACATTTTGGGTCTAGGAGAATGACGGGGGACGCCAAGATCAAGAGTCGTGGATTTGGGCCGCAATAAATTTTCCAGCGCAAAAAGAAACGAAAGGGGAACCAGAACCAACACAATCGATCCATCGATCCCAGGCATTTGATCGATCGATTGTGGACAGAGGACAGGGTCTTTTGGCGAACTTATTCTTCTCAGTCGATCCATCGGTTCCAAACTTTCGATCAATCGATTGGGGGCAGAATCTTGGAGAAATTTATTATTTCTCAGTCGATCGATCGAAAGTTAAATCGATCGATCGATTTTCGATCGAGCGAGGAAGTTAACTCAGCCAAAAGACGGAATTTCGATTTTTTCTTTTATTTCGAACATAATTACTTTAAGGTAGTTTAGTAATTTTCTGTTTTAGGGTTTTGTTTGTTTATGATTACTATAAAACATCTTTTGTAAGGCTTTGGAGGGATTGATTATTGATGAATGAAGAGCTATTTGCTTCGGCTTGAGATGAGCTATGTTGAAGAGTAAATCTTCTTTCCCGTGAAGGGTTTGGTGTGAAGCCAAGGGTGCGAAGCCCACAATTTCCTAACTCCTATCTCTATCTCTTTGTTTATCTACTCTCTGTTTTACTTACCGATCCGATAAAACCTATTTCAACCAGTAATCTTTGAATATTCCGAAAATCACAAACCCTAGATGTCGCCTAAACCATTAAACCGATCTGATTCAATAAACCTGAGTGAACCACTTATTCTACCTTGGATCTGCGAGCGAGCGCCCTAATTTGGAAGATGCTAGAGTTTTATCTCTAGGATTCCCCTTCCACGAAGCTAACGGATCTAGTGCATCGGATTGGACCCTACCCGAATCTAACGTGATCACTCAAACGGAAATCTATGAACTCTAAGGTATCGCGGGTATTTTGAGATTTTTGCTTAATTAATTTAAGTTTAATTTCGGCAAACTAGCATTTCATCATCATTCACGTAGTCTAGAGTCATTGTCTTGCGTCAGTATTAGAGTCAATCACCATCAGCCACTCCTATTCTTATTGACGTCAGCCACTCAAACCCTTGACCTCAGATGGCCACCAAGAGATATCCATCTTGATTGAATCTCATTCCCAGCCTCTTTTGTGAAGTTACCATGGGCATTTAAGCTAATGTTGGCATGATTCGAAGGGATTTATGAATCTCGTTTTTCACATGGACTGGAGATCTCAGAACTAATTATGTGTTTAACTCCAGTTTGCTGCAAGTTGAGACCAGCAGCCTGTTAATGAATTCTATCTCCGACAACTTGATGGTCTCGCATGATTATGGTTCAAACAGTCCTGCCTCTGAGATTCTACTACAGTTTTATATCATTATTTGCCGGAGTGAGTGAGAAGCCTAGTTTACAGATGGTGCTGTCAAGTTCTTTCATAGTTATTCGTTGCTCTCTATATCTCTGCACAAGAACTTATCTTTTATCTGTTGCTGGAATCTATTGGAATATATCGGTATCTGCTCGAAGCAACAGTCCTTCCTTGATACAATTTTTTCGATTGGTGTGGCTGCTGGGATCAATTGATATGTCCTTTTCCCTGATACTAGGCAGTGATGGAGTGTTGTATTCAAGGTTCTAATATTTCTGTTATTGCTGCTAGACAATTTATCTCTGCTGCTACCCTTCCTTGTGGATTGCCCATCTCCTATTTGTTGAAAGATTGCTGAAATTTGAAGCTATGGCTGCTGTTTGTTATGATGCTTTACTGGTTGTTTTTGGTTCCGTGAGTATGTACAAGCTACCTCGAATTAGTGGAGATGTTTCAGACTCTTATAATTGTCAAAGTGGGGGTGCAAAGGATTGTCAGACATTGGTATTGCAGTTGTGTGTAGCTCTTCAAGTGCTTCCGCATGTGCTGCCACTATCTCACCCACTTCTTGCTGGGTCATTGACTCTGAAGCAACTGAAAATTATCTGGCGACTCTGGGGGTTTTTCATTATATTCTCCTTCCTCATCAGCACAGGTTCGGTTAGCTGATGGCTGACGTCATTCCCAATGCTTGCTGAGGTCAAGCTGGCGTCAGCAGGGTCAAACTTTGACCTCAAAATTCCAATTTTTTAAGGTTTTGATCGAAATTGCATCCTAATACTTTTAAATTATTGGATGCACAGTGTTTGGGGGCCGCAGCTTTCTAAATAATGGGGCGCCGGAAACCCCCCATCGCCCATCTTAACGGATTTTGAAGTAGGGGAACTGCCGACAGCCAGAGTTACATCACTTAGGACCGGAATCATCTGCAGCACCTAGATCCAAGGTCAGTTTTTGTAGATTGTGCGGTTTTAATTGTTTTTATTTTATTTGCCCTCTTCGTTTTTGGGCCTCTTCACAGTTTTCTGAGGCTCCAGCCTCTGAGATTTTTGAAGGGGGAGACCTATCCATTTTAGATCAGTTTCTCTCCCTTCATCCACAGAATGTTTTCTTGTTTGTTCATAAAGTATCAAAGAAGTTGTGAGTGTTTTCATGTGTGCCGTGTTTTCATGTGTGCCGGTGATATAAAAACTGTGAAATCCTCAACAGCAGCTTGTGTTGGCAGAAATAGGTGTTGGAATAGTGCTGGAATTGGTTAGTAGTGGCTGTATAAAAACATTTGTGGGCCGATTGTATAATCAGCAGATATACTGTGGCTGTTGTGGGGCTGTTAGTGTATGAAAACAGCCCTCCACTATGTTTCGAGTGCCTCCTTTTTATGATGGAAGAAACAAAGGTTAGTGTGGGGAGAAGTCTTTTATGATGGAAGAAAAAATGGTTAGTGTGGGAAGCAATGTCGAAAGGTCAGATGGTCTTCAGGTTACCTGACGGGGAATTTAGATCTGCATATTTGCATCGTGACTGGGCCAATCGAAGCAAGCCAGCAAGGAAGAAGCGTAGAGGAAGCTCAGAGGAGAGAGGGAAGAAACGGACACAAAGAACAGCGCTACAACACTGTGACAGCCCCTTGCGCCCTGTGTGATGAGCGCTCTATGACATCTCCCAGCGTCTTCGCATGCCAGTGACATCTCGCGACGCCATCAACGCATTTATTTCAGCCGGCAGAATTTTAATTTTATGGGAAAACTGCCTGTTTTCGTTTTATTTCTATTAGGGCTCTTTTTATTTCAAATTAATTATTGATGGCCTATATATAGAGGCTTGTAAACACCTTTTAATTAGTTATTGAATATTTTGAATGCTTTTATGCTTGAATATTCTATGCCTGAGATGGGTTTGGTGTGAGGCCAAGGGAGTGATTCCCAAAGCCATTGTCATCTTCTCTATTCTATTTGTTGTTTCTCGATCTGTGATTGTTTTCTAAAACCTTAGCCTAATTGTTTCCCTGCTTTCCCAAAACCTAAACCCTTTTGAAACCATAAATCAAACATAGCCAACACCCCTTTTCCAAACCATAAACCGATCCGAAAACCCTAAACCTGTTACAAAACCAAAACCTATTACAAACCCATAATCTAATTCTGCAACCCTGGTTCGAGCCATGAATCTACATCGGATCGAAGACGAGCGCCTAAACCTGGAAAAGCTAAAGTCCTATCTCTAGGCCCGATCCCGCCTCAAATCTAACGGGACTTGCGCTTCGGATTGGACACCCTATTCGGATCTCGTGTGATTTACTTACCGAAATTCTACGAACCCGAAGGGTTTCCGTCCCGCGTCATTACCACTATTAAGTTCGACGCAAAAAATTATGTCTTGGTCGCAATCCGCATATATGTATTTGGAGGCTAAGAAGAAGTTAGGTTATACCAATGGCACCATTAGAAGGCCAACAGAACTGATCCCAAGTATGGGGGATTGAGAGTCGGAAAATTGGTATCTGATCACCCTCTATTACCTTCTATGCAACCCGAGATTAGCCAGTCGTTTATGATTTTATCTACTGTTAAGGAGTTGTGGGAAGCTGCCCATGAAGCCTATTATCAGCAGAAAATTGGCTAAGATGTTTCAAGTGATTGATAAGATTAGCAACCTCCACCAAGGAGAAGATCTCTTAGAGATTATTATACGCAGATAAGGTTGTTGGGGGATGAGCTAGCTTAGTATCAAGAGAATGAACTATGTAGTTCATGTATGGGAAAAGCTAGAGAGAGAGTGAATGTGTGTATCTTACTTAGAAAAGGTCGTTGTGGGATGAGCTAGCTTAGCATCAACAGAATGAACTATGTAGTTCATGTATGGGAAAAGCTCACAAGGTAGGTTATCAAAAAAAAAAAAAAGCTCACAAGGTAGCTGAGAGGAAGAAAGTTTTTTATTTACTGAGGGGTGTTAATTCCTAGCATGAAGCCAACAGGGCAGATATCCTAAGCAGAGAGGGGTGCCCTCTACTTGGAACGGTTTTTGTTCTACTTCAACAAGAGGAAAGTAGAAGACAGTTAATGCATGGTGGCTCTACTAGTGATGCTCTTGAGACTTGAGAGTTGAGAGATCTGCTCTCCTCTCTTTTCTGAGTTTCATAGAGGGGGGAGGAGATTTGGAGGTCGAGGAGACTGAGGTCGTGGTGGCCTCTCTAGAGAGAAGGAAAAGCTCAAGTGTACTCACTGTGGAAGGAAACGGCATCTCATTGATACTTGTTGGGATCTCCATGGAAAATCAAAATCTCCCAAGTGCTCATGCTTTCCAGTCAGCTAGTGACGAAGTGACAGTTCTATTGCAGCGCCAACTCCTCTAGTCCCTGCACCTACTGCTTCTGACTAGATTACTCTTAGTCAGAAAGAGTATCAGGACCTTCAAAGCTTGCTTTGGTGCGCTACGAATTCTCAGGCTTCCTCTCACTTGGCTGAGCCAGGTACCTATAGATCCGCCCATGTCTCTTCATCATCTCTATCCCCTTGAACCATAGATTAAGGCTACGGATCATATGATTTGTATGTCAAATCTGTTCATTCTATTTCTAGGGTTATTGATAGTTGTTAGATTCATGTTGCGGATGGATCTCGTCCCTGTGAAATATCAATGGGTCATCCAGCTTGGTAGTTTACATCTTAATTCTACTTTACTTGTTCCAAAAATGCCTTTAAATTTGTTGTACATTAGTAAAATTACACAAAAGTCTTAATTCTAGTGTAATTTTTTGTCCTTCTCACTGTGTTTTCCAGGACTTCACTTCCAGGAGGACATTTGGTCATGGTCGTGAGGAACATGGGTTACCTGTTCGAGCTTCCAGGGGCTATAGAGTAATCAGAGACGTATTGTGGTGAGTGCTACTGTGCAGGAGATCCAGTTGTGGCATGCCCGTTGTGGGCATCTACCTATTTCCCATTTACAATTAGTGTTTCCAGAAATTTTTCAGAAGTACGTTATGTCTTCTTTTAAGAGTGAAGTTTGTGAACTTGCCAAACATTGTAGAATTTCATATCCAAGAAGTGAAAATAGAAATATTGTTGATTTTCAATTAATACCTTTTGATGTTTGGGATGCATCTCCAGTTGCTTATGTGCATGGATTTTGATACTTTGTTTCATTTATAGATGATTGCACCAGATATACCACATTATTTTCGTTGAAAACTAGGGATGAACTCTTATCTATTTTCCCTGCCTATCATCAGCTGGTCCAAACTCAGCTGCATGTGCATGTAAAGGTACTTTGGTCGACAATAGTGGGGAATACTCCTCCGACCATCTCCAATTGAAACTTCGTACCCATGGGATTGAGTAGCAGACCACTTGTCCTTACACTCCCCAACAGAGTCGAGTCTCCGAAAGAAGAAAATCGTCATGTTCTTGAAGTTCCTCATTCTCTTCTTCTGGGGATGGGGATGAAAGTCCTTAAAAAATATATGGGGGAGGTTGTCCTTATCTCCATCCTTCTGATCAATTGCATGCTAACTCCAGTTCTTAATGGCATGTCACCATATAAAATGTTGTGTCCAGAAGGACCATTGTTTCTGGTTCCTCCTCGTCAGTTTGGGTTTCTATGTTTCACTCATATTCCTCTTGTGCATCGCACTAAACTTGATCCGAAAGTCGCTCGATGCATGTTTGTTGGTTACCCTCAATTTCAGAAAGGATACAAATGTTATGAACCTGCCTCAACGAAATTCTTTGTCACGATTGATATTACCTTTTTTGAAGACACTCCCTTTACCAAGCTTCAGGGGGAGTCATTGTCGTGCCCTCTTCAGGGGGATAAATATGGTGGTGAAGAGAACAATGGTGTGTTGTTACCAAGTGTAGAAATAAACAATATGGATGAAGAAATATGGTGAAGAGTCATTGTCGTGCCCATTTTCAAATGATATATGGTTTGCACTCACCGAAGGAGTTTTGGCCAATGCGGGTAGCCCCTGAAGTCCATGGGTCAATAGTTGATTTTTTCACAAACGACATCAAAATCTGATGATTTCGGTTCCATTGTGTAGATCGCATTGAACAGACCAGACCGATATTTCGTCCAAATATACGATTTGGATTCTGCTTCTTGATTTTGCTATACCAGAGCATATCTAATGCATGGATCAAAATATCGTCAATCGTCCGATACGTTCGATCGACGTCGTCGGTATTGATTTTATTATTCATTGAATGTATTTCGATACATTCAAATGTAGTTAAACAGTCACGAGGTTACACGGATATCTAGGGAAATAGAGTCAGACTTTGACTCATCGAGTGAGATTTTGACTCATCGAGTCAGATTTTGACTCATCGGGTCCGGTACATATTTCTAGTACATTGAAACACTACTAGCTTCGATTTTGGTTGAGACCTGATTAGTTTGTTTTGATCATGAAATTTCTAGTCAACCCATGTTCTTGAAAATAACATCATATAGGAGCTCATTTTCCACGCATCTGATCATGATGAAATTTTACCTGAGGTAGGTAGGGCACTAAGAAAAACTATAGGTCACACTTCAAAGATTGGTTTGAATTTTCATCGATTTTCATGTGCATGTGCCCAAAGATTAAGATTACAATACGATGCACATTTTTTAAATTAGATTATTATTTTATTCATTGATCGATCATACGATCGGATCCTTCTGATCGATAGAGGGCCATGAATTATGGGGAGTCCCTCTTTAGACCTCTGACCAAAGATGCCAACATATAGTAGAAAAGGAGGTCAAAGTTAGACCCCCACACAAGGCCCATAGCCCTCGACTTGGGGCAGTTCAACATTGTAGCCTAGTGCCCATGCAGCAGGCCACTCCCCGAGTCAACAGTTCACCATTGGGATCAATGGTTTGACCTCGTGGTCGAACGAATCTCTTAATCCCAATCTTCTGTCTTCTTTCTTTCTGTTCTTAATTTTAACAAAACCAATCACAACTAAATGGATTTTAGAGGAAAGCAAGTAGATTTGAGGATATGTCCATGCACCTATTTGTTTCGACAGATTCGGCGCAGCTCGGCACAGGTTTGACATCGTTTTGGCGCGTAGATTGACTCGGGTTCAGGTCGTTTCTTCGAGAATTCTTTTTTTCTCCTTTTCTCCTTTTCTTTTTCTTATTCCTCACAGTGTAACCGCTGCGGTGACACCATCACGTGTTGTACGGGGGTGGATCATGAGAAAGAGGGGATGAGAGGTATGGCGGAGAGAGAGAGCCTGAGAGATAGATGTTGTGGGAAAGAGAGCTCACGAGAGCCCTCTTTATAGGGGATGGGAGAGTGCCATGTGGCACTCCCACTAACTGGAATACATTTGCCACTTGTGGTACCCGAATTCTAATATTCTTTTTTTTTAAAACAAAGGGTGGGGTGATTCGCTATGGACCATCACCCATACAACCACATTTCTCATTGTACATTCATATATATATATAGATATAAATTTTATATATTATGTGTAGAAATAAGTGAGGTCTTTAGTGTTCAACACCACCCTCCATGCTACCTAATCTCATAACACTTACCTCATATGCATAGTAGTGGACCCTGCACGTGCACGTGGGAGTCATTTCTTTAGGAAATGAATGACTATGATGTAAATCTCCAAAATTAATTTCCGTTGCTCATATAAAAGACCTGAATAGTAAACACTCAATTTTCCATTCAACTTTGATGACGCTATTTCAGGTGATGGTTTCACATCGGATCTTTTGATCATGGCCTTCAAATCTAACGGCTTAGATCGTCTTTCCCACATAGATCTTTTGATCGTGGCCTTCAATCTTTTTCACATGATCTTTCTATTATCGACAATTGATTGATTTGAATTAGATGATGGAGATTTTTTTCACTCCAATCTTCCACACAAAGGATCTTGAGACTGAGTGTACCGTCAAACAGACAGTTTTTATTCCAATTGGCACAAATCTGAAAAAAGGATTAAAAAGTCATGAGGCACACATCACGCTAAAATATGATTATAGGCCACTTTGGGGATGTGTGCCACGTAGAATAAGGAACATACTATCTAATGAGAATCTCATAGTCTTGAGATCCATTGTGTGAAAAATTGTGGTGAAAAACGATCTCGTTCGTCTGATTCAAAACATTCAAACAGAAAACATCTCGGGTTGTATCTTTAAGAACGAGGGACAGTTGCAAAAGGGTGATGAGGAGATTCGAGAGGATAAGCACTACTTAAGGGCGAATGGGAAGGCGATTTACCTTTACTTAATTTTGAAGATGATTGAATGGGTGATTTACCCTTGAGATTTTAGCCAGGATCACAAGGGGAATTTTTTTTAAGATTTTATCTGAGTTTTTTCTTTAAAAAAACTCAATAATGTGGGTCCAATGGTGTTGTCGAAAAACGAAAATACTGATTTCAATATAAAAATGAAATTTCACTGATTTTTCTATAGACCTCGAGTTGTCGAATAGGCCCTAAATGAAGATAGCAATTTTAAAAAAAAAAGAAAAAAAATGAAATTTAGAAATTTAAAAATAAAAAACCATCAAATCCTAAACAATACAAATAGAAACAAAAAAAGGAAATTTAAAAAAACAATTTTAGGAAAAATAAAAAACTCTTAAACCTTAAAACACACAAATAGAAACAAAACGAAAAAAGTCTAATGCAAACGTTAAAATTGTTGATTCTTAAATGAGAAATGGGAAGATATGTCTGGGTGTAGCCTTCTAGGGCTACACCAGGACGGGAGATCACATGTCACGTGGCATGATTCATCCAAAACAACATTCGTTTTGGGTTGATCAGTCACGGGACATGTGATTTAAAAAAAATATATATGTTTTTGATGGGTTAAAGATAAGGTGACGCAAAATCAACTTGGTGCATTGATTTTGGGCACCTTTAACCACATTTTCAACGGTCAATAGTATCGGATCAAACCCAAATTTTTTGGGTGATACTTGATCAATCTTATACAAGTTGTCTTGGCACCCGATCCTCGTGATGGGTGTCACATAGTACTCAAATGGTACGAACGTAGCACTTAGGGCTACTATCAAACGTATATTCTCAGGCCTCAAATGAAATATATTATAAAAAAGGTACTTGGATCGATGGTGAAGACATGTGAATGTTGCTTGAGAAGAACTTTATGATTGACAACGTTTTTTTTAAATAGATGAAAGCTTTTTAGTGAGACTTGGCGCTGGAGGGAAAGAGAAGTTCCATAAAACCAAGAGATATGCCCTCAAATTTGGTTGACTTTTGAGTACCTTTAAAATACGCCCACTGAATCTTTAAGAGCGTTCAAAATAAAAACCCATTGACTAGTTTGAAACGGATGATGGAGATTGTTCTTCGTCCCAATCTTCCACACATTTGACCTCTAGATCATGGGCGTACTATCATACGATCGGATTTTGATTTGGCGTGACACTTATTCCAAAAAAAGTGATTGAAAAATCACATGGCATTCATCACATTCAAACTTGATTTTAAGGTAAGTTTTCGGGATCTATGCCATGTGAAGTCAAACTCTGATCGTACGATGGTAACTCTCATGATCTTGAGATCCATTGTGTGAAAGATTGGAATGAAAAACAATGTCAATTCAAAGTAGTCAATAGGTTCTCACATGGGGGCTCTCAAAGATTTGGTGCTCGTATTTAAAGGGGAGGCTAGTTGCACACATAATTCGTATTGTGGCACATGGTTTAAAAAGAAAGACATAGGATTTTTGAGATTTGTACCACGTGGAACACCATCTATGCTATATGATTGGAAGGCCATGATTCAAAGATCATTTGTGCCATAGATTGGCAGGAAACACTATCTCTGTCATTTGATTTAACACAGTCAAAGACCGTTCGTGGATTCAATGGTTGATTGTGTTGAATCAAATTATAGAGAGCATGTTTCATGTCAATCTTTGCCACATAAGATCCTTAAATCATGGCAATTCAAACGGGTGGCACTGATCTCAAAAACATCAAGTCTTTGTTTTTAAACCAAGTGCCACGGTACAAATCTCGTGTGCAAGTTGTAGCTCCCATTTAAAGGTACTCTTTGGTTTGGGGATCTCTATTCGCGCCAACCGGTTTACTGAAAGAGCCAATGTCCGAAACCCCTTCCAACCCATTGCCTTCTTCGAATCAGATGATGGAGATCGTTGTTCACTGTGATCTTCAGTACAAAGGAACTTGAGACCATGATATTACCATCAAACGGTCCATTTTTTATTATTTTAGATCCCAAAACAATGGTTCTAAAATCATGTTTGAGCGTGATGTGTGCCATATGATTTTAGGGCTACTTGTTGGGTATCCATGCCCCATGTAATCAAAAACTGATCGTATGATGGTACGCTCATGGTCTAAAGATCCATTGTGTAGAAGATCAGGGTGACAAACGATCTCCATCGCCTCATTCTGAGAAGTAAATTGACGATTCTGAGAAGTCAATCGGTTTCAAGGATGCTAGGGCTTTCTGTAACCTGTTGGCGCGAATAGAGGTACCCCGTTAGTTTTCAAGACGTGTTAGCAATTTAGTGTAATTGTACACTTTAAGATTTGCTAACTTACACCTAGGTTTTACCCTATGCGATAAAAAGGAAGAAAATTCCTTAGATGTAAAGGAATCAACTGAGAACCAATTTTGGACTCTTCCTTTCCCTTTCGATATATATATATATATATATATATATATATATATATATATATATATATATATATATATATATTATAATGCATATTTCAATATAATTTTGTGTTTCACATAATTTAATAAGAAGAGTAAAACTAGGGCGGTTTGAGCGGTTCGATGTTGAGCATGCACACCAACATCGAGGATATATATATATATATATATATATATATATATATATATATATATATATATATACAGGAATTCAAAATTGGTACTCACTTGATTCCTTCTCACCTAAGGAATATTCTTCTTTTCTATCACATAGGACAAAGACTAGGTGTAAGTTACCAAAACGTTTGTGTAAGTTAGCAAACCGCTAAAGTGTGCAACTACACTAAACTGCTATCAGCTCGTGAAAACCAAAGAATCCCTCTATTCACACCAACAAGTTACTAAAAGTGCCAACGTCTAAAACCCTTGAAACCAATTGACTTCTTGGAATAAGACGATGGAAATTGTATTCACCCAGATCTCAAATCTTCCACACAATGGATCTTTAGACCACAAGCATACCATCAAAAATCAGTTGTTGGGTTACATGAGACACAAATACCCAAAAAGTGACCCGAAAATTATATGCCACAAATAACGCTCAAACGTGATTTTTAGGACCATTGCTTTGTGATCAGTGACATCATTCGATGGTGATACAATGGTCTCAAGATCCATTGTACTAAAGATGGGGTGAAAAACGATCTCCATCATCTGATTCCACAAAGTCAATGGGTTTGAAGGGTTCCCAAGGTTAAACAAAGAGTACCTTTAAGTAAACATTGATTCCTTCGAATCAGGTGATAAAGATCATTTTTTACCCATCTACTAAAAAATAGATCTTGAGATCATAGCGCTATCAAATGGTTAGTTTGTGATTCCACATGTCACAAATCCAAAAACAATAGCCCTAAAATCACGTTTGTGTGTGATGTGTGCCATATGATTCGAGGGTCCTTTTTTGGGGACATGTGAGACATGGAATAAAAAAATGATTGTCTGATAGATGCGTCATGATCTCAAGATCTATTTTGTGGACAATCGGGGTGAAAAATGATCTCCATCATCGAATTCTAAGGAATCAATGGTTTTCAAGGTGTCTGGGACGTGGGCGCTTTCAAAGAATGTGTGGGCACGTTTAGAGGTACCCTACCTTTAATGGGTGTAGGCAGTTACAACTTGCACGCGAGATTTGTATCATGGCACATGGTTTAAAAACAAATACTTGATATTTTTTAGATCAGTGCCACTTTGAACACCATCTAATCCGTCTAAATTGGAGAGCATGATTTAAGGATCTTTCGTGCCAAAGATTGGCAGGAAACGCGATCTCTACCATCTGATTTAACACAGTCAACCATTGAATCTATGGTCTTTGAATGTGTTAAATGTGATGACAGAGATCGCGTTTCGTGCCAATCTTTTATACAAATGAGCTTTGCATCACAACCTTCAAATCAGATTGCTTAGATGGTGTTCCATGTGGCACACCCAAAAATACTAAGCCTTTGTTTTAAAATTGTGTACCACAGTACAATTTTTGGGTGCAAGTTGTAGCTCCCCCTTTAAATATGACCATCAAATTTCTAAGAGCCCCCAAGTTAAAACCCATTGACTACTTAGAATGATTGAGATTTTTTTCGTTCCAATATCCACACAATGGATCTCAAGATCATGGGAGTTACCAGATTTTGACTTCATATGTCATATATCTCAAACCCTTACTCTAAAATCAAGTTTGAATGTGATGAATGCCATGTGATTTTTTGATCAGCTTTCTGGGATCTGCGTCACGTCAAATCAAAGTCTGACAGTGCGCACATGATCTAGAGATCAAATGTGTAGAAGATTGAGACAAAAAATAATCTCCATCATCCGTTTCAAAGCAGTCAATTGGTTTTTAGTGTGAGCGCTCTCAAAGATTCAATGGGCGTATTTTAAAGGTACTCAAAACCAAATTTAAGAGTATGTCTTGGTGTAATGAAACTTATATTTCCCTCCATCATCATGTCTCGCTAAAAAAATTTCATCTACCAAAAAAATAAACTTGTTGATCATAAAGTTCTCGTCAAGCGACACATGTTTTTTTCACCACCAATCCAAGTACTTTGTAATATGTTTTATTTGAGGAACGGGACTCTCTATCTGGTAGTATCCCTAAGTGTTACGTCCAAACCATTTGATCATCATGTGGCACCCATCACGAGGATCGGATGCCACAACAACTTGGATAAGATTGATTAGGTATAACCCAAAAAAATTGGGTCTAACCTGATACATAGCGACTGTTGAAAATGAGACAAAGGTACTCAAAATCAATGCACCAAGTTGGTTTGGTGTCATCTTATCTTTGACCCATCAAACAAAGGTAAAAAAAATCAAAAAAATAATATTTTTTTAAAACCACATGTCCCATGACTGATCAACCCAAAACGCGTGTTGTTTTGGATTGACCATGCCACATTCCATGTGATCTCGCATCCTGGTGTAGCCCTGGAAGGCTACGCCGGGACGTATATGCCCATTTCTCATTTAAGAATCAACAATTTTAATATTTGTGTTACACTTTTTTTGTGTTATTTCTATTTGTGTTTTTTAGGATTTCAGAGTGTTTTTATTGTTTCTAAAATTGCTTTTTTTCCTTTGTTCTTTTTTTTCTATTTGTATTCTTTAAGGTTTGAGAACTTTTTATTTTTTTATGACTAAATTGTATCTCTTTTTTTATAAATTTTTTTTATTTCTATCTGCATTTAGAGCCTATTTGATAACTCAAGTTTTGTAGAAAAATGGTGAAATTTTACTTTTATATCGAAATCAGTATTTTCATTTTTCGACAATACAATGCGACATTATCGAGTTTTTTAAAAAAATAAACTCGAATCAAATCTTTTTTTTTCACCCATGATCCTCGCTAGAATCTCAAGGTTTTTTTTTCCTTACAGTGTTTTTTTGTAAGGAAATGACAATTAGCCCCTCTACGAGTTCTAAGATTTCGGGTAAATCACCCATTCAATCATCTTTCAAACCAAGTACCGGTAAATCACTTTTCCCTTCGCACTTAAGTAGTTCTTATCCTCGCAAATCTCCTTATCACCCTTTCACAAATCTTCATGTTCTTATTCTTGGAGAAATAACCTAAGATGCATTATGTTTGATTGTTTTGAATCAGGCGAATGATATCGTTTTTCACATCAATTTTGCACGACCATGAGATTCTCATCAGATGGAAAGTTTCTTATTCTAGGTGGCGCACATCCTAAAAAGTAGCCAAAAATCATTTTTCCGCGTGGTGTTTCCATATGATTTTTTAATCACTTTTTTTAGATTTGTGCCAATTGAAATAAAAAACTGACCGTCGATAATACACTCACAGTCTCAAGATCCTTTGTGTGGAAGATTGAGGTGACAAATGATCTCCATCGTCTAATTCAAATCAATCAATTATCAATAATAGAAAGATCATGTGGAAAAGATTGACATCCCTGATCAAAAGATCATGTGAGAAAGATTATCTAAGCCGTCAGATTTGAAGGCCATGATCAAAAGACCTGATGTGAAATAGCGTGAAAATTGACTTTGATGGTATCCAACACCTGCAACAGTGTCATCAAAGTTGAATGGTTGGCACATGCAGGGTCCACTAGTATATATATACAAGTTATCACTAACAAAGATCGGCCAAGGTCGTATCACACATAGGTCAAAGGTTCAACTAAAGGCAAACAAATCAAAAAGTCCACAACCAATGTCAGTCAAATAGTTAGGTTTTCCCATTTGCAGTCCATACCACTTCATTGGGATGATGAAGGTGCTGAAAAGATTGCTTCAGATTTTGTACTTCACGAACGGACAAAGCATATTGAAGTCAATATTCACTTTATCAGAGAAAAGGTTTAGGGTAAGTCCTTTGAGCTTATTGATATTACGTCCTCCCAACAGCTGGCAGCTATATGGACTAAGGTTGTTGGGTCTAGTACTCTTCGTGATGTGGTTGTCATGCTAGGCATGTTGGATATCCATGCTCCAGCTTGAGGGGGAGTGTTAGCATATTAGATGGTTGTAGTTGGGATTATATTATAATGTAATGTGTGAATGTAGTGTCATTGGGTCCGTGTAGGTGATTCCTTATCTTAGTAGAAAAGCTAGTGAGGACCTCTGTACTCACTAAGCCTTCTCTATATTTGCTCTTCTCTCCTTTTGCTCTTTCTCTAACCCTAAACCTAATACATTCTCTCAAAACCTAATAACACCAAACCCTAATTCTTACAGAATTCTACTATCTTAATGCATATTGACTAAATAATTCTCAAAAATCTCCCTTCAGTGGAAGTCGAAGAGGGACATTAAGAGAATCTTTAATCCAATTCCATATCCTATGATTTCGCTAAGGTTTGTGAGGGGAGGAAAAAGAAGGGAAGTTTGAGACATGGGGAGGAAATTGGGAAGAAAGAAGAACAGGCTTATGCGATTCAAGCAGACGTTTTTTTATGGGTAGATCACATGCTACCATGGGTTAAAATATCGGAAAAACGATACGTATCGTCCAGCCCCAAAACCAATACGTATCGGTATCGGATGATGCATTCCAATGTATCATCCGATATTTTTGATTTATATATGGGAGGCACCGATACGGTACTTTGAATGTACCGCATCGATGAGGTCCAAAACCGATACGTATCGTCCGATGCGTATCGCTATCAAACGATATTTTGACCCATGCATGCTACATGGAGGGTGCAAAACAGAGAGGAAAGAAGTTAGGAGGCTGAAGTGCACCACACCAAGGATGTGATCAAAAGCAAAAAAAAGGAACGATGCAATCAAGAAACTTACCAAACGTAGTGCGACAAAGAATCTGATCAATAATGAAGTAACCAAGAATCTTATTGAAATCCTAATCCTATAATCTTGATAGGGCTCCCTAAAGGAGGAAGAAGCAAAAGAAATTGAGGACGTGGGAAGATAATAGATTGCAAATAAAAGAAGAAAATCAAGATGATGAAACAATAGAAGAATAGGAACATCGAGAAGAAAAGGAAGAGGCTCATGTGGTGTTAAAGGGGGTCATTACATGAAGTTATGGACGAAGCAAGAAGAAAAAATAGATTTACGAGAAGAGAGAAGACGAGAAAAGAATTGAAGAGATAAGCCAAGAGAGAGATATCACTATAGAGAGGAACCCCAACAAATGTCACAATGTGAAATGTCATCATTTGTTAGTGATCATGTGCCACAACATGATCTCCAAAGCACGTGAAAATATCACTTAAGAAAGAAGAGAGAAAATTCAATCTCATCAATCTCTAGTGGATTTATATCCTATTGTGTCAGGCATTGAGTTAGCTAGGTTTATTAATGCTAGTTGACTGATTTGACTTTTGTTGCTTAGGACTTTATTTATTATTTAGGAGAGGATTATTTTAAATTAACGGCTCTTTAATTAGAATAGTTTGTTAATTGGGTTTCCTATTTAACTATTCTCAAAGCTTTTTTAGGCCTCATATCAACAAAAAAAAATTTATCACTCACAAAAATTATTTGAGAGCTTTTAAGGCATCATTTTCAGTGACCAATTCCATGTGTGCTTGGGAAGGGCCACGCTTCAAGTTTTTGGCAGATTATTTTTCTTTAACCACCCTAGGAGGTTAGATCTTAATCTTCTAGAAGTTAGTTGATTTCTAAAATTTAAAAAAAAAAAAAAAAAACAAATGCCCTTGAGGGTATCTACTTTCAGTTATCTTATTTGGTATCAAAGGAAGTTTCAATCATAGAAAGAAGTTTGATCAAATAATCGCGACCCTAGAAGATCAATAAGGTGGGGAAACCATGTCAAAAAGTGGAGTGGACGATGCATGGAATGTAATATATATGGAGATCCCATATATGATTTACAAGATGATGAAGAAATTGATTCCCTATACGACATCTACGAGGACACAGGAATTACACACGACATCATCGTGAAGATAAAGAGGAAGAGGAGAAAAGGTTCACCAAGGAAGTGAACCCCTCAGAGAGTACATGCTTGAACTATCATGCAAGTTCGAGGTCGAACTTTTACTAATATTAGAACTTTATTTATTGTTTACCAAACGGCTATTTTAAATTTTTTCCTTAATTTAAATAGAAGGTTGTGTGAGATTAGGCATCTTTATTTATTTATTGTTTACTAGAGGGCTATTTTAAATCTTTTCCTTAATTTAAATAGAAGGTTGTGTGAGATTAGGCATCTTTATTTAATTGATTTTTAGGCTATCTAAAGCTTCACATCAATTTAGCATTTTAGTTTTGATTCCTAAAAATTATTTAAGAGCTTTTAGTGCCTTGGGATCTGTAAGGACTGCCAATAATAGATGATGGGGACATCAACCGATCATCCACATGAGAAAACCACAAATTGAGAAGGCATGCACGGAAAGCCAAGGAAGACAAAAAACCAAAGAAAAGAGCAAGAAAATGGAGTTTCTACCCAAACTCAATCGATTGAATGCAATTCTCGATCGATCGAATTCGTCCAGAGGGTTCGTCGTCAAAATGCAAAATAAACTCGATCGATCAAATTCGCGCAAAAAATTCATGGCTGAAGGAACTCGATCAATCAAATTCCAATCTCGATCGATCGAATTTGCGCACGAATATTTTGTTTAGATGCCAAATGTAGGTTTTTGTTTCCTTTTTAGATTAGGACTCATTCTATTTTCATTTCTTAAGCTTAGTAAAGGTTTCTTAGCCTATATAAAGGCATTGTAAACACAATTTTAGAACAATGGATGATTAATGAAATTTATGAATTTTGCTTTGTGCGAATTCTAGAAAACTTGTGAAGAGTTTTCAACCTAAAGAGTGATTCTTTCACCCGAAGAGCGATTCTTCTTCCTTGTGCGGTTTGGTGTGAAGCAAATTATCTTCCCTCGAGTAATTCCCTTGATCTTTTACCTTTTCTATCTACTTTTCTTATTGTCAGGTAATTCAATTTAATTTGTTTCTCCTATCGAAAACCTATAAAATAAAATAAAATAAAATAAAAACATATTTTATCTAGTATTGTTGCAGGGATTCTGATTTCTAATTCTCAACCTTAATTCGTTGATTCTCTTTGCCCTTTGGGCCTTAAATTATTCAAACCCTAGCAAAGAGTTAAGAGACAACATCGAGATTGTCGCTGGGTGCCCTAAACTAGATCAAAACTAGAGTTTATCTTTAAACCTATTTTCTAGATCGAGAAAGCTCAAATGCTAATATACGCTAAATCAGATTAATCAAAATGCCCGAATAAAAGTATTGAATATTTCTGTATTTTGGAAGGATTTTCTTGAATTTATGCTGCTCAATAAAATGGACTGATTTGAAACACGACTCAAGGGAGAGGAGAGAACTCTCTCTCTCTCTCTCTGTTGAATGTTTTGACTTCTGGTTATTTAGGATTTTATTTATTGTTTACAAAAGGATTATTTTAATTAGGAATTCTTTAGTTAAAATATAAGGTAGTGTTAGGTTAGCTTTCTTTATTTAATTATTACCAAGGTTAATTATAGCTTCATATTAATGTATAGATTTGGCTTCGATTTATGGAACTAATTTGAGAGCTTTTAGTGCCTCGGAATCCTGAAGGCCAACATTTCAAGATTTTGGTGGGTTGTCTTTCTTTCAACCACCCTAGGAGGTTGAAAGAACCCGTCCCCGGTGATACTTTTGTTTCCATTAAAGGTTGAAAGAAAGAGAGAAAAAGAAAACTACCAAAAAAATGGGAGGTGACCTGAAGGGAGAGAGGAGAGAGAATAGGCAAGAGAGTAAAGAGATGGCGAAGAGGATAAAGAGAGGAGAGACAATTGGTGAGGGAAAGAGAAAGTGCGAGAGAGGACGTGGAGAATCTAGCCTCTCAAGAGAGGTCATTCTTGCTACTTTGTATGAATCATAATTTCCCTTCTTGCCAACTATTAAATAGAAATTTAATTAAAGAGAGAAATTCCACTGGAGAAACTTGGGTGTCAATTAGGGCTGGTTTGTGTTGAGTCACACACACCAAAAGTTGTAACAGCATTTTATTTTAAGGAAAATTTATTTAGAATAGAAATTAATTAAATTGTGAAGTTCAATTAGATTAGTGTTCATTATTCAGTTATTGTAAAGGCTAGATTGTCTTGAGTCACACACACCAAAAGCTAAAGAGTAATAGCATTTTATTTCAAAGAAAGTTTATTTAGAGTAGAAATTAATTAAATTATGAAAATCGATTAGATTAGGATTCCTTATTCAGTTATTGTAAAGGCTATGTAAAGCAGTTTCATTGATGAAAACATTGCTTTTGAAAATTAATACAACACAAAGCATTGTTGATTAAGGTCAATCTTTGGTTTTTGTAGAGGATTTGGATAGGATATTCCTTAATCTAACCACTCTTAATAACTCTGCAAGTCTTCTCGAAGATTTTGATTGATTTTATGTCAAAATCAGAGCAGTGAATTCAACATTGCATCGCGTTTGGCCTGCACAGTTGGGGTCAGAGCAAGTTCTTGTGAATTACAAGCCTCAATCAACAACAAAAACAATAATCAACATGAGGATGAATATTGAAAGTGGAGCGAGCGGCGCACGGTGTGCGACATATGGGGATCCCAAATATGACCCATGAGGATGAAAGTATGACTCCCTGTGCAATGTCTACAACAAGGGAATCATTCAAGATGACATGGTTACAAATCGAGTAGAAGATGGACCCGCGGATGACAAACCTCAACCAATTCTATATGGGGATTTCAACAGGCGTTGCGAGAATAAAACGAGTAATAAAATATTTCCTAGATGAAATTCATGATCGAACTACTATGAAAGTTCGGGGTCAAACTTATTCAAGGGAGGTGAATGATGCAATCTTGTACCTTAACCCTACAATTTCGCTTGATTTTCAAGGAAAGAAAAAAGAAAGAAGCTAGAGACATGCAGAGGAAAAAAGGTAAGAATAAAAGAAGAAGAAATAATAGAAGAAGATAGAAGAGGTGACTCACATGAGTCAAGAGGACATGTGTCAAATGGGCAGATCAAGTGTTCAACGAAGAGAGCAAAACAGAGGAAAGAAGATGGGAGGTTGAGAGAGTGGGAAAGAAAATTGCAAGAAAAAGAAAACAGAGATGATGTGGAGGGGAGAGAATAGGCACGAGAGAAAGATCTGTGAGAAAGTATAGAGTGATGTGGAGGATAGAGAAAATAGGCGAGGGAAAGAGGGCATACGAGAGAGAGAGGAAGTAGATCTTGCCTATTAATAGAAGTCATATTGCCCCTCTTTTAGAGGCTTAACTCCCCTTCAAGCCACCTATTAAATATGAAGTCAATTAAAGAGAGATCACATTGGAGAATCTCAAGGGTTATTTACGGATTGGTTTGGGTGCAAGTTAGTACACTATCCTTTTATTTTAAAAGCTGTTTTTTAGAAGAGAAAAAAACTAATTAAATTAGGAAGTTGGGGTAGATTAGGATTCCTTACTCAATTATTGTAAAGGTTGTTAAAGCATTTTCACTTATATAAACATTGATATTAAGAATTAGTAAAATGCGGAAAGCTTTTTAGACATTGTAGCCTGTGATAGTTCACTTTCAGAAGAATTTACTAAGATATTCTTTAAACTGACCATCATAGAAGAGTCTTACAGTTTTCCTCAATATTGACTGGTTTTGTGTCAAAAACCAAACCAGTATATTCATAGAACCATCAGTTGTGGCTTCCATCAGTTTTCCATGTGTATGGTTGCAATTTCTTCAATTGTAACTTATTTTTTCAGGTTGTAAAGAGATACTGCTACCACTGATGGAATTCTTTCAGTTACTGATGAAATTTAGATTTTAATTGTGAAAAAAGAGGTTAAGAGTATCGGGCAGATTATCTACCTAAAACCATGGATGGACTGTCTATTTCCTCTCTTTTATTATCGAACTGATGTCCTTTCATATGTGTTTTGAATCATTGGGAAATTACAGTAATTTCTCTGCAAAAAGAGTGTAGGAAAAAAAATTAATAGAACTCTTGCCATACCTTTCAGAATGGTTGTATATTTGCAGTAAGTCTTCAACAGATGACCTTGTTCCTCGGACCACATTAATCGCACCAATGGCCATGATGCCTATCACAAATTGGTTCTTTAAACATAAGGTCTAACAATTTAAGAGAAAGGAAATAATGAAACAACAAACAACACAATCCAACTAAATTATATTGTGTGTATGGGTGTATTATCCATAGAGGCAAATGTCTAATATGGTATAATAGTTTTTTTTTTAAGAAAAGATGCAAAAACACAGTTGTAGCAAGGATCTAATATCAAAGAAGAGATAAAATAAAATAAAAAAGTAAAGCAAGGAGAAAACCTAAACTATAATAGTCATCAGGTATCTGTAATAAAAGTAAATCCAAGGTAACATTTTGGCTTTTTACAATAAGAATGGCACCAAAATAATGACAACTTTAAGGACTACGCTCTCTGATGGACAAATTCAAGCATAAAGATAATGGCAGGATGCAAGAATGATAAAATAGAAAGAACAGAAGTTAAACAAATGACCGTAAAATATCCACCTCTCATGTTTTAGATGCTGAATAGATACAGATATCTGTTTTGACAGTGAATTTTTTCCATTTTCCAAGGTAATGAAAACAGCTGGAAATTTTCAAACCCAGATTCCACCTAAAATATATTCTTACCTATTTCTTTGTGCCCTCATGACTTGACCTGAAAGGATGCATATTGCTAATAGAATACGGATTTTTGGTTCTAGGGCAAAACTTTAAGGACTCCTTATTCATCTGGACAAAGACTATTATTGCATTCCCGGGAGAAAGTAGCTGCCCCTGTTTATATTCCTAAACTCTACATGGTGTCAGTTAACAGAAATTATGTTTACACACAAAAATCAACAGTTCTGATTGAATTGATTAATCTCTAGATTCAGATCCCTCCTATCTTAACATTTGTCCCATCACAAAGTGACTGCCTCAAGTCACTCCAGAAAACCACGTTTTTGTTTATTTGTTTGCTAAGCTTCTCACTTAGGTTGACTGTAATTTTTCTTCCCCTCCAATGAAAGTCACCATTTACTGATAATAATAATAATAATAATAATAACCCTCCCAAAGTTCCTCATTCAGACATTGAAAATTTTGGCGGCCCAATTCATGATTGCGTTGGTACTTACACAACCTCAAGCTTCTATGAACTAGCTGGCTTTAACTCCAATATATAAACTAAATTTTGGCGCATCATCATCATCATCACAACCATATCCCACCTATTTGGAGTCGGCTTTGTGAGTCCTATTTCTCCACTCATTTCTGATTAATGCTAAGCTCTATGCAGCTTCACAACCCTTCATGCCCCTTCTCATTGCTTCCCTCTAGGTCTTCTCTGGCCTTCCACTTGTCCTACTTCCTTGTGCATATAGCATCTCAACCATTCATCCAGGGTCTGTTTCTACCTCCGATGGGCATGTCCAAACCATTTCAAGCGACATTCTGTAATTTTTCATTTATAGGTGCGGCTCTCAAATTTCCTCTTATGTATTCGTTTCGAATTTTACCATTTCTTTTAACTTTCACACATCCATCATTACATATGCGTCTCAGGCACATGTACTCTCTCTTCTTGTAGCTTCTTCGTAGCCCAACATTCTTCACCATATAATATGGCAAGTTTAACCGTTGTTGTATAAAATCATCCCTTCAATCGAAGTGGAACTCTTGGGTTGCACAATACTTCGCTTGCTTGTCTCCATTTGATCCAACCTGCATTCTACTTGAGACATCCTCTTCAAATCCACCATGTGATTGTAAAGTAGAGCCTTAATAACGAAATCTATGACAATGCGGCACTAGATGATATTTTGTTTTAAGTTTCAAGTAAATCCTCCTCCAGGCTATCATGTTCACTAAATTTGCACTCTATGTGTTTCGTCTTTAATCTGCTAATTTTCAAACCTCTTGACTCCAACACTTACTACCTTATTTCAGCTTATCATTTATTTCTTCCCTTGTTTTGGTAATTAGAACCACATCATCCTCAAATTGTAGGGTTAAGATACCATGGAATCTCTTCTTCAAGGTCTATGGTTGAAGCATCCATGATCAGGGCAAATAAATAAGGGAACACGGAGATCCTTGATACATCCTGACATTGACAAATGGAGAAACCCAACATAATTCCAAAAAAAAAAAAAAACAAACAAACAAACTATACAAAAAAAAAGAGATAGAAAGAGAGCAAGATACATGCCCTATGCACCCAAAGTTGGACATATGAGTTCATTGCGAAGAAAGGAGGCAACCATCGATCTTTGGGTATTCAATCCAAAGTCGGGCGGACCCCCCTTTTTCCACCACATTAAATCCAATAAGCGAACAGTCCTGTAACTTTTTAGTCCCTTGCTTTTTTCGGATGATTTGCCCTTATGTGTTCGCAACGCATTCTCTTTTCCCCCATTCTTCTTCACTGTGTTTTTCCCTTTATTTCACATGACGGCCAATAAGTACAAAATGCACCTTAAAAAAAGGAAAAAAGAAAAACAATGAAATAAGTGTCAAATAAATAAATTAGAAACAAAAATAGCAACTTCAAAAAAAAGAGAGAAGGTAAATATTTCAATAAATAAAATAGTAATGATGAATACAATAATAGCAAGATTTTAAAAGAAGAAATAAAAGAGAAAAAAAGGGAAAAGAAAAATAGAAGAGACCAAAAGAAAATTCGAGATTTCATAAAGGGGGGGAGGAAAAACAAATGATTACAACCTAGAATCTTGGTTTAAAGAACAAAGCAAAACAAAAAAGAAGAAAAACAAAAAGAGTTGTGTCTGTGGGGGGGGGAGAAATGGTAAAGATGATAACTTAGAATCTAGGTTTCAAAAACTCAAATGAATAACCTAAATGTAATAAAAAAAAGGAGAAAGAAAAAATCAACCAAATAAGAGTGTCCTAGAACATAGATTTTTGAAAGAATAAAAAAGGAGAAAGAGCCAAACTTAGGGTAATCAAAACAAATTTCTAGGCATTTATTTACAATAAATGAAAGAGAAAAAGAAAGGAAATAACTTACATCAAGATCGGGAGAAGAAAGTACCTAAGGATTTGACGGTATGAAACTTGGAATTCTCCCTGCTCTTCCCTTCCGCCTCCTTTTCTTCTTCCCTTCTTTCTTTCCCTCTCGGCTTCTCCTTTCTCTTTATTTCCTTTTTCTTTCTTCCTTTTCTTTATTTTTATTCTTTTCTTCTCCTTTTGAAGCAATAAGGGTCATGGCTCCCATAGCCTGCTTTCATGACACACATGAGCCAAGGAGGCCCACGATAGACAAGGAATGCACGCCTCCATATAAGAGAACCGATGAACAATGACGGACGTCCATGATGAACAGTGACGGACGTCCGTGAAACAATGACGAATGACCGTGATTTTGCCCCCTATCTGTCCGTAGGTCACGGACGTCCGTAGGGCACTATGGACGTCGTGACGAGCTTTCCGGATTTTGAGTTTTTTTGCGAAAACTTACCTTTTTTGTGTTTTATTTCTATTAGAACTCTTTATTTCGAATTTTAATTATTGGTGGCCTATATATTGATGCTTGTAAAGACTTTTAATTAATTATTGAATATTTTGAATGCTTTTATGCTTGAATATTCTTTGCCTAGATAGGTTTGGTGTGAGGCCAAGGGAGTGATTCCCAAAAGCCATTGTCATTTTCTCTATTATCTATCACTGTCTTCTTTGAATCTTTTGCCTTTTTGATCCCTGCTGGTTTCTCCTACATCTTAACCTATTGGTTTCTTGATACCTAAAATCATAAATCTCTTTCCAAATCCCAAATCAAACAGAACCCAAAACCCTTTTCGAAGCCATAAATCAAACCATAAGCACATTAAAAATCATACACCTATTTCCAAAGCCCTAGTTAGAGCCTGGGAATCTACGTCAGATTGAAGACGAACGCCCAAGCCTAGAAAAAGCTAGAGTTCTATCTCTAGGCTGATCTCACCTCAAATCTAATAGTACTTGCGCATCGGACTGGACCCTAACTGGATCTCGCGTGATCTACCAACCTGAATTTTTTGAACCCTAGAGATCAGCCTAGATAGTTTTGAGATTAAGCTTGATTTAATTTTATTTAATTTCAGCAAAATCACATAAAATCATAATCACACATTTTAGGATTCCCGTCCCGCGTTAGTGGGCCAAGGAGGCCAACAGCATGACAAGAATGAATGCCACCACAGAAAAAAAAAAAAAAAAAAAAAAGGTATGAGCCAAGAAGGCATGCCACCATTACAATAAAAACAAGAAAAGAGAGCATGGGTGAAAAAGGCCAAGGTGTGCCAAGAAGGCACGCCACTAAAAAAAAAGAGAGAGGAGGTCCACGGCGTGCCAAGGAAGCACACCGCCAAAAAAAAATAATAACGAAAAAAAGGAGGGGGAAAGGAGGGAAGTGTTTTCTTTCATGTACGGGGAAGCGAACCTCTCCAATCCACAAATGCCTATCGGGTAGGGGGTGAAAACACGTATGGGAATGCCCACTTTCCGAATCTAACATTTTCTTCCGATCAAGTTCTCTTATTTCGAAAAATATTATTAGCGCTTTTGATTTAGATATCTTTTCAGGCAGTTTTGACCCGGCCAATGAAGCATGAGTGTCGTCTTTACTTTTTTATTCTCCTAAGTATGGTGAGCTTGGGCACTCCCCACATTCGATTTTCTTTACCACGGGGTGTCACCAGCTTTGGCATTTGGTTGCTAGCAACCTCTACCAAAGAGGGGCATCTGTATACCCTGCCTTCGTATTGAATGGGAAACCCTCGAAAGCACATGAATCAGAAGATTTTCGCACCTCACAATCACAACTCCCCTCCATGGTAGCTAAATGTTTTGTGAAATTTTGCCTAAAAGAGTCGAACGCACTATGGTGCTCCTTAGAGGCACGTCATGGTAGTTTAAGTTTGGTTAAATTTTGCTTGAAAACCAGAACGCTCCACGACGCCATTCTAAAGCATGCCGTGATAGTGCCACTTTTGAAACAGCACGAAAACCAGACACCCAGATTTCCCCTTACGAAGCACAGTGTGGTAGTGCAACTTTTTAGACTTAGCCTAAAAAACCAGAGCGCACCATGACGCCCTTCCTAAGCATGCCATGGTAAATGGTAATGCCACTTTTGGCTTAGCCTGTAAATCAGAATGCACCACGGTGCCCTTCTGAAGCATGCTGTGGTAGTGCTACTTTTTGTGCCCAACATGAAATCCAGTATCCACCACAGGGCCCCTCCAAAGCAAGTTGTGACACGCTTTATGATTTTAGGCCCGTTTTTCAAATATAAAAGCACGGAATGGAATCTTTCTTTTTAAAATAAAGCCCCAAGGTGTGAGTGCCCAACACATGGAATTTTTCCATAATTAAAAACCTTTAAAGGTGTTATTGCTCCACACCTAATCTCATAAGAGGACAAGTGTCTAGACACTTGTCAACTCATGGGGGTCTCAAGCTCATTTGAGGGGGCTCGCAACAAAGGAGAGAGCTGGGATAGTGGTTTGTGTTGGAAATCTTTCCTTCAAGAGTGAAAACAAGAAAGAATTATGCCTATTTCATGCCTAAATAGGTCCTAGAACCTGAACTAAGTAACATGCCAGCCACTCTAAAATCATTTCTCTAATCTTGAGAGAGTCCAGAAAGGTAGTACTTGTTTTTTGTGGGTAGGAAGAATCAAAAATCCAAGGCAAAACTCCGCCCGAGTCATATTGGAAGATTACCTCACGCATAACAGTAGCATTCCAAGATCTTCTAACATCACGCATTCTTACCATTGGAAAATGCAGTAAAGTGGGTTGAGAAGCCAACACCACTATCCAGAACTTTCGCGGCAACCTCACATCACCTAACTTGTTACCCTGACACCTTTTTTATTCGATCTTTGTATGTCATATACCTATGTTTAGGGATCTCATGTCTCTCTTTTGGTGCCATATGCAGGCAAATGCATGAACGTTTGGGGGTCGGATCATGATGACGAAGTGAAGGGCTTGGGCTGGAAAATTGAAGATGTTTGGAGATAGGAAATTGGAGATATTTCTTCTTCTTTATTTTTTTAGAATTAAAGTGTATGCATGAATCTTTTATGTTGGATCATACTATTCTTTTGAAATAGAGATCTTTTGGATATCCTTGCTGTTACAATCAGCCCTCTTTTGTTATCCCAAGTAGAGGCTAGTTTTACCGGGCAGATCATCTCGCCTTAACACCAGACCATCCGTACTGTGACACCTTACTCAGAGTTGGTTTCGACCAGACTCTTTGTATATTAAAAGAAGGAAAATAGTGGCTTATAACGGTTTTCTTGGGTTTGAGACCATAAAATGCGGGTGGCGACGCCATTGTCCACCAGACGCTTGTTGGAATGTCACTGATCAGGGCTAATTAGTTACACAAATTAGCCCCCAAACATGCATTGTTAGGACTTAGAATAGGCTACGAATAAGATATTAACGTTTTTGTGTGTTTGTAGAAAGTAAATCCCCAAGGAGCAGAATGGAGAACGAATGGCTGAAAGAAGTGCTCAAAGAAAGTTGAAGCTGATATAGCTCGCTCCAGCGACCATCGTTTCTCGCTCAAGGGATAAACTTTGAAAGATTGCTAAAATTTTCGGGTGAAAGTCGCTTGAACGACTTTGGTTCTCGCTCGAGCGACCTCGCGCGATTTGAACTGTTGTTGACTTTTTTAGGGAAGCCCTAAACCATAGTATATATAGAAGCTAAAAAGGAGAAGGGGGGACTTCTGGAGGCTGTAAAGAGGAGAGAGAAACCCTAACTCTTGAGGAGAAAGGTGAAGAGATGAAACATTCTATGGAGACTTCTATCATGCAAGGCTAAATTTGAAGTCTAGGAGAGTAACGAAGCGTAGCTTCGTGTGGGGGGTTTGCAATTACTTGGTTATTTGTATACATTGTCTTAATCTTCATTGGAATAATATTCTTGTAGAGCATTGTTCGTTTCTATCTTTTTCTGTGAGATTTCTTGTAGAAATAAGTAGAGATTGATACCCATTGGTTAATCTCAGATCTGCGATCTGAAATCAACCTGTGCATAACTAGTGTGTATTGTCCCTAATGCCATGTGATTAGGATGAGACTGACTGAGACAGTATCGTCATTATTGATTGATGTACCATGCAACATCTGGAGTCTCATACTATAAGCAAGGAATCAAAAGATCCCGAAATCCGAGCAGAGCTTGTAGCTCTACGAAGGATACTTCTTTCAGAAGTTTAATTAAGCAAAAATCAAATCTAACTCACGACAACGATGTGGAGTTGTGAACCCTAGATTCTCTCTCTAAATTTCAACCCTAGATCTCACCAATTAGTTTAAAATCTTTACTTTCACAAAAGGTTTATCTGTTCACAACTACTTTGCGAACCAATTGAACCCAAAAAGTTACGATCAATCACTAATACCACAGGGCAGCCATGTCTTTGATAGGATCGTCGGAAGGTCTTTAAAAGGGGTTATTCTACCCCTATCCACTGGCCTTTGGTCAAGGGAAATAGGTGGTTGTCCTTCTCTCCTAGCACCCAACAAGATTATCGAAAGGTGTTTGATTCCCCTAGTACCACCACATCCTGACACTTCGCCTAGGGACTTGGAACGTGATACAAGTGACCGTCTGAAGCATCTCACAAACACGAAACATTTCATCCCGGGGGTTCCACCCGGAGCCGTTGGGGAGGTCGTACAGTATCAGTCCCTCAGAGGCCGATACCAAGTTTGATAGCTAGCCTTCCAGCATATTCATCAAGATTGACCACTCTAAACTCATAGGTCATGGCGAGATCGAGTTTGAGTATAAACCCACCTCTCATGCAGTAGTGAACTGAATCAATAATCTCATTAGTTACTATTAATTCTGTCCTTTGGCATGTCCCACAAAACTGAATAGATTCAAGGACACCAAATCACATGTGAACATTTTCAATGTAACCAACAACTTTCCAAAAAAATTTGTACAATTTCCATCAAACTAATCGCCCTAAACTCACAAATATCCTTTGCATTTCCCACATTCAAAATGAGGCAAATAAAGAACACATTGATGGAAAACTTAACTCTATGATGCAAAAAATGAAAAATAAAAAAATGAAACCTCTTTGATTACTTCTTATGAATCCTCAATCATTAAGTGCTAAATTTTAAGAAAATGAATAGAAAAACAATATGGGCCCAAACATTTATCTTTGTTTAATGAGACCACATTGTGTAATTCATGCTTGGAAAAAAAATCTTTCTAGCCAAGTCTTTGGGAAGTTTGAAATCAATGGCAAATCGCTCTCAATCCAAGGGTGAGTGGCCACTCAATGATTTATATAAGCCCCTGAAATAACTCATCATGGCCTCCTACATAGTATTTAGTAGAGCGTGCTTCCACTCAGTCAACTTTTTATGACATCAACTTCTTCCTGCGTTAATGGCGGTTGTGTGATGAAAGAAAGTTGGATTTAAACCTCCTTCCTTTGTCCAAACTGACCTTGATCTTGGTGCCAAAAAATTTCCTCTCATTACATGAAAGATGAGCATTCTCAGCTAAGATTAATCATCAATTGATTCTCATCCTAAGAAACAAAGTCAATCTCTTTTCGATCATCAATAGTGGCTACTCTCTTTTCTAGTCTTCAGATTTTATTTTGAAGAGCCCCCAAAATATGTTTGTTGCACTTCCAAATGCCTTTTAGCATTTTAGCTTCCTGGGGAGGAGAAACCCCGCAGATTCTTGCACTATCAAGCTGACCCGTATTAGTATCTTCAGCTTTCTGATGCATCAGCCTTGGGCATCATCATAAATTCTAATTGCTTTGAAACACATAAGAACTACAGTGGAGACATTCAATATAATTAGAACAGACCGGAACTATAGTCTAAAAACCCTTCCAAAAAGAATTCCCAGAAAGAACATTCCAAAGTACTAAATTAATCTGAATTATGAGAACCTGTGAAAGAGGAATGGAGGTTTGGACTTCAGACTAACAGCCAAAGAATGTTCGAGGCTTGCCTCAATGCCTCCACAGTTGTGTTTTATCTTCAGATCCAGAGTCAATGCTTCTTGGTGAAGATGAGTTCTGGGAAAACTCGCTCATAGGAAAGGGCAACGGCGGACACCCATAGATCCCTTGTATTCTCTACTTCAGATTTCAGGCGAGTGTATTATAGATAAATCAACTTAGAAAATAAACATAAATATAAAACTTGTAAAATGCTAATTCTTGTTCTTAATAATCTACCTTCGCATAGCGAGAACTATTAAATGATTAAAATATTGTCCATACAAAATTATCTTTGCTACAATCCTAGTAGATGAAAGTTGAAAGGAAAACAAACCACTATCAATGGTGGATACAAATTGCCCGTCCATGCAACCTAATCCAATTATAGGTTCATAACTACCTATGGCTCCATCATTCATGCATAGGTTCTCACCACAACGATTATAAAGAGCAAAAATGATATAAACATACAATTAAGTATTTGAATTTTGAAATTTAAATCAGATATTTTTTATTCTAAAAAATATTTTATTTCTTATTGATGAAGGTAAATTTATTGCAATTATCTATTTTTGCACAAGGTGAGACTGTTTGTCAGGTATTTAAACAAAGTCTTGCATATTTTATCCATTATGTACATCAATCAAGTTTATTTTGGTAACTATCGTACAAAAGCAATGAATTGACCAGGTTAAAGAGCCTCATCACTGTCACAACGAAGACCCAAAATTATCAGTGATCTGCTTACAGAAATTAACTACATCGCAAGTAGTTCTTTTGATTAAGGTAACTTGTGAGTTTCATGAAAATATAACAAGAGAACTCTAAGATAAGGGATATAAAGTTTTAATTAGACACCAAGCAAACTAACTCTTTAGCTCCCAAACATTGATTGATGCATAAAAAGTACACAATTTCGCAACCATTAAGAGCAGACAATCTGTAAGTCCAATATGGAAAATCTAAATTAAAAACCACCCCTTCATTCTCCATAAAACACTAATAGACGCAGTAAAAAATTTGACCTACAAAGGTCACTCTGATATGTCCTTTTATAGCTGAGTATACTAACTTCAAGAATTGATTAACAATAAAGGACACTAGCGACATCACTTGAATGATTCACTCAAAAGAAGCAAAACATCTGTGGTATACCTTGATCTGCAACCAGCCACCGACATGAATTATCAGCAAAAAGTGCAAGCTTTTCATCTGGGGCAACTCCAACAACTCTTAAACCTTCTGAAAAATCCAAAATTTCTTGTTCAAGCTGCCACTCAAAGACACAGAAGAAATTTGAAATGATAACCTGTGAGGAAAGAACTATTAACTAGTTTCTATATGAATATGCCAGACTCGATGGTTAAAAAATTGAAATCGCCTGGGATATTGTTCATTCAGCAAGTTAGTAGATCCCGCAAAATAAAATAAAATAAAAATTACAAAAGAGTCAAGTGAATGATCATTCAGGAAGCTACGATGGTGACTTGGTTATCTTTTCAAAATAAAAAACCAAAATTTTGTCAGCCTGGAAATAAGAAACCCTGCCAAGTGCCATGTCGATAAACTACCTGAGTTGCAAATCAGGTAATGAAGATTCAAGCATGAGCATCTCAGATACAGCATAGATTCAAACAACTTCTATTAAGAACTCATTCGGATGACAAATAAAAGTTCCCTACACTTGAGCAACAAAGGCAATAGCTTTACAACAAATCTTTGCAATCACTCTTCACAAGATATAGACAAAGGTGAATCTCAGCAACAAAATCAACAGAGGTAGGGGGCGCAAAGATTAAATCCAGTCTCCTTGGAGTAGCTCATGAGTAATACCAGTAATAGTAATATGGTAAATGCCCAATGCACATAAAAGCCAGCATCCCAACTGGATTTTGTAGCCTGCTAGTGAAATCAGCTGTGGGCAGCATTATACGGACGAACAAAGTCAACAAAATCTACACTCGTCAATGAGTTTGACACAACAAGCGGTTGGACCAGCATCTCAACTGGATTTTGTAGCCTGCTAGTGAAATCAGCTGTGGGCAGCGTTATACGGAGGAACACAGTCGACAAAATCTACACTCGTCAATGAGTTTGACACAACAAGTGGTTGGAGTGAAATTTTGCGCAAGTATTAAAAGGTTTGTAAGGGAGTTTCTATACCACATATAAAACGAATGGGAGAACACAGTACACAAAGGAGGTACCTTGATGGTTACCTGTGTGTGAAAAAGAGATTCAGATTCAAGCCTCCCCAGTTATAACTTTAAGCAAGAAATCAAGAATCAGCCCAGATCAACAAGCCAACAAAATCGACCACCAGTGATGGGTTGAGTAGATAAATAGGTGGTACCAAACCCATGTGAGGAATATATAGGAGAAGAAATGACATGATACAAAGAAAGGCAGAGAGAGATAAGGGGGGAAAGGCCAGGTAATCTCTCTCAACCCTTCTTCCTCTCCTGAAACTCTTACTCTGGATCTACATTCTACAAGCTCTGCATTCATTCTTCCTGTTTTGGAACTTCTTTTCTTCTGACCCTATTTTAGAGGCTCTATTTTCCCAGCCTGGGTCAACAAGTGAACAAAATGGAACACTTGCAAGGTTAACAAGCCAACAAGATGCACCACTAGCGATGGGCCCTTGCTGGCTGGTACCAAACACATGTGAATCATACATAAAAGAAGATAACGACATATAACAAAAAAGATAGAAAGGGGAAAGAGAGAGAGAGAGAGAAGGCAATGCAGAAACTAACATGATGCAAATATGATGAGCTGAGATTATTTGTGAATTAATATGAATAATTGAAATATGAATTTCCCAATAAATTAACAAAGAAAATAAAGAAAATTTCAATTAAATAATTTGATTTAGCCCAAAATAGCGTTACTTTCGCGGTACGTTCCCCATAAGATCTAGAAGACTACAGTTCTTAGTAAACAACTAGATCTCCAACAGTTTAGGGCTTCAAACAAACTTACAAGTGGTTCTTTCGAGTCTATACAAAATTAACAACAAAAGGATTCTAGGTATTTAGAAATCAAAGGGCTCAAATAGAAGAAATCTTGTGTTAGGACAGTTGAACGATCTTAGGTTAGGTTACGGAAAGATTGAGCAAGCAAAACACGCAATTAATTTCAAATTTTTGGAATAAAATTAATTAAAAATTAACCAAGCACTTACACGTAAGATGGAGATAAGAGTAGATAAGAATGATAGAAAAGTTAACCTCACACCAAACCGCACGCGGAAAGAAGAATCGCTCTTCTAAGTTTTGAGAGAATCACGCCCTCGAAGAAAACTTTGATAAAAGCTCTCAATTTGTAAAAGCAATATTCAATAATCATTAATTAATTAATTGTTCTCTACATGGCCTTTATTTAGGCAAATAAATCCTAACTAAACAATAAATTCGAAATACGAAACTCCTAACACAATTAAAACTCTAAAATGGCAAGTTTTGCCTCAAAACTCGTCGAGCCGCCAATTGGCGGACGAGACTCCCGGATGTCCGTTTGAAGGTCACGGACGCCCGTCTGACGATGTGCACAAAAACAAAACGATGTCTAAATCACGGATAACCGTCCTGATGCCACGGACGTCCGTGCCTTAATTTTTTAGAAAACCTTCATGCTTCGTTTTGGAGCCTTCGGGATGTTGTCACACGTTTCTTTTGTCTTCGATAGATCATAGACGGTTCTTTGAATTAGATGTCTCCATCAATTCCCTCAGATTAGAAGAATTCATCCCAGATGAATATTGGTCGTGATAGTGCTCGAGGAGATCTGGATCAATCTATTGGAACTCTTCTTTTGTGATCCACATGTTTTCTGAGTCTGACTTATTCTTTCACTTGACAATATACTTTTGAAATCCCCCTTGGTTTGTACACACAATCTAATCTTCTAATCTTCCAAAATATCCTCAATTATCTCACGAGAAGGACATGCAGGCGGTGGTAATGGAATAGAGAGGGAAACAGAGATAAGATCGGATGTAAAAGGTTCAAAAGCATTAGGTGGGGTAATTGCAAGGCCATAGGACGGAACGAGATCCTTCACATTGAAAGTCGTACTAATACCCAAATCTGGTGGTAGTACGTAAGCATTAGGACCAGCACATTTCAAAATCCTGTAGGGTCCAGCACTACAAGCCTGTAATTTCTTAGTATTCCTTGATAAAAGCGCTCAAGCCTATTTCAAACCATCACAAAATCACCCTTTTGAAATTTTTTGAACCTTCTATGAGAATCTGCAGAAAACTTTTATTTTTCAGTACTCGCATTAATTCTTCTTTTAATCTCAGCATGACGTTCATGAATACGATGTGTAAATGTAGATGCAGACTCTCACAACCTCTGATTAACTGACATCGAAATAAGATCTATTGGTGTCCTAGGCTTGTAACCATACACAACTTGAAACGAACTCATCCATGCGGTTCTATTAACCAAATTGTTATATGCATACTATGCGACAGGTACGATGGAATCCCAACTTCTAACATGTTCACCTATAAGACACCTCAAGAGATTTCCTAAACTCCGATTAACAACCTCAGTTTGCCCATCGGTGTGGGGATGTTATGCAGATGAAAATTGAAGTCTAGTCCCTATTTAATGCCACAATGTCTTTCAAAAATAATTAACAAACTTAACATCTCTATCTGACACAATGATTTTAGGCAAACCGTGCAAATGAACCTCATTAAACACAAGTGTAACAATATAACTTGCATCCGAAGATTTCGAACAAGCTCTGAAATGGGTCATTTTCGAGAAGCGGTCCACAACAACAAACATCAAATCATCCTTTCGGAGGGTGTTAGGAAGCCCCAACACAAAGTCCATAGAAATATATTGTCACGGAGTATGTGGCACAGGTAAAGGTGTATACAACCCAGTGTTTTGTTTTCTTTGTTTTGCCAATTGGCAAACGCGACATCGATTGATGATTTTGACAACATCTCATATGAGATTGGCATACTAAACCCTATCTTCAACCAATGCAACAGTCTTGTCGCAACCGAAATGTCCGGCGACATCTCCAGCATGTAATTCTCAAATGAAGAAATCTTATAGAGAAGTGAGGGGAATACAAAATGGTGTTTCAAAAACAAATACCCATCTAGTAGGGTATACTCACACTCTCTCAGACTGGTCACTCATGAGTGAGGCGTACACTTCTCCAAAATTTAGACATGTAGGATAATCATTCAATAAACGTTCAAATCCAGTCACCTCAACACTCATAGAGTCCAACATTGCCACTCTACGGCCAAGTACGTCAACAGCCCTATTCTCCACTCCAGCCCTATGTTTCAGCACAAAGGTGAACCCTTGAAGTTGTTCAACCCATTTTGCATGTCGCGGGTTTAGCTTCTTTTGGGAGCTCAGAAATTGTAGGGCCTCATGATTTGAGAACAGAACAAATTTTTGTGATAATACGCAATGTTTCCAATACTTGAGAGATTATACTACAGCATAAAATTCTTTATCGTACGTAGAATATTTCTGTCTGGCCTCATTTAGCTTCTCACTAAAATAAGCTATAGGGTGACACTCTTGGCTCAATATTCCACCAATTCCTACGCCTGACGCGTCATACGCTACCTCAAAGACTATAGAAAAGTCAGGAAGGTGCATAACAGGAGCTTCAGTCATACGAGTCTTAATCTCCTTAAATGTTTTTACCGTAACAGGAGTCCATTTAAACTCCTGTTTTATGCAATCGGTGATAGTGATCGTCACCGTACTGAAATTACGAATGAACCGCCTGTAAAAAGTGGCTAACCCATGGAAGCTATGGACTTCGTGAATGCTTTTAGGCTCAGGCCACTCCACAATAGCCTTAACCTTTTCAGGGTTCGCTGTCATTCCTTAAGAAGTAACGACAAACCCTAAGAAGACAATACTAGTTGTCATAAAAGTACACTTCTTTAAGTTTGCATATAACTTCTCTCCCCAAAGAGTCAAATAAACTTGCCTTAAATGGCTTAAGTGTTGTTCCTTGTCGTGGCTATAAATAAGGATATCATCAAAGGAAACCACAAGGAACTTGCCTACAAAAGGCCTCAACCATGGGTCATAATATCATCAGATACATGTTGGTTTTGGACCTCACCGATACGGTATATTCAAGGTACCGTATCAGTGCCTCCCATACAAAAACCTAAAATTTCGGACGAAACATTGGGATGTATTGTCCGAAACCGATACGTATCGGTTTTGGGAGTGGACGATACGTATCAATTTTCCGAATTTTTAACCCATGGCCTCAACACTTACGTAATGATCTGCATAAATATGCTCGGGGGTATTTGATAGCCCGAAAGGCGTGACAAACCATTCATATAGACCATCTTTGGTCTTAAAGGCAGTTTTCCATTCGTCCGCGGAACGAACTCGAACTTGATGGTATCCACTCTTCAAATCGATCTTTGAGAATATTGTGACACCAACCATCATGTCCAACATGTCATCCAGCATCGGTAAAAGGAACCGATTTTTGACCGTGATTTTATTTATAGCGCGACTATCGACACACATCCTCCAAGACCCATCTTTCTTATGTGTGAGTAGCGTACGCACGGCACATAGACTCATACTCTCCCTAATGAATCCCTTTTGGAGAAGTTCATCAACTTGCCTTACTCTGAGTGTTTGAATGGATTCATGCGATAATGGGGAAAGTTATGTAAAGTAGAATTGGGAGCCAAATCAATGGCGTGTTGAATATCCCTTAAAGGTGGAAATTCATTTGGAAGGTCTTTGGGAAAGACATCTTGAAACTCTCTCAATCATAGGTCCGACCTCTTTAGGAAAATCAACACTCGACTCTTTGGGTGACTCCATTGTGACGAGAACATAGACAAGGTTCTCTTCCTTAGCACCTTGTTCAAACTCTAAAGGGCTAACAATATTAATGACCTTAGTTTTTTCTCTCTCTCAACTAGGCCTTTATCATCCGCCTTATTTGTTTTCACAGTAGGTGCTCTAGGAGGTAGATGGTTTATCTTAATCTTCTTTTACACATTAGATCTCCCGAATAATGTAATGTCCTTATTGTACAACCAAGGCCTCCTAAGGATGATATGCCCAACATTCATAGGCACAACATCACACCATAAGGTGTCCTTATACGAATCAAACTATATAACAACCTGACACCTTTATGAAACTGGGATTGATGACGAATTGACTCATGCTACTTTATAGGGTCGCGGGAGAGGTACGAGTGTAAGTCCTAAGCGAGAAACTGTGCTTTCTGAAACAACGTTGGTACAATTTCCACTATCGACTATGATTATACAAGATTTCTCACCACAATTGCCTACGGTGTAAAAGATGTTATCCATACGCCAGTCAGCACTCTCCTTTGATTAGGTTAGAGCACATCTAACCACAAGAGCCCGTGAGGTATTACCTGCCTCAACGGGGTAGGAGACTTCCCTCGGACAAGCTACATTACGTTCCCCTACATGATCCTCCTCATCACTAGCGAACGATTCGGGCTCATAGACTTCTACTTTGTCGTCTTCTTGTTCATCTTCACTTTCCTCTGTTATGAACAAATTCCGGGAAGGACATTTTGCCGCAAAATGCCCAAAGCCATGGCACTTATAACACTTGTTCTGACCACCACTGTTGGGGCCCTCTAACATCGGACTTTTACCCTTATTAGCCTTAGTCACCGGTTTGGCAACTGAATTAAACCTAGTCAAAAGGGTATTGACATCAGGTTTAGACTTAGAATAGTTAAACTTGTAACCAGACTGACTAGCATCGAAACGTTTGGTTTCGGGGGTCTTAAGGTATCATTCTAACTGCTCGACTCTAGTGAAACACTCATCTAAATTGGTAATAGGATATAGAATAAGTTCCCTTTGCAATTCTAGGCGGAGACCCATCCGAAATCGAAATAAGGTAACTTTGTCCTGCTCCTCCACATTAGCTTGGAACATCAAGTACTCAAATTTATCAATGTACTTTGTGGCCGGTATATTCCCTTGGTGAAGTGTTTGCCACTGATCAAAGAGACGTTTATCATACGAAAGGGGAGCGTGCTTCTCACTCAGTTGGAGCTTCATGTCTGCCTGTGTGGAAATGGGAAGAAGACCCTGGGATTGTCTACGGCACTCTATACACATCCTGTAAAACCTAGTTTGACCCATAAGCTTTACTTTGACAAACCGGACTTTGCGCTCCTCGGACATGGCATACCAATCAAAATTGGTTTTCATGTCAATCACCCACTCTATATAGACTTTAGGTTGTCATTTTTCATCAAAACTAAGAGCGTCCATCTTGACGGACTTCATGATTTTGTCCTCCTGATTGGATTAGAGGTCTCATCGATTAAGACCATCTCTTTTACAGTCGTTGACTCGATTTTAGTCATCGGTGATAACTATATTCATGGCGTCAACACAAGTCACTAAAGCCTCATGTCGGGTTTGTTGATCACGCAACTGATTTTAAATATCAATATGGTAATCATTCATTTGGGCCTGTAAATTGGTCTAGACTATAGTTAATTTTGTTAATAGTTCTTTAATGAAAGTTTCTATCCTAGCAGAATCCATATAACCAATATGGACACTGACAAAGCTCTGATACCATATTTGATGCAGAAACTAACACGATGCAAGTATAATGGGCTGAGATTATTTGTGAATTAATATGAATTTCTCGACAAATTAACAAAGAAAATAAAGAGAATTTCAATTAAATAATTTTATTTAGCCCAAAATAGTGTTACTTTCGCCGCACGTTCCCTATAAGATCTAGAAGACCAGGGTTTTTAGCGAACAACTAGATCTCCAATAGTTTAGGGCTTCAAACGAACTCACAAGTGGGTTCTTTCGAGTCCGTGTGGAATTAACAATAAAAGGATTCTAGGTATTTGAAAATCAAAGGGCTCAAATAGAAGAAATTTCGTGTTAGGACGGTTGAACGATCTTAAGTTAGGTTACGGAAAGATCGATTAAGCAAAACACGCAATTAATTCTAGATTTTTGGAATAAAATTAATTAAAAATTAACCAAACACTTACACGTAAGATAAAGATAAGAGTAGATACGAAGGATAGAAAAATTGGCCTCGCACCAAACCGCACGCGGAAAGAAGAATCGCTCTTCCAAGTTTTGAGAGAATCGCACCTTCAAAGAAAACTTTAATAAAAGCTATAAATTTGCAAAAACAATATTCAATAACCATTAATTAATTGTTCTCTATATGGCCTCTATATAGGCAAACAAACTCTAACTAAATAATAAATTCGAAATAAGAAGTCCTAAAACAATTAAAATTCTAAAATGACAAGTTTTACCTCAAAGTGGCAGAAATCACCTGCTGATCAAATTTAATGAAGAGCATGTGATGTTTTGAGTACATTTTCTAAGGGTTTCTGATCTTTTTTTTATATATTATCAGTCACAACTTTTTGGGTTTCTACTTTCTAAACACTATGGGATCAAGAAGTCAGTTCAGTTGGCATGTGCCCATTGTTGTCAAATGGCTTAATTTCGCTTAACCGATTTGGCTCAATTTTGCTTAAGCGAATCGCTTAATCGCTTAAGCTATAGCATACTTTTTTTTTTTTAATTAAAAAAAAATTAAAAAAAACTAATAATAAGTATTCAAGTCTCTAGAAGGGAAAAATAGACATTTTTGCATTTAAAAAAGAAGTTTTACATACTAATATTTAAAATTATAACTTTAATTTTGATAGTGAGTACCAGCATCGTCTACTTTGGGCCGTTGATGGTGTAGATCTATCATCTTTATAATCGTCATGATCATCTTCCATATAGCCTTCTAAAACATCTTGATCATGTTTTTTCCTAGAACGCTTGTCCATATACTCAATTATTTCCTTTCGGATTTCCAGAATAGTTTTTCTACAAGCCCTAGCATTTGATCCGGCGCCATAAGCAAGATGTTGTTTATGACAATTTAATATAACTAAGTTTATCACAATTTAATTCACTAAAAAAATGATTACAAAGCATAAAATAAATAATAATAATAAATTAGATAGGAAAGATGGAAGGAGATTGGGAGTAAAGAATGAAGATTAGAGAGAATGTTAAAGCCAAAATAACTGTGTGAGGAGTAGAGGACCCAACCCACCATTTTATAGAGGCAATTGGACCTCAAAAAGCAAAAAAAAAAAAAAAAAAGTGTTCAGAGTATTATGCCATCGCATAATGGCCAAATCGCATAAACTATCATGGCTTATGCAATTTGATGGCATAAAACCGCTTAAGCGATCGCTTATGACAACTATGCATGTGCCTGCACCCGATTTTTTATAGCATGCCAGTGGGACTCTTTTTTATTTTAACTCTAGTTGAGAGAGATTCGACAACCTCATTGTGACGCGGGACAAGACCCTAAACTACACGAATGATAATGAAATGTATGTGTTGCCGAAATTAAACTAAATTAATTCAGCAAAAAATCAATACATAATCGCAGTACCTTAAGGTTCATGGTTTTTCGCATGGAAGATCGCGTAGGTTTGGGTAGGGTCCAGTCTGTACAGTAGATCCGTTAGCCACGCGGAAGGAAAATCCTAGAGATAGAACTCTAGCTGCTTCTAGATTAGGGCGTCGCACTTCGATCAAAATAGGATTGCTGGATTTCTCAGAGTGTTTTGATGCGAAATGGTTCAATGGCTCAGGTGAGATCTGGGGTTATTAAATCGGTCGATTCAACAGTTTAGATGAAAGCTAGGGTTTATAATTTTCAAGGTATTTGGAAGTTTAATGGCTGAATTTAGGGTTTATGGAAACAAAATAAAAGCAGAGAAAGATAAATCAAAAGAGACAGAAGATGATAGATTGTGGACTACGCACCCTTGGCTTCACACCAAACCCTTCTCGGGAAGAAGATTCACTCTTCGTAGTTGCTCATCTCAAGCAGAAAGCATACACTCATTTTCATTAATCAAAAACTAATTACATTGTTTATTTAGACACCTTATATAGGAGACCTCACAAAAGACAACCCTAAAGCAAATAAACTCAAAAAAAAGGCAAGTTTACCCTTAAAAGCCCACTTCCGAATTTTGGCAGTCTCACTTTCGCGAAAATTCAATCGATCGAGTATATATATAAGCATATATAAGTCTCGGGTCTCAAATCGATCGATCGATCGATTTATATATATATATATATATATATATATATATATATATATAATCATTGTAGGTCTTGGTTCACATTCGATCGAACGAGAATTATGCTCAATCGATTGACTGAGAACAAAATTTAAACTCCCACTGGCCACAATCGATCAATTGAAGCCTAGGATCAATCAATCGACTGTGCACACCTTTATGTTCTCCTTTAACCTTTCTGAAGCTGAAAATTCTGTTCCGGCCCAAATTCAATGCTCTTAATCTTGGTGTCCCCCGTCATTCTCCCAAACCTAATGTGTCATCACCGATGAAACACGCATGTAATACTGATCAAGTGTATTGGGATCCGAACGGTGGAACTCTTTGTAACTAACCCAAACAATCTCGACACCTGGTAACCTATGATCATCATCTCGATCGATTGTATTAGAGTGCACACAATATACCTCTCCTCGACGAACCAAATAACCCGACTCGCCAACCCACTTTACCAAATATTTTTTAAGCTTCTCAGAACTCTCTCAGACCTGAAAGTCTTCATCCCCGATGAAGTGTGATCGTGATATCGGTAGGAAATGCAGGAACTCAAGCGACGAACTCTCATGCTTGGCCCATGCACTCGCACCCTTGGTAGTCGACTCACCAACCCTCTTCATCTCATAAACCAGAAACTCTATCGCAAGTAAATGTCACAAGATCATCTAATATTTTCTCAATTACCTATTTTCTCTGCCTACTTGGGGAAGGAAGGGGTATTGGCTGCAAAGTTAGGATGGGATTGTCAATAGGGGCGTTTGGAAAGGATTGCAAGGAGGTGGGGTTGGGCTCAGAGAAGGAACTAGGTCCTCCACATTGAACGTTGAGCTAACCCTTGTATCTGGAGGAAGCTCAAGAGCATACGCATTAGGACCACTCTATGCCACAATGTTAAAAGGCCCAGCGCTGCGAGCTTGCAGCTTCTTTGCGACTCTCGATGGGAGTCGTTCAGATCCAATCCGAACCATTGCATGATCATGTAATTGGAATTCCATAAAAGCCTTACGTAACTGCATCGATACTTTGAGAGTTTCACTGCATAAATTAATGTTAAACATAATTTCGGCATGCAATGCGGAATGAGACTCAAAAGTTGACTCACAATAAGACTCAGAAAGTGAAGCGGTATGCAACTCGGGACTATAATGTGTATGTGTCTCTATGGACTCGATACTCTCATGTGCGTACGACACCAATGACTCACTTCTAGTAACCTCTATCAACACTAGTGACTCATGTGTAGTGGACTCTACCAACACCAGTGACTCATGTGTGTTCGAATCAAGTGACACTAATGGCTAATGTGGACTCGACTCGACCAATTTTAAAGACTCAGGTGCACTCGACTCTACCAACAACAAAGACTCGTGCACAATTGACTCTACGGACCCCAACAAATCGTGCGTATGTGACTCGATCGAATCGTGCGTGGGTGACTCCGTTAACTCACAGGTGGGCGACTCAACAATTCTACTCACAAGATAAATAGAAGTTTCTTTAACACAAGCTAGTTCATCACCCTCTTCCATCCCCGCTTCACTCATCACGGTACGAGGGTCATATACAATTTCTTCAACTTTCATATCATCCAGCTCCTTAGAACTCTCTTTTAGTCAATAAATTCGGAGTGGAAAATTTTGTTGGGCATTAGTAAGCAAAGTGTCCGAGACCTTAACACTTAGAGCAATCACGACACTTATTTGTCTTGGTTTTCAAACTCCGTAGAAGGTGACGGTGTGTCAAAGGAAAATATTTTTTTGATAAGTACCACCTTTATGTCCTCCCATGTGGAGATGAATTTATTCCGAAGAAACTTAGTACGACGTTCAATGTAAGTCCAAAAAAATTTGGCATTACCCTCCAACTTTGTTTTCACTAGCCTAATTTTGTACTCATTCGGTACGCCATACCAATCAAAATAGGCATCTACACTAGATAACCACTCCACGAAGGTTTTAGGATTCATCCATCCCTCAAAATTTGGAACCTCATCCCGAATAGATTTTCGAAACTTCTCGGCGGGATCGTACTCAGGTTCATGATAATGAGAGTATTCCCTAACTTTAGTGTCATCATGACTTTTGAGACTTTACCAAGAATTTGGAGTGTTGTAACGACCGAGATTTTTCGTTATTTAGTCCTTAATTATTTGCTAGATTTGTAATTATGATTAGTTTAATTGATTTGATGGATGTGATTAATTTTACGCATGAATGTAATGCGTACTTTATTTTATAATGACTCATGATAATTAATTAATCTAATTAATATACCCTAAAAGCCCTTAAATATGTGTTAATAATAATTGGGGTGCGTTTAGCAATATTTAATGGACTTTTATAATATGTTAGTAAATTAACTAAATACTCATTAAGTAATTAAAGACCCATTAAGTAATTAAACACCCAATAATTAATTAAAGACCCATTAAGTAATTAAAGACCCAATAACTAATTAAAGACCCATTAAGTAATTAAAGGCCCATAGAATCACTTAAGACCCATGTAGGAAATTCTAAATAGAGTTAGATCTTAAATAGGAAACCTTAAAGCATTCTAAATAGAATTAGATCTTAAATAGGAAACCATAAAGTTATAAATATAGAGATTAATTTACAGAATTTTTACATAACTCTTATAACTTAATAACCTCATAGAGAAAGAGAAAAAATTATAGAGGAGGAGAATTAGAAGAAGAACCCTAAAGTTTTTGGTTTGAAGGCTTAGAAGAACGCAAGAGGAGCTTACGACGCGACCGGTTTTCGGATTAGTGCTTCGGATTGGATCAAGGGAGAGAAGTTACATAAATATTTTACGCAAAGACTAGAGGTATGGAAAAATCATGTTGAGATTAATCGAAAACGTAAATAAAAAAATAAAAAATAGAAATCATAATTTATTTCATTTAATGAATATTCTTCATATTAGATTGATAAATTTTTATGCTTAATCACGGGTTTTCGATGGCACACAGGGTTTTGGGATTGATCACGAAATTACATGCGTAATCCAATCTGCTCGTAATCGAATCTGCTTTGGAATCGAGAATCATCGAATCCGTAATCCGCGGAATCCGTAATCTATTCAATCCGAATCCGAATCTGTCCAAAATCCAGAATTTGTTAGGAATTTCAGAATTTGTTAGGAATTTTATAATTTGTCTAGGATGCAAGCAATGAATTTTTATTCAAATATTGTCCATATTTAATCATCATGCTTAAATATTTATTTATGTTCATCATTGCTTTATTGCTTAGAATCCATGCAAGCTAGGATGTTTGATTTACACAACATGAAACAAGTAGGAATCGATAGAGATTACATATTTATGATATGTTAAGCCTAAACAAGTGAAAGAGCTACTGCATGATCTCTTGATTCCAAGTTTTTCTATGCATGTACATTCATGGCATTCATAAAAGTGAAAAGATACGTTTACGACATAACACATGAAAATAAAATATTTCTATGATTATGATAGAATTCCTATGGGCTTATGTTAGAGGAATTAACATGAATAAGAATGATAAGTAATAAAAGTTATGCATACATGCATGAATGATAAGACTGAAGGGATGGAGAAGGTCTTTAATTTTAAGCTCACTACTTAACTGAAGAGAAGTTATGTGAAGGTTAACGTAGATACTAATCGAAGGATCAAAGAAGATTAGGATAATGATTAAGAAAGAGATAACCATGTCCATTATGTATGCCGATTCATGAGCATTAAATGCACAATTAAATATAACCACACATGAAATTAGGGTAGAGACCCGAGCCATAATGTTTATTTAGATTTAATGCTATGTTTCAGTTTCATTCTATTGCTTTACTTATTCTTTATGTCACATGCTATATCTCTGTTATTATTTGATTTTTATGAGATGATTTGAGTTATGGACCTTTTCTAATAGCTTCATCATGTCTGGTCCATACCAGTTTACTTGGTAAACTGACCCATTGTTTGGGATTCCAGGGAATACAGCTATACATGGAGTGGATGAAGTAGACGCTTCGATGATTGACGGAAATCTAGATCTGAGCGAAGATGGATTTAAAGTTTAGTTTATAGGATTTTCTTTATGCATTAGAAAGGATTTTTAGATGTTTAATTCAGATTGTTTTATGAACAAGTTCAGGCTAATGATGGATTATGTTTGATTTCAGTTTTATTTATTTTAAGGAGTAACCATACAATTGGGTCTAATAGGTTGTTATCTCATAATTTAGTATTGTTCTCATGATGAAGAAAAAAATAAATTTATGCGTACACTTTTAATAGTTGTTTTTTTTTCCGTTGCGTTTATATGCGGATGTTTATGGAATAATTGATTTATTTAAAATCATGGATATATGACGTAGTGTGATGTCTCCAAGTGAGCGCATTGATCCGGTGTGTGAATTTGGGGACGCCACAAGTGTAGCGGCTCCTATTATTAATCACACATATTTCAGCTTTGATGTCCCTAAGTGCATCGACAAGCTCGTTCCTGTTCATGGTGATCACGACTGACTAATCACGGGTTCTAAATGACATGCAATTATGAACCAACAAAGAGTGAAGAATTTTAGCAAACACTAGATGAGCATACAAACTGACGCGGGATGGGAACCCTACAATGCGTGATTATGATTTTATGCGATTTTGCCGAAATTAAATAAAATTAAATCAACTTAATCTTAAAACTATCTTAAATACCTTAGGGTTCAGAGAATTCAGGTTGGTAGATCACGAGAGATCCAGTTAGGGTCCAGTCCGATGCGCAAGTACTATTAGATTTGAGGTGAGATCGGCCTAGAGATAGAACTCTAGCTTTTTCCCGGCTTAGGCGTTAAGTCTTCGATCAAGACGAGATTCAGGCTCTAACTAGGGCTTTGAAAATAGGTGTATGGTTTTGTAATGGGCTTATGGTTTGATTTATAGCATAGAAAAAGGTTTTGGGCTCTGTTTCATTTGAGATTCTGAAAGGGATTTATGGTTTTAGGGATCAAGAAATCAATAGGTTAAGATGTAGGAGAAACCAGCAAGGATCAAAAAGGCAAAAGACTCAAAGAAGACAGTGATAGATAATAGAGAAAATAACAATGGCTTTCGGGAATCACTCCCTTGGCCTCACACCAAACCCATCTCAGGCAAAGAATATTCAAGTATAAGAGCATTCAAAATATTCAATAACTAATTAAAAAATCTTTACAAGCCTCAATATATAGGCCACCAATAATTAAAATTCGAAATAAAGAGTTCTAATAGAAATAAAATACAAAAAAGGTAAGAAAAAAAACACGTAATGATAGGGGCAAAATCACGACGTCTGTCATTGTTTCACGGGTCCGCCATTCATCACGGACGTCATCATTGCTTCACGACGTCCGCCACCGCTCATCGTGAACAAGAATTTTATTTTTTTTCTTAACGCCTCGTCATTCTCCTCCACTCAAAATGTTTCATCACGATGAAACACGCTGTGTACTTTCGGACTCGGGCTCCCTCTCCTCTTCTTTCGACGCCGGTAGAAACGATGTGGTCCGAATCCAATGTCCATGTATGTGGTGTCCCCGTCAATTCCCCTGGACCAAAAAGGTTTCATCACCGATGAAACGCGCAAGTGGTAGATGTCTAGCAGGTCAGGGTTCAAGCGACGAACTTCATTCTCGTGGACCCAAGTATTTTCGGAGTCTGGTTTGCCGACCCATTTAACCAAGTACTTCTGGAATCCACCGCCATGTGTAGAGACAGCATGATCGTTGATTATATCCTCTATCTCATCTGATCTCTGTCTGCTTGGGGAAGTAAGAGGTATAGGTTGCAAGGTGGGATTGGGGCTGGGGGTAGGAAGTGGCTGGAGTGGGTTTTCAGGAGGTGGGGTGAAGCCCAAATAAGGAACCAAGTCCTCCACATTGAACGTTGAACTAACCCCCGTGCCTGGAGGAAGCTCGAGCACGTATGCATTAGGACCACTCTTAGCCAAAATTCTAATATGCCCAGTGCCTCGGGATTGGAGCTTCTTTGCGGATCCCAATGGAAACCGTTCAGACCTAACCCGGACCATCACATAATCACCCACGTGGAATTCTTTAGAACGCCTATGAGCATCTGCATATAATTTATATTGATTGTTGCTTGAATTAATTATTTGTTTAATTTCAGGATGCAAGCTATGAATGTGTTGTGCAAATGCATCGACAGACTCTGACACTCTATGGGATGCAGACATGGGGATCAAGTCTAATGGGGTCCTAGGCCTATCACCATGCACTACCTCAAAAGGACGTATGCCTATGGACCTATTGACAGAATTAATATAGGCAAACTCAGTTGTGGGTAAGATGGTATCCCAGGTCCTAACATGATCACCGACAAGACTACGAAGGAGATTCCCAAGGCTCCTATTGGTGCTTTCGGTTTGGCCATCCGTTTGAGGGTGGTAAGCTGTCGAGAGTTGGAGCAATGTGCCCATCATGTGCAAAAGGGTCTTCCGAAAATAACAAATAAATTTAACATCCCTATCAGACAATGGTTTTGGGCAACCCATGAAGACGCACTACCTCCGCGAAAAATAATTTAGCAATATGAGATGCATCGGAGGTTTTGGAACAAGGAATTAAGTGGGCCATTTTGGAAAATCGGTCCACTACGACAAAAATGGAATCGTGCTTCCTAGGGGTCTTAGGAAGTCCAAGCACGAAATCCATAAAGAGGTCTTGCCACGGTGTGTGTGGAACGGGTAAAGGAGTGTACAAGCCAATATTTTGTTTGGTCTGTTTTGACACTTGGCAAGTACAATAATGTTTGACAACCCGAGCAACATCTCTCATTAGGCTAGGCCAAAAGAATGCTTTTTATTACGAAATGTATGGCCACCATCCATCCAGCATGTAACTCCCAAATGAGAAAGTCACGTAGTGAAGTGCGAGGGATGCAAAGGCGATTGCCTTTAAACAAGTACCCATCCTGGATGGTGTACACGGAGTGTGTGCTGATCGGGTTACTAAGGAGAGAAGTGTACTCAACCCCAAAATCTGGGCACTCAGGGTACTCATCCTTTAAGTGTTCGAACCCGACGACCTCGGTACTCATTGTGCGCAAAGTCACCACTCGCCGACTAAGTGCATCAGCGGCCCTATTTTCAGCACCAGCCTTATGCTTTAACACGAATGTGAACCCTTGAAGGTACTCAACCCACTTCGCGTGCCTTAGGTTCAACTTCTTCTGTGAAGCAAGAAAGCGTAAGGCTTCATGGTTAGAGAGCAGCACAAATTCATGCGGTCTAAGGTAATGCTTCCAATACCAAAGAGATCGAACGATCGCATAGAACTCCTTGTCATAGGTGGAGTATTTTTGTTTCGCCTCGTTAAGTTTTTCACTAAAATAGGCCACAGGGTGACCCTCTTGGCTAAGCACTCCTCCTATGCCTACACCGCGTCGTCAGATGCCATCAAGACTTTGGAAAAGTCCAGTAAGCGCATGATGGGTGCACTACTCATTTGTTGTTTGATCTCAGCAGAGGCTTTCGTCGCTGCTTTGCCCCATTTAAAGTCCCCATTTTTCACACAATCAGTAATTGAGGCCATAATGGTACTAAAGCTTCTAATGAAGCGACTATAAAAAGTCGTCAAACCATGGAAGCTACGGACATCGTGTATGTTTGTAGGCTCGGGCCACTCCACAATGGCTCTAACCTTTTCGGGGTCCATGACCATTCCATCGGCCGAGATAATAAATCCCAAGAAAACAACAGAATGTTGCATGAAGGTGCATTTCTTGAGATTTGCAAACAACTTCTTGCCCTTGAGGGTCTCACAAACCAACCTAAGGTGGTTCAAGTGTTGATCCTTGTTATGACTAGATCAAAATGTCATCGAAATAAACAAGGAATTTGCCTAGAAACAGCCTCAACACTTGGGTCATGAGTTGCATGAAAGTGCTCGGAGCATTAGAAAGCCCAAAAGGCATGACCATCCACTCATAAAGACCATCTTTAATCTTAAAGGCTGTTTTCCACTCATCACCGGGGCGGATGCGGACTTGATTGTAGCCACTCTTAAGGTCGATCTTCGAAAAGATAGTGGCACCAACCATCATGTCAAGCATGTCATCGAGCCTTGGTATGAGAAACCGATACTTAACGGTAATCTTGTTGATTGCACGGCTATCCACCCACATGCGCCATGTACAATCATTCTTAGGAGTGAGTAGGGCAGGTACGGCACACAGGCTCAGACTCTCTTGGATGAACCCCTTCTGAAGGAGCTCATTGACTTGCCGAGTCAACTTGGTGTGCTCAGCCGGATTCAACCTGTAGTGGGGCAGGTTCGATAAGGTAGATCCGGGAACCAAGTCAATTGCGTGTTGGATATCACGCAGAGGAGGGAGTTCGTTTGATAAGTCTTCAGGAAAGACATCCGTAAACTCTTTTAAAATCGACTCAACCTCCTTGGGACACTAGCTCACCGACTCGGGAGCACTCCCTACGGTGAAAACTACGTACACCACACTCTTCTATCGATGCTTTCTCGAACTCAGAAGGGCTCACAATATTAATGGATTTAGAGGACTCGCCCTTCTGTTCGACGGTGTTGGTCGATGGTGTTTTGGGAGGCAAAGGGTGTAAAGTAATATTTTTGCCCTTATGCATGAACGTGCATATGTTTGATCGACCAGAAAGAGTCACGTCCATGTCATAGAGCCACGGCCTTTCCCAAATGATATGGCCCACATCCATCGGCACTACATCACACCATAAGGTATCCGAATAAGAACCTAGCTGAATCGGTACATGACACCTTTTCGACACGGGAATGGATGAAGAATTGGCCCATGCGACTTTATAAGGTCTCGAGTGGGCTTCGGGTGTAAGCCCTAAGCGGCGTACGGCATGAGTTGATATAACATTAGTGCAACTACCGCTATCCACGATGACCCTACAATTCTTTTCACCAAATCTGGCGTAGGTGTGGAAGATGTTCTCCCTTCACCAGTCATCCTTTTTCATCCCGTTGAGGTTGTGCAAGGGCACACCTCAATACTAAAGCATGACCAATAGCATCACCCTCTTCATCACTGGGTGTGCTAACCGGTTCAAATACTTCCTCTTCAACCACTACCTCATCATCATCCTCCTCTCCCTCAATGAAGAGAGTCCTCTGGGGTTCTTTCGTAGGGCATTGGGAGGCAAAGTGTCCCATCCCATGACATTTATAGCATTTTTCTTGAGAATTAACCCTTGAGGATTCTCCGACTACACCTTTTCCCATTTCAAACCTCGAATTGGTAGGGGCGGGTTGTGTAGGTTTGGGAGGATTGAATCGTCCCTCACCGGATCGTTGGCTACTATATTGTGGCTTGGTTCTCTTGACCACCGTAGTTTTCAAGTTCTGTTCAAGATCTTGCACAACGGCATAGCATCCTTCAAAAGTTTCTACGGGATGAGAAATCAATTCTTTTTGCAATTCAAGTCACAATCCGGTGCGGAATCTAGAGAGTGATTTCAGGGTCTTCTGATACTTTTGCCCTCATCATGAACTCTCCAAATTTGACAATGTAATCAGTCTTGGGCATACCACCTTGACGTAAATTTTGCTACTGGTCGAGGAGGCGTTGGTAGTATGATAAAGGAACATACTTCTCAGTAAGTCGTCCCAACGGGTAATGGGAGGACAACCCGCGTTCACCCTAATGCGCTCAACATTGAGTCAGAAAAGTCGAGCTTAACCAACCAATTTCATTCTCGCAAGTCTAACGCAGCGGTCGTCATTCATGGCATACCAATCAAAGTGTTGGTCCATGTCAGAAAGCCAATCAAGGAAGACGGTAGGGTTCATTCTTCCATCGAAAGTCGGAATCTCAATTCGGACATTCTTAAGGAGTTGAACTTCGGGGTCAAAGTCATCTCTACGATGATCCCTACGGTTCCGGTTGTCTTGGCGACCATTACATTTAAAGTGTGGACATTCACGCTCTTGGTGTTGATTTTCCAGCCCACCCATCGCTTCCAGTTGGTTGATTTGATCACGTTATCTATCTTAACCTAAAAAACCTAGGGCTTTGATACCAAAACTGACGCGGGACGGGAACCCTACAATATGTGATTATGATTTTATGCGATTTTGCCGAAATTAAATAAAATTAAATCAAGCTTAATCTCAAAACTATCTTAAATACCTTAGGGTTCAGAGAATTCAGGTTGGTAGATCACGCGAGATCCAGTTAGGGTCCAGTCCGATGAGCAAGTACTATTAGATTTGAGGTGAGATCGGCCTAGAGATAGAACTCTAGCTTTTTCCCGACTTAGGCGTTTGTCTTCGATCCGACGTAGATTCGCAGGCTCTAACTAGGGCTTTGAAAATAGGTGTATGGTTTTGTAATGGGCTTATGGTTTGATTTATGGCATAGAAAAAGGTTTTGGGCTCTATTTCATTTGAGATTCTGAAAGGGATTTATGGTTTTAGGGATCAAGAAATCAATAGGTTAAGATGTAGGAGAAACCAGCATGGATCAAAAAGGCAAAAGATTCAAAGAAAATAGTGATAGATAATAGAGAAAATAACAATGGCTTTCGGGAATCACTCCCTTGGCCTCACACCAAACCCATCTCAGGCAAAGAATATTCAAGCAGAAAAGCATTCAAAGTATTCAATAACTAATTAAAAAGTCTTTACAAGCCTCAATATATAGGCCACCAATAATTAAAATTCGAGATAAAGAGTTCTAATAGAAATAAAACACAAAAAAGGCAAGTTATCGCAAAAAAAAACTCAAAATTCGGAAAGCCCGTCACGACGTCCGTAGTGCCCCACGGACGTCCGTGGCCTACGAACAAATAAGGGGCAAAATCACGGACGTCCGTCACTGTTCATCACGGGCGTCCGTCACTGTTCACGGACGTCCGTTACTGTTCATCGTGAACAGTATTTTTTTTTTTTCCTTGGCATTCCCCATCACAAATGAAGACACATATGACATAAAATCAAAAGCATCAAAATGGCATACACATGTCATTCAAAATGAGTAAGGACTTTTGTCAAACACTAGAGGTGCACAATGATTATATAAATGAAATAAAATTTAATGAAATTAAAATGGCACGCAAATATGCCCTAACCTAGATCCCAGTTCTCTGGCATCAAAACTGACGCGGGACAAGACCCTAGAATACGTGAATGATAATGAAATGTATATTTCACCGAAATTAAACAAAATTAAGGTTCATGGTTTTCCGCATGGAAGATCGTGTAGGTTTAGGTAGGGTCCAGTCTGTGCGCTAGATCTGTTAGCCTCGCAGAAGGAAGACCCTAAAGATAGAACTCTAGCCACTTCCAGAATAGGGTTCGCTCGTCGATCAAAATGGGATCGATGGTTTTCTCAGGGTGTTTTGATGCGGGATGGTTTAATGGCTTAGGTGAGATCTGGGGTTATTGAATCGGGCCAATTCAACGGTTTAGATGACAGGTAGGGTCTATAATTTTCGGGGTATTTGGAAGTTTAATGGTTGACTTTAGGGTTTATGGGAATAAAATAAAAGCAGAGAGAGATAAAAGATGATCGATTGTGGGCTTTGCACCCTTGGCTTCACACCAAACCCTTCTCACGAAGAAGATTCACTCTTCGTAGTTGCTCATCTCAAGCAGAAAGCATAAGCTCATTTTCATTAATTAAAAACTAATTACATTGTTTATTTAGAGACCTTATATAGGAGGCCTCACAAAAGACAACCCTAAAACAAATAAACTCAAAAAAAAAGACAAGTTTGCCCTCAAAAACCTATTTTCGAATTTTGGCGAAGTCCACTTTCACAAAAATTCGATCAATCGATTCTAAGGTCGATCAATCGAGTATATACATATAACTAAATATAAGTCTCGGGTCTCAAATCAATCAATCGAAAATTGGGCTCGATCGATCGATTTATATGTATATATATATATATATATATCGCCGTAGGTTTTGGTTCACATTTGATCGATCGAGAATTACGCTTGATCGATCGACTGAGAACAAAACTTCGCCAAAATTTAAACCCCTATTGGCCACAATTGATGGATCGAAGCCAGGGAACGATCGATCGACTGTGCACACCTTTATGTTCTCCTTTAGGCCTTTCTGATGCTGAAAATTCTGTTGCGGCCCAAATTCAATGCTCTCGATCTTGGCGTCCCCCACCACATTGGTTCTCAGCCATACCGTACTCTATCACAGATTTCGTTGCCCACAATCACTGTGCTATGGATATATGCTATTATTTGTGGTGGGTTTGAATTGGAATACCACCTGGTATCTGTCACAAATGATACCAGTTAATTTGGAGTGGTATTGTGATTGTGGTGACATTTTCAGTGCCACAACAGGCTTTCGACTATATGGTGTTTCACTGTCTGATGATTTTTTGTGCTACAAAGGCCCTTCTATTCTTCAAAATATGGTTTGATTATCTCTCTTGTACTTTATATAGGCTCTATAGTGGTTTCTAGCTATTGATTTGTATTGTTTATGGTGATTGTAATGATTTTACGGCCCACATGGTAGTATATGATAGTAAGAGAAATGTATAATGTTGGGAGCAACCCATAGAGGTGCTTTTTTGTAGTGTTGCGGCATTGTTTGAGTGTTGTGGTTGTTTAGCTTGTTCGTTTGAATAGTTACTGCAATATTGCAGTGTATCTTTCAAGTGAAGCGTACTATAAGAAGCACAACTAAGCAAAGGGGTTTAGATTGATTGACAAGATCAACAATTTTCGTCGGGAATACTCATTTGAGAGGTATGTGGGATGAGAAAAGCCAGTATCAAGCAAAAGGCTCATCCTCTACGTGTGCCAACAAACCATGTTGCGCTAAATGCATGAGTACGCAAAGGGAAGAACTGGAAAAGAAAAAGAGTGGCCATTTTAAAGCCGACATCCTTGGGGAGTGGAGTTGCCACCTTTGTGAATCGTGCTCTCTCTTCTTCTGCATGAAGAGACTAGATGAGGTTTATGGAAGTATCTCTTTAGATATCTGAGTGTTCAGCAATTCCCTCATTTTCTAATTTTTTTCATGGGGTGGTCTCTAATTGTCATGGATGTGGCACAATAATCTGACTCGTGAAGAAAAGGAGAAATTAAAGTGTTCTCATTGTGGCAGATAAAGGGATGTAAAGGAAACCAGTTGGGACTTTGACGATTGTTGTGAATTTAATCTTGTTTTACTCGCAAGTGCACGAATCGGATTGTAGTTAATGGGTGCAGAGTACGAGATCGTTCCCACAAGGATTAGTCAGAAAATTTCGAGAGGAAATAACAATTAACTAAAGAATTACCACAGATCTAGCACAGTATTTAACTAGTTTAAAGATTCTGAGAGTTTGATGGATGAAATAAACACTAAACAATAAATTGGAATCTAAACAGATAATGAAAGATAAGGATTGGGATATTAAATCCTCTCATCGTAAGTTCATCATTCATGCAATACAAATCTGTGAATTAAGATATGAGATCCTCAAAAGATGTCTATGTGCAAGCACTGGACCCGAGCACATATGAGTTCTAAATTACAGATATGATATCACGGAGATGTATAATTAACATCCCATAAGTGTGATTAACATGCACACCTCATATAGTATTCAGAACCCAATCTCTGGGTGAATTTCAAACTATCAATCTAAGATCAAGGAAATGTATGATTAACATCTTATGAGTGTATGATTAACACTCACACCTCAGATAGTAGTAGAATTTACCCCTGAGATGGCAGTGATTCGAATAAGATCACCATTGCAGATCTGAGATCACAGGGCATGATTAGCTCCCAGATTTCATATGGTAATCAGATTCTATCCATATCAATAATAACATTAGGGCCCTTATAAGGATCAAACATCTCAACCATGAATTTGTATTGTTATGAATGAATACCTCGGATGGGGTTCATTAGATCCCTATCCTCAATGAAACTAGCCACACATAATTGAAATAAATGACAAAATAAAGATAAAAATTGAAAATAATATTAAAATACCGTAAAGAGCTTCAACAAAATCCACAAAAGCTTTAATCCAATATGATACAATCCTTCTTCAAGAATGCATATATTAAAGCAATCTAAATCTTACGCTTAAGGAAAATGAAAAGCAAAACTGGAAGAGAAAGAATGGAATAGAAACTAAAACTAGGGAAAGAAAATACAACTGGAGAAGATCCCAACTAATTCCTCAAATTTTTGCTTAAATAGCTCTTTGTTTTGGAGATTCAAAATTTGAAATCGATCAATCGACTTAAGTGGTCGATCAATGGAATTTTGAATTTCAAATTTTCCGCGTCTCAATATTTGAACTCGAATCGACACTATACTAGTCGATTAATCGTCTTTGCATGTGACAAAGAGTTGCTTTCAGACTCCTATTGTTATGTCGATGCATTGACCAAAATGGTTGATTAATCGACCACTCTGAATAGTTGAGCTGCACTTTTCCTTTTGCTCCAATGTTAGTTAACTTTATGCTCGTTTATGCTCCTTAGTGCATCCAATGCCCAAATTTGTCTGAAATACTTAAAACTTTACAAATCTTATCAGATAGCTTTCATCGGATGGCTAAATGTAGGCTTTTAGAGGTGAACTATCATCATATTTCACTATTCATCACACCCCCAAACCTACACTTTGCTAGTCCTCGAGCAAAGGAGAAAATAAGTAAACTGAGAAATAAACTATCATCCTAATGTAATCAATAAATGCCACTTTCGTAGGGAGCACAATTGCATTTAGCGTATGCAACAAGCCTTCAAACCGCTAGGTGATCCCTAGTGGAGGAGTTTTATTGCCTAAGGGTTTTCAGCGAAGTTACCTACAAACTTCAAGACATTTTTGATAATTGATTTTCGTGGAATTTAATGTCTTTATCATGCAATTTCTCTTTAATAAATACGCATGTCATGCTATTCTCATTGATAATCAGTTAAGTTAATCTCATGCTTCGATTTACAGATATATTCATCTCCCATCCTCAGATGTGTCAAATGTGTCCACCAGGTCAAGTTCTATACATCTTAAAACTTATCTTATTTGTGAACCATATGGATTTATGTTTTGACTCAAACCTCACAATAGGTGTACTCTCGAAAAAGAAATGCTCAGATGATGGGTACATTTTCACACACATGTGAGAGATCAATACAAAGCAAATAAAAGATCTCACATGACAGAAGAAACACGATAATCAATGAATGAAAAGGAATCTCATAAAAAGATACTTGTATTTTTTATGCATGTCATATCAAGCACCATAGGTATAGTGTATTCACTCTCCACATAACAGTTACCAACGCAAGATCGGATCATGAAGGTCTTTTGTAGGGTTGTAATGAGGCTCAGGTAAGGGTAAGAAAGAAAGGAAAATTGAGATTAAAAATTTCTAAGAATTTGGAAAAGGAACTAACTTTTCTCTTCTTTCTCTATTCTAATTTCTTGCTATGTTTCCCAACTTTCTTTTCTCACTCCTATTTCTTCTTTTGACCTTCATTTTCTTGAAGCACCTTACAACTTTCTTTATTTTTCAAATTTTTCTGCTCTTTTTCTCCCTTTTTTTTTTACTGCCATACACTCTTATTAAATACCACCACTCAATATCTTTCACTTACTCCTTTTTCTTTCATTCTCATCCCTCATTCTTAATTTCTCAGAGATAAGACGGGCAGGGCTGAATTTTCTGATGAATGGGTAAATGTTAATATGGCATATCAAAGAATGTATAAAGGCAAATTTTTCAATCAGCTCAAAGGGGTACTAGAAGGATAAATTTTGTATGAGATGAGGTATTTTAAGCACAAACGAGCCGAAGATGGCCTTCAATTATTTCCTCAAAAGATTGTAACCTTGTCTATTTGTCTTGAGCAAACATACAATACGTTCTAACACAATGATATGAATTTAATGTCATGCAAAGACACAAGTCAAAAATAAAATATATGAGGTTATGTAAAAATAATTTGTAGTCAAAGAAAACTCTGAGTTTATATACACTCATCAAAAGACGCAAAATTGGCTCTAAAGCTCACTGGTTTTAGTCTCCACGAAGATCCTTCAGTTCACAATTGTAGATAAATTTCTTGATCTGTAGAATTCTGAGATGAACTAAGCATAATGATTTGTAGAGGGTGGTTCGATTTATATGTTAATCTTTACATTGGATTTTTCTCTCATAATATCAATGATCACATATGGCACTTAATATTCTATAAGTGAGATTGCATGATTCGACAATTTAAAATTTCCGAAAATCAATAAGAAAATTCTTTGAAAATTCTGAATTAGATTCATAGTGCTCAGTCGATTGATATACCCCCAAACCTACATCAAAATACTCATAGACCAACAGGTAAGAAGAGGTGAAAAGCATCATTCGAATAAGACTAAAAATATAATTTTATTAATTGAATGGTGTGAATTACACTTATTGACACGCAGAAATTAAATCCTAAACCTAAAAAAATTAAGTCCTAAATCTGCCTAAAAACTGACACAACCCTAAAAACACTATTGACGGGGACGCCACTTATATGGACATTGGATTTGGACCACATTGTTTCTACCGGCGTCAAAAAAAGAAGCGGAATGGAAATCAGAGCTAGGGAATGATGAAAATTCTAGAGAAAGATGAAGAGCTAAAGGAACTCTAAAATTTCGATTGATCGAATTGAAATTTTAATCGATCGAAGTTCTATTTCGATTGATTGAATTCGATCGACAGAAACACTACGTTCTAGAGTGGTATTTTGATCGATTGAAAGTAAAATTCGATCGATCGAATGTCGACAGCGATATTTAATATATATGAATTTCGATCGATCGATCGAAATTGCATCGAGTTGTTTTAGAAGTCCAGTTTCTAACTTAAGGTTTAGGGTTTATTTGTCTTTTATTTAATATTCGTTTTAGGGTTTTCTTTTATTGTAAGACCTCCTATATAAGGTCATAAAGTTAAACAATGTAGTTAGTTAATTGATTATTGAATGAGACCTTTTGCTTTTTGAAAGAGTCTTCTTCCTCGCGATGGGTTTGGTGTGAGACCAAGGGAGTGATTCCCATATATCTTCTTATTTATTTTGTCTTCAATTTGCGTTGATCTATTATATTTGCTATCTCTCGATCTGCGTTGGCTTCCCTAAACCTTAGATTAATTGTTTCATTTCGATCCCAAACCCTCAACCTTTTGAAACCATAAACCACACAAAGCCCACACCCTTTCCAAACCCATAAAGCGATCTGAAAGCCATAAGCCTTTTACAAACCGTAAATCCTTTTCAAAACTCAATTTGGAATCCTTGAATCTACATCGGACTGAAGACGAGTGCCTAAGCCTGGAAAAGCTAGAGTCCTATCTCTAGGCCGACCTCACCTCAACTCTAAATGTACTTACGCATCGAATTGGACCCTATCTGGATCTCGTGTGATCTACCCATCAAAATTTTGCAAACCGTAAAGGTATCAAAGACAATTTTGCGATTAAACTTGAGTAAATTTATTTAATTTCGGTAAAATATGCATTAAAATCATAATCACGCATTCTAGGGTCGTTGTCCCGCGTCAATTTTCGTATCAGAGCCCTAGGTTTTCTAGGTTAGGGCATCTTTGCTTGTCATTTATTTTATTGCATTATTTTCATTTTCTGAGTCCATATTGCATTCCATATTAGAACCCTAATAGACCTTGTGATCATCATGACTTCGGATGAGGTTCTTGATACTCTTAGAGCTATGCGAGAAGAATTGGGTGCGATTAATGCACGTTTGAATACCATAGAGCAAGCCCAAACATCCCTAGAAGTTGGTAAAGATAGATTATGCGATCGAATCAACCAACTGGAAGCGATGGGTAGGCTGGAAAATCAACACCAAGAGCGTGAGTGTCCTCACTTTGAACATAATGGTCGCCGAGACAACCGGAACCGTCGGGATCATCGTAGAGATGACTATGACCCCGAAGTTCAACTCCTCAAGAATATCCGAGTTCAAATTTTGACTTTCAATGGAAGAATGGACCCTACCGTCTTCCTCGATTAGCTTTCCGACGTGGACCAACACTTTGATTGGTATGCCATGAATGACGACCATTGCGTTAGACTGGCTAAAATGAAGTTGGTAGGTCAAGCTCGGTTTTTCTGGCTCAATGTTGAGCGCATTAGGGTGAACGAGAGTTGTCCTCCCATTACCAGTTGGGACGACATGAAGGAACGCCTTACAGAGAAGTATGTTCCTTTATCATACCACCAACGCCTCCTCGACCAGTGGCAAAATTTATGTCAAGGTGGTATGCCCGTGACCGATTACATTGCCAAATTTGAAGAGTTCATGATGAGGGCAAAAGTATAGGAAGACCCTGAAATCACTCTCTCTAGATTCTGCACCGGATTGCGACTTGATTTGCAAAAAAAGTTGATTTCTCACCCCGTAGAAACTCTTGAAAGATGCTATGCCATTGTGCAAGATCTTGAACGGTACTTGAAAACTACGGTGGTCAAGAGAACCGAGCCACAATATAGTAGTCAATGATCCGGTGAGGGATGATTCAATCCTCCTCCCAAACCTACACAACCCGCCCCTGCCAATTCGAGGTTTGAAAAGGGAAAAGGTGTAGTCGGAGAATCCTCCAAGGTTAATTCTCAAGAAAAATGCTATAAATGTCATGGGATGGAACACTTTGCCCCCCAATGCCCTACGAAAGAACCCCAAAGGACTCTCTTCATTGAGCGAGAGGAGGATGATGATGAGGTAGTGGTTGAAGAAGTATTTGAACCGATTAGCACACCTAGTGATGAGGAGGGTGATGCTATTGGTCATGCTTTAGTTGTGAGGTATGCCCTCACACAGCCTCAACGGGATGAAAAGGATGACTGGCGAAGGGAGAACATCTTCCACACCTTTGCCAGATTTGGTGAAAAGAATTGTTGGGTCATCGTGGATAGCGATAGTTGCATTAACGTAATATCAACTCATGTCGTACGCCGCTTAGGGCTTACACCTGAAGCCCACCCGAGACCTTATAAAGTCGCATGGGTCAATTCTTCATCCATTCCCGTGTCGAAAAGGTGTCGTGTACCGATTCAGTTAGGTTCTTATTTGGACACCTTATAGTGTGATGTGGTGCCGATGGATGTGGGGCATATCATTCTAAGAAGGCCGTGGCTCTACGACATGGACGTGACTCTTTCTGGTCGATCAAACATATGAACGTTCATGCATAAGGGCAAAAAGATTACTTTACAGCCGTTACCTCCCAAAACACCATCGACCAACACAGTTGAAAAGAAGGGCGAGTCTTCTAAAGCCATTAATATTGTGAGCCCTTCTGAGTTCGAGAAAGCATCGATAGATGAGAGTGTGGTGTACGTAGTTGTCACCGTAGAGAGTGCTCCCAAGTCGGTCAGCGAGTGTCCCAAGGAGGTTGAGCCGATTTTAAAAGAGTATACAAATGTCTTCCCTGAAGACTTACTGAACGAACTCCCTCCCTTGCGTGATATCCAACACGCAACAGACTTGGTTCCTGGATCTACCTTACCGAACCTGCCCCACTATAGGTTGAATCCGATTGAACACGCCGAGTTGACTCAGCAAGTCAATGAGCTCCTTCAAAAGGGGTTCATCCAAGAGAGTCTGAGCCCGTGTGTCGTACCTGCCCTGCTCACTCCTAAGAAAGATGGTGCGTGGCGCATACGTGTGGATAGCCGGACAATCAATAAGATTACGGTTAAGTATCGGTTTCTCATACCAAGGCTCGATGACATGCTCGATATGATGGTTGGTGTCATTATCTTTTCAAAGATAGACCTTAAGAGTGGATAGCATCAAGTCCGCATCCGCCCCGGTAATGATTGGAAAATCGCCTTTAAGACTAAGGATGGTCTTTATGAGTGGATGGTCATGTCATTTGGGCTTTCTAACGCCCCGAGTACTTTCATGCGACTCATGACCCAAGTGTTGAGGCCGTTCCTAGGCAAATTCCTTGTTTTTTATTTTGATGACATCCTGATTTACAATCATGACACGGAACAACACTTGACCCACCTTAGGTTGGTTTGTGAAACCCTCAAGTGCGAGAAGTTGTTTGTCAATCTCAAGAAATGCACCTTCATGCAACGTTCTGTTATTTTCTTGGGATTTATTATCTCAGCCAATGGAATAGTCGCGAACCCTAAAAAGGTTAGAGCCATTGTGGAGTGGCCTGAGCCTAAGAACATACACGATGTCCGCAGCTTCCATGGCTTGGCTACTTTCTGTCATCGCTTCATCAGAAGCTTTAGCACCATTATGGCCCCAATTACAGATTGCATGAAAAGAGGGGACTTTAAAATGAGGCAAAGCGGCAACAAAAACCTTTGCTGAGATCAAACAGCAAATGAGTAGTGCACCCGTCATGCGAATGCCAGACTTTTCCACAGTTTTTGAAGTCGCATGTGAAGCATCAGGTGTAGGCATAGAAATACTTAGCCAAGAGGGTCACCCCGTGGCCTATTTTAGTGAAAAACTTAACGAGGCGAAGCAAAAGTACTCCACCTATGACAAGGAGTTCTATGCGGTCGTTCGATCTCTTTGGTATTGGAAACTTTACCTTAGACCGCAGGAATTTGTGTTGTTCTTTGACCATGAAGCCTTACGCTTTCTTGCTTCACAGAAAAAGTTGAACCCAAGGCATGCGAAGTGGGTCGAGTACCTTCAAGGGTTCACATTCGTGTCAAAGCATAAGGCCGGTGCTGAAATAGGGCCGCTGATGCACTTAGTCGGCGAGTGGCGACTTTGTGCACAATGAGCATCAAGGTTGTCAGATTCGAAAAGTTAAAGGATGAGTACTCCGAGTGCCCAGATTTTGGGGTTGAGTACACTGCTCTCCTTAGTAACCCGACCAACACACACTCTGTGTACACCATCCAGGATGAGTACTTGTTTAAAGGCAATCGCCTTTGCATCCCTCGCACTTCATTATGTGACTTTTTTATTTGGGAGTTACATGCTGGAGGGATGGCCGGACATTTCGGGTGTAATAAAACTGGGAATCTCCTTCGTAGTCTTGTCGGTGATCATGTTAAGACTTGGGATACCATTTTACCCACAGTTGAGTTTACCTATAATAATTCTGTCAATAGGTTCATAGGAATGAGTCATTTTGAGGTAGTACATGGTCATAGGCCTAGGACCCCATTAGACTTGATCCCCATGTCTGCATCCCATAGAGTGTCAGAGTCTGCCGATGCATTTGCACAACACATTCATAGCTTGCATGCCGAAATTAAACAAATAATTAATTCAAGCAGCAATCAATATAAATTATATGCAGATGCTCACAGGCGTTCTAAAGAATTCCACGTGGGTGATTATGTGATGGTCCGGGTTAGGTCTGAACGATTCCCATCGGGATCCGCAAAGAACCTCCAATCGCGAGGCGCAGGGCCTTTTAAAATTTTGGCTAAGAGTGGTCCTAATGCATACGTGCTCGAACTTCCTCCAGGTACGAGGGTTAGTTCAACGTTCAATGTGGAGGACTTGGTTCCTTACTTGGGTTTCACCCCACCTCCTGAAAACCCACTCTAGCCACCTCCTAGTCCCAGCCCCAATCCAACCTTGCAACCTATACCCCTTCCTTCCCCAAGCAGACAGATAACATATGAGACAGAGGATATAATCAATGATCATGCCGTCTCTACACATGACGGGAGATTTCAGAAGTACTTGGTTAAATAGGTCGGCAAACCGGAGTCCGAAAACACTTAGGTCCACGAGAATGAAGTTCGCCACTTGCACCCCGACCTGCTAAACATCTACCACGAGCGCGTTTCACCGGTGATGAAACATTTTTGGTCCAGGAGAATTTACGGGGACGCCACTTACACGGACATTGGATTTGGACCACATCGTTTCTACCGGCGTCGAAAGAAGCGGAATGGAAGTCAGAGCTAAGGAAAGATGAAAATTCTGGAGAAAGATGAAGAGCTAAAGGAACTCTGAATTTTCAATCGATCGAATTGAAAGTTCGATCGATCGAAACACTACGTTCTAGAGTGATATTTCAATCGATCAAAAGTAAAATTCGATCGATCGAATGTCGACGGCGATATTTCATATATATGAATTTCAATTGATCGATTTTCAATTTCGATCGATCGAAATCGCGCCGAGTAGTTTTAAAAGTCCAGTTTCGAACTTAAGTTTTAGGGGTTTATTTGTCTTTTATTTAATATTCGTTTTAGGGTTTTCTTTTATTATAAGACGTCCTATATAAGGTCATAAAGTTAAACAATGTAATTAGTTGATTGATTATTGAATGAGAGTTTTTGCTGTGTGAAGAGAGTCTTCTTACCCGCAATGGGTTTGGTGTGAGACCAAGGGAGTGATTCCCATATATCTTCTTATCTATTTTGTCTTCAATTTGCGTTGATCTATTATATTTGCTATCTCTCGATCTGTGTTTGCTTCCCTAAACCTTAGATTTAATTGTTTCCTTTCGATCCCAAACCCTCAACCTTTTGAAGCCATAAACCACACAAAGCCCACACCCTTCCCAAAACGCTAAAGCAATCTGAAAACCATAAGCCTTTTACAAACTGTAAATCCTTTTCACAACCTAATTTGAAATCCGTTAATCTACATCGGACTGAAGACGAGCTCCTAAGCCTGGAAAAGCTAGATTCCTATCTCTAGGCCGACCTCGCCTCAACTCTAAACGCATTTTACGACGAATTGGACCCTATCTGGATCTCGTGTGATCTACCCATCAAAATTCTGCAAACCCTAAAGGTATCAAAGAAAATTTTGCGATTAAGCTTGAGTTACTTTATTTAATTTCGGCAAAATCTGCATTAAAATCATAATCACGCATTCTAGGGTCGTTGTCCCGCGTCAACTATGATTCATAAACTAAATAAGAAAAGATCCTAAAATTCCCTAAAGATTTTTTTCACTTCTTTAGACATCCTCATTATTTCGCAGCCCTGGCTTTGGTTGCGGAAAAGCGAAAGTCCACATCGCATCTATGATACGACCAAGATTGAACGAATCCGGGATGACATCAGGGGGAGACAGAGTTGATGGGTTGACCTCGCTATCGGTGGCCAGATCATGAAGTTTGGGAGCCGGGTACAGCTGGGCCCAAATTTCAAAAGGGATCAGATCTATTAATGCTCGCGGGATTGATCTTGGGATGAACGCTGGCAAAGGGTTGCGTTGTGGGGTTGGAGGAGGCGATGAGGGTGGTGTGGGTGGTGGTGGTGTTGTAAATGATGATGGAGTGTGTGATTGGCTTTGGATGGTTTGAACGATTAGTCTTTTTCCGCGCTGGTTCTTCCCATAACGGAATAAACGCTGGATCGAGGTCCACCATCTCTACATTGGTGAGATCCAACGGAGCCTGTGGTTCAATACGTTGCACCCTTTTTCTAGTTGTTTCCTCCATCCTTTTCATAGTTGCATGAGTGCGATAATTTTTTCCGGCCATTAATGCTTGTGGTGGAGTGGAGACGAGGAGAATGTGAGAACTTTAGGAGTGCGAAGGAGTTGAAGGAGTCCTACTCAATGTAATGGAAAAGAGTCCTAAACTGACTACACTTTGAAATTTTAACAACTCGGATTGATATATCTGCTGAAAAGTTGTGCATGCATACACTCGATCAATCGAGTGAATCTCATCGATCAATCGACGGATGACGTACGATTTATAACGTGACTGTATATATACTCGATTAATCGACAGTGTGAGTCGATTGATCGAGTATATATATCTCAATCCGAACAGAAGCTTCAGAAGTTTGTCCTCGATTAATCGATGGAGAAAGTCGATTAATCGACTGTATTAAAATTCCACAAAAACTAAACCGAAAATGAAAATTCCATTGATTTTCCAATTTTTTTACGAAACATTTCCAGCAAATTCCTAACCTAAACAAACTGAAAATCAAACATTCTAAACCTAAGCACCAAAACAAACACAGAGATTTCAAATCCTAACTCTAATCATCTTCTTCTTCTTCAGCCTGGCGTGCCCTAGCTCTCATCTCGTTATAACCATCAGGCCACAATCGTTGTCCTAGTTGATGCATGAAGGACCGATCGTAGCGGCTTCGACGAAGAGTTCGACTGCTCTGTCGTTGTTGCTCGTCGATCAATGAATTGATCTGAGCCTGCATTATCTCAAGGGAAATTCCTTCATGGCGGGCTTGGTCGGGATCGGCAGGTTCGGCAAGTTCCTCTTGGCGCACACGGCGGCACTAGTGTGGTGGTTGAGCAGGAGGAGGAGGCTGAGCAGCAGCGTCACCGATGACAGCAGGATTATTGTGAAGAAGGTGCATGCTTCAATTCCATTGACTCGTCCCATAACGATAAAATTGAAGTTCCCCGCAATTATCATCTCGATAAAAAGGGAAACCCAGGTAATGCAAGAGTTGCATTACCATGTGAGGAAAGTAGATGAGTACGGTATCGGCAAGGAGGGGATTGACGATTTCGTCGTGGCATCGCCACATTTGGTTGTGCAAAATCCCTGGTACACTGATCCAAGAGTTTTTATAGGCATCGTATAGCGTCATTACTCAATATCTTGTGCGTTCTGAGACATGGCCCCTGGGGCAAAGATTAGAAGAAACAATGATGTCACAGAATAAAATTTGGCGCGGTTGCGCTGATCGTTTGGTAGCATTTCCTCACGCATATATACCATTGCACATACCATCAATCATCTCTCTTTGGGTGGCATCAATTTCTTCCCCATGTGGGTGGTCCAGAGGGCGCTCACAATGAATGCACAAAGCATCGGCGATCGTGTATGCATAGATTTCACTTTCCCAACCGTCAATTGAGATGGTGAAGTGGGCGTTGACATTGTGCTCGTTCGACGCACTGACCCACTTCATATTCTGGTAAAACAGTCGGACCACGCGCTCGGAGACGTTGATTGATGGAGGTGTCATCAAGAAGTTCAGTTGAAGGATTTCTGCATAGATGATTGAAATGGCACACTCTGGGAGATTGCGGAATACTGACATATCAAACGAGAACTCGGAGGATAGGTCTTTACTAGCAAAGCCCCCCCTTGGTCTTTCTCGAAATACCCCTTCTGGTCAGGTTGGCAGCCATGCAGGAGCAGCAGATGATGACGCCATCATAGAGAATGTCGGGAACAGAGAATTTTCGGAGAGAACGAGGAGTGCAGGAGCAAATGAATGAAAGAAAGGACTTCCCATCCCTCGATTAATCGAGGCTATAGTCGATTAATCGAGTCTTACATCGAAAAGACATGCCATAAAGACGGTCCAAAAAACGTACGCATTTTGACTCAATTCGATGCATCAAAACACGGGTCGATCAATCGACCCTGACACACATTCGCTTCCCGAGACGTTGGAAAGGTGCGACAATTAATGCTTCTGGGCGACCGAAAAGTTGAATCAACTTTAAATAAAGTCGATTAATCGACCTTGATATGTCGATTGATCGGCGACAGCGCATGGCAAACGTTTAAAAAAAAATCAAAAAGACGCAATAGTTAAGTCGCGTTGGAAAACATGTGACACTTGAATATTTGATGAAATCGATCAATCGAGTGTTAATATTGATTGATCAAATTTATGGAAGTCAGCCTTAAAAAGCGTGACAATAAAGGTCGTGCACAACACATTCAGACGCATGTGTTTTCATGAATGTCGATTAATCGAAGTTTCCTTCGATTGATCGACAATACCCAAATTTTAGACACTGTTCGGGTCTATTTCTAGAAGTACCCGATTTTGTCTATTGATCGACAAAATTAACTCGATGAATCGAGCTACCCCGTAATTGCCTTTTTTTAATGAATATTTTTCATACTTGGGTTGCCTCCTAAGAAGCGCTACATTTAGTATCATTAGCTCGACCTTTCAAAATTTTCATTTCATCCCGTTTTCTCGAGATCATTCAACATAACTTCATCCAAATCCACAATGGTATTTTCAAGACACGGTTTCAACCGTTGTCAATTAACCCGAAACTTAGTGTCATTCCGAGGGTTTATGATTTCGACTGCCTCATTTGAAAATATTCGACTAACTTGAAACAGACCATTCCATCGAATTTTCAGTTTCCCTAGGAACAAATGAAGTTTGGAGTTGTAAAGCAACACTTTTTGACCGATAGCAAAAGATTTTCTCAAGATGGACTGATCATGGACCCGCTTCATGCGGTCCTTGTACGAATTAGCACAATCGTAAGCATCAATCTAATCTCTTCGGCCAATCTCCAAACTTCTCTGGCTACTCACTTTTTTGAAACCAAAGTTCAGCGATTTGATGGCCCAATATGCCCGGTGTTCCAACTCAACAGGTAAGTGACAAGCTTTACCAAAAGCCATCCTATATGGGGACAAACCGATGGGAGCTTTGTACATTGTTCGATAAGCCCATAAAGCGTCGTCTAATTTCAATGACCAATCTTTTTGGTTTGGCTTAATTATTTTTTCCAAAATTCGTTTAAGCTCCCGATTTGAAACTTCAACTTGTCCACTTGTTTGAGGGTGGTATGGTGTAGCGACCTTGTGTGTGACACCATACTTCTTCATTAGGTAAGCAAGCACTTTGCTGCAAAAATGTTTTCCACCATCGCTTATGATGACTCTTGGAACACCAAATCGTGAGAAAACTTGCTCTTTCAAGAATTTGATGACCACCTTGTGGTCATTTGTTTTGCAAGCTATGGCCTCTACCCATTTTGAAACATAGTCTACTACAACGAGAATATACAGATTCCCGAAAGAATTCGGAAATGGACCCATGAAATCTATTCCCCATACATCAAACACTTCGACTTCAAGAATTGGATTTAAGGGCATCATGTTTCGCTTGGAGATTCTGCCCAACATTTGACAGTTGTTGCATGAAGTGCAATGTTGGTGACAGTCTTTGAAAATTGTCGGCCAGTAGAATCCACTCTGGAGGATCTTGGTGGCAGTCTTGCTAGAGCTAAAGTGTCCACCACAGGACAATTCATGGCAGAATGAAATAATTTTTGACTGCTCAGATTCTGGAATGCACCTTCTGATGATTTAATCAAGACAATATTTAAATAAATATGGGTCCTCGAAGAAATAATGCTTCGCTCTTGCTACAAAAACAGACTTTTCATTTTTACTCCAGTGTTGGGGTACCTGATTTGTCACTAGATAGTTGACAAGATCAGCGTACCATGCTGCACTTTCGATGGCAAACAATTGCTCATAGGAAAAAAATTTCCAGAATCTGAACCAGATCGTTAGATTTCTCCACAATGATTCGAGGTAGGTGGTCAGCCACCACATTCTCACATCCCTTCTTATCCTTGATTTCTAGATTAAATTCCTGAAGCAGTAAGATCCACCTGATCAAACGCGCTTTAGTGTCTTTTTTCGCAAACAAATATCGAAGAGCTGCATGATCTGTAAATACAGCAACCTTTGATCCCAACAAATAGGATCGAAACCTATCTAATGCAAGGACCACTACCAAGAGTTCCTTTTCTGTGGTAGAGTAGTTCAGTTGTACATCATTGAGAGTTCGGCTCGCATAGTAAATGACATGTGGCATTTTCTCTACTCTTTGCCCTAGAACAGCTCCAATTGCGTAATCTGATGCATCACACATGATTTCAAATGGAATTGTCCAGTCTGGGGATTGGATTATTGAAGCTTGAACAAGTTCGGCTTTGATTACCTCAAAAACTTTTAGGCACTTCTCATCAAAGAGGAATAGAACGTCTTTGCCAAGTAGGTTGCATAGAGGCTTTGCAATCTTACTGAAATCCTTGATGAATCATCGGTAAAAACCAGCGTGTCCCAGGAAAGATCTTGTTTCTTTCACAATTCTTAGTGGTGGAAGACTTGCAATCAACTCTACTTTTGATTTGTCTTCCTCAATGCCCTTGGATGAGATGATGTCCAAGGACTATGCCACTTTGTACCATGAAAAGACATTTTTCCTAATTTAGAACAAGATTCTTCTCCTAACATCTCGCAAGAACTAGAGATAGATTGTGCAGGTAATTACTAAAGCTATCCCCATAAATTGAGAAGTCATCTATGAAGACTTCCAGAAATCTCTCCACCATGTCTGAAAATTTACTCAGCATACATCTTTGAAACATAGCAGCAGCGTTGCAAAGCCCAAATGGCATTCGTCGGCAGGAGAACGTTCCAAATGGACATGTGTTGTTTTCTCCTAATCTTCTGATGCTAACTATCTGATTGTATCTAGAATAGCCATCGAGGAAGCAATAGTATTAATGTTCTGCTAGTCTCTCGAGCATTTGATCAATAAATGGGAGAGGGAAGTGATCTTTCCATGTCATTGAATTCAACTTTCTATAATCGATGCACACTCTCCAACCAGTCTAAACCTTTGTTGGTATCAGCTCATACTCTTCATTCTTCACCACAGTTATTCCGGACTTTTTGGGGACCACTTGCATAGGATTAACCTACTTGCTATCAAAAATAGGATAAATAATTCCAGCATCTAGCAATTTAATAACCTCATTTCTCACAACGTACTGCATTATTGGTTCAATCTGCGTTGTGGTTCCCTTGAGGGTTTAGCACCTTCATCCAAATGAATACAGTGTATGCACACCGTTGGGCAAATTCCTTTGATATCCTTTATCGACCACCCGATTGCGCTCTTGTAGTCTTGAAGTACTTCTATAAGTTGTTCCTCCTAGTTCTCATTCAATTTGAAGGAAACTATCACTGGATGAGTTTCACCTTCTCCCAAGTATGCATACTTCAGATCTACAGGAAGAGGTTTCAGCTCGAACTTAAATTTCTCTTCATTTGGTGCTTCTTTCCTCACTTCCTCATTCGCCTCAATTTTTACTTTCTCATCGTCATCTCCCAAGAGTGGTGTGGAGTCTAGCATTGCATTCACTTCTTGGATAATGTGATCCACATCAAAATTCTCACCGAAATGGGCTAGACAGGCCTCTAGAGGACCCTTATATTCCGAAACACAAAATGTATCTTCCACAATACTATCATCATGCATACTTGTGCATGTTCTTCATCCTTAGCTGGGTGTTTTGCAATATGAAAGATGTTAAGCTCCACTGTCATATTCCCAAATGATAAGTTCATTATCCCGTTTCGGCAATTTATCAATGCATTCAATGTTATCAGGAAAGGGCTTCCTAGGATTACCGAAACATTATTCTTGAGATTGGGAATGGGTTTTGTGTCCAAGACAACGAAATCAACTGGAAAGTAGAAAGTGTCCACCTTGATAAGGCCCCTAGGAATTTTGATTGACCTATCAGCGAGCTGAAGGGTCATTGATGTGAGCTTCAGTTCGCCCAGCTCGAGTTCCTTTTAAACAGAATACGGCAGCAGATTAACACTTGCTCCAAGATCCAAAAGTGCTCAGTCAATATGACTCTCCCTATGACAATTGAAATGGTAGGACAGTCAAGGTCCTTATACTTGATCTGGAGTCTTACTTGCAGCACTGAACGTACTTGCTCAGCTAGGAAAGCTTTCTTCGGGACATTGGTCTTTCTCTTTATTATAACCAAGTCCTTTAGAAATTTTGCATATGCAAATACTTGCTGAATGGCATCCAAGAAGGGAATATTGATCTTCAAGCAGGTACTTGCTTGAACATTTCAATGATCCCTTCCAGATCACGATTCTTCTTTGGTCCAATTAGCCTTTTGAGGATATGGGGCTATGGGCACGAAGTTCTTCTCTCTCTCGTTCTTTTCTTCAATCTTTTTCTTTTGTTCTACCTCTTCAACTTCCTCATTTGTCTCAGTTTTATCTCCAAGTTCAGATTTCTCATCTTCTTCTGGCATTCCCACTTTGTTATCAATCTGTTTTCCAAATCTCAACGTCGTGATTGCTTTAATTTGTTGTTGATTTTCTTCCTGTGATGAGGTTTGGGCTAGCTCAACAACCATTTGCCCTTTTGGATTTAGGATTAGTTGACTTGGAAATGATCCCCTTTCTCATTCACAGAGAAGTGTTGCCAATTGACCAATTTGAGTTTCTATCCTTGATATCGAAGAGGTATTTGATTGGATGAACTTCCATATGTCCTCATTCTGAGGGTATTGGTTTTGAGGATGATGTTGCGCTGAGTTTCCAGGCCGATTGTTAAATCCAGGCGGTGGGAAAATTTGCGCAAAACCAGATTGGCCCATGAGTTGTTGTGTGGGTTGGTTCTGATACCCCATTATTGGTTGTGAGAATTGAAAATTCTTGTGAGAATTGAAAATTCTTGTTAGAATGTCTGGATTGCCCACTTTGATTCTGATTTTGGTGGAATTGGTTTCCACCTTCATAGTTATGCTGTTGAAATTGCCCTAGACCAAACTGTTGTTGTGGTCCTTGGTTGAAATTTTGATGGGGATAAAAATTCATCCCCTATCCTCTAGCTTGAGGTTTTTTATTTCCCTGCTTTCATGAGAAATTTTGATGATACTTCCAACTATTTGGGTTATTCTCGTTGAAGACATTTTCCTGATCCTGACCGTAGTTATTCAATGCATTCAATTGTTCGCAAGGGTATTCTGAGTAGTTCTGCATTGAAGGGCAACCATCGGTTATGTGCATTGGGCTTGCACAATATGAACATGGGTCTGGTTGTACATTCACAACACTCACATTTTTCTTCAGCTTCAATTCCTCAACTTGTTGAGTGAGGAAATCTATCTTTGCCATGAGATCAGGTGTTTCTTTTACCACGTACAATCCTCTCTTCTTTGTAGAGCTCCCTTCTTTGTCTTGATTCTTGATTGGTTGATCACGAGTTTTCGTGAAATCCCATTGCTGTGAATCTTCGGCCAACTTTTCCAAAAACCGGTAGGATTCATTTTCCCTAAGTCCAAGGAATCCTCTGTTGTTCATTGATTCGACCAGATGTAGATTGGTTTGATCAAGTCCGTTGTAGAAACATTGGACCAACCTCCACTTTGAAAATCCATGGTGCAAACATTTCAATAAGAGGCCCATGAATCTATCTCAAGCTTCATAGAATCTTTCATCATCTTCTTGGACAAAATCAGTGATTTCGCATCTCAAGGCATTAGTTTTTACCATGGGAAAGAATTTTGATAAGAATTTCTTAACCATCTGATCTCAGGTAGTTATGGATCCAGCTGGTAGTGAATTTAATCAGGCTTTGGCCTTATCCTTTATAGAGAAAGAAAACAAACGCAAACTCACAGATTCCTCACTAAAGTTCTGATACACTGATGAACAGACTTCAACGAAGTCATTGATGGGCTGGTACGGGTCCTCTGTCCATACCATGAAAGATTGGGAGAATTTGGATACATTTGTACGGATCTCAAATCGACCACCAGGTGTGGCAGGGTACGTGATGCAAGAGGGGGTGTTTGTGGTTATTGGAGAAAACAACTCTCTCAGAGTTGGTTCTTCCTCATTCTCATGTGGGTGTTCTTCACGACCATTTGCAGCCATCTCGAATTGAATTAATGTTTCAACTCCGGCTTCTCGTCTTGATCTGATCTCTTTTCGATTCGAATGACAAGTTCGCTCGATCTCAGAGTTTAAAGGTTCTAAAGATTCTCTCTAGAGGACCTAGTGTGCATACAAAGACACAGAGTTCACGGTTTCAACGGTTTGATACACCTCAACAAATATACCACGCAAGCTAAAATGACTTCTGATTTGTTTGGGTTTTTTTCTAGGTTCGATTGATCGAGGGTTTGGCTCGATCGATCGGAATAGTCTTCGATGGATAGAGTGGTTTGCCCGATCGATCGAATTTAAAATATGGTCCTTCTACAAAGGCCCTTCTATTCTTCAAAATATGGTCTGATTATCTCTCTTGTACTTTATATAGGCTCTATAGTGGTTTCTAGCTATTGATTTGTATTGTTTATGGTGATTGTAATGATTTTACGGCCCACATGATAGTATATGATAGTAAGAGAAATGTATAATGTTGGGAGCAACCCATAGAGGTGCTTTTTTGTAGTGTTGCGGCAATGTTTGAGTGTTGTGGTTGTTTAGCTTGTTCGTTTGAATAGTTACTGCAATATTGCAGTGTATCTTTCAAGTGAAGCATACTATAAGAAGCACAACTAAGCAAAGGTGTTTAGATTGATCGACAAGATCAACAATTTTCGTCAGGAATACTCATTTGAGAGGTATGTGGGATGAGAAAAGCCAGTATCAAGCAAAAGGCTCATCCTCTACGTGTGCCAGCAAACCATTGTGCGCTAAATGCATGAGTATGTAAAGGGAAGTATTGGAAAAGAAAAGAGTGGTCATTTTAGAGCCGACATCCTTGGGAGAGAGGAGTTGCCACCTTTGTGAATCGTGCTCTCTCTTCTTCCGCATGAAGAGACTAGATGAGGTTTATGGAAGTATCTCTTTAGATATCTGAGTGTTCAACAATTCCCTCATTTTCTAATTTTTGACGTGGGGGTGGTCTCTGATTGTCATGGATGTGGCACAATAATCTGACTCATGAAGAAAAGGAGAAATTAAAGTGTTCTCATTGCGGCAGATAAAGGGACGTAAAGGAAACCAATTGGGACTTTGACGATTGTTGTGAATTTAATCTTGTTTTACTCGCAAGTGCACGAATCGGATTGTAGTTAATGGGTGCAGAGTACGAGATCGTTCCCATAAGGATTGGTCAGAAAATTTAGAGAGGAAATAACAATTAACTAAATGAATTACCACAAATCTAGCACAGTATTTAACTAGTTTAAAGATTCCGAGAGTTTGATGGATGAAATAAACACTAAACAATAAATTGGAATTTAAACAGATAATAAAAGATAAGGATTGGGATACTAAATCCTCTCATCGTAAGTTCATCATTCATGCAATACAAATCTGTGAATTAAGATATGAGATCCTCAAAAGATATCAATGTGCAAGCACTGGACCCGAGCACACGAGTTCTAAATTACAGATCTGAAATCACGGAGATGTATGATTGAAAGCCCATGAGTGTATGATTAACACGCACACCTTAGATAGTATTCAGAACCCAATCTCAGGGTGAATTCCAAACTATCAATCTAAGATCAAGGAAATGTATGATTAACATCCCATGAGTGTACGATTAACACTCACACCTCAGATAGTAGTAGAATTTACCCCTGAGATAGCAATGATTCGAATAGAATCACCATTGCAGATCTGAGATCACAGGGCATGATTAACTCTCAGATCTCAGATGGCAATCAGATTCTATCCATATCAATAATAACATCATGGCCCTAATAAGGATCTAACATCTCAACTATAAATTTGTATTATTACAAATGAATACCTCGGATAGGGTTCATTAGATCCCTATCCTCAATGAAACTAGCCACACATAATTAAAATAAATGACAAAATAAAGATAGAAATTGAAAATAACATTAAAATACCGTAAAGAGCTTCAACAAAATCCACAAAAGCTTTAATCCAATCTGATACAGTCCTTCTTCAAGAATACATAAATTAAACTAATCTAAATCTTACGCTCAAGGAAAATGAAAAGCAAAACTGGAAGAGAAAGAATGAAATAGAAACTATAACTAGAGAAAGAAAATACAACTGGAGAAGATCCCAACTAATTCCTCAAATTTTTGCTTAAATAGCTCTTTGTTTCGGAGATTCAAAATTTGAAATCGATCGATCGACTTAAGTGGTCGATCAATCGAATTTTGAATTTTCGAATTTTCCGCGTCTCAATATTTGAACTCGAATCATCGACACTATACTAGTCGATTAATCGACTTTGCATGTGACAGAGAGTTGCTTTCAGACTCCTATTGTTATGTTGATACATCGACCAAAATGGTCGATTAATCGACCACTCTGAATAGTTGAGCTGCACTTTTCCTTTTGCTCCAATGTTAGAACTTTTATGCTCTTTTATGCTCCTTAGTGCATCCAATGCCCAAATTTATCTGAAACACTTAAAACTTCACAAATCTTATCAGATAGCTTTCATCAGATGGCTAAATGTAGGCTTTTAGGGGTGAAATATCATCATATTTCACTACTCATCAACGATCGTCCCAAGTTTTAAAACACTCGTGCTTTCTCCTCCATTGCTAATGATTGGCCTACAATTCCAACTCCTGCAAGCCACTTATGTCAGTTGTGCCTCCTACAGTTACCACTCCTGATTCTACTCCAGTTACCATTCTACAGAAGGAGTATCAGCATCTATTAGAGTGCACCTTGAGTACGCATGCATCCTCTTCTCACGTGACTGATTCAAGTATTATTGGATCTGCAAATGCACCTGCATCCACTCAATCTCCTTAGATCATGGATTAAGGGGAGACTGATCATATGCCTGGTATGTCATCATTGGTTCATTTTACGCCAGTTATTCCTTCATCATCTAATATACATGTTGCTGATGGATCTTTAGTCTATGTTGTTGGTCAAGGAATAATTCATGTCGGTAGCTTATCATTAGATTATGTTTCCCAAAAGGCCTATAGGCCTCGTCTATTAGTAAAATTATCAAGTCAATGAATTGTTGTATGGCGTTCTTTCCATATCATTGAATTTTTCAAGACCTAACTACAAGGAGGACTTTTAGTCGTGGTCGTAATGAGAGAGGATTACACTAGTTTGAGGCATCAAATACAGAGACCAATAGCCACTGCTACACAATCTACTGAGTATGTTCTGTTATGGGTTTGTTCAGGACAAGCCCTTCGGCGTTTCTGCATTCTTTTCTAAAAAATATTTCTTTTAATAGTTTGAAATTTTAATGTGAAGTTTGTCAGTTGTCAAAACATTGTAGAGCGTCTTAACCTTTTAGGGATAATAGGAGTACTACTCCTTTTCACGTTGTATATTCTGATGGTTAGGGGCCATCCACTAGTTGCTTTACATGGCTTTTCGTTATTTTGATTTATTCATTGATGACCGCACTCGATTCACTACCTTATATATTTAAGAAATCCAAAGATGAGATTACTAATATTTTTCCTTTCACAAGTTAGTAGAAACTCAATACCCTGTGACTGTAAGGGTGTTGAGATTTGATAATGGAGGGGAGCAAGGTTCAAAATATCGGTTTTTCAGTACAGAACAACCAGCTCCAAAACCGATACGTATTGAGCGATACATATCGATTTTAGACGATCCATTGGTATGTATTGACTGATACATACATACCATTATATGAGTCCAATATATCAAATGAAATTGTCAAACCGCGATTTTTGTAAAGTTTGCACCAGACGAAATAATCTTTGTATGGTGGGCATCTTTGGGCTCACTTTTATGGCATGGAGAATGCAATCACCATCCACGGGAAGTTCACGACGTCGTAGAACAGTCCGTTGATCGCTTCCTTATGGGAGATTGTGGTAGTTTCTTACAAGGTGAAAGGTCGGCCTAACCCTTGTAGCTTTTACCATCATTTTGTCATTAAAGTAAGCCCTACAAAAATGAAAATATTCTCGGGTCGACTGTAAAATAAGAGGAATTAAAAAAATGAAAAGTAATATACAAAGGAAACGAAAAGAAAATAAAAATAAATAATACTAACAAAGTAAATGCATGCGAGGATCATCCTCGATCGTCCAAGTACCCCCACGCTTGCTATCGGGTATGAAAAATGGCTAAGGCTTATGATGATTAGTTATGAAGATTGAGGAAAGGAAGGAGACTTTGAAGAATCAAGCACAATAGCTAAAATCTAGCAGACGACGGCCTCTAGCCCCGAGCTCTTCCTTGACTTAAATCTGTTACGAATTTGAGGATTGTGCATTCTACCCTACCCCAAGGTGCCTATTTATAAGGGCCAAAATGGAGGTAAAAATTGCAGTTATAGCTACCCTACCCCCCCGCATTCATATAGCTAAAAACATGAATATGGAACACCTAAAAGTTCGTAGTTACAAGATTGCAGTCACTGCACTGTGCAATCATAGTGAATCAGCCAAAACTTCGTGCACACAACTCGGAATTCGAAACCGTAAAAAGTGTCGGAATCTAGACTCGACACGCTTTCCAATCAATATAATACTGACTCCATTTTGACAAAAGGAGTTTGCTCAAATTGATATAAAAGTTAACTTTTAATGAAGCTCAAGACTTGAGACATGTTATGCTTGTAACTTTTGATCCGGCAATCAAAATTGTTCATGTTATCTATCGTTTTCAGGTAGCTCCCAGTGAGACATCCATTACAATAGTCAAATCAAATAATTGAGCTCAAGATAAACTTATCACAATGATTTTATAATTTTGTGGGAACATTTTAATGTATCTCATAACTATTCAAAGTCTCATGTGTTTCGTTGTTTGGGAGCATTCATATACGCTCGGTGCACTGTTTACATTGTTTCGGCATGAGGCATCATAAGGGACGAGAATGGGTATCTACAAAAACATATTGGTTCTGGACGATATTTTGACCCATAGGAGTATACTTCTCATCATCTTCAATCCTACCATTGCATTCATGGAATTGAGTGGTAGAGCACTTGTCCCAACACGCCATAGCAACATGGGTGGTTGACGGTAAAAATCGGCGCTTGCTTTCTAATTTGTATAAATAATCCTAAACGGTTGTGAGGAAATGCTGTTCTTATTGCTAGCCTTCTTATTAATCGAATGCCTTCTATTGTTCTAGAAAACAAGTCTCTTCATCACTTATTTGTGTTCTCAAACTTGCCTCTTTCATGCTCCTAGTGTTTTTGATCTCTTTGTTTTACACATATACAATCCAGTCATCATTATAAGTTATCTCCCAAAGCTATCAAATATATCTTCATTGGTTACCCCTTAGTAGCAAGAAGAGGGATCGGAAGCGGATTCGGGAGCGGGAGAGGTGAAACAGCAATTTTTAAAAACCTAGGAAGTGGGAGCGCGTAGGAAGCATTTATTAGATATAACAGAGAAAAGCGAGAGTCATACTTAATTAGATGAGATCATAAGAATTAAAATAAAAATTGAGACCTTTTAAAAGGGAGAGACCCTATAATGACAATGTAAAGTAGGGGAGAGCGGCGCTTCAATTTGGTGGGACTCTTTTAATGGCGCTTTAATTTCGTGGGACCCTTTTAGTGTTTAATGGAAAGACCGTGCATTAGATCTTCTGACGCAGGACAAAACCCTAAACAACATGCGTATTTATGAGATGATGGATTTGCCGAAATCAAACTAAATTAATGGAGCAATAAAATGAAAGTAACGCGCAAACCTGAGGGTTTCGTAGTTTTCCATTTGAATGATCGTGTTTGGATTCCGGTAGGGTCCAGTCCGTTACGCTACATCCATTAGCCTCACGGAAGGAAGATCCTAGAAGTAGAACTCTAGCCGCTTCTAGATTAGGGCATTGCTCTTCGCACAACACAGGATCACCAATTTCTTAGGGTGCTTTTAGTCGGAATGATTCGCTGACACAGATAAGATCTAGGGTTTGAATTTGATCGAACCAATGGTCTAGGTGAAAGCTAGGGTTTATGATTTCCTGGGTACTCGAAGGTTTAATGGTTGGATTTAAGGTTAAGGAAACAAAATAAGCAGAGAAAGATAAATCAAAGAGATAGAGCTAAAGAGGTTGATTATGGGCTTCACACCAAACCCTTCTCGGGAAACGAAGTATTACTCTTCGTGGAGGCTCATCTCAAGCACACAAGCATAAGCTTTCATTCAATAATCAAAAATCCATAATTACAATGTTTAAAGACCTTATATGGTAGGTCTCACAAAAAGAAAACCCTAAAACATAAATATTACGAAACTACCCTAAAGTGTTTACATACGGAAAAAAAGAAAACAAAAAAAAAATCCTAAACTAGCAATTCTCGACGAGCTCGAGCGAGAGATTCAAAGTTGCTCGAAGGACTTATTCCAACAGCGACAACTCGCTCGAGCGAAATTCAAAGTTGCAAGACCGACTTATTCCAGAAACTTTTAGGCTTAATTCTGACCCAAAGTCGCTCAAGCGACTTAGTCCAGAAAGTACTCATTGAAGGGACCCAAATTCGCCGAGCAAATTTGGGCATAACTCATTATTCTTCCTTTTAGGTGTGGTTACGGGTCCTTTCGCCTCTTCTTGCACCAAGACACTTGAAATGGCTCAAGCCTATGTCCATGATGTCAAGGCCCTCACAATTCTCCCGAACCGAAAAGGCTTCATCCCCGATAAAGTAGAGTCTTCGTGATGTCGATCGAGCATGTCGGGCCTAGGTGACGAACCTCACCCTCATGTACCCATGTGTTTTCGGATTTTGGCTTGCCCACCCATTCCACCAAATACTTCTGCTACCCTCCTTCACGGGTGGACACCACAAGATCGTGCAATATCCCTTCAATTACATCTTTCTTTTGCCTATGTGGGGAAGGAAGGGGTAGAGATTGCAAGGGTGGGGTGGGTGTATGGGCTTTTGGAAAGGGTTGCCAAGGGGTGGGGTTGAGCTCAAGGAAGGAACTACGTCATCCACATTGAACGTAGAGTTGACCCCAATATCCGGAGGAAGTTCGAGAACATGCATGCTAGGTCCGCTCATTGCCACAATTCTAAAAGGCCCAGCGCCGCAGGCCTGGAGCTTCTTCGCGGCTCCCGATGGGAATTTTTCAGGCCTAACCCGAACCATCACATGATCCCCAATCTAAAATTCTTTGAAACACCTATGCGCATCCGCAGCTACTTTATACTGTTCATTGCTCGCATTAATTTTTTGTTTAATCTCGACATGCAAATTGTGAATATGTTGTGCGAATGCATTGGCGGACTCGGACACTCGATGGGATGCAGACATGAGGATTAAATCAAGGGGCGTCCTAAACCTATGACCAAGTACGACCTCAAATGGACTCATGCCTATGGACCTATTTACAGAATTATTGTATGCAAGCTCGGCTATGGGCAAAGCAGAATCCCAAGTCCTAGGATGATCACCAACAAGACAACGGACGAGATTACCTAAGCTCCTATTGGTGGATTTCGTTTGGTCATCAGTTTGAGGATGATAGGCCGAAGAGAACTAAAGCATGGTACCCATCATGTGCCATAAAATTTTTCAGAAATAACTGGTAAACTTGACGTCCCAATCTGACACGATGGTTTTGGGCAGTTCACAAAGACGCACAACCTCTCCGAAAACTAATTTTGCGATATGAGCCGCATCGGAGGTTTTGGAGCAGGGTATGAAGTGAGCCATCTTGGAAAAACGGTCCACTACCACAAAGATGGAGTCGTGCTTTCGTTGAGTCTTGGGAAGTCCGAGCATGAAATCCATGAAGATGTCTTGCCACGAAGTGTGTGGCACGGGTAGTGGGTGTACAAATTGGTATTTTGTTTGCTCTGTTTCGCCACTTGACATGTGCGGCATTGTCTCACAACCCGAGAGACATCTCTCATAAGGGTAGGCCAATAAAACTTATCCTCAACAAGCGCAATGGTCTTATCGCACCCAAAATGTCCAGCAATCCCGGCATGTAACTCCCAAATGAGAAAGTCACCCAATGAGGTACAAGGGATGCACAACCGATTTCCTTTAAATAGATACCCATCCTGCAGGGTATACTTGGAGCTAAGGTTGTTCGGATTATCAAGGAGAGCAGTGTAGTACGCCCCAAAATCTGGGCACTCGGGATAATCTTGTTTCAACTGGTCAAATTCAACAACCTCGGTGCTCATAGTACGCAAAGTCATCACCCGTCAACTAAGTGCATCAGCTGCCTTGTTCTAAGCACCGGCCTTATGCTTCAACACGAAGGTGAACCCTTGAAGGTACTCGACCCACTTCGAGTGCCTCGAGTTCAACTTTTTCTGTGAAAGCAAGGAAGCGTAGGGCTTCATGGTCAGAAAACAGCACAAATTCCTGCAGTCTAAGGTAATGCTTCCAATACCAAAGTGATCGGACGACCGCATAAAACCCTTTGTCATAGGTGGGGTATTTTTGCTTTGCCTCATTACGTTTCTAGCTAAAATAGGCCACAAGATGAACCTCTTGGCTAAGCACTCCGCCTATTCCTACACCCGACGCGTCACATGCTATTTCGAAGACTTTTGAAAAGTCCGGTAGACGCATGATGGGTGCATTTGTCATTTTCTCATTTATCTCGGCAAAGGCCTTCGTCGCGGCTTTGCTCCATTGAAACTCCCCTTTTCTCATGCAATCGGGAATGGGAGTCATGATAGTGTTAAAGCTTCGGATGAAGCAACGATAAAATGTGGCCAAGCCATGGAAGCTACGGACTTCTTGGATATTCTCAGGTTCGAGCCACTCCACAATGGCCTTTACCTTCGCGGTGACCGCAGCCAGCCCGTCAGCCAAAACAATGAATCCCAAGAAGACAACGGATCGTTTCATGAATGTGCACTTCTAGAAATTCGCATAGAGCTTCTCTCCCCGTAGGGTTTTACAAACCAACCTAAGGAGGATCAAGTGTTGTTCCTTGTCATGGTTGTAAATCAAAATGTCGTCAAAATACACGACAAGGAATTTGCCAAGGAATGGCCTCAACACTTGGGTCATGAGCCTTATAAAGGTGCTCGGGGCATTAGATAGCCCAAAAGGTATGACAACCCACTCGTAAAGACCGTCTTTGGTCTTGAAGGCAGTTTTCCACTCATCACCCCGGCGGATTCGAACTTGATGGTAGCCACTCTTAAGGTTTATCTTGAAAAAGATAGTAGCACCAACCATTATATCGAGTATATTATCGAGCATCGGGATGGGAAACCGATACTTAACCATAATCTTATTGATTGCACAGCTATCCACACACATGTGCCATGAACCATCTTTCTTAGGAGTGAGTAGGGCAGTACAGCACATGGGCTCAGACTCTCTTTGATAAACCCCTTTTGAAGGAGCTCATTGACTTGCCGAGTCAACACGGCGTGCTCAACCGGATTCAACCTGTAGTAGGGCAGGTTCGGTAGGGTAGATCCGGGAACCAAATCGATTGTGTTGGATGTCACGCATGGGAGGGAGCTCGTTGGTTAAGTCTTCTGGGAAGACATCCGCAAATTAGTTCAAGATCGGCTCAACCTCCTTGGGGTTCTCGCTCATCGACTCAAGAGCTCTCTCAACAGTGACGACGACGTACACCACGCTCTCATCAAACGATGCTCTCTCAAACTCAGAGGGACTCACTATGTTAATGGTCTTAGGCGGACCGTCCTTCTTGACCTTGTTGGTCGATGGTGCTTTAGGGGCTGAAGGGTTAAGAGTGATCTTTTTGCCCTTATGCATGAACGTGCAAATATTTGACCGACCAAAAATGGTCGCGTTCAAGTCATAGAGTCATGACCTCCCTAAAATTATATGGCCCACATCCATCGACACCACATCACACCACAAGGTGACTAAATACGAACCCAATTGAATAGGTACGCAACACCTGTTAGACACGGGAATCGATGAAGAGTCAACCCATGCGACTTTGTAAGGCCTCAGGTGGGCTTCGGGTGTAAGCCCTAAGCAGGTTATGGTATGTGTTTATACCACATTCACTACAATTGTGCAACTTCCGCTATCCACTATGATCATAGAACTCTTCTCTCCGCATTTTGCGAAGGTATGAAAAATATTCTCCCTACGCCAATCCTCTTTTTCATCTCATTGAGGTTGTGCAAGGGCACACCTCACAACAAGAGCACGGCCTCCGATATCACCCTCCTCATCACTAGGAGTAACATCCCGCTCAAAGACCTCTTCTTCAAAAACTCCGTCATCCATATCACCCTCTCCCTCGATGTAGAGATTCCTTTACGGGTTTCTCTTAGGGCATTGGGCAGTATAGTGTCCCAACCCTTGAAAGTTGTAATACTTGATGTAAGAACCGCCCCTCAAGGACTCTCCAACTACATCCTTTCCTTTGTCAAACCGCACATCGAATGTAGATTGTGTGGGTTTGGGAGGTGGGTTCCCAGCACTACCCCTCATCTCGCCAATACGAGGTTGACCGATATGAGACTCAGATCGCCTCACCACTGTCATCTTCAAATATCGCTCAAGGTCCTGAACGACGGTGTAACATTCAGCGAGAGTCTCAACGGGGTGAGAGACTAACTCTTTTTGTAAGTCAAACCTCAATCCGGTGCGAAATCAGGATAGAGTGGCTTAAGGGTCTTCGGACACTTTAGCTCTCATCATGTATTCTTCAAATTTGCCAATGTAATCCGCTACAGGCATACTACCTTGGCGTAGATTTTGTCATTGATAGAGGAGACAATGGTAGTATGAGGAAGGAAAGTACTTCTCTGTAAGTCGCTCCTTCATATCCTCCCAACGAGTAATAGAAGCACAACCTGCATTCATTCTGATGCACTCAACATTGACCCAAAAGAGTCGGCCTTGACCAATGAGTTTCATTTTGGCGAGCCTGACGCATCGCTCATCACTCATGCTAAACCACTCAAAGTGCTGGTTCATGTCGGATAACCAATCGAGGAAGACTTGAGAGTCCAGTCTTCCATCGAAAGTTGGGAACTCAACTCGGACATTTTTTTAGGAGCTTCCCATCCGGGTCATAGTCATCTCCACGATGATCCATCCTATGGTTCTGGTTCCGATCATACTGGTAGCCATTGCGTTCGAAACGTGGACCATCACGCTTATGACGCTGTTCAAAGTGTTCGTCATTTCCATCTAATTGATTGACTCAGTCTAGCTATCTCTCATTGGAAACCTCAAGGTTTCTTTGGGCTTGCTCCATGGCAGCCATTCGATCATTAATCGCTTTCAGTTCAGCTCTCATGTCGTTAAGAACATCGGTCATCTCATTCATGTTCATCGTGATCACGGCTTACTAATGACGAGTTCTAGAATGGCATGCAACTATGAACCAACAAAATGGAACTCTCCACAAACACGTGATGTGCACAACGATGAATATGAATGGAAGAAAATTCAATGAAATTAAATAACATGCAAAGGATGCCCTAACCTAGACACCTAGCTCTGATACCAAAACTGACGCAAGACAAAACCCTAAACGACGTGCGTATTTATGAGATGATGGATTTGTCGAAATCAAACTAAATTAATGGAGCAATAAACTGAAAGTAACGCGAATACTTGAGGGTTTCGTAGTTTTCCATTTAGATGATCGTGTTTGGATTCCGGTAGGGTCCAGTCCGTTGCACTACATCCGTTAGCCTCGCGGAAGGAAGATCCTAGAAGTAGAACTCTAGCCGCTTTCTGATTAGGGCATTGCTCTTCGCACAACACGGGATCACCAATTTCTTAGGGTGCTTTGAGTCAGAATGATTCATTGGCACGGGTAAGATCTAGGGTTTGAATCTGATCGAACCAATGGTCTGAGGTGAAAGTTGAGGTTTATGATTTCCTGGGTACTCGAAGGTTTAATAGTTGGATTTAGGGTTAAGGAAACAAAATAAGCAGAGAAAGATAAATCAAAGAGATAGAGATAAAGAGGGTAGATTGTGAGCTTCACACCAAACCCTTCTCGGGAAACGAAGAATCACTCTTCGTGGTGGCTCATCTCAAGCACACAAGCATAAGCTTGCATTCAATAATCAATAATCCATAATTACAATGTTTAAAGATCTTATATAGTAGGCCTCACAAAAACATAAATATTACAAAACTACCCTAAAGTGTTTACATACGGACAAAAAGAAAACAAAAAAAAATTCCAACAACGACATCTTGCTCGAGCAAGATTCAAAGTCGCAGGAGCGACTTAGTCCATAAACTTTTAGGCTTGATTCTGACCCAAAGTCGCTCGAGCGACTTAGTCCAGAAAGTACTCGCTCGAGTAGGGCCCAAATTCGCTCACTCTGTATTCTTCGTTTTAGGCATCATTCTGAGTCCCTTTTCGTCTCTTCTCGGTCGGTACATTTGATATGGCCCGAAGCCTATGTCCACGATGTCGGCGTCCCCGTCATCTTTAGACCATGGATCACTCATTGGACGGTCAGATGTTGATTACATGTAAAACAAATCTTCAAAAGTGACTAGAGAACCTTTCTCATGGTTCAACTATGATCACGGTGACTTTTGAAATGTATGTCACGTTAAATCAATGTCTGACCATGTGATAGATGGCCACGATCTCAAGATCTTTTGTGTGGAAAATGGGGATGAAAAATGATCTCCACCATCTGATTCAAGGCAGTCATCAGATCTCAAGGCTGAAAACACTTGTTGCACTTTAAAAGGTAGAGACCCTATAATGACAATGTACAGTAGGGGAGAGCGGCGCTTCAATTTGGTGGGACCCGTTTAATGGCGCTTTAATTTCGTGGGACCCTTTTAGTGTTTAATGGAAAGACCATGCAATATATCTTCAGACCATGGATCACTCATTGGACGGTCAGATGTTGATTACATGTAAAACAAATCCTCAAAAGTGACTAAGAGAACCTTTCTCATGGTTCAACTATGATCACGGTGACTTTTGAAATGTATGCCACGTTAAATCAACATCTGACCGTCTGATAGGTGGTCATGATCTCAAGATCTTTTGTGTGAAAAATTGGGATGAAAAATGATCTCCACCGTCTAATTCAAGGCAATCATCATATCACAAGGCTGAAAACACTTGTTGCACTTTAAAAGGGAGAGATCTTATAATGACAATGTAAAGTAGGGGAGAGCAGTGCTTCAATTTGGTGGGACCCTTTTAATGGTGCTTTAATTTCGTGGGACCCTTTTAGTGTTTAATGGAAAGTCCATGTAATAGATCTTGAGACCATGGATCACTCATTGGACGGCCAGATGTTGATTACATGTAAAACAAATCCTCAAAAGTGAGTAGAGAACCTTTGTCATGGTTCAACTATGATCACGGTGACTTTTGAAATGTATGCCACGTAAATCAACATTTGACCGTCTGATAGGTGGCCACGATCTCAAGATCTTTTGTGTGGAAAATTGGGATGAAAAATGATCTCCACCGTCTGATTCAAGGTAGTCATCAAATCTCAAGGCTGAAAACACTTGTTGCACTTCAAAAGAATATCTTCGAATGCAAATATCAGTTCCCAACTTTACCTGGGTTGCGAATATCGATACCCCAATTTTTAACAATTGATATTAAAGCATACAGATGGATTGGTTCCACTTCTTTGGTAGGTATAATTTTTTAGATGAGACATGCACTAATGGTGTAATGCCAAGTGGACTGCTTCGATTAATCATATGTATAGTCCACTTGGCATAACACATACAACATACACTAATAATCATTTGTACACAAGCATAAACCCTGATCTATCATTTTTTGGGGATGTAGATTTTGCGGAATCAATATCTGATCATATGATAAGTGGGTCATGACCTCAAGATCTATCTTGTGGAAGATTGAGAGGTAAAATGATCACCATCGTCCGATTCACGGAAGTCAACGGATCTCACAGCATAAAACGTTGAGTGCATTTAAAGAATCCTCCATTGCAAACATCGCAACAAACACTTCCTAAATCTGAAAGGGTGTTAAGAGTAAAATCCTAATTATAGGGCTTTAAAATAATAACCCATCTTTTTAAAAGTGTATCTTTATTTATAAAATTATAAGCAAAAGAGGGTATAAACTTTAAACATTTTAAAATCGATACCTGTCAGCCTTACATTCATTACTCATTTTACTAAGAGAGAGAGAGAGAGAGGAGTCCAGAGAGAGGGAGGGAGGGAGGGAGGGAGGGAGGGAGAGAGAGAGAGAGAAGTTGCAGAAAAAAATTGAAGATCAACTGTAGGGTTTTCTATATGTTTTAAAAGGAAGATGATGTAGAAATCAAGGTATGCTTTAGGGTTTCTCTATTCTTTATGATTTTTTTTCCAATTTTTTTATTTATATAGCAAACCTTTAATCCTTTTTTCTGCTAGCAATTTTTCCTTTTTCTTTTCATATACACATTTCATAGGTGTATATCCAAACACCGAATATCTACCCCTTTTGCTTTTTACACAAGAAACGTCGGAACCGCAATTCCTACGCGAGTCCGTTTTTGAAACGGGGATCCGCGGTTACCCTAAGAAATATATCGGGGTTTGGGTGTTTCCTGCTAATAGGGGTTACCCTTCTACTCAAAGGATACAAGTGTTATGATCCTTCTTCTAGGAGGGAGTTCATTACTATTGACGTTAACTTCTTTAGATCCCCCATCGTACTCCTCTTTCCAATTCTCTCTTAGTGGGGAGAGTTTATGGAAGAGAGCATTGTGTCGATGTTGCCTACATCCCAAATGACGATGATGATGAAGTTGGAGTTAGAGTGGAGGATCGAGAGCCTCGAAGTGAGCCTTTGTAAGCCCTTGCATGTAGAAGTTCTAACAATGTAACCTAACCATGGATCAAAATATCGTCTGATACCGGTTTTGGACCCCGGCGATACGATACAATGCCATTGTATCGTACCCCCTTAAAAAATAGCATATTATCGGCCGATACGGTCAATGTATCGCCCGTATCGACCGATATGGACGATACATTGAAATTATCGAACGATAATTTCAATTTATCGTCCGATAACATTGGTTTTTTTTTTATGTTTAAAACTATCAAATTATCGGACGATATGGGCAATTTATCGCCCGTATTGTCCGATAATTAGAAATTATCGAACGGGCTCCATGTAACTTTGTAAGCGTGATTTTAGCCCCATTTTTGGGGTTTTTGTCTCCCAAATAGTCTCCTAGATTCCCAACCCTTCTTCTTGCCCAGGCTCCCAGCGGGTTCATTCTACACCTGCAAAAACAAAATTTGATAAAGGTTTATTAGCCACCGGAGACTCGGAGACGAGATCTTAAGTTCTAAACCACCGGAGATGAGATCATACACACATTTGCGCCGGATATTTAAGAAAAGGTAATATTTTCCATCATATAACTTGCATTTTTATGGGTAGATCTATCAAAATATATGCTAGATCTTAAAATATGGTTTATTTATATTTTTGTGTTAGTAAATTAGGTTTATTTATATTTTTGTGCTAGATGTAAAAAATGTGCTAGATCTTAATATATACTAGATCTATTTATTTTTTTATATTAGTAAATTAGGTTTATTTACATTTTTAAAATATGGGTAGATCTATTTACATTTTTTGAATGGGTAGTAAATTATGTTACTAATTTTTTTTTAAACTAGTAACCTAATTACTAATTACTAATTTTTTAAAACTAAACTAATTTTATGTTACTAATTTTTTTTAAAACTAGTAACCTAATTACTAATTACTAACTTTTTAAAACTAATTTTTTAAAACTAAACTAATTTTAGTAGTAATTAGGTTATTAATTATGTTACTCAATTACTAATTATTTTTAAAAACTAAACTAAATTAGGTTACTAATTATTTTTTAAAACTAGTAACCTAATTACTAATTACTTATTTTTTTAAACTAATTTTTCTAAACTAAACTAATTTTAGTAGTAATTAGGTTACTAATTATGTTACTCAATTACTAATTTTTTTTTAAAACTAAACTAAATTAGGTTACTAATTATTTTTTAAAACTAGTAACCTAATTACTAATTACTAATTTTTTTACACTAAACTAATTTTAGTAGTAATTAGTTTACTAATTATGTTACTCAATCACTAATTTTTTTTAAAAACTAAACTAAATTAGGTTACTAATTATTTTTTAAAACTAGTATCCTAATTACTAATTACGAATTTTTTAAAACTAATTTTTTTAAACTAAACTAATTTTAGTAGTAATTAGGTTACTAATTATGTTACTCAATTACTAATTTTTTTTAAAACTAAACCAAATTATGTTACTAATTTTTTTAAAAACTAGTAACCTAATTACTAATTACTAATTTTTTTAAACTAAACTAAGTTTAATAGTAATTAGGTTACTAATTATGTTACTCAATTACTAATTTTTTTTTAAACTAGTAACCTAATTACTAATTACTAATTTTTTTAAAGTAAATTAATTTTAGTAGTAATTAGATTACTAACTATGTTACTCAATTACTAATTTTTTTTAAAACTAAACTAAATTATGTTACTAAGTTTTTTTAAAACTAGTAACCGAATTACTAATTACTAATTTTTTTAAAGTACACTAATTTTAGTAGTAATTAGGTTACTAATTATGTGACTCAATTACTAATTTTTTTTAAACTAAATTAAATTATGTTACTAATTTTTTTTTAAACTAGTAACCTAATTACTAATTACTAATTTTTTTAAACTAAACTAATTTTAGTAGTAATTAGGTTACTAATTATGTTACTCAATTACTAATTTTTTTTAAAACTAAACTAAATTATGTTACTAATTTTTATTTAAACTAAACTTTTTTTTTTTAAACTAAACTTTAGTTTTAAATTTGTTTTTAAAACTAAGCATTTTTAAATAAGTTTTTTTTTTTAAAATTAAGTTTTTATATAATACGTAAAACTAAATTATGTTACTATTTTTTTTTTAAACTAAACTTTTTTTTACAAAATTAAACTTTAGTTTTAAATTTGTTTTTAAAACTAAACATTTTTAAATTAGGTTTTAAAATAAGAATAATATCAAATAAATTTTCAAAATTAGAATAATATCAAATAAATTTTCAAAATTTAGAATAATATCAAATAAATTTGGTAAAATATAATCTAATATTGCAAAAATAAGAATAATATCAAATAAATTTTTAAATGTCATATAAAATTTATAAAAATTAGAATAATATCAAATAAATTTTATTTTCAAGTGTAATCTAAAAATATTTGCTCATTCATGCAGGTGAAATAAATAAATATGGTACAATCATCAGATTCAGCCTAACAATACGGCACACCAGTAGATGATGATAGACTCCGAATACAATGCAAACTTTGTGGGAAAAAATCGTTGGGAGGAGGTATCACACGATCGAAGGAGCATTTGGCTCATGTTAAGGGAGAGACAAGAGGGTGTCCCAGTGTAACTAAAGAGGTGAAAGAACAAGTCAGAGCTAGTTTACAGGCGGCTAAGGAAAAGAAAAAAGCAGAAGCCGACTGAGAGGGAAATGTATGACAGAATAAGGACGGGAGATCCAGAGTTTCCTGGGGATGATGAGGATAAGGACGAGGATGTTGTGACAGCGAAAGTGATGAGGGAGAGTGCTAGAGAAGCGAGACAGTGACGAGATCAAGAAGAAGCCGATTATCGGTTTCGATCCGGCTTGAGGGGCCCATCCATGCCTGCTGCTGGTGGTGGATCTAGGCATAGGCACCATGTTGTTGATGTTGATGAGGACATTCAGGAGACCGCCGAGTTGCGTAGGTCAGCATCAGTGAGGGAGACCAAGTTGTACTACAGGTCCCATGGATTCATTCATGTATCAGACAGAAAGCTCCAAGCAAAGTAAATTGAGTGCAATTTCACTGAAAAATGGGGAAGAGGCTTAGAAAATCGATTGCAAAGTTCGTGATATACAATCACATTCCGACTCAAGTTGTGGAGTCACCGTACTTCAAAAGTATGATTGATGAAGTGCAGAAGCTGGTCCAAGAGTCAAAAAGTCTTCTGCATACGAGGTATCTGGGCCCTTATTAGATGATGAGTACGAGGAGATAGGAGCTTATGTGAAGAGTTTTGAGGAAGTATGGGATGAGAGAGGTTGCACAATCATGTGTGATGGATAGACCGGTCCCACAAGGAAGAGTTTGATCAACTTTTTAGTCTACAACGATGCCGGGACAGTATTTCTAAAATCAGTTGATGCTTCTAAACACGTGAAGACGGCTGATTACCTCTTTCAACTAATGGATAAAGTAGTTGAAGATGTTGGAGAGCACCGGGTTGTGCAGGTGGTAACAGACAATGCCGCCAATTTCAAAGTCGCAGGAAGACAGTTAATGTTGAAGAAGCGTCACTTGTACTGGACTCCGTGTGACGCTCATTGCGTGGACCTCATTCTTGAGGATTTGGGAAAGAGAAGCAAGGCACAGGCAACTATTCAGAAGGGAAGAACGATTACTTCCTACCTATACAACAGTGACAAGTTGGTGAATTTGAGAGACTTCACCAAGAACGAGTTGCTCCGGTCTGCGATTACACGGTTTGCAACACAGTTTCTAGCTAGATATAGGCGTGAGCTGAAAAGCATAATCAACTCCGAAGCATGGACAAAACATGAGTTAGAACTCTCAAACAAAGACACCTGCTTGCAATGAAGTTGCTAACCTGATCTACAACCCTGAGTTTTGGGCAGATGTTGATCACCTGATTGCCGTCACTACCCCGTTGGTTCAAGTGTTGAGGTTGGTAGATGGTGAAGAGAAACCAACGATGGGGTATGTTTACGAGTCGATGGATAAAACAAAAATGACTATTAAAACTAAATGCTCTACAAAATATAAACGATATTGGGCGATCATCGACAAGAGGTGGGATGTACAATTCCATCAGTACTTACACACCACAGGTATAACATGCTAAATTGCTTATGTAGTGATTTTTATTTATTTATTTATTATTTTTCATATTATTTGTTGTTTTCATATATTAATGAGATTGTCCATATTTGATGTATAGCGCACTACTTGAATCTGGCCTTCCAGTATACGGACGCTTCGACATGAGTGAGGCCGATGCGGAAGGCAAGGCCATTTAAATGTGATCCAACGAATGCTCCCTGAGTTGGCCGACCAAGGTCAAGCCATTAGAGATGTGAGTAATCATACCTTTTGAGTTCTGACTAATAAATCAAATGGCATATTAACATTATATTGATATGTGAGTCATTGTATTTCATCTTTGTAGATTGGCATGTTTCATAAGAGACATGGATCGTTTGGGACCCGTTGGCACAATCCCAAATAAAGTACGATAAACCCACTGACTGGTGGATGCATTATGGAGGCGATAGCCCGATACTGAGGCGAGTTGCAATGAGGGTTTTATCACAAACATGTTCCTCGTCCAACTGTGAGCGGAATTGGAGCACATTCTCTCTCATTCACAAGAAGACAAGGAATAAGCTAACTATGAAACGATTAGAAAGGTTAGTCTATTGCCACTACAACATACGATTAAGGGTCAGAAATATGAAGAGGACCAATCGTGGTAAGCAATTATATGAAGTCTTAGTCCATACAATTTTTATTTGATCTAATTGATGAGACATATACTAATCCATCTATCATATTCTACCTTACAAATAGTGAATATTTTGATCCCATCAAGTTGGATTATATATTCACGGAGGATGACCCTTTGAATGAGTGGATCGAAGAGAGAGAAGAGCCAGTGTTGGGTACTGAGGGCACTGCATGGCTGGATAATGCTGAAAGATTAGCGGAGGAGCAGACTTCCCAACCACCGAGGTGGAAAAGAAGATTGACGGTTGGATATGATGACGAAACGCAGCCCGGTAGTCATAATGACGATGATGGGGGTGATAGTGGGGATGATGATGGGGGTGATGAACCCCACGCTAGCACTAGTAGTGGAGCGGATGATATTGATCCTAATTCTTATGGAGGTATTGCCTCATGGGATGATGACCCGGTAACAATGTATGACACTCCTACATTTAGAGGTGGAGCGATTGAAGGAAGAGGAGCATCAGAATCTTACCAAACACCACCACCACAAGGTCTACAAGATGATGCGGGTTATATGACTTTTAGCTTCGGGGAATTTAGTTTGCAAAATACCGGAGATTCAGCAACCAATAACCCATACTATCGGCCTCAACCAACCTACCTCGGGCCATATGACTTCGTTGGTCAAATTTTTGGAGGACCAGCCTTTACCTATTACAGTGAGCCATATTCGTCGCTAATGCCTCAGTTTCAAGAGGGCACATATGATCATTGGTATCAATATGGCCAACATTATAGGGAAAGCTCGCGCACCGATGATAATGATCACGAGAGCCAAGAATCACCAAGAAATTCAATGTGGCTTTAAGGTAAGTTTTTCATGTATAATTTAATGTTGATTATGAGTCATGTATAATGAAATTTAGTTTATGCGTTGATAAAATTGAATGTATCGGCCGATATCGGCACGACGTCTCCGAGGCATAGACGATACGCACTTAAATCTGCATTTTGATCCTTGAACCTAACTGTAGTTAAAGGCCTAATTTTATTATCAAGTCAACTCTATCTATATTTCAAGATGTCATGTGAAATGCCAGAAGAGCCAAAATTTGACCTGTGGTAATCTAACCCAAGTAGTGCACGGACCAAAGGTACCAACAAGTCAAAGTTTGATAGGAGTTTGACATAGAGAACCATTTGGGTTTGCAACTAGCATCACTAAGGAGTTGAATAAGGCGTCGTTGGTAAATAATAAAAATAAAGGTATGTCGACGCTAGGCAGGTGCCTCTTTCTGAGTGCTAAGTGGCACTCAATGTTCACGTGGCACACATCCACCTTAGGGCTCTCTAAGATTTTTAGAAAGAAACAAAAAACATATATATATTATTCGCGCCAACAGGTTCTCTGAAAGTGCAAACGTTCAAAAACCCTTGACTACTTCAAATCAGGAGACCATGGATCTTGAGACCATGAGTGTACCATCATACGGTCAATTTTTCCAGTTCATGTGGCACAAATACCCAAAAAGTGTCCAAAAATCTATGGCACACATCACGCCCAAATGTGATTTTAGGGCCTTTTGGGGGGGTCTGTGACACGTGGAATCAAAAAATGGTTGTGTGATGGTAAGATCTTGGTATCAAGATCCATTGTGTGGAAGATCGGGGTCAAAAACGATCTCCATCGTCTGATTTGAGCAATCAGGGGGGTTTCGAACGTTGGCGCATTCAGGAAACCTGTTGGTGCGAACAGTGGTACCCATATATATATATATATATATATATATATATACACAATCAACTAATAGTGTCAAAATGAATTTGGAATTGATGAAATTTTTCACAGCTCATTTTTTACACCATTGATTGTCGTTACAATGAACAATAAAATCAAACTAATAATAATAATAATGAACAATATGGATCAACCTTGCATCCGTCACTTTGACAATTTTTGGGTGGCACTGATATGGCACTTGCCCAGCGATCAGTCGCTGGGCAAGTGCCCAGAGACCCGGCCCCCTTTCAAATTTGAAATGACTATTGTGTTTTTGAATCTCTATATTTTATTTATCCCAATGCATTTCAAATCAAATTTGGGACCGTAATCACCTGGAAATAAATTTATTCGAACAAAAGAATCATCCAAAATTTATATATCCTAATATTTTGTCATGATAAACAGATCTAGAATGAACATAATCCATAATAATATTTACGATTGCTATTTCTGGCTTGAAGCTTTTTGAGGGGATATTATTACATGTTATTTATTACTTTCAATAACCCCAAATAAACAGCAGAGAAATCTTTAACATGTTTGCGTATTACCTAGGAAGCACGGATATGCCCAAATGGATGTCGTACCCGTATCCTATATGTTTCGGATACGGGTACTAGTGGGGATACGTGTGCATGCGTATCCCACGAGTTTCCAAAAAAAAAACAAAAATAAAAATAAAAATTCGGGTACGGTACGGCCGGGATATGGATTTGATTTATTTTTTTTAATATATTTTAATCCCTATTTTTTAGGGTTGCATACGGTCGGTATACGGCTGCGTTTTTTAGGTTTGCAAAAGGAAGGGGGAAAAAAAAGATTGGGCTGTTTTTTAGTGTTTCAAAGAGAGGGGAAAAAAATAAAAGAAGAAGATTAGAAGAACTGAAGAAGAAGAGAAAATAGCAGACGAGTGAGACGACATACCTGTTGCGCTCCCTGCAAAGGTCTTCTAGACTTCTACCCTTCAGCTCTTCTCAAATCATGTATTTACCATTTTATTTTTCCTTTCTTTCTTCTTCTTCTTCTCTCCCTGCCCTGCAAAGGGTTTTTTTGGCTGCGATTTTGCGAAGGGTTTGGCTGCAATTCATTTGCTCTCTATTTCCTAACTGCAGCGGTAGCAAAGCCTTAAGGCTTTGAAGGTTTTACTTTGTCTCCGGTTAAAGGGCCCGACTCACTTGACCTCATATGCATCTAAAACCAATGTTTAAATGATCTCCCACCGTTGCTATCCGTTTGCTTGCAGCAGTAGCAAACCCTTTAAAGGTTTTATTTTGTCTCTGTTTAAAGGGCTCGACTCACATGACCTCATATACATATAAACCAATGTTTAAATGACCTCCCACCGTTGAAATGTCACTTATAAGTGGATGTAAACCATTCGATCAGTGAACTTCAATATCAGTCATCAAAATTAAGAACAACCAATGACATTAAGTGCACAGATTGGATGGTTCGAATCTCCCACAAAGCGTGATTTTTTTTTCCCATAGGCCTTCAATTGATGATATATCACTTTGATGGTATGGATTTCCAAGACCATAAGCCAATAAATGGTGTAAGATCATTTAAACTATTTTTTAAAGGACACGACTCAAGAATAATAAATAAAGATGGGCTGCTTATCCGCAAGATAAAATAGTTCTTCATCCCAATCTTCAAAACAATAACCCAATGGATTAAATTAAGGACTTTTTATTCCGTGTGGAATAGATCTCAAAAAAAAAAATAACACTAAACTCACATGAGTGTGCCATGTGTGCCATGTGATTTTAGGGCCACTTTTTTTGTGTGTGCCACATTAAATAAAAATGACCGTTTGATGGTGCACCCATGTTCTCAAGATCCATTTTTTATGTGTGCCACATTAAATAAAATTGACCGTTTTTTTGTGCCACATTAATTATTTATTAACTATTTCTTACATTTAAAAATATCCTAAAATATATATAAGTATATATAAAATAATTTTTTAATACAAGTACCCTCGCCGTACCCTTACCCTAATTTTTTGAAAACTGCCGTATCGCCGTACCCATACCATATCGTACCCGTATGCCGTACCGCACCGTTGCTTCATAGCATATTACTAATCATCGTGATTATATACTACTTGCATTAGAATGATTTTGTTAGTGACATTCATAGTAATTTGTAAATAGAGATGCATTTACAAGACAAAACCTAAAGCACTTATTTCCTCATAGTTTTAGGCAGTTTTATATCAAAATTTTGAAACAACAAGCAGTTTTACATCAAAAATTTGAAACAACTAATTCTAGCTATGCGAAAGCCTTCACTAACAAGAAACAAAGACTGCGTATGGCATAGCTCTCTGGTAGCCCCTGCCATAGCAGAGTTCACCTGCTTTAGCAGGTTCCCATCCTCTTTGCTAGCATCTTGCTACCTGCTTTAGCAGGTACCCCTTCTCCTTGATAACTCCTTACATAGCAAGATTTTATGCAAGATTTCCCTGTTCAACAGTTCTACCCTCCTCTCTTCTCACTCCTTGCTAGAGCAGATTTTATTTGTTCTGGTAGGGAGTTAGTAGAGAGCAGGGAGGTTGCAGCTAGAGCAAGAAAATCCTCCCTTGTAGAGAGTTAGAAAAGAGAACGGGAACCAACTAAAGCAGGTGAACTCTGTTGTGGCAGGGGCTAGCAAAGAGCTATACCATACGCAGCCAAAATCAATTCAAACATCAAAGAATTTATTTTCAGCTAGTTCTGATATCAAAGAGCATGATCTAGGCAGTCATCTAGTTCTGACAACAGTGGCTTATGATCATTTCGAGCATCTCAACATATGCATGCATTATTTCAGATTAGAAATGGATTCGATTTTTCTAAGACACAAGGTGTATGAATGCTAGAACAAACAGAGACATCATTTTTCACTGGGAAGAAAACATCTAACACATTCTTTTATAGCAAACTTCTGAAATGTGAGAGATGAAAGCATACCTGTTTGTAAGTCAACTGTGAAGGTGGATCATGATATGGATCCATCAATGCTATCCGGTCACCAAATCTATCTGCCGATGACTTCCAGATATCTGGAACTGCCTTCCAGTCACCAGAGGCCAGTACATTATCACTTGACAATAATTCACTCTCTAGAATAGGGGAGCACCTCCTGACTGGCAAGTTCTGTAACTAGGATACAAAAATTTGCAACAATAAGACAAAACTTGTACACAATAAGACAAAACATGTGTAAGTACAACTTATGTTATGGGCACACAGTAGTTTGCATTTGCCACAATATTACAGTTTTAAATTCCAGTAGAAATATTAATGGGGACAGATCTCAGTGATCAGCGGTGTTTTCCTTTTTATTTTATTTTTTTACTAATCATAATAATACTCATCTAGTGAAGTTAGCAGTTGACGTTTTGTCTGGAAGGAGTAGTGCATGGTAAATTGATAGTGGCAATGAGTAAATTGTTGCAAAAATGCATAGAGTAAGCTAGGTTAAGAGAACTAATTTGGTAAAATAAAAAAGGTAACCAATAATGTTTCAATTGGATGGTTTGGAATAACTTTATTAAATGTCCATCTGTCAAACCCCCGACAAAATGCAAGCACAGCCATCAACCAAAAGTCCACATATGGAACTATCATACTGTAATTATGCGAAATCTATTCAACAGACTACCTTCCAATCCAACAGAATAGATTGCTGTGAGATAAGAGAGCTTAGCCCTATCCAAAGGTTCGACAAAATAGAAGCACAAGAAAGGAGGAGAAGAGGAAGACCAATAAAGACTTGGAAAGATGTATTGAGAAACGACATGGAGGATTGTGGAGTAACAGATAGTGTAGCCCTTAACAGAATTGAGTGGAGAAATAAGACTCGCAAAGCCAACTCCAAATAAATGGGACAACATGTTGTCATTGATGGCTATGATGGTCATTGCTATTCTAAAATATTTTGTACGGTAACAAAGACATTGACAATGTTCCAATTGGATGATTCGAGTAACTTTATTAACTTAAGGATATAATGTTCCTATGGGACCATAGCCACATACTGCAATCATGTGAGACATATTCACCTTGATAACTAACAATCCAAATTATGGTACCTAGCAACTTAGAGCCTAAAAAAATTAAGAAGAAGTTTTTTTCTTGGAAAAAGAAGCAACCGAAACAGAAAGAACAAAATGGCTAGCGGCCACAATAAATTGTACATCCAGCAGAGAACCCTGACCATCCTGTGGGCAATTTCTTTCATTCTGGCTATACCATGTCCTATGGTCCCATGGTCAGTTGAATAAAATTTGTTCCGTCACCCTTGGCACCCCAAGTTTCAGGTTCTAATACCCATAACCTGCCCAAAGAGGTTATGAGCTGCATTTGAGTGACAATTTTTTTTTTTTTTATCAGTACTGAGCTGCATTTTAGTGACAATTTTACACATAAATCAAACCATTGTTGTCAATCTCGTACGATACACGATATGTATCGTATCGAGACCAAAACGAAGCGTATCGTATGATTGCGTTGTATCGTGCGATACAGACACCGTATCGTACAATACGTATTGTGCAATATGTGCGATACCGTTTCACAAGTTAAAAATAGATTTTTTAATTCTTTAAAGAAAAAGGTTTGTTTTGCCCGTCTATATTAATCCCAGAACTTTATGCAAGGGCCTTTTTGTCATATCTGGGCTTATAACATATCAAGCCCTAATTCTGGCCCATAACTTCCCGGCTGAAGGGGAAAAAACGACAAACAGAGGTAAAGAAGAAAGGAGTAAAACGATACTGTTTCACATTCCTTTTGAATGATGCAAATTGAGAACTTTATGGAATTTTTGTCTATGAATCTATTATCATCTAATGAATTGTCTTGTTTCATTTTCAAATTTATTGAAACTAGATAGATTATAACTACCAATGTGTATGTAATTATGCCATTATGGAATAAAATCAATAGATGTCTGGACTCTTTATATATATATATATATATATATATATATATATATATATATATATATATATATATATATATATATATGTGCGTGTGTGTGTGTAATTATGCCATTATGGAATAAAATCAATAGATGTCTGACTCTCTCTCTCTCTCTCTCTCTCTCTCTCTATATATATATATATATATATATTGCGATAGACTATTTATATTTTAAATGAACATAAATTGCCATGTATTTTATTCTATAGCTTTTCTAGATATATTTTCTATTTTTTTTAATTATATATAAAAATTTGAGTGTATCTGACGATGCATCATATAATACGATACGCGATACATAATTTTCAAAAAATGATACACGATACGATACACGATTTGACAACCTTGAATCAAACCATTGTACAGTGAAAAGGATTGAGAACTAGCATAAATGTCCTAAGTTACTTTATACACAATAGTACTGGAGATCAAACTGCGATCACTTTCAAAGCCATAGTTAAAATTGAAACGGTTTTATTGTGTTAGATAATCTAGGATGATATAGTTAATAGTTTCTATTTAGGAAATTTGAATACAAATATCACCATCATCCACAGCCTTATCCTTCTATTTGGGATTAGCGTAGCGAGACTATTTCTCCATGCATTTCTGAGCAGGGCTAAGCTCTCTATAACTTCGAAAATCAGAATTTTTCATTTCGGTTCAGTTAGCTGAATCTGCATTCCTAGTCACAGCATAATGATCACTATGCTGATGAGTTTTGTCAAAGTGATCACCATAGTCACCATGTCGGTTCGGCAATAATTCGGCAAAATCTAGCAAATTTTGGCAAGTTCATATGCCGATATGAAGGATTGAAAAGTTATGAATGACTTTGAAAGTGATATTCAGTTAAATTTCAGAAACTCGAAACTGAAGAAAATGTCAGTTTCAGGTTTTTTCATTTTTTAAATTCCTTTTTTCGGTGTTTTCAGTTTTTGCCTTTTTTAGGTAAGTTTTCTAAACCTACCCAACCAGTTCTCGGTTTCGGCCACCCAAAACCAAAACCAAACCGATTGGGAATCGATTTTGGTTTTGGGTCGGTTTCATCGTCGGTTCATGGACCGGTTTTGGGTCGGTTAAAAACTTGAATCCCTAGCTGTGACTTTCCATTAGTTTAGTGATTTCTATCATATGGAATTTTAGTGTAGTTCTGCAAATATTAATTCTGATTATTAATTCCTAATTGAATTTTTCCTACAATTTGAAATTATAAACAATCAAATCCACTACGATCACAATCATAAGCACCAAATTCTCCCAATTTTTAAAGAAAAAAAAATTACGAATAATTAACGAATTTAAGGTTCTACGAATTATTCACGAATTTATGAAAAAAACGTTTGTTTTTTTAAAAAAAATTTACTAATTTCGCGAATAATTCACAAGTAATTCACGCATTTTTCATTAAATCATGATTTTTAATATTTTTTGTACTTTTCAATCTTATCTTTTATTTTTCCCCGAATTTTCCCCCAAACCTATCGAATTTTGCCAGATTTTTCCCGAATTTTAACCTTGCCGATTTATTGCCGAACCCCGATTTCTATCATATTGAATTTTAGAATAGTTCTACAAATATTAATTCCTAATCTAATTTTTCCTACAATTTGAAATTATAAACAATCAAATCCACTACGATCACAATCATAGGCACCAAATTCTCCCAATTTTTAAAGAAAAAAAAATTACGAATAATTCACGAATTTAAGGTTCTACGAACTATTCACGAATTTATGAAAAAAACGTGTTTTTTTTTTTAATTTACAATTTCGCGAATAATTCACAAGTAATTCTCGCATTCACTAAATCATGATTTTTAATATTTTTTATACTTTTCAATCTTCTCTTTTATTTTTTCTCCGAATTTTCCCCCGAACCTATCGAATTTTGCCAGATTTTTCCTGAATTTTAACCTTGCTGAACCCCGATTGGGTGACTATGATCACTATACAACTAAAAAGAAGGCTATAAAATCAATATAACTCACCGATTTGCAGAATACCCAAAATCTGAGAAAGGCATGAACGCAACGACAAGTTACACATTGGCTTTTGAAATTTTTGACAGTAGCAGTTGGATGATGAGAGAGAAAGAATCCGAAGATTTCTTGACGAGCGGAGTTCTTGGAAGTGATCGAAGAGATCAGAGAGATCAGGCATCTGTTCTTCTTATGAGAGGAAAAAAAAACAGAGGAAAGAATTCGCTTCCAGTTGTTTTTAAAAATTCGCTTCACACATAATTCACGATTTTTCAATACACCGTGATTTTTAATTTCTTCCTCCAAACTTTCCCCGAACTTGCCGAATTTTCCATGTTGTTTAAATAATTGGTGAATTTAAAGTTCTCTGAAATAAGCATGACTTATTCAAGAATTTTTTATAAAATCATGTGATTTTAACATTTCTCTTCGCGAATAATTCCTAATTGGTGAATTTAAAGTTCTCCGAATTAAGCATGAATTATTCACGGTTTTTTTAAAATGTGATCTTAACAATTCTCTTCGCGAATAATTCACGAACTTGTCGAATTATTGCCGAACTCCAACTTGGTTACTATGATGATCACTAGGGCTGCAATAGAGCCGAGCCAGCTCGACAGCTCGGCACGAAAATGAGAGCTTTTGCTCTCTTAAGCTCGACTCGAGAGCCAGAGCTGAGCTTTTTATTTAAAGCTTGGTTAAAGTAGAGTTGGGCTTATAAAGCTCGGCCCGGCTAGGCTTGATTAATAGTATATAATATTTTTATATATAATTTTATTTTTATTTTTATTTTACTTTTTCCCTTATTTTATTTTACTTTGACCAACCAATCAACACCTACGACTAGTACCTATCCTCTTAATCAATATTTAGCGCATTATATTTAAACACTTTCTTCTCCAATCGATCCATTGAATCCAAAAGGACAAAAGGATGAAAAGATATTATGGCTTTCATTTATTAAAGCTTTCATCCACCCAAGAAAAGAAGATAATGTTTAAAACAGCATTAGGAAAAAAAAATTATAAGAAAACTTATTTAGCTCGAAGCTCAGCTCGGCCCGACTCGAGCTCGATAGAGACCAGCTAGAACTTAGATTTTTCAAGCTCCAAGGGCCAGAGCCAAGTTCCAGCTCGGCTTGTATAAGGTAGAGCTGACCCAAGCTCGGGCTCAGCCCTGCTCGGTTGCAGCCCTAGTGATCACTACAACAAAACTCATCAATAAAACTAGAATTCAGTGATTACAAACACAATGTTTTTTAGTGTATTTCTGCAAATATTAATTCCCATTATTACTACCTAATTTAATTTTCTCTACAATTTGAAAATAAAAAACAATCATATCAACTACGATCACAGTACAACTAAAACGAAGGCTATAATAAAATCAATCAAACTCACCTCCGATTTGCAGAAAACCCTAAATCTGCGGAAGGGACGAACGCGCCGACGGGTAACGGATTGCCTTTGGAAGATTTTGATGGCAGCAATGGGATGAGGAGAGAGAAAGAATCCGAAGATTTCTCGACGAGCGGAGTTCTTGGAAGTGATCGAAGAGTTCATGGAGTTCGACATCTGGTCGTCTGTCAAAGAAAGACTAAAAAAAAAAAATAAAGGAGAAGAAGATCAAAAAGTGAGCTTTATAGAGAGATTCTGCTCACGCAAACACTAATCATTGATTTGAGAAAAAGACGAAAGTGGAAGTGGAGAAAAGTGGAAAAGTGGAAAAGTGGCGAGAGAAGCAAAGAGGAAATGTTGTTTCAGCTGAATCTGAGCGTTGTCGTTTCCGACCGCTGGGGAACGAAATAACAGTGAAAAGTGTTTGATTTGTGCCGTTTCGTATCGGGCAGCGGATTGGATAATAGCATCATAGTTTTCGGGGGGCATTATTTGCACTTTTTTTCCCAGTGAAAAACACACACTTTCATCTTAAAAAAATTCTTGGTTATCTGAAATTAGACAATAAAGATCGTTTTTCGCCCCAATATTCAACATAATAGATCTTGCAATCATGGCTCAATTATCAGGCGGTCAGATTTTGATTCCAATTGGCATGCATCCCCAAAAGTAGACTTAGAGAACATTTTTTCTACAGTACACTTATAATTATGATCACTTTTGGAAATGTGTATCACATAAAATTAACATATGACGGTCTAATAGATAAGTCATGATCTCAAGATTTATATAAAAAATTTGGATGAAAAGAAGATTTCCATCATTTAAGTTAAAAAAGTTAAAAATTTCTTTTAGCGAAAATAGGTGTATTCTCACAAGAAAAACAAATACAAATAATGCCTCAAATAGTTTTCCTTGGAGATGCACGAGCTTCCAGGCACTTCAAAGTCTGTGGAGTGAGATGGTCGCAGTTCACGCTCACGCCCATAAAGGTCGGACCACTTATTACCTTATTATAGGGAAAGACAGTGTTTTATAGTACACAATTGTGGAGGCAAATTTATGTGGTGCAATGCAATTAGATGCAAAATTATCTATTAAAAATCGTTCCTTATTTATAATTTCTCTAGAAGGAATCTTCAGATACCTATTCCCAAAATCTCAAAATCCACGCTTCTTATCCGTTTTAACGACAAGTGACTTCTGGATGCTTAATTGCCAATTCACTTATTAAGCAAAGTCGCATGTGGCGGTGAAAAATCCAATTCTTTAAGTCGTTAATATTTTAACGACAAATTACTTCCGGATACTTGACGGCACGTGCCGGTGAAAAATTCATTAAGCTGGTAGTTATTGTATTGAGCTAAAGTGTATACAGGAAGAATTTGAACCCTCCCATTTATACAAGGCTCCCAATAGGGCTGTCCTTGCCCGTCGGCCCACTTGACCCGGACCTAAAATCTTAGGGTTAGAACTTTAAAATGAAGTGAGAGATCAAAGCTAAGGTCTAGAAACCAAAAACCCGTAAACCCCGCCTGACTCATGCATCACTTTTAGTTATATATTAAATATATTAATATAATTATACAAAATATATTATAGTATTTAAAATCAAATTACCAGCATAGCATTTAATATTATCATTAGATTAATTGAGTGGATAGTTGTAAGGATATTTAATAATTTAAATATTTATAAAGAGAAGTGTTAGGATTTTTTTTATCTTCACTCCAACTATTTTTCTCTAGTTTTAATCATTCTGGCAAATTTCATTTTCGATAATTTTTCGGTGGGGATCCTTTTGATACATTTTGGATTAATTTTGATACCTTTCGAAAAAAATTTGGGAAAGTTTCGGGGATTAAAAATATACAAACTATATATTTAATATTTTTTTTTTTAAAAATACTACAATATATACTAAATTACTAACATACTTAAAATAAAAAAATTTAAACATAAAAACAAAAATTACCAAAATTCAATATTTGTGAAATTTCACAGAAAAATACCAAAATTTTCGTTTGACCCCCCTTTAGCTTAATTTCAGAAATCTCAAATTTCAAATAAATTTGTCACTATAGTTTTAATAAATAAAAATCATAACAGAAATTTTTTTCCAAGAAAGACAAAATATCAATAGCCAATGAAGCCCAACCCGACCCCACACCAAGGTTGGGCATATCAAAGCCCACCTAAGTTAGGGCTGAGCTAGGGCCAAGCCTTGGCCCCAATAACCCGGCTTGTTGACAGCCCTACATTTATACTATTTATTTTTCAACAATTAAAATTAAAGTACATTAATTCGATGGTTAGTGTAAGTACAATAGATTCATATAGAAATTTAGATGATTGAGAAATTAACAAATGACTAATAGATTGTTTTGAACTTAAATTTCGCCTCATGACATGTAGCGTCCATAAGAAATGAGCTGACTTAGTCAATCTGTCAACTATCACTCAGATGACATCATTCTTCTTCATCGTCTTTGGTAGACCTACAATGAAGTCCATAGATATATTTTCTCACTTCCATTTCGGGATGGGTAAGGGTTTTATAAGTCTGGCCAGTTTCTGATATTCTGCCCTGACTTGTTGGCACACTAAGCACTTTGACACGTATTCAGGTATTTCTTGCTTCATATTCGGCCACCAATATCAATTTCTCAGATTTCGATACACCTTAGTGATGTCCGGATATACTAAGTATCCTGATTTATGACCTTCATCAAGTATCTCCTTTTTCACTTGTGGGTCATTGGGTACGCACAGTTTTTGCCTAAAGAGTAACGTCTCATCCATCCTGAGGCTGAAATCGGGTTTCGATCCTATGATTTTAATGATCTTCAGGATCTCTAGATCTGTATGCTGCATTTCTCTGATTTTATCTAACATGAATGGTCTTATCACAATTCTTGCCAAATATACGCCATCTTCAATTTCTTGGAAGTAAATGTCTTCGTAGGCGAGTTCATCGAAGGGCTTCCAAGTTTTTAATCTGGCTAACAGTATCGAAGATTTCCTACTGAGTGTATCAACGACAACATTTATTTTCCCATGATGGTAATTTATGGAGAGTCGTAATCTTTCATGTATTCCATCCATCAATGTTATCTCAAATTCAGGTCTTTTTGTGAGAAAATGTACTTGAGATTTTTGTAATCTGTATAAATCTTGAATTTCTCGTCGTAGAGATAGTGTCGTCATAGTTTGAGGGCAAAGATGACTGCGGTCAATTTCAAGTCATAAGCCTGATAGTTCTTTTCGTATGGTTTGAGTTGTCTTGACCCATAAGGGACAACTTTCTTACTTTGCTCGGGCACACAATCGAGTCCCTAGTGAGATGCATCCGTGAATATTTTAAATTCACTAGTGTCTGAAGTAGAAGAAAGGGTGAGGATTGATGCAGTAGTTGATCAGTCACATAATTTATCAATTTATCACCCTTAACTTAGTGATGCTAGTAAGTTAATGATGTGCAGCTATTAAGAAAAATCAGTAAAAAAGATCAAAAGTGTTAATCTTCATCAAAAAGAATTTATGAAGCAATAAAAAAATGATTGAGCGTGAAAAGACGATTCGATGAGTATTGAGAACTAAGAAATCGTATTTTATGATTGAGCAGAAACAAAAGAAGACAAAAGAAATAAAAAATCGTACTTTACGATTCTTCAAAGAACGTTCAAAAGTAAAAGATATACAAAAGAACTATCGATCGTAGTGCTGAATGAATGAATTAATGAAAAATAGTGCGTAGAGAAAGTTGAGTTAAAAAGAGAAATCGTGATTTACGATTTTATAAAGTGAAGCTTTTCCTTGATTGCTGACGAAGTGAAGATCCACACCGCCATGAACCAAATTAGAAAAACTCTTGAATTAGAAGTTTGGTGAATTAAGGATCTGAGAATATTGATGAAGATCTTGATTACTAGAATAGATAAGAACAATCTAGAAGCATATCAACTATTCGAAGCAAGGAAGAACTAGGATTAGAAATTAAAGTTATATTAGGATACTTTTATTTTTAGTAGTTTCTTTTATTAAAATTAGATCTTTGTAAATCAATCACTTATGATTTACAAATAAGAGTGCTCGATATAGGAATAATTATCAAAAAATTTCATAGCATCAAGTGACAACTGAGGTCTGTGATTTCTTCTGATCAACTTAGTTTAGAGTAGTGTAGATATCTGTAATTTCTCATAAGCAATTTATGATTGTGATTGAGGAGTGAAAGGTATATTGTATTTTTATTTTTATGCAATTTACTGTTTTGTAAACATCTTCAGATTTTAATTTGAATTGACGACTCAGGTTAAGGTTTGCAGATTAGTGTAACGATTTTTATTTTTTCATCTTTAATTTTCTAGAGTTTGATTGACGCCCAAATTTCGGGTAGATTAAAAATTACTATAAATCTATATTGAAGGATTTTAATTTTTGATTAACGCCCAAATTCTAGAAGGCTGAAATAGAGTGTAACAATTTTTTTAAATTTGTAAACATCTGATAGCAGAAGATTGTGATTGACGACCACAATCTACAGTTTGAAAATTATGATTTATTTTCTACAAAATTAGTTTAAGAAACCATTCTTTTATTCATATTTCTTCAATAGTTTAGAACTTTAAAGATAAATATAAGTTTTAATAAAAATAAATATAAATAAATTATAAAAGATAACACTTCCTCGTGGGAACGATCCTATATTAGCTCTACAATTTCTATTGTGCGCTTGTAATAGGTTAAGACTTAGTTAAGTAAAGATATGCATAATCAGATCAAGTCAGTAGTAAGCCTCTTCTTCAATTCTAGAAAACTTACTTCACATTCCTTGATCCACACAAATTTGACATTCTTCCGTATGAGGCAGGTGAGCAGTAGAGTAATACATGAAAATCTTTCAACAAAGTGACGATAGTAGTCTACTAATCCGACGAAACTCCTAACTTAAGTAACACTCATCGGTGCTTTCCATTATGTAACTGTTTCAATCTTAGAAGGATCGGCGGTCACTCATTCTGCTGATACCACGTGACCTAGGAAAGTTTCTTGTTTAAGCCAAAATTCGCATCTACTGAGTTTGGCATACAACTGGTGATCTCGGAGTGTCTAAAGTGCGAGACGAAGGGGTTCTTCATGTTCTTCCTCCGATCATGTGACAGCCCGGATTTTGGTATCCCGAAACCCGTGCCATTAGCACGATCCTCCAGACCGTGCCCCATGGATATGTACAGAACATTGGTATGGCAAGCAATAATAAAGAGATAAAGCAAATAACTGCTTAAAAAGGAAAGTCAATATGCCCATCTGGCACATACAAAAGACAGTTCTACTTTCATGCCACTACATGAACAGAGAGCTTATCCGAACCATCGGTGATAAACAGATACCCCAGATGGTTCGCCAAAAGAAATAAATCGATTTAATTACATTGTTTATCAAAAATAAAGACTTGACATACCAAGCTGTACAATCTGCTCACAAAAACTCTCTCTCAAAGTATTCAACGGAGTCTCTTAGAAGAAATCCTTGGGAGGAGGCTTCAACTCGTCCCCAGGCACGTAATCTGAATCACTCGGATCAACGTCTCTCGAAGCCTCGGCCGCTGCTAACAAAGGACCTGCGACGTATAGTCTAAAGGGTGAGTTACATCTTAGCTCAATAGGGAACAACACAATGAACATATAAATCAAAATTTCACATATATTCTATGATATTCTAAGCATGATGTATCTATGCATTTGCTAGAAAATAGTTTAAAAGATGGTGATTTGCATTCAAGTTACTGGTAATTTGTATGTCTTACTTTACTGTTGATTTATCATGAATGACACTGAATAAGCCTAAAGCAAAAATTAAATCTTCAACTTAAGTAATCCCCGAGCAATATAGCATCGAGCCCCGATGGAATACCCACTATCGTCGCCTAAATAAACAGTTGTTATATGTATTCCCTGGGAATACTACCCAAGCCCCTTTCTCAATAGGCGGCGGGGTTAAATCTCATCTCAACATCCCTGGGATGTGCTTACTGTGTACGAATAGACCTCCGCACTGGTGTACGGATTGGCTGCTGTACCGGTCACGGATATCCTGACGCATCAGTTGTGGGTATCCCGCCACGTCGGTGGGATATTCTAATCAAACCTCAAATAATAAAAATAGCATGTGCTTTACATATAGTTATTCCCCATGTAAAGTGTTATCTTATATCAGTTAGGCCTCAATAGTAATTATTCCATCATATTTACATCCCTGGGATATCTAATTTACTCGCATCACACTGATGCCTTTATCACTTTTTCACCCCATGGGGATGTCTCATTCTCATTTGGTTACTTAGTCTCAGTTACTCGCATCACACAGATGCCTTTATCACATTCTTGGCGTCACACACGCACCCTTCTCACAAAGATTCACACAATTAAAACATTTTCAGTTTGAATTCTATATCATTACATACATGCTCTTACAATTAAAGTACATGTTCAAGGTGTTCCCTATCTCAGGTCTCCGAAGGTCCAAGCATCAAAGTCCCACGCGGCTCCTTATGCTCGCTTTCACACGTACCACCTATGGTACATCACAACACATGCAATACATCACTAAAGATGAAATAAAGAAGGTCCTAGACCCTCCATGAATCTCAAGGTAAATCTTGAAAGTTTAGTAAAACTGCCAAAGTCGATTAATCGATTCCCAAAATCGATTAATCGAAACCCAAATCGATTAATCGATTCCCAAAATCGATTTATTGAAACCCAAATTGATTAATCGATTCCCAAAATTGATTAATCGAGATTCAAATTCGATTAATCGATCCCAAATCGATTAATCGAAATCTCTAAACATAGTTAAGTCGACTCTCAAATCGAGTGGTCAAAAGTCCGAAATCAATTAGTCGATCCAAAATCGATTAATCGAAATCCAAAATCGATTAATCGATTTCCCAACTCGATTAGTCGATTTTCCCAGGTCTTGTTTCTCTAGCCACTGGAGGTACCCAGTCGATCAGTCGATTCCTAAATCGATTAATCGACCTTCAACTTCGTTTAATCGATTTCCAAATTGATTAATCGAAATCGGGTATTCCTGACCTTTTAACTTTCGGACCAAAATCGATTAATCGAATCCCAATTTTGATTAATCGATTTGGCCAGATTCAGCCCCTTTTCGGGCTGTTCTTCCCAAATCCATTCTTTTTCTTTTCCTTCCTTTTTCTAAGTCTTTACTCTACCCTTTTGAACTATATTGACTGAATCTTAACCATCATACATCTATGTATTTTATTCTAATAAGACTTACCTCAAGAATCCTTTTAAGGGATTGATTTGTTGGGTTTGATGGCTAGGGTTCCAGCTTTTGCTTCAACGATTCCAACGTGTTGAATTTGGCAATCAATGCTCAATCTTCCTCTTGATTTGCATTAACTCCTAGCTTCAATAACTCCTCTTGGTTCCTCTCCCCCTCTCTCTCTCTTCTTAACTCTCTCTGCAACAATCAAACAAAAGGAATTTTTAGCATTATTAAACCCTTATATCCTCCTTCCTGTTTTGGTGTTAAGCTCATACACCAGAGATAGGTGTATGTGTCTCTAATTTAACACCCTACACTACACTTAGGTCACACTCGCATCACGTCTGTTCATCATTCCATGAGTTTATTGTTTGACCATCACTTGGTTAACCCTACGACCAATCGGGCACGAATCCCGAGGTCAAAGTTCAACGCTTAATTTTTCGAGATATTACAGATCATGAGTAGATGAGAATATTATCTATGAATACGATGATGAATTCATCAAGATACTCCCTGAACACCTGATTCATCAAGTCCATGAATACAGCTGAGGCATTTGTTAGTTCAAATGGCATGACTAAGAATTCGTACAATCCATTCTTCTAAGCAAAAGTCGTCTTTGAAATATCTTCTTCTCTCACTTTCAGCTGGTGGTAACCCGATCTCAGATCAATCTTAGAAAAGCACTTGGAGCCTTGGAGCTGATCGATTTCTAATGGTTATGTTATTCAACTGACGGTAATCGATACATAGTCTCATCAAACTATCTTTCTTCTTTACGAAGTGCATTGGAACTCTCCATAGTGACTGACTGCGTCTGATAAATTTCTTATTTGACAGTTCTTTGTGCTATATTTTTAGTTTCTTTAATTCTGTAGGGGACATCTGGTATGGTGTCTTGGCAATTGGTGTGGTCCCTATGATCAAATCTATTTTAAACTCAATTTCTTGGTCGAGTGGTACATTAGGTAAATCTTCAAGAAATACGTTGACGAAATCTCTGCCGACTGGATTTTTTGTGGGATCGACGGTCTTGTCTTGCTCATCGTCTAATGATGCCAATAAAGGTGCTCCCTTTTAATTCTCCAAAATTTGAATGGAGGCTCTCCGAGTGGTTAGAAGGTGACCACTTTAGAGAAACAGACAACTGTGGCATGATATGTGGCTAGCCAGTCCGTACCCAAAATGATGTCGAAATCTTGAAATTCCAATATGATGAGATCTACCGGAAGATCATGGCCTTTAATATTGATTATTGTGTCTTGACATATTAAGATAGTTATCATAGTGTTCCCGAATGGCATCGAGGTAGTCAATCTCCTTCCTAAGCATACGGGTTTAGCTTGAATTTCTGACATAAACCTTGGACTGATGAATGAATGTGTAGACCCTGAGTCTATAAGAATGAGAGCTAAGTGTTTAATGTTGCAATTATGCTGATAAACGGAGAAGTTACATGTTAGTATCAAGCATGTTAAAATGTTTTCGAGTGTAACAACAAGGTTTATAGTTTTATCAAATTCATATGAGGGATTTCACAAAATGAAAGTTTATGAAAAATAACACTTGAAATACATAAAGAAATATAACTGGATTTGAAGTAGTAAAGGTACCTAAATAACTTCGTCGCTAGCTATAGTGTCCTACTGTGACATTGCAAATACACGGCCCTGGAGCTCGTAGGCTTCGCTTGAATATTATATTGAGAGCCTGGTACTGGAGCTCTTTTGGGGCACTCCCTAACCATGTGTCCCTCTTTTCTTCATCAAATATATTTCTCGATACCTTACATGCATACTCTGGGTTTGTGCCTCTTGCTACATTTTACGCAGGGTTCGTAGGGTGTGAACTCCCTTTGTGGCTGACGTGGTTGTTGAACAATATTTCTTCCTAGGAAGGTGGGAGCCACTTGTGTTTGCAGGGGTGTGAGACGTGGCCTTTAGTTTTCTGATAGAGCCTGTGGAAGCTGTGTTCTCTGAGTGAAAGTTGGTATGGGTCTCTGTGGGACAAAAGAGCTCCTTTGAATAGCCTTGCCCTTTTGGACCTCCATTCTGGCATTTCTTATGTTAAGCATTTCAGTTGATTCTCTTTCCTGGATCTGTGCACGATCCACGAGCTCTCTGTATGTTTCTATCTTCATCGCGACAAATTTTCACGAAAGAATGGCCGCAAGTCGTTCTGAAATGCGAAGAGCTTATCGCCTTTGTCCGCGATCAAATTCTCAGTAAATCTGGATAGCTGGTCAAACTTGGCCTCGTACTTAGCCACAATCATGCTCCCTTATTGTAAGTCCATGAATTCTTTATTCGGAGCCCTAGTGGCCGCAGAGAAATACTTTGTGAAGTAAGTTTTCCTGAACTGCTGCTCGCCTCACACGGAAGAATGTCAAATTTGTGTGGATCGAGGAATGTGAAGCAAGTTTTCTAGAATTGACGAAGAGGCTTACTACTGCACCAATCCTCATCCTACCTTTTACTTCAAGCACTAATGAATTTGAAATATTCACGGATGCATCTCGCTAGGGACTCGGTTGTGTGCTTGAGCAAAGTAAGAAAGTTATCGCTTATGGGTCAAGACAACTCAAACCTTACGAAAAGAACTACCAGGTTCATGACTTGGAACTAGTTGTAGTCATCTTCGCCCTTAAACTATGGCAACACTATCTCTACGGCAGGCCATTCAAGATTTATACGGATCACAAAAGTTTCAAATATCTTTTCTCACAAAAGGACTTGAATTTAAGACAACATAAATGGATGGAATATATGAAAGATTGCGACTGCTCCATAAATTACCATTTTGAGAAAGCAAATATTGTCGATGATGCACTCAGTAGGAAATATTCAGCACTGTTAGCCAAATTAAAAACTTGGAAGCCCTTCGATGAACTTGCTGACGTTCATTTTGGACAAAATCAGGGAAATACAGCATACGGACCTAAAGATCCTGAAGATCATTGAAACCATAGGATGGAAACCCTATTTCAGCCTCAGGACAGATGAGACGTTACTCTTTAGTCAAAGACTATGTATACCCAATGACCCCAAGTGAAAAAGGAGATTCTTGATGAAGGTCATAAATCAAGTTACTCAGTACATCCAGGCAACACTAAGATGTATCGAAATCTGAGTATTGGTGGCCGAATAGGAAGTAGGAAATAGTCGAATACGTGTCGAAGTACTTAGTGTGCCAACAAGTCAAGGTAGAACATCAGAAACTGGTCAGACTTATACAACCCTTACCCATCTCGGAATGGAAGTGAGAAAACATATCTATGGACTTCATCGTAGGTCTACCAAAGACGATGAAGAAGAACGATGTCATCTGGGTGATAGTTGATAGATTGACTAAGTCAGCTCATTTATTACCATTCAAGACTACCACAGATGGGAACAAGCTTGTCGAAACATATTTGAAAGAAATTGTCAAACTACATGAGGTCCCAGTTAGCATTGTCTCTGACCGAGACTCAAAGTTTACCTCCAAACACTGGACAACCTTCCAAGAAGTACTAGGCACTCGATTAGATTTTAGTACTGCCTTTCACCCCACACGGACGGCCAGACTGAAAGAGTGAATTAAGTAGTTGAGGATATGTTATAAGCGTACATGCTCAACTTTCGAGGGAACTGGGACGATCACCTCCCGCTGATCGAATTCTTTTACAATAATAGCTACCAAATAAGTATCGAAATGTCCCCTTTCAAAGCTTTATACGACAGAACTTGCAAAACACCATTGTGTTGGGACGAAGTTGGTGTTAGAAAGATGTCTGGCCCGAACTAGTCCAAACTATAACTGAAAAAGTCAAACTGATACTCGAACGGCTTAAGATAGCTCAAGATAGCCAGAAAAAGTAAGCCAACCTCCACCATCGTAACTTAGAGTTCGAGGTAACCCGTTTAAATTTCGAACTTTGAATTTTATTTCAATTGTGTTCTTGATTGAACACTAAAATCTGTGTAATGTTCTTTGGAAAGTGCGAGAAGCTAAGCCCTAGATACGTAGGGCATTTCGATGTCACCAAACGTGTTGGCGAGGTTGCTTATAAAGTCGCTCTACTAACACAATACTCGGGGATCCATGACGTATTCCACGTGTCTATGTTGAGGCGATACATATATGACCCTTCACACATAGTGGAGATCGAGCCCATCAATATCAAAGAAGATCTCACTATCATTGCAAGAGTTATTAGGATTCTCGATCGAAAGGTGTAAGTTTTCAAGAATAAGACAATCACACTGGTGTTGGTCCAATGGCAACATTACACACCAAATGAAGCAACTTGACAGGACGAAGCCGACATCAAAGCAAAATATCTAGAACTTTTTGAATAATCGGTACGTAATTTTTGGTGACGATTTTTTTTTTTTAGTGGGGAAGAATGTTATGACTCAGAATTTCATTGACCCTGTTAATAGTGTAAGATGGGTGAAACACCAAGACCCAATACTTGTGTGCACACTATATTATGGCCCACACACTCTTAAATTAGAAAATTCTAATAGGATCCGTTTACACTTTAAAGGCAACTAAAAACCCAAGAGACTTGCTGTTTTTAAACCATCCAAGGTATTAAAATCTCTCAAATTTGGAATTCGATTTAGCAAGCAAGTAGAAAAAGGACTCTTACCTCTTTTGGGCGAATGAACCTTCCCATTTTGACTCCTTCCCTAATCACAATCACCCTCCTATATAAATTAGAGACAATGAGAGAATTAGAAAAAATAAAAAAACATACAACTTAGCACCACACCAATCCACCACCGCAGCCGCACTCTCATGGGTCCTCTTTTTCGCGCCTCCAACTTAGCACCACACCAATCTACCACCGAAGCTGCATCACCAAATCTACGCGTAGGTAGCTGCATCGCTGATCTAACGCGCCCTGAAAATAAAGTGCACGCTTCGACAAGTGGGTGTCCCTCAATCTATCATAGGGTATTCAACTTTTTTTTCAAAAAAAAAAAAATCTTATTTATTGAGCTCCGTTAATGGCAGTTGATGAGTAGTGAAATATGATGATATTTCACCCCTAAATACCTATATTTAGCCATCCGATGAAGGCTATCTGATAAGAATTACTATATTTGAAGTGTTTCAGGTAAATACAATCCAAGTGCAGAAAACAGCCCAAGAATTCTGAAAATAATGTCAAAGCACTGCAACTTTGGGTCATCGAGAACTTGGTACAACTTGCAGCTCAATTTGGACCATCAGGACATCCAATTCATGAACTTGCCAAAACACAAAAGTTGTAGCGTTTTCTGTCAGCTTTCCAACACCATAAGAATCATATCAATCTGAGTTCGGATTAAAAAGATATGGCTGAAATACCGAAGCAGTGTCTGATACAAAAATGGGCTGGAATTCACGAAAATCTGGGAGGTCAATGCATCGACCCTTTTGCTCGATTAATCGAGGCACAGAGAACAGTCTGACACGAAAGTGACTTTAAAGCATATTTTTGGGGATTCTCTGGAGGGTCGATGCATCGACCCTGACTTGTCGAGTTGGGACACCTATGCATCTTGGAAACTATTTAAACCCGAACCAACACTTCGAGTTGAGTAATAATTTTAGGGGATTAATCTTGAGAGAATTAGAGTTTTTCTTTTTCATAGTTAGACGTAGAGATAGAGAGTTTTTATTATTCATTTTTGAGAGCTTTGTTCCTTTAATCTTTTCAGTATTCATTCCTTCAATTTATTACTTTTGTTCAGTTGATTCCTACGTTAATTTTGTTTCTGAAGATCATCGTACTTGTGGATCAAATAATTTTCTATTGAAGTTTGAGGTATTTTTATTTAATTAAATTGATGTTATTTTCCTTTCCTTATTTATTTATGTCATTTAATTACAATATGTGTGGCTAAATTCATAGGGATGGGGATCTAATGATTCCCATCCGAGGGATGTACTTTTAATAATATAAATCTAGGATTAAAATATGAGATCTTATTTTATAGTTGATATGTTATCACGAACGGATGAAATCTCCGCCACTAACTGGGATCGAGTGTGCCTAGCCATGCCCTGGATATCAGATCTGTGACGGTAATTTTACCCCAATCATTGTTATGATCTTTTTGTTTTCATCGTGTGGATCTAATTACGATTATGATCCGGGATCGAGTGTGCCAAGCCATGCCCTGGATCTTGGATCTGTAATGGTAATTTTATCTTAATTACTCCCTGATATGAAATTAAGTGTGCTGAGCGATGCCCTTAATCTCAGATCTATGGTGGTATTCTTGCTAGAATTTTTACCCACTTTGGGGATGATTTTTATTGGAACTTGAGATCAAGTGTGCCGAGCCATGCCCTTGATCCCAGATCTATATATGAAAATCATCTTTGAAGTTAAGTCCTGATTGCAGGGATGCAACGTGGAACCTATCAGGGTTTTGACCATTTAGATAGGGTTTTGACTATTTATCTTCCATAAAAGATGTTTTTCTTCAATGGTATATCTCACAGTTTAATCTTTAGATTTGTATTATGGGAAGAACAGACCAAAGATGGGAGGATTTAGTATCTTCATCTTTACCTTTACTTTTGAATTATCAGTTAAGTTTTAGTTTGTAGTCAGTAATTGTCATCTCATCAAACCACCTAAATCATAAGACTGATAGAATACTGTTAGATCTTGATAAATTTCTTGAATTGTTGTCTCATCTTTTTAGATTTTCAAAAATAGTCCTCGTGGAAACGATCTCGTACTCCGCACCCACTATATACAATCTGATTCGTGCGCTTGTGAGTAAAACATCACAATTAAAAATTCACATCAGCAGTTTTTCCATAAAGAAGAGTTTATCTATGAAGAAGAAGAAGACAATTATATACATATATATGTATATATATCTAAACAAATATAGAAAATAATAATAAAATAAAATAAATATCTATTTATTATGTATTGGTAATCCAAATTTAATAATATATAATGCATAGATATAATCTGTATGTGGTGTTGTTTTCTTCTTCCCATGCTCATATCGCTCTCTGTGAAATTTTAATTTAAAAGAAAAAAAAAAGGTAAAGCGTGTTTCTTGGCTACAACTATTTTTATGCTTGCAGAAAACCGAGGTTTTGATATGTGTAAGGATTCTTTCTAGGAGAGAGATGCCGAATATGGTGTGAACATGAGCCCACTTGATTTGTATAATTACAAACTATCTATGACAAAAAATTTGGATCTAATAGCTTAATGGAATGTAGGATGGCATGTTTACTTGTTGGTATATATTTTTTTAATACATCATATTGTCTCCCTCTAGTCCTTTAAGCGACATCATCAACAATGAAAAGTTGGAAATTAGTAGGACCGACCTTCCTAGATTGCCTTAAAAATGAGCCTTGTACATGTTCCTAATGCGATAATGCATGTTATTAAATTTTAGGATTTGAAAGAAAAAGACCCAAGCTTAAAAGAGAGACCTATGGTTTTTAGAGAGAGAAACCTATGATTTTTAGAGAGAGGGACCCATTTTTTAGAGAGAGAAACTCATGATTTTTGGAGAGAGAGGACCCATGGTTAGAATAGAGCAATCTATGCCTACTTTGTTGTTCTCGGATGCTGAATTGGCCAAATTGTTTGCTTATCTTGATTTATATATATATATATATATATATATATATATATATATGTTCTTAATTCTAATGAAAGGAATGTTGTTTACATGACAAAATTATAATACTAGTGTTTGATTTAAATAAATCAGGGTCACGAGATCATGATCTTACTAGACGACCACTTTTACAGAGAGAAATACCTATAGTTTCTAGAGAGAGAGATAAGTATATATTACAGATTTTCATAAAAGAGAGTGAAGACCCAACTAAAATTTACATAAATTTAGAAAGAGAAAGAGAAGAGACCCATGGTTTCCTCCAACAGAAATTTAGAGAGAGAAAGAGGAGACTCATGATTTTTAGCCCATGGTTTCCTCCAACAAAAATTTAGAGAGAGAAAGAGAGAAGACCCATGGTTTTTAGCCCATGATTTTCTCCAACAAAATTTAGAGAGAGAATAGAGAGAAGACCCAACCTTTCACATAGAGAAATTTAGAGAGAGAAAGAAAAAGATAGACCCGACCTAAGAATCGAAGGAAAGATTATGGACGGAAGCTCTCAAGAGCCCCCTGTTTGGTTAAATATATATCCTTATAAATATATATAGATATATCTGACTTCTTCGGGCCGGTATAAATTGATTACCAGGGATCGGACCGACCAAACGCCGTCATTGTCGGCGATAACTTACTGTAGTTGGGGGCATTGGAGTACATCTACGGAACCAGTGGTGCACACCAATAGCTTGGTGCAACCACCCCCTTAGCACCCCCTTAGCACCCTTAATTTAAAACAAAATAAATTCAAAATTAGACCTTGTGGGCATGACCTAAAAAATGGTACAAAGATGGACCGTCCCTTCAAATTGTAATTCTCAAGACATCTAATAGTTCAAAATTCGAGAAATCGACACACAAATCAAGAAATATAAAACACCATTAAGATATCATGAACCATGAAAGGATTGACCCTTAGATCTAAGGCCTTAGAGGCTAAAATAAATTGGGTCCAAAGACCTAACACCTCAATATTATGTTTTTTAAACATCTGATGGTTCAAGTTCGTTAAATCTGATCACCACATAGTAGGTACCCTAAGTGTTCTTGTAACTCTTAGATCTTGTGAAAAGTTTGACTGGATGATCTAAGGTGCTAGAGGTCATATTAGAATCGGGACAAGAGACCCAACCTTATGTAAAATTATATGTTCCGACCATCTGATTGCCCAAATTAGAGGATAGATGTTTTGAAGTTCAAATTGAACTATTGAAATTTTAATGTAAGATTTTTGGAAACTCACCATACATATACTTTTAGTATTAAAAATTTTCTAAAGTTATGTAGGAAATTCTTTTTCGTTCCAAATTTTAATCATTTCATTTTGGTCACAAACATGTAAGGTTTATATTTTCGTTTAGTCAAGTAATTCTTTCAATCTTATGGCATGCATTACATAGAAAACATCGATAGGGCATATACATGATTAAAATGGAATAAAATACGTCACACGACTTTTAAGCCTTCGCCACGGTGGAATTTCTTTTAAGGTCATGTGAAACTTGAAATGTTGGTGTCCATGTACAGATGCAACTCCTTATTAATAGTATGGGATGCGACACGAAGTACATTCAGGTTACTACGAAATCCGTCCCTTGAAAATGTGGTTTAATAAAGCCTATTGTATCATGACCCATTCTAATTAAGTTTTAAGTGAAGATGATAAATGAATATCTTAAGATACATATATATTAAGAAAGTGAGAACTTAAGTCTACACAAATATGAAATTGGGGTGGGGACCTAAGCCTAAAACCGAATAATGATATGATATGTTAAAATACGTTGTGAAGGCTAGCTAAATATGAATTAAGTTTTACACGTGCCATATCTTATAAGCCACCATAAAGGTTCAACGTCTGCAACCGAGACGAGTCTTAAGGACATTATAGTTTTATCTCGAACTAAGGGGTGTGGTTACTATGCCGACAATCTCATCTGGGTGAATGGTGATTTATGTTATGATATGGAGGTTAGGGGATTATCTATACGTGGACCTCATGTAGTAGGCTTGAATAGCGATCCTACCACGTGAGATCATTTGATACCATCTCTGTCACGACACAGAATCCTAGCCGATCTCAAGGGCCTAGAATTTCGGGTTGGCTCGAGTTTGTGTAAATCGATTTCAACACCGATTCGGCTCTGACTGTTGGATCTCTTTTCCCTGCTTGGAACTCTATGACAGTGAGGTTTCACGGGCCTTGGATTAGGCACAGTAAAAGGTGTTCGAAAATGGGGACTCAATAGTAATTGAGTTCAAAGGTGCAACTTTAATGGTGGGGCTTTTAATGAAGATTTTAAGAGGAAAAAGAGTGGTTGTCATTGGTTGATGTGTAAGAAGAAGGTGAAAAGGGCCTGCTGCATGGTTGTTGTGTGGGCTACTCTGAGTAGCAATAGATGAGAGAGCTAGAGAGAGAGAGAGACGCTCCAAGTTGTGATTTAGAAATAGAAGGGGTGGGCTGGCATGAATTGATTGCTATATAATTCATAAGGAGATGGTTGCGCGATCTTGGGACGAGAAGATCGCACGAGAGAATTAAAAGAGAAGGAAAAGTTTAGCGGTTTCAGTAATTACCAAATATAAGAGATTTACCTAGCTGGAACTCTAGTCATTTAAATATATTTCTTGCCTACTTGGAGTTGGTTTTCCATATAGTAAAGGATATTTCCTAAGTAAAGATTGGAGAGAAAGGTGGGTAGTTAGGCATTTTCATGTGTAGATTAATGTAGATTTGGTGCGTAGAGTGGGGGTTGGGTTATAGTGTTAGACACACACACAACCTATATGTACATGTAGTTGCATTTATGATATACATATGCATGGAGGGTCTTAGAGTTTGGTGGTTGGTTGGCTAATTGGGATCTAGGCTTGGGTGTTTAGCACAAACGTAGCATGCATATTTGTATATATAATATAATATATTGGGAATTTGATTGCTTTTGTGTGTTGGGCACCATATCAATTTGTAATGTGTGCATACGTGTCTACTTGAAGCTAGAGAGAGAAAGGGCTAGAGAGGGGTTCCTAAGTTGGTATTGTGGTTTAAGTTCGAGTTTGGGTCGTGTGCAACTCATACACTCGCCTAACATAAGGGTCAAGTCTGAATTTAATGGTTCGAGTTCAAACTACGGTTTAGGTTTGTGTTAGGGTGCACCGACCCACTTAAATAATAATATCATTTTTATTGTGTATTAGCTATAAATACCCATACAAATGATATATGTGTCGAATGGGAAAGTGAGATCTTAAGCCATACTATTGGTCAAAGGGACCAAGGTCAAATAGGTCAAAGTAGTAACATTCTCATCAAAAGTCAATGATTCCACGTTAGCGAAAATCTGGGTCATTATAGTTAGAATCTTAGGTAAATCACTAAAAGACGTCATGAGCTGATTTTAATCACCAAAAAGTCAAGAAGCACTTTTTGCCTTTCAAATCTACCAGTGCGCATGGGAAATGGGCTGGTTAATTGTGCACGGTACACTCAAGAAGGGTGAAATTACTTTTTCGCCCTTCTCAAGCCATCAAAATTTCTCCTTATACCATCCTATTAAAACCCTAAAAATATTTTTTACACAACAATCAGGCCATTGGTCGATGATCGGCGGTGGTGCTGACCGAAGATGGGTTGCTAGAGGTTGGGGTCCAAGGAGTGGTTGCCCTGGAGGAGATGGGTAGCTGGAGGTTGAGGTTGAAGGACATGGATTGTCTTGAAGAAGATGGTAGATTTGTAATAATGTAATAGTATAAAGGTAGAAGGATAAACTTAGTGAAAATGGTAGATTGTGCACTTATCCCTCGTGTACTGTGCGCGATCGGTTATGACTCGTGTTTGTATTTTATGGTGAAAAAAAATTTGGCCCACTTTTTTGGGTGATCAAAATTGGTATGGGGCCTCCTTTGATACTTTTCTCCAGAATCTTTTAAGTAGCAGGACTTTTTTAGGCTGGTGCTACTACCACACTACTTTATGTTATAGCCACCTCATTGAAACAAAGGAACATACGTTGATTTTTTAAATTAGATGATGGAGATCATTTTTCGTCCCAATACTCCACATAAGAGATCTTGAACTCATGAGCCTACTATCAGATGGTCAAATTTTGATTCCATGTGCCATACATCTCAAAAATTGAACATGATCAATGGACCACTAAACGTGGTTCATAGACTTTTGGGAATTTGTGTCACAGGGAATCAACATTTCAACATGTATTGAATAAGATTAGGACAACAAATGATCTCTATCATTCATTCGATTTAAAATAATCAACAGAATTTTCCTTTGTCAAAGTGAGGTGGCTGTAACATAAATTGGTATGGTAGTAACACTAGCTTTTTTTCATTAGAATCCTAAATACGAGTCGTAGATAGACAAAATCTTCATATACCTTAAAAGAATAATTGTTAAGTTATTATCTAGATTTTTCATGATTAAACTTAAAGTTCATCAATGGGATGGTTAAAATCTTATAATTACTGTGATTTTTGAATTAAAATCCTAAAAATGTATATACATAAAAGCTTTATATATTTAAAAGGAGTAATGATTAGTTTTTTTATATTTATAAGGCCGCACGGCCTAGACAGCCTTAAGGCAGAAGTGTGCACTTCCAGATGTGACGGTTCAAGAGTAGCACCAACGATTGTGGTGAGAAATACAACACAACCAATGTGACAGCCCGGATTTCGGCAGCCTGAAACCCGTGCCATTAGCACGATCTCCAGACCGTGCTCCTTGGCTAAGCACGGAACATTGGTATATCAAGCAAATTATAACCAAAAGAAACAGATGATATAAATTGCGGAAACATCATGACCTTAAACATTTCTCAAAAGAGAGTTCTACCCTCATGCCCCTGCATGAGTGGAGAACCGATCCGAACCATCAATCATAACTGATCATCCCAGATGGTTCGCCCAAAAGAATTATCTCTATTTAATTACATTATTTTAAATAAAAACAAAGGCTTGACATACCAAACCGTACCAAATAAGCTCACAAAACAACTCTCTCAAAATGCATAGCAGAGTCCTCTAGAAGAAGTCCTCTAGAGGTGGCTCCAACTCGTCCAAGGGTGTGTGGTCTAACTCACCAGGATCCACGTCACCCGAGACCTCCGCTGCTGCTAGTACTGGACCTGCGACGTATAGTCTAAAGGGTGAGCTACATCCTAGCTCAATAGGGAACAAACACAGTGAACATATAAGTTAAAACCTCACATCATGATATTTTTAAGCATGCTGGATCTATGCAACTACTGAGAAAACAGTTTGAAAAGATGATAATGTACATTTGCTTTTAATAACAGTTTACAGTTTTCACATCTCTTTTATTGGATCATGAATGACATTGAAAAGGCCTAAAGCAAAACTTAAATCTTCAACTTAAGTAATCCCCGAGCAATATAACATCGAGCCCCGATGAGATACCCTTCATCGTCGTCTAAATAGACAGCTGTTATACGTATTCCCTGGGAATACAAAACTACCCAAGCCCCTTTTCCCAGGGAATCGGCGGCGGGGTTCATTCATATCTCAACATCCATGGGATGTGCTTACTGTGTATGGATAAACCTCCGTACTGGCTTACGGTTTCGCCGCTGTATCGGTCACGGATATCCTGCCGTGTCAGTCATGGGTATCCCGCCACGTCGGTGGGGTATCCTGGTCAAACCTCAAATAACAAAAATAACGGGTGCTTTACATATAGTTGTTCACCGTGTAAGTGTGCTATCTTATATCAGTTAGGCCTTATCGAATGTTACTCAATCTTGTCTACATCCCTGGGATGTAGCTAATTACTCTTATCATTTTGCTATCTTGTTACGTTCTCATCCCCTGGGGATGTCTTATTCTTAGTTACACTGTTGGTGTCACACACCCACCCTTTTCACAAAACTTAACTTAACTAAAACAATTTTCGATTTAAATTACATATCACTACATACATGCTCTTACAAATTAAAGTACATGTTCAAGGTGTTCCCTACCTCAAGTCTTTGAAATTCTTAGCATCAAGGTCCCACGCGACTCCTTGTGCTCATGCTCACACGTATCACCTATAGTACAACATAACACATGCAACACACCACTAAAGATGTAACAAAGAAGGTCAAAGACCCTTCATGAATCTCAAAGTCAAACTAAGAAGTCAACTAAAACAGTCTTAGTCGATTAATCGATCTCCCAATTCGATTAATCGAAATTCAAAATCGATTAATCGATCTCCCAATTCGATTAATCGAAATTCAAAATCGATTAATCGATTCCCAAAATCGATTAATCGATTCCCAAAATCGATTAATCGAAATCATCAATCGATTAATCGATCTCAAATCGATTAATCGAAAGCCTCAACTTACACATATCGATTCTCAATTCGAGTAATCGAGATCCCAAAATCGATTAATCGATCCCAAATCGATTAATCGAAAACTGAAATCGATTAATCGAAATCTCAATTCGATTAGTCGATTTTGCCAGGTCTCATTTCTCCAGCCACTGGAGCTTCTCAGTCGATTAATCGATACCAAATCAATTAATCGAAATTCAAAATTGATTAATCGAAATTCAGTTCGATTAATCGATTTTGGGGTCCTTTGACTTCTCAACTTCTTGGCTAAAATCGATTAATCGAGTTTGTATTTTGATTAATCGATTTGGCCAGACTCAGCCCCCCTTTTCGGGCTGATCATCCAAATCTTCCTCAACTATTTTCTTTCTTTTTTTAAGCCTTCAATCCTATGATTTTAAGTATTTTTAACTGCAATTTAAACCTCTATGATCTATGCATTTAATTCACACAAAATTCACCTCAATCAAATCTCAATTTGATTGGATCTCAAGGTTGGAATGGCTAGGGTTCCAGCTTTGGCTCTAAGGAATCCTTCGCATTGAATCCGGCCTTAAATACTCGAATCCCTTCTTGGCTTGCATTCACTCCTTGCTCAACAACTCTCTTTACTTCTCTCTCTCTCTCTCTCTCTCTCTCTCTCTCTCTTCTTAATTCTCTTCAACAACCCAAAACAATGAATTTAGGGTTCTTAATTCTCTTCAACAACCCATTGTCCTTGTATTGAGCACATACACCCAAGATAGGTGTATGTGACTCCAGATTTACATTACACTCCTCCTACTTACATCGTATTCACATCATATCTATTCATCACTCTCGAGTCAACTAGTGGACTCCCACTTGGTCAAACCTATGACCAGTCGGGCACGGATCTCGAGGTCACTGTTTAACATAAATTTTTGGGATATTACATCCTCCCCACCTTGGGAATTTTCGTCCCCGAAAATAACCCAAGGTGCTTCGTATGGGGTAACCCCTCCCCCACACGTAGGTGAGGTGGTCCAGTAAGTCACCCATGCATTATCCTAACAACTCATATACACATACTATACAAAAGATTTACACTACTGGAAAAAGTTGACAGAAATTTTGCTCTATTCATTTACTCAAAATTTACAATTTGGTTTGTTACATATGTAAGTTCACAAAATGTGCATACAAAAGATAGCGGATCTAAACATCAGTTGTAGCTCATGTCGTCCCCTCTCCCGACAGATCTGGTGCTGTAGCAGACTCTGTGTGGACTGGTGTACTGGCCGGTGGACTAGCGGTATGGGCTGTCTCCGTGAGTGTGGGTGACACTCTCACGGTCAAGGGCATCGAGCCGATGCATCAGAGAGGTACCATGCAAAGACTGGACCCATATGGAAGGCGGTCCGGCCTGCTGTCCACTCCTCCTCCTGAGCTAGGCGCTCTTAGTAGTCCAACGGATAGATGTACCGCATAGTGTGGTACATAAAAAAGTCCATCCACTGGTTCATCCGCTCATTGTTGGCCTCCATGCGGGCCAACATGTCCTCAATGGTAGGGTTGGAGTGAGCTGGTCGGCGGCGATAGGATGAAGTAGGAGTCGTTGCGGCTGATTGTGAGGGTGGTGTAGTTGATGTGGTGGGAGGTGGCACAATGGGCTGTTGCCTAGCTGATACTGAGGGGTGAGATGGGGCTCCCTCAGCTGGTGGAATGACGGGTGGGGCGCCCCCCACTGGTGGTGCTCCCCCAACGGGTGGATCCTGCTGTGGTGGTGGGGGCGGTGGTGGTGCTACTGCTGCTGGTAGGGTCTTCTTGAGGAGGTTATAGCTACGGCTCAATGAAGCAATGGAGAATTGCTTCACGCAATCTGTAGCCCTCACCTCGTGAGGCGATATAGCGTAGTCAGGGGCGTCGGAGTAACACTCCAACATGCTCGAGATGAGCCAAGCGTAGGGCATTTTCTCCTTGGGCCTTAGATTGCCCTTCATCAACTTTCCTTTTATGTAGATCATCCCCTCGAGGATGATCGCTGTAGCGTCAAACCAATGGCCACAGAAATCACAGAAAGTGTTGCACTAACTACTCCACCCGCTGTCGTAGCATGGGGTAGAGGTTACACTTGATTATGGAATCAAGCATCCACATGTAATGTGGGAGATCGACCCTCCTAATGGACGATCTTGACCCCTTTTTCCCATTGGTCATACGGGTCATGATTTCTTCAAATTGTACCTCCTGTTCAAAGGGTGGGAAGAGGGTGGTCTCAGGTACAAAATCGAGGTGACATTCAAGCACCTCATGCACGTGGCGACGAGTGAACGTGTAGTCGCAACCCTCAATAGTGGTCGTGACTACGTCGTCAGTGGGCCCCTCCTTGAGCCCCTGGTAGAATAGGTGAACCAATCTAGGGTAGTAGGACCCACAGATTGGTTGCAAGAGGTTGCCGAGCCCGGCCTTTTGAAGGTAATTACGAGCCCAGTTGGTCTCGCCCGGTAGGTCGGGATTTGTAAACAATTCCACATCGATGATGTACTCATCGTCGATGGTCTTAGCTGCCCACCACTCATTTGGTTGGAGCACATTGGTGGGAGGTGGTGGCAAAGGCGTAGACTCGCGCGAAGCCGCGCTTGTCGAATCGGAGGTGGTCTCCGATGCCGACGGTGATGGAGTCCTCACCGGTGATGGGGTAGGTGGTGGCGGTGCGGCGTTCTTACGCTGGACCGGCAGCTTTGTAGCCGTTTTCTTAGTGGTTAGTCGGGTTCGGGGTGGCATTTCTATTCAAATGCCTAAAAATCTAGGGTTTAGTGGTTTAAATTGAAGGGAAACTAGAAATCTAGGGTTTACCTTAGATTTAAATCCGAATGCAAGCGATTTGTGACGCAAAATTGACGACAAAGTTCCAAAACCCTAGCTCGGATGGATGGTCGGAGAAGAAGGAGAATGGCGACCAAGCTTCAAAATTTTCAAATGGGCACCAAAAACCCCAACTTATATATATATATATATAGGCCCGATTCGATTAATCGATTTTCCAAAATCGATTAATCGACATAAAAAGTTTTGCCTGCCGCGCGAAATCGATTAATCGATTTCCAAAATCGATTAATCAAACTTCATAATCGATTAATCGAGGTACATTTCGATTAATCGAATTCGTGGTCCTTTCAAATTTCAAAAATTTCAAGTCACTGGTGCTTGCTAGTCAATTAATCGATTTGTCAAATCGATTCATCGATTTCCGAAATCGATTAATCGAAATACTCGATTAATCAAATTTTTTTAAAACTTTCAGATGTTTAATTTCCCTCCTCACTGTGATATGCCAGTCGATTAATCGATATAGCCGATCGATTAATCAATTTTCCAAAATCGATTAATCGAATATAAATTCGATTAATCGAATTTATCAATCCTTAAGTTTTTCAAAATAATTTGGCCCACTAGCCTCAGCTTGTCGATTAATCGAATTTCATTATCGATTAATCGAGTTTCTAAAATCGATTAATCGAAATGCCACATTTTTATTTCTTTCCTATGTTCTACCCACTGGCGGATGCCAGTCGATCAGTCGACCAAAAATCGATTAATTGAATTTCCAAATCGATTAATCGAATTTCCAAATCGATTAATCGATTTGAAAATCGATTAATCAGTTTTGGTCAGACTTCTCGAATTTTGTTGTTTCTTTTTTTTTGTCCTTTATTTCTATGGTAATATTTAACCAAAATTTTTGATTTTTCTCATTGAATAAATTGACCAACTGATCATCATTGGGTAACATGAGTAGTGTGAATCCGCAACATGCTTGCAGTGTTACAATTTGGCACTCAACTCGTTGTAAACAAGCTGGGTATTGCTCTTTTACATCGGTCTCTCGTTCCCACGTAGCCTCTTCAGTCGGATGATTTTTCCATCGGACAAGCACTAAGGGGATCACTTTGGTACGTAGTTCTTGTTCCTTCAGATCCAAAATCTCCGCCGGCTCTTCTATCATGCTCATGTCTTCATGCATCTCCAAAGGCTGACTTCCTAACACATGAGATGGGTCTCTCACGTATTTCCTGAGCATCGATACGTGGAATACATTGTGTACCCGATCAAACAACGGTGGTAATCCAATGCAGTAAGCAACTTCCCCTACTCGATCCAAAACTTCAAACGGTCCAAGATAGCGGGGACTTAATTTTCATCTCTTACCAAATCTCATCACACCTTTCATAGGCGAGACTTTGACAAATACGTGTTCACCCACCTTACAGTTGACACTAGTCCGCTTGAGGTCGGCATAGCTTTTCTGTCTGCTCTGTGCTGCTTTGAGTTTGGCCCTTATCATACGAAAATAGGCGGCATTGTCTTCCAGTAATTCGGGACCCAAAATAAATTTCTCCCCGGTTTCCTCCCAATTAATAGGTGATCTACATCGCCTTCCGTACAAAGCTTCATATGGTGCCATCCCAATGCTCGTCTGAAAACTATTGTTATATGCAAACTCAATTAATGGTAAGTGCTGATCCCACGATCCTTGAAGTTCTAACATACACGCTCTGAGCATGTCTTCGATCACTTGGTTCACCCGTTCTGTTTGACCATCAGTTTGAGGATGGAAAGTCGAATCAAGTCCAGCTGCTCCCATTCCTTCTTGAAATTTCTTCCAAAACTTGGACATGTACAGTGAATCTCAATCCAAAGCAATGCTGCTCGGAATCCCATGTAGTCGAACGATCTCCTTCATATATAATTCTGCCAGTCTTCCTGTCATGTACATCGTGTTGTAAGGCAAGAAGTGCGCTGATTTGGTCAATCGGTCTACGACTACGCAAATGGCATTGTATCTCTTGGCAGTACACGGTAATCCAACTATGAAGTCCATAGAGATCGATTCCCACTTCGACTCCGGTATTGGTAGAGGCTGCAATAATCCAGTAGGATGTCTATGGTCAATCTTCACCTGTTGACACGTCAAACACCGTGACACGTACTCTGCCATGTCTTGTTTCAAACCTCTCCACCAATAATTCTTTTTCAAGTCTTGGTACATTTTGGTGCTACCAGCGTGGATAACATAGTTCGACTTGTGGGCTTCATTAAGAATTGTTCGCCTTAGATCGGTATTGCCCGGAATGCGGAGACGACCCTTAAACAATAAGGAACCATCTTTTTTTACTGAGAAGTCCGGTTGAATCCCCTCAATCACATCTTGACGAATCTTTGTTAGCGTCGGATCTTTCATTTGTAGGTCGTGGATATGCTCAAATATCACTGGTCTCACTGATATGTTAGCCAGAAAGGCTCTTGAAGCTTGCGACTCGATGTTCGCATCATATAGTGCTAGATCTTCAAATAACTTCCACCGATGCATACCCAAAATCAAGCTAGCTAACTGAGCTGAACCCTTCCGACTCAAGGCATCGGCCACTACGTTCGCTTTGCCTGGATGGTATTGTATGGAACAGTCATAGTCCTTGAGGAACTCCATCCATCTACACTGCCTCATGTTGAGTTCTTGTTGTGTAAACAGGTATTTGAGGCTTTTATGGTCGGTAAAAATCTCAAACATCTGTAATGCCTCCAAATCTTCAGCGCAAAAATGACCGCTGCTAGCTCTAAGTCGTGAGTCGGATAGTTTTTCTCGTGTTCTTTCGGTTGTTTCGATCCATAAGCTATCACTTTATTGTATTGGTTGAGCACACAACCCAAGCCATTGTATGAAGCATCGCTATATACTGCGTATCCTCCACTGCCTGAAGGAATCGCTAGCACTGGAGCTGAAGTGAGTCTCGTCTTGAGTTCTTGAAAACTCTTCTCGCATGCCTCACTCTACTCGAATCTCGAATCCTTTCTCGTAAGCTTCGTGAGAGGTCCCGATATCTTTGAAAAACCTTCTACGAAACGTCGGTAGTACCCTGCTAATCCGAGAAAATTGCTGGCGTCGGACACTGTCTTCAGTTGCTCCCAGTTAACCACTGCCTCTATTTTTGCTGGATCTATAGTGACACTATGCTTTGAGACAACATGTCCCAAAAAGCTAACCTCCTCCAACCAAAACTCACACTTGCTGAATTTGGCATACAATTGGTGTTCAGGTAGAGTCTGTAGAGCAATCCTCAGGTGTTCTTCGTGTTCCGCTTCTGATTTAGAGTATATCAGGATGTCGTCAACAAACACTATGACACACGAGTTCAGGTGTGGTTTAAACACCCTATTCATGAAATCTATAAACGAGGTCGGAGCATTCGTCAACCCAAATGGCATCACTAAGAACTCATAGTGTCCATACCGTGTCCTGAAGGCTGTCTTCTGGATGTCCTCTGCTTTGACTCTCAACTGATGGTACCCAGATCTCAGATCGATCTTGGAAAAGTACTTTGCTCCTTGTAGTTGATCAAACAGATCATCAATTCTAGGCAAAGGGTAGCGGTTCTTCACAGTGAGTTTGTTCAGTTGTCGATAGTCAATGCATAGACGCATTGACCCATCCTTCTTCTTGACAAATAAAACCAGTGCTCCCCACGGAGACACACTCGGTCTGACAAACACTTTATCCATGAGTTCTTGCAACTACTCTTTCAGCTCCTTCAACTCAGTCGGAGCCATTCTATATGGTGCTTTCAAAACAGGCTCCGTTCTTGGTGCTAAGTTGATGGTGAATTCCACTTCTCTTTCTGGAGGTAATCCAGGCAACTCCTCTAAAAATACATCGGCGAACTCTCGCACTACTGCTATCTCAGAGATAACATTCTTCTCCTCCTTATCCTCCTTTAAGAATGCCAAGTAACCACTGCAGCCCTTTCTGATAATGTGTTCGGCTCTGACTGCAGAGATAAGTGGCATGTGTGATGACCTCACTCCTTGAAATCTAAACGATCTCCTTGTGTTGGGTCTGAAGATGACGACCTTGCTCTTGCAATCGACTGTCGCACAATATTGCGACAACCAGTCCATGCCAAGGATTACATCGAACCCTTGCATGTTTAGTAGTATCAACTTTGCGTCTAACTCGTAAACATCGCGATCGTGAACAGCTACAATGACTGATTTGCAAATTAACTCCGTGTCCACTAACTCTCCAGTCAGAATAGACACAGATAGAACAAAATCTAACGTCTCTGGGACAATCTTCATCCTCTTTGCAAATCGAGGGTGACAAATGAGTGGGTAGACCCTGGGTCTATCAATAATCTAGCGTCGTATCCTACAAAGCATCCTTTCTCGTATACAGTTAACGTACCTATAATATACATGCATACACACATATACACACATAAGTTACATATCAATTTAGTGTTTAGGAAAAGAATCTATGCTATTGTTAATTGAATGCACCTTCTCTACCTAAAATTTTAACGAGATTGAAAATTCTTTATCTAAAAGAGATCTCACCTTGGATGACATCATGCACGTTCCCTGCTTCCTGAGCAGTGACTGCATAGGCTCTTCCATGAACGACCGGCTTCCGTGCTTGAATAGGTCGTGGCGCTGAAACTGAAGCCGTCTTCCCTTTATCAACCTCAGGGCAATCCTTGATCAAGTGGCCCACCTTGCCACATCAGAAACAGCCCCGAGTTCCCATCCTGCAGTCCACTGTCCTATGAGACTTGCCACACTTGGCACAAGTCTCCGGAGGTGCGGAAGAAGCTGTCCTTGAGAATCCCTGTGTGACGGTAGCACTAGTAGTCATGGCAGGGCTCTCATAGTGTAACGGTCTCCCTGACGCAAGTAATGGAAATCTCATTGGTTGTTACATACTGGGTCTTCCAAAACCCCCTTGGAACTGTGGTCTCTGACCTTGGAATTGGGCTATGAATCTTGACTTTTTATTCGCCGGCTCGTAGTTCCCTGCCTGCTTTGGTCCAGATTCTCCTCGCTCTCTCTCATATTATTTTCTTCCTCTACAACAAGTGCCTTGCTCATGATCCTCTTCATAGGTCCTCTGTTGGAATGGGGCTACTCCTCACCTTACCTCAGGCTTCAAGCCTTACTGAAACCTCTTCGCTTTCATCACTTCGGTGGCGACGTAATCAGGAGCAAAGCGGGCGAGTCGTGGGAACTTCACTCCATATTCCCTGACGCTCATCCTCCCTTGTACTAATTATAAAAATTGAATCTCCATCTGGTTTCTCACTACCTCCGAAAAATACTGTTTGTTGAACTCCTCAACAAACTCCTCCCAGGTCCAGGGCAACTCTGGGGTCTCCTGAGCCCTAGTTAGTATCACGGACTTCCACCAAGGCCCAGCCTCCCCGTCTAGCATATAGGCTGCCCAACGGACACTCTCATCTTCCGTGCATGTCAGCACGCTAAACACCTTTTCCATCTCCATCAGCCAATTCTCAGCTGCCATAGTGTCTGCCTGCTCAGAAAAGGTAGGAGGTCTCATCGTCCTAAACTCGATAAATGATGAAGTTACTAGCAGTGCAGGTCCTACTGGTGGTGTAGGTGGCTGCTGCTCTCGGGCGGTATGCACTGCAAAGGATGCGGCCTACTGTTCCATGGCAGCTGCCACGGTCTCCATGGTGTGCATCATTCTTTAGCGCTCTTCTCTGTCCTCATTTCGTTCTCTAACTCTTTCTTGTTCTCTCTGATCTTGATCCTGTCGATCTCGATCTTGATCCTCTCTCTGATCTTGGCTTCCTTGGCCACCACTATCAGAAACCCCTCCATCTCCTATGGGTACTCTATTTGTAGGAGAGATGTACTCATCTCCACTATGTAGACTTCTATTTTGGCCGCCCCTCGGTCGGCCCCTCCCTTTAGAAGACATTAACGGCTGCATTTGAAACTAAAGTTTCGTTAGCAGAAGTCCCTATGCTCTGACAAAAAGAATGATTGTCAGAATTTTTAAAAGAAAAGCTCAACTGACGGCCATTATTTCGACCCAAACCCATGCCATCGCATACATCAAGCAAATTATAACCAAAAGAAACATATGATATAAATTGCGGAAACATCATGACCTTAAACATTTCTCAAAAGAGAGTTCTACCCTCATGCCCTGCATGAGTGGAGAACCGATCCGAACCATCGATGATAACTGATCATCCCAGATGGTTCGCCCAAAAGAATTATCTCGATTTAATTACATTGTTTTAAACAGAAACAAAGGCTTGACATACCAAACCATACCAAATAAGCTCACAAAATAACTCTCTCAAAATGCACAACAGAGTCTTCTAGAAGAAGTCCTCCGGAGGTGGCTCCAACTCATCCAAGGGCGTGTGGTCCGACTTACCAGGATCCACGTCACCTGAGACCTCCGCTGCTGCTAGTACTGGACCTGCGATGTATAGTCTAAAGGGTGAGCTATATCCTAGCTTAATAGGAACCAAACATAGTGAACATATATGTTAAAACCTCACATCATGATATTTTTAAGCATGCTGGATCTATGCAACTACTGAGAAAACAATTTGAAAAGATGGTAATGTACATTTGCTTTTAATAACAGTTTACAGTTTTCACATCTCTTTTACTGGATCATGAATGACATTGAAAAGGCCTAAAGCAAAACTTAAATCTTTAACTTAAGTAATCCCCGAGCAATATAGTATCGAGCCCCGATGAGATACCCTTCATTGTCGTCTAAATAGACAGTTGTTATACATATTTCTTGGGAATGCAAAACTACCTAAGCCTCTTTTCCCTAAGAATCGGCGGCAGGGTTCATTCATATCTCAACATCCCTGGGATGTGCTTACTGTGTACGGATAAACCTCCGTACTGGCTTATGGTTTTGCCGCTGTATCGGTCACGGATATCCTGCCGTGTCAGTCGTGGGTATCCCGTCACGTCGGTGGGGTATCCTGGTCAAACCTCAAATAACAAAAATAACGGGTGTTTTACATATAGTTGTTCACCGTATAAGCGTGCCATCTTATATCAGTTAGGCCTTATCGAATGTTACTCAATCTTGTCTACATCCCTGGGATGTAGCCAATTACTCTTATCATTTTGCTATCTTGTTACTTTCTCATCCCTTGGGATGTCTTATTCTTAGTTACACTGTTGGTGTCACACACCCACCCTTTTCACAAAACTTTACTTAACTAAAACAATTTTCGATTTAAATTACATATCACTATATACATGCTCTTACAAATTAAAGTACATGTTCAAGGTGTTCCCTACCTCAAGTCTTTGAAATTCTTAGCATCAAGGTCCCACACGGCTCCTTGTGCTCATGCTCACACGTATCACCTATGGTACAACATAACACATGCAACACATCACTAAAGATATAACAAAGAAGGTCCCTTTATGAATCTCAAAGTTAAACTAAGAAGTCAACTAAAACAGTCTCAGTCGATTAATCGATCTCCTAATTCGATTAATCGAACCTGATTCGATTAATCGATTTCCAAAATCGATTAATCGAAATTCAAAATCGATTAATCGATTCCCAAAATCGATTAATCAAAATCATCAATGGATTAATCGATCTCAAATCGATTAATCAAAAGCCTCAACTTACACATATCGATTCTCAATTCGAGTAATCGAGATCCCAAAATCGATTAATCGAAAACTAAAATCGATTAATCAAAATCTCAATTCGATTAGTTGATTTCATCAGGTCTCATTTCTCCAGCCACTGGAGCTTCTTAGTCGATTAATCGATACCAAATCGATTAATCGAAATTCAAAATCGATTAATCGAAACTCAGTTCGATTAATCGATTTCGGGGTCCTTTGACTTTTCAACTTCTTGGCTAAAATCGATTAATCGAGTTTGTATTTCGATTAATCGATTTGGCCAGACTCAGCCCCCCTTTTCTGGCTGGTCATCCAAATCTTTCTCAACTATTTTCTTTCTTTTTTTAAGCCTTCAATCCTATGATTTTAAATATTTTTAACTGCAATTTAAACCTCTATGATCTATGCATTTAATTCACACAAAATTTACCTCAATCAAATCTCAATTTGATTGGATCTCAAGGTTGGAATGGCTAGGGTTCCAGCTTTGGCTCTAAGGAATCCTTCGCGTTGAATCTGGCCTTAAATACTCGAATCCCTTCTTGGCTTGCATTCACTCCTTGCTCAACAACCCTCTTTACTTCTCTCTCTCTCTCTCTCTCTTCTTAATTCTCTTCAACAACCCAAAACAATGAATTTAGGGTTCTTTAAATCCTTATATACCCATTGTCCTTGTATTGAGCACATAGACCCAAGATAGTTGTATGTGACTCCAGATTTACATTACACTCCTCCTACTTACATCGTATTCACATCATATCCGTTCATCACTCTCGAGTCAACTAGTGGACTCCCACTTGGTCAAACCTATGGCCAGTCAGGCACGGATCCCAAGGTCACTGTTTAACACAAATTTTTAGGATATTACAACCAAACTCACTCACCTATGTAAAGACATAGGGTGGGAACAATCCTAGAGATTGGAACCCACGACCACCACCCTCAACGAGAGAGTATACCTACAAAAATATGGTTTGCATCATTTGGTACAATGGTCAATAAATGCGTAAGGTCGGGTCAGGTTTAGGTTGAATTCACGTTGATTATTTGAAACCTCAATGCCAACCCAACTCGACCCATTCATTAAAGCCCTCAACATGAAACTCGTCTTGGCAATTGGCTTGATCAACAAAAGCTATCCGGTCAGGTCAAGTACAAAGTCGCATGAAAGATTAGGACGACATTAATCTCCACCGTCTGATTTAGTGGTTAACTAATCAAATAATGGAGATAGTTTTTCCTCTCAACTTCTATACCAAAGATTTTCAGATCATGGCAACAACCCACATGATTCTACACGAGACATCCCAAAAATGCAACCCGATGACCAAGTCGTTGGTGCTCTGCTTGATTATATATATATATATATAAAGAGAGAGAGAGAGAGAGATCACAGAGAGGGCTGGGGATATGCGCACGGGCATAGAGAAATCTTTGCGCATATTGATAGGAGCTCGATACGTAGTGCCTCTATAGCTGATGCAACAACCCCTCTTTTTCCTAATTTCACCGCACTTTAATCATGGTTACCACTGAACTGACAATGAAAACATCAGAAAGGCAAAGCATGGCATGGTGCTAGGGGTCCGTGCCTGACATCTTGATTTTGTCATGATTATATTTGAAAAGACAAAAGAGAAGATCACCTGATTGCGCTTCCTATACGACACGCTATCGCGATTTATGATGTAATATCATTAATTAAAAGCGGCAGATGATAGTGTGGTTTTCAAGTAAGAAGCGTTGGCGCTCAAGTAAGAAGCACTGACGCTATATTTTGTTAGCACTTCCGCGATGAGAAGGAAGCGTTAGCGCTCTGTACATTATAAGCAATGCCCAAAATTTTGACACGTAGCACCATCTTGATGCGAAGTGCCCAAATTTTGTCAGAACATTAAATGAGGAGTGGGGCGAGACGGACGAGATTACGACGCTTGACATCGTGTCGTCTAATGACCATCATTCCCATTCGAGATAAATATTTAAGGCTAGAATTTTGTGAATTAGAAATTCACAAATTATGTTTTGCCTTTGCCCTCCCAATTTTAATCTTCTCAGAGTGCAGTAAGAAATATCAAAGTGACGAAACCCTATTTCTGCATCTAGTAATAAGGTGAGTGTCATTTGATTTCCTTCTCATTTTTAAAATGTCAAATAGAAGTACCATCTCTTTCATAGATGAAGCGTTTGTGCCTAATATATGGGCGGAGGCACTTCACCGCTGCAGATTTTGGACTGTCGGCACTCCAACATTTGAGGCGCTTGTGCCTGTACATAGAAGTGACGCCTTTCCTATTAATACTACCTTCTTCTCTAAACTTCTCATTATTCTGTGTTACATATTTTGAAGATGGTTCTCAAGACTCCAACAGCTAAGTGCACCATCCGAAAGTGTCGGATCATTCATGACGAAGCATCTGAGAGGAGGAAAAATCTGCTTAGGGATTTGGTCTACGGTGTATTCTTTGTGGCTCCAACGGGCATGACAAACATCAATAGCCTCTTGAATGCAATCATCAAATTTTGGAACCATGACAATGTTTGGAAATTTGAGACTGGTAAGTCTGACATTATCAAATTTCAGGCCATTGATTTTTCCTTGATAACTGGTCTTCGAATGACCGATCCAATCGATTACGCTCCAAAGGTGGAGATTCTTAAAGAAAGGGCCATTAGATATAAGTTTTTCAGGGGTCTCAAAGATGTCAATCGGATACACATCAAAAATGCGATTGACAGTCTTGGGTAGGATGTTGACGACGACTTTATGAAACTCTCTGTTGTTTGTCCTCGCCACCATCCTCTTTCCAAACACAAAATACACCTTCGACAACTGTCACCTCAACCACGTTGATGATCTCCCCAATATCAACATATATCTATGGAGTCATCACGCATACAATTATCTTCTAAAGTGTGTAGACAAAGCGAAGAGGATGAGGGGTATAGCTAAAAAAGCAAAAGCAGAGCGTATTTACAATATTTACGACTGTACTATTGTCCTGCAGGTAATATCGTCTCTCAGAATGTCCTATTTTATTTCCTACAAAGCACTAATGATTACGAAAGTCATCAAATATTTATTTTATTTTTCTTAGATATGGGCGTATGAGATTAACGACAGGTGCGCCCCATACAAGGCTGCTGGCGTCGTCCGCTTCCCAAGGCTACTGAAATGAGAAGCAAACGACAAAATGAGGAAACTGTACATCTAGGACTTCAAGTACAAGGTAAATTCGAAGTGAGGTGAAATCGCATCCAAATATAGGTTATCGCTACAATGTAGAAGCGCAAACGCTTCCAAATGAAGTGATAACGCCTCTACGAGGGTCCACAACCCAACCTCCTACAAAGGAGAAATCTCATCCCCAACAACAATCTTTGCCTCCACCAACACCACCACCACCACCACGAGGGTTCTTAACCTCCTACAAAGGAGAAAGCCCATCCTCAACAACAATCTTTGCCTCCACCACCACCGCCTACTTTGGTACGAGAGGGAGAAGTGGAGGACGAAGTCCCATTATCTTTCAAGAAAAGTGAGAGGATCCAGGCTAAAGGCCTCTCGAATCCGCCCTCACAAACTCACTCTAAAAGAAAGGAAGAGTTGGTCTCCCAAACTCATAAAAAGAAGACCAAAGTAATGGGTTTACCGGTCACTGATGCACCACCTCATGCCTATATGAATGCTATTAGGGAAATGCACAATTGAGAGAACGAGTAAGTATATTCCCTCCATACAACTTTTAACATGCCTTTCAAAGCGTCAACGCGTCGCTGTCGAAGCGTCGTCGCCCTTAGGTGAGAGTGTCAGTGCTTTGTAAATAAGTGCTAATGCGTCTACTTCAAAGAGCTAGAGACTGATCCACTTATGTTTTAATTTAAATGTAAGATTGTCATCTCGACCGTTGGGTCCCAACGTATTACCGTCGAGTTGATGCGCTGCCTTCAGTCCAAATAGGAAATAGAAGATCCAGTTAGTATTAGTCCCTATTCAACCATGTCGCTTCCCTGATTTCATATTGATATTTACACTTTTATATACAAATAATGACTGCGTACTTTAGGGTCATGGATAAGCGGGAAGACATTGAGAAGAAGAGGAAGACTTTTCGCATGGCCGCCATTGGACTCACATGCTTGAGCATAAAATTTAGAGATTTTGAGAATTACATTAAGGAGAGTGGTCCACATGCGGCCCCCCGACATGGCAAGTCGGAGCTCATACTATGCCGATTCTTTTTTGGCGTAGAATGGCACGCCGTCGTTGCAGCATTTCGTCACGAATAAAAATCACCGCTTGAATGTGATTGAGTGTGAAATTTTTTTAATTCCGATTCACATCCATAAGCCAAGACACTGGGCACTTGCTATGGCGACCCCCTTAGTCCATAAAATCAATGTCTTTGATCCCCTCCCAAATCTTCCTTCAGAAACCAAATTTTGCAAGGTGATAAGGAAACTGGTAAGCTACACTAGAATACTCTCAAAAGTAATGTCAGAATCGCTTTGATAATTGAGCGTCACCACTTTGAAAATGAGACGTTTGCACTTCCAAAATAGGGCGTTAGTGCTTTGACATTTTGCTGTCAACACTTTGGCAATGGGACATCAACGATTTGATAATGAGGCATCGACACTTTTAAAATGGAGTGTCAGCGCTTCCAAAATGCAAGGGAGCACCAGCGCTCCATTGTATTTCAGCAAATGTGTAATTGATATTTCACTTTTTTTTTTATTGACAAACGCATTACCTCCTAGCCTTGTTTCATATGCACGGCACCCCGACTTTCGTTTTTGACAAATGGCCTTGGGATATGCAGGCTGTTGATGATGCACTAACCCAAAGAAATGATACTGATTGCAGGGTTTTCGTGATGAAATACATAGATCATTTAAGTAGGGAACTCCAGGAAAATTTCAAACAGGAAGACATTGAAACTTTCAGGGCAGAGATTGGGCATGCCATCGGTACACACAAGGAAGAGAATTGGGATGTCAGTGACGATGTGGAATCGTTTATAGAAATTTTTTAATATATATAAATTTACATTCACATTTTTTGATATACATAGTATTGTACTGAAGATTATATGTACATAGGGCTACTTACGTATGATAGATATACAATGTACACTGATCATATTACATGAAATTTTTTTAATACACAGAATTTATTGTTAATCTCCCATTCTGAAGCACTCACACATTTTATTTGACGCGCGAACAACTGAGATTGTATTCAGTAAATAATGTTGGAAAAGACTGGGCGAGAAGACAACACATTCCATAATTTCAATGTCCTCGAAACGCCGTAATAAGAAGAGATGATGGTTCGGTTTAGAATCGATGATACTTCGACCATCGTCTGAGTGAAGCATTGATGCTTTTATGAGCAAACAACGGCTTGACATTGAGGTGCCAACGTTATGACAATGGGGCATCAACGCTTTGACAATGGGGCGTCAACGCTCTACAAATGGGGTGTCAATGCTTCCATTTTCTAAATGCATTTGGTAAAATTAAACGAAAGAGTTTGCATTCATATAAACTGTGACTAATTATAAAATAAAACTATACAAGAAAGATAAGAAAATGTATGATATAAAACTAATCAGGCAATTCGAAAAGTTGTGCATCATCTTCAAAAAGAGTGGCTCTTCTCGACACTAGGATGTCATCTATTTACCGTCTTCATGAGGGTAGGGGTAGGTGAAGATGGGGAAGAGGGCGGAGACTTACGATTGGGTGTAGATCTAGGGGGGATGTGGTAGACGACTCAACATCGTCAAGAATGTGTCGTTGTTGGCGAAACTACCTCTCCTTCTCGACTAAAATCACTTCTGCCTTTGAATCAACATTTCCTTTTTGGCTAAAAGAACGCGTATCTCGTACTTTTTCCTTTCGATACGATGATCAAGGGTTTCACTTATCTCGGACCAACTGGGTTGCCCCACCATGGTTTAGGGTTTAGGGTTTACACCAAGGGGTTTTAGAGATAAAGGGCAAAAGAAAGGATATGGTCAAAATAAATAAATGGTCATACTGTAAAACTACTTTTTATTTGGTTGGAATACGAAAAGTTGTTGCTTCCGTAATGTTAAAAAAGACTGTGCAATTGGATGATAAGCGTATTTGCTGGGATACGAATAGCCGTTGTAATAAATAATGTTGGAAAAGAATGCGCGAAAATACAACACTGTCCACAATTTCAAAATCCTCAAAATTCGTAATGAATAAAAAGCCGCTTAGGTCAGGGAGCATCACCACCAGTGATTAAAGTGATGACGCTTGGAATTAGAAGCGATGACTCTTTGACAATCGCCTGACTGAAGGACAGGCGCTTCTATGAAAAAGCGTCATGGATAACATTAAACAGCGACCCACTTCTTACCGGTGTTCAAGAGAAGTTCATGGAATACACTACCTGCCACTGACACTCGAAATTTATTTCGCAGTGATGTTTCAAACCCTAGCCATTTTTCCTATAATGTCACGTCCTGTCATAAACCCTTCCCATTTCAAACCCATTGCCTTTCTTCGTCTCCTAGCCCTAACCCTAACCCCATGGCAGAAGAACCATACCATGACCAATCTCACCATCAAATGTTTGCATTCTCAGTGCAAGTTCCTCTACGAGGATGGTGGGTTAGAAATTTACAGTAAGAGGGAGCCATCTCTCTTGACGGAGCCGAAAATGTGAAGACCCCGAGATCGATCTCCCCCGCTTCTCCCTTCATTCTCTTTCCTTCTTCCGCTTCGGCCTCAGACTCCTCGTCTCCACTGTCTCAATGTATCTTTTATGTTATTTTGTCAACAGCGTAATCCTTTCTCCTACGGATCCTTGCGATCACCTCATCAGTGGCTGAATGAGGTAGCCATCTCTCTTGACGGATGGTGGGTTAGAGATTTACAACAAACTACGAGGATCCCCAACGTAAACTTTACCGTGTCTAGATTTTCCTAAGTTAATCTTTTATATAATCAACTTCTTTGTTAATATTTATAAATATTAATTTTCATATTAATGGAGGCATTCTTTTTATGAATATTATCTCAAAAGTTATAAATTTGTAAATATACTGGAACCATTAGCACAAAAAGAGACCTCGCCATCAACCAAAGTGTCGACGCATCAGTTAGAAGTGACGATGCTTCCATTTAGAAGCAACGACGCTTCAATTTAGAAGCAACGATGCTTCTAAGTAGGACTAGTGATTCGACTTAGCGGCATTATTATTAGCGACATAATTATTAGGGCTACCAGCACATCAAAAATTAAAGATTGTATTAGTTTGATTGGCAGAAATGTCTTCAATCGCGACTAAATGCGCTTCAATCTCGTCCTTCACCCTTTGAGGGATGACAGGCAAAAGAAAGGATATGGTTAAAAGATTAAACCGACGGATGGCTAAAAGGCATTTTTATATTTTCTGATAAATAAGGCATTTTTAATGAGATACGAACAGCCGCTGAAATAATTCATGTTAGATAAGACCAGACGAAAATATAACAGAATCCACAATTTCAAGCTCCTCAAAACACTTAATAAGCGATGATGCATCGAGAATCATTTTTATAAGCGATGATGCATCGAGAATCATTTTTATTAGAATACGAACAACCGCTGTAATAAATTACGTTGGAAAAAATCGCTCGAAAAGACAACACAGTCTATAATATCAATGTCACATTCAAAAAATTTTGACCTTTGAAAAGCCTTTGCGTGCTCGATTGGTCACGTACCTGACTTTCTGAAAATCATTAAGTAGGTCATTTTGGGTTAGGTCTTAAGTGAAAAAAATAATGATTTAGATTGTGTGTGGATCATTAGATAAAATTATATACACCTAGCTACGATGTATTGGCTTAACATCGAATTCGATTGATAAGTGGTTTGGGTGTGTAGGTCCCACACCGAATCAAAAGATCATTTATATAATAGATAACACCTTAATTAGGTATGTTTGTTTCACGCGAAAACAAAGTCCTTTAGATAAGAACTAATACCCAAAATGGGTGTATGGAAACCAATCCCTTTAGTTATAAAGATAAAAATACAACATAATGCTTCTAAAACAGTTACAAAACATTCATTTATATCACATTATCTATGAATAAAAATCAAAAAAGCAATTAGATGGTAAATTTTTCCTATCTTAATATCGAAGTTGCGCGAAGCCAAGCAAAGTCCTATCGATGGCTTCTCGCCCTCAATCTACATCACAAATACACGATCTATTAAAGATTGACCTTAATTACAAATAACTTAGACATATTTAAGTGTTTTCTCAAAATCGAGGCGGAAATGGGCAAGTTCGTGCTAACTAAAATTTTGGCGTAACTTCTCCCTCAATTTTAACCTTCAAAAAATTTGATTCATGAGTTGGTAAATTGACAAAAGCATTGTGTTATATTTTTATCTTCATAACTAAAGGGATTGGTTCCCATACACCCATTTTGGGTATTAGTTATTATTTAAAGGACTTAGTTTTTGAGTGAAATGGACATACCTAATTAAGGTATTATCTACTATAGAAATGATCTTTTGGTTCGGTGTGGGGCCTATACACCCAAACCACTCATCAATCGAATTTGGTGTTGAGCCAATACACCGTAGCTAGGTGTATACAATTTTACCTAATGATCCACACATAATCTAAATTATTATTTTTTTCACTTAAGACCTAACCCAAAATGACCTACTTAATGGTTTTCACAAAATCAGGTACGTGGCCAATCGGGCATGCACACCGAGGCGTACTTTTCAAAGGTCAAAATTTTCAGAATGTTACAATGAAAGTCCTCGAAATTCGTAATAAATGAACCACACTTACGTCATGAAGCATCCCCATTCGTAATTGAAGCGATGACGCTTCTATAATCGTCTTACTGAAGTGTTGATGCTTAAAAATCAAGCGCCATTGATAACATCATACAGCTGGGTGCTTCTTATTGTAATTTGAGAGAACTTCGTAGAATACACTACCTGCAACCGACCCTCGATATTTATTTCGGAGGTGACGTTTCAAAGCCTAGCCTTTTTCCCTATAAAGCCACGTCCCCTCACAAACCTGTCCCATTCCGAACCCATCATCTTTCTTCGTCTCCTAACCCTAACGTCATGGCGAAAGAACCAGACCATGACGAGCTAAGCACAAGGCTTGTTCGAATCCTTGAAAAGCAAAGGGCTGAACTTCTGGCTGCAATAAAAAGATTAAAAAAGTTGAGGCGGCAGCGAGCCATTCTAGGCGCTGAATCATCTATCGAGACCCCCCGTTGCCATAGACCTCGTCCCAACCGTCCCTTTTTTCCAACTTCTCACCTTCCTCCACTTCATAAAAATCTCATGGTCAAATTCCCACCTCAGTGCAAATTCCTCTACGAGGACGGTGGGTTCAAAATTTACATGCCTCCCCTTGCCCTTGGATGTAAATTTCTTCCTAATTAGATTTTATTCTCTTCATCGGCCAATTAGGGATATTTAGAACACAAGGGTGGCGATCCCATCAAGAGGCAGTTATCTCTCTTGACGGGGCAAACAAATTGAAGACCCCGAGACCGAACTCATTCACAAACTTTAGCTTTTGTTTAGCTTGTTATACGTGTCTAGTTTTTTCTTAGATTTATCATTAATGTAATCAGTTTATTGGTTAATCTCAGTAAATATTTCTTTCAATATTAATATATATTTTTTTTGTGCATATTATTTTCTTTTATATATTATTTTCTTATGCACGGTGCACTTAACATTATGATAAATTTTGAGGTATCCCCTGTTTTATTTTTGTTCTAAGTAATACAAACATGGCTCCATAGTCAATGAAGCGACAACGCCCTGAATATTAGGACCAACGCCAAGTGGCGTGATTATTAGTGCTAGGTGAGCTGTCGCCAGTAACGACGCTTAGAGTTAGAAGCGATGACGCTTCGAGGTAGAAGTGCTGACGCTTCTACCAAAACTGTTATATCTATCTGAGGCGCTGCTGCTCCTAATAATTAACCTCTTGCTTGTAACTCATTTTTCACATAATTTATTTTGAATGTAATGTATATATTTTGTTAGCTCATTTGGAGACATGCTATTTTCTTATTATTCTTGCCAATCTCTTCATATGCACTGAAGAGAAAATTATACCAAAAGTTATAGATTTAAAACAAGCGCTGCAACAAATACAGATTGTTAATAATTGGAATTACCATCCCCTTGCACAGTTAAAAAACGATGATGCTTTAATTTAAAGGAGACCATGATCTAATTAAAGAGCGTTGACGGTTGAATTATAAAGCGATGACGCTTTAAGTTAGCGCGATGACAAATCGTGTTTGAAGCGATAACGCCTCGATTTAGAAGCGCTAGCGCGCCTTATTAAACCGAGCTGAGTATTAAGGCTAGATGAGGCACTGATGCTTCAAACAGAGAGTGACAGAAGACAAAAGAAAGGATATACAGTAAAGAGCCGCAACAATAAACAATATTGGAAAAGACTACGCGAAAAGACAACACAATCCACAATTTCAAATCCTCGAAATTAAGAAAAAAATGAAACGCAGCTTACGGAAGTAATTGAAGCGTCATCACAAGTAATTGAAGAGTTGATGCTTATATTTAGAAGCAACAATGCTTCTATTTAAGAGCGATGACACTTCTATTTAGAAGCGATGACACTTCTGTGTAGAGGCAATGGCGCTTCGATTTAGAGGCGATATCGCTTCTAACGAGAAGCGCCATTGCTAATATCAAACAGCGGCGCACTATGTAATAAAGTTCTTGGAAGCGATGACGCTATCATTTAGAGACGATGACACTTTGGGAAACGACTAATTAAAGCGCTGACGTTTTCTCAGAAGTTGGTGGAATATGCAATGAAGAGCACAACAATAAATAATGTTAAAAAAGATTGCGCGAAAAGACAACACACTATAATTTCAAATCCTCAAAATTAAGAAAAAAATGAAACGCCGCTTATAGAAGAAATTGAAGCCTCATTGCAAGTAATTGAAGAGTTGATGCTTATATTTAGAGGCAATGATGCTTCTATTCAAGAGCGATGACGCTTCTATATAGAAGCGATGACGCTCTGATTTAGAGGCGATGTCGCTTTTAACGATAAGCGTCATTGCTAACATCAAACAACGACACGCTATGTAATGAAGTTCTTGGGAGCGATGACGCTACCATTTAGAGACGATGACGCTTCGAGAAATAACTTATTAAAGCGCTGACGCTTCCACAGAAGTTGGTGGAATACGAAGGTCCGATGCAATAAATAAATATGAAGCCCAATTACAAAATCGCTGCGGCGGTCGTGTGTCATGATGACTACAACAGTCTATTTAATGAAGTTGCACGAAAATTTGCTATTTAAAGGCATCATAGCTCTCTAATTTTTTCATCTTCTGTTTCTCCTTTCGTTAATAGTTTCATCTTCTTCAGCCAAGACCGGAATGCGTCGTAATGATTTGAGAAGGACCCACCAGATAGCGCTCCTGTGTTTTATCAGTTCCTACAATGGTTTTATAATCGACATCCCGACTACAATGAGCTGGTTGTTGTCCCTGAAAAAGACCATGTTGCTCCCCTCCCCCTGAAGACGTTATCGTAATTTCGGATGATGACGACCTTCCTGTTATGTTGTCGGTGGTGGGAGACCCAGAGGCCCTTCTTCTCCCGGCTCCGGAGCCTTGCTTACTCTCCCAGCTCCGCAGCCGATTCTTCTTCTTCTGCCTCCACTTCTTCCTCTTCCACCCCAGCTACAACCATCACTGCTACCATCTCCAACTCCACTTCCTCATTCGTCATTGCCAACATAACACACTCCCCACATCCGCCTACACCTCGACCTCCACTGTGTCGGCGTATTTTTTATGGTTTTTTGTCGACAGTGTTATCCTTGCTCCTATGGATTACGATAAAGGAAGATTGTAAATAAATACTTTTGATGTAAAGAAAAAAAAATTATTTATAAATGAAATCATTTTGCATGATTATTAAAATCTTTTTATTTGATTTATAAATGAAATCTTCATTGGTGCTAGGTTGAATTGTGCACGTTTCATACATTTAGCGGCTTCGCTTTGTTAGAAAGCGTCGTCACTCAAATGGGAAGCGACATCGCTTCATAAGCGAAGCGCTCGTAATTCAAAAGTAAACCGTGCACGATTCCTTCCCGAAACACCGTTGCCTTTTTAATTACTGCAATAAGCGATGACGCTTCTACTTATAGTCAAAAAGAGTCATCGCTCTTAATTCAAGCGCCAAAGCACTGACGCTTCCATTAGGAAGCAATGACATTTCAGTAAACAAGTGATCACACTTCGGGATTCTTTAAACAAGTGACTAAGCTTCAATAAACAAAGTGCCCAAGCTTTGAAGCAAGAGCGTTGCCGCTTCCGTCACGATGCTAGGTCACTTTTGTATGAGGTGTCGTCGCTTCGGAATGATGATCACGAAATGCTGAATTCAATCCTAAAATTGGGAACGAATGCATAAAAAATAATAAATTCAGCACATGCAAAGATGATCATGGCCTACCCACATGATTCAAAATATAGCTCTGATCAGATAGGCGAGGAGGCTAAGTAAAGAAGTGTCAATGCATCGAAAAAAAACCCGCCAATGCGTAAAAGACAATCAGACTGCCCACGCTTCCGATACGAAGCGATATCGCTTCCAAAGCAAAGCGCCAATGCTACCAAATGCGAAGCGATACCGCTTTTCAAAAAATACAATCATCGTGACTTTGCGAAACTACACTATCCAAGGAGGGACAGGTGCCACATGCATGTGCATTAAGTGCCATATGACATCAAAAATAGTACTATGGACCAGCGTTAGGATGCTGTTTTTATAACATAAAAACATACTTTCATGCTCTCTTCAGTTAGGATGCTATATAACGAGCTTTTGCTTTTTATGTGACGATAAGGTTTGTGATTTGTCTCTCAAACTTAAAGGGTGTGTTTGATTGCTCCTAATAGCACCTGAAGACGCGTTTCAGGGGCACTTTACGTGAGTCAAACTCTTTTTTGCTGTTTGGGGGCATGTTTGATGCAACGCGTCTTGTACGGATAAGGCTATGCAACTTCGAAATTGGATACTAGGGCCGACCCTTGTAAGCCCCCAAGGCTATGCGTTTCGCTCAGGCATCGGGCATTTAACTTCTCAAAACTCAAAAGGTAGCCACAAGTCTTTTTCTCTTTCTTGATTCCTTCCATCTTCTTTCTCTCTACCTCTCCCTCTCCCTCTGCATGCTCAAATTTTTTTATTTTTTTTTTCGGTTAAAACCCAACCCCTCTCCACCAAATAGCAAAACCCAACCCCTCTCCATGAAACCTTAAATCTTAAAACCCAACCCATCTCCACCTCCCAACACCCCATCCAAATGGCATCACCGCCTTCCCCACCACCCACGAAACCCCACTCGAAGACAGCGACGCCGCCCTTTGGGCACAAAGCAGAACGTCGTGCTTAGTGTTCAGAAGGTTGTTGAGATCGGAGCCGTTGATCCCGCTACGTACCCCATGCATAAGACCAAATTGCCGCTTGATTTTTGAGGGATTATGTTCACCTACGGCCGAGATCCAATACAATAATTTTTTTTGGTTTTTTTAATCTATTAAGTTGTGTTAAATTCGTGCCTTTTTTCGTCGAATGTAGTTTTAATGAAATTATTGCGGCTTATTGAAAATTTTGTAGATTTTTTTTTTTTTTCTATTTTTCTGTGATTAAATTGGAAATTTTAGGCCAAAAATTGTGGAAATCAGCTTTTGATGACAGAAAGTGAGTTCTAAAGCTTTTATTTATTTATTTTTATGTATGAAATTATAACTTATAATTTAAGTGATACGTTACAAGCTCATGTTAACAAACAACTTTTAAATGTGTTTCACTGTATATGCTATCAAACAATAGGCTGATGCGTGTAGTACCATTACAGGTGAAACGTGTCTTAGTCTCGAAACGCACCCAAAAGGTTATTTATTAGGTTTGTTATCTCTCTCTCAAACTTATCCATTATTTATTAGGGAAAACTAAAATTTTGGCCCTTACTTTTTCTAAATTCAATCAGTGGGCCTGAAAATTTTGAATTGGTATGTCAAGCGGTGTAGCGCTGATTTGACATGTCATCACTTGAGTCAAGACAAATGCCCTTGCCCGTTATAAAAGTTGTTTAATGTTTTTTTTTTTTTTTTTTTTAAATTATTTTATTTTATAAATATAGAAAGCTATTTTTGTGCCTCGAAGAGAAAGCTATTGTTTTGATTAAAAGAAACTTGTCTTAAATATGTTACACCTCTACCTAAAATATTTATTTCTTGCATCTGAAAATAGTGTTTTAGAGAAGCAACCCAAAGCTACTTCTCGAGTACGGATTTATAAAAAGAAGAAAATGTTTTCTCAAACCATGGATCAAAATTTCGGCCAAAATGTTTCGGTTTCGATCCCCAACAAAAAGAAACTTTGAACTGAAATTTAAGTTAAAAAAAGTATGGAGGGGAATTTTTCGGCCAAAATTTCAATTTCGGTCATGCCCAAAATCGAAAATGAAACCGCTATTTTGATCCTTGTCTCAAACAACAAATCATGTTACTTGTCTAATAATTTTGAAAAGTGTTTTTTGGAGACAGGTTGCCAAACTGGGCCTAAAACTGTTGGAAAGCTCTTTTCCCTATATTACATGAAAGAGTGGGTGGGGTATTGCTTTTGATGCTCATGCCAGTGTCACTGCACCATGTTCATTTAATGTGGAGGAATGAGTGCAAGTAACACCTATCAAAAGTTAGGACGTCTTATTTGATTACATTTTTATCACCGAAGAAAAACCAAAGCACTCAACAATAAAGCAGAGATAGCACGAAAATTGGAATCTCATAGGGGTAACTACCGGGAGCTATATTTACATGCTGAATGTTCAACAAATGAGCTTAAATTTTTTGAGGAATGAGTGCAAGCACTATAAAAATAAGGTGTTTTAGCGGCACTTGCTATTAAGGCAATTTTTGATAGCGGCAATACTAATAGCGGCAGTTTTTTATAGCAACAGGACTAATAGCAGCAGTTTTTTGTTAAAAAAATTTCCGCTAATAGTCTTATTTTTTGTAGTGAAGCAACACCTATCAAAAGTTAGGACTTCTCATTTGATGACATTTTTATCACTGAAGAAAAACTAAATCACTCAACAATAAAGCAGAGATAGCACGGAAATTGGAATCTCATAGGGGCAACTACCGGGAACTATATTTACATGCTAAATGTTCAAAAAATGACCTTAAATTTTTTGAGGAATGAATGCAAGCAACACCTATCAAAAGTTATACTACAAAAATAAGACTATTAGCGTGACGATAGCGCGCCAATTAATAAAAGAACTGCCGCTAATATTCTTAATAGTTTTTTTGTTAATAACAGCAGTTCTAATACTCTTAGTTTTTGTAGTGTTAGACAGTGTCATTTGATGACATTTTTATCAATCACTCAACAATAAAGCAGAGATGGCAAGAGAATTGGAATCTCATAGGGGCAACTATCGGGAGCCATATTTACATGCTGAATGTTCAACAAATGACCTTAATTTTTATTTTATTTTATTTTATTATTTTAAATTTCCAATAATCAAATTCTTCAACCTAATATACATATGAGTAAACAGTAAGGGTTTTTTTTATCCCAACAGAAAAAATGACGGAAAAAAATTAGACCCCCGTACCGCTTATATATATTTTGAAAAAGACTTTTTAAACTCACAAGTCAAAGTTTGACGGATTTTATTGGTCCACATTTCACGGTTTAAGAAACACACTATAGAGATGAGTTTTCAATTTTTTTTTCAAACCACGTGAAACCTTAGAGGACAGTAACCGTCTTCTCACGGAAGACCGACAGCTTTTCCTATATATATATATATATATATATTTTGGAGCGGGTCATAAATTTTAGACACCTTCCCAATATATATCGGCTTCTGCCTTTCTCTATCTTTCATGTCTTCGCTTTCTGCAAACAAATCCCAGCCCGTCTCGGACGATGCGCCACTGAAAAAACTCCCGAAAAATCCCCGGCGACTATGGTCGCCCATTTATCATCCCGATAAAAGACCGGCTCGACTACTTCTACTACCAAGGCCGAGATGATTTCTTTAAAATCCGCATGGAGAAATACCAGTCCACCGTCTTCCGAGCAAACATGCCTCCAGCGTCTTTCATGGCTTCAGACCCTAATGTCGTTGTCCTCCTCGACGCTGCCAGCTTTCCGATCCCCTTCGACATGTCGAAAGTGGAGAAAAAAGATGAGCTAAGTGGAACACATATACCCTCAACCAACGATGGGTACCGAGTCCTCGCTTATCTCAACCCTTCAGAACCCAAACACCAAACATGCCCTCATCAAACGGATCATCTTCTCTCTCCTCTCCTCTCCTAACCACAAATTCATGTCACAATTCCAGGCTACCTTCTCCACTTTCTTCGGACACTCTCGAAAACGAGATCTCTACCAAAGACTCATCGGATCTCAACGCCTTAAACGACGTCACATCATTTGACTTCACCTCCCGTAAATTTTTCGACGTAACACCATACGATACAAAACTCGGATCGGGTGGTCCTAAAACCACTACATTATCGCTTTTTATCCAGTTGTGTCCTATAATGACCCTCGGACTACCCAAGTTTCCAGAAGACTTCCAGCTTCACACCTTCCCTCTCCCACCTTTCCCCACTAAACCCAACAACAAAGCTCTCTATGATTTCTTCTACACCTTGGTGTCTACAGTTTTAGATGATGAAGCCGAGAAGCTCGGGCTCAAACGAGACGAAGCAGCCCATGACATTCTATTCGCTGCGCTATTCAATGCCTACGGTGAAGCTGGTGACCAAGCCCACAACTAGCTGCGCTTAAGCTTGTCGTCACCGATTAGGGATGTAAATTTGGTGTACCGAACCGAGCTGAAACCTACTTTTTTGGTTTTCGGTTCGGTACCCCTACACCAAAACCGAACTAAACCCATTTGGTCAGTTTTTGGTTCGGTAGTTTTTCTTTTTCATAAACCGACACCAAAACCGAAACTCATTCGGTTTGGTTCTGTTCGGTCTAGGTATTTTACCTACTTTTTTTAAAAATGTATTTTATCAATTTTTTTCTGTTTTTCTTCATATTTTTTGATTTATTTATCCTACCCCTGCAGTTTATGGTTTTGGCCACCCTAAACGGAAACTGAACCGATTTGGGGTTTGGCTTTTCGTTTTTGGTGCGTTTTGGGCCGATTCGGTGTCCTCAATTGTCGATTTGGTATTAGGTTTAGTTTAGAGTTTGCATCCCTAGCACTGGTATACGAATTACTTTCAGAATATCTAGACGGTCAAACACTGTACCAACACCGATTTTATAGAGGCCAAATATTTTAGTCAAATAAATGGTTTATGAGTATCTTTGTTTCCACTCACAAAATCTTTGATGGCAGGTATGATGAAAACTATTAACTGCTATGAATCAGACAATGGAGCTCGTATTTTATCCCAATTTGTTCCACACAGCAGATCTTGAGTTTATAGGTAAATCATCGGACGGTTGATTTTTAATTTCATGTGGGACATATCCCAAAAGGTGACATGAAAATCACCTGAGAGTGTAATGCGTGTCACATGATTATCCAAATCACCTTTTTCGGATATTTGTCAGTTGGACGTTGACTGTTTGATAGTACGCTCATGATCTCAACATCCATTGAGTGGCAAAGAAACTCATGGACTGAGATTGCTAGGTTACTCCTAAGGTGTCAAAGCGGTTATCGATATAGGAAATCGGTTTGTAGAGGACCAATACATATCGACTAATACCCATACATATTTGATATTTTTATATGTTTATATTTTTTTAAAGAATAATAAAAAACGTTGCCAGTTGACCAATCCCAATCGAGAATGGTGTAGCACTATAACCTATATATATAGCCTACGTGTCATATATACCATACCCGATTTTTTAAATTTCAAAAGGAGAAAAGTTACTAAACACGTTTCAACTCATACTCATGTAAACTTCTTTGAATGGACACAAGATTAGACAGTAATGCACAAGCAGGAGAAGGAAACCCAATTTCCTACTGAAAACCCCTACCTTAAACCCTTTGAAAATCGTTGATTGCATCAAACATATTTCACTCAATCTTCCATACAATAGATTTTGAGATCATAGTGCACCTATTAATTAGAAGGTAAGTGATTGATTTCACGTATCAAAGATCTAAAAAAAAAGTCTTAAAATCACGTTTGAGCTTGATGTGTGCGAAATGATTCAAGGGACATTTTTGGTGGATTTGTGACACATACAATCAAACACTGACCGTCTGATTGGTGCGCCATGATGTCAAGATTTATTATGTGAATGATCTGGGTGAAATACGACAATCACCATATGCTATGATACAATCAACGGAGTTTTAAGGGGTATTATGAACATCATACATTTAAAATATAAAAAGATGAACACATCTTCCACTACAAAAAATAAGACTATTAACAGCAGCATTTTTAACAAAAAACTGATCCTATTAATCCTGTCAGTACCAAGAAACAGTCGCTATAAAAAATTGCCTTAACAATAAGTGCCGCTGAAACACCTGATTTTTATAGTGCTCGATCAATGAGTATCACAGATAAGTTCTTCCGGTAGTAATTTGGCCAAGGGTTTAACTGTTTAAGTCATAGGATCTGAGAGCTTGCCATCATTTTTGCACAAATTTATGTCCATGTTTGAGAATTGTATCATGATCAACAATGGTTTGTAGTGTTTGTAGTGGTTCGGTTTTCGAAACACTGGTTCTCACCCTTCATTAATCTTATAAATGACATACAAATATACAGAAAGAATTCAATCCAATCTGAACCACCCAAAAAAATTGGGCATGCATTATCCAAAACATAGTCACCGTCCAAAATGGGATCAAATGAAAATAATTCAATACACTAACATGTGTGGGCGGTACCCAAATTTTGACCATCAAAAAAACTTTTTTTTTTTTATATATATATCACATGCCACATGACACATAATCTCGAAACCGATATTATGTAGAATATGATATGGGGTTTGAACCCACCGCCCCCACTATGGCTTCAACGCATTGTCCAATTTGCCTTATATTTCTAAACGCATAAGAAACCCGCTTCATCCTCCAAGATTTTGTGGAACTCTATGTGACACTCAAAACACTCTTTGAGAGTCACGTGGAGCATGAGAGGATTGGTTAGACAAAAATAATATATATATATATATATATATATATATATATATATATATATATATATAGAGAGAGAGAGAGAGAGAGAGAGAGAGAGGTTTTTCCTAATCTTGAAGAAGGCTTTAGTGTCCTCCAATGGATGGGGAACAGAAGCCTTTTCATGCATACAAATTCTAGTTGGTTGCATTGAAGTTAATTAAGGCTGCGCTCGCGTTTGGGAACGTGAATTTGGATTTGGGAATTTGGATTTGGATCTCCTAAATCTAAATCCACCGTTTCGTTCTCCATTTTTGTGTTTGAATTTGGAGTTGATAAATCCACTGGAATTTAAAAATCTATGACTATATTGTAAAAACGTTGATTTGTAAATGATACCTTGATGTGAACTTTAGATCTACCTGTTTGAATTGTGGTCGGATAAAAATGAGATGTCAAAAGAAAAAGTGGACCTGCGAATAAGTTTTTAAAAAAATGCTCGTTAAAGACCTGATTGATCAGAAAGAAAAAAATCCAAAATTTATTAGGGTCTTCAACTTTCAATTCCGTCACTTTTATGTGTGACCTATTTTGAAGTGTCAAATGAAGTCAGATTGATGTGAAATTTGTCACATTTGAAAGTTTATCGAAGTAATTTTCTAACGAGTAAAAAATTGAGCAATTCCGACAAGTAATGAAAAAGTTATGATCAGTTTTCGAAAGTTACACATAAAGTGACGAATTCCAAGAATCCTAATTGAATTGGGATTAATCCCTTTTATTATATTATTTTTGAAAATAAGAGTTGTTTCTTTTATTAGAAATAAGATTAGTTTCTCTTAGAATTTTATTTTATTGTTTTAGAAGAATTAAAATATTTCTTTTATTTGAACTAGGAATTAGAGTCATACTAGGATTTCTACTTTTATACATTGATTAACCTATTTAAAGGCTTGTAAACACTTTTATTATTAGTTTTTGGTTAATGAAAATTGCTTATGCAAAATTAAGAGTTCTAAACTTTCGTGAGGGTGTGATTTTCTCAAACGGAGAGTGATTCTTCGATTCTCGCTTGCGATTTTGTGTGTAGCCAACTCTTCTTCCATCTCTATCTTCTTTAGATCTACGGTTGCATAAGTAGCGTAATCCTAGTTATTTTATTTATTTCATAAAATTCAAAATCAACCTATTTATTTTTCATAAATCATTACTAGCCTTTTAACTTTGTTCGGTATCGAGAGAACCTGTTTGCGAGTTCGTTCGACGCCCTAAAACTATCAGAGATCTAGCCGTTTATAAGAACTCTAGTCTTTTAGATCCGCGATAAGAAACGTATATGAAAAGTAACGCTTTTTCGGGCTAAAATTAAATCTTCTAATTGAATTCCTGGAATCTTGTGTGATAATTTGTTAGGAGAAATTGCTATTTTAATTGTTTGAATTAGTTTAAATTTTAATCTCAACCCTAGCATTGCATTTAGTAAGTTCCCGCATCACACCTCCTAGGCGTTATTTGAAAATCCAAATCTTACACCAACATATAATTGGCTATGTTTAGTGAATAAAAAGTTATTATCCAGTGTTATAGGTACGGTTCGACTTGATACTAAAACTGACTCGAACTGATGGTACCCAACCCGAATTAAATCGAACCGAATGGGGCTGAATCGGTGGTAAATGGACCGGATTGAATGGGTACCAGACCAAATCAGACCCGATCCGAACTGACCCAACCCAAGCTTAATTAGTTACTGCAAAGGCTAGAAAACTAGCCATTGGGCTGCAACATCTAATTTTATGGCTGTTGCAACCCACCTTTGTACAGTGCACCTTGAGTGGAACCAGGAAATTACTAGTTGCATCCATTTTTTTGTCTTTGCAACCCACCTTTGTACAGTGCATCTAAGGTGGAAGTAGGAAATTGCTAGTTGCATCCATTTTTTTGTCTTTGCAACACACCTTTGTACAGTACATCTAGGGTGCAACTAAGAAATTATTGGTTGCATCCATTAAAAATTTTTATTTCTGTTTTTGCAACCCAACTTTGTACAGTGCACCTTGGGTGCAAGCAATAAATTGCTAGTTGCACATTTTTGCATTTTTTATTTTTACAGCCCCACCTTTTGTATGTTGCACCTTGGGTGCACCCAGCAAATTACTGGTTGCATCCATTTTAATTTTTAATTTTTAATTTTAGTTTTTTTGTTTCTATTTTTGCCGCCCACCTTTGTACAATGTACCTTGAGTGCAATCAGAAAATTATTAGTTGTATCCATTTTTAATTTTTTAATTTTCTTAATTTATTTTGTTTTTGTTTTTGCAGCCCACCTTTGTACAGTACACTTTGGGTGCATTCAGAAAATTGCTGGTTGCACTCTTTTCCATTTTTTCCCCCTTGGCCCAAACCGAATCGAACATCGAAAAATTCGGTTTCAGTTCGGGAACGGTTTATGCGTTGGAGGAATTTGGTGTTATCGAAACCGATATTGATATATTTTAGTTCAGTTTCGTTTTGTGGTGTACCGAACCGAAAATCTAAAAAATCATATTCGGTTCGGTTTTGTATACCAAACCTTCATCTCTACCTACATAGAATGAAGGAAACCAATGAAATATAAATTTATTTTATATAAAAAAAATAGCCAAATGAAGTATCTATAAATCCTTGGGCCAAATCTTAAGACAATACTTAATCGGTAAACAAGAAATTTGCAAATCTAAACATTTCAAATTTAAAATTTAAAATGCTTGAATTTAAATTACTTGAATTTAAAATCCCCAAAGCTATATCCACATTACCAAACGCAACCTGAAGTTAATTAAAGTTGTATTTATAATATGGGATGGATTTAGAAAAATATCTTTATTGGGGAAGGCCTTTAGAAAATTTCCCAAAATATATGAGAATGCATAGAATTAGGCACTCGCTCCAATTTATATTAGGAAGTGCTAAGTTGTTCTATAAACCTCATTAACATAACAGAGAATTTTCTTTTCCTTTTTTATATGCCAGCTTGAGGTTGCTTAAGCGTTGACCTCTACTTATTTATTAATTAGAAAAGATAGAAGATCATATAATTAGGGTCATACACCAAAATACTGGGATAAACTATAAAGCAAGGTGCCAAATCGGATATTGGTATCGGATATTGGTCTGTAGTTGACCAATATGAATCGGCCGATACATATCGGCAGATACTGAATTGAAGGGTTTATTTACAACAATAAAAATAAAAATGAAAGAAATGGTGATTTGCGTACTTTTTCTTTTAAATTGATTTGAATGGATAAATGCAAGGTTGATCTGATATGGCATTAGCTCAGAAACAAAAACACATTGGTTTCCAAACGGGTACCTCTGATCCTGCTCACCAGCTTGCTGAAAGCGCCCACATCTTAGATCCCTTGAAAATCATTGATTGCATTGGATTAAATGACAGGGAGTCGTATGTTACTCCGATCTTTCACACAATGGATCTTGAGATTACGTCACATGTATCAAACGACCCGTTTATGATTTTACGTGTCACAGATCTCAAAAAATACCACTAAAATCACATGTGAGCATGATGTGTGCTATATGATTGAAGGTCATTCTCTAGGGATGAGTGACACATGGAATACAAAAATGACCGTATGATAAATTTACTATTGTCTCTGTTAGAAACCCAGGTTGGACACTCACAAAACTCAAGTAAATGCACGTTTGCTGGATGCTCAAATGCTGGGAGAATATCTTGCCTTAATCAAAGAACAACTATGGCTATAAATAGCCTTACAAAAGAGTAAATAAAAACAAATTCCCAAAGAATAGGACTTATCAACAACAGCTGAAACAGCCCTACAAACTAGGATGACTAAACAGCCCTACAAACTAGGATGACTAACCCTTATGACTAGGAAAACTTAACAACTTCAACATCCTCCCTTAAACTGAAGGCTGTCAGCAATCAGTTTATATCCATGAGTGGATACACACCTAATGACCTTTAAATTACGAAATCGTCCGACTTCAAAGGCTTGGTCATGATGTATACGCCACCTACTCCTGTGAAGAACATTGGACCAATTCCACGATCGCATCCTTGGTAAGCTCTCAAGAAAATGGAACCGAACATCTATGTGTTTTCGCCCATGCATCACTTTGGATTCTTTGAGAGCTTAATAGTAGAACTATTATCACAATAAATTGTTGTGGGTGTTTGAGGTTCATGATTAATTTTGTGAGATCCTCCTTAACCAAAGCGCTTGACATGCACTTGATCGCTGACTATAAACTTCGGCTTGGTTGTAAGCGGTAACCACAGTTGTTTCTTTGAGGACCATGAAACCGCCTGAACTCAACATAAAACGCATCTGTAAGTACTCTTCCTATCATCTTGATCTCCAGCATAATCACTGTCAGTGTACCCAATGAGTTCTTCTTTTCCTCCCTTCCTATAGAACAACCCAAAGCTCACCGTGCCCTTCAAGTATCTCAACACTCTCTTTGCAGCGTTAAGATGCATTTCGATGAGGGTCGTTCCATGAACTCGATCAAGCGATAACATACATCATATCCGGTTAGCGTTGCGATTAAATGCGTGAGGCTGCCCACAATTCGTTTGTATAGAGTGTTATCAATTGCCACTCCCTCTTCATCCTTCATCATTTTGAACCCAGGGACAATAGGATTATGGACTGCATTATATTGGTTCATATTAAACCTCTCTAGCACTTCTTGAGCATATTTCCGTTGAGAAACATAGATGCCTTCCGACCTTTGAAGCACTTCTAAGCCAAGAAAATAACTCATTTTCCCAAGATCAGACATATCAAACTCAGTCATCATAGAATGCTTGAATTTTCTGAACATAGACTCATCATTTCCAGTGAATATAAGGTCATCAACATAAAGACAAACAATTAAAATTTTACCTCCATACATTCTTCTAACAAATAAGGTGTGTTCATGTGGGCACATCTCGAATCCTTCCTTCATGAAATATGATTCAATGTGGCTGTACCAGGCTCGAGGGGCCTATTTTAGACCGTATAAAGCCTTTTTAAGCTTATATACCTTGTGCTCATGCCCTTTTTGTTCATAGCCTGGAGGTTGTGCCACGAACACTTCTTCATTTAATTCACCATGTAGAAAGGCCGACTTAACATCTAACTGATAAACATTCCAACCATTCCTTGTTGCAAGTGAAAGAATGACACGAACGGTATCCAAACGAGCCACAGGTGCAAAAACCTTTTCATAATCTACTCCATACTGCTGGCTGTACCCTTTTACGACCAAACGAGCCTTGTATTTATCCACTTCACCTTTCTCGTTGAGCTTTGTTTTGTAAATCCATTTGACCCCAATTATTTTTCCTTTTGGTGGCATCTCTATCAACTCCCACGTGTTATTTCTTTCTATCGCCTCAATTTCTGCATCCATTGCCTTCTTCCATTTGTCACTTTTTACAGCTTCTGCAAAAGTAATAGGATCAAAGTTAGCAAATAAAGCTAGGTGGGTCATACCTTCCTCCTCGGAGAGACTATCTCCAGTCACATAGTCTCTCATCCAAGCTGGTGGTCTTCGAACACGTCCTTCTATGTCAGTCGTGTGTGTTTGATCATTATGATCAGATTCCTCGCTCTCTGGTGTTGTCTCATCAGTCTCAGTCTCTTCTGTATTGTTATCATTCCCCGAATCTGCTTCTTCATTCTTTTCCCACTCAAGATCAGTTATGATTGTTTCTTGGTGATTGTCACCCCAGTCCCAAGCTTTATCTTCTTCAAAAATAACATCACGACTTATCACTATCTTCTTAGAAACTGGATTAAAAAGACGATAAGCCTTGGATTCTTCACTGACCCCTAGTAGGATGCACTTCATACTCTTGTCATCGAGTTTAATCCTCTTGCTGTCAGGAACATGCACGTGTGTTAAACACCCAAAAACCCTGAAGTGCTCCACTGAGGGTTTAGAGCCACTCCAAGCTTCTTCTGGCGTCATGTTTTTCACTGTGAAAGTTGGGCTTCTGTTGAGTACATGGATGGTCCAATTGACTACTTTTGGCGGAAAGTTCGTAGGATGTTCTTCTCGTAAGCATGCTTGAACCATGTTCATAATAGTTTGATTTTTCCTTTCCGCGACGCCATTCTGTTGGGGAGAGTAGGCAGCTGTCAACTGCCTTTGAATTCCATTCATGTTGCAAAAAACGGTGAACTCTACTGAAATAAATTCACCCCCACGATCTGTACGCAGATTCCTTATGCTTAAACTGGTTTCCTTTTCAACCCTGGCTTTGAAACTTTTGAAAGAGTTAAAAGCTTCTGACTTCTCAACCAAGTAGTACACCCATGTTTTCCTACTATAATCATCAATAAAAGAAATGAGATACCTCTTCTCCTTTGTTGGAGATTGGATTAATAGGCCCACATATGCATGCACAAGTTGAAGAATTTGAGATGCCCTCCACGCACTCTTCTTTGGAAATGGATCTCGTTTTTGCTTTCCTACCAAACACTTTTCGCAAACTTTCGTGTGTGCTTGGAATTCTGGTAAGCCCTTCACCATTTTCTTTTGTTGAAGGATTTTCAGACCGCTCCAACCCAAATGTCCGTACCTGCGAAGCCATAGGTGAGATTGATCATCCGTAATAGTGTGAAAACACTTTTGTCCTTGTGAATGCGTACAGCCAAGAAGATAAACATTCTTCATCATGTCATTGTGGTCTCCCAGATCAGTCCTCTCTCTGGATGATAAATCCTACACTTGCCATGTTTGATCAGGAAAACAAGGCCCTTCTCTTGTAATTGTCCAATACTTAGTAAATTATTCCGTAGATCCGGGACATAGAGTACTCCAGTAATGACCTGCATGATTCCATTGACCTCCATAACATTTCCCTTTCCTAAATGCACGTAAGCTTGAATTGTTCCCTGACTTCTTGATTTCTGAATGTATCATCAAAATCTGTGAACATCTCCTTCTTGCCACACATATGGTTGCTGCATCCTGAGTCCAGGAACCATAATCCTTCTCTGTCATCCTCCTTGATATCATCCCAGATTTCTTCCTTTGGTTTCTGCGTAGAAACCTTTTGAATCCTTCTCCTTTTTGGGGCATTCCCATTGAAAGTGCCCAAGTTCATGACAATTGTAACATTCGAGAGTAGATCTGTCAAATCCATTTCTACCCCTTCCTCGTCCTCTTCCTCTGAAACTGTTGCGTCCACCTCGCCCGCCTTGATACACCTCATGAGTGACCTTTAGAGCTTGCTCATCCACTGTGTGCCTCCCCATCCTTTGCTCGTGTACCAACAAGCTGCTTTGCAATTCATCGATAGATAAGATGTCAAGATCATTTGATTCTTCAATGAAGCATACCACATAGTCATATTTAACAGTCATGGATCTCAGAATCTTTTCGATGACCACTACATCTCCCATCTTTTCCCCATGAATCCGCATCTTGTTGGCTATGGTGAGAGTTCGTGCAAAATACTCATTCACTGATTCCCCTTCCTTCATATGTAAAATTTCAAACTCTTTGCGAAGAGCTTGTAGCTGTGCACGTTTGACACGTGCTGTGCCTTGGTACTTTTTCTTCAAGGAGTCCCAGATGTCTTTTGCGGTATCTTTCTTCAATATCGTCTCCAGGATTGCTCGATCAATGGCTTGGAACAAATAGTTCTTAGCCTTCAAATCCTTCAGTCTTTGATCAGCAATGGTCTTCTTCTGTTCATCTGTGAGATTTCCCTCGTCTGCTTCTGCAGAAATCCCAGTCTCCACCAAACTCCAATATTCTTTGGAGCGCAAGAAATTCTCCATGAGCATGCTCCAATGATCATAGTGTCCATCGAACCTTGGAATCGCAGGTTGCACAAAACTATTTTCAGTTGTCATGGCTTTGAGATTAGCTTCACTCAGGCCCTGTGAGATAGCTCTGATACCAGATGTTAGAAACTCAGGTTGGACACTCACAAAACTCAAGTAAATGCACATTTGCTGGATGCTCAAATGCTGGGAGAATATCTTGCCTTAATCAAAGAACAACTATGGCTATAAATAGCCTTACAAAAGAGTAAATAAAAATAAATTCCCAAAGAATAGGACTTATCAACAACAGCTGAAACAGCCAGCTGAAACAGCCCTACAAACTAGGATGACTAAACAGCCCTACAAACTAGGATGACTAACCCTTATGACTAGGAAAACTTAACAACTTCAACAGTCTCATGATCTATTGTGTGAAAGATCGGACTGAAACATGATTCCCATCATCTGATCCGACACACAATCAATATTTTTCAAGCGATCAGGGATATGAGCGCTTTCAACAAACTAATGGGTGCAAATAGGGGTACCCAAAGGACTAAAGAATTCGTGAGAGATATGCTGTGCCGTCTCATCTTGTCAGGCGGGCGGGCCAGCTTGTATAAAGTTGTATGCCATATTGACGTTGCTAGCAACCGCCTGCAAGGAAAAAGCCAACTCTAGACGGCTTAATCGGTTACCGGCTCATCCGGTCACCACTAGTGCAGAGATTTATCGCGGAGGATACATGATATACTAATATGTATTATTGGGGTCCTTACATATCGATGTCGGCAGATTTTTGACACCATGCTATGAAGTATCTAAGTCTCGCCCGTATGGGCCAAATAAACAAAATGAAGAAAATATAACATGTTTTTTTATTTTTATCAATTACTGAGAAGTCAGTATCGATGCAGGGGTCCGGGTCAAACGGCTGAACCATTGCATAGAAAGAAGAGAATCTTTGACTTCCACTGTTTCTATTTTATAGCATGACGTGATTTGTATGATATCCTTCTATATAAGGGGTTTTAAAATTGCTTGAACACAAAATCTGGTTATTCCAGTTGACCTGATCATTTCCCAACGATCTCACTATATTTTTATTATTAAGAAAAACTTAATAGTAGAGAGAGAGTGGGTGAGAGATCTGAGTCCTGCAATGACAACCAAGAAATCACAACAACAATGTTTATCCCACCCTTAAGATATTAAAGATAATAGTAGGTATAGGAGAAGGTCCCACCCTTAAGATATCAAAGATATTAGTAGGTGTAGGAGAAGGAGCCTTTCCATATATATATATATCTTTTATATACAAATTGATATTCTAACATTTGGTCCATTTTTTTTAAAATTTGGACAATAAAACCCTTCTTATTTACACACAATAAAGAAGTAATCAGACATTAAGTGGAATTCCATTTTTAAATGTAGGCACTCTACCCCTATCATATTTCATTTTTCTTTCTATTGGTGAGTGAATTTTATGTTTTTTCAGGAGTAGGGATGTCATTTAATAAGAGATTGATTTAGTCAAATGGGTATGGTCTTCTCTCTTTTGAGTATTAAATAAGCAACCAAGCTAAGAAACCCTTCATTACCAAACAAGCTCCACCGCCTATTCATCGGAAAAAAATATTAAAAAAAAAACCTTATTTTAAACTTCCTTCATTAGCAAGCAAGCTCAAAAAACTCACAAACTGACACCCGTTAAACCTGTGAAGAAAAACACGCTCTCCACCGCCTTGAATAAGATGATGGACATTATTTTTAGTCTCAATCTTCAATAAAATAGATTTTACGATCATGGCGCACCTGAATCCACTTTGGGACCGTTAGATCGTTCTCGGCACTACGATTGTCGAGAGGGAGGTCAGTCCTGACCGCCCAATCAAGCCTCGCTCTCCCCATCCTGACCCACCCGGAGAAGGAGTGAGCGACGCCTCTCCCTGTTTTATCGTCAGGTAGAAGACACCATGGCTGCCGATATGCACATAGCAGACGCCATGGCTTGCCCCATCACGCACGAGCCCAATCGGTGTGCTTGATGCGGCGGCTTACGCAAGCTGCGAAAGGTCGGTGTGAGGCAATGTACAGTAAGTACAGATACAGGCAACGATGATGAATGCCTCTAAGAGAGATCAGCCCCCCATTTTTGTCTTGAGATTAAAAAAAATATAGTTTTTATTTATTATTTTTATTATTTATGAGGAACCAATTAAGGGCTTAATTTTTTTTTTTTTAATATTATATATTTTGTTATTAATGGATTAATGGAATAGAGTAAAAATGATTTCATTTTATATTTCTCAATTTTTTGTTTTTCATTTTTAATTAAATATATTTACCAAATGTGTTAATATGAAATTATTTAATAACTAAAAGTAATTAAAATTTTTGGCGGGCTTACCTTTTGGGTATCTCATCAGTCATAATGTGTCAATTATCCATGCATCACTTCAATCATTTTAGATGATTAATCACATTTCAAAATAGCTAAATTGCCTCTTTATAGATAAACCCTAAACCCTAAACCCTAAACATCTATTAATTACATCTATCTATTCTTCTAAAAGACAACATACACTCCAATTGCATGAGAAAATGTCTCAATGAAAACAGAGAGAGTTCATTGGGAGAGATGCTTTCTATTTTAGTTTTGGATAGTAGTTAGTTGGGTCACCATGATCAATGCACATGCTTATTAAATTTTCATTATTTGGAAGGTCGCTCTTGTGTTGCCTCTATAAAAACTTCAATTTTGCATCCATTTTTTTAAGTGTGTGTAATAACGTCAACCCTAAAATATACATTTATATAAATATAAAAGTTTGCCCAATATCGAAATTTTTTATAGCACATAAAGTAGTGTTGTTGGGGTTTACGGGATTTTAAATTCAGCCAGTTATGGCTCTTTTTTCCTGACTTGGAAGGCAGCCAAAATTTTCGCTTGGCTCTTCCTAAGCACGAATCAAACAATCGACCATAATCAATCTTGTTTCAATGAGAAAAGTGCTCTCTACAAGCCTTAGGCTTCGTTCAAATAATAATCTAAGCAGTTGGCTTTGCAAGCACGCTAATTACCCTTAAAAATTCTATTAGAGGGAAATAACTTGAAGATTTGGAGGGAAACAATGAGAGAGGATATGAAGGATTGCAAGCTTACAAAAAGCCAAATGTTGAAAAAAAAAAAATGAAAATAAAACTCACAAGCAACCCCAAATAAATGGAATAAAACTATTTTAGGGATAATAGTTTATGGGATAATGGCTCTTGACCGATATTTAAATGGTGTTTAAATGATTTTACACCATTAAAATCACACTTTTAATCTCACACCATTGAAGATTGATTTATCATTGTGCCATATGCACACATCTATAATCAATCTAAATTTCCCAAGCAACAATCCATCGTTGGAACACGTACCAATTAAATGATAATGCTTATAAGTAGATGTAAATCATCTGATCGGTGAACTTTAATATCATCTATCAAAATTAAGAACAAACGTTGCTATTGGAGTTCATAGATCGGATGGTTCAAATCTCCCCATAACCCTTCAATTGATGATATATCACTTTGACGGTTAGGATTTTCAAGATCGTAAGTCAATAAATGGTGTAAGATTATTTGAGCACCATTTGGTGCTTATTCAGGAGAGTCGGTCCCTAATTTATAGGGTACTTCTATTCTTGCCAACATTTATGAAAGATCCCACATGTGCAAGTTGAAATCAGACGATGGGGATCATTTTTCACACTGATCTTCCACACAATGAATCTTGAGACCATGATCTTACCTGTCGTATATTTTATTTATTCCACGTGTAATAGATACGAAACAAACGGACGTAAAATCACATTTGAGTGTGATTTGTGCCATGTGATTTTAGGCCACTTTTTGGTATCCATGTCATGACATGGAATAAAAAATTGACCGTCTAATGGTAGGCTTATAGTGTCAAGATCTATTGTATAGAAGATTAGGGCAAAAAAATGATCTCTGTCGTCTGATTTAAAGCAGTCAATGAGTTTGAAGAAGTTTTGAAAGTTTGCGCTTTCAAAAATCGCGTTGGTGCGAATAGAGGTACCCTAATTCATATGCTTCTCAATAGTTGTGCTTTAGTTGAGGCATGACTATTTTGACATATGATTGCCTAAGGGTTGGGGTTGAAAACGAAAACCAAACATCTCTAGGATAGTGATATCTCTTTTGGTGATTCTATTAAGATGGTAGTAAATTTCATAGATTACATAAAAGTATGAGGATTCTCTTAAGATATTTGTAAATTTTATGGATTACATAAAAAAATTTGAGTAAAATAATAGGACACGTGAAACGCACATGCCTTTCACTAGTGTATATATATATGGGAGCCGGTTAGGTCCTCCAATGGAGGACGGTGAGCGTCCTCCAAGATCCACGTGGAGCTCCACATGGCACCCAAAACACTTTTTGGGTGCCACGTGGAGCACAGGTGGACAGTTTAGATCTACATTAAAAAAAAAAAATCGAAAAAAAAATTTTAAACCCACAAGTCAAAGTTTGACAGTTTTCATTGGTCTACATTTTACGATTCAAAATATACATGATGGAGATGAGTTTTTAATTATTATTTTTTTCAAAAATGATCTAAGCAATGCACCTAAGGTCCACGTGGCATCCGAAAAGTGTTTTGGGTGCCACGTGGAGCTCCATGTAAAAAGTTGGAGGACGGTGACCGTCCTTCCATGAAGGATGAAGGCCTTTTCCTATATATATATATATATATATATATATATATATATATATATATAGTGCGGCAATTAATAAATTTTAGACACCGTCCTAATATATATCCGTTGGGCAGTGCAGGTCATAAATTTTAGGCACGTCCCATTATTATGCCAGTTGGTTAGGGCAGGGCATAAATTTTAGGGGAAATTTACCTGACCGGCCCTGTCAGATACGCCTTTTACGTCAGAAGCCCTATAGTTTCACTTTTACCCAGACAAACCAGCTCCAAGCCTAGCCGACCCTAAGGAGAGTAAAAGGTCCAAATTACCCCCTTCTAAGACCTTCTTTAACAAACAAAGCATCGTCTTCTTCCTCATTTTAACCTGCAAAAAAGTTAGAGGTGTAAAACCCTAGACGGAGTGTCCTTACTTAGTCTGATCTGCTCTGATCTGCTCCGATCTGCTATTTCGAAGAAGAAAACAGAGGCTTGGAAGAAGAAGGCCCTGCATTTCTTCATTGTGGCAAAAAGACCCTGAAATTTGTCCTTGCGACTAGAGGTATCCTACTTAACCCCATTTTTAGTTTATTAGTGTTATGTAGTGATGCAGTATCTCTTAGAAGAAGAAGGCCCTGCATTTCGTCATCGGCTCCATATACATTCGATATCGATATCACATACAATCGTCATCGACTCCAAATAGAGTCGATGACGATTGTTTATAAAATCGATATCGATTGTGTTTAGAGCCGATTACGACTCTATTTGAAATCGATATCGATTGTATATACAATCGATTGTTGAAACAATCGATATCGATTACAAATAGAGTCGATGCCGATTATATATAGAGTCGATATCGATTGTATAAACAATCGATATCGATTACAAATAGAGTCGATATCGATTGTATTTGCATTCGACTAAGAGTTATAGTCGTCTTTTCTCTTTTATTTCATCAGTCTTATGACCCTTCCTTCTCATTCTTAAACAGACGATGACGGACGTGAGGATTCCTCTTCTTTGTCACTATGATGGCCTTCTTGTAAACGATGATGGCTTGTATGAAGGTGGCCGGCGGAGGCTTATTAACATTTCAATTGAAATTTCTTATGAACAATTCATAAGGCGAATGTCTGCTGTCAGTTTTGCGAAGGCGGATGAAACAGTTTCCACAAAGTTTCATATGAAGATAGTGAATACGCCTGTGGTTGCCGACATTTTGGACTCTGATGATTTGGCTACATTATTTAGTTTTTATAAATCCGGAGTGGACGTTATAAAAGTATTCATCATTAAGGAACCGGCATCCTTCGCTCATTGAACAAGTAAATCTCGGCGGGACTGATTTTGTGTCTCATTCATTTCAGCCATGTAAGTTTGAGGATGAAATTGTATACGATACCGTCCCGTTAGGCGATGACGGTTATATTGTGGCGAACGATGGCAAAGGGAAAGCAACATTTGATTTAAACGATGCTCCGATTGAATCGTATGATGACCCAGTAAAATACATGCATGGGTCACAACAATGTAGTCAATGGTTAGACTATACTTCAGAAAGGGTGGTGGATACCAACGATTTCAGTCATATCTTCCCCGGTGGATGGACAACTTGGTTTACTCAAGACTTATGTTCTACCATGCCATCGATGGGAATTACCGGAGTAACTCAATCCCATGTCCATACATATGAGCACCCCTTCGGTGAAGGGCCTAGCCAACCACGCCATTATCCATTCTGTGAAGGATCCGGTCAATCACATCAGAACCCCTTCGGTGAAGGATCTAGTCAACCACCCGAGAACACCGCCATGAATGAAGATACTTTAGAAGAAGAATATGAAGGCGAACCAGATGGGTTTATCAAAGAGGACCCGAAAATTTTTGTGAGAGATATTGACAATCCCCTAGTAGACGGAGATTACGAAATGTCAGAGACATCGGGCGATTCCTCCGATGAAGAGGTGGAAACTGAATATCGGAATTGGACGTTTAAAATTGGAGAGATCTTCCGAGACAAACAAACATTTCAAAGAGCATTGAAAGAACACGCGGTGGAGAAAAACTTTCAAATTCGGCCTTTGAGGACCGCTAGTTATCGAGTGATGTAGGATGCTCTGAACCCGATTGTTCGTGGCGAATACATGCTTCTAAATTGGTGGCTCGATTCTTTCCAAATCAAGGCATTCAATAGTACTCACACATGCGGAGCGCTAAGATCGGACACATACGATCGTAATAATGCAACAATCTCCTTCGTAGCGAATTATGACCGGGATAAACTTATGGAAGGATTCGACTACACACCGGCGTCGATAATGTTTGATATTGCAAAAGCTTATAATGTGCAAATCTCATATGTAAAAGCTTGGAGGGGAAAAGAGCTTGCCCTTAATGATATTAGAGGAAGTTGGGAAGGACAATTTATTGATCTACCGGCCTACGTGAAGGAGATGGAGAGGGTAGATCCTAATGTACAAACATCCTTTCAACTTACTCTTGACGGTAAGTTTCAAAGATTCTTTTGGAGTTTTGGTCCATGCATCGGAAGCTACCGCAATACACTTCGTTGCATATTGCTTGTAGACGGCACACACCTACGAGGACGTTTCGAAGGGATCCTCCTTATCGCCTCTGCGCAAGATGGTAATGGTCATATATTACCGTTAGCATTTGCCGTGGTCGAGTTAGAAGAAGAGGATACGTGGATGTGGTTTCTTGAACGGGTAGGTACGTTCGTGATCAGTGGGTTTAACGAGGATCTCGTAATTATCACGGATAGGTCGAAGGGTTTAATAAATGCGGTGAAACATATCTTTCCTAACACATATCACAACTACTGCATGCGGCATATGACACAAAATTTGCAGCACAAGTATCCCAGGAACAATGTGAAGGGTCTATGGTGGTGCGCCGCGCGTGCATATTCGAAAGAGAAATTTGATTATTTTATTAACGAAATGAAGAAAGATCCTGCTGATTCTCAGGCCGTAGAATATATTTTGAAAATAGATCCAAAGCATTGGGCACGCGCACATATGGAAGGAAGGCAGTACGAGTCCCTGACTACGAATATTGCCGAAAGTTTAAATGCTAAAAGATAGCTCGAGAGAGATCAATTATTGACTTGATTAACTACTAGAGAGAAAGTCACGATCATTTTTAAAAACGCAGAGAGATATCTGAGAAATGGACCACCCTTCTCTGCCCGAAAGCAAATGCTCACATGAAGAAGGTGTTGCAATGGGCCGGTAGAAAGAGAGCTCAACCATACGGCGAATCAATTCCAAGTCAATTCAAAATTACATTCATCACGTCGACTTGGAACACAAGACCGGTAGTTGCTGCCGTTGGCTCATCCATGGCTTCCCTTGCTCCCATGCCGTGGTGTCTATCAATCGAAGAAGTTACGACTACCATAAATTTTGTGAGAACTGGTTTTTCACCGCTTGCTTTAGACAAACATATGACAAGCAATGGGTTCCCACCCTCGATAAAAGTCAATGGGAGTTCCAAGCAGAGCAACTCCCTGAAAATATGAAAGTGAGACCACCCTATTATTGCCGAAAGCCCGCCGAGGAAGAGAAGGATAAGGTCTAAGGGTGAGGTTAGGGCACTACAGTGTAGCAACGAATATGGTCACAACCGCAGGAGCTGCAAGGCAGTGGGACCGATGGGCTAACAGTGTATATTTTTAATAATGATAGAATGAATGTAAATGAGAAATTCAGAATCCATGTTTTTTTACATTGTAATATAGTCTTTACTGATGTATCATACAGTCGTCATCGATTGTATAACTAATCGATATCGATTCATTTAAGAATCGGCATCGGCATCGATTATGAATATCGTCAATGACGACTACATATATAGTCGATATCGATTATTTATACAATCGATAGCGATTATATATATAGTCGGGAGCGATTACATACAGAGTCGTCACCGATTATTTATATAGTCGATAACGACTATATATGTAGTCGCTAATGGATGCTATTCTACTTTTTAACTACAAGTACATAAAAATAGTGCCATTATATTCAAAATAATTCAATTTACAATTACAAAAATATTCCAATACAACCACACAATTACAAAAATATTCCAATACAACCACACTACTGTTGCTCCCCCTCATTTTTGTCTTCCTTCACCAGTACTCCGCCATCGCCTGTGTATGTAGCCAGTGTATGGCCAATTTCTGCCCTGATCCTCTCTATATCTGATTGCGCGAAGTCAAATTTCTTCCCCATCATAAAGTATTCGACATACTTCACAACAAATACTCCACAATCACAGGAGTTGGTTTGTCGGGGGACGGCTTTGATCCGGCAGTCAGTAGATGACCAAGGATAGTTCTTCTTCATTAGTGCAGCGGAGTCACCGTACGAATATAAGATCACGGGAAGGTATTGGGTCTGTTTCGAAATAATAGAGAGAAGTGTCAGATATGTTAACCTAACAATGATAAAAGATATGCTAAGCAAAATATCTTACCAGCGCCTGCAATTGGGCCACATATCTTTCCTTAGAGGGCCTATTAAATATAGGGTCGACGATCATTATCGATCGTTCGACTACCTTTACGATCGCAAGCGCCCAGTGTAGTGGTTGTTCAGAATGTATTGGCATAAATATCTACAAAAAAGTAATATAATCTCAAAGGGTAGGATAGAAAAAATTAAAAAGAATAATTATAAAGAGGATAAAAGCATACTATGTTGCATTCGTTAGCCCACAGATTCCGAAGCTCATTGAAGAAGAAAGTTTCCATCAGCTTCTTCCCTCCGGTCTCTCTTTGTCTATAGGCAGCCCACCTGTGAACTTGAACCTCGATCGACTGGTCGTACAATTTTTCAGCAAGCAAAAACTTGTTGAAATCTTTCAGTTCATAGCCCATGTACGTCAGTGTGGCAGGGTCCATTAGGAAGTTTTTGACATTTTTCTCAGGATGAATTTTATCATCAATAACTTCCAAATGTCTCATGTAGGCGCCCATAACCTGAAACCAATGCAGTTAGATTAAAATATGCAGTTAGAGTTAAATACATAATCGTTAGCGACTCTGTAAATCATCGATATCGATTCATTTAGAGTCGGTAACGATTATTTAAGTCGTCGAAATAGTTATCGACTCTCTAATAAATCGATATCGATGATTTACAGAGTCGCTAACGATTATATACGCCATCGTTAGCGACTCTAAAAGCCATCGATACTGATTCAATACGCCATCGATACCGATTCCATAAGCCATCGATCACGATTACATAAGCTATCGATAACGATTTTTCCTACAGTATGTTAAACTTACAAAGTTATCCAGGTACTGAGTTCCCGCCAGACATCTGAAGGATTGCACCACCAGCTTATACTTGCCGACAATGCTAACATATTCTCTACATAAAAAATGGCCAACTTAACTAATCTTCATGATAAATATATAATAATAAAGTTAAGTATTCAGGGTAATTCTACTTACTCGTCCTCCTTCAGAGGCTTGTTCCATATGTCTAGCATATATTTTTGCTCATTTATTAGCTCGAGGAGCATCTTCATCGATAGACCCAGACCCGGTAATGCGCCAAGTCCGAGGCTCTGATTGGTCCTTGAGGCCTTCGCGGTAGGCTTCTTTTCAACCGCTACCCTTCGTTGGGCCTTAGGTTTGATGGCAATTACTTTGCTGGCTTTCGCTTGCCTAGGTCTTAAGCGAAGCTCAGCTTGTTGGTGAGGCAATTGGGAAGAGGTTTCCTCTTCACCAGGAGGGACCCTTATCTTTGGGTCTCAGGTGCTTGTCGTGTGCCTTCACCTCATCAACGGAGGAGGAGGAGGAACTGATGCGTGAGCCGATGGTTTCCTCACAAGGTCATGTCGCACACCTTCGTTATCAGCTCCTCTATAGCCACATCCTGTACATCGTAATAATGATGCAAAATAAGAATTAATTTTTAGTCCACATTTTAAAAAGACCAAATCGATTTTAAATATGATCGTTATCGATTATATATATAGTCGCTATCGATTATATATATAGTCGCTATCGATTATATATATAGTCGCTATCGATTTTATATATGATCGTTATCGATTATATAGATAGTCGTGATCGATTGTAAATAGAATCGACATCGATTGCATTTATAATCGATAATGATTGTAAATAGAATCGATATGATCGGTATCGACTCTATATATAATCGATATCGATTTATGTTAACAAACTTGAACATTTAAAACTAGATTTCAACACATACCTTAGGTCTCGCCTCCAATAAATTTTCAAGGAGATCTTTTATTTCAGTCTGGCCCTTTCTGACTAAATAGTTGTAGTGATTTAACTTTTGCCACTCCGCATCCCTTGAATTCAGCCTCTCATTGAAGGAGTTGCAGAGTTTCTCTAAAGAAGCATAGCGTTTTAGCTGGCCTTATTCTCTCCCTCCAAATCGCTCACTCTTTGGGTGAGCTTCAAGTTATCCAGCGTCAAATGATCGACCCTCCTCAACAAAGAATCATTGGAGGTGGACGCTTCAGCCGGGCTATCTTTCGCTGCCAGGCTCTCCTTGGCGGCCCCCCTAGTTCTTGGCCGATCCTCTCCCACATGCACGGGGCCCTTTTTCGAGAGGGGTTCTTCTTCAGACGTCGATGCGTCATCCCATTCTTCCTCCCCCTCTCCAATATTATCGGCCAGAATGTAATTTCTTTTCTTCTTCGGCCGAATCTCTTCCACAACTTTCTTGACCGGTTCTTTCCTCTTCCCCCCAACCTCCTCCTTTTGAACCCGTAGATATTCTCTTACCACGGGTATCTCTAATTCAAAGCCCTGACGCATGAGGGGAGCCTTGAACCTTTTGAAAGAAAATGAAACAACAGAATAAAATGATCGTTATATATATAATAAATCACTCTCGATTGTGTAAAGAATCGGTACCGACTATTTAATAAATCGCTATCGATTCGTAAATGAATCGGTAGCGATTCTGTAATGAATCGTTATCGATTCGTAAATGAATCGGTAGCGATTCGTAAATGAATCGGTATCGATTCTAGAATGAATCGGTAAGTTGTTTTTTTGAATAGGCAATAGACCTCATACCTTCGCAACATCTCGCATGAGTGTAACCTTTGATCTCGGATCGCATACCTGTCCGACCATTTCAGTAGTGGGAAAGGGTCCTGGGATGGCGATATATATCGGCGAGGATCTCATAAGCCCACCATTGAAGTACACATATGCATCCATATGTGTTGTACGTCTTCAGGGCTTTATCCATCTCGGCGGTTTTTCTATTCGCCGCGCCCTTTATTATATACTCCATCAAGTCCTGGTAGACGAGCAGACCCCACGGCGTTCAGTTAAAGGCCTCCATAACATCGATGAGGTCGATGGGGTCTTCAGAAATTTGATGGTGGGACCCGGGAAGAGAAATATGCACAACACAAAGAAGGACAACTTTAAGAAGTCCTCATCACTTTCCGCTCTATAAATAAGATCTATATGAGACCGGAGAATTTTTCCGGGAGGCGTTCCATGAAAGTATTTGTTTCTAATGGTTTGTTCTACCGATGGTTTACCGGATGGGGTATACTTTTTTGGGCCAACTACGGCAAGGCCCAAGATTCAATCGTCTATCTCAAGATAGACATCAGTCTTCCCAATTCGGAAGTGGTTTTTATCAACCAAAAATGTCAGCATCGAATCAACCACATCGGAAAGAAATCCCACACCCTTCGGCATTTGAAATATTCCACCAAAAACTGGATCTCTCAATAACTTCTTCCGATCCGGGTAGCACTTTCAGAGATTCAAACGCAACAAGTAACACTTGGCAACGTGTGCAACCATCTTGACGATCTTTTGAAATGAAGCGTAAATAAAAACGAAAGGACTCAAAGACCATACTAACAAGGATAGTTAAAATGTTGATGAAATGTATATATAAAACCCAGACGATTATATATAGATTGGTATCGATTATATAGGTAATCGCTACCGACTCTAGATGTAATCGCGATAGAGTCTATATATAATCGATACCGACTCTAGATGTAATCGATATCGAGTCTATATCGATTATGTAATCGATTATGAAGTCGCCATTGAATCAAAATGTTTCATGCAAAATTTTCAATTACATTCATAATAGTTCAATTAAAATTAAAAGTAAAAGGAAAATCTTGCAAGTCTACATATAATCGATAACGATTACATATGTAAGCGCTACCGACTCTATATGTAATCGATATCGATTACCGATGAAATCGCCAACGACTCAATATAAATTCGCAATGACCTCAAAATGTTTATTTATATAGAAATTACTTGATTTACTGACTCTTAAGTTTCTTTTTCTTTCTTTTGTTCTATTTCTTTTCTTCCTTCTTCTTTACCTACATCGATTATCTCTATAATCGATATCGTTCCTATATATAATCGCTACCGACTCTCAACGTAATCGATCGCGATTACTTATGAAATCGCCATCAATTAAATATAAGTCTACATTGATCTCAAAATGTTTAATTTACCTGTCAGGTAAATTTCCCTTATTTACATAGAAAATATTTAATTTACGGACTCAAAAGATTTCATGAAGTCGCCATTGCATCAAAAAGTTGTTTCATTTACTTCAAAATATTTCAATTACATTCAAATTTTTTCACTTATAATTAAAAAAAAAAGAAAAGTTAGGAAGAAGGATGAAGAGCAGCTGGTGGATGGGGTGGAGAGCCGGGTGGTTCGTCTTAAGTTTCTTTTCTTTTCTTCCTTCTTCTTTTCTTTTCTTCCTTCCTCTTCTTCTTCTTTTCTTCCTTCGCCAAAATCTCCATATTTTCGTCCCTACGAACCGCAGAGGATCCGGGTTACAGTGGTGGTGGTGGGTCCTCCCATACAGGATAGAACTTTATTGGGTTATAGAAGGTTTTTTCTTCGTCGTCAGACATTGGGAAAAATATGGGCTGGTAGGGATGATAGGTGGTTTGCTAAGGTCGAACTAAACCTGTATTTAAAGCTCCTAGATTGTGGAATACGAATCGTTGTATTAAATTTCTATTAAATTTTCTCATTCTTCCAACCTAACTTGCCATAATGGTTTTACAAAAGGGTAGTTGGCAATAAATTGAACGTCGGCTGAGATAAATATAAAACCTCGTATGATTTATTATGGCATCGAGGGTAATAACTATAGGGAAATTATTTCAAATGATGGGTATTAATTATATTCATAGAGAGTCGATATCGATTTTTTATAGATTCGTCACCACAGTTTATATAGTCGATTACGACTACATATATAATCGTTATCGACTCTAAATGTAATCGAGAACGATCCTCGATATAATCGATGTAATCGGTAACGATTATATATGTGATCGATATCGATTACATATGTAATCGTTACCGATTACATATGGGAAAACCTAAAAAAATTATGTCAAAATATGCAACAAAGAGAGGAGAAATAAAAAATCTATAGCGATGGAAGCTAATTTTAATTCTAACTTACAGATTTGGTAGCTTGAAGGTTGTAGTTTTGAACGCGATCATCCACTAAGCGTCAACGACTCTTCACCGACTTTAACGAAAAAGTAAATTCAAAACAGTAAATGATTTGAAAAGATGGCGGCTATTTATTACTGTGGGGGTAGTTTGGGTATTTCCTACAGGCGTGCCTCAGCTCGGCGCACAGCGGGTTTATCTGGGTAAAAGTGAAACTTTAGGGCTTCTGACGTAAAAGGCGTACCTGACAGGGCCTGTCAGGTAAATTTCCCAAATTTTAGACACGTCCCAATATATATCGGTTGGGCAGGGCAGGGCAGGTCATAAATTTTAGACACGTCCCACTCTATATCCGTTGGGAAGGGCAGGTTCATAAATTTTAGACACGTCCCACTATATATCGGTTGGGCAGGGCTAGGTGATGATATGCCCAATCTGTTGCTGAGGAGATAAACTTGCCCAATTTGTGAGGATTCGACTGGGTGCCGGCTATTATTCTCTACTGGTCTCTCTCTCTCTCTCGCTCTCTCCCTTTGCCAGTCTTTCTCCGTTTCTCTCCCTCTCGACCTCTCTCTACTATCTTCCTCTATCTTTCATGGCTTCCCTTTCTGCAAACAAATCCCAGCCCGGCTCGGATGATACACCACTGAAAAAACTTCCGACAAGAAAAATCCCCGGCGACTATGGTCGCCCATTTTTCGGCCCGATAAAAGACCGGCTCGACTACTTCTACTACCAAGGCCGAGACGATTTCTTTAAAATCCGCATGGAGAAATATCAGTCCACCGTCTTCCGAGCAAACATGCCTCCAGCGTATTTCATGGCTTCAAACCCTAATGTCGTTGTCCTCCTCGACGCTGCCAGTTTTCCGATCCTCTTCGACACGTCGAAAGTTGAGAAAAAAGATGTGCTCACTGGAACTTATATTCCCTCAACCATATCGGTCGATACGGCTCGGGGATAAATCAATACCTACCAAAATTTGAATTTTTTATATCTTTTTTTTTAAAAATTCTATTTATTATTATTATCATTATTTTAATATTAAAAAAAAATCATCAAATAGTTTAAAGAGAGATCTTTATGATACCAAACCAAATGTTGAATTTATACAATAGATGACATTGTCTGATTCAAAGAAAGGCCATCTTAGAGGTCCTCTAAGGACCCGTTATCCTTAAAAAAAAAGAGAAATCATTTGAACCTAACGGTCATATGGTATTTCCTATACTCAGTACTGTATACCTAACTGCTTTCTACACGCGGCCGAAACTTAGAAGTATAACCACTGAAAGGGCCTAAAGAACACTTCAATTGCCCATATGGCAAGCGAAACGCATTCCTTGCATTTGGGTGGTCTCTTATTAATTGGATTCCCAACTCTAAACAACTTTAAGAGCTCATATTTCATTACCAATCTCACCACTTTGCCTTCAATAACAGAGAAAACCCTAATCAATATCTCAATATATTTAGTATATAAGATCATAAGATTATATATAAAAGCCATAGAGAAGCACTTGAGCTCAAAAGCAATCATGGATCGTCTCTATATTCTCTTCTTTCTTCTTCCCCTCGCGGTCCCCCTCCCCACTCCTCCCCATCGCATCGGCAGTGGCTCCGGCCATAAACTGATCCTCAAGACTTGCAATGCCACTTTGTATTACGACATCTGCCTCGAAACCCTCTTAACTGATCCCGCTAGCAGAAAAGCGGATCTCAAGGGCCTCGCTATGATCGCTTTGAAGGCGGCAAGTGGTTATGGGAACGCCACGTCAAGTTATATCGGTCAATTGAGGAAGATCATCAATGATCCTTACTTAAAGCAATGCCTAAGCGATTGTTCGGAAAATTACTTGGACGCCATCGATTTGATGGAGGATTCCAAGGTGGCTATGCAATCTAATGGTTATGCTGATGTTAACATATGGGTGTTTGGGGCCATATCTGATTCTCAGTCGTGCGAACAAGGGTTTAAAGATAGATCGGGATATCGATCGTTGCTGGCTAACAGGAATAGCCTCTTTTCCGAGATGTGCAGTAATGTTTTGTCCATCACCAAGCTTCTTAAGTCATGATTGGCTCTTAGTCTAAGGCACTAGAGTTTCCCTTTTTTTTTTTTTTTGTTATTGTTGTCATTGTAATCTTCCAAATCTATTTAGATTTAGATTGGTGAATCTGGAAAATGTTTAAAATGGGTAGGAAATGTAATATGTATTAGTTAGTCTAAATAAATTGATGGAATTAGACAAGAGTGGTGTGGAATTTGGTCTAATACCTACCAGTTGATCAGGGTTATGTTTATTTGTTTTTAATTTTTTTTTTTATAATGCCATACAACATAGACAACCTGCATGTGCCTTACATATTTTATACATATCGTAAAAAGTATGACAGTTCAGGAGTAATACTTAGGGAATAAATCCTACACAACAAAGCACACGGAAAATTGTAAACGATGACATATTTATTGAGGACAAAGTGGATGATGTGGCAACGACTTGACCGATCAGTATTAACTCGCATTAATTGAGCCCCACAAAGACTTGACCAATTGCGCCACGCCACATTAGTCAGCCTACACTTTGTCTCAGATAAAATTTGTCCACCATATAACACCGTGCCAAACCACTCACGGACACATAGGGGAATAAATCCCACACCTCACCTTATTAATACAAGGGAGGAAGCAAATTTGGTCTAACACCTACTAGTTGATCATTTTTAGCCATAAATGATAAGTGCAAATTTTCATGTTAAATGTTGATGCCCTTCGTTGCCTATATTTTGTTGACGGGTACCTTTAAAAACTCCTACCCAATCTTGAAAAGTGCCCATGCTAAAAATACAATTACTGCTTTGAATCGGATGATGGAGAGCGTGCTTCGTCCCAATCTTCCACACACAGTGATCTTGAGATCATGGGAGTACCACTACAAAAAATAAGACTATTAGCGGCAGTTTTTTGGCTATTAATAAAAACACTATTAAGACTATTAGCGCTTTTTGTTAATAGCGGTAGTTTTTTGTTTGAAGGAATAAAAAATCATCAAATAGTTTAAAAAGAGGTCTTTATGATACTTTACTAAATGTTGAATTTATATAATAGACACTACAAAAAAAAAAAAAACTATTAGCGGTAGCCATAAACTGTCACAATTAACAAAAAATGTGCTACTAATGCCCTTGCCGCTAATAATCTTCATAGTTTTTTTGTTAATAGCAGAACTTTTTGGCTGCAAAAAACTGCCACTAATAGTCTTATTTTCTGTAGTGAGATGACATTGTCTGATTCAAAGAAAGTCCATCTGAGAGGTCCTAGAAAAAGGAAAAAAAAAAAAAAAGAAATCATTTGAACCTAACGGTCGTATGGCATTTCCTATACTCATTACTGTATACCAAACTGCATGCTTTCTACACGCGGCTGAAACTTAGAAGTATAACCGCTGAAAAGGCCTAAAGAACACGTCAATTGCCCATATGGCAAGCGAAACTGTAATAGCCCTAAAATCTCGAACAAGAATCCGACTGCTCGATATGCGTGCCCGACACAAAAATCGAGACAAATTTAAAAATTAGAAATTAATATTATTAGAAATAATATTAGCCCGTAGTTAGATGAGGTCATGTGTGACTTCTCACGTGAATTCGAGGCTAGTAGAACCTTGGTGGAGCGTGTTACGCCATAGAAACGATATAGGCGCTTCACACCGGAGTCGAGCTTAGAGAGGAAATTGAAATATCAAAGATATTTCAGTTTCTTAGCTTATAAGAGAAGGAAGAAGGGTTGGGAAAACCTATCTTCATCCCCACTTCTTGTTTCTGGAAAATCTAGAGCCATTGTTAGAACCCTGAAACCACTCCCTTGAAGAACCACAAGCCGAGAGAACCTAGGTTAATAATTACGTGATCTTGGAGTGTGAAATCGATGTTGGTACATCGTATCTGATCGGCAAGAAGGTGTGCTATCACTACGTGTTGAAGTCGAGCCACAAATTGCCATTTCGAGTCAAGGGGGCGACAAATCCCTAATTTTTAGATCCGAACCCTCTTCAGATTGCGTTTGCCGATACCCCGAAAGGGCCCAAAAAGAGGTGAGCTTTTATATTTAAAAGGAGTGAAGTAAGGATATCATAAATATGTGAATAGGTGTGTGTTAATGGTTGTTAGAAACCATAAAAGCTAAAGGGTCAAAATAGGTTAAAACCAGTGATCGCCATTAATGACAGAGAACTGTCATCATTGATCGATCAAGACAGTGCATTGATCGATCAATCTTGGGATTGATCGATCAAGGTTAAGTATTGATCGATCAAGGTTAAGTATTGATCGATCAATTCGTATAAATGGTAATGGTGGAGCACATTTCTAGAAGTTCAATGCCCGAAGGGCATTTATCGATCAAATGGGTGTTTGATCGATCAATATGGGGTGTTGATCGATCACAGTGAGGTGATCGATCAAGGACTAAAATGATCGATCAATGAGGAAATTGATCGATCAATGGAGAAGATTGATCGATCAATTTGGACATTGATTGATCAATCTATATAAGAACAGTGTGAGAACAGGAGGAGGGAATTTTAAAAAAATTGAGGATTATCGATCAATGAAAGATTGATCGATCAAATTTAGGGATTGATTGATCAATGGGAAGATTGATCAATCAATTGAGGTCTTGATCGATGAACACAGGGATGTTAATCGATCAATTATACTCTGTAAAACATGAATTGAAGAAGGGCATTGATCGATCAAATGAGGCATTGATCGATCAAGGGTGTGGATTGATCGATCAATCAAGGAGATTGATCGATCAATCAAGGAGATTGATCGATCAAATTTCTTTTATTCCTTGTGGGCTATTAGAGGGGTTGATTGATCGATCAAGCAAGGGCATTGATCGATCAAGCAAGGGCATTGATCGATCAATCACCCCTGTTTTCATCCTATTTTAGTTTTGTAAATTAAACACTACTGGACACTGCGCCAGTTGACGTTCTGACATCCCTGACACTTAGTGTACTATATTTATGGTCTAGGATCAGACCAGGACACTCTGAAAAGCTTTGGATTTGCTTAGAAAGAGGTCTGATCTAAGGTAGGGGAAATCTAACCTAAAAGTGTATCTGAATATGATTTCATGGTTTCTTCACATCTGCATCTGAGTTCTGTTTTTAAAAGCATGTTTACATATCAATAACCATCTATAATCTCTTTTTCTGCACTCTGATTTTTGTATTCTGATACCTGTTTCTGATTTCTGAAATCTGATTTTGAGGTCATATGTGTGTATGTGATTTTAAGTATTTAATCCAGATGATCCCCACCGACTCGGCGGTATATTTTTGCCCTGACACATTCGTGCATTTGCTTTGATAATTCCTCGGCACAATTGCGCTCCATAGATGAGGCATTGTTGCATCATGAAATTATTTATTTGAATGACGATTGGTTGGAGTTTCCTATCGGCATACACCTGATTATCACGTGCTATATTGTTACAGGAGTTTCTTAAGTTAGAAATATTCATAATTTAAGTCACAAATGATATATATGCATAACATCTGTTCTTGTTTGAAAACTCAGTACATGTCATATGATTTATCCTGTCTGCATATTTTGATTTGATTTTCTCCTTTGAAATACTATTTGCAAATCATGTCTTGCATGTTCAATACAATTTTAGCTAAGATTCTTCTACTGAGCTTAGATGTAGCTCACTCTATTTTCTATAACAATTATAGGTTCTGAGGCTAGAGCTCCCGACACTGAGAGCGATCCTGATTACCAGCCTGATCCAGAGGTTGAGGCCGAGGAGGAGGACACCGATACCCCAACAGACGAGTTCTATTAGCCGTCTGGGTATTAGTTTGTACTTTTGAGATTGTGTACTGAATTCTGAATTATTGTGTGCCTGGTGGCCACCGTATGTAATTATTATTATAAATGTTTGTTTATTTGTACTATTATACATTTTGTAGGAACCACTATTAGGAACCATTATTTTGGGTGATGGATGTCCATCACCAGTGGTTCTTCTTGATTTCTTTTTGGGAATATATATTCTTTTGTCTTTATATAGATGCCTTGTTATTACTTCTATCTTTTAAAGCCTTATATAATGACTCGATCTGCCACTGCTGGACAGTGTCTGCTTGATTTCCCCTATATGAGCAGACACTTTGTGATTTGTCCTGGGGATCATCCAGAGTATGATCCTGATGGCACGAATTTCCGGGTGTAGAAATTTGGGCTGCCACAGAAATGCATTCCTTGCATTTGGGTGGTCTCTTATTAATTGGATTCCCAATTCTAAACACCTTTAACAGCTCACATTTCATTACCAATCTCACCACTTTGCCTTCAATAACAGAGAAAACCCTAATCAATATCTCAATATATTTAGTTTATAAGATCATAAGATTATATTTAAAAGCCATAGAGAAGCACTTGAGCTCAAAAACAATCATGGGTCGTCTCTATATTCTCTTCTTTCTTCTTCCCCTCGCGGTCTCCCTCCCCACTCCTCCCCGTCGCATCGGTGGCGGCGCCGGCCATAAACTGATCCTCAAGACTTGCAATGCCACTTTGTATTACGACGTTTGCCTCCAAACCCTCTTAACTGATCCCGCTAGTAGAAAAGCGGATCTTAAGGGCCTCGCTATGATCGCTTTGAAGGCGGCAAATCGTGATGGGAACGCCACATCAAGTTATATCGGTCAATCGAGGAAGATCATCAATGATCCTTACTTAAAGCGATGCCTAAACGATTGTTCGGAAAATTACTTGGACGTCATCTATTCGATGGAGGATTCCAAGGTTAGTGGCAGAGCCATGTTGTTTAATGGGGGATCCGAGGATCCCCCATCGCAAGTTTTTCTTCTTTAAAATCTTTTAAATTCCATCTTTTTAGGGGCAAGATCTTTTAATAAGGATCCCAATATCTCAAAACTTCTTAAAATATTTAAAAAACTTACTTTTTTATTCACAAATTTTTAAGATATTTTAAAAACTTACTTTTTTATCTACAAATTTTTTAACAGAAATACACTCCCAAAATTCTCTCTCTCTCTCTCTCTCTATTCCCAAACATTACTCCCAAATTTCTCTCTCTCTCTCTCTCCCCAAATCACATCCCAAAATTCTCTCTCCGTTCCCCAAGCTCTTTTTAGGGATAATGACTCATGACAGACATTCATACATCAAATAGTGTTTAAATAATCTTCTACCATTAAATTAGAAATTTTGACCTTACACCATTGAAGTGTTCTTTACTATTATTACTATCTTATGACTATAAGGGATCCCTCATAAGAAAAATCCTAACTCCGCCACTGTCCGAGGTGGCTATGCAATCTAAAAATTATTATGATGTTAACATATGGGTGTCTGCGGCCAAACTTGATTCGCAGTCGTGCGAACAAGGGTTTAAAGATAGATCGGGATATTGATAGTTGCTGGCTAACAGGAATAGGCTCTTTTCCCAGATGTGCAGTAATGTTTTGGCCATCACCAAGCTTCTTAAGTGATTGGCCCTTAGTCTAAAGCACTAGAGTGCTTTTTTTTTTTTTTTTTTTTTTTTTTTGTTGTTGTTGTTGTTGTCATTGTATGTGTGAGAATTCTTGTCATCATCACTTCTTAAAAAATTAGTGTTGCTCCTTAGAAAAATGGTCTTGCCAAGTAAATCTGTATGACAAATTGATTTGTCATTTTTAGACCCACGGTCATCTGTAAGACACTCACGGACGTACGTGATCACGGACGACCGTGAGTGATTCACGGACGTCCGTGACCCGAAATCCTATAAATTCTAGAAGTTCGGACAGTTTGATAACTGATCCGAAAATCCTCTTTTTTCATGTTTTTGTTCCAAAATTTTTATCCTTTGAGATTACTTATATTTTGTTCATTTCAATCATAAATCTCAATGATGAGTGTGTTTTCTCTAATCCTTGTTTGAGAGTGTACGGCCTGTGAGAGACAAGTGGACCTTCGTGAGAGACGACGGTTGTTGGAATTGTTCACTGTGGAATGATGGTGAGAGGCTGTCATTGTTGGTGATAGGAGTGATAGGGCATATCATTCCAAAGAGGCATTGTAAGGTTATTAATTCATAGTAGATTTTTTTCTTGAATCTGAGATAGATCCCGTGGTTTTTACCTGTGATGGGTTTTCCACGTTAAAAATGACTTGCGTTCATATTTTTGTTGTGTGGTGATTGTGAGTAGTAATGAAGTGTTTAATTTTATAGATTATTATAAACTCTCAAATTTCAGTATGGCATAATTATAGAAATAGGACCGGGAAGAAAGTGTTTGACGCTATTATACCGAAATGGAAAAGTTTTGCATAATCAAGACGCACCATATTCTGGTCTCCTTGAAATCCGTGAATACTAGTTTGAAATCTGTGAATACTCAAATTTTTGAACCCAGAAAATTCGTGCAGTCCTGATTACGTAAATTTTTTTGAAGTAGTATAATACTGCAAAACTTTTATAACATGAATCCTCTTTTCGCTAAGTGCCCTCATTGTATTCTTCGAATTCTATTTAGATTTAGATTGGTGAATTTGGAAAATGTTTAAAATGGATAGGAAATGTAATCTGTATATAAATTGATGGATTTAGACAAGAGTGGTGCTGAATTTGGTCTAATACCTACCAGTTGATTAGGGTTTTGTTTGTTTCTTTTAAATTTTTTTTTTTTTATAATGCCATATAACATAGGCAACCTGATGTGCCTTACATATAGTAGAAAGTATGACAGTTTAGTAGTAACACTTGGGGAATAAATCCTACACAACAAAGCACTCGAAAAATTATAAACGTAGGGCAAATTTGTTGAGGACAAAGTGCAGATGGATGACATGGCATGACTTGCACTACAAAAACAAAGTGTTTTAGCGGCACTTATTGTTAAGGCAATTTTTGGTAGCGGCAAGACTAATAGCAGCAATTTTTTGTTAAAAAAAGTGTCGCTAATAGTCTTATTTTTTGTAGTGTTGACTGACTCTATTAACTTGCATTAATTGATCCCCACCAGACTTGGAGCCAATTGCATCGTTCCACATTAGCTGCTTGCACTTTGTCTGTATAAAATTTATCCTCCATATAACACAGTGCTAAAGCACTCACATTGAGTGACACATAGGGGAATAAATCTGTAATGATCCTAAAATTCTAAACAAGAACCCGACTACTTCGATAAGCGTACCCAGCACGAAAATCGAGATAAATAAAAATTTTAATTAATATTATTACAAATAATATTAATCCACGGTAAAGTAAAGTCATGTGCGACTTCTTGAGTAAGTATGAGTTTTGTAGAACGTTGAGGAGGTGTGATACGCCGAAAAGTTATGTATGTGCTCCACACCGGAGCTTAAGCTAAGAGAAAACTGAAATATCCAAGATATTTCAGTTTCTTAGCTTATAAGAGAAGGAAGAAGGTTTGGATACCTGTCTCACATCTCCTTCTTCTTCTTTTCCTGAAAATCTGTAGCTAGGTTATTGTTTTTGGGTGGTTGCCTTGAGAAACCACAGTTAGAAGAAACCTAGGGTTGAGATTGATTGATTTGAGAGGGCAAAATCGACGTTGGTACGTCGAGTTGTCTTGCGAGGACGTGGGTTATCCTTGTGTGTTAAAGCGGAACCGAGCATATGCTATTTCGGGTCGTGACGGCGACAAAACCTCTGATTTGGAATTCGAAACCCTCTTTGGATTGCTTTTCCGAGGTCCCGAAAGGGACTTTAAATAGGTAAGTTTTTAGATTAAAATTGTTAAAGTTTAAACCTCATAAATGTGTGAATGGATGTGTATGAGTGGTTGGTTGGAGATCATTAAGGATCAAAGGTCAAAATAGGTCAAGAACAAGTGACCGTCATTAATGACAGAAACTATCATTATTAATCGATCAAGGTAGTTAATTGATCGATCAAGCCTGGGATTGATTGATCAAGGTAAAGGATTGATCGATCATTTCATGTAAATAGTTAATGAGAATAGTAGGATGTTTTTCTAGAAGTTTAATGCCCGATGGGCATTGATCTATCAAATTAGTATTTGATCGATCAATTCTGAGGGTTGATCAATCAATTTGAGAATTGATCGATCAATAAGAGAGGTTGATCGATCACAGTGAAATGATCGATCAAAGGCAAGAATGATCGATCAATGTGGACATTGATCGATCAATGAGGAAGATTGATCGATCAATTTGGACATTGATCGATCAAATTTTATAAGTGAAGTGTGCAAACAGGAAGTAGGAAATTTGAGTTTAACATGATTGATCGATCAATGGGAAGATTGATCAATCAAATTTATGGATTGATCGATCAAACAGGGATGTTGATCGATCAAGTTTCCCCTGTCACCTGTGAGTTATCTGGGGACATTGATCAGTCAAATGAGGTGTTTGATCGATCAAAATTGATGATTGATTGATCAAGCAGGGACATTGATCGATCAATCACCCCTGTTTTTTGCTATTTTAATTTTGTGAATAAAACACTATTGGACACTGTGCCAATTGATATCCTTACATGTCTGACACTAAGTATACAATATCTATGGTATAGGATCAGACCGAGATGCTTTGAAAAACTTTGGGTTTGCTTAGAAAGGTCTGATCTAAGGTAGGAGAAATTCAACTTAAAGATGTATCTGAATATGATTTCATGATTCCTTCACATATGTACCCTGATTCCTATATTTGAAAAGCATGTCTGTATAACACATAAGCATCTATTCTCTGATTTTTGTACTCATCCGCCTCGATTTCGAATCGCTATCCGCCTCGATTTAAGGTTCACCGGTTGAACTCCCCGACGTAAGGTGATATCCACACCCAGAAGGCTAATATCCTTCCATCTGCTTGAAAATTTCTCCTGGCACAATTGCGCTCCTTAGATGAGACATTATTGCACTTTCTGAAATTGTTCACTGAACTACGATGGAAGGGGTTCCCATCGGCCCAAATCTAGCTACCACGTGCTATATATTTACGGGAGTTATTTAAGTTAGAGAAATATGAATGATTTAAGTCACCAATTATGATATGCATGGCATCTAGTAAACTCTGAAATTAATATTCTGCATCTGTTCTTTTTCTTTGAAACTCAGTACGTGCTATCTGATTTATCCTGTCTACATATTCTGATTTGATCATCTGTTCTGAGATAAAATCTGTAAATCATGTCTTACATTTTCAATGCATGTTTAACTGGGTTTCTTCTATTGAGCTTAGATGGATAGCTCACCCTGTTGTTATACACATTTTAGGTTCTGAGGCTAGAGTCCCGGGTATCGAGAGCGACCCTGATTACCAGTCAGAGCCGGAGGCTGAGGCAGAGGAGGAGGACACTGATACATTTGTTGACGAGTTTTATTAGCAGCTTGGGTACTTAGTTATATTTTTGGGGTATGAATTCACATTTTGGATTATTTGGTCTGGTGGTCACTTTCTGTATTTTGTACTATAGATTTTGTTCTTTGTATTATTATACATTCTATAGGAACCACTATTAGGAACCATTGTTTTGGGTTTGGGTGATGGATGTCTATCACTAGTGATTCTTCTTGGTTCCTTTTTGAGGATATATATTCTTTTGATATATATATGTATGCTTAATTCTTCTTTCTTTTAAAGTCATATATGATGACTCGATCTACCACTACTGAACCGTGTCTGCTTTGATTTCTGCTAGACGAGCAGACACACTGTTATTTGTCCCGGGGATCATCCAGAGCATGATCCTGATTGCATGAATTTCCGGTGCGAAAATTCGGGCTGTCATAAAATCCCACACCTCACTTTATTAATATAAGGGAGGAAACAAATTTGGTCAAATACCTACCAATTGATCAGTTTTAGCCATAAATGATAAGTGCAAATTTTCATGTTAAATGTTGATGCCCTTCTTTGCCTATATTTTGTTGACGGGTACCTTTAAACACTCCTAACGAATCTTGAAAAATGCCCACACTAAAAATACATTTACTGCTTTGAATCGGATGATAGAGAGTGTGCTTCGTCCCAATCTTCCACGCAAGTGATCTTGAGATCATGGGAGTACCATTAGACGGCCAAAACTTGATCAATGGCAATGACTACCCACTTTGATTAGTTTATAAATTGAGCAAAAGTTGTGTCATATTTGACCGGCTGATATATCGGATACGGTATCGGATAAATCGGCCAAACAAACTAATATTCCCTCTTTTTATTTTAAAAATTTTAAAAGTATTTGCACCCATTCATGTGAAAGCCAAGTTTATGTGTTGAGCCAGTGAGCACAAATCACTAAATGTAAAAAATTGGCAGTGAGCACACTACGAAAATAAGGTGTTTCAGTGACCACTACAAAAATAAGGTGTTTTAGCAGCACTTGCTGTTAAGGCAATTTTTGGTAGTGGCAAGACTAATAGCGGCAGGACTAATAGCAGCAATTTTTTGTTAAAAAAATTGGCGCTAATAGTCTTATTTTTTGTAGTGGACACTTGCTGTTAAGGCTGTTTTTGCTGGCGGCAAGAGTAATAGCGACAATTTTTGGTAGCAACAACACTAATAGCAGCAGTTTTTTGTTAAAAAAACTGCCGCTAATAGTCTTATTTTTTGTAGTGGCACCTATTGTCAAATAGTTTTTCACATTTGGCGATGGTGCCAACCCTTTAGATCACAAACAAAACCACATCAGTTATATTTTGTGACATTAGCCGTTGGTGCCTACTGTCAGGTTATTCAGATGGCTTTTGATATGAATATTATGGATATTCTTATCGAATCTGATTGCAAGAATGTTGTGACCTAGATCCAAGGTATTTCAATGGTGGATTGGAGGAGTAGTGATGCTGTTCGACGTATTAGAAATCATTGTAGTCATTTTCATAGCTTTACTGTGACAACCCGAATTTCCGTGCCCAAAAATCTGTGCCATCAGGATCATGCTCTGGATAATCTCTAGGACAAATCACAAAGTGCCTGCTCGTCTAGCGAAAATCAGATCAGAGCAAACACTATCCAGTAGTGGCAGATCGAGTCATTATATAAGGCTTGTAAAATAAAAAAAACAATAACAAAGCATCTATATAAAGACAAAAGAATATACATTCCCAAAAAGGAACCAAGAAGAACCACTGGTGATGGACATCCATCACCCAAAATAATAGTTCCTAATAGTAGTTCCTATAGAATATATAATAGTACAGATAAACAAACATTTATAATAATAATTACAGACGGTGGCCACCAGGCACACAATAATTCAGAATTCAGTACAAAATCTCAAAAAGTACAAACTAATACCCAGACGGCTAATAGAACTCATTCGCTGGGGTATCGGTGTCCTCCTCGGCCTCAGCCTCTAGATCAGGCTGGTAATCAGGATTGCTCTCAGTGTCGGGAGCTCTAGCCTCAGAATCTATAATTATTATAGGAAATATGGTGAGCTACATCTAAGCTCAGTAGAAGAATCTCAACTAAAATTGTATTGAACATGCAAGACATGATTTACAGATAGTATTTCAAAGCAGAAAATCAAATCAGAGATGTCAGAATATCAACTGGTACAGTGTCCAGTAATGTCTAATTCACAAAACCAAAATAGGTAGAAAACAGGGGTGATTGATCGATCAATGTCCTTGCTTGATCGATCAATCTTTCTCCTTGATCGATCAATGTCATCATTGATCAATCAATCATTCAATTTACACACAAGTGTTAATGGGAATTTGATTGATCAACACCCTTGTTTGATCGATCGATCAATCCACAACCTTGATCGATCAAAGCCTCATTTGATCGATCAATGCCTGCCTTTAATCCAAAAATCACACATGAAATTTGATCGATCAATCTTCCTTATTGATCCATCAATCCCTAAATTTGATCGATCAATCTTTCATTGATCGATCAATCTTCCATTGATCGATCAATCCTTAATTTTTTTAAATTTCCCTCCTCATGTTCTCACCCTAGTCTTATATAGATTGATCGATCAATCTTCTCCATTGATCGATCAATTTCCTCATTGATCGATTATTTTAGTCCTTGATCGATCACTTCACTGTGATCGATCAATATCCCATATTGATCGATCAATACTCAATTTGATCGATCAATCTTCAGAATTGATCGATCAAACACCCATTTGATCGATCAATGCCCATTGGGCATTGAACTTCTAGAAATGTGCTCAACTGTTCCTATTTACTCTTTATACAAATTGATCGATCAACTCCTAACCTTGATCGATCAATCCCAAGATTGATTGATCAATGCACTATCTTGATCGATCAATGATGATAGTTCTCTGTCATTAATGGCGGTCACTGATTTTGACCTATTTTGACCCTTTATCCTTAATGGTTTCTAACAACCATTAACACACACCTATTCACATATTTATGATATCCTTACTTCACTCCTTTTAAATCTAAAAGCTCACCTCTTTTTGGGCCCTTTCGGGGTCTCGGCAACCGCAATCCAAAGAGGGTTTCGAATTCGGAAATTAGGGATTTGTCGCCCCCCTTGACTCGGAATGGCAATTTGTAGCTCCGCTTCGACACGTAGCGATAGCACACCCTCTTGTCGATCAGATACAATGTTCCAACGTCGATTTCACACTCAAAGATCACGTAACTACTAACCTAGGTTCTCTCGGCTTGTGGTTCTTCAAGGGAGTGGTTTCAAGGTTCTAACAATGGCCCTAGACTCTCCAGAAACAGGAAGTGGGGATGAAGATAGGTTTTCCCAGCCCTTCTTCCTTCTCTTATAAGCTAAGAAACTAAAATATCTTTGATATTTTAGTTTCCTCTCTAAGCTCGACTCCGGTGTGAAGCACCTATACCATTTCTATGGCGTAACACGTTCCACCAAGGTTCTACTAGCCTCGAATTCACGTGAGAAGTCACACATGACCTCATCTAACTATGGGCTAATATTATTTCTAATAATATTAATTATTAATTTTTAAATTTATCTCGATTTTCATGCCGGACACACATATCGAGCAGTCAAATTTTTATTCGAGATTTTAGGGCTATTTCATTATCCCCCCCTAAGGAATTATCGTCCTCAAAAATGTCAGGGAGGTTGTGTTAGATACGGGGTGGTATGTCCGAAAGTTAACAGGCAGGACAAAATAGTAAAACTAGCAGGCTATCACATCAAACAGGAATTGATATATATATATATGCAAGACAGAATTTAGATGGAATACAGAATAATAAAATACACAGATATAATTATTAAAAGAACAACACTTAATAGCATAGTAAATACCTGTCGGGGCGTCGGAAGGTTCAGCCTCGTCAGGGGCAGGTCTACTGAGGCAAGGTGGCGGAGTACTATAGTTGCGAGGATCCACGGTATGCTGACGTGTATGAGCAATCATCGGCATCGACGTGATGGCGTACAAGTGCTGCATCACGAGCTCGTGCATGCCCTCATGGTAATCTAGCCGGCGATGAACCTGACACTGGAACTCCTCCATCCCGTCCAGCCGCTCGTGGATATGCCGGTTACCCTCCACAAGCTCACGTAGCATCGCTTCCATGTCCACGGTGGAAGGAGCAGGGCCGCGCGACGTAGAGGCACGGATAGGTCGGCGCACAGGGATAAGTCTAGGAGGTAGCGTCGGTCGAGGTGGCTGAGCAGGCGGAGCCTCCCCCTCAGCAGGAACTCTCTCTGGCTATTCGGTGCCCTCCTCAACAGCGGACTGCGCCGGCGCTGCACCCTCCTGAATGGAAGGAACCTCCTCCTCACCCTCGGGTAATTGTTTGACCAAAAGGTTATAACTCTTGGTCCAATCCTTGAGCTGAAAGATCTTTGTGTTATTGGTCAGTCTTGGCTCGCCGGGAGCTAAACTATACTGCTCGCGAAGCGCCACATATTGCTCAACCATCTTTGTGATTAGGCGAGCATAGGGCATCTATTTCTTGGATGCGGCCTTGGTTTTCTCGGACATCAGGTCCCTGGCATTTATTAGGTCATCGATGACCAAATCCGCAACAGAGAACCAACGGTTCTCAAAGGTTGAAAAGAGCGCCTGTTGCACGATGCCATTCGGGCAGATTTGTGTAGAAAGGGGTTGAGGGCATACTTGATATACGTATCAAGCATTCACAACCGGTTAGGGAGTTGGGCTCGCGTGATGGATTGCCCTAATCCATGCTGACCCTGGGTCATTTTTGTGACCACGTCGGGAAACGGGACGTCTTTGATGTGGGGTGACTCTAAGCTACAGGTTTCAATATATACCGACGTGCACTATAGGGCAGCCGCAACATGAAACTGGTTGAATTTATATTCCAACCCATTAATCGAAGTGACGAGTTGGTGTCGGCTGTCGCCCCAACAAAGGTTTTGGAAAAATAGCCACACGATACGAGGACAATAGTGATCGTGAAACGACTCGAGTAAGGGTTTCAACCCAAGCTTTTGATATATTCGATGGCCCAAGTCATCTCGAGCAGATCCTCGAAAAGCTTATAGTCGAAGATGTACTCGGGAAGAAAGATTTAGAAGCCCACCACTGATTTGGGACTTCGTGGGTGATTTGGGTCGATGGGGGGTTTTGAACGGGTGGAACCACATTCACAACAGGTGCCACAGGTGGCACGATAGATTGGGGAACGGATTCGGGTGGTGGTACAGGAATACGAACCCGGGATGTAGGGATCTTACGCGAGGCATTCTTGGTCCTCGGTCCCATAGCTCAAAAATCCCAAATTTCTAAACACAACACAAAGGAAGAGGAAAGGAAGGGTTTTACCAAGTGAGCCAAACACGAACCGAGCAAAATACGCGTGGGAAGGAGCTCAGGTGGTCGAAAATCACCCCGAATGGTCGCTTGAACGCAAAGAAATGAAAACCCCTTGAACTATTGAAATTCTCGATTGCAAATGGGATTTTTAAAATCCCAATTGTTACTTAAAACGATAGGATTGATCGATCAATTCTTAAGTTAAAGTTCCCTAGCCTGCTAGCCTTGATCGATCAATGTACTTATATTGATCGATCAAAACAAAAATTTGATCGATCAATACCAAAATTTGATCGAGCAATGTCAACATTTAAAGTATCCTAGCTCATTTACCTTGATCGATCAATACCCTATATGGATCGATCAATGCACAAAATTTGATCGATCAATGTCCTCTGTTGATCGATCAATTATTAAACATGAGTACAAGGTTCAAAGCATTGTTGATCGATCAATCCCTATCATTGATCGATCAAACATCAATTTGATCGATCAATTAACCAAATTGGTCGATCAAGCATGGCAGTAAGTAGATTCTTAAAATTTGTACTTTATTAATGCAGGTCAACTGCATTTCGAGAACGAGGGCCTACTGTACGGTATATACAACACCCGTATAAGAAAAACATGCTTACATATAGGCAATAAGCATACAAGCACGATAATGATTTTAAACTGAAACGTGAAAGTACTTGCCACATCAGGGAAATAAGTGCGGGTACTACTCACGGATCTCGGCTTCGTGCTCCCAAGTAGCTTCCAAAGTTGAATGATTACGCCACTTTACTAGCACAAGTGGAATCAACTTGGTCCGCAAAACCTGGGCCTTACGATCCAAAATCTCAATCGGTTCCTCAATCACAGTCAGATCCTCCTGTAACTCAATTGGTTGGAAGTCCAACACATGAGTCGGGTCTCGCACGTACCGTCGTAGCATGGAAACATGGAAGACGTTATGCATGCTAGCCAATTGGGGTGGCAAAGCAATCCTATATGTGACTTCGCTAACCCGTCTGAGTATCTCAAAGGGTCCAATATATCGAGGACTCAGCTTTTCTCGCTTTCCAAAACGCATCACGCCCTTTGTTGGCGAGATTTTTACAAAGACTTTATCTCCGACCTGAAAACAACTGTTAATTCCATAGTTAACTTAGGAAATCAAAAACTTCTCGAACGCATCTAAATATACCTGAAACTCAACGTGCGTCTAATGAAGATCAGCATAGCTCTTTTGACAACTTTGAGCAACCCTTAATCTTTCGCGGATCAATCGAACTATCTCGGCTGCACTATCCACGATGTCAGGTCCCAAAACGAGCTTTTCACTGACTTCTTCCTAGTTTAAAGGAGATCTGCATTATCGTCCATACAAAGCTTCATACGGCACCATCCCTATAATAGACTGATAGCTGTTATTGTAAGCGAACTCAATCACAGGTTAATGCTGATCCCATGAACCACGAAAGTCCAACATGCATGCACGCAACATATCCTCAATGATTTGGTTCACTCTCTCAGTCTGCCCATCTGTCTGAGGATGAAACGCTGAGCTGAACTCTAGTTTAGAACCCATGCCTTCTTGAAATCGTCGCCAAAATTGTGACGTATAAAGCGGATCTCGATCACATACGATGCTGACTGATATGCCATGTAATTGAACTATTTCTTTCATGTACAGTTCTACAAGCTTGTTGGCGGTATACGTAGTCTGGTATGGCAGAAAATGTGTAGACTTTGTCAGTCTATCTACAATGATCCAGATGGTATTATTTTTCCTTAATGTACTCGGCAACCCTAATATAAAATCCATAGAAATGGCCTCCCATTTCCACTCTGGCACTGGTAATGATTGCAACAACCTTGCTGGGTTTCGATGGTCTATTTTCACCTGCTGGCAGACCAAATATTAAGAAACGTAATCTGTAATATCCTTCTTCAGTCCTCTCTACCAAAAACTTCGCTTGAGATCTTGGTACATCTTGATACTCCCAGGATGTATAGCATACGTCGACTTGTGCACTTCTTCCAAAATAGTATCTTTAAGATCTTTATTATCAGGTATGCATATCCGATCTCTGAATAGAAAAGTATCATCATCCTTGATAGAGAAATCAGGTCTGATCTCGTTGATCACATCTTTTTAATGGCCATCAGCTCATCATCAATCATCTGGAGCTTACGCACGCTATCAAATAACGTAGACCGTATCACAATGGTAGCCATCAATGCCCCTGAACCCCTGACGTCTATTAGTGTATCGCATAAGGCCAGGTCCTCAAGTAGATGCCTCCGCTGTACTCAGGTAATAAGATGTGACAACTGAGCTGAAGACTTCCTGCTCAAAGCATCTGACACAACATTGGCCTTCCCAAGATGATACTGGATGGAACAATCGTAATCTTTTAAAAACTCCATCCATCTGCGCTGTCGCATGTTCAAGTCCTTCTGAGTAAATAGATACTTGAAACTTTTGTGGTCGGTGAATATGTCAAATGTCTCACCGTATAAGTAGTGCCTCCAGATCTTCAAAGCAAAGATCACCGCTGCTAACTCTAGATCATGCGTAGGATAATTCTTCTCGTGTTCCTTGAGCTGTCTAGAGCCATACATGATCACCTTCTTATGCTGGTTGAGGACACAACCTAAACCACTATAAGATGAGTCACTGTAGATAGCGAAACCTCCTCTGCCAGAAGGTATAGCCAGCACCGGTGTTGTAGTCAGACGCGTCTTCAGTTCTTAGAAACTCTTCTCACATTGATCAGTCCAATCAAACTTAGCATTTTTCTTAGTGAGCTAAGTAAGCAGACTTGATAGTTTAGAGAACCCCTCCACAAATCGTCTGTAGTATCCTGTCAAGCTAAGAAAACTACGGACCTCGGTTACCGTTCTCGATTGTTCCTAATTTACGTTCGCTTCAATCTTTGTCGGGTCGACTGTTATACCCTAAGCAGAGACAATATGACCTAAGAAACTGACTTGGTCAAGCCAAAACTCACACTTACTGAGCTTTGCATATAATTTGTGATCTCTGAGGGTCTGTAGATCCACATGCAGATGTCCTTCATGTTCCTCCTTTGTCTTAGAATAGACAAGAATGTCATCTACGAATACAACCACAGACTCATCCAAGTGTGGTTTAAACACTCGGTTCATTAGGTCCATGAAAGACGCAGGTGCGTTCATCAATCCAAATGGCATAACTAAAAATTCATAGTGCCCATATCTGGTTCTGAACACTGTCTTCTCTATATCATCTGCTTTGACTCTTAACTGGTGATAATCAGACCGTAAGTCAATCTTCGTAAAGAACCTCGCTTCTTGTAACTGATCGAACAAATCATCAATTCATGGAAGTGGGTAACGATTCTTAATCGTCAACTTGTTCAACTGTCGATAGTTGATGCACAGACGCATCGAACCATCCTTCTTTCTGACAAATAGTACTTGTGCTCCCCAAGGAGACACACTAGGTCGAATGAACCCTTTGTCAAGCAGTTCTTGCAATTACTCCTTTAATTCTTGCAATTCTGTAGGAGCCATCCGATACGGAGTTTTAGACACTGGCTCGGTATCCGAAATTAAATTTATCGCAAACTCAACCTCCTGAGCTGGTGGTAGTCCTGGTAAATCCTCAGGAAATGCATCGGGGTACTCACACGCAACATATATATCAGATATCATATTTTTCTCTTCTTGTTGCTCTTACAGAAAATCCATATAGCCACTGCATCCATTCTTTATCATCTTTTCGGCTCAGATAGCCGATATCAACGGAGCTACCTTAGACTTCACCCCGTAGAATCTAAATGACTTCATCTTTAGAGGACGAAGAACTACAACTTTCCGAAGGCAATCGACGCTCGCATGATAAGCGGATAGCTAGTCCATTCTAAGAATAATGTCAAATCCTTGCATGTCTAACAGTATCAAATCATAGCGTCTGTGATCTTCTACTGTCTGATCCAGATTTACACTTGCGCTTTGCATTCACCGGATTCCCCGTAGGAACAGACACCGTCAATATGAAGTCTAAATGTTCAGGAGTGACGCTTAATTCTTTCTTAAATTAAGGCCTGACAAACGAGTGTGTACAACCTGGGTCCACCAAAACTCGTGCTCTATGAAAGCAAATATCACAATATTGATACACCTTCAACACACCTATAATTCAGTGGCACAATTCAATCAAGTGATCATAATGTGTATGTGTAATATGCATCATTGTCATAAACATATATCAACAATAATTCGACATTACTAATTTTCAGTCCATTCTATAAAAATAATTTCATTTTGAAATTTAATCATACCTTGTATGACATCATTCGATGTCAGAGCATCAGTCGCGGTAACAGCATATGCTCGACCTTGAACCACAGGTCGAGATGATCTCTGTGTAGACACTGATCCGAACCGCTCCTTGCTGTCTTTACTCTCCTCTGGGCAATTCCTGACAAGGTGGCCCATCTTTCCACACCTAAAGCACGCACCACTCTCTCTCCTGCAGTCCTCTGTCTTGTGTGGTTTCCCACACTTAGCACCTGACAGGGTTGGAGTGAATGATGATACCCTCGAAGATCCCTGCGTTATAGAAGCCCCGTTGCCAGAAGAACCAGACGGTTGGAATGGTCTGGAAGATGCAGGTATGGTTGGCCTCTGATATGAACTAGGCCCTGTAGATATCGCCGGTCTGGAGTGTTTAGGGTATCTCGGAGGTCTGGAGAATCTAGCCCTCTTGTTTTGCTCAGAGTCCTGAGATTGCCCCTGAAAAGACCTCTCTCGATTTTGCTTGTCCTTCCAAGCAAATTGCTTCTAGCATTTTTCCTCTGAAATGAGAGCTTTGGACATGACTGCTGCATGTGTCACAAGCTCCCATATGGCCACCTCCCTCTGAATATTTGGCCTCAACCCCAATTGAAACTTTCGAGCTCGCATTAACTCGGTGGCTACATGTTGTGGAGCAAACCTTGCTAATCGGTCAAATTCCGTGTTGTATTCTCACATGGTCATAGCCCCCTGTTCCAATTTAATGAACTTCACTTCCCACTGGTGCCTCACGATCTTGGAGAAATATTTGTCGTTGAAGGTCTCGACAAACTCTGCCCATGTCCAAGGGACATTAGGAAGCTCATGCTCTCTGTGTTTAGAGATCGACTTCCACCAAGGCCCTGCGTCACCATCAAGTTTGAAAGTTGCCCAACACACTTTTTTGACATTTGTGCATTGGAGCACCTCAAACAACTTCTTCATCTCCTCGATCCAACCATCAACCTCAATAGGATCAATTTGTCCCAAAAAGTTATGAGGCCTCATTCTCCTAAACTCGGTAAAATCGTCGGGTTGGTGAGGTGGTCTTGTTGCTTGCTGATTCAAGGCAGTAGTTTGTTGAGCGACGTTGGCAGCCAATGGTTCCAACACCTGCTCCATTCTATCCTCGTTTCCTCTTCTTCCTCCTCTCGGTCCTACCGGAATGACATTTTCACCCAATAGGAACCCTAATCCCCTAGATGTCCCAGCAACATTGGGAATGTCTCGCAAAGGGACCTCTCTCTGTCCTTCTCTGCCTCTACTGTTTCAACCCCTGAACTTTGGGCCCATAGTACCGGTATGTCATTGTAAAAACAATAACACTGATCAGTACATAGATTATGAAAACAATCCAATATGAACTTGTAGTTCAACCTAAAGCTTATGCTCTGATACCAACTATGACAACCCAAATTTTTACACCCAAAAGTCCGTGCCATCAGGATCATGCTCTGGATGATTCCCAGGGTAAATCACGAAGTGTCTGCTCGTCTAGCAGAAATCAGATCAGAGTAGACACTATCCAATAGTGGTAGATCGACTCATCATATAAGGCTTGTAAAATCAAAAAAATAATAACAAGGCATCTATATAAAGACAAAAAATATACATTCCCAAAAAGGAACCAAGAAAAACCACTGGTGATGGACATCCATCACCCAAAATAATGGTTCCTAATAGTGGTTCCTACAGAATATATAATAGTATAAATAAACAAATATTTATAATAATAATTACAGACGGTGGCCACCAGGCAGACAATAATTCAGAATTCAGTACAAAATCTTAAAAAGTATAAACTAATACCCAGACGGCTAATAGAACTCGTTCGCTGGGGTATCGGTGTCCTCCTCGGCCTCAGCCTCTGGATCAAGCTGGTAATCAGGATCGCTCTCAGTGCCAGGAGCTCTAGCCTCAGAACCTATAATTATTATAGAAAATAGGGTGAGCTACATCTAAGCTCAGTAGAAGAATCTCAGCTAAAATTGTATTGAACATGTAAGACATAATTTGCAGATAGTATTTCAAAGCAGAAAATCAAATTAGAATATGCAGACAGGATAAATCAGATGACATGTACTGAGTTTTCAAACAAGAACAGATGTTATGCATATATATCATTTGTGACTTAAATTGTGAATATTTCTAACTTAAGAAACTCCCGTGACAATATATCACGTGATAATCAGGTGTATGTCGATAGGAAACCCCAACAAATATCGTTCAAATGAATAATTTCATGATACAACAATGCCTCATCTATGGAGTGCAATTGTACCGAGGGATTATCAAAGTAGATGCACGAATGTGCCAGGGAACGGATATACAACCGAGTCAGTGGGGATCATCTGGATTAAATACTTAAAATCACATACACACATATGACCTCAAAATTAGATTTCAAAAATCAGAAATAGGTATCAGAATACAGAAATCAGGGTGTAGAAACATAGATTACAGATGGTTATTGATATGCAAACATGCTTTTAAAAATAGAACTCAGAATAGATGTGAAGAAACCATGAAATCATATTCAAATACACTTTTAGGTTAGATTTCCCTTACCTCAGGTCATACCTCTTTCTAAGCAAATCCAAAGCTTTTCAAAGCGTCATGGTCTGATTCTAGACCATAAACATAGTATACTAAGTGTCAAGGATGTCAGAATATCAATTGGCACAGTGTCCAGTAGTGTCTAATTTACAAAACCAAAACAGGCAGAAAATAGGGGTGACTGATCGATCAATGTCCTTGCTTGATCGTTCAATCTTTCTCCTTGATCGATCAATGCCATCATTGATCGATCAATCGTTCAATTTACACACAAGTGTTAATGGGAATTTGATCGATCAACACCCTTGTTTGATCGATCAATCCACAACCTTGATCGATCAATGGATGATTTGATCGATCAATGCCTGCCTTCAATCCAAAAATTACACATGAAATTTGATCGATCAATCTTTCTTATTGATCAATCAATCCCTAAATTTGATCGATCAATCTTTCATTGATTGATCAATCCTCAATTTTTTAAAATTTCCCTCCTCCTGTTCTCACCCTAGTCTTATATAGATTGATCGATCAATCTTCCATTGATCGATCAATCCTCAATTTTTTAAAATTTCCCTCCTCCTGTTCTCACCCTAGTCTTATATAGATTGATCGATCAATGTTCAAATTGATTGATCAATCTTCTCCATTGATCGATCAATTTCCTCATTGATCGATCATTTTAGTCCTTGATCGATCACCTCATTGTGATTGATCAATACTCAATTTGATCAATCAATCTTCAGAATTGATCGATCAAACACCCATTTGATCAATCAATGCCCATCGGGCATTGAACTTCTAGAAATGTGCTCCACTGTTCCCATTTACTCTTTATACAAATTGATCGATCAACTCCTAACCTTGATCGATCAATGCACTATCTTGATCGATCAATGATGACAGTTCTCTATCATAAATGGCGGTCACTGGTTTTGACCCATTTTGACCCTTTATCCTTAATGGTTTCTAACAACCATTAATACACACCTATTCACATATTTATGATATCCTTACTTCACTCTTTTAAAATTAGGGATTTGTCGCCCCCCTTGACTCGGAATGGCAATTTGTGGCTCCGCTTCGACACGTAGTGTAATAGCCCTAAAATTTCAAACAAGAATCTGACTGCTTCGATATGCATGCCTGGCATAGAAATCGAGACAAATTGAAAAATTAGTAATTAATATTATTTGAAATAATATTAGCCCGTAATTAGATGAGGTCATGTGTGACTTCTCACGTGAATCTGAGGCTGGTAGAACCTTGGTGGAGCGTGTTACACCATAGAAACGGCATAGGTGCTTCACACCAGAGCCAAGCTTAGAGAGGAAACTGAAATATCAAGGATATTTCAGTTTCTTAGCTTATAAGAGAAGGAAAGGGACTTGGAATGTTTATCTTCCACCTCCTTCTTATTCTTGTTTCTGATACCCTAAGTTAGTAGTTGATGGATTAGTTTGATCCTTGAAGAACCACAAGCCAAGAAAACCTAGGTTAGTAGTTATGTGACCTTGGAGTGTGAAATCGACGTTAGTGCGTCGCATCTGATCAGCAAGGTGTGCTTTCGCTATGTGCCGAAGCGGAGCAGCAAATTTCTAGTTTCGAGTCAAGGGGGTAACAAATCCCAAATCTCAAATTTGAAACCTTCCTGGATTGCGTTTGTCGAAACTCCGAAAGGGCCCAATTAGAGGCGAGTTTTTACATTTAAGAAGGGCAAAGTTAAAGCCTCATGTGTATGTGTATAGGTGTGTGTGTGAGGGGTTGTTAGAAACCATAAATGATAAGGGGTTAAAATGGGTTAAATGGGTGACCGCCATTAATGATAGAGAACTATCATTATTGATCGATCAATCCTGAAGATTGATCGATCAATACTGGGGTGATCGATCAATGAGATGCATTGATCGATCAATTTGTATAAGCATTAAGTAGGAAAAGTAGAGGCATTTTTCTGGAAGTTCAGTGCTCGAGGGCATTGATCGATCAATTTGTTAATTGATCGATCAATTTTGAGGGTTGATCGATCATAGTGAGGTGATCGATCAATAGCAAAGATTGATCGATCATTAAGGGCATCGATCGATCAATTTATATAAAGTTAGTGTGAGAACAGGAAGAGGAAAATTTAAAATTTAGGCTAGTGATCGATCAATGGAAACATTGATCGATCAATGAGATGGATTGATCGATCAACCAAGGTGTTGATCAATCAATTTTTCTTTGTCAAGTGTGAAGAATAAGAGGCTATTGATCGATCAATTGAAGCATTGATCGATCAATGAGATGGATTGATTGATCAATCAAGGCTGTTGATCGATCAATCAACCTTTGTCATCTATGAGTTGTTTGAAGGGTTGATCGATCAATGAGGTCATTGAATGATCAAAGAGGAGGATTGATCGATCAATGAAGGATGTTGATCGATCAATCACCCTTGTTTTTAGCCTCTTTTGATTTTGTAAATTAAGCGCTACTAGACACCACGACAGTTAATGTTCTGACGTTCCTAACACCTAGTGTACTATATTTATGGTCTAAGATCAGACCATGACGCTCTGAAAAGCTTTGGATTTGCTTAGAAAGAGGTCTGATCTAAGGTAGGGGAAATCCAACCTAAAATGTATCTGACTATGATTTCATGATTCTTTCATTATCTGCATCCTGATTTCAGTTTTAAAAAGCATATTTGCATATCAGTATTCCCTGTTATCTCTGATTCCTGCTTTCTGATTCCTGTATTCTGAAACCTCTTCCTGATTTTTGCTATCTGATTTTTGATGTCATATGTGTGTATGTTATTTAAGGATTTAACCAGATGATCCCCACCGACTCCGAGGTATATCCGTGCCCTGGCACAATCGGTCATCTGCTTTGTTAATCCCTCGGCACAATTACACTCCATAGATGAGGCATTGTTGCATCCTGAAATCATTCATATGAACGACAATTGGTTGGGGTTTCCTATTGACATATTCCTGATTACTCCGTGCTATATAGTCATGGGAGTTTCTTAAGTCAGAAATACTCATAATTTAAGTCACCAATGATATATATGCATAACATCTGTTCTTGTTTTGAAAACTCAGTACATGCCATCTGATTTATCCTGCCTGCATTTCCTGATTTGAGTTTCTATTTTGAATTATTGCTTGCAAATCATGTCTTGTATTTTCAATACGATTTTAGTTGAAATTCTTCTACTGAGCTTAGATGTAGCTCACCCTGTTTCTATAATATTATATGTTCTGAGGCTAGAGCTCTCGGCACTGAGAGCGATCCTGATTACCAGCCTGATCCGGAGGCTGAGGCCAAGGAGGAGGATATCGATACCCTAGCTGACGAGTTCTATTAGCCGTCTGGGGATTAATTGTACTTTTTAGATTTTTGTATGATACTCTAGATTATTGTGTGCCTGGTGGCCACCGTCTGTATTATTATTTTAGATGTTTGTTTATGGTATTATTATACATTTTGTAAGAACCACTATCGGAACCATTATATTGGGTGATGGATGTCCATCACCAGTGGTTCTTCTTGGTTCCTTTTTGGAGAATGTATATTCTTTTATTGTTATATATATATATATATATATATGAAATATTTATTACTTCTTTATTTAAAGCCATATATGATGACTCGATCTGCCACTACTGAACAGTGTCTGCTCTAATTTCCGCTAGATGAGCAGACACTTCGTGATTTGTCCTGTGGATCATCCAGAGCATGATCCTGATGGCACAGATTTCTGAGCATGGAAATTCGGGCTGTCACAGTTGGTATCAGAGCCTAGGCTTTAGGTTGAACCGCGGGTTCATGTCGGATTATTTTTACAATCTATGTACTGATAATGTTATTGCTTTCACAATGACAGACCAGTATGGGCCCTAAGTTTAGAGGCGGACGCAGTGGAGGCAGAGAGGGACATAGAGAAGTGCCGTTGAGAGAGATCCCCGATATCACTGGTACATCAAGGGGATTTGAGTTCTTATCGGATACGAATGCAATTTCGGTAGGACCGAGAGGAGGAAGAAGAGGCAACGAGGATAGAATGGAGTAGGTGTTGGAAGCATTGGCTGCCAACATCGTTCAACAAACTACTGCTTTGAATCAGCAAACAACAAGACCACCTCACCAACCCGACGATTTTGCCGAGTTTAGGAGAATGAGGCCTCCTAACTTCTCGGGACAAATTAATCCTATTGAGGCTGAGGGTTGGATCGAGGAGATGGAGAAGTTGTTTGAGGTGCTCCAATGCACAGATGTAGAAAAAGTGCGTTGGGCAACTTTCAAACTGGACGGTGACGTAGGGCCTTGGTGGAAGTCGGTCTCTAGGCACAGAGAATGGGAGCTTCCTAATGTCCTTTGGACATGGGCTGAATTTGTTGAGACCTTAACGACAAATATTTTCCCAAGATCGTGAGGCACCAGTGGAAGGTGAAATTCATTAAATTGGAACAAGGGGTGATGACAGTGTGGGAATATAGTGCGAAGTTTGACTGATTAGCAAGGTTTGCTCCGCAACATGTAACCACCGAGTTGATGCGAGCTCGGAAGTTCCAATTGGGCTTGAGGCCAAATATTCAAAGAGAGGTGGCCATATAGGAGCTTGAGACACATGCGGCAGTCATGTCCAAAGATCTTATTTCTGAGGAAGAATGCCAGAAGCAATTTGCTTAGAAGGACAAGCAAAATCAGGAGAGGTCTTTTCAGGGGCAATCTCAGGACCTTGAGCAAAACAAGAGGGCTAGATTCTCCAGACCTCTGAGATACCCTACACACTCCAGACCGGCGATATCTATAGGGCCTAGTTCATATCAGAGGCCAGCCATACCTACATCTTCCAGACCATTCCGACCGTCTGGTTCTTCTGGCAGCGAGGCTTCTGTAACACAGGGATCTTCGAGGGTATCATCATTCACTCCGACCCTGTCATGTGCTAAGTGTGGAAAACCACACAAGACAGAGGACTGCAGGAGAGATAGTGGTACGTGCTTCAGGTGTGGAAAGATGGGCCACCTAGTCAGGAATTGCCCAGAGGAGAGTAAAGACAGTAAGGAGCGGTTCAGATCAGTGTCTACACAGAGATCTTCTCGACCTGTGGTTCAAGGTTGAGCATATGCTGTTACCGCGACTGATACTCTGACATTGAATGATGTCATTCAAGGTATGATTAAATTTTAAAGTGAGATTATTTTTATAGAATGGACTGAAAATTAGTAATGTAGAATTATTGTTGATATATGTTTATGACAATGATGCATATTACACATTCATATTGTAATCAATTGATTGAATTGTGTCACTGAATTATAGGTGTATTGAAGGTGTATCAACATTGTGATATTTGCTTTCATAGAGCACAAGTTTTGATAGACTCAGGTTCTACACACTCGTTTGTCAGGCCTCAATTTACGAAAGAATTGAGCATCACTCCTGAACGTTTAGACTTCATATTGACGGTGTTTGTTCCTACGGGAAATTCGGTGAATGCAAGCATAGTGTGTAAATTAGTGATTGTAATCATAGAAGATCACGAGACGATGGCAGATTTAATACTGTTAGACATGCAAGGATTTGACATTATTCTTGGAATGGACTAGCTATCCGCTTATCATGCGAGTGTCGATTGCCTTCAAAAAGTTATAGTTCTTCGTCTTCCAAAGATGAAGTCGCTTAGATTCTGTGGGGTGAAGTCTAAGGCAGCTCCGTTGATATCAGCTATTCGAGCCGAAAAGATGATGAAAAATGGATACAATGGCTATATGACTTTTCTGTAAGAGCAACGAGAAGAGAAGAATGTGATATCCGATACATATTGTATGCGAATACCCCGATGTATTTCCTGAGGATTTACCAGGACTACCACCAGCTCGGGAGGCTGATTTTACGATAAATTTAATTCCGGATACCGAGAAAGTGTCTAAAGCTCCGTATCGGATGACTCCTATAGAATTACAAGAGTTAAAGGAGAAATTGCAAGAATTGCTTGACAAATGGTTCATTCAACCTAGTGTGTCTCCTTGGGGAGCACCAGTACTGTTTGTCAGGAAGAAAGATGGTTCGATGCGTCTGTGCATCGATTACCGACAGTTGAACAAGTTAACGATTAAGAATCGTTACCCGCTCCCACGGATCGATGATTTCTTTGATCAGTTAAAAGGAGTGCGGTTCTTTTCAAAGATTGACTTGAGATCTGGTTACTACCAGCTAAGAGTCAAAGTAGAGGATGTAGAGAAGACAACGTTCAGAACCATATATGGACACTACGAGTTTTTGACTATGCCATTTGGATTGACGAACGCACCTGCATCTTTCATGGACCTGATGAATCGAGTATTTAAACCACACTTGGATAGGTCCGTGGTGGTCTTTGTAGATGACATTCTTGTCTATTCCAAGACAAAAGAGGAACATGAGGGACATCTGCACGTGACCTTACAGACCCTCAGAGATCACAAATTATATGCAAAGCTCAGTAAGTGTGAGTTTTGGCTTGACCAAGTCAATTTCTTGAGTCATATCATCTCTGCTAAGGGTATAACAATTGACCCAACAAAGATTGAAGTGGTAGTAAATTGGGAACAACTTAGAACGGTAACCGAGATCCATAGTTTCCTTGGTTTGGCAGGATACTACATACGATTTGTAGAAGGGTTCTCCAAGCTAACGAGTCCGCTTACTCAGTTCACAAAGAAAAATGCTAAGTTTGATTGAACTGATCAGTGTGAGAAGAGTTTCCAAGAACTTAAGACGTGTCTGACTATAGCACCAGTGCTAGCTATACCTTCTAGCAGAGGAGGTTTTACTATATACAGTGACGCATCTTACAGTGGTTTGGGCTGTGTCCTCAACCAGCACAAGAAAGTGATCGCGTACGGTTTTAGACAACTCAAGGAACATGAGAAGAATTATCCTACGCATGATCTGGAATTAGTAGCGGTGATTTTTGTTCTGAAGATATGGAGGCACTACTTATACGGTGAGACATTTGATATATTCACCGACCACAAAAGTCTCAAGTATCTATTTACCCAGAAGGACTTGAACATGCGACAACGCAGATGGGTGGAGTTTTTAAAGGATTATAATTATTTCATCCAGTATCATCCTGGGAAGGCCAATGTTGTGGCAGATGCTTTGAGCAGAAAGTCTTCAACTCAGTTGTCACATCTTATTACCCGAGTACAGTGGTGGCATCTACTTAAGGACCTGACCTTATGCGATACACTGATAGACGTCAGAGGTTTAGGGGAATTGATGGCTATCATTGTGATACGGCCCACATTATTTGATAACGTACGTAAGCTCCATATGATTGATGAGGAGCAGATGACCATTAGAAAGGATGTGATAAACGGGATTAGACCTGATTTCTCTATCAAGGATGATGGTACTTTACTATTCAGAGATCAAATGTGCATACCTGATAATAAAGATCTTAAAGATACTATTTTAGAAGAAGCACACAAGTCGACGTATGCTATACATCCTGGGAGTATCAAGATGTACCAAGATCTCAAGCGAAGTTTTTGGTGGAGAGGACTGAAGAAGGATGTTACAGATTATGTTTCTCGATGTTTGGTCTGCCAGCAGATGAAAGTAGACCATCAGAATCCAGCAGGATTGTTACAACCATTACCAGTGCCAGAGTGGAAATGGGAAGCCATTTCTATGGATTTTATATTAGGGTTGCCGAGTACATTGAGGAAGAACAATGCCATCTGGATCATTGTAGATAGGCTGACAAAGTCTGCACATTTTTTGCTGTATCGGACTACGTATACAGCCAACAAGCTTGCAGAGCTGTACATGAGAGAGATAGTTCGGTTACATGACATACCAGTTAGCATCGTGTGTGATCGAGATCCACTTTATACGTCACAAGTTTGGCAACGATTTCAAGAAGGCATGGGTTCTAAACTGGAGTTCAGCTCAGTGTTTCATCCTTAGATAGATGGGCAGACTGAGAGAGTGAACTAGATCATAGAGGATATATTGCGTGCATGCATATTGGACTTTCATGGTTCATGGGATCAACATTTACCTCTGATTGAGTTTGCTTATAATAACAGCTATCAGTCTAGTATTGGGATGGCACCGTATGAAGCTTTGTATGGATGATGATGCAGATCTCCTTTAAACTGGGAAGAAGTCGGGGAAAAGTTCATTTTGGGACCTGACATCGTGGACAGTGCAATCGAGATAGTTTGGTTGATCCGTAAAAGATTGAGGGTTGCTCAAAGTTGCCAAAAGAGCTATGCCGATCTCCATCGGACACGTTGAGTTTCAGGTATACTTAGATGCGTTCGAGAAATTTATGATTCCTCAGTTAAATTGATTAGCTATGGAGTTAACCATTTTTTTCAGGTCGGAGATAAGGTCTTTCTGAAGATCTCGCCAACCAAGGGCATCATGCGCTTAGGGAAGCGAGGGAAGTTGAGTCCTCAGTATATCGGCCCCTTTGAGGTACTCGATTGTGTTGGCGAAGTCGCATATAGGATTGCTTTGTCACCTCAGTTGGCTAGCATGCATAACGTCTTTCATGTTTCCATGCTGCGACGCAACGTGCGCGACCCGACTCACGTTGAAGATTTCCAACCGATTGAGTTGCAAGAGGATCTGACGATGATTGAGGAACCGATCGCGATTCTGGATCATAAAGACCAAGTTTTACGGACCAAGTTGATTCCACTGGTACTCGTAAAGTGGAGAAATCATTCATCTTCAGAAGCTACTTGGGAGCGCACAATTGAGATTCGCGAGCAGTACCCGCACTTGTTTACTTGACGTCGAAGGCACTTTGACGTGTCGATTTACATTCATTGTTTTGTGTGCATGTTTTACTTGTACGGGTGCCGTATGTAGGGTACAGTACACCTTCGTTCTTGAACTGCGGTGGGTCCGCATTGAGAAAATAAAGATAAAAATATTAAGAATTTACTTCCTGCCTTATTGATCGATCAATTTAGGTATTGATCGATCAATTTCTAGAGATTGATCGATCAATGAAGGACATTGATCGATCAAGGCTATCGAGCAAGTTATGGAGTTTACTTATTGATCGATCAATAGAGTACCTTGATCGATCAATTTTGGATGCATTGATCGATCACCAAGGTTGGTTGAGCGATCAAATTAGACAATTTATCAATCAACATAGGGTATTGATTGATCAATTCGTGTTACATTAATCGATCAACATGAGGTCATTGATCGATCACTACTATCGGGTTAGGGCTTTTTAACTTCACCATTGATCGATCAATTAGAGCATTGATCGATCAATCCAAGGGTTTTAAGTAACGATTGAGTTTTAAACAACTCATTTGCATGGTACAAAGGAGTTTGATCGATCAAGAGGAATTTGGCACCTTGCGTTCAAGCTTTCTTTCGACGAGTTTTCCGACCACCCGACCTCTTTTCCCCGATTAGTTTGCTCGGATTTCTCTCTATTAGATTGGTAAAACCCTCCCTTTCATTTCTTTTGAGTTTTTTCTATCCACATTTTTTGATTTTGACCCATAGGACTGCGAACGAAGAATGCATCACGAAAGACTCCCACTTCCTGGGTTCGTGCTTCCGTGCTACCCCCGAAATTGTCCCCCAACCCATCGTGCCACCCGTGGCACCTATTACGGACGAGGTTTCACCCGTTCAAAACCCCCGACTGACCCAAATCTAATGTGAAGTCCCCAACCAGTGGTGGGCTTCCAAGACTTTTCTCCCTGAGTATGTTTTCGACACTACGCTTTTTGAGGATCGGCCTAAGATGTCTTGGGCCATTAATTATATCAAAAAGCTAGGGTTGAAACCCTTACTCGAGTCATTTCACGATCACTATTATCCTCGTATCGTGCGACTATTTTTTCAAAATCTTCGTTGGGGCGACAACCGACACTGACTCGTCACTTTGATTGATGGGTTGGAATAGAAATTCAACTAGTTTCATGTTGCGGCTGTCCTACAGTGCACGTTGGTATACATTGAAACCTGTGGCTTAGAGTTCCCCTACATCAAAGACGTCCCTTTTCCCAACGTGGTCACCAAGATGACCCAAGGTCAACATGGGAAGGGGCAATCCATCACCTGTGCCCAGTTACCTGACCAATTGTGGATGCTTGATACCTATATCAAGTGTGCCCTCAACCCGTTCCTGCACAAGTCCTCACGGATGGGTATCGTGCAGCAGGTGCTCTTTTTTGCTTTTGAGAACCGTTGGTTCTCTGTTGCGGATTTGGTCATCAATGGCCTAATAAATGCTAGGGACCTAATGTCTGAGAAAATCAAGGCCGCATCCAAGAAATAAATGCCCTATGCTCGTCTGATCACGAAGATGGTTGAGCAATATGTGGCGCTCCGCAAGGCCTATAGTTTGGCTCCCTGCGAGCCAAGACTGACCAACAACACAAAGGTCTTTCGGCTCAAAGATTGGACCAAGAGTTATAACCTCTTGGTCAAGCAGTTATCTGAGGGAGAGGAGGAGGCCGCAGAGCCAGTTGAGCCTGTCATTGCAGAGGGCATCGAACAGCCAAAGAGAGTTCCTGCTGAGGGGGAGGCTTCGCCTACTCAGCCACCTCGACCGACGCTACCTCCTAGACCTACCCCTGTGCGCCGACCTGTCCATGCCTCTACGTCGCGCTACCCTGCTCCTTCCACTGTGGACGTGAAAGTGATACTTTGTGAGCTTGTGGAGGGTAACTGGCGTATCCACGAGCGGCTGGACGGGATGGAGGAGTTCCAGCGTCAGATTCATCGCCGACTAGATTACCATGAGGGCATGCACAAGCTCGTGAATGATAGAGTGATGGCAGTTAAGATGATTTTTCCAGTGAGTAGGTATTTTGGACTTGGATGAGTATAGTAATCTTATCTAACACTATTGTTACCATTCTCCATGGATCTCTCTTTCTATCTCTCTCTCTAAGTTTTGGTTTGGTTTGTTTTAGGGGAATTGAAGAGATGGGGTGTGGTTTGTGGGATGCAAAGTGGCATTTAAATGTAAATTTGGATTTAGACCATGTTGATCTTGTGGTCCACGACTGAACATATTGTTTGATTTGGAAGAATTAAATAACTAAAAGAACTTGGGTAGCTTTAAACGTGCCCACTGAATCTTGTTGGACACCTATGTTTAAAACCATTGATTGCGTTAAACCAGACGATGGAGATTGTTTTACACTCCAGTCTTCCACAAAAGGGATCCTGAGATCAAGGTGCACCTATCAGACCGTTAGTTTTCTGTGACAACCCAATTTTTCGATGCCCGAAACCCTGTGCCGTCATTACGACTTTCAAGGCTGAACCCTAACTAAAAAATGGAACACTTGGTACATCCCCACACAAAGCGAAACAAAGCATTAAAGTATCAGAAAATAGAGACATCATGAGAAAATTATCTCCACGTATAACATAACTAAACTACGAGTTAATCCAAAAGACGGTTCTAGTCCTATGCCAGTTGCATGAGCAAAAGAACCGAATCGAACCATCAATGACAACGCAAAAGTCACCCTATGATGGTTCGCCAAAAGAATAGACTATTACACAACTACTTCATTTCTAAGTTTAAAGGGTCGGTACCAAGCCTTACAAGAAAATTCGCAAAAGTAGCATAGCAATATCCACTAGAAGAAATTCTCAGGAGGAGGCTCGTGCTCTTCCAAAGGTATAAAATCAAAATCCTCATGGTCCTGATCCTTTGTACCAATGTTTTCACTTGCACCTGTGACGTATAGTCGAAAGAGTGAACTACATCATAGCTCAATAGGGAAAAACTGAGATAGCAAACATATTTCCATCATCACACATATCTTTAATGACATAACACAGACCAAATATTTCTTAAATGAGAAACACAACTTACAAGCCTTTAAATTGGCTGAAATAGATAATAGATGCATTATTCAAAATCACTCTTATCATAATTCAAAGAAATTTTCTTTCTTCACAAAACTTAAATCAATCACTTAAATAATTTTCCGAGCAGATATAGCTTCAAGCCCTCGATGGAATACCCACCATCGTCGTTCAATTGAACCCTTACACGTAAACACAAGTCTTCTAGAATGGAGGTAACTTGCCGAATGAAGTATTACCTTAGAATGGTAATCGAAGAATGGATATCCCGCCGTACCAGAGCACAAGTTGTACGGATATCCCGCCGTACCGGTCACGGATATCCAGCCGAATCGGTCACAGATATACCGCCGTGTCGGTTGGGTATTCATACTTAAACCTTAAATCACGTGCCAAAAACTACATATAGTTATTTATCGTGAGTTTGTGATAATTATAATAATTTCAAAGTTTGCACACACAATCACATTCACATCCCTTAATGTCACACATATTCGCATCAATTTGATGTCACATATGAAGTTCTGGTTTTTAGTCGAAAGTATGAGAGCACATACCATATTCTACACACACACCCATACACACATATGCACGTTCTCTCGTAGTGATCTCACATGACTTGCACATTTAAAAGCATTATTAAATCATGCTAAAACATATTGTAAAATCTTTATTCACATCATATCATTATGCACATGCCTGTTGAAATAAAATACACATGCTAAGAAGTGTTTCCCTACCTCAAATGAAGCCTCACAATGGTTAAACCGACCACATCTTGCATGAACTTACACGCTTGTCCTTACGTCAATCCTATAGTAAAAAATGTCCAAACATTCCATGAGAATGCTTAATAGGATCTAAGGTATGCATTGTTAGAGAATTCAGAGTAAAAGAACCAATTCAAGTACTCTATTCCTCGTGCGAGCGAGCCCTGAGGCTTGGGCGCGCAAGCAAAGACATGCCCATTTCTCGCGCGACAGATCTAACATTTAGTTCTCTGGAGAGTGTCATGTGAGGTCTTGCGCGAGCAAGGCATATTTCACTTAAGCCCTCACGTGAGCGAAGCACAGAGTCCTCACGGACTTACTTAAGTCCTCGAGAGGCTCCCCAAGCCTTCTCTCTTATTCTTGCGCGAGCAAGCTCTAAAGCTCCTACGCGCAAGGATCAGAGATATCCAGATTTGAGTTTTTTTCTCACACTCGATCCTCACCGACTCAGTCCTCACCAACTCTCAACACTCAATCCTCACCAACTCTTAACCAATTTTCTCATATACGATAAAGAACATTAAATGCTACTTTTAAAACATAATTAACATTGATTTCTTACCTTAAACACAACGATCCTCCCATAGATCGGATCGTTCTCTTTTAAAGAAACTAAAAAGGTTTCAAAACCCAAATCTGCTCCACACCTTCACTCTAACTCACCGATCCACACGAGATCATCACAATCATGTTACTCGAGTCTCCACACACACCTAAACAACTTCTCTTACAACCTCTTGGATCTACTCACATGGATTTAACAAATCCGTTCTATTCCCTCTTGAAACCCTCTTTCTTTCTCTCTAACTCACAATACAAAGGTAAGGGAGAAGGGCTCACATGTGAGACTCCCCTTATCCTATTAGTTGTGTTTGCTTACTTGTGACGCACAAATACCTAACATCCTATTCCCTTGTGAACCACAAACACCCAGTCCTGAACATGTGACTTTTCTTATATGGTTTATAAAAGTTGGGGTTAACACATTCACCCCACCTTATAAAATTTTCGTCCTCGAAAATTACCGTAATTTACGGTAACAGAACTATATCAAGAAATCGGAAACGTAGCTACCATCACTAATAGAATACCCTGTAAAACATAGTTCACATTCCAAATTCACGTGGCACCTGCATATTTATCAGCAAAATATATGTGTGCTCCACATGCCAACATCATTGTACACGTACAACCATTCAAACACAAGCAATGGTATCTAAGTAAGGCGCACGCATTTTGTGTGGATGCATTCAATCAATACTATTTCCATTAAAAATATAACAAGACATTTACTAAGTATTAAGAAACTATTCATCATGGATTTAAGCAATCTACTAGTTATAATAGTAATTACATCAAAACAAAGATGTGACAGCCATGTCACAATAGTTCAACTGACATACTTCAAAATTAAACATAATTTGTTTTCCCCTTTAGCTTTCAAAATTGTAAATGTCTCCCAAAAAGTAAGTTATCCACCGCAATCTACCCTAATCCTCATCTCCCTCGTCATACTCGCTGCCGGAGGCCTCCTCCTCGATCGAAACTGGAGTCATCCTCCTCTTCATTGTCCTCTTCTTCATCATCATCCCCCCCCACTCCATGGCCTCATCAACATCACCTTCTACTGCTCCAGTGTCTGCTGCCGCGTCGGAACTGGAAGAACCGAAAATAGTATCCTGCGTGGTAGCAAGACGCTCCTGATATGTCTTTGGGTATGCGTAACACATGAGATCTATGCTGACAGCCTTGTGGAATCGCTGATGTAGGCACATGTCGTTCTGACGTAGGCTAATATCGCGGGTCAGTAGTAGCACCTCACGAATCATGCCCTCCATGGTATTAGGCATCGGCTGGGAAGAAGATGGTGTTGCAGGCTGGGTACCTGTGTGAGGTATATAGATCCCGAATGAGATGGTTGTGCCGCCTGCTGGGCTAGCTAGCTATCTTTCTTCTTCTTAACGCTGTCCTGAAGGCTCCTAAGGCTCTGCTTTAAGTCCTTGATTCGGTAATACTCAATATTATCGGTGAGCGAGGGTTCGTGTGCTTGGATTTCGAAGCCATTTCTCCCATCACGGAGCTCAAACAGCTTGGAAATTAAACAGGCATACAACAATATATTTATAGGTTTGGGAATGACACCCAGCCTGTTTCTTTCAAGGGCTTGCCAAATGGCTTTCTGAATGAGGATAGGGGCGCTAAACCACTTATCATGGAATGCCGAATGGATGGCATTCAAAAATGAAACCCGTCTCTCTTGTTCATGTCCTAATGGGAATAAAATTTTCTGAAAAATGATGTCCAAGGGCCACATGTGTGCAGGTAGTTGGGCCCGTGTGATATAGTTCCCCGTGGCAGTCACACCACCAATTATCTTAGCAGCAATTTCTAGGAATTTAAAGTCTCAGGGAACTGAGTTGGTTTGGAAATCCTATCTTCAATGTATGTAAGAGGGCATCCCATAGCATGGGAAATGTCCTTGGCTTCGAAGGAGAATTTCTTCCCATCAATTTCACAATTTAACTTAGTTTTGGTGGGGTTGGTCTCAAGGGTTTGGTAAAAGAGCTTCACCAAATGGGGGTAATTGTGCGCGGTAACCATCGACAGGAGCGGTTTCAACTTGTTGATGGTCAAGTAGTCGAAGGTCCATTGAGTGGTTGATGGATCCTTGAAACAACTCTTGTGGATCTCCCACTCCGGGGTAAAATTTTTATCTTCCCACCATGGGGTGGGCTGGGTCAAAGGGGCTGGCGGAGGCTCCGCCCTCTTTTGAGAAGGTGGTGGCTTTACCGCCAATTTCTTGCGTTGCTTAGGGTTTAGGTTTGTGGAACTCATTATAGGATTTTTTAAAAACACAAAATGACTGAAATTTAAGGTAGATAGGGGTGGAGATTACCTTTTTGGTGAGGAAATTTCGATCAAAATGCCGAAGGAAGTCACAAATGCGGCAGATATGAAGTTTCCCCTAAAAGTTTCGAAACCCTAGCTCTCCTCTCCTCTTTCAGTCGAGCGAAATAAATAGGGGAAGGCTTCACAGCCTTATATAGTCTATTCCTCGCGTGAGCAAGGTATAGTGGCTTGTGCGTGGGAGTCACAGACTTCCTTTAAGTTCGAAATGCCTTATTTCTCTTGTCATTTTCTGTCAGGCTCGCGCGAGTGAGGCACAGACACAGTTCCTGAAGCAATTTTGCTTCATTCTTCTATTTCTTTCATTTTCAATTTCTAATTTTTTTTTCCGTACATGTTACTCCTTTGGGTGTGACTAATTATCTATTGGTCCACAAGATAAATCGACAATCTATGGTCAATTTAAATTTATGCATGAATACATGAAATTAAAAATTTGGAGATTGTACTCCATAACGTAAAATTTCAAATTATTTTCATACATTCGTTCCAAATTTATGTAATGTGGACTAACTCATGTGAATAAATTTGGATATCCCTCTAGCACATCCGACTCATGCTCCCATGTGGCTTCTTCGACTGGATGATTCTCCCACTTGATGAGTACTAATGGAATGGTCTTCGTACGTAAAATTTTATCCTTCCGATCTAGTATTTGTGTTGGCTCTTCTATCATTGTCATATCCTCAAACATCTCTAGTGGTTGATCGTCCAAAACATGAGTCGGATCTTTGACATACTTTCAGAGCATGGATACATGAAATATGTCATGCACCCGATCGAACAATGGAGGTAATGCAATCCGATAGGCTACTTCTCCAACTCAGTCCAAAACCTCAAAGGGTCAAAAATAACGCGGGCTCAATTTTCCTCTCTTTCCAAATCTCATGACGCCCTTCATGGGTGAGATTTTTATGAACACATGATTGCCAACCTGAAAATCAACACTTGTCCTCTTCATATTAGCGTGGCTCTTCTGTCTGCTCTAAGCTTACTTGATTCTTTCTCGTATCACACGAACAATAGTGGTATTGTCCTCAAGTATTTTCGAGCCTAATATAAACTTTTCTCCAGTTTCCTCCTAAGTGATCGGCGATTTTCATCGTCGTCCATATAATGTCTCATAAGGTGCCATGCCAATTGTCATCTGATAACTATTGTTGTATGTAAATTCGATCAATGGTAAATGTTGATCTCATGATCCCTGAAAATCAAGCATACATGCCCTGAGTATATCCTCTATGATCTGATTCACACACTTCGTTTGTCCATCCGTCTGCGGGTGAAATACTAAACTGAAATTCAATCGCGTACCCATTCCTTCTTGAAACTTCTGCCAAAATTTTGAAGTATATAAAGGGTCACGATCTGAGACGATGCTAATCGGTATACCGTGAAATCGTACAATTTCTTTTATGTACAACTCTGCAAGTCGTCCAGCCGTATACATAGTATTGTATGATAAAAAGTGGGTTGACTTGGTTAACCGGTCGACGACTACCCAGATGGCATTGTGTCGCTTTGCTGTCCACGGTAATCCTACAACGAAATCCATTGAAATGGATTCCCATTTCCACTCTGGTATAGGTAGAGGTTGCAACAATCTGGCAGGATGTCTATGATCTACTTTCACCTGCTGACAGACCAAACACTTAGATACATATTCGGCTATATCCTATTTCAACCCTCTCCACTAGTAGTTCTTCCTCATATCTTGATACATCTTAGTACTACCAGGGTGTATAGCATACTTAGATTTATGAGCTTCGTCTAAAATGATTTGCCGTAGATCGGCATCAATTGGTATGCACAGACGTCCCCTAAATAATAAGGAACCATCTTCTTTAATTGAGAAATCAAGTCTACCGTCGTCAATCACACCCAGTCTAATCTTTACTAACTCTGGGTCTTTCATCTGCAGTTCCTGAATGTGTTCAAAGATCGTCGGTCTCACAGTAATATTGGCCAAGAAGGCCTCACATGCTTGCACTTCGATCTTTGTATCATACAAGGAAAGATCCTTTAGCAATTTCCATTAGTGAAATCCCGTAACAAGGCTAGACAATAACGCTGAACTCTTTCTACTTAAGGCATTCGCAACCACATTAGCCTTGCTTGGGTGGTATTGAATAGAGCAATCATAGTCCTTGAGAAATTCCATCCATCTACGTTGCCTCATGTTCAATTCTTTTTGTATAAACAAATATCTGAGTCTTTTATGATCTGTGAATATCTCAAAGGTCTCGCCGTATAAGTAATGCCTCCATATCTTAAATGCAAATATAATTACTGCTAATTCTAAGTCGTGGGTTAGGTAATTCTTCTCGTTGTCTTTCAACTGTCTCCACTCATATGCAATCACCTTTTTTTTTTGGTTGAGCACACAACCTAACCCACTATGTGAAGCATCACTGTAAATAGCAAACTCTCCATTGCCTGAAGGAATAACTAATACTGGAGCTGAAGTCAGTCTCTTCTTGAGTTCTTGAAAACTCTTCTCACATTCTTCAGTCCACTCACCTCCTTCTTGGTAAGCCTAGTAAGTGATCTAGAGAGTTTTGAAAATTCCTCTATAAATTGCCTGTAATATCCGGCCAGACCGAGGAAGCTATGAATCTCTGTTACTATTTTCGATTGCTCCCATTCCACTACCGCCTCGATCTTTGCTGGATCCACAGCAACCCCATCCTTTGAGACTACATGGCCCAAGAAACTGACTTTCTTTAACCAAAACTCACACTTGCTGAGCTTTGCATATAACTAATGTTCACACAAGGTCTGTAGAGCAATCCTCAAATGTTCTTCATGCTCTTTCTTGGACTTAGAGTAGATGAGGATGTCATCTACGGACACTACTACACAAGTATCTAGGTGTGGTTTAAACATCCGATTCATTAAGTCCATGAATGACGCTGGTACATTTGTCAAACCAAATGGCATCACCAAAAGCTCATAGTGTCCATATCTTGTTCTAAATGCTGTCTTCTGTATATCCTTTGCCTTGACTCACAACTGATGATATCCAGACTGCAAATCGATCCTGGAGAAGAATCTAATACCTTACAGCTGATAAAATAGATCGTTGATTCTAGGTAAAGGGTTTCGATTCTTAATGGTTAGCTTGTTCAGCTGACGGTAGTCGATGCACAACCTCATCGACCCGCCCTTCTTCACAAATAAGACCGGTGCTCCCCAAGGAGACATACTAGGTCTCACAAATCCTTTATCTAGGAGTTCTTGTAATTGATCTTTCAATTCCTTCAACTCAGCTGCAACCATTCGATATGGTACTTTTTATACGGGTTCTGTTATCGGCGCTAAGTCAATAGCGAACTCCACTTCTTGTTCTAGTGGTAAACCTGGCAACTCATATGGAAAAACGTCTTCGAACTCACGTGCAATTGGAATCTTAGCTATGACGTTCTTCTCATCCTTATCTTTCTTTAGAAAAGATAGGTATCCACTACAGCCATTCTTTATCAAACGTTAAGCTCGGACTTCGAAGATAAGTGGTACAAATTTTGATCGCATTCCCAAGAATCTGAATGATCTTCTTGTGTTTGGCCTAAAGATAACCACCTTGTTTCCGCAATTGACACTCGCACGGTGCTTGGATAGCCAGTCCATGCCAAGGATTACATCAAATCCTTGCATATCCAACAGGATCAAATCCACCACCAATTCATGATCACCATAATCTCTGATGGCGACAATAACTGACCGACAAACCAAATCGTTGTTAACAAAATTTCCCATTAGAAGTTTCACTGCCAAAATAAAGTCTAAGTTCTTAGGGACAACCTTGACTTTCATCGCAAATCGCGGCATGATAAACTAGTGGGTAGCCCCTGGGTCTATCAACACTCTCGCTTCATGACGAAGGAAGTCTCCTGTTCTGTACATGTGTAAGGTACCTAGGTCACACACATATCTAAACATTTTACTTATGCATTCACAGTTAAGCGACTAAGGGAAATAATTCAGATGCTTCCCTAAGTATTGATACACCTTCTCTATCTAAAATCTTCAATAAATGTTAAACTTTTAAATTTTTTTTTTTCACCTTATATGATGCCGTTGCTATTTTGGGTGTCTTCAGTTGTTACAGCATATACTCGCTCGTCCCTGAATAGTCGGATTCTTTGCTTGAGTTTGTTTAGTTACGGGAGCAAAAGCCGTCCTTTCTTGTCTAATCATAGGGACTGAACGAGTTCTTTCCTTCCTCAACTCTGGGCAATGTCTAATGATATGCCCCATTTTTCCGCACTTGAAGCACCCGCCCGTGCCTCGCCTACAGTCAGACGTCTTGTGAGACTTGCCACACCTAGCACATGTCTCAACTGGAGTAGAGGATGCTGCCCTTGAGAAACCCTGAGCAACTGATACTCCGGTGGTGGTAGCAGGACTCTCATATCGCATTGGCCTCACCAAAGTAGGCAAAGGTGGCCTGGGATAATTCGCATAGGCAAGTTGTCTTGGAACTGGAGCTGGTGCTGTGAATCTCGACTTTTTATTCCCTGAGTCGTAGTCACTTACTCTCCCTTGACCCGCCTTACTATTGTTATGCTGACCCCGCCTCTTATACATATTATTTATATCTCTCTTTGCTACAATTGCTTTGCCCATCACATCTGCATAGGTCTCGAGTTCGAACACCGAAACCCTATCCCGTATATTTGGCCTCAGGCCTTCTTCAAATTTATCGGCCTTCATCTCTTCGGTGGCTACTAGTGCCAGTGCGAATCGCGATAATCTCGTAAACTCAGTACCGTACTCTCGTATGGTCATACTTCCTTGTTCTAAATTTACAAAATCCCTTTTCATCTGAATCCTCACTTGTTTGGGAAAATATTCTTTGTTGAACTCCTCAAAAAATTCCACCCAGGTCCACAGACTGTGAGGATCCTCAACCTCTCTTTTTCTCAATACTGATTTCCACCATGGATCGACATCACCCCTTAAGCTGGAAGGAAGCCCAGCCCACCTTCTCGTCTTTAGTACTCTGTAGTCTTCGCAAAAGCTTTTCCATCTGATTTAGCTATTTTTCCACCTCAAGCGAATCCGTTTGCTCATAGAAATTAGGAGGCCTCAATCTTCTAAAGTCGATAAAAGACGAGGGCAATAGCGCTAGAGGAGGTGGTGGTGGTGCCTGTTGATGGTTTACATAATTCGCAGATGCCCGAAACCCCACGCCGTCGGTACGACCTTCAAGGCCGAACCCCAACTAAAAGAATGAAACACTTGGTACATCCCCACACAAAGCAGAACAAAACATAAAAGTATCCGAAAATAGAGACATCATGAGAAAATTATCTCCACGTATAGCATAACTAAACTACGAGTTAATCCAAAAGACGGTTCTAGTCCCATGCCAATCGCATGAGCAAAAGAACTGAACCGAACCATTAGTAACAACTCAAAAGTCACCCTATGATGGTTTGCTAAAAGAATAGACTATTACATAACTACTTCATTTCTACGTTTAAAGGGTCAGACGTACCAAGCCTTCAAAAAAATTCTCAAAAGTAGCACAACAATATCCACTAGAAGAAATCCTCCGGAGGAGGCTCATGTTCTTCCAAAGGTACAAAATCAGAATCCTCACGGTCCTGATCCTCTGTACCGATGTCTTCACCTGTACCTATGACGTATAGTTGAAAGAGTAAGCTACATCATAGCTCAATAGGGAAAAACTGAGATAGCATATATATTTCTATCATCACACATATCTTTAATGACATAACACAGACTATATATTTCTTAAATGAGAAACACAACTTACAAGCATTTAAATTGGCTGAAATAGATAATAGATGTAATATTCAAAATCACTCTTAGCGTAATTCAAAGAGTTTTTCTTTCTTCACAAAACTTAAATCAATTACTTAAATAATTTTCTGAGAAGATATAGCTTCGAGCCCCCGATGGAATATCCACCATTGTCGTTCAATTGAACCCTTACATGTAAACACAAGTCTTCTGGAATGGAGGTAACTTGTCGAATGAAGAATTACCTTAGAATGGTAATCGAAGAACGGATATCTCGCTATACCAGAGCACAAGTTGTACGGATATCCCGCCATACTGATCACAGATATCTCGCTGTGTCGGTCACGGATATACCGCCGTGTCGGTTGGGTATTCATACTTAAACCTTAAATTACGTGCCAAAAACTACATATAGTTATTCACCGTGAGTTTGTGATAATTATAATAATTTCGAAGTTTGCAAAGATTACACACACAATCACATTCACATCCCTTAATGTCACACATATTGACATCAATTTGATATCACATATGAAGTTCTGATTTCTTGTTGAAAGTACGAGAACACATATCATATTCTATACACACCCATACACACATATGCACGTTCTCTCGTAGTGATCTCACATGACTTGCACATTTAAAAGCATTATTAAATCATATTAAAATATATTATAAAATCTTTATTCACATCATATCATTACGCACATGCCTGTTGAAATAAAATACACATGCTAAGAAGTGTTTCCCTACCTCAAATGAAACCGCACAGTGGTTAAACCGACCACATCCCGCATGAGCTTACACACTTGTCCTTACGTCAATCCTATAGTAAAAAATGTCCAAACATTCCATGAGAATGTTTAATAAGACCTAAGGTATGCATTGTTAGAGAATTCAGAGTAAAAGAATCAATTCCAGTACTTTGTTCCTCGCGCGAGCGAGTCCTGAGGCTCGAGCACGCAAGCAAAGACAGGTCCATTTCTCTCGCGACCGATCTAACATTCAGTTATCTAAAGAGTGTTATGCGAGGCCTCGTGCAAGCGAAACATATTTCACTTAAGTCCTCGTGCAAGCGAGGCACAGAGTCCTCACGGACTTACTTAGGTCCCCGAGAGGCTCCCCAAGCCTTCTCTCTGATTCTCGTGCGAGCGAGCTCTAAAGCTCGTGCGCACAAGGATCAGAGATATCCAGATCTGAGTTTTTTTCTCCGACTCGATCCTCACCAACTCTCAACCATTTTTCTCATACACCATGAAGAGCATTAAATGCTACTTTTAAAATATAATTAACATTGATTTCTTACCTTAAACACAACGATCCTCCCATAGATCGGATTGTTCTCTTTTGAAGAAACCAAAGAGGGTTTCAAAACCCAAATCTACTCCACACCTTCACTCTAACTCACCGATCCACACGAGATCATCACAATCGTGTTGCTCGAGTCTCCACACACACCTAAACAACTTCTCTTACAACCTCTTGGATCTACTCACATGGGTTTAACAAATCCTTTCTATTCCCTCCTGAAACCCTCTTTCTTTCTCTCTCTCTCTAACTCACAATACAAAGCCAAGGGAGAAGGGCTCAGGTGTGAAACTCCCCTTATCCTATTAGTTGTGTTTGTTTACTTGTAAAGTACAAACACCTAACATCTATGTTACCTTATCCACTAACACTCCAATGTGTTAGACACATACACATACAGGTGAGTGAATGTGTATGGGTTCCCTTGTGAACCACATACACCCAGTCTTGAACACACGTGACTTGACTTATATGATTTATAAAAGTTGGGGTTATCACATTTTCGATCTCACATGGCACATATCTCAAAATCATAGCTTGGAAGTTTTGTTTGAGTTTGATGTGTGCCATGTGATTTTAGGGATACTTTTTGGGGATTTGTGTCATGTGGAATAAAAAATTGACCGTTTGATAGGTGCACAATGATGTCAAGATCCCTTATGAAAAATGACCTTCATCATCTAATTTAAAGTAATCAATGGTTTTCACCGTAGGTGTCCAACAAGATTCAATGGGTGCGTTTAAGGCTACCAAAGAAATTTAGAGTTATTTGAAGAGTGGGTTGGATTTTAGTTTGGACTCCGGATGACTGCCAGGAATGATTCGATCTCAATAGGGAGAGTTTGTGGAGTATCTTGTTGGATGCCCAACTTTGACTTTTCCTATTCAGATAGGACTTCAAATAGCAGTCTCAATGGACCAGGCCTTAAATGGCCTGATTGTAACTAGCACATAAAAATAGATAAAATCTGCTAGGGCGGAGGGCAAGCAGAGAGCTGTTTTATCACTTAAAACAGCTCCCCGCTTGAACAAATAAGAGGAGAAGCTGTGTTACGTAACGCGAAAGCAATTTCCCACCAGAGCTAAAGAGCTTCTCTTTCACCCAAGAGAGCTAACCTAATTGCGGCCTAAGATTTTATAGTTTTTATGTTTTATAGCTAAGTGATCATTTGTATTTCATTTATTAAAGAATATAAATTTATATTATAAATTAATAAATAATTAAAAAACTCAACCTATCCCTAGTGAGCTGGGTTCGCTTGATACTAGGGAATTGCAAACCCAATTTCCACTACAAAGCATAAGACTATTAGCGGCAGTAAAAAACTGCTGCTATTAACAAAAAATTGTCACTAATACCCTTGCTTCTAATAGTCTTAATAGTTTTTTTGTTAATAGACTGTAAAATATTGCCACTAATAACCTTATTTTTTGTAGTGTTCGAATCAACGAACTAATTAGTAACTATGGTCCATAATTGACACATCACGGACCAGGTTAATTTTTATATAAGACCTGTTCAAATGATTCTCGGCGAGTTTTGGTCAGGCATAAACTGACCACACTACAAAAAATATCTACCAAAAACTGTTGCTATTAACAAAAAGATTTGTTGTTTCAATAGCGACATGACTAATAGTGGCAGTCTTTCTATTAATAGCAACAGTTTTTGGTCATGGCTGAAACCTCTTATTTTTGTATTGCTGATTATTAATTGGGCTTTTGAAATTAGCTCGGACATGACCCATCTTAGTGTCGGGCTGGGACCAGCCAACCCATTTACATATTTAGGCTCATATACCTAACTTTTAAGCTCATTTAGACCCCTAGCTGCCAAATTTGGTAGGCCAACTCCTTGGTGAGGGTTAAGGTTTATAACTAGGGAGTGACTACTTACACACAAGATTTGTTCTGTTACACTTAGTTAAAAGAAAGACATGATACCCTTACCTTCCACACCGAAAGCTTTGTAAGTCAATCTTCGACCATTGACATAACCAAAGAAGTCAATTTTTATCGTAAAGAAAGAGCTTTTATGTTCAGTGTAGGATTTATCTAAAAGTCTAATTCATGGGTTAATCTCTGTTTTCCTAAATAAATTAAATGGTCTCCCAACAACCAATCGGAGTTGGCACAATGGCTAGGACCATTCCTCAAGGGAGCTCCGAGTTCGATCCCACCTCTTGTTGGTTATCTGTAGATATCTGTGCCGATGATGTGCGGGTGTTGCACGTGCCTTGGCACTTAGTCGGCGCTCTAAGAGGCCTGAATATACCCTCGCAACAAAAAACAAAAATCTGCCCAGCTTTGATCCATTTGACGCCCGACCCAACCAAACATCTTAGTCGATCTGACCTGACCCGAAGGTCGGGTTGGATGTCACATGCCAACCCAACCACAAAAAATATCCGATTAGGTCATGTTGAGTTTCGGGTCAACCGGACCCCTTGACAAGCCTACCCATGAAACACATTCAATACTTATATCTAAACCTTATACACAATATCGGTATAGGTATCGGCATTTGCCGATATTACACAATATCGGTCGATCGTCTGACTGGATAAATCAATACCTACCAAAATTTGAATTTTTTATATCTTTTTTTTTTAAATTCTATTTATTATTATTATCATTATTTTAATATTAAAAAAAATTCATCAAATAGTTTAAAGAGAGGTCTTTATGATACCAAACCAAATGTTGAATTTATACAATAGATGACATTGTCTGATTCAAAGAAAGGCCATCTTAGAGGTCCTCTAAGGACCCGTTATCCTTAAAAAAGAGAAATCATTTGAACCTAACGGTCATATGGTATTTCCTATACTCAGTACTGTATACCTAACTGCTTTCTACACGCGGTTGAAACTTAGAAGTATAACCGCTGAAAAGGCCTAAAGAACGCTTCAATTGCCCATATGGCAAGCGAAACGCATTCCTTGCATTTGGGTGGTCTCCTATTAATTGGATTCCATTCTAAACACCTTTAAGAGCTCACACTTCATTACCAATCTCACTACTTTGCCTTCAAAAACAGAAAAAACCTTAATCAATATATTTAGTATATAAGATCATAAGATTATATATAAAAGCCATAGAGAAGCACTTGAGCTCAAAAGCAATCATGGATCGTCTCTATATTCTCTTCTTTCTTCTTCCCCTCGCGGTCTCCCTCCCCACTCCTCCCTGTCGCATCGGCAATGGCACCGGCCATAAACTGATCCTCAAGACTTGCAATGCCACTTTGTATTACGACATCTGCCTCGAAACCCTCTTAACTGGTCCCACTAGCAGAAAAGCGGATTTGAAGGGCCTCGCTATGATCGCTTTGAAGGCGGCAAATCGTGATGGGAAGGCCACGTCAACTTATTTCGGTCAATTGAGGAAGATCATCAATGATCCTTACTTAAAGCAATGCCTAAGCGATTGTTCAGAAAATTACTTGGACGCCATCGATTTGATGGAGGATTCCAAGGTGGCTATGCAATCTAATGGTTATGCTGATGTTAACATATGGGTGTTTGGGGCCATATCTGATTCTCAGTCGTGCGAACAAGGGTTTAAAGATAGATCGGGATATCGATCGTTGCTGGCTAACAGGAATAGCCTCTTTTCCGAGATGTGCAGTAATGTTTTGTCCATCACCAAGCTTCTTAAGTGATTGGCCCTTAGTCTAAAGCACTAGAGTGTTTTTTTTTTTTTTTTAAATTTTTTGTTGTCATTGTATGGCATAATTATAGAAATAGGACTGGGAAGAAAACGTTTGGCGCTATTATACCGAAACGAAATTTTTTTGCATAATCAGGACACACCATATTCCGGTGTCCTTGAAATCTGTGAATACTTGTGACAGCCCAATTTTCCGTTCCCGGAAACTCGTGCCATCAGGATCATATATGATAATCCCCAGAATAAATGAAAGGATGTTTGCTCTTCTAGCGGAAATCAGAGTAAACACCATCATAAGAGGTAGATAGAATCATCATATAAAGTAGTAAAAATAAAGAAAAACACATGTATATATATATATATATATATATATATATATATATATATATATATATATATCAAAAGTATCACTACAAAAATAATGCGTATTAGCGGCAGCCAAAAACTGCCGCTATTAACTAAAAAACTACCGCTAATATCCTCAGCGGTAGCTGTAAAAACTGTCGCTACTAGTGCTGTCGCTACTTTATATTAGCGGCAGTTTTTACAATTGCCGCTAAATTTTACTAAAAACAGTCGCTAAGTTTTCAATAGTAGTGGCAACACTAAAAAACTGCCGCTGCCATGTTTTTACCGGCATTACAAATAGGGAGATGCCCACTAGAAGCTTAATTTGCTGATATAGAGATTCTGATAAAAGTAAAATAGGAAAACTGATTGGGAAAAGATGAGACTCAATTGAATCAAAAGTAAAAATTACAATAGTACAAAAAGAAAAACACATGTTTGTTATAATTCGAACATCGGCACCGTCTTTTTACAATGGAACAAAAAGAAAAATGTGTATCCCAGCCCCAAGAACACAACTTCTGCTGTAGAATGTGAACCAAATCACTTGGAAACGGCACTGTAGGTGATGCCCGAGTGGCCAATTGCCTTTGACACATACGAGACTGTGTGTGATGCCCGGGGAATTGCCTCAAGCAAATAGACCTCCCCAGATGTTAAAATTGCATACTGGCAGTTCATGAGCCCACACACACCAAGCCGTTTTGCCAGCTTCATTGTCCATGACCAGATGGTGTCCGGGGACGATGATTGTACAGTCTTTGTTGGAAGCGAACATGCCGAGTCACCGGAATGCACACCAGCCTGTTCAATGTGCTCCATGATCCCATTGATGACCACATTCCCATCCGCATCAACAAGTGCATCCACATCAATTTCATGGCATATTGCATGATCATGGTTGTTACTCAGCTCATACATTGAAATCCTGAAAGCTCAACAACATTTCATCTTGCTAAGTATGGGCTGGAGTATGGAGAATAAGAATTCAATATTTCTTCTATCTTATATTTCTATTTTATATTTTATATATACTGTATTGTGGTATCAGTCTCACATTGGCTGTGAATTATTTCTTTACTTGGTTGCTACTCTATATAAAGGATTTGGGTCTTTCCATTTAGCATCATAGTCAAGACATAGCGCCTTATGTGCCTAGGAGATCTAATCTTTTAGTGCAATGAATTCTATCAAAAGCCTGTGCCATAGAACAATAGTAACACCTGGCATGAAATCTGTCATCTTTCTCATAGCATACAGAATAATCTTCTCGAATTTCCTACAATCTAAGGCTTCAGAGATCCTTCTAATTATTATCTTGTAGTTATCCAGACTTGCAAATGGCTAAGCTTTCTCATATAAGTGTTTATTAAAAGTACTATGCTTTATTCTGGTCAAGAGAGAAGAAAAAAAGGCACAGTGAACTTACCTTGAAGCTCTCCTCTCCGCCCAGCAGCTCTCAACTCATTTGCCAATAAAATAATCCTTGAAATCTCAGAGATATTGAGAAATTCCTCATATAGTTTAAGTCCCTCAACAACATTAACCTACATAAAGGAAAAAATTACATGCATTTATGCATTATGTAACACTATTATGATTAAATTATCATGAAATATTCATAACATCCAGAAAAATGCAAGATTTAATGCTCCCAGTGGGTTACAAGATCCTACCGGCTTCCCATCAAATATTTCAGTAAATTTTTTTGGGTTTGGAATCAGTTTTTGCTTCTCATCTTGGTTTTGGATATATAGTATCTGAACCACTCCTTGAAAGGGCATTCTTGCAAGGCCCTGATGTAAAAGAAAATAAAATAAAATAAGCTTCTCTCCTTAAAGTAGTGGCATAAATGAATGAATGTGCAAAAACAACTAACGAATTTGTTGCTAATCGGAAACTGACATTACAAACTAACAAGAGAAGAATATTGACACTATTCGTTCCCAATTGTACAAAAGAACAAGTAACAACCAGCTAATCCTCAGATGAGCCGTATAAGAAAAGCTAAATTTTAGATGTCCCATTAGAAAATGTCCATGCATTTTAAATTCATCACAAAATTCCAAAATGAATTTGTATTACACAGTTCAGGAATATAAAATAAATATTTTGATTGAAGTTTTACATTAATGCCACATTCCTATCCTTGTTAAAAAATTTCCAAAGAATCGCTCAAAGCATTAGTATACCTTTCAAGTATGGGATAAATCCTTCGCTCATCACTTTAGGCTCCAAATTACCACTTTCAGGTGCTACTAGGTTTCCAATAATATGGAGTCTGGAATCTGCCTGTGAAACAGCGCTACCATCGACCCCTACACCCAATACAATGAATCAGTACGATACATATATATTCTCATTTATAATGTATTCTTTGGATGGATAAAATTCCTTCCATACTCTGTTACCTTTGAATCTGTTGATTTGTATGCCCAATTAAGTCATATATTACTAATACATATATTAGAAATAAGTGTGCTAAAGATCCAACAATATTTGTAATCCATGAGTCTTTCATTAATAAGAATGAATACTATAAGTATCATACAAGTTTCGGAATCCATAGGTGGCACTAAAACCGATATAAACAACTAAGCCAACAATGTGAAACCCACCTGCTAAAACACACTTTTAATAACATTATAATACACGGTTGGTATACATATGCATAGATATGAACTCCATTTGCTCTTAATAAACTAAGTTTCTTGCATTTATACAACTCCTTTTTTACCTCTAAAAAACGAAAATACAAGCCAATTTCAACGACAATGCGAGAGTAGATAGATAGAAATGACCAGCAAATTCATTTCTTTTCTTTTTTTCAAATCAGCCATACTACTTATAGTAATTAGAAGACACAGAGATGGAACAATTACACTGGTGATAATTACCTTTTTTCTCCTCTTCAAGCCTCGAATCCTTGTCCTCTGATCTTTTTACCTCACTCCTCTGTTTCACGTTTTCATCATCTTTCTCTATCTTCTCTCCTTTCTTCTCTATCTTCTCTCCACTTCAACGGTCGAGTCCAAGAACTCCAGATTCTCCGTTTGAACCGCCGGAGATTCCTCGAAACCTTTTTCAAACTCCACATGTTCGAGTTTCGGGTTGGACATATTCAAACTCTTCAAAATGTAGGTTGCACTACAAGGACCTACTTTGCTGATCTGCTTCAAACTATTTGCTAACTCCTCCACAACATAGTCCCCCTTGGGCAACTCCTCAAACAAGGAGAAAATTAGGAAAGTCGTGGGAACAGGGGCCGATATCCTTAGCAACTCTCTCGCGGCGTGAAACCTTATTATCCCAAAAATTGTCCTTACATGCATCGCCCATGCTTGTAGTTGTGACTCGACCTTATTTTTCACTAAGAACTGCTGGAGTAAGATTATTTCTTTTGTCAGAGTAAGCCAAATGTCGCGCCTTATCGAGCTTGTCATCTCCGGGAACTCAAACACCACACATTCTGATCTGCAAAGGAATAGAGTTAAATCCTATGCTAAAAATAAAATAATAATAAAAATAATAAAAAGAGGAAAAATAACAGTGAACTGGATTATTAGAGTCCTTGCTTCACCCCTAAATGGACCTGATGGTACATGAACCATACGCTAACTTTTCTTATATATGCATGCATGAAAGGCTAATCCATTAAGTAGCCTTGACGCCCTTTTAACCTCCTCATATTTCATGGGTTTTATATTCAATAGACACTACTACATATTTATAAAGTCATGCATGAAAGGCTAATCCATTAAGTAGCCATGACTCCCTTTTAACCTCCTCATTTGTATGATTTTTATATTCAATAGACACTACTACATATTTATATATTCGATAGATACTACTACATATTTATAAAGTATAAATAAATATATTATGCTAATATATTTATATTTGCATAAGGCCTTCATGGGCACTGGAAATAGGGCCACCAGCTAGATGGGCTATAGCTATAAAATCATACCAATCCATCCAATCAATTGTTTAATCCAAACCATAGGTTCCAACTGAGAAACAAATGTTGGAATTGATGCTACAATATTTTATGGTAGCAAATATTGAAAAGTAGTCTCACAGTAACTATGGTTCAGACAACAATAGTAGTCCGTAATGACCACGATTAACACCATTGATTGGAGGGTTAGTTAGTTTTTTTGGTAACCAAGATCAATGAGCATGCCTGCCCCGTCCTTGGACCACATCAGCGCACATGCTAGTATTACGTACCAGACCCGAGTGCCACCGCTGGCACGTAGGGACGGGCACTGCTATTTATGAGCATGCAAATCAGTGAAAGTTTAATTTTGACCTCACAGCTATATACGAGCATGCAAATCAGCGAAATTATAGTTTTACCCTTTCACTGATTTGGCGCTCAAATTATCAGCTCATTTATGAGGGTTGTTGATTTTGAGATTGACAGGTGGCACTCGGTTGGATACCCTTACACTAAACCCCACAATTTAAGATGGAGTAGAGATCCTTACAGTTGAGAAGACTCGTAAACTAGCGCCTTATCAAAAATAGGAACACCCCAAGGCCCTGTCGAAGCTGGTCTGACACTGTGGTCAACCTCTGTATTGGACAGATCAATCTTCAACGCATTTTCATATGATATAACACCAGAAGCCTCGAAGTAAAGAGCATAATTGGTTAGTGTAAGTCTACCTAGAAAATCCACATTGAACGTAGTCAGTGGCTCAAGGTATCTTATTTCTATCAATTAAACTTTAACTGGACAAAAATTATGAGTTCCTTTTTAACTCATAGAATCTACAAATTGATGCAGGAAATGTGAACACCAACCAAGCCAACTGGTTCCCTTGATGTGTCGCACGACCCTTTGTGTTTTGACGGTTCCTTCAACATGCAATATAAACTCATCATCAGCCAAGTCAACACCCGTCGGTGGTGCTTGATCACTCAGATACTTGATGCACCTACACAATTGTGAACGATTAATCAATCTGTATAATTATCAATTCCTACGCTCTATAGGAATAGGCATATGCTTGGTCCAAACCTCCAAAAGAGTGACAAAATGGCACCCAAAATATGGTCTGAGTGCCACCTGGAGAAAGGGGAGGTGCATAGATTATGTTCCCAAAAAAAAGCATTAACTGACCAATTGTAGTGATGATCAGAAATGCAAAATGCTATTTTAGGCCTTTCAGATCAAACTCAAAAAAAAAAAAATCATAAACCTCAAACACTAGCAGTACAGAGCAATCAAAAAGAAAAAAATAAAAACCATAACCTTGGTGATTCATGTTTTTACAGATAGGGAAATGGAGATCATGATGACACGTTCAGCTCTGGTTCATCCCTTCACTATAATTTGCAAAATCGATTAATTCCTCTGCATAAATTAGATCAAACTAAAAAAAAATAATCCAGAAACCTCAAACAGTAGCAGTACAAAGCAATAAAAAATAAAAAAATCAAAACCCAAACCTTGGCGATTCATTTTTGCAGATCTAGAAATGGAGATGATCCTCTACATAAATCAGATTAAAGTCAAAAAACAGAAACAAAATCCCGAAACCACAAACACTAGCAGCACAAAGCAATAAAAAATAAAACAAATCGAAACCCCTAACCTTGGCGATTCATTTTTGCAGATCTAGAAATAGAGATGATGGCGATACGACCAGGAATGGTTCATTTTCCTCCACATAAATCAGATCAAACTTAAAAAAAAAATATCCAAAAACCACAAACACTAGCAGTACAAAGCAATCAAAATGAAAAAAATTGAAACCCTAACCTTGGCGATTCACTTTTGCAGATCCAGAAATGGAGATGAAGAGGACACGATCAGCTATGGTTCGTAAGAACTAAACCACATTCAAGTGTTCAAGAAATGGAGATGAAGAGGACACGATCAGCATTCACCGGCTCCTGATCTCGTGCAACTTGAATCGAAATCTACCTGTAACTTGAATCGATATCGAACCGTAGCTTGAATCACGAGTTTGGAGTTTGGGACTTTGTAAACATATCGAATCTCCTTTCTAGGGTTCATCAGAAAATGGAAACGCTACCATCAACCACAATGATCGTCTATTCATATCATAGCTTGAATCGGGTACGTTTCTAGGGTTTCCAGCTTGAATCGATATCATAAACTTGCTATAATAGCCTGGATCACGTTTTGTTTCTAGGGTTTATAGCCTGGATCATGATTTAGGTAGAGTGGGAGAGAGCGTGCGGGAGAGGGAAATGAAATAAGACTAAGCTTTAGCGGATTTTGTATCTATGTTTTTCTATTTTTTATAATAGAAGCAGCCTTGTATTAAAATGCTTTTATTTTACACAGTTTGGCAGACCAAGTTTGGCAGTTTAAATAAGTGGGCGCCACTATTTGTATCGGGGAGCTGCCACTAAAACCCTCTTTTTTTGTAGTGAATATACATCTACAAAAATAAGAACTAAGAAGAACCACTGGTGATGGATATCCATCACACAAAAATAATGGTTCCAAGTAGTGGTTCCTATAAGATGTACACAAAAGAAAATAAAGTATCTACAAATTTTTAAGTACAAAATCATGGTCATCAGAATCACAATAATCCAAAACATATACAGATCCCAAAATATCCAGTTTAATCAAATACCCTAGTTATGGGTGGTGCTCGTCAGCAGGGGTATCGGTATCCTCCTCAACCTCAGCCTTTGCATCAGGCTGGTAATCCAGGTCGCTCTCAGTACCAGGAGCAAGGGCCTCATAACCTAAAACATATTTATATACAGGGTGAGCTAATCATCTAAGCTCAGTAGAAGAATTTCAATTAATTTGCATCTAATTTGTAAAGCATGACTTGCAGAACATTATGCAGAATAGATGATCAATTCAAATAATGCAGATAGAGTTTCTCAGATAACAGATGCTGATTTTTTTTTTTAAAGTACAGAACAAATGCGGAATATCAGACAGATGTACTTTCAAAGTAGTCAGAACAGATGCTATACATATCATAATTGGTGATTTAAATCATGGATATCTCTAACTTAAGTAACTCTCATGAATATATAGCACGTAGTAGCCAGATGTGTGCCGATAGGAAACTCCAACCAATCGTCGTTTAATGAACAATTTCAGAAGGTGCAACAAGCCTCTATAATAGAAGAGTAACTTGTGATAGGAGGAATTTCCAAGTAGATGCACGGATATACCACTGTGCCAGTCACGGTTATGCTGCCGAGTCGGTGGGGATCGTCTGGATTCAAACTTAAAATCAGATACACACATATGACCTCAAGAATAGGATATTAGAGTAGATAGCAGAAATTAGAAATAGATATCAGAATACAGGAATCAGAGTTTGACTGAGCTTGATATATATGCAGACATGCTTTTTAAAACCAGAGCCATAATACAGATGTTAAGATATCATGCAATCAAAATTAGATACATTTTAAGTTGAATTTCTCCTACCTTACCAGATCTTTCTAAGCAAATCTAATGCCATTCCAAAGCAATCCAAAAGTTCTTATCCACGGCCTCCACTCTTAGTCTATATCACACATATGATGATATATTAAAAATTGTCTGGATTCAAACTTAAAATCAAATACACACATATGACCTTAAGAATCAGATATTAGAGCAGATAGTAGAAATCAGAAACAGATATCAGAATACAGGAATCAGAGTTTGTGTGACAGCCCGGATTTTCATGCCTAGAAATCCGTGCCATCAGGATCATACTCTGGATGATTCCCAGGATAAATCACGAAGTGTCTGCTCGTATAGCGAAAATAAAGCAGATACTGTCCAGCAGTGGTAGATCGAGTCATCACAAGGCATTTAAAATAGAAAGAAGCAATAAAACAAACATGTATCTAAATATATAAAAATATATATTCCCAAAAAGGAACCAAGAAGAACCAATGGTGATGGACATCCATCACCCAAAATAATGGTTCCTAATAATGGTTCCAATAGAATGTATAGTAATACTATAAAAGAAAGAAAATATCTACAGAAAGTAAATACAGGAGTGGCCACCAGGCGCACAATAATCCAAAGGTTTACACAAAATCTCAAAAATAACAGACTCGTATACCCAGACTAAGGATAAAAGTCGTCCGCCTGGACGTCAATCTCCTCGTCCTCGGCCTCAGCCTCTAGATTAGGTTGGTAGGCAGGGTCGCTCTCGGTGCTAGGAACTCTAGCCTCAGAACCTAAAATGTTAATGGAAACAGGGTGAGCTACATCATAGCTCAATAGAAGAATACCAACTAAAGTGTAATGAATATGCAAGACATGATATTTCAAATAGAAAATCAAATGAGAATGTATAAACAGGCAAAATCAGAGTAAATACTGAATTTGTAAACAAGAACCAGCTGTGATGCAGATATATAATCAGTGACTTAAATTGTATTTATTTTCTAACTTAAGAAACTCCCGTGAAAATATAACACGGAGTAAACAGGAATTTACCGATAGAAAACCCCAATCAATCGTCGTTCACATGAATAATTTTAGATTGCAACAATGCCTCATCTATGAAGTGCAATTGTGCCGAGGGATTACAAGCAGATGCACAAGTGTGCCAGGCTCGGATATACCGCCGGTCGGTGGGGATCATCTGGTTAAATCATCAAATCACATTCACGCATAGACCTCACAGATTAGATAGAAGAAATCAGGAGCAGGTTTCAGAAACAATTCAGAAAATAGAAATCAGAGATAGCAGAAATTTATGATATACTTACATGCTTGTTAAAAACAGAAATCAGGGAGCAGATATGAAATAAATATGAAATCATACTCAAAAGCAGTTTAGGTTGGTTTTCCCCTACTTCAGATTAGACCTCTTTCTAAGCAAATCCAAAGCTTTTCCAAAGCAATCGAAAAGTTCTTATCCACGGCCTCTACTCTTAGTCTACATAACACACATGATGATGTATAAAAATTGATCCTAATTATTAATAATGTTGACGTATTTAAGTGTTTTCTTAAAACCGAGATGGAAATGGGTAATTTCGTGTTGACTCGAAACGTGACCCAACTTCCCACTTTATTTTAACCCTCAAAACATTTGATTAAAGATTTGGATAATTCATAAAAGAGTTAGATCTCATCGTACTCTTTCCAACGCATCAAGAATTGCATCAATCGGAGTTCGGGACAAGGAGTTATGGCCAAAATACCGAAGCTATATCGATACTTCAGTCAAAACGTGCTAACTTAGAACTTGGTCAAACTTCCAGCTCAATTTTGATCATCAAAAAAATTTATTCATTAGTTATTTAATGCATAAAAATTGTAGATTTAGTTGTCCTCTTTCCAATGCCACAAGAATCGTATCAATCGGAGTTCGGAGTAAAACGTTATGGCAAAAACACTGAAGCAGTGTCGACACAGTCAAATTGATCGATCAACACATCATATTGATCGATCAATACCTCATTGATCGATCAATTTCACCATTGATCGATCAACCATCATATTGACCGATCAATTTCACCATTGATCGATCAACCATCATATTGATCGATCAATTTCACCATTGATCGATCAATGTTGTCGGGAATGACCCTCCAGCAACCTGACTTGCCGTTTTTCCAATTGTATATATAATTTGATCGATCAATCACTCAAATTGATCGATCAATACCAAATTTGGATGAAAATAGATCAAAAACGATAAAACCGTATGGCTGTGCATTTTTGAAGGTTTTTGATCGATCAATCACCTAGATTGATCGATCAATACCCAATTTTGATCGATCAATCACTCCATTGATCGATCAAAAACCTTCAGAAATGCACAGCCATACAGTTTTGTCGTTTTTGATCTATTTTCATCCAAATTTTCTACGATCGTCATCGAATCACATACACATCCACACTAAACTAAAACAATGATTTATTCTATAATCTAAACCATTAAAAATAAATAAAAACTAACCTTTCTTCGATCAATTTTGCACCTTTAAGGATCGTTGTCCAAAAGGGTTTCGAAACGAAACTTCCGGATCTCTACGGCGATTTCACAACGATTGATCACCACGCATTCAAGATGAAGTCGTCAATGATCCACGCATCGATCTCAACTTTCTCAATGCTCGGTTAACGATCGTGAGGTGGAACGCTTCTTGAAAATGGGATTTCTAAAGAAAAAGGGGTTTGAACGGTCAAAATTCACCAAAGGCGGGATTCAAGCGTTGATTGGCGTCATGTGCTTTGCAAAAGTCGCTGAGATCGCGACGATTACACGATCAAAATCCCCCAAGGTTTCACGGGTGACGGCTTTCTAAGAAGTGGGGCTCGGCTCTCTCTTCTTCTCAATTTCAAAAGGCCTCTCTTAGCCTCAAAGCAACCCACCTCCCTATAACCAAACGAAAGCCCCAAAATATCCTTGATATTTTAGCTAAAATTCTATCCTCTTATCTTAGACTTGGCTTCGGTGTTGAGCGGCACACGATGCGTCGGTGCATGGCTTTCACACTAAAGGCCCAAACACACATTTAAACTTTAATCCGTCCGCGCAAAGTTATCCTAATATTATTTAAACATTTATTATTATATAAAAAATCTATGATGACATCGGTTTTCGTGTCGACCACACATACGAGGTCAGTCGAGTTCGGGTCTGATTTTTCGGGTTATTATATTCTTCCCACCTTAAAGAATTTTCGTCCTCGAAAATCGACATGCCAGTTTCAAAAAGGTATGAGTATAATTCAATATGCCCAAAAATTAGGGTCATTACATTTACCTCTCCTCAAGGAATTTTCGCCTTCGAAACTGTAAAACATACCTAAACAGGTCTACTATCCACACAGGTTTAAACAAAGCAGTGATAATTATGTCACAAAATTCTATTGTATTATAGTAATAGATAAAGATAGAATAGCTAAGTTCTAAATTATTATTGCCAATAATATTATTGTAAAACTTTAATTTATTTTGATTTTCATGCCAGGCACGCATATCAAAGCAGTCGAGTTCTGTTTAGAATTTTAGGGTCATTACATTATCCCCCCCTTAGGAATTTTCGTTCCCAAAAATGTCTAACAGACACTAACAGTTTAGTTAAAGGGACAACAGATGCATCCCCCTCAAGTGCAACGGTAGGCACCCCCGCAACCGGAGCTGGTGGTACAATCCCTTCCTCAGGTAACCTCTTGACCAATAGATTATAGCTCTTGGTCCAATCCTTGAGCTTGAAAACGTTAATGTTGTTGGTCAATCGAGGCTCGCTAGGAGCCAGGCTATACTCCTCTCTCAATGCGATATACTGCTCGACCATTCTTGTTATCAATTGAGCATATGGCAGCTCTATCTTTGAAGCAGTCTTCTGCTTCCCAAACAGTAAATCTCTGTCATTGATCTCGTGAACTTGTGCAAAAACGGGGTTATGACACACTTGATAAAAGTATCAAGCATCCATAGTCTATCAGAGAATTGGGCCCAGTAAGAGCTTGACCTGAACTATACTGACCACAAGTCTATCATGGTATGGGACATCTTTGAGATATGGTGGCAACAACAAGTCTCCACATACCGTGAAGAACACTATAAAGCGACGACGACATAAAATTGGTTAAATTTATAGTCAAAACCGTCAATTTTGGTGACCAATTGGGGATGGTTGTCACCCCGACGAAGATGTTGATAAAAGAGCCTCACTATACGAGGACAAAAATGGACGTAAAATGACTCATGCAGTGATCTCAACCCTAGCTTATCAATATAGTCGATCACCCATTCCATTTCCAGCCAATCCTCGAATAGCTTAGAGTCGAAAGCACATTCAGGCAACAATGTTTTAGAAGCCCACCACTCTTTTGGAAGTTCTTGTTGAATTAGTGGTGGGTGTGGGTTTTGAACGGGTGGCACATCTTGTTCGATTGGTGTTTACCACAATAGCCGAACAAAATGCGATCCAACGAATCAAAGCAAGAAGCTCCGATAGCCGGAAATATCCCTTGAATGTAAATGAATCAAACTCTCTCGAATGATTGATGATCTTAATCGTGCGAGTGAAAATTAAAAAAACCCAAAATATAACTTAAATTGATAAAATTGATCGATCAATGCTCAATTTGATCGATCAGACAGTACTTTTTCACAGAACATAGTATAAACTGGTTTGATCGACCAACCTTCTTATTTGATCGATCAGATGTGTAGTTGATCGATTAATTCACCAAATTGATCGATCAATCATTACAGTCAAGCTGTTTCTTTAAACACACCTCATTAATTGAGGCATTACCCAGTCCCTATTTCACCACATATAGGATATCAGTATATGCTATCTAGACAGCTCCAACTGTATGGAATTGTAATTGCCACGTACATAAAGCAATAATGGGTTAAAATTTAAAATCGCAAAAATTTCCTCTCGCATTAGGTGAACAAATGCGGGTATTACTCACGAATTTCGGCTTCGCATTCCCAGTTTGCCTCTGTAGCTGAGTGATTTACTCGCGAATTCCATGGTTTAGGGTTCTATTCTCCATCCCATCTCATGATTTTCACACCATTGAATATCTTACCTTGGGTCGGCCGATTTCTCAGCCCACGAGCTCGACAAGCTCCAGGGTTCCAATGGTTTAACAATCTCCAAAACTAGTGGCGATCCTTGCTAGCTTCGACACAATCGCATGGCATCCATGCTCCACATTCACGAGCAATAACGCGCTCACCAAATCTCTTTCTCTTTCTTCTTAAATTCCACCACTCAACATAATTGCAAGAGTTAAAGCAAAAGGAATAATCCCCATTCCTAGCCAAGCCTTTAAACTTCTAACCGCTAGTATGTAATGCATACACACCCCCCATAGGTGTGCAAGATCACATCAATGGTCCACACCCTACACACATGTTCACTGTACACCCATACATAATCTAACGCACCTTACTTCATTTGACTTCCGCATAGCCGAACCAGTTACCAGACGAGCACGTCTCCCTAAGAAGTAACATGTGGGTAAAGAAGATGCATCAAGAGTCCTTCCTCCATCCACAGTTACGCACATCTATAATCCGCAGATTGGCAATTTACTTGCAGGAAGCCATACAATTTAGAAGTCCCCATCATAATTTCAACGTCCTCCAAATTAGGGTTAACATAATCTCCCCATCTGGGAAGAATTTTCCTCCTCGAAAATACCCTAAAGATAGCCCGAGTAAAACTCAATTGTTCGTAGCGTCAATGTACACACGCAGAGGTATTATGTGTGAAATAGTCACAACCATACAGTCGCCAGTCATATATGCACAACCCCTCTCTCTGAGTCCACACATTCACAATGGACTCACACGCATCCAGAGTCAAAATAGTTTCCCCCAAAGTCAGTGTATCCACACGACCCCTATAGGTAAAATTGTCGGGTTAATGTACCGGTTGTTAAGCTCATCCCAAATCTACTGAAAAAGTGTGACAGTCTTCTCATGCACCGGGTATCTCATATCATACCTCCATAAGCAATTATATACAGTAGTATGTCACCATCACGTTAACCATTAGTCAAAAGAAAACGATCATAATGCCCTCAAAATTCATACATAGGCAAAAACTAGCTGTTGGGCTTTTCATTAAGGACGCTCTCCCTTATTTACTTGACTGGTGTTCATTCCACAAAGAATTGTAGATTGATCGTGAGATTAAGACTACTTAACCAGAATGTATCTATAAATAAGATCAACCAAACCTTGAAGGACATATAATGTGTTGTCCATTCAACAGATCTTCACTTCAATGATGTTAATAATTAGGGATCATATATCATTTCCATTGTATTAATCACAGTGACCCCTTGCGATTGTAAAAATACTCATGGAGCACAGTGGAGCAATTTTGAAACATACCATTCATCCGAAAAATCTGATTCACCACATTGATGCTATCGTTATTAGAATAAATCAACTCATGACTCGGAATAGGTCTCATCTGTCTACGAACAAATGTTCACACTCACCAACTTTTTGATACGCAACGGTGGTAAGAGATATCACCAAAATGATATAAAGCCATCACCAAGATGAGATAAAGCCATCACCAACATGAGGTACAGCCATCACCAAAATGAGATAAAGTCATTACCAAAATAAGGTAAAGCCATCAGCAAAATGAGATAAAGCCATCGCCAACATGAGATAAAGCCATCAGCAACATGAGATAAAGCTATCACCAATATGAGAACCTCTAAAATCTACCACAACGATCGTAAAATCTTCAAACTTTATGCCCTTAATCAATCTTATGATACGCGAATAGAATTTCGATCATACAGGAAGGGCAAAAGAGTGATACATCTAGCCTTTCAAATCAAGGAGATGATTGCAAATGATTGCTCTCAATGTCATACATAAATACTTAGGCATGATTAATCGACTCTTCATATGCACAACTCTCAACACACTCCCTATACTAACTAAATCTCCATATACTCCTTGAAAATCTATAGTCATTCATCATGGCTTAGGTGAAAACAGCGGAATCCACCATAGCGACATCCAATTATGCTCTCTCATGATATTCGTAATTAAAATTTTCCTATCCTCTATCAATTACCGACATGATTGTCTTAGACTTTTCCAATTCTCGGAAAACTTTCAGAGTAAACTACAGCGATTAACAACCGAACTCACGTTTAGAAGGAACGCATTTAAATACACCATAATCATGACTCATTAGTTAGGAAGAAGAATAGTAGGATTAAGTCTGCTAATTCAGCTTAATTTCTCGTAACTATTAAGAAAATTTCAAATTCACTAAACAATTGTCCTTAAATTTTTTTTATTGTAACTGTCAAGATTTATTAAGTCTGCCAATATAAATATCACTTACGTAGTTAATCTTCTGAATTTAGAATTCGTTTATGTCATGCAAGTGATTTAAGTTGACACACAAGCGATAATGTTATGATATTCCGCACGTGTCAAAACCAATAAAATTCCTAAATCATCTGAACATTAAAATAAAATCTTGACAATTGATATTGAACTTATACCTTAGGCATCTTGAGTCGCAGGAAGAAACGGCTTGGAAGTAGACGTCGAGGTCTCCTGCTTCTGTTGCTTATCTGGGCAGTTCTTGACTCGGTGTCCTTGCTCACCACATCTAAAACAAGCACCCGAGAGAAGTCTACAAGCCTCCGTTCTATAAGGTTTTCTACACCACGCACATGATACAAATGGTGTAGATGAGGAGAGAGGTAAGGCCTGCCGTACCGGAGTAACTCTAGTCGTCGCCAAATATAAAGAGCGAGAACTACCTTGAGTAGTTGTCGAGGTCATCGCTTTCTTTTTCAAAGCAGGACAATGTCTTATCAAGTGTCCCATTCGTCCACACCTAAAACAAGCCCCAGTAGATCTTCTACAGTCTCTCGCTAGGTGTCGCCCGTCACACCTAGAACATGATTCATTTAATGTCAATGAAGAGGTGTGAGTCGTCCTTCTCAACAGTGCCGTAAGTAACGCAGCCTGCTGAGTCATAGTGCTAAGCATCGCTTCAAGCAACTGCCTATTCGGCTCGCCTCCTCCAGTGTGTACAATCTTAGCTTTCTTTCGTGGTGCCATTTCGATCTGTTAACATGACACAAAATTCCCATCAATAATTGTCATAGTCACAATGGCCCAAAGTTCCAACAACATCTTTAAACATATTTTATCTAATAGCCGTACATTTATCAAATCATCTAATATTTCCCTTAAAAGTGATTATGAGATCCACAATTTAAGTCTTAAATCGAATCCCAAGTTCTAAATCTCCAGCCATAGCTGCGAGTTCCCTATAAAAGGTAAAACCAAAACTTCACTAACTTTGCTAAAGTCCTATTTGGGTCATAAAAAACTCACTTCCCAACAATACCTATATCCATAGCCTAGTCTGAAGTCCTAACACGACCTAAAGCCTAGGCTCTGATACTAATCTGATGTTCGATTTCAAAGGTTTAGAAATCTATGCCATCGTGATCATACCGATGACCCCCAGGACAAATCACGAAGTGTCTGTCAGATAGCGGAAAAATCGCCCGTAGATCGAACATCACAAGGCATTTAAAATAGAAA